>JAVMKO010000001.1:19578459-20830602 GCA_032164245.1 Sternotherus odoratus
TTACTATAATGCATGGAAGGGGAACAAAGAAAGGGGAACAAATTAGTCTTCCAAAAACTAGATATGCCAGAATGTAACTTAACACCAAATACATATGGCCATGTATCTAGCATCTCCCCATTTTGGAATCATTTCAAGGGCTTTGTAAATATTTTTTGCTGGGATAGACAGACCAATTTGCTAATGCAATATTAGCAATGAAACACATAATTGAGAACATGAATGTAAAGTTCTCATAACTGAAGGATGAGTGGCTTCCCTGAGCGACTTCAGAAAGATCTGGGACCACAATGAAATGCACAAAATAAGCCACAGGGAATGAGCACTGTGGAGATCTAAGCAACTCTTTGGGAGTGAGTCATTGGCTGGAGTGTATAAGTCACAAGCAACAAGAAGTAAAAGATTAATTTAGAGTTCGGAGGGGAAAAACATCTCTCTAGTCAGTCCACATGGTGATGATGCAGTTCCTATTGCTGCTCCAGCTGGAAGAATTTCAAGCATAATCAAGAGCAAGGGAAACCTTGAACATGTATTCAGCATTTGGGTTCAGTCTTCTGGACAAACATCAGGGAGGGATGATGACAGCTTGAGCCCTGTCAGCCCACAAGGAGGGGACACCAGGAGTCTCAGCTGTCTGGGGCTGACAGCAATTTCTAACTAAAACTAAGCCTGATTCATGGTCTCCCAATAAAATTCACAAATGTCAGAATTTGGGGTTTTTTTAGCCATGGCTGAAAAAAAATCTTGACATTTGAGAGTTCTAGTGCGAGATCATGAGTGAGGCTTAGTTTTACTCAGAGATCGTATCTCTTGTGATAAATTTGAAGAGTTGGCATGCCTGGAGCTGGGTTGCACTGCTGGTATCCAGAGTGTCCCTGAAGAAAGAGGGGCCTGTGACAGGGAGCGCAAGGCGACTGCAAAGGGAAGCTGGAAAATGAAGTCTGTGGCATTCTCTCTGCTACCTAAGTGTCCTGCAGAGAATAGGGAGATCCCTGTGTGCTCAGGGATTGCACTGGCAGAGAAGTAGAGACTCGGAAAACACTCCTGCAGCTGAACTAGCTGGATGGCTAAAGGTGACAGTGGAACTCTGCAGTGAGCCCGGAGAAGAGGTCCAGAGAGAAGTGATGTCAACACACAGGGAGCCTGGGAAGAGGCTGTGGGACAGGGCCGAAGTCAAAGAAAGGTCAAGGTAGGAAATGGTTCAGGGAGGAAGCAAGGGGTTGGTAGAGGGTCCCTGCACTGGAACCCAGAGGAAAGTAAGGGCCTGGGCACACTTACTGGTTCACTGAGAGAGGCAGGGAGAAGCCTCTCTACCCCTTGTGTCTGAAATACTAACCCCACTCCCTGCACCCCGACATAAGGGGCAAGGACTAGTGAGTATGGAATTGGAGCAGAGGCCCAATGTGAAATTGACAGGCTATTGTTCACTGGACTATTGGTTCACTCTGGCATGGGTGGCACTCTGTGACCTAGCCAGAGATCAAGTTGCAAGAGAAAGCAGGGCACCTCAGGGCTGGGTCAGCTGACAAAGAAACGGTGGCTGCTATGCTACCACCAGCCAGAAGGTGGCATGCTGCTGGTGAATCACACTCTTACAATGACTTGCCATCTTTTGTCATTGTCCACTGAAGGGTTTGTAGAGCTGAACAGAGGGGGAAAATGAAACTCCCTGATGAAAATATGAAGTAATACCCCCAATGTTTTTCCCAAACTCCCACTCAGGCAATAGCGATCTGCCTACCTAAATTCTCCTTCAGAGTCAGTTAGCTATTGTAGTCTTCATCCCTTCCAGTCTTAAACTGTGGTGTAATGGTGCCATTGAGGTTGCATGAGTGTAATTGAAGGCAGAATCTGAACCCTAGGCAATGCATTGTGTGTAGTCACAATGGGCCAGATTTTCAGCTGATATCAATTGGTGCAACATCCATTGGCTCCATTGAAGCTAGGCCAACTTACACCAGCTAAGGATCTAGCCCAAAATGATTTTCAGCACTATTGTTATTTCAGGAAACCCATAGCAACATTGCATTTGCATGGCAGCCTCCACGGTCAATCAACTCCAATGTATCATCCTGTACATCCTGTACATCCTGCACACTGTACATATGTGTTCCATGCACTGAAGTCTTTCAGAGTGGAGGCTGCCATGCAAATGCAATGTTGCTATGGGTTTCCTGAAATAACAATAGTGCTGAAAATCACTGTGGGCTAGATCCCTAGCTGGTGTAGATTGTCCTAGCTTCAATGGAGTCAATGGATGTTGCACCAATTGATATCAGCTGAAGATCTGGCCCATTGTGACTACACACAATGCATCGCCTTAGGTTAAAATTCCGTGTTCAATTATACTCATGCAACCTCAATGGATTTTAAAATCCCACATTACGCTGTGTGGTCCAGCTAACATCACCACAAGAACCTAATAAAATTTGAGTTGACTTCACTTCAAACACACTTTTACCCTATAATTGGAATAATCAAAAGGTATTCAGTAGATTATTGGCTATTTAGGTGTAGTTCATACAATCATACCCTTTGGGAATGACCCTTCAGATTAATGGTATGACAGGCCCAGAATTTGTAAGTTCTACTTCAATTCTTCTTAGCCTTTCAGCAGTTTATTCAGTGGAGGATGTGAAAATTGGCACCAACCAAATTCCATCACTGCTAGTTAATGGTAAAATGGCTTTGTTACCTCAGGGTGAGTGGAGTGGGATTTTTGTTTGCTTGTTTTGAAAGAAAAACAGGCCAGAGAAGTCACAATAGCTGCTGAGATGACAGCATGGTCTTCTAACTTGAGTTTATTCGATGGATTGGAAAACGCACAGAGCTTGTCAGAATGGGACCAACACTAATGGCTCTGGGCAACACTTCCTTTCATTATCTCTCCTATTCCATTACATTGGAGTCTCGAATGACTCAAAGAGATTTGTTCATGACTCAGAATTAATGTGTTTTTTTTCTTTTCTGGGCTCCTCCAATTGATGTCATATATTGTGTGTCTGTGTATAGTATGCAAACAAACAAAGCTCAGATATTGTTGCTAGTATTCGTAAAGTCCCTTTTCAATCTTATGGCTTTTCTTCCGACAATTTCTCCATAAGCTGTTTTTAAGGCCAGATTAGCTTTGAGTAGATTTAACTATTAAATGGAGTCTCCTGTTCAGCAGGTGAGGTGTCTGTGTGAGCAGCTCTTCTACACTACCATCTCAGTCTGAAAACTGCCTCTCAAAGGCTGCAGGTAACTGCTGTGCTAGAATCCTAATCCAATGAAGTCAGTGGAAAACCTCTCATTGACTTCAATGAGCTTGGGAACAGCTCCTAGATGACCCTGAAAGAAGCCATATGCCAGCTAACCCAGTAAGAGATCTTTTAAGCAATCAGCTGGAAGTCACTTTGCATATTTTACAAGTGTCATAATGTTTGATTGGGTAGGAGATGCAGCTACAGTAAGAAGTCAGCCCAGTGGGGGAACAGCAGCATGTCTTGTTCACCAGAGTCCCTCAATGATGCAAGTCAGTATGTGGCATGTAATCAGTAATGTGTTAGGATAGTGCATGTTTAGTAGTAATGCTATTGTATTATAATATGATCCCATGATGGTGCTTATGTGTCCTTATTCCTAACCCTATAAGTATTTGGCTTTACCTTCTTGAAGCTAGGGTTTGATCCTGAAAAGTCCAGCTGTCTAAGCATTGTTGTCAGGTTCAAGCAAATGATGTTGTCAGAATGAGACTGTACCATTTCAGGGTGACTACCCCTGTATTCCCCCATCTTTCATCCCTCTAGGGCACTCATTTAAGATTTGTAGCTCTTAGCCATCACCTCTGGTCAGAGAGAGAGATGTAGGTCTAACTTCCTTCTGACTGGGGGTTTTAAGACTGCACAGCTCACTGCTTTAACTGCAATATCCCCAGCAAGTAAGTCTGCCTAAAGATCAGCTCCTACACTTTTCTTTCTCTCTGAGAGTTATGAACAGTGTATTGCCAGCAGTTAACAAGTTACCATGCAGTTCTTTCTCAGCAAGCACCTTTATTCTTAAGGTAAAAAACATTACAGAGTGAACATATAGGAACTTTCATTGGTAAACTTTAAGCATGCATATGAAAACAGAGGTTACCCATCAGTCTTATGGGGCTGTGGTAGGCCAAAGACTTTCCACCTATCGTGTAAGGGGCTGGGGCCCTTGGCCAGGTAATCATGTCCATTTGCTGGATCAGAAAGAAGGCCCTGAGCCCGTTTAAATGCAACCTTTTTATGCAAAGAGGTCTTTCTTTAGCTGTTGGCCTTTGAAAAATCCAGTTTGAACCAATATATTCAAGCCCCGTCAGGGTGTGGTACCTCTTTGGAGCTGTTTACAACATGATGCTTCACCTTGATGATCAGATCCCATTGTTTTTCATTCCCAAAGGAGCTGTGGTAACATTCCTCCATAGAACACAATACAATCATATATACAATGTCTGGCCCAAAATGATACATGCAATATGTTCTCCCAGAGATATTGCATATGGCTATAATATCTGTCACAAATAATGATTGTGGCTCCTATTATATACTCTCTATGATGTTTTTGTGCATCACCTAATATTTCTAGTGTACCAAGTAATCCTATTCTTCCCGCAGTACCTAAATATCCCCTGAAGTTCGACTTGGTATTCCTGCCAAAATTCTTGTGCAGTGTTTAATAGTGCTGTTGAACAGTTGACATATTTCACCCCAGAGATAGCTGGAATTCAGTGGCAGCTGAAGTATATACTGTAGTCTACATAGCTGTTTTTGACAGCAATAAAATGATCCTGGTGTTCTTTCAAAAGAAAAGGTTCTAAATCAGTATGAAATATTATACTGCATTACTTATGACATTTTTTAAATAACCACTTCAGAAAACAGTGCATGGGCGGATGTTTTTGCTACTTGCTGCTGTAATTGCTCCTGATCAAAGACACTGTGTTATATGTAGTACCCCTTTAACTCACACATCTTGCTTCAAAAAAGCACTACCAATAACACACATCACAGTGGATATGAGAATGGTGTCAGAAGTTAATAAAAACAATCTCCTCTTGATTGAGACTAATGTTTTCAAACACTTTAACCCATCCTTCAATTCCTATCAGCTACTCTGCAGATGGGAATTCATTTGCTATTTCCCTGGTCTTTAATAATGAATGCAAAACTAATTTAAACATCGGCTGATTGGATAATGTGGTAAGCTATTCATGCTAGAATACCTCTAACTTAACCGTATTACTTAGCTTTGAACAAGATAATGCTACAGTTAAGGTCCTGTCAGCATTTCCCTAATCATGATAATAGTAATATTACCATATTATTTATCTAGAATAATAGACACCTTTTACCCCCTATTTGGCGGGCATTTAACCTTGTGATAAAAATCCCCTTTGAGCTGAAACCTTTGGCAGCACTCAAAAAATAAAAGCAGTGCAGGGTTGACCTCAAAGTTTGGGAGCTTGAGTTTCATTCAGACTGGAACAACCCTTAGAAATATTATGAGCGACTTGTCTTTAGTCTGAAAATTAGTGTTGGCAACCTCATGATAACAGGAGATAGGTCTTATCTGGAAATCCCATACGGCCATGTCTACACTATAGAGTTATGTCGATCTTATGTACGTCAATGATTATAAACTACTATAACTACATTGCTTGAGCATGTTCACAGAACATTCCTTGTTTCGGTGGAGCATATCCACAGTTGGTGCTCTAGAGAGAGCAGTGCACCCTGGGTACCTATCTGATTGTGCAAAGCACCATCTTCTCCCACTAGGAGTATTGGGAATGGATTGCAGTGCACCATGGGGGCAAGATCACTGATCTGATGTAGTTTTCTTCGTCCCATAATTCCAAAGGTTTCCGACTGTTTCATGATGTTTTTCAACTGTCTCTGTAAACTTTGCACCCACCATCTCTATTTGAAAGCAAGAATCCTACGCCTCTGAGTGTTATAAACACAATATGGCTGATCCTGCAGTATTTCATGAGCTGTGAATCTGAACAGGACTCTGTGGTGCCTGCCCTGCTCTTTGCCTTGGAAAGAAACAATTCAAGATTGATGTTGGCATGCATGGAGCAGCTGAACACGGTAAATTGTTACTATTGGGCTGGAGACACAAGCACCAAGAGGTGGCATCACATTGTGATGTTGGTGTGGGATGACAAGCAGTGGCTACAGAATTTACATATGTGAAAAGCCACCTTCCTTGAACTCTGGGCTCACACCTGCCCTGTGGCACAAGGACACCAAAATGAGGGCTGCCCTAATGGTGGGAAATTGTGTGGCGATCGCTGTGTGGAAGCTGGCAACTCCACACTGCTACCGGTCAGTCATGAATCAGTTTGGAGTCAGGAAGTGCATTGTGGGGGTTGCATTCATACAAGTGTGCAGGGCCATTAGTCGCCTCCTGCTCTGAAGGACTGTGACTCTGAGACATGTGCAGGAAACAGTGGATGGCTTTGCTGCAATGGTATTTCCTAACTGCGGCGGAGCAATAGATGACAGGCATATCCCAATTTTGGCCTCAGATTATCTTGCGACACAGCACATCAACATAAAAGGCTACTTCTCTATGATAAGTGCTAGGGGATCACCAGGGTCGTGTCACTGACATCAACGCAGGATGGTCAGGGAAGGTGCATGACACATGCATCTTCAGGAACACTGGCCTGTATAGAAAGATACCTGTAGGGACTTTCTTTCCAGGCCAGAAGATTCCAATAGGGGATGTGGGAATGCCCATAGTGATCCTGGGAGACCCAGCGTACCCCTTACTCCCATGGCTCATGAAGCCATACATCACAAACCTTGACAACAGCAAGGAGCACTTCAACAACAAGCTCAGCAGGTGCAGAATGACTGGAGAATATACTTTGGACAGTTTAAAGGGCTGCTGTTGCTGCCTTTTGGGCAGGCTAGACCTCAGTGAGGAAAATAGTGCCATGGCCATAGCAGCCTGCTGTGCTCTGCATAAGATTCATGAAGCCAAGGGGAATTTTTTCCCCCGGGTATGGAGCACTGAGATGGATCACCTGGTTGCTGACCGCAGATCTCAACAGGGGGCTACACGAATCAGAGGGGCTTTGAAGCTGTGTTTTGACAGCGATGTGTCTTTTCAATAATGTGTCAAAAGACAGTAATGTGTCTTTCTATACTGAATTGAGACAGGTATTGTTTATTTGCCACACTGAGTGACCCCCTAATGATTCCTGCTGGAGCATTAATTGTAGTCTGCAAATGTGCCGGTTGCCACTGTGTATGAATTTCTGTTGTTTGGGGCAGGCAAGGAAGGCAGTTTTGTATGGGCTGCAGGAGGAATCAAGGACACATGTTCTACCTGCAGCACAGTCAGGGACCTCAACTCTCTTTGGTCCTCCATATGCTTTATTATCCACTCCAGACACTGTTATCTGCTCCTGGCCCTGCCTCCTCTCCTGGCTATCCATTTCTAGTTTTTTGTTTATGGTCTCTTTCCACACTCTGTGCTCCCTATCAGCCTGATCTGACATTGCAGCACTCCACCAAACATGTCCCCCTTACTCCTCCTCATTCTCCTCCTTATCTAATGGAGATGCTCCAACGGTGTGTAGGAGCTGGCCCTCAAGGGCACACGTGAAGAAGCTAAAGAAACAATACTAAAGGCAGTATTGTGTGTGCACTCATAGACTTGAATCATAGAAGTTACACACACCTCTTTCACACTTTCCCTTGGCTAGCATGCAGCACAGCCAGAGCACTAAACATGGTGAGTTTGGCTGTGGGGTGGGAAGTGCAAGATGGGACAATGGTCTGGATGGTTTCAGAAGGGGATCAGTACATGTACCTAGGGACACTAATCTGAATATTGGCACCATTTTCTACAGGCCTGGGTGACCAAAGCTGAAATCACCTATTGAAGTACAAAGGGTACATTTCTTGCATTCATGTGTCTTCAGATCAGGTCCACATACTACTTGCCTGTGTGCTGCTTTGGTTCCTCCAGAAGTAACTGCCAATTGGTGCAGCAAAGTTTTCTTCAACAAGGGAAGAAACAAAGCAGCTTTGCCAAGGAACCTTTGGCAGAGGATTGCAGAGTATCTGCAGAAAAGTTTCCTAGAGATCTCTATGGAGGATTCCCAGGAGACCTCAGTGTTCACTAATAAACTTTTCTGCAGAGCCCCCACTGCATAACTGTTCAGTGGAATGCAAAGCAGATGCAAACAGTACCCAGTGTTGTTAATTTCAATCCCTTCTCCCACATGTACCATGTAACAAAATAAAGGACACCTCCATCTCATGTAACCATCCACTATCAAAGCAAAATGAGTATTACCGGAACTTCCCTCTCCTAATTCATGCACACCAGAGTCAGACTGTTGGGGCTGGCTAGATCACCACCTGATGAGCCTGTCACCTGTCCCACATCATCCTCAACCTCCTCATCCACCACTTCATCCTCAGGCTTGACTCCTCTGCCTGTTGCCTTCAGTCCCCCACAGCATCCATAGGGCTCTTGGGGGTGGGGTCGCCACCGAGAATGGCATTTATTTCCTTGTAGAAACAGAATGGTTTTGGTTCTGCACCAGAGCACCTGTTGGCCTCCCCTGCCTTCTGGAATGCCTGCCTCAGCTCCTTGATCTTAGCATGGCACTGATGTGTCCCTTTCATATCCCTTTTCATCCATGCCACAAGCAACCTGCTCGTAGGTGTCATAGTTCCTATGGCTGGATTGGAGATGTGACTGGACAGCCTTCTCTTCCCGCCAACCCAACAGATCCAGAAACTACGGCGTACTCCAGGTGGGAGCATGTTTGCACAAAAAGCTGGCATGGGCAGCTGGGAACATGCAATGTGAGCTGTCCATGCCCACGTAACAGGAAGTGGAATTTCAAAAATTCGTGGACCGTGGGGAAGGGGCATATACCTGTGTACCTGGCTGCTGGGCAGTGAAGTAGAGCTTTTTGTTTAATATTCTTTGGTTTTTTAGCATTGTTTCACCGAACAAGTGTAAGGACAAGACCTGCAGGACTGCACATTGCTCCTGAAAAGACTGTCTTGGAAACTTATTTCAAATAGCAATAGGAGTCTGCTTTTGAAAAAAAAAATCTCTTGGATATTAATGATTAATTTATTATGCTTGTTTTGAGTCTTTACAAGCATTTTATTAATCAAGTTGTGGTGGATGGAGAATGTGTAAATAATAGCCTCTTGCACTGAATCCTTTCCAAAATCAATAAGGCAAAGCTTTTAATATGGTAAACATTCCATGTCTGATGTAGCGCACAGACTGCTGGCTCTTCTCTTTTACTGCTTTCTGAACCCAGTGACTGCTGCCCTGTGTAGTAGATATGTCCCACTTGAATGCACTACTCTGCTGCCAACTACGCTCTGGCCTTCTGTTAATTTCAATAGCACAATAAGAGGAACAAAAGTAAGGAAAGAAGCAAGGGGCTCAAAGGGGAATATGTCTGGTTTAAATATGTGCGCTGACACTTGCGTTGCACATTATCCAAAGGGAGATAATCAACGTATGTTTAAAACTTGCCATCCCAGAGTCTGTTCCTCTTCCCACTTAAGCCAATACAAATTTTCCTGTTGACTTTAATAGAAAGAGAGTCAGGACATGTGTGGCCACAGACTTTTGTCCAAAGAGCAAATAGCTAAAGGTAAGAATTGGTGGATCAGTAGGGGTAAAAGGAGCAATTAGGGAAGATAAGGTTATTGCTGAGAAGATAAATGAGTTCTTTGTATTTATCCACCAAGGATGCTGAGAAGATTCCTACCCCAGACCTGCTGTTTTCTGCTTACAAAGATGAACTGCTCTCAGATGGATTTAAATTAATAATTTAAAAAGCAATAAGTCACCGGGCCCAGATCATACACATTCATAAGTTCTGCAGGAACAGCTGCTGATAAAAAAAATATATGCAGTTACTCATTAAATTGACCACAGTTCCTCAGGGCTGGAGAATAGCAAATATTGTACCAATATTTTAAAAAGACTGGAGGGGTATTCTGGGAAATTACAAAGTATTAAGCCTTATATCTGTATCTGGCAAATTAGTTGAAACAGTAATTAAAAACAGACTAATAAAACAGTTGGAATATCATGATAGGGTCTATCCAGTGTACATTCTGCAACAGACAATCACGTCTTACCAAAAAAATCATTTGAATTCTTCAAACCAATTAGTATAGTGATAGATGATGGAGAACCAGTAGACAATTTATTTAAACTTTCAAATGAAGTTCTGCACATGAGGCTTCTACAGAAATTAATTAGTCATGGGGGTTAAAAGCAAAGTGTATTCACAGGTCAAGTATTGGCATGGGTAGTGGCATGAAAACAAAGGGTAAGATTTCATGATGAATTTTCACAATATCAAAAGTTAGTGCGTCAATGGACCTGTACTAGTTCCAGATGAATGAATGAATGTATTAAAAAACTGGAAAGTAGTGAAGTAGCAAAATTTGCAGATGACTAAAGTAAATATGTCAGGATTAGAGAGCACTGTGTAGAACTTCAGAGACCTAAAGAATCTAGATGAATGGGCAAAACGATGACCAATTAAATTCATTGTCAATAAAAACAAAGTCATGCACTCGGCAGGGAAAAATTTAAACAGCTTCCCACACCTTACTAGATTCCAAATTAACTGTATTAACTCAGAAAAGGAACTTGGGCGTTACTCTAGACAGCTCAGTGAAGACCGCTACTGCAGCTGCAGTAAAAAAGCAAAATAGAATGCAAAGCAGAAAAATGCAAAAGAATAGAATGGTTAATATGTAGAATAGTCCATTGCCTTTCTATAATCAATAGTGTAGCCTCATCTAGAATAGTTGTGCAGTCCTGGTCACTCCATCTCAAAACGGATATTTCAGAATTAGACAATATTCAGAAAAGAGCCAGGAGAATGATGAAGGGCATGGAAAACCTAACTGAGTTATGCTACTCGGGTAATGGTCATTTTCAGATCTGTTTAGATACCAAAAATACCTATTGTATGCCAGGAGGTACCACCTGGCTCTATCATACTAGTATCATAACTAACAGAATTAGAACAGGGCAACATTTCTTGGACAAACATTTTATTTGCTGAGAAAGTGTAGTTTTGAGGCAACTGAAATTATTTGTAAATTCAACAAAAACCTGTGGAATAGTTTTGGCTCCAAAACAATTTTCCAGGCTAGAATTACAAAGGGATTTTGGCACCATTCACAAAACCACTGGAGTAGTGCTATTCCACTTTGTATAAATAATTGTATATTCATTGGAGCAGGGGCTGGAACCCAAATGTATCCCCCCAAGCCACTGGACTATGAAGTCATTCTTACACTTACTCACTGGTCCAATGAATATTTAAGTATTTATACAAAGTGGAACAGCTTCAACAGGAGAGATTAAGAGCAGTTCCTCCCTGAATGCGATGGGCTGGTTTTAGGGCACTCACCTTCAATATCAGAGGCTGAAGTTGAAGTCCCTGCATTGAATCAGGAAGACTGGACGTAAACCTGGCTTTCTATACCCCAGCTGAGTGTGCTAACCATAGGACTAGAGGATAAGGTGAGTGGGGAACCATCTCTTCATATTGTGAATGGCAGTTCCAAATGTTCTTAGCGTAACAATTTAAGTTCATTGTTTTTGTTTGTTTCACCAAGAAAAAATTCATTTTGTCTGGTTCCCAACATGAATCTTTTTAGATTTTTTACAATTTGGCCGGCAAACCAAAAACAAATTCATTATTTGTAAAGCTCTAATGTGGATCTCATAAAGGAAAACTATTCAAATAATGTCTAGTCAGAAAAATAAATAGGTACCTTCTAAACAGGGATTGGCAACCTTTGGCACCTGGCCCACCAGAGTAAGCCTCCGGAGGGCCGGGCTGGTTTGTTTACCTGCCTATCTGCAGGTTTGGCCGATCACTGCTCCCACTGGCTGTGGTTCGCCGTCCCAGGCCAATGGGGGCTGCGGGAAACAGCATGGGGCTGTGCTGGCAGGTGCACTCTTCTAGCAGGGGGTTGGGGTGCAGGAGGGGGTCAGGGAATCAGCACTTACCTCAGGCAGCTCCCGAAAGCGACTGGCGCACCCATCTGGCAGCAGTTCCTAGGTCGGGGCGGGGGGAGGGGGGACACAGGCACCACCCCTCCCATTCCCATTGGCCGTAGTTCCCACCCAATGGGAGCTACGAAATCAGCACTTATGGTGGGAACAGCATGCGGAGATCCTTTCCCAGGGCCGCACGGACTTGCCAGGTGTGCTGCTTCCGGGAGTGTCACAGAGCGAGGGAAGGCCTGCTGCCCCTGCTGGCTGCAGCCAGGGACCCCCGGGCCCTTTTAAATCACCCAGGCCCCTGGGCAATTGCCCCATTTCCCCCTCCCTGCCCAATCAGTGGGCCTAGACTACCACCTTCTATGGATTCCATCCCAGAGACTCTCAGCTCTGCAGTCTGGGCTTTCCCTCTGTGGCCTCACAGCCCTAGTCCCTGGGCTCTTTCCTATTACTGGTTCCCCTTTCCTTCCTGGGCCTACCGGTTCCCAAAGCCTCCCCATTCTTCCCAGGGAGTGACCGCAGTCTCCACTCTTTCTCCTGAGAGTGTCAGCTTTTTTCCCAGAAGCCCCGTCTGCTTTCGGCTCCTGGGCTTTATAGGCCTCACCTATACCTGCCCAGTTGAGCCTCTTTAATCAGCTAATGGGCTAATTGACCCATTTGACCTTCATTAAATCCTGCAGGGTGAGTGTGGGATAGTCACATTGTGTGTATAGAGTCTTCTTTGTTCTCTGCAACAGTATTAATCTATTCAAGTCCAGCACCTGGTAATTTAATTTCACATGACAAATATAGTTTTTTGTCTTTGTACCAGTTAGACCTGGGATAATCCTTCAAGAAGCTGATTTTAACTAATATTAGCAATTCCACTTACTTAACTCCGGACCATTCAACTGGATTCATGAACAGTATTACCTTTAAAAGACAATGCTCTTATTGGATTACTACACTGGCTTTGTTGGTTATGCGTCATCATTATCATTATTCAAGTTCACTCTGTATTCTTCATGAGACTTCCATAACCTTCGTTAAATGTCCTTTCATTTTTATGAGTGCATATAAATTGTTCTGCTTCGCTAGCTTTATTGTGTGTAGCATATGCCATTAGGACTCTTCATCTCAGCAGTTCAATGAACTGCCAATGGAATTCTGGGGGTTCTTTTCCATCTATGGGCAAGAAACCTTCACATTACATTTAAAAGCTAAAATCAATCCCAAAGTTATTACTTTGTCTTAAGTTTTGAGTTTTATCATGAGAAATAAATCTTTTTCTGAAATTATTGGACAGTTACCATCTTAAGTCAACATTAATATTTGATGGAATGACAACCTCCCTGATAAGTTTTTTTTCCAATAGCTGTTTCTCCACTAATATTTTCTGACTGACATCTTTTTGTTCACTGGGAATTTTTAGGAAATAAGTTAACTTCACTTTCAACCAGCTCATTTTCTATGTAACTTCAAATTTGGTGACGATTAGACAAAATCATAATGATATTAATGTATTGCTGTGTATGAAATTGTAGTGAAATTCTAATCAGTGAAAAAAGAACAGTGAAAAACTTGAATTTATAGATGAACTACAATGAAAACTAGATTTTTTTATACTCATCTTCTGTACAAAGAAAGCATTGGACTGATATGTATTAGTTAGTAAATTTACACTACTGGAACTAAACACCAGAAGCAGAATATGATAAGACCTATTTTCCATACCAATACCACACTCTCCATGCTACTGCATACTGCTTTTGTTGCTCACCCTGACGTTAGTACTTTTGACGCCCTGAAATTGTAGCCTCTACTGATAATGTCACTAAATACACTTGGGCAATAGGCAAACCCTGGTTCTTAACATGCCAAGTCAAATCAATCCAGCTACACTGCCCAACAGAAAGAATTTCTTGTACACTTGTCACCAAACCATATTTCTATGTTGGAGACTATTAGTGTGGCATATGAAGGCTTAGCTTCCTATTTTAAGGCAATAAATGGGGAAATTCTGGCCTTAGTACATATTTTTAAATGGGTATTAAAGTACAGCATCAATGAAACTTCATCCAGATGCCAGTGTAGATGTTCTCAGGAGATAGAATTCAGCAAGTCCACTCCTACTGTAAAGAAGATCAGGGCGCACCAGCGATCATATAAGCCAATCATTTAAAACTAGATCCCTTAATCTTCTTTACACATACAGAGACAAATTCAACCTTGTTATAGCTCCCCTAAAGTCAATGGACTAACGGCACGGATAAACTTGTCCCATTGTATAATATATTCATTTATGATTAATTCAGTATTTTTTAAAGATATTTTTTAATATATACATTCATATTGCTTGATTGACATTCTATATGTATTGCTTCACTCCAGAAGACCTGTATCCAACTACTGGTATGTTTGTTTTGTTTTGTTTTCTTCAAAACCTAGGTTAACTTACTTTTAATGTTTTGATCATGTTTAAATTGACATTGTGGCTTTTTCCCATAGCATGGCTTGGGTTTGCTCACATAGGTTAGTCTATTTTAGGCACAGTTTCCTCATTTTAATGTATTGGTTTGACTTGAAATGGCACTGTAAATGATGCCCCTGAGGTTTTATGCTCAGCCAACCACATTAAATAATAGATTCTTATCTCTAGCTTGAAACATACATAGAAATCTTCAAGATTCTAAGCCCTACAGTTCTCTATAGAGCATCTATATATTTAACACAAACTTTCTATAGACTCACCACTGTAAATAATTTAACTAGGGGAAAGCTTGCTTTATTTTTGCAGCACAGAATAAAGTTAGTTGTTCCGTTTTAACACTTTATTTAACATACAGTATTAAACATCTGGCTCAAATTGTGCACTGCCCTTGTTCGGCCATGCAGGACTGTTAAAGGAGTCTCTCTCATCCACTGTTCAAGAATAGTACACAATAGTGGTCACTGCTGACTGCTACTCTCCCTTAACGTGGGGATTCAAAGATTCCAAAGCCAGAAGGCACCACTGTGATCATCTAGCCTGACCACCTGTATAACACAAGCTATAGAACTTCCCAAAAAATAATTCTTAGAGCAACTATTTTAGAAAAACATCCACTCTTGATTTTAAAATTAGCAGAGATGAAGAATCCACCATGATCTACCGTCAATTGTTCCAATGGTTAATTATTCACCATTAAAAATGTACATAATATTTCCAGACTGACTTGGTCCAGCTTCAACTTCCAGCCATTGGATCATTTTAGATGTTGCTAGATTGAAGATCTCATTAATAAATATTTGTTATCCAGGTGGGTATTTACAGATTATAATCAGGTCACCCATTAACTTTCTCTTTGTTATGCTAAATAGCTAGACTCAACAAGTCCAGTCACTATAAGATATGTTTTTCAATCTTTTAATCATTCTTGTGGCTCTTCTCTGAACCGTCTCCATTTTATCAACATCCTTCTTGAATTGTGGGCACCAGAATTAGACATAGTATTGCAGCAGTGGTTACAGGATTCTCCTGTTTATCCTCCAGGATTGCATTACTCTTTTGGCTGTTCAACGGATTATCCACCATTTCCCCAAAAACTTATTCAGAGTCATTGCTTCCCAGGATACAGTCCTCCATTCTGGAAGTCTATATTTAAACCAGGGTCAAGTTGATGTAGTGGTTGTACACTGGGCAAAGAAACAAAGTATAAAGTCTTGTTTTCATGCATCCCACAGTGTACAACTTTGTGTTTTTTATTTGAGGTATATTTGCAATGACGATGCCATACTGGGAGGTAGAAGATGTTAATTCAGCTCTGAGAAGACTCCATTTATGTAATTGCAAAATCACTATGGTGTGAGCTTTCAATGGCAAAGTAGTTCCATTGCTAGTGTGGAGAAACCATTAGAACACTATTGTGGCGGAGAGATGGTAATATGCAACATTGTTTATAGGAAAGCATGCAGCTATCAGGACATGTCATTAAAATGTCAAAGCAAATCCAGTGAGACCCCCAGAGAATAATACTATGAGGCCATCAAAATGTAAGATTACTGAGAAACCAGTTCATTGCACCTCTAAAGAAATTCACTTCTACTGTATTATATTGTAGGACCATGGTGCCAGACAATGTTAATTCTGGTTTCTGGATCTGGTTTGGGGTTATGCTATTCTGCTATCAGATAACAACTCTCTTCTAGTTTTTGTATTTGCACATTCTACTTTTTCCTGTTGTTAAAAAAATATATAGTTTTAATTGCATTCAGGGTCACTTCTGTATTAGTCTAAAAAGTTTTGAAATGCTGCATGCGCATTTCAGCTCTACTGCATCGATTATTTGAATGCTTTATTGGAACATTAGCTCAGCTCACTTGAGAATTACTGTACTGGGTAGGAAATTAATTTCTTTAATTTAGAATTATATGACAAATTGGGCTGTTTACTATTAGCCTGATTATTCTTGTTCTAAGCTACTTGACTTTTGCTGCAGATTTGCCTTGCAGATTTTAAACACTCATTGTGTAAACTTGAGACTCAGAGGTTTGAGGTACCGCCTGGCCAGTTTATGCATTCACCGCAGCATCACAATTTTGTACACAGATAAATAGTATTTCTGTGTCCCCTGCTGGGAGAGACTATTTTTAATTATTCATTTTACTGATCTTTGTTTAAAGCTGATCGCTCTCCTTTGTATCTTCTCTATGCCTTTTTTTCTTACCCTCCTTAGTGCTTTTCTGTTACCACCAACCTTAGTCAAGAGCATTCCCTTGTGCCCATGCAATTGGCAATATATATTCTGCCTTTTGAGGTAGCTAAATGTAGATTTTTTGGTAAGAATTTATGGAGTGAGAAGTTTAGAGTTAAACGAGACTTAGTTAAGCTATAGCACAACTAGTTACTCATACTTGTGAGACTCAAACACTACAATCTACAATGAGGAGTGCCATGGAAAAGCCCTGAAATAACTAAATAGTCAATTGATAATCTTGATAATCCTTTGTTTTCTAACTGCAGTTTAAATTCATAACTTGCAATGCAAGAAGACAAAATAAATCAATTCCTTCACTGAAATTCCTACTCCTTGAAATCTTTCAGTAGAAATCTCCTGTGCCTCAAATAATTTTTATTCTTCTCTGAACACTTCTATTTCTACCATCTTCTAGTTTAGGTATCAAGATAATCAAGTGTTCAAAGTAAAGATATGGTAACATTTTGATAAGCACATAAGGAACCCTTTCAACCATGACTTAGGCCCAGATTTTGGAAGTACAGTATTGAGAAGTTGCTCCACTCAGTGTTTCACTGCTTAAGTCACTTAGGAATCGAGCCACAAAGGGGACTTACAAGGCTGAGCCTAGCACCTAACATTTAGGAGTTCTGTCACCCCTGTGCTAGGTCTCAGGGTTCCCATACAATGCATGGGGAGAGTTAGGCATCTAAGAAAGGGATCCACAACAGACAGCACACTGAGCAAGGAGTTGCCTAAATTGCCAATAGGAAATGCTGAGGAGAAGGTTATGGGCTTGACCCCACCCCTTAGTGGGATTTAGGGTATGTCTATACGGGAGTGTGATTCATGTGAGACATAGTCCCACTACTCATTCAGCGAGCTGGCTAAAAACACAATGTAGCCACGGCAAGCAGTACAGTGAGCTAATCATCCTGAGTACTTACCTTGCATGCCTCACCGCTTGCACTGCCATGGCTACAGTCTGTGTCAGGTGTGTGAGCTCAATGAGAGCTAGCGCAAGCATGTCTCCTCAAAATGGGACGCTCACCCCAGCTCCAAGTGGAGACTTATCCTTAAGTGCCAAACTCCCCCTGGAGGGAGGTGTCTCCCTGTGCTTGGCTTTCACAGCCCTGCACCCTTTCTGGAGTTCAGTGCCTAAGCTGGGCCAGCCCTTTCTTACTAAAAGCTGAGGAGGAAGGTGGCGTGTCCATCCAGAATGTGGGAGACCTGTGTTGGACAGTGTGGATTTCAATGTGGAGCAGATCTCTTGCCTTCCAGGTGAGTACTTCCATCACCAGACAATGGAGTATTAACAGAAGTTCCTCTCCTTAGGGAACTCTTCCACTTTGTATAAAATACTTACATAGAACAGGGAATTTGAGCTTCCCAAGCCCAGGGGAGCCTGATAACCACGAGACTACAGTCTCTCTCCTTCTGGCCAATGGGTGTGCTCACCCGCAGAAACTGAGGCACCATGTGAACTTCATCAGCGAGACTTAGGCACCTAGAGAATTTAGGCTTTTCATACTCAGGCAGCTACTAAGCAAGCATTTAGAGGATCTAAGTTTGAACTCAGGTGCCTAAATCCCTTTGTGAATCTAGCCCTTAGATGCCTACGTTCTACTGACTGTCAATGAGATTTAAGCTCCTAAGTCACTTCTGAAAATGAAATTTAAGTGCCTAAATCATTTAGGCACGTGCCGACTTTACCCTATACCTATTTTAAATGCATTATAATCAGTGTTGTACAAACACTTCCTTTCTTGTCTAATGCATTTTAGCACCTAATTTGCTTTTTCATCTGTCCTGTGGATTGAGCAGACCTTTCTAATGAGCTGTTTACAATAATACCTAGCTCTAGATCCTGAGAGAGTGCAGCTAATGCAGGGCCCATCTGTGTGTACATGTAATTAAAATTGTTCCTTTCAATGTTCATTACATTGTAGTTGTCTCCATTTAATTTCATTGCAGCGGTGTTGTATTCACCTAGTTTTGTTTAGATCCCACTGGAGTTCCTCAGGGTCCTTCCTAATCTTGACTAACTTAATATTGTGCTAGCCACACATTTTACAGTTTTTCTTCATTTTGGTCGAGATTAGAACACTAAAACTAGAGCAGTTTCTCCATAGTTCTCATGCAAAAGACTGCAGCGCACACTCCTTCATTGTCCTCATTCACAGGGTCACAAAACATTGAGTGATGCTACATGTTGCTGTGGACATGAATTTGCACACTGCAAATGTGTATACAGTAGACTCTCGATTATCCCGGATGATTGGGAAAACCTTAATCCCGGTTAATAAAATCCCGGATAATCAAGCGTCTACTGGGGGGGAGGGGTTCGCCGGCCGCCCTGCGGGCTGGGTGATCCAACCACCTGCCCCAGTCAGCTCCCGCTGCTAGCCTGGGTGTGGGAAGCCCAGGCTGGCAGCGGGAGTTGAGACCCTGGCTAGCAGGAGCCTGCGGGGAAACTCTAAAGTGGAAGCCGGCTGAGCATTCAGCCTGCCGCCGCTTTGGGGGTTTCCCCCAGGCTCCTGCCAACTGGGGTCTCAGCTCCCGCTGCCAGCCTGGGCTTCCTACACCCAGGATGGCAGCAAGTTGAGACCCCGGCTGGCAAAGATCCACCGGGGGAAACCCCAAAGCGGCGGCTGAGCCCACCGCCCCTTTGGGGCTTCCCCGGCAGGCTCCTGCCAGCCGGGGTCCTGCTGCCTGGCCCAGTCAGCTCCCGCTGCTAGCCTGGGTGTAGGAAGCCCAGGCTGGCAGCGGGAGCTGAGACCCCCAGTGACAGGAGCCTGCGGGGAAAGTCTAAAGCGGCAGAGAGCTGAGAAGCGGCAGCGGCCGAGTGCTCAGCCCTCTGCCGCTTTAGAATTTCCCTGCAGGCTCCTGCCAGCCGGGGTCTCAGCTCCCACTGCCAGCCTGGGCTTCCTACACCCAGGCTGGCAGCAAGTTGAGACCCCGGCTGGCAAGGATCCACTGGGGGAAACCCCAAAGCGGCGGCAGGCTGAGCGCTGAGCCCGCCACCCCTTTGGGGCTTCCTCTGCTGGCCCCTTGCCAGCCGGGGTCCCGCCGCCTGCCCCAGTCAGCTCCCGCTGTCAGCCTGGGTTCCCTACACCCAGGATGGCAGTGGGAGCTGAGTGGGGCAGGTGGCAGGACCCCAGGTGGCAGGAGCCTGGGGAGAGAGCCCAAAGCGGCGGCGGGCTGAGCACTCAGACTGCTGCTGCTTTGGGCTTTCCCCCCAGGCTCCTGCCAGCCTGGATTTCGTACACCCAGGCTGGAAGCAGGCTGAGACCCCGGCTCATAAGGGGCCAGTGGTAGAAGCCCCAAAGCAGCGGCAGGCTAAGGACTCAGCCTGCCGCCGCTTTGGGGCTTCCCCTGCCGACCCGTTTAGACATCCCGATTAATCCGCAGCCCGGTTAACCCGCGCCCGGATAATCGGGAGTCTACTGTAAATACAGATGATGGGCCAAGCCCTGCTCCCATTTATATCTGTGCAATCCAACTTACAAATCAATGGCGGTTGCAGGGGTGTAAGTGAGCCCATACTTCAAATATTTCATTGAGGAGTAACATCTCAACTTCCAGAGTGTAGGAAACCTCTGACAGGTGACAATGTGTTGCCGCCCTTATGCACAAGGCACCTGTGGCTGGCTTCTTTGAGTTTATTGCTCGATGTTAATGTAGGTTGTGGGGGTTTTGCATGTTTTATATATTTCTGGAGAAAGCTGTTTTTTATTAGGGACATACGTCCAACCACTGCTGGGAAATGAAAGGAACCTGTGTTCCCCACAACATCTTGCTTCTAGGATTCCCCCAACAAACTATATCTAGTGGCAACTGTGCTGCTCCTGCAGCTTCCTCGCTGCTCAGGAAAGCATCGCCAATCTCATAGCTGTTTCATGAGTTGTGCAATATTTGGTGTTTTTTCTTAAAACCCCAGCTCCAGGAGTCAAGTGATCACATGTGACTCTCAGCTTCCCTTTTCTAGTCCTTACAGTTGCAAAGGAATGCTTGAAAACATGAAACTCAATAGCTCAGTGTAGTGGGGTGACTGCCCCACTCCGGTGGAGAAGGGCTTGAAACAGCCCAGGGAGGGGTTGTGGCCAGGAACCAGCAAACTCCCAGGCCTGATTGGGAAGCAGGCTCATCTGGGTGGCCATGCCCCAAACACTCAGGCCTGTATAAAGGCTGAGAGGCAGGGGCCTAGAGAGTCAGTCTCCTCTGTCTCCAGAGGAAGACAGGCCTAGCTGCGGGGAGCCTTAAGCAAGGTACCTGGACTGGGGCAGGGCTGGGGCCAGGCACCGGGAGCTAGGGAGTTCTAACCTGAGAGCCCCAGGCTGCAAGGGCTGACAGAAGGCCTGACCCAGGGGTACTGGGGTTACAGGGGGCAGCCCAGGGCTAGCATTAGGAGCAGCAGGCCAACCCCCCTTGCCGGTGATGAGAGGCCATGATACTGCAGTCTGCCTCAGTGAGCGGAGGCAAATGGTGACTGGCAGTGGCCAAGTCTGAGGCAAGGTGGGGATAGTGGGTGGAGGGTCCCCTGGGGAAGGTGAGACCCTTAGACTTGAGGGGGTTCTGTAGGGGTGCAGCACTCTCAGCTAGAGGGCACTGGGGTCCGGGAGGGACACGGGGCCGGAGTAGGAGCGGGACATCGGCCAGCAGATGGCGCTCTGGAGGCTGAAGAGCTAATTCCCGATCGACCAGCAGGAAGCGCCGCCGGGGTGAGTGCCCGCACACTTACACTCAGAAACCAGAAGGCCAACCCCCCCCCCCCCCAACATTTACATTCAGAAAATTGCATCTGTTATTTCATCACAGTGGAGCCCTCTCCAGAATATCATTTTGTTCCTCCTTCCCTTTCCTCCGACTCCATTTTTAATGCGGTTTCACCCTTATCTAAAATATTAACACTATCTATTACATCATGTAACCACTCGCTCCACTGAGAATGGTGGTGGTAGTATTTGTTTGTATTTTAAGGCTGCAATACAGTCTTTAGTCTTCAAAGTAAAATTAGAAATGGTCTGTTGTGACAAAATACATTTGTCGGCATAAATAATGTACATCTGTCCAGCCCAATATCAGCATGTTTAATGTTCTGATCTACCGCCAATTCTGATTCCACACTATGGCATCCCTATCTGTTAACACTTTTCTCACTCATCACACAGGGAAGAAAGGGCCATTTAAGGCTTCATAAAGATTTCTCAGAATCCTAAAGTCTTTGAAAGAAATCTAAGGGAGATCATCGCAACTCCTTAACTTGTGTGAAAAATGGGGATCATAGTAGAAGGGAGAGCTGGGAAAACCTTATTAGATGATTGAGGCCATCTTCCTTATAACCATAAAGCAAAGTTCTAGGTCTTTATTCAGGTTAGTGTTAAGAGTGCAGTCCAGTGGATCGACTGGGAAGCAGGAAGCCAAGGTTCTATTGGCAGCTCTGACACTGACCTGGGTGTAACCATAGGAAAGTCTTCCATTTTTTGTCTGTCTCACCCATTTACGATGTACGTTCTTCAAGGCAGGGACTGTCTTCTACTGTGTGTCTGGGACAGTGTGACCCTGCTCTCATTTAGGGTACTACTGTTGTATAAATGATGATCAAAAGTCCAATGACATGGAGCTTCCACCACTTCCCTTGGGAGACTTTTATACAGCCTGATACATAAGAACATAAGAATGGCCGTTCTGGGTCAGACCAAAGGTCCATCCGGCCCTGTATCCTGTCTGTTGACAGTGGCCAATGCCAGGTGCCCCGGAGTGAGTGAACCTAACAGGTAATGATCAAGTGATCTCTCTCCTGCCATCCATCACCACCCTTTGACAAACAGAGACTAGGGACACCATTCCTTACCCATCTTGGCTAATAGCCATTAATGGACTTAACCTCCATGAATTTATCCAATTCTCTTTTAAACCCTGTTATAGTCCTAGTTTTCACAACCTCCTCAGACAAGGAGTTCCACAGGTTGACTGTGTGCTGTGTGAAGAAGAGCTTCCTTTTATTTGTTTTAAACCTGCTGCCCATTAATTTCATTTGGTGACCCCTAGTTCTTATATTATGGGAACAAGTCAATAACTTTTCCTTAGTCACTTTCTCCACACAACTCATGATTTTATATACCTCCATTATATCCACCCTACTCTCCTCTTTTCCAAGATGGAAAGTCCTAGCCTCTTTAATCTCTCCTCATATGGGACCTATTCCAAACCACTAATCATTTTAGTTGCCCTTCTCTGAACCTTTTCTAGTGCCAGTATATCTTTTTTGAGATGAGAAGGCCACATCTGTACACAGTATTCAAGATGTGGGTGCACCATAAAGGCAATAAGATATTCTCTATCGTATTCTCTATCCCTTTTTTAATGATTCCTAACATCCTGTTTGCTTTTTTTGACTGCCACTGCACACTACGTGGACGTCTTCAGAGAACTATCCACAATGACTCCAAGATCTTTTTCCTGATTAGTTATAGCTAAATTATCCCCGATCATACTGTATGTATAGTTGGGGTTCTTTTTTTCCAGTGTGCATTACTTTTACATTTATCCATATGAAATTTCATTTGCCATTTTGTTGTTCAATCACTTCGTTTTGTGAGATCTTTTTGAAGTTCTTCACAGTCTGCTTTGGTCTTAACTATCTTGAGCAGTTTAATTTCATCTGCAAACTTTGTCATCTCACTGTTTACCCCTTTCTCCAAATCATTTATGAATGAGTTGAATAGGATTGGTCCTAGGACTGACCCATGGGGAACACAACTAGTTACCCCTCTCCATTCTGAACATTTACCATTTATTCCTACCCTTTGTTCCCTGTCTTTTAACCAGTTCTCTATCCATGAAAGGATCTTCCCTCTTATCCCATGACAACTTCATTTATGTAAGAACCTTTGGTGAGGGAAATCTGAAAATCTTTCTGGAAATCTAAGTACACTATGACCACTGGATTTCCCCCTTGTCCACATGTTTGTTTGACCCCCTTCAAAGAACTCTAATAGATTAGTAAGACATTATTTCCTTTTACAGAAACCATGTTGACTTTTGCTCAACAATTTATGTTCGTCTATGTGCCTGACAATTTTATTCTTTACTACTGTTTCATCTAATTTGCCTGGTACTAACATTAGACTTACCGGTCTGTAATTGCCGGGATCACCTCTAGAGCCCTTTTTAAATATTGGAGTTACATTAATTATCTTCCAGTCATCTTACTGTCAGGAAGCTTTTCCTAATGTTCTGTTTTTTAAAATCATCCCACTTCTCCTACCTCTATTTCCATACCTGTAATATGCTTCTGTGTACTAAATAATCCTTCTATAGCAGTAGTTCTCAAAATTTTGTACTGGTGACCCCTTTCACATAGCAGTCCTCTGACTGCAAACCCCCCGCCCCCCCTTATAAATTAAAAACACTTCTTTATATATATATTTAACACCATTATAAATGCTGGATGCAAAGTGGAGTTTGGGGTGGAGACTGACAGCTCATAACCCCCCATGTACTCACAACCCCCTGAGGGGTCCTGACCCCCAAGTTTGAGAACCCCTGTTCTAGACCCTTTGAGTTTGCACTCTGCAAATATTTGTAGGTTAGATTCATGTCTCATCATCTGTTAGCTAAATGACACATCTGTCTTTCTAAATTGTTCCTCATAAGTCAAGCCCTCGATCCCTCTGATCTCTTCTTATGGCTCATTATTGAGCCACTCAAAATGTAATGAGAAGCTATGTTTTGCACACAAACAATGAGAAATCTTCACTGATTTAACCACCCTGCTTATTAATTGATGGCTTTAAGAATGCTTTGAGGTCCTCTGATGTAAGTGTCTACATAAGTGCAAAGCATTGTTATTCTTCATGGTGGTAGTGTTCTAGAGACAGGTGACAATGGCTTCACTCACAGAGCATAAATCACTTTTCAACCTGCTTCATCAAGTTCCAACCTGCTTTAATACTGTTTTGATAACCAGAAGAACTGATTCACTGTTCAATATTTAAACAAACTGCTCAATGTTTAAAGAGTGAAGGCTCTTTCTTGTTCCCTTCTGATAACAAACAAGTTCTAAGGCACACTGGGAACTCCTTTACCAGCTCCAACATCAGGCTCTCATGCTGCTGGTGCCACACATGATTACACTTAACAGAATCCTGATAAGCACCAGCAGCAGTTTCAGGAAGGCTGATCTTCGCCTGCACTCTTTCGAAAAATCTGGCCCCAATTGTGAGTGCTAATACCTAGCCTTTAGTGACTTTATGTTTCAAGGGTCCTGGCATTGTGTTTGTATTCTATGTGATCACTTAAATAGGGGTGGGAGGATGCAAACATGTTTTAAACTCTAAATTCTAATGGAATCTATCGTTCTAGGGTATTTATTGACCAACACTCCCCATAGTACCTAAGTAAGTTACAAAGAACACAGGAAGCACATGCAAAGTAAGCTCTTCCCTGGTTCTCCTAGGGTTCAGTCACCTGCATGCTCTTGGTGTTTTTCCTTTCTACTTCCTTCTCCCTCGGTCTTCCCCTTTCCTTCTATCCCTCCCTCCTCCTGTATGTTCTCCTTACTGTCTGATATCAGGGACATATTCCTGCTAAATAATAGTTTGCATCCAGCTCTGAAGAGACATCTGTTCTGATGTCATTGGGTATTATGTTTCATAAAACCTAGAGTCAGATATCACTTAACTCCTGCTCTTGAAAAATTCACCCGTTTCCATATTCCTGATGGCTGCTGTGGTCCAGGAAGGGTACAAATGGATTGGCTCAACCCACTAAGAGTTCTGAAGATTTCGATCAGGACCTTGTATTGGACCCAAGAGTGGCCTGAGAGAGGCACTAAAGATCCCAGCCACGGGTGTGATGTCCTCTGCCTTTTGTCCCGCTCTGGGATTTTATATTCTGTGTTATACACACTTAAGTTTTGACTGGCCTTGTCTGACAGCGCCACAGAGAGAGTTACAGTCTTAAGGTGACTATCATGTGGATCACACTGTCTAGGCTGCCGTCCACTAGGAATGGACATACAATTTGGTTATCACTGGAGGTAGTACACTCATTGCCATCCAGCAATTTCTCCTGGAGATTTCATATATATGAGAATGGGATGAGATAGACTCTTAAGGAACATGTGAGAGCTTCTGAGGGCGAAGAGCAGCTGCCTATCACTACTTCCTGAGATCTGATGGAGAGGAATGATTGACATCACGTTAGGGCTAGACCTCCAACAGAGTTCACACCTTGTGTTGAAAGCTATGGAGAGAATGTGTAGGATGAGCACCGTGGAGTAGCCTGGGTCCAAAGTCATACCAACGTCATCCATCAGAACTACCAACGATATCTCTGTGTCATGGCCAGGTCTGGATCCTAATTGTGAGTGGTCTGGAATACTGGCAGAAGTAAGATGCTGCTAAAGTCATTACCCTTTGTATTATGGTCTTGCATAGGAACGTGAGGCTGGAGATGGCTTAGTAAGAAAATTTCTCCTTCAGAGATGTTCTCTGATGGAGGCTTTAATGATTGCAGTCAGAAGTGGCTGTCTGTCTGACTTTATTAAACTCTGACACAAAAGTTTTGGAGACATGTATGCCATGCAGAGACTGTTTGGAAATACTGAATTCTGTCAACATAACAATGCTGGGAAAATTCAATACTTTAAAGAGAAGAGGGATGTTATTTGACTATTATGTATTAGAGATCAGTTTTAAATATAGAGCTATACCTATCTCATAGGGCTGGATGGACCTTGGAAGGTTATTGAGTCCACTCCTCTACCTACACTAGCAGAACCGAGTACTGGGTCCCCTGACAAATTTTTTTTGCCCCAGATCCCTAAATTGGATTCAATCCTTAAGGATTGAACTCACAACCCTGGGCTTATCAGGCTAATGCGCAAACCACTGAGCTATCCCTGCTCGCACTAGTTAATTAATGCAAATGTTATTGTACCTATGTCTACTCAGTGCTATTGTAGCCTTGCTTTCGTGAACCTTGATTTCACCCAAATATTGATCAATAGCTCCATTTTGGGTTACAACACTCATTATTTGGTATGATACTTGTATGCAAATTCCATTATCAGCACTGTCAGCAGAGCTGGTTGCCCAGGAAACACAATAATTAAGTTATAATATGTTGTTCTTTCAGGCTTCCACACTATGGAGAATGTTATCAATGCTCTTTCAGTTTTATCAGACAGCTTACAGGAAAGTGGGGGGAAATGGAGAAATAGTTAATAATACAGAAAATGGGAGAATGAATTCACAAGCACTGTTACTTAGAGAAGTTCTAGATCCCAACTTCATTCTGGTTCTTGATAAACTGATAGTGATAAGCTTGAGAATATGTTAATGTTTCAAATTATTGTCTCACCAAACAAGAGTGGGAAAAGCATTAGGTGCCCCTCTATTTTAATGTGTAGATGGGACCAGCACCAGGACTTCTAAGGAGGCCTGGGGTTCAGTGTTTTCAGTACATTGATGACACCCAACCATATGTCTCTACCTCATCCAGCTTGGATGAGGCAATTCAGGCCTCAGCCAGTGAAACTTGGGTACAGATTAGAATGAGCTGCTAAAGCTCATTCCAAACACAACTGAGGTGAAGGCGGTGGGCTGGGGGAAGCAGCCTGAAGGCATAGAGGCAACCTCAGCTGCTTTGTCTGCTGAGAACTTGTATCCATCCATCCTTTGTCTCATAAGAACTTAAGAACGGCCATACTGGGTCACATCAAAGGTTCACATAGCCCAGTATCCTGTGTACCAACTGTGGCCAATGCCATCTTCTTCAGAGGGAATGAACAGAATAGGTAATCATCAAGTGATCCATCCCCTGTTGACCTTTCTCAGCCTCTGGCAAACAGAGGCTAGGGACACCATACCTACCCATCATGGATGATAGCCATTGATGGACCTATCCTCCATGAATTTATTTAGTTCTTTTTAAAACCCTGTTAGAGTTATGGCCATCACAACATCCTCTGGCAAGGAGTTCCACAGTTGACTGTGCATTGTGTGAAGAAATACTTTGTTTTGTTTGTTTTAAACCTGCTGCCCATTAAAAATACTCCAGAATACACACAGCAGAGATGCAATTAGATTACCAGGTGCTATCAAATGGTTATTTTACATCAGTAACCAGGTTGGCTTTTTTACTTTCTATAGATCTTTGCAAGGATACTTTATTGTAGTTTAAATTTAATTAACTATGATAATTGTCTTGACTGTGTGGTCAGGTATGGATTGCATTTAAATTTACGTCATGGCTTCTTTTATGTTCTGTAACAAAACAGGGTCACTGAGGTGAGAATCAAAGAAAGGCATGCAGGAAAAAATGTTTGTTTTTTAACCTTACTGTAACGGGGCCGACACTCACCCCCGCGGCGCCTCCCACTGGTCGTCTGGGGAATCAGCTCCTTCAGCGTCCAGAGCACCCTCCGCAGGTGGATGCCCCGCTCCTTTGCTGGCCCCGTGTCCCTCCTGGACCCCGGAGCCCTCCAACTGTGGGGGCTGCACCCCTGCAGTACCCCCTTTGGTGTGAGGGTTTCCCCTCCCCGGGGGAACCCTCTACCCCCACCTCACCTCAGAGTGTGCCACTGCCAGTCACCACTTGCCCCCGCTCACTGGGGCAGACTGCAGTATCATGGCTTCTCATCACAGGCAAGGAGGGTTGGCCTGCTGTCGCTATCTCCAGCCCTGGGCTGCTCCCTGCAACCCTGGTACTTGTGGGTCGGGCCTTGTATCAGGCCCGGAGGCCTGGGGCTCGTGGCTAGAGCCTGCCCAGCTCCCTCTGCCCTGCCCCAGCTCTGCCCTAACCCAGGTACCTGGCTCAGCTCCTGCAGCTAGGCCTGTCTCCCTCCGAATGCAGAGGAGACTGCTCCCTGCCTCTCTGCCTCCCAGCCCTTATATCCTGGCTGGGAGTGTTTGGGGCGTGGCCGCCCAGCTGGGCCTCATGCCCAATCAGGCCTGAAAAGCCTGCTGGCTCCCAGCTTCAAACCCCTTTTGGGGCTTTTCCAAGCCCCTTCCGGTAGGGGGCAGGTGGTCACCCCGCCACACTTACGAAGACACCCAGGATGAAAATATAGAGATGAATTATAGGATTTAAATATGAAATGTTTGAGTCATGTTACAGTCAATACATAGCAAATAGGAATATGGAATATGATTTTTTAACAAAGTCAAAGATATATGTAGCAGTTGCAGGTGCTTTAGATGTAAAAGTACTTCACATAAGAATATCAGAACTGCTGTACTGGGTCAGACCCACAGCCCATCTAACCCAGTGACCAGAACCAGAGCTTCAGAATGGGAAAGTTGGAGTAATCCACCCTGTTTTCCCCTTCTGGCTGTCTGAGTTTTAGGGTGTGCATGCCTGACCATCTTGGCTAATAGCCAGTGATAGATCTATCCTCCATGAATTTATCTAGTTCTTTTTTTCAATGCACTGATACTTCAAAACATCCCATAGCCATGAGTTCCATGAGTTAATTGTGTATTGTGTGAAAAAGTACTTCCCCTTGTTTCTATTAAACCTGCTGCCTCTTAATTTCATTGGGTGACCCCTTGTTTTTGTATTGTGGTAAAGGACCAACAACATACAGATGCTCCCCGAGTTACATAAACCCAACATACGCAAATCCAAGTTTATGGGAAAAGATCCGTAAGCTAGAAATAGAAGGGGTTTTTGTGGGGGGGGGGGGGGGTTGTGCATAATGTCAAGAATCAGAGAGGTAGCCGTGTTAGTCTGGAATTGCAGAAGTGACACAGAGTCCCATGGCACCTTAAAGACTAACTAAAGCATTGACCTATAAGCTTTTGTGGGCTAATACCCACTTCTGCATGCATCCAACGAAGTGGGTATTAGCCCACGAAAGCTTATGCTTCAATACTTTAGTTAGTCTTTAAGGTGCCACAGGACTCTTTGTCACCTGTTCATAATGGTCAGAGATAAGTTTCTGACTTATGCAGAATTCGAGTTACTCAAGGCATTCCGGAATGGAACGCTTACGTGAGTCGGGGAGCATCTGTATCTCTATTCACATTTTTTTTCCCAAGCCATTCATCATTTTATAGACCTTTATCATAACCTCCCATAGCTGTCTCTTTTCTAAGCTGAACAGCCCTAATCGCTTTTTGTCTCTTCTTGTACAGAAGCCATTTCATATCCTTGGTCATCTTTGCAGCATTTCTCAGGACTTTTTCCAGTATGGGCATACCCATGGATTTATATAGTGGCATTTGATTTTTTCTCTCTTATTTTCTATCCCTTTTCCAATCCTAACATGCTGTTTAGCCTTGTTTATTAAAGGGGATCTCTATCTACCTATCTACCTTTGCTGACATATAAGGACTATTATGATATATATTTACTGGTACTGTTGAAAACCCTTTTTGCCTTAATTAGTATCCCTAGAGCATGCTAGAGGAATGTAATTGTCTCACCCTTATTACTAGCCAAAATATCTGAGGGCTTGGTTACACTTACAGGCTTAGAGCAGTTTTGGTTATAGCTGTCCTCGTATAGAGCTGTAGCTATAGTGATATAGCGTGTCCACACTGAGACCCGCCAGCGGTATAGCGTGGCCACATTTGTGGCACTTCAGGCGGCATTAGGAGAAGCACATTAGGGCAGGTATCCCTGACAGAGGGGTTACACAACTGCTTAGCATGAGCCACTAGCCCAGTCTCCCTCTTGATAAAATAGTGAGTTGCCATATTTTAAATCTTCCGATTATGTGTTTTACAGGTCTCTTTGTTGTGACAGCTGAGCTTTGACTTTCAATTGAGAGGGTGATAACCTGCTAATCACATCACTCCATTTGCCTAGCTGTTCTATAAAACTGTTTTGATGACTAATCACTTTGATTGTATTAAAGTGAATCCGACTCAGTTGGAGGGATATTGTGCATGATAATGGATTGTAAGTGTGTGTGACTAATGACTAAACATTAAAAAATGCAGAAAGATCCAAAGCTACTCTCCATATTTCATTATCTGCCCGCCCGTGCACATGCATGCATACACACTCTCAAATATAAATATATACAACATATATTATGTGTGTGTGTGTGTGTGTGTGTGTGTGTGTGTGTGTGTGTGTGTGTGTGTGTGTGTGTGTTCATGCAGGAGTGGGAGAATTCCACATGGTGCACACAAGTGATCCACTCTCACTTTAACTTAACATGGCACCACTCAGGTTTGCTCCAGCTGCCCTTCCATCATAACAACACTGAGTGAGTGACATTGCAACCTGGTGCATTTCGTCATAATGTCACTTGGTTTGGCTGGGTTTTTAAGAGGCCCAAGAGAATTAGGCACTCAAATCTCAATGAAATACAATAGCAGCTGGGCACCCAAATTTCTTAGGCTCCTTTTGAAAATCCAGTATTAGTGCTTGAGAAGATGTACAAAGTATGTGTCAGAAGGGAAAAGCAGATATGTGCATTCCTTTTTAAATACATTTTTGCTCAATCTTTAAAAGAAAATCACCATTGAGAAAAGACCAAGCCAGGAAACATTTAAACCAAACTCCCCAGGGGAGTAGAATAGAAGTACTTCAGCTTCCTTAATTAGAAAGTGCATATGATTTAAGAAAATCAGACTTTGAACAAAACCAAGTCACAAGGCACTCAAGTACTTACAATTAAAAGCGATTGCTTTCTTAGTGAATATCTCCACTTTTCCAGACACAGAGAGTTACCTCAAGAACTTTGTCAGTTTAAATAAGTTCACAAGCTGCTGTGAAACATCTTTAGCCAATTTCTCCTAGTCATGTGCAAAGACCTTTGTCACCAGAGTAGGAATAAATGTCATTAGCATTTATAAAAACCACATGGATTTCTTGAACTGTTTTTACAAGACATTTCTACAATATTTTTTTGTAGTCATAAAAGGTGGCTGCCTGGCACACTGAGATGCTCTGTTACTATACAAAACATGTATACCTTTTCCAGACCTTACGAAGAGCTCTGTGTAGCTCAAAAGCTAGTCTCTCTCTCACCATCAGACATTGGTCCAATAAAAAATATTTCCTCACCCACCTTGTCTCTCTAATATCCCAAGACCAATACAGCTACAACTACACTGCACGAACTTTCCCTCCCCGTCTCTCACCAACCAATGTGCTTCAGCTTTATTAGAAACATTATAATTAGAACATTATTAAGAGAGGAAGAAAAGGCTTGTGACTAAAGCACTGGTGTAGACCTGAGAAGATCAGAGTCACAGTTGCCAACTCACACACGGTAAAGAAGCAGCCCGACTTTCACAATAGGCCAAAATCAAGCTAATTCCATTTCAAAACAAGGCCAAAAAAAAAAAGAAAATCCCAACACTCTATGGGACTAGATCCCCCGGGCGTGCAATCTGGGACTGTGGCGGGCACCCCTGACTCTCTCTCCCCCCCTCTACCCCAACTTGACCTTTGCCCCTGTTTTACTCCCCTTGCTCCTGCTTGCCAGGAGCCGATTGAAAAACAAAAAGAAAAAGAAGCAACAAGCTACAACAAACAACAAGCTACAAGACAAACAAGCAATAAGCTCCAAGTCAAAAACTAGCCAACAAGCAATTCACAAGCCAATGAAGTCAAAAACAAGCCCACTTTCTGCATTTTTTTTTCAGGTTTGGCATTTCTGATCAGAGTTTAATTCCTAGCTCTATGATATATTTCTTGTCACCCTGGCCAAATTATTTTATATTTCTGAGCCACGTCTGCTCCGTCAAATGGGCATGATAACCCCCCACCCCACCCCAATGTGCTGTGAAAATACAGTCATTAATCATGAGGCCCATATGGATCCACAGGAAGAGAGGATTCAGAGGTCATTTCTATCTCTAGTTTCATTGATACCTTGTCTGCCCTTAAAAGCTCTGCTGCTTTAATTGTGCTGACATGGTAAAAGCCACAAAACTCCCCGAGTGTAGAGACAGTTATACTAGAATTAAATTGCTTATGCTAGATCAGGGGTCTCCAAACTTTTCAGCCCGAGGGCCGCATTAACTATCAAATAGCAGTTCGGGGGCCGACAACACACTCGAGGTCCAAATAAAAAAGAATCAAAACATGGATGTTGTTTTTAATTATTTATTTAATATTATTTTATTCAGTTATTATTTAATAACACATTGATACACTACACCTGTTCACTACACATGAACACTACACATGAACACCTGTTCACTACACATGAACACTACACATCAACCCCCCAACTGACCCACCCAGCCAGGTCTCTCCCCCCAAAACCTCCTTTCCTCCAACCCCCAACTGACCCACCCAGCCAAGTCTCCCCCCCCCCCCAAACCTCCTTTCCTCCAACCCCCAACTGACCCACCCAGCCAGGTCTCTCCCCCCCAAACCTCCTTTCCTCCAATCCCCCCCCCAAAATGACCCACCCAGCCAGGTCTCTCCCCCCCAAACCTCCTTTCCTCCAACCCCCAACTGACCCACCCAGCCAGGTCTCTCCCCCCCAAACCTCCTTTCCTCCAACCCCCAACTGACCCACTCAGCCAGGTCTCTCCCCCCCAAACCTCCTTTCCTCCAACCCCCTCCCCCCCCCAAATGACCCGCTCAACCCGGTCTCTCCCCCCAGACCTTTTCGCCGCCTGGCAGTGGGTGGCTCCTTGTTTCGCCGCCTGTAACTGGGCGGCGGCAGCGGAGCACGCGGCGCGTCCCAGCCCCGTGGCTGGCGGCGGCAGCGGAGCACGCGGCGCGTCCCGGCCGGTGGGGGCAATGGAGCACGTGGCGCGTCGCGGCCGGTGGGGGCAACGGAGCACGCGGCGCGTCCCGGCCCCGCGGCTGGTGGCGGCGGCCCGCACGGCGCTTCCAGGCCCCAGCGCGGAGCCGTCCCTGCGAAATTCTCAAAAGAGCCAAAAATTCTCAAAAGAGCCAAAAAGATCTCCACGGGCCGGATGAGAGGGCCTCGCGGGCCGCAGTTTGGAGACCCCTGTGCTAGATGATGATGGTTGGGTGAAACCAAATGAACTATATCAGTATAAAACACCTTAGACCAGTATTATAGAATCTACTGTAGGTCTTCTACTGGTATAACTGTGGCTGTGTCTACACTACAGAAGCTATAGCAAAACAGCTATGGTGCTGCATCTGGGCTTCACACATAGTGTACACACTTGCTACAGCAACAGAAGGGGTTTCTCTATCACGGTAGTGGCATCTATATCAGTGAGAGGTGGCATCTATATCAGTGTAAGAATTATTCCCTAGCAGATTCTACACCAGGGTTTAGGTTGTCTTAACTACATCGCTCAGAGGAGTGATTTTTTTCAGACCCCTGTGCAATGTAACTAGGTTAGTTATTCTGGTACAACTTTCTACAACCGGGCTTAATTCCTGACTGTCCAGACTGCCAGCAAAATATCCTGATTGATACCCAATGAAGTGTAGACCCTTGTCCCTCGGGAAGTGTAGGGAGACCACAACTGCAGTCAGATAGAAGTGATTTTTCAGTAGCAGTACTATTAGACTCTAACAGTGAGATTTTCATAAACAGCTGAAAGACTTAGGAAAGTTAGGAACCGAACTCATATTCACTTTGCTGCCCCTTACACACACACACACACACGCACACACATACACACGCACGCACACACACACACGCGTGCTATGCTGTGCTGTGAAAGTAGATTCCCTGGGCATTACCTCCTAAGCTTCTTTTGGGGGACAGCGGTGAGGAGTTGTAGACAGAACAGCATAGCCATTCTGAGCTTGTAGAGGTTAATAGGTATCAACATTTCAAAGATTGCCTTTCTCCTCTCCTGAAAATATGAATGATGTACTACTTGGACACTGCAATCCATGTGCGGAAGCTGTAATTACAATGCAATCAATTGTACAGTTCAAAACCAGGCTGATCTTTGGCAAAGTGTTTTCAATGGAACTTTCATAAAGTTCAGACTTCAAGTGGGAAAGAACCAGTTTATTTTGGATGTAAATTTCCCCTGAGGTTTGTTTAAAGAGCAGTGATTAGGTTTGCTGTATGTCATCATTTGCGTCTAGAATTTGGATCACAGCAACATGCACTCTGCTGGTAGTTTTGATCTTTTCTTTTCCTACCCTGAGCATGAATTAACCATTCTAGGTGGGGGATAAAATCCCTCTATAATACAGATTATAAACTTGATGGAAGATTCCTAAAGAGAGTATTAGAGGGAAGCAATGCAGGCTAGTGGTTTGGGCTGGGTAGAGGTGAGAGAATTTTCCTGTACTCTATGCCTGGCACATTAGGGTGACCAGATAGCAGGTGTGACAAATCGGGATAAGGGATGGGGGGGTTATAGGAGCCTATATAAGAAATAATCCCAAATATTGGGACTGTCCCGATAAAACCGGGACATCTGGTCACCAGTAACTCACTCTGTAAGGCCAAGTTAAGTGCACTTATCTCCACTAGGGTTGTACAGTCAGCTGGGCTAACCCATGTTAGTTACCTGCTGTGTTTATAAAAACAAATCACTTTTGGGGGTCACAGAAGACATAGCTCTCCAGTGCTTAAAGTAGACTGGTGGTGAAGCAGGGTCTGGGAGGGAGCACAGTTTGACCAAGGCAGGGTGAGAAGTGGGAGCTTTTCTCTGCTTTAGTCAGAAGACCAGGGCTCTGTTTCCCACTTTATATTCAACTTCCTCTTGCCTATTCATGTTCGTTTGCCCATCTGTATAAAGGGGTTACTTACTTTTTAAAAGCCCACTGAGATATAGGGATGAAAAGTGCTATAGAAGGGAGAAATCTTATGTTATTCTTGCTAAGTGTCCTAGAGGAACTGAAATATATTCCCTCGTTACACACAGGAAAATACAAAAAAACACCTCTGGAGTGGAAAAAGCAGGCCAAGGAATTCCAGGATCCATCCTCCACTGCTTAAGAAGTTTATATATTCTCCTTCGTGCTCTGAGGAAGACATCCAACAAAAAAAAAAAAGGGCTATGAATCTTAATATCTCTCACTAAAGTATCATCCCCTGAACTACTGCTCAAAGGATGGTTTCTCTCCTCTCTCTCTCTCTCTCTCTCATTGCTGACCTGAGCATAAATGCATGGCTGGTATTAAAATTCAAGTCTGTGAGCTTTATTAACCCCACCATGACATTTGGGAACTCATGAGGGAATAATTTAAACATCCCATTTCATTCTTCCTTTAAGAAGCCAAAGTCCATATCTGATTCAAACTTATTTCAGCTTTCTTGTGTGCTTCAGCAAAAAGGAAACGGCATGCACACTTAAGCTTCACTAAAATAATATTTACCTTTACAGTATTTCACAGTGCATCTAAGAGCAGGAATTTATTTCCTGGCATATACTGAAATGGAACGTACTGTGGCAAAAGAAATATTAAATGTATAAGAAAAAAACTCATGCAACTTGGAATAGGAAGAAACCTTTACAAAGAGTTGAAAGCATTATAGAGCCTTTCAGAAGCAAATTCATCTTAAACAGAAGGGATTTGGCAATCATCTCTTTGTGTGAAACCACATGAGATGAAATCAAGTGCAACGCTTGAACTGATTGCACCCAGATGTAAACAGGAGGGGACTCTGGGGAGAATTTTTGATTAAAGGATCACTAGATCTGGAATTCTTTCTTCTTTTCAGTGTTTTTGACCAATTATTTAGGAATATCTTCCAGGTAGGCGCTTGACACCAAAGAAGTTATTCCAGTCTGAGACAATTAGGCGGTGAATCAACTTTACTAGGGACATGCTCAGCTTCTAAACAGAGCTGCATTGCAGCTAACAGCACAATATTTCTTTCACTATCTACCTGCCTAGACATCCAGTTAAAAAGCTATCTTTAATCTTTATCTAGTGATTACCAATAATAGCACTCCTTGGTTCCACGAAACCTAAGTCTGTTGTCCTTCAGGGCACAATGAATAGGGTGACCATATATCACAAAGGGAAAAGGGGACACTGTGTGGGGTGGCCTAAACCCCCTCCCCCGCGGGGCTAGCCCTCACCATAAGAGACTGTCAGTGACTGTTTGAATCCTGCCAGTCGCAACACTCATGGCTATCGTTGGTCACTGGAACCCTGCCTACCCCCATGCGTTGGAACCTCCCCTTCCCCCCCGGTGTGGGCTGGCATTTGCGCTCACCCCCACCACACACATTCCTCTACACCACAACCCACTTTTTTGACAAAGGTGGGCATTTTTCCCATTTGCTCTGGGAAGAGCATCTTTGGACATCATCTGGCTAATGTGATAAGGAAAGCTTTAAACTAGATCTGAGGGGGGATGGTGACAAAAATCCAGTCAAATGAGCAATGAATTAAAGGTGAAAGGGCTAAATTCTGGAGAAGGGACTAGAAACCACAACTGCATTAAAGAGGGAAGAAGAAAAGCAAAAGGGCAGTTTGCAAAATATCTTTCTTGTCTGTATACCATGCAAAGACTTTGGGAAACAAGCAGGATGAACCAGAAGTCAAGGTATATGAAGAAAATTATGACATAGAGAGACTTGATGGGGCAACTCCCACAATTGTTTACTCTTTCCACAGAGGGCAGGACAAGAGGCAATGGGTTCAACTACAGCAGAGCAGATTTAGATTAAATCTCAGGGAAAACTTTCTGACTGTAAGAACAGTAGGACAATGGAACAAATTGCTTAGGGAGGTCATGGAAGCTGCTTCACTGGAGGCTTTCAAAAGGAGGTTGTATGGTTTAGACACAACAAATCCTGCATCTTGGCAGGGAGTTAGACTAGATGACCCTTGTGGTCCTGTCAAACCCTGTCGTTCTATGATTCTGTTCTATACTTAGAGCAATGGGCAAGCTCATTTTAATATGTTAGTAATAAAGGTGTAGCAATTGAATTTATCAGGAATATTGCCTGATAAAGTACTATTGGATTAGCCCAATATACTTTAACTAGTCTAAAAGCCTGTGTACACTATAAAAAGCCCAATATACTTTAACTAGTCTAAAAGCCTGTGTACACTGTGTACACTATAAAAATCACCTTCAAACTCATGATGTGGTAGGTAAAGGAGACACTGAATAGAAAACCTGGAAGAGGGAAGGGAGGCTTTAACTTTTTGAGCCACATTTTCAAAAAATCTATGTTTAAGTTACATGTGGGAAATAGCCATTTGCTTATTTCCTGTTGTTCGGTTCTTTAGCTGCTCAACCGAGATGCTAGAATATTTAATGTGTTAAAGGATCTCTTTTGCGTTGTGAAGTACTCTAGGTGTGTTTCCACTAGACCGGCAGGGATAATGCCCCCACCTCGAATGGCTTCTCAAGTCTGTGACCAAGCCTGGAACACAGGCTTGAGTGGACTGCAAAAGGGATTTTAGACCTGGAGTATTTTGAGCCCTCTTCCCCACCTTGCTTGGCCTGCTTGGATGTTGGATAGGTTCAGATTGTTGCCCCTTGTTCTTCAGCTACCACTCCCCATTCCAAGTACAAGGGGATGTAGAGAGGGGTGAATGGGCAGAGCCATGGTGTCATCCATCTTCACTGGCTAGAGTGGCTGATCAACAATGAGAGGCGGAAGGAAGCTGCATCCTTTCAAAGGCTACAGCAATTTAAATCCTCCCCGGGAGCAAAGGGGCAGCCGGGGGCTTTCCCAGGCTGCTGCTGGGGCAGAGTAGATACACACCTCGCTTTAATTGGGGCCGAACCATTAGACTCAGCCCAAGCTCTTATAAAATGTTGGTTTGATACTAACTTTTTACATCGCGTTATCACTTTGTTGCTATCGAGAAAATCCTGCTCTTAATACAGTATGATTAATTTATCCAAATGATGCACATGCACGCAATCCCCACCCCCTGATGCACCATTTTATATACATTTACTTTTGCAGGTGAGATAAACATTTCCATGAATGGTTGCAGATTAAATCACTGTCCCTTAATCACACAATTGATAGAAGGGAAATGCTTATCCCAGTGCCTGGCATGTGGCAAGGGTTTTAGCAAGCATGCAGCTGCTGAGAACATTCAGATCTGAGCATTTATAGGATATGTTCAACAGCTAAAGGGAAATATTTCTTCTTCAAGAAGATTTAAAGAAACCGATTGGATTGGGCATCATTCAATATTTTGACAAGGAGCTGGCACAGAAATAGACTTCATGGCATGCCAAAAAGTCAAGAAAGAGAACCTACTTGTGATTAATGACAATTATCCTCTGTCAGAGAACACCCACAAGAAGAAGGCTATCAAATAATGAATAACACTCTTCTGTTATGAATTTTCAAATGTATCTTTATTTGAGCTAAAATTCATGAAAGTTTTGAGATCCACGAATAACAGTTTCTGTCTGAATACTCACAAACAATGAATGACATCACCCCAGGAATCACAGGGAATCAAACACAGTGCTTTTATTCGCAACAGGATTTGTGAATCAGTTTTATTTAACCAGCTGAAGACTAATGCAATCAAACCCTAAACATAGTGTGTATCTCTGTCCTGGGTAGTTCTTACCGGCCTCTGCCAGATGTGTGAGAGATCTGTCCCATTTTTACTCTTTGGCCTCATATACGTAGCTTGTCACACCAATAAAGTTTCATCGACTTGACCTGACAGAGCCTACTAACCATATCCATTTAGTTGGCATATCATTGCTTTGCTAACTTTAATTCAGTCTATTTGTGAGGTGAAATCAAGAGCAACCTCACTGTACTGTGTGAGCACAGGGGAATGGAGTATCTGCCCTGCAGAGGCAGTGATGACCCCTGAGTTGCCACAGCAGAAGAATGAGCTTGGTTGTTTTATAGACAAGTAGTTTTAAGCAATCAGAGGTCTGGTGTCTTTGGTCTGCAGAGAGTATTTATTTGACTCAGTGGAGTCAAAATCTACTGGCTGATTCAGTATGATAGGAATCAAGGAAATGTTAAGCTACTGTCCTGAATGTATGTGTCTCTTGACAAGAGATTTCAGGCTACTCTAATGTATATCACAGAATCATTCTAATGGGATGAATAATTCAGCATCTCTCCCCTGCCTGTGTGCACAGAGCTTTCTCATTAGATGTTCTATCTGCATAGTTTAGTTTCTTAAAGAAAATGTTTGTATTAAAAAAACACAGTTGAGTTGTAAGGGTTTGCTTGAATTTCCCATCTCATCTAGCATCATACTAGTCTTCTGTTGCCATGACAGTAGGTATTAATTCTGCCCTTCTGTCACGTGTACCATAGAGGGGCAGGGAGATGTTGTTTGATGTTTGGCTGCGTGTGTTCCCTCTGTACGCCATCCCAGCTCTGCGCAGACAGCTGGCCCAGCAGACCTCCAGCGAACTGCCCAATGACCACAAGATCCATAAAGATACAAAGGCACCAGGCCAGGTCTATTGTCAACAAAGCACAGTCACAGCACCTGGCAGACGCTACAGGGATATTAAGACATGTCTGCCTGTAACAATGGATGCAGCTCAGTGAATAGCAGAACTGTCCATTGCCCGCTAAGCTGGCCAAAGACACTCCCTCTGAGACTCCATTTTATGCACCAATATAAACAAGTTACGTATTGCCCTCTGACAGAGTTACTGCCCTCTGCCATGAGTTGTTACCACCTATTACCTTGTACATGTTGGTTTGATGAAAACACCTCTATTCATAACAGCGTCATCCTGATCTCACCTTTAGGAGGGGTCAGTGTGTTGTCGTTACCTTTGGGGAATGTGTTGGTATGGAGGTGTCCTGGTACCACCCTTCTGGAATGTGTTTGAATGAGTGCTCTGTGCCTAGAAACCTCTTAGGAACGTGTGTTTATTGCAATATCAGCCCTGCTCTTGCTGATTCACGTAGCTGAAGTTGCGTATCTGCAGTGTTGATCCCCCTCCAGCCCCCCGGAGTGAAGACCAGCCCTGAATCCACGTTTTCTAAGGGCTGGTCTCCACTATGGGGGAGGGGGGATCGACTGCAGATACGCAACTTCAGCTACGTGAATCATGTAACTGAAGTTTGCGTATCTGCAGCCGACTTACCATCCATCCTCATGGCGGCGGCAGTTGGTGGCGCGCTCCCCCGTCGACTCCAGCTTGCGCCTCCCAGCAAGCTGGAGTTCCGGAGTCGATGGGGGCGCTGCGAGCGATCGATTTCTCGCGTCTTCATAAGACGCAAGAAATTTTTCGCCAGAAGATCGATGGCTACCCGCCGATTTGGCAGGTAGTGAAGACATACCTTAAGTCTCAGTCTACTGCTCGATCCACAAGACCATGCTACCACACTAACAGAAATAGTGCAATGTCTTCCCTACCATGTGCACTCAGTGTTCACTGCAATGCTGGCCAACTAAGGAATTAAATTGCTTCCACGGATTTAATTACTGTTACCTGAGGTTCTGTTTACTTTCTCAGCAGCATTACAAACATGGTATGAATAATGCACCTGTGGGGTAAGAAATGTTTTTATCTTAATGTTAACAGCAGATATTCTTTTAGAAGTGGATACATCATTATTTTAGAAAAATGGCCTTGCAGTGCTTCAAGTAATAAACATCAAGCAGTATCTCAGTGGGCGGTCAGTCTATGGTGCAAGTTCCTATTGGCATCATGCTCACTGATGAGACAGTCAAATACTACTGGTCTCTGTCATCTGTAAACATACAAGCCAAGGGCAAGGCTACCCCCCGTGAGCATTCATGCTGTGGAATGTAGCAAAACAGAACAAACAAGCTGCGTGGAACTCTAACAGCAATAGCAAGGGTTTAATAAATTAGCGGAGTCTGTGGGAAGGTGAGAAGAGGTGTCTGGGTTTTGTCTGAGTTGTAATTTTTTCACTGGTGGAATTTCTGACGTTCTCAAAGCCCTACAGCAGGCCCGTCCTCTAGCCCTCCCCCCTGCAAATCATGACTCTGCATGACATTATCAGGCAGCGGCATTCAGCATAGCATTAGCCTTTGAACTTTTCTGATTTTATTTGTCCGACTAGCTGTAGCAAGTGTAGCATATATAAAATGGGTCAGATACTGTGTTGCCTTGTATCTTGGGTCGTCAGTTACACCATGTAAAGGTGCTGTATAATGCTACTAACTCAGAATGGTAAAGATTTTCATTCAATTGGCACTCATTCTAATGACTGAACAAAGCACAGGGTAAAGGACAATGAAGCCCTATGAGGTTGTATGTTAACGGTGAGATTCTGGGCTGCACTTCATAGAGACATAGCACAGAATAGGCAGATGAGGGTGAGAGGGGACTGTAATGCAGTCCCAACCCGACATACCCTTCCCAGCCCCCGCCACAGCATAACCTCTATACCAGAGCTTGTGAGGAAGTCCTGGGAGGTCTCTGTACATATGTTCTCCACACTGCCTGTGTAACCCTGACAGACCTTGGTCATCATTGAACCTGGGACCTCAAAGGTTAGTGCATCAGCCTCTACTGCATGAGTTAAAGGCCACATGGTTCTTAGCACAGACTCACTAGTCTCGAGGTCTGTGGTCACCAACCAGTCAATCCTAGAGACTATCCCAGTCGATTGTGATCTCCATGATCTCTGCTGCTTTGGGGCGCTCCCTGCCTGCCCTGGCCCCATGCCACTATCAGAAGCGGCAAGCATGGCCCCGGAGGGGGGGGGGGTGCAGCAGGAGTCTCGGTGCGCTGCTCCTGCCTGCAAGCACCTCCCTCACAGCTCCCATTGGCAGGGAATGTGGAACTGTGACCAATGGGAGCTGTGGGGGTGGTGCCTGCAGAGAAGGGCAGCACACAGAGCCACTGCCCCCGCCCCTCCCACAAACCACAGAGGCGAGTTGGCCATTTCTGGATGTGGCATGGGCCGTGAGGCCAGGGCAGGCAGGATGCCTGCCTTAGTCCACCCACATAAGTGTCGTCCGGTGGGAGGCCGCACCCTAACCCAGAGCCATCACCCCAAACCCCTTCCTGCACCCCAAGCCACTGCCCCAGTTCTGAAGCTCTCTTAAAGTCAGCACCCTGTACCCCCTCCTGCAGACCAACCCCCTGCTGCAGCCCTGACCCCCCTCCCAGAGCCAGCAACACTCTGTGTTCTCCCTCCTGTACCGCAACACTCTGTCCCAGCCCGGAGCCCTCTCTTGCACCCAAACTCCCTCCCAGAGCTTGCACCCCTCACCCCCTCCTGTACCAAACCCCCTGCCCCAGGCTCAACCCAAGCCCCCTTCCACACTGTGAAGCCTTTGGTCCCAGCTCAGAGCCCACACCCACTTCCACACCCCAACCCCCTGTCCCAGCCTGGTAAAAGTGATTGAGAGTGGGGGAGACCAAGCCCGCCCCATGGCTTGGGGGGGGGGGGGAGATAGAGTGAGCATGGCAGGGCTTCAGGGAAGGGGCAAGGCCTCAAGGGAGAAGCAGGGTGGATCCTGGGTTGCCCTTACATTCAAAAAGTGATCTTGGGTGTATAAAGGTTGGAGACCACTGCTCTAGGTAGTCTAGCTGCTACTAGAGAGGGACAGAGAAGCAGAACGGGGCAGAGAATGAGTGAGGAGCTTGCCATAAGAAAACTTTGAAATCCAAGGAAAATATATTGAATTTATTTAAAAAAAACCCTCCTATAATCAATTTTGGTGAAGAGACCACTCAGAGCACAAGACACACTCTTTATTGCAGGCTGGGAAGTACTGCTTTGTTCAGCTATGTAACAGAGTGGGCGGGGAACACACAAACTAAACAGGAATTGAGGGGAGGATGGACCATTGGTTCCAACCCATAATACTGTGAGTAACACAGTTAACTCCTTGAGGACCAGTTCACTACATCAGTGATCTGCCACTTCAGGATCATTTCATTATCATTTTTATTTGGAGGTTTCAAAAGTAAGGGTGTAACCTTTTACATGTCTCTTTCTTCATCCCATTGTGAATCTGATATAGGGCTGGTCCTCACTACCAGGGGGGGTCGACAGCAGATACGCAACTTCAGCTACGTGAATTACGTAGCTGAAGTTTGCGTATCTGCAGCCGACTTACCTGCCATCCTCACGGCGGCGGCAGTCGGCGGCGCACTCCCCCGTCGACTCCAGTTTGCACCTCCCGGCAAGCTGGAGTTCCAGAGTCGATGGGGGAGCCACGGGAGATCGATTTCTCACATCTTCACAAGACGTGAGAAATCAATCACCAAAAGATCGATCGCTACCTGCCGATCCGGCGGGTAGTGAAGACCAGCCCATAGATACCAGAGGTTAAAAAATAAAGTGTCTGTTTTCATTCTCATGGCTCAAGACAAAAATTATAATCTTGAACAGAGCTTAACCAAAAACCATTAGTTCAGTTTTGAGCTATTCCAGCCATTTACCAGCTATGGTGCGTTCACAGTTTATGGAAAAATGAATTTAGCTTTTAACTTATCCTAATTCGTTAAAGCTCAGCATCAAATTCTTCTTAGCTAATAAAGTAAACGTCTAAGTCTACATCCCTTTCCTTATCATAAGCCCTGATAAGAACAAGAAGTCAGATGTAAAGAGGAACTTGTTAATTAAATATTCCTTCTACAGCCTACAGATTGCCCCATTAAGTCATGGGACTCCTACAGATTTTTTTTCCCTTTGTGAACAATGCCTGTTCAAAAATTTCCCAAAGCCAATGTTTGGAGGAAACAAAAACTCAGATCTTATCTTTCACATTTTCCTGCTGTTAAATCTCCAATATTTTTTCATTTGTTTGAGCGTGTTTTTCTTGTAAATCAAGAAGGTTATCTTTTGTTTTGTTATGTAAACTTAAATAAAACTAGAATAAATATATATGCAACTATGTAACACTGGACTATATTCACTTGGGAGTTATTGTGGCATTATAAGCCATAGGATCAGAGTTCAAGTAGTTTTGTTACTGGCCAGAATTCCAAGACAGAATTCCTTCCATTACACCATTTCCTAGCTGCTATTTCTTATTTAGAATGTAGATATTGAATGTTTCTGTTTCAAATATTGTGGGCTAGATTGTACTTTACTTATTATTACCATTCCATACTATAGGGTCTACAGACCCAAATCAGTTCTGAGAGCCTCTGTCCTAGGAGCTGTACAAACACAGAGTAAGAAACAGTCTCTGCCCCAGAGAGCTTACAGTCTAAATAGGCTTGATTTATAAGGCCATACGCTGCCCTTGATCCTTACATGGAACTCTCGTTGACATCCATGGAAGTTGCAGGTACATAACAAAAGCAACCCTTATGACCCACAAATTAAACTGTGTGTCTTCAGATATCCTTATTCTTTGACTGATCGAAAACAAAGACTATACATTTCTGAATGGTTTCCTCAGGAGTCCATGTACTTCCTAACACACTTATGGGCTTGTCCTCACTGAGGCGGGGGGGGTGGGGTGGATCAACGGCAGATACACAACTTCAGCTACGTGAATCACGTAGCTGAAGTTTGCGTATCTGCCGCCGACTTACCTGCCCTCCCCACGGCGGCAGCAGACGGCGGCGCGCTCCCCTGTCGACTCCAGCTTGCGCCTCCCGGCAAGCTGGAGTTCCGGAGTTGACGGGGGAGCCACAGGCCATTGATTTATTGTGTCTTAACCAGATGCGATAAATCGATCACCAGAAGATTGATCCCGCACTGCGGGAGTGAAGACGAGCCCTTTGAGATGAAATCCTGACCCCACTGAAGTCAGTGGGAATTCTGCCATTGACTTCAATGTTGCTAAGATTGCAGCCCTGTACTTTGTGTTCTATTCCAGCACAAGTGCAACAAGTACTTTATGTGAACTAAAAATATTGATGAAAAGCTGTTACTTTATAATGCAGGTGACCACTTTTAAAATCTGTTTTGATCCACCTAATGGCCCACAATACCTCTGTGTGTGTGTGTGTGTATGTGTGTGACTAAAGGTATATCTAAAATTACAGAGCTGCCAGTTTTTTCCAGCCACAGCGATGACATGTTATATGTACTAGAATAGAACAGAACGTGTGTACTTTAAATACAGACACTTCAAGAAAAAAATACAAGTTTACTTATCCACCCTAGCTCTCTCTCAGAAAACAACCGACAAAAAACCAAAATGTTTCCCATGGACATTAAGCTATATGGTGAGAAACATTTTCAAAACTCCTTTAGAAAAATATGCATTCATAATTAAATTGGAGGCACAAATGAGTTAGAGTGTGATGAAGTGTGGATTCTGCTTTTATTGCTTCTGAATTATGAATAATTTTATGAAATTGTATCATGAAATGTTTGTCATGTAAAGCCTATGTGTATGTGGATCCACCCTGAGTTAGCTGGATTATGTCATGTCTGTGCCAGGCCAGAGATAAGGGTGAGTGATCTGGGAGCAGTAAAGTAAAACACCTTGGGACAGTGGGTTTGCTGTAGCTGGGAGAAAAAAAAAAGTCCTCCGCTTATTCAAAGGAAGCGGGGGTGGGATGGGGAGGGAGGAAGGGGAGTTAGGAATGTAATGGAAAGTTACCAGGGCAGAACAAATAAATAGACTAGGGGGGCTGGAACTGGGTAAAGTGCCATTTTGTTCCAGATTAGGATGAGAAAGGCTACAGCAGGGGTTTAGCAGGCACTGGGTGGAGGGTACTGCCTGCCTGACAATACACAGCTGGTTCCCCAAGGACTCCCAAGGGAAGGATGAGCTAGTGAGGCACATTGCATATAGGAAGTTTTATTGTTTGTATGATCATTGTATGATTAAAGGTAAAATACCATAAAGATATTGGACTGGGCAATGTGTGTGTGTTTGACTGCTTCACACCTACTGCATGCCCCCAAGAGACTTAATCTGTACACCAGAAGCTTCACACCTTTTGGGTGGAATTCTTGGAAAGGGGTGTGTAGCAGAGCGCAGACTCACTGGCGCAGCCCCTCCTGCTGGTTGTCTTGGGAATTAGCTCTCCAGCACTCGGAGCATCTCCTGGTAGCCCATGTCTCACCTGCCCTAGGGTCTCCGTGTCCCTCCTGGACCCCCGGACCTCTTTTCCTGGGGTTCTGCCCATTGCAGTACCCCACCACACTCTGGGTGTCCCCTCCCAGGGGAACCCCCATCTCTATAACCCCACCTTGCCTCAGTGGCTACTGCCAGTCGTCATCCAGCTGTAAAAGGCCGCTCATCATTGGCAAGGGGGTTGGACCAGCTGCCTCTGCCTAACCCAGGCTGCAGCCTCTGCACCCCCAGTACCTGTTTTGGCCTTTAGCAAGGCCCACAGCCTGGGGATTTACTAAGCTGGAGCTCCGCAGCCCTGCTCTTTTCCCCAGGATCCACGGCAGCCAGCTCCTTCTCCCTCTAAAGCTGGAGAGAGACTGACTTAGCTCCTGGATCACAGCAGATTGGGGTGCAGCTCAGCTGTGTCTGCTTCCCCAATCAGCCTACCCTATTGGCTCCCCAGAGCAGCCCTTTCCCAGAGCTGTTTTAACCCCTTCTGGGCCAAAGCGGGGTGACCGCCCCACTACAGAGTGTGTTTGAGTAATGGGCAGTCCGAGCTGTCAGTGCTGTACCCAAGGGGGTCAGGTGTCTGGACAGCAGGTTCCAACACAGCATGAGGGAGGTGCCAGAGAGGCCTACACCCAGAGGCTGTATCTAGAGACCTGTAACGGGGTCACCACTCACCCCTGCGGCGCCTCCCACTGGTCGTCTGGGGAATCAGCTCCTTCAGAGTCCAGAGCGCCCTCCGCAGGTTGATGGCCCACTCCTTTGCTGGCTCCGTGTCCCTTCTGGACCCCGGTGCCCTCCAACTGCGGGTGCTGCACCCCTGCAGTACCCCCTTGGGTTTGAGGGTCTCCCCTCCCCAGGGGAACCCCCTACCCCTTATTCCCACCTCGCCTCAGAGTGTGCCACTGTCAGTCACCACTTGCCCCCGCTCACTGGGGCGGACTGCAGTATCATGGCTTCTCATCACAGGCAAGGAGGGTTGGCCTGCTGTCGCTATCTCCAGCCCTGGGCTGCCCCCTGCAACACTGGTACTCCTGGGTCAGACCTTGTATCAGACCCGGAGGCCTGGGGCTCTTGGCTAGAGCCTGCCCAGCTCCCTCTGCCCTGCCCCAGCTCTGCCCTAACCCAGGTACCTGGCTTCAGCTCCTGCAGTCAGGCCTGTCTCCCTCTGAGTGCAGAGGAGACTGCTCTTCTAGGCTCCTGCCTCCCAGCCTTTATACAGGCCTGTGTTTGGGGCGTGGCCGCCCAGCTGGGCCTAATGCCCAATCAGGCCTGAAAAGCCTGTTGTCTCCCAGCTTCAAACCCCCTTCCTGGGCTTTTCAAACCCCTTAAGGGGCTTTTCCAAGCCCCTTTCTGCAGGGGGCGGGTGGTCACCCCGCCACAAGACCCCAAGACTGGGGCAGTCGCTGGACACCTTTTAGAACCTTGCAACGCATTGAAGATCCAGAGCACAGATGCTTGGATTCCCAGTCCTAGTGGGTGGGCAGGAAGGGGCACTGGATAGAATCTGTGACATCAACGTGTAAGAATTCAGGCCAGCTCCACACCACAAACTTACATCAGTATAACTATGCCACTCAGGGGTGTAAAAAGTCCGCACTCCTGAGCACCACAGTTATACCGACCTAGCCCTGGTGTAGAGAGAACTGTGTTGACAGGAGGGCTTCTCCCATTGACATAGTTACCGCCTCTCATGGAGGTGGGTTAACTACGCCAATGGACAAACTCTCTCGTCGGAGCAGTGCGTCTTCACAGAACCGCTAGAGTAGCGCAGGGGTGCAACTACACCACTAGAGCATGGTCAGTGTAGACCTGCCCTTAGATTCCCACCTCTCATTCAGTTTCAGGAATAGGAAACTTCTGAGTGAATTTTGCAGGGGTAAAATGCACCCAGATAAACAGAGAAGCTGGGCACCAGCCCCTTGAAAATGTGTCCTTTATATTTTACAAAATGGTTCAAGTAGGAATAGAAGTAGGACCACCAAAAATATGGTTGTAGAGCCTATGTGTCTTTATGGACAATTTGTGTTTTGATAGTCCATGCGCTGCACAGATAACATGGAAGTGGACCCATTACAGTGGGAAGAGTGAGATTTAAACCATATGTGGCCAAAGAGTGGCCACTGGCCAGGCTAGCGCAGCAGTCCAGGGACATAAGGGGGCAAGAGGGGCTACCCCCTTATTGCCTTGTATCAGCTTCCTACATCCTAGGTAACAGCACAGGCATGGAAGCAGGCTCTGCAGAGCTGCTACATCCCCTCCCTGAACAGGTTGGTGGGGAATGGCTGGAGCCTCAGCTCTGCCCACTATGGCTGATGGTGTAGTTTTGCTGGCATGTCGGAGAGTGTATACTGTCCCATTTGTAGACCCAGAGCTGTGAACCCACAGAAACCAGGGGTGAAATCCTGGTTCCAAAGATGTCAATTGCAAAACTCACATTGACCTTAGTGGAGTCAGGATTTCAACCCAGGAGAGACAGTGTGACTCCTTGAGGCATCCTCTCCCTTCTAGCCCACTCCGGGGGCAGTGTCTTGCCCCGTATGCTGGGCAGATAGTAATGGCGTGATCTAACCTCAGGAGCAGGGGTGCACCCGCTGGCTGGAGGTGGTTTCCCTCATATACAGGATTTATGGTTTTGTTCAATGGCTTTCAGCACCCCACTATACAAATTATTCCAACACCCCTGCTTAGGAGTGTAAGGAAATCAGTCCAACTTTGTACCCCAGCCAACCTTTGTGCTTTCCTTCCTTTCTTCATCTTTCTAATGGAGTTAGACACCTCTGATCCTGTGGTTGTTATAGAAATGCTGAGACCCACAACAAGCACAGATGCTGCAAGGCCCCATTGTCAGGGAGTGTTGATGTGTTCAACAACCTGGAGAAATAATCCTGGGTCTGCTTTGGAGCGCTCCCAACAGCAAATGAAAGCTCCTGTGTTGTGTAGCACTGCTTGCTGAGCAGTGCTGGCAACGTCTGGTACAAGAGGAAGCTTATTCTCCGATTAAAATGACACCTCACTCGCATTATTGGAAGCACAGAAAAAAGAACAGGAACAGCCTCTCCTGTCAGAAATGGCACCCAAAACAGTTGAAGCAGCAATCCTATCTGTGAGGATGGCGCACGGTGAAGTAAGAAATAGAGCCATAGTGTAATGAAAATGAAAGTGTACATCCCAGCAGGCCAACACTTTTCAAAATTTTATGAAAAGCCAATTCTAATGTACTATTTATTGAGCAGTTATAGCTCTTTTAGGATGCAAACTTCTCCTTTCAGGTTTACAATGCAGTTGTTCTCCGTGGATCATGCAGCTGTCTTCTGCCTCTCACAGAAGCCCTCACGTTCCCATTTTTGCCATTAATTCTATTCCCTTTTCAGTGTGCAGCGTTTTGTAAAACCATAAAATAATCATTTTCAGTGTAACAGCCAAGGATAGCCAGTCAGAAAGAAGCAGACTGAGCAGATCGCTAGTGCAAAAAGAATTTAAATATTTCTGCATTCATTTGTGCCTTTGAGAGTTTCTGGTTTAAAACCACAGAGCTAATTGCCTATGCAGATCAGGCTTTTAAAGTACAAGCAAGCTGGAAACTTGTTTAACTATATTTTTAAGATCAGGGTATCATTTTGAAAAAAATTGTAATCTGCCAAAATTATGAAGTCCTGGTTTGTGGAAGGGAGTCCCTTAAGGGACTGAGCAATGTGGTTGGAAGCATTATGACTCCAGAGAGCTGGAGGAATACAGAAGAAATGTCTTTTGCTATAGCGCAGGGGTCTCAAACTCAAATGACCATGAGGGCCACATGAGGACTAGTGCACTGGCCCGAGGGCCGCACCACTGACACACACACATACCCTCGCTGCCCCGGCTCTGCCCCCACTCCACCCCTTCCATGAGGACTAGTGCACTGGCCCGAGGGCCGCACCACTGACACACACACATACCCTCGCTGCCCCGGCTCTGCCCCCACTCCACCCCTTCCATGAGGACTAGTGCACTGGCCCGAGGGCCGCACCACTGACACACACCCTGCCCTCGCTGCCCCGGCTCCGCCCCCACTCCACCCCTTCCAAGAGGTCCCACCCCTGCCCCACCTCCTCCTCTGAGCACGCAGCTCCCCATTCCCTCCTGGAAAGCGCTAGGCACCACCAACAGCTGTTTGGCAAAGAAAGCAAGAGCAATATAGGAAGTCCAGAGCTAGAAACACGCGCGGCCCAGCCAGGCAGCAGAGAAGCCTCCACTTCTGGCCCCTCCGTCCTGCAAACTGCTATGGGGGGACCGGGGGCGAAGGGGGGCACCAGGAAGCTTGGCGGGCCGCAGGGACGGGCTTTGCGGGCCGCATGTGGCCCCCGGGCCGCATGTTTGAGACCCCTGCTATAGCGTGCCTTCCTTCCTATCCTGCCATGGCTTGCTGGGAAACAACAGAGGAGGGACTGTCTCCCAAGTAACTCTTGCTCCTTACACTCTCCCACATTTGCAGCCAAATTATAGCTGCCTCCTACTACATGTAAGTATGGTCTCCCTGAACCCACTTCTGCCTCCAGCATACTGCCTTGGGGCCAGCTGTAATCTGGCCATAAAATGGTTCTGAAATCTTCCATCCACTATCACAACATTTCATTCAACCCTGCATAGCATTTTGCCTGCAAGCAGAACTAGAGAACACTAAAAACCTGTCAGTTTTATATGGATGGAAAAATTCACAGTTTTACTTACAGAATACATAGGCTTTGGTTACACATTTACTCCAGGGTATTTTGACAGTAGCATAGACTGTGGAAAGGACCAAAATACACATAGGCGTTGGATAACTTGGAGAGAGCTGGTGAGTTTATATTGGTTTAAAACTCTGGATATGGTGGTTTAACAATGCCCAGTAAGGTCCAGTATTTTTGCAGGAACATGGTGATGTTAGCAATAGTCAAGTGACTTGAGTAGTCTGGAGACTGCAAATATTTTGGGTTTCAGCTGGCTCAAGTAGCTGAGTGGTACTCAGGTAGGTGTTTTAATTGTACCCAGTCAAGTCTGGCAATAAGACAGTAGCCAGAGATTTTTTTTACACTGACACATAGGGTACGTCTACACTACCCGCCGGATCAGCAGGTAGTGATCGATCTATCAGGGATCGATTTATCGCATCTAGTGTAGATGTGATAAATCGATCCCTGAGCACGTTCCCCATCGACTCCTATACTCCATCTCCACAAGAGGTGGAAGCGGAGTCGACGGCGGAGTGGCAGCGGTCGACTCGCTGCCATGTGGATGGCCAGGTAAGTTCAACCTAAAATACGTCGACTTCAGCTATGCTATTTGCATAGCTATTTGCATAGCTGAAGTTGCTTATCTTAGGTCGAACCCCCACCCCTTAGTGTAGACCTTAGATGTCAAGGTGATGATTATTATTCGTAGAGACCCATTGCTGGAGCAGGACCCACTTGTTCTTGAGGCTCACCAACTCACAACAACAAAATGGTCCATGACCCAAAGAACTTACCATCTAAGTAATGATGTGTGTGTATAAGACCCTGAACAGAACAAAATGTCCTTAGCTATTGTGGATGTGCCAGGAGAACTAAGTAACTTCATTCTAGATCAGCTGTTTTTCAGAACTCACAAGGGTTATAAAGTATTAAATGTGTAGTTGAAACTCAGCATGACCTTTATTTATATTTTATTATAATAGCTTGTCAACTTGTCAACTACTTGAACTAGAAAGCATGATCTGAACAAGAAAAAGTATTTTTTGTTAATGAAGAGCACAGAAACAATCAGTGCCCTTACAAGAGACAGGTGCTATAATTCACAAATGTCAAAGCTGAACAAGAAAGAGGCAGAGGTTACAACGTGATGAAGGTTGAAAGATCTTTTTGTTGCAGAGAGGAACACATTTGACAGCAATTTAAATAAAATGATAGCAGTCTAGTAAATGCAGATAAAACAAGATACAAGGGAAAATCTATCTAAATAGAAAAGAATGTCCAAGAGGTTTAAAGCTGCAGAATATAAGCAAAACTCAGACAGCTGAACAGCAGTGAATAGAAAATCATGAATTAAATTAATTACAGGAGCAAATAAATACTCATGAGAAAAGAGCATGATGTATTTAAAATAGTAGGTCTGAAACATCATCTCAACCAGAAGCCAGGTTTAGGATAAAGTAGAGCTATTCTGCTGACTCACACTTGCTGGCAGAACAAGAGAATTTTATGAGCTCTACTCTGAAACATAAAAAGCCAAAGTTTTTCTCTGAGGACAAGAAAGAGGAGAGACAGATACAGGAGACCTTCCAGGGAGAAAAATCTAATCAGCACATTGAGAAGAGTGACAGTAAAATTTGTAAAGGCAAATCTATTTTAGGGTCTTATTGCTTTAATTAAAAATAAAAGTAAGTCACAGGAAGGGAGTGAATTTAGACAGTAATGTGTGTGTGTGTGAGAGAGAGAGACATGCTTTACTGGATTAAGGAAGCCATCCAATTACAATGTATCTTAAATGAGCTGTGATGCTGGCAGACCAGGTGCCAGTTCATGCCAAGACCCTAGGCTTCACTGAACTCTCCCAAATACATAGCTGGAACCCAGTGTGATTCACCTGTCTGTGAATATTATTAAAAGATATCAGAGTAATAAGAATATGGTTTCAAGAATCAGAGAGGTAGCCGTGTTAGTCTGGAATAGCAGAGGTAACAAAGAGTCCTGTGGCACCTTAAAGACTAACTAACGTATTGAAGCATAAGCTTTCGTGGGCTAATACCCACTTTGTCGGATGCAAGCAGTGGAAGTGTCCAGGGGCAGGTATAGATAAGTGGGCAAGAACCAGGTAGGAGGTAACAAGGTTAGTCCAATCAGGCTGAACCAGCTTGTTATCTCAAATCAGGGTGGGTGGGGTATTCTTCTAGCAGCTGAATTGGAGGTGTGAACTCGGAGAGAGGAGAAGCTGTTTTTATAATTAGCAAGCCATTTAGGATCCAGAATATGGTTAGCGTCTAGAGTTGATGAAATGCTTGTAGGATGCTGCGTGGATTGATCTCCCTTATAACATCTGTTGCCCATGGTATAAAGTTATATTGGGTGTTTGCATTGTAATCCTCTGTAATTCCTAACAGGAAAGAGCCATTAATTAAAGTGCTGATCCCACAGAGAAGAGGGTCCATTGAAACTAAATGAGCCATTGTGGCTCCAGGGGAGCATGCAACCCTGCCCCCTAGTGCACTGCGCGCACAGCGGCATGTCTCTGGGTGAGCAGGGAGAGTGTCTGCCTCCCCACGGAGCCAAACACTGCCCTGTGGGAGCGCAAAGCCCTGGCCCCCAGAGCACAGCACGCATGGCGGCATGGCTCCAGGGGAGGGGGGGGGGAGGTAGGGGAGGGGCCCGTGGCTTGTTGTGCCAGGAGAACGGGACCATTTGCCCACCCCTGTATTAGGGTGTGCCTGGGCACACTCCGTGTGCACGCCTATGGCCAAATCCCCAATGCGTGTAAACTGGCTTAGCACCATTCAAGGTCATGTAGCAGTTCTGATTTACAGCAGCTGATGATCTAGTCCTCAAGATCATAATGCTTTTGATTTCATGAATATGAACAGCGTAAGTAGAGCACAAGCAAAGGCAATGGAGGGGTTTTATGTGGGGGACTGATAGAGCGAGGTTTAATGTTGGGCAAATCAAGCCTTCAAGGGTTCGTTTCACAATGGGTTTCACACATAGCAGTAGCAATTTGGTTCACAGGGGTTAGCATCTTCAATTTACTGGAACCTTGAAAGGGACCTTCCCACAGCTGGCCCTGTCCTATGTCTTCAGTAAATCACAGGACTGTCTTCTTGTCTTAGGCAGGGGCACTGGAACAATTTTTATAGCGGGGGTGCTGAGAGGCAGCGAACCAAACTCTAAATTCTGTATATAATGGAATCCACCTCAAGGCAGGGAGAGCACGGTGCAGCAACACCCCAGCGTCCTTAGTTCCAGCACCTATTGTCATAAATGTCTTCATGAGACATCCCTGGGCTTGTTGGATTGGGGAAGCACCACTGGGGGTGGGCTGACTGGGGGGACTTGCTAGGAGAAGGGCAAGTCACTCATACCTTTCCAGCACTGCAAATAACCTCAGCCCATTTTCTTTGCCCTTTCACGTTTATGAGAAAATGCATCACCCCTCTCACTCCACGTGCTGAGTGGGTATGAATTTCATTGCAGTGATTCTACACAGTTTTGAAATGATGATGATGCTTATGAGAAGCATTTGTAAATGCTAGGCAATGGCACAGATCTGTTCCTACCTCAGAATTCTTGGTTATCAAGACCCTGCCAAAAAAACTAGCTGCTTAGATCTTCATGGACAGAATTCCTTCTCCCAAAGCGCAAGCCTTCACCCCTTGAGCCAAGGCAGAATCTGGTTGTTAGCTGTATAAAGTCTATGGCACACAGTTAATCAGTTCGGAGGCCACCAACAGTGTGCATACCCATGCACAAGTCAGTTAATTATAGTATTAGTGTTGTACTTTGTATGTGGTCTTTTTAAAAATCCCAGATGTCTGCTTCTGCTGGATCTCGTTTGGCAAGTTAAAATTAATAGCAGGCAGTCACTTGTGTGTGTTCATATGCTTAACACTCCTGTTTCACTGGAGCCTATATTGTCAGTGAACTGCTCAACCTCTCCTGGGAACTGAACGTACAATTATAGTATCTTGAACATCCACCAGTAATTTCTCTGCAAAGCTAGTCAGAATCTTAATCTTAATTAAAGGATGTCAAAATTAGACTGACAAAAACATGATATTTGCATGGTGGCGTATGGCTGAGCCACCCTACTTGGTTCTGAAACTTTCATCCACTTTCATACTCGTTCTTGCTAGTTATCATATGGATGTTACTGCAAAATGTTTGAACATTACCTTACAGAGTGTCAGCAAACAAGGTTTATACATATACGTTGTGTCAGTATGAAAATGCTACTCGTGAAAGAATATTTTACAAACCTAAATGTCTTACATTTCTGGAAGATTATTTTCTTCTTATGTAATATATGCAAACCACTTAAAGTAACTAATAATAATGAAAACTGGTTTGGAGTCAGATCCATTTATTTTGATCAGTGCACCTTCAAGATGGAAAATAGCATATGGTGAATAGGTTAATATTGCAATTGGGAAGCAAACATCCAGAGAACTTGTGATTTTTCCTGAGTGTTGGATTAAAATGCTCCACCAGATTTAAAGAACAGGAGTACTAGTGGCACCTTAGAGACTAACAACAGCCCACTTCATTGGATGCGTAGAATGGAACAAAGAAAGAACATGAAAAGGTGGAAGTTGCCATACTAATTCTAAGAGGCTATTTAATTAAGATGAGCTATTATCAGTAAGAGAAAAAAAACTTTTGTAGTGATAGTGAACATGGCCCATATCAGACAGTTGACAAGAAGATGTGAGGCTACTTAACATGGGGAAATAGATTCAATTTGTGTAATGACCCAGCCATTCCCAGTCACTAGTCAAGCCTAAATTAATAGTATCCAATTTGCAAATTAATTCCAGTTCAGCAGCTTCTGGTTGGAGTCTGTTTTTGAAGTTTTTCTGTTGTAAAATTGTCATCTTCAAGTCTGTTATTGAGTGACCAGGGAGGCTGAATTGTTCTCCTACTGGTTTTTGAATGTTATGATTCCTGATGTCAGATTTGTGTCCATTTATTCTTTTGCATAGAGACTGTCCGGTTTGGCCAATGTAACTGGCAGAGGGGCATTGCTGGCACATGATGGCATATATCACATTGGTAGATGTGCAGGTGAATGAGCCCCTGATGGCATGGCTGATGTAATTAGCTCCTATGATGGTGTCACTTGAATAAATATGTGAATAGAGTTGGCATCGGGCTTTGTTGCAAGGATAGGTTCCCGGGTTGGTGCATAGTTGCTGGTGAGTATTTGTGTCAGGTTGGGGGGCTGTCTGTAAGCGAGGACTGGTCTGTCTCCCAAGAGGAAATATCTAGTGCCTGATTTTGATTTCCTTTATTGGTATAAATCAGAAGCAACTCCACTAAAGTCAATGAAATCCCACTGATTTCAAGTGGTGTGAGATCAGAATTGGGCCCCTCATGTCTAGTGTATCTGTCTATAGCTACATACGGGTTTTATATAGCTCCTGTTACCTTAATCAAGTAATTCACATCAAAGAGCACAAACCTCCAGGAGGTTGTACTTCTTGTTCCATTCCTCAAAAGAAGAGTGTGACTCTATGGGAGGGGGATTTTGTTGTTGTCTAGCGCATCATTTCTGAGAGAAGGTTTCCTCATAAAGTTGGTTTTGGTTCTTTTATAGCTTGATCTGAACCTAATCAGGCCTAAGCTCACAATAAATTCCACAGGTGGGCCATTCCCAGTGCCTGATAAACTGGACCTGCATTTATGTGTTGCTCCAAGGAGTTCAGTTCTCTTGGCGAACTGTGGAGGTGACATGCTCTCCTGGGCAACTAGGTACCAGTCCATGAATTGCCTTGTAGTTTCAGGCCTTGACTTTGAACTCTGTCTTGAAAAATACAGGAAAGCAGTGAAACTTGTGAATCACCGGCCTGCTATGGGTGTTTGTGGCACATGGCTGCATGTACCAGCTTCAGTTTCTTTGTATCAGTTCCATCCAACCCCTAAAAAGGGTAAGTTCCAATAGTCCAACCTGGCAGGTTGTCCCACCAAGGCAGGTTTTGGAACAGGACTGTGGATCCTTGTTAGATATTTCACCTCAGGTTTCAGTTCAATTAACATCTGCACCAGCCAGAAATATCTGTAAATAAAGATGCCTTGGGAGCCATTCTGATTGTTGATGGAAATTAAGGGGTTGGCTACTCTAGCAAGTTAGAGCGCATTAAAGCAGCCCTGGGGCCCTAACTCCCAACCTGTCCACATTGGCAAGGCACTTAGAGCGCCTGGACTCTGCAGCTGGAGTGCTCCTGGTAATCCACCTGCAGGAGAAGCATAATGCTTGCTGTGCCCCAGCTGAAACACCCGGGCGTCAATGTGAACGAGCTGTTTCACTGACCTCTGGAAACATTCCATAATCTCCTAAAGTCAAGTGGCCACTCTCCTCATTGATTTGAACTCGTCTGCAGGCATGTGGATATCCCCTTTCAAAGCTCCATTTCTGACATCCGGCTGCTTATCTGCTCTGGGACAAAGTGACCATTACTGTGGAATGCTGCTGTGAGTGAGTGAGAGAGAGGCAGGGAGAAGGAAGGGAGTCTGCTGCTGTCTGAACTTACAAGAAAGCATGTGACACATTCTCAGCACTCCAAAAACCCACTCTTTCTCCCCCCCCCACATACACACAACACACTACCTGTCACACTCCTCCCCTCCCCCCACATTTGAAAAGCATCTTGCAACCACTTGCATGCTGGGATAGCTACCATAATGCACTGCTCTCTGTGGTGTTGCAAGAGCTACTAAGGTGGTCATGCCCCTGCACTTGAATCCGACAGTGTAAACACAGGGCAGCGTTTTCCCTGCTGCGGTCTCCAAAGGCTGGTTCAACTCCCAGCACTCTACATCTGCTAGTGTAGCCATGCCCTTTGAAGAGACATCTGGAAGCTGCAAGGTATTATATATGCTATTATATTTGAGGCAGACATAATGCTTCCATCGCAGATTACACTTCTGGGGCCTGATTCTTCCCTCTTTTATACTGGTGCAATTTATTAATCATTCCATTAAAATCATTGGAGTTACACCAGCATGGACCAGTGTCAGTGAGAGTAGATGTAGGATCCTATTTTTTCAGGGCCAAGTCATTAAAATTAACCCATGGCCCAAATAGCAGTGGTGCAAAGGTACCAGTTGAAAAGAATTCTCTCTCAAACTGCATAGCAGCTAGGAAGTCCCTTCACAACTGCTTCTGCTGCCCTCAGAGTCCAGTAGCTCCACCTATTGCCTGTGGCCCCAGCATGGAGTACACCACTGGGCCCATCTCACATCAACCTGCCATGCACAGCCATCCAGGGTACTTTGGTGGAACTGGATGCCACGCTCAGGGTATGTACATAAGAATGGCCATATTGAGTCAAACCAAAGATCCACCTAGCTCAGTATCGTGTCTTCTGACAGTGGCCAATGTCAGGTGCCCCTGAGACAATGAACAGAGCAAGTGATCATCAAGTGATCCATTCCCCGTAGCTCATTCCCAGCCTCTGGCATACAGAGACTAGGGGCACCATCCCTGCCCATCCTGGCTAATAGCCATTGATGGACCTATCCTCCATGAATTTATCTAGTTCTCCTTTGAATCCTGTTATAGTCTTGGCCTTCATAACGCCAACCTCTGGCAAAGAGGTCCACAGGTTGACTGTGTGTTGTGTGACTAAATACTTCCTTTGGTTTATTTTAAACCTGCTGCCTACTGCTCTCATTTGGTGACGTCTACATCACTTGCAGCCCCTGTCCAATCCTGCCCCTTGCACAGTGGATCTACACAGATACTGCTGTCTATGGTGCCTTCTGCACTAAGAGAGATTTTGGGGCTTCAACAAGGAACCACTTTAGTTTAGTTCTGTACACACCCAAAATATTGATCAATACCATCTCTGAAATGCACTAGTTTTGACTGGAGATTGTATATTTAAAAATTTTGCCTGGTTAGCTTAGATGAAGGGGACCCTATAGAAGATGAAAAGATATACAGGCAAACCAGAATTGCCAAGTTTATTCAATATATCCAGTGCCCTATTCAAGTGTTGATGTTCTATTGATCCCTTCGAAATAGACCCTGTTGAGCCAGAAGTGATGCCTGATTTGTTTCTCTTTAATATTCAGTTTATTTGGACAGAAATACCGTATAAGCTTTGTCAAAATGATACAGCGAGCTGTACACATTCATACTGTGATTCAAGAGTGTTCAGTTCTAAAGTACCCTTGTTATCATATATTTTATGCTGATAGTGAGTGGGCCAAGTTCTGCTCTCAAAGTGGTGTAAATTTGGAGTAACTATTCCGTTGAAGTAACAAAGAGTCCTGTGGCACCTTAAAGACTAATTAAAGTATTGAAGCATAAGCTTTAATGGGCTAATACCCACTTCGTCGGATGCAATTTGAATTTACACCTCCGTAACTAGTAGGGTTTGGCGTAGTGAGTCTAAAACTAAGTTTTGGAAAAAGAGTAAATCTCCCAGAGTTTGAATATCTGGGGGAGACGAATGGAAAAAAGAACCACAAATGCAACATTATTTGCTGTAATTTGCTATTTTAGCTAGCGCCACCAAAACATCTCCCTAATGGCAGTTGCTTGAACATGGCATGAGAAAAACTTGGGAAATGACACATTTCCCTGGTGCAATTTAACTGTCGTTTGAACAAAGTGGTTATATTAGCTTTAATCTGCTCTGTAAATTTTCCCTTGTTTGTGTGTGTGTTACAGTGAAGATGTTCCTTAGACATTCTACATGCGGTTGGGAGGCTCAGGTACATTTTACATGCTCCAATACAGACTGGGAGCTTTAGATACGTATTTTAACTAATTTTTAAAGAACATGTGCAAGTTTGAAATTTTAGATATATAGGGCCAGATTCTCCAGCCTGCCAAGGCTATTTTGTGCCAGTTGTAGTTATGCAGCACAAATCAGCCTGAAAAGGGCGAAAAGTAGCAGATGAAGAATGCCCTTTGTGAGGGGAACTGTCTACTAGCTTTCATCTCCTATACCAGCTGCACCACACCCCCAGCATAAGGACAGGGAAGGGAATGGCAGGGAATTTGATTGGTAGGGCATGGAGGGGATGGGCATATAATTTGCTTCACTGACATAAGAAATTCCTGGGAACTGGAACATTATATGAAAAATTGGGACATAAAACTCACTTTAGAGATACAAGTCAGAAAAGGGAGCAGTTGGGATTTGGAATAGAATAGTGTCTGTGAGATTTGCAGTAGTGCATTTGAATGTTTCAAGTCTTTAGCCATGTTTTTGTATCAACATTCAGGTGTGTCTGATGTAAAAACAGGAGTGTATTTGATACTCCACAGCAGGGCCGGCGACAGGGGGGTACTACGGGTAGAGCTGTACTGGGCCCCGGACTTTAGGGGGCCCCTGGTACACAGCACTACCCGTAGTCATCCCCCCTTGTCACCGGCCTTGAGAGTGGGGAAGGGGCGGGGAGGCGGCGCGGCTCTCCTCCGGACGAGCACGCGTGTCCCCGGCAGGAGCAGTGAGCCCGGCCGGCAACAGCGGCGCAGTCCAGGGGAGAAAGTGCGCGCGGGGGGGGGAGAGCAGCAAGGGCGGCTCGTGCTCCCGCCGGACCCCGCGCTGCCGCCAGCCGCTGTCAGCTGGGGGGGGAGCGCCGGCTGGGCTGGGGGGGGGCCCTGGCTGGGCTTCCCCCCCCAGCCACTGTCAGCTGGGGGGGGGGCCGGCTGGGCTGGGGGCCCCCCCGGCCGCTGTCAGCTGGGGGGGGGGGAAGTGCCAGCGGGGCTTGGGGGGGGCCCAAACGATCAGAGTAGGGGGCCCCCAAAATTCTGTCGCGGCCCTGCTCCACAGGTCTTTTCAAATGGAACACAGCTTGCCAATAGCAAACTCTTCTTTTAAAAGTGAGAGCTTAGTGGATGTAGGCTTGCCAACTTTCTGACTGCAGAAAACTCAATACCCTTGCCCCGTCCCTACCCCACCCCTTTCCTGAGACCCTGCCGCTTCTCCAAGTCCCCTTCCCTGCTTCTTACCTCTCCCCTCCCTCCCTCCCTCTCCCCCACCCTCGCTTACTCACTCATTTTCACTGGTTGGGGAAAGAGGCTGGGGTGTGGAAGGGGGTGAAAGCTCTGGGGTGGGGCTGGGAATGCAGGAGGGAGCTTTGGCGGGGGGGGGTGGCGTGGAGCCAAGGGGCTTAGAGTGTGGGAGAAGGCTTCAGGCTGGGGCAGGAGGTTGAGATGCAGGACGGGTTGAGGGCTCTGGATGGAGGTGCAGACTCTGGGTTGGGGTGAGAAAGAGGGGTTCATAGCGTGGGGGGGGGTCTGGGCTGGAGCAGGGGATTGGGTGTGTGAGGGCTCCAGCTGGGAGTGTGGGTTCTGGCATGGTGCCAGAGATGACAGGGTTAGGGTGCAGTAATGAGTGTGGGGTGTAAGCTCTGGGATGGAGTTTGGGTGCAGGAGTGGGCTGGGGTAGGGGTGTGGGAAGGGGTGAGGGCTCCAGCTGGGGGTATGGGCTCTGGGGTAGGCCCCAAGGATGTGGCATTTGGGGTGCTGAAGAGGGCTTCAGGGTGGGGCTATGCAGTTTGGAATGCAGGAGTGGGTGCGAGGTGTGGTCTCTGGGAGGAGTTAGGGTGCTGGAGGGGGCTCAGGATTCAGGTAGGAGGTTGGGGTGCCAGAGGGGGTTCAGAGTGCGCCACGCCCACAGCTTCCATTGGCTGTGGTTCCCAGCCAATGGGAGCTGTGGAGCCGGCACTCAAGGCGAGGGCAGCATGTGGAGCTTTCTTGGCTGCCTCTGCACCTACGGGCCACAGAGACATGCTGGCTGCTTCTAGGGAGCCTGCCTTAGCCCTGCTTCACTGCCGACCAGGCTTTTAACAGCCGGGTCAGTGCTGCTGACCGGAGTCACCAGGTTTCCTTTTAGACTCTGCCTGGCAAAGCCCAACATGAATGTAGTATGTGGGGCACAAATATTAACGTTGAAATATTGTGAAATTTTCTAAAATTCAAGAAATTGTATCTATTATTACAAAATTTATGGGGAGGGGGTGGAGAGAACACAGCACATCTCTTTTTCAGGGCTTGATCTAAAACACTTTGAAACCAAGACCAATCTTTCTATTGCTTTTAATGGGCTCTGGAGCAGGTTCTTAGTTTTTTCCCTCCTTAGTTTTCTCCCATTATTTCTAATGTGCTGCACCATAGGATATACCCATGTTTATTAAGATCGTGTCTACATGGGAAAGATTTACCCATATAACCAATTTAGTTGAACCAATTCAAATCCTTATGTGGATACCCTTATTTCAGTATGAGTGGCTTACTTTGATTTAGTGTAATCCTGTTCTGAATCTACTTAAATTAAATGAAGAAAAATTGTGAAACTGAAATAAGTGTATCTACACAATTGTTTGCACAGATTTAACCAAACTGGAGTGAATTCAATCTTTAGGTAAACTGGTGCAAATTTCCTGCGTAGACAAGGCCATCCACTGATTCCATATGGTGCCATCCTGCAAAGCATTAGCTTTTAGAGGCAATACTTCCTGAGGTCATGACCCATTAGCACATAAAGGTTCAACATTCTTTCAAAGAAGCCTGGGCAGTTGTGGAAAAAAATAGAAAATTAATTTCATGTTAGCAACATCACATTCTTCTAGTCACCAAGAATATCCAGCTGGAATGTACTATGCCCTGATACATGGGTTGTCATTGTTTATGGGAGTTGTGGGCACTCTGACCTCTTAAAAAAATCAGACTCTTTTTATAGGCACCTCTCTTGTGGCCCAGAAAGCTTTTCATTTCAAGAATGTGAAAATGAAGTGTTTTGGCAGTTTCGAAAGATTTTTTCCCCACCATGTTTTTGAGTCAGGAGATTTGTTGAATCCAAACTTATTTCACAAATAGATTCGGTTTTGATAAATTAGCATTTAAAAAAAAATGTTTCATTAAAAACTTCCAAACCAGCTCTACTGTGCTTCTGCTGGCAGGAAATCATGGCCATTGGCTCCATGTAGTGGAAACCCAGCTCAGCAGGGACACACTAAGACGTTCCCTACAGAGCTGGGCTCTGACACACACAATTAAGGAAGGAGGCTGTGCTGATTAAAAAATACAACCAGGGTTAGAGGCGAAATGAATGCAGCAGTAAAAAATTTTAAAAAGTTATATAACAAATGGAAGAAAGGGGAAGTTTATTGTAATGAATCTAAAAAAAGTTAGGAATTGTAGAAAATGAATCTGACTAGATGGAAATGATAGAATTATCATTAATAAAGAAAAAAGATGGAAGTGTTCAGTAAACATTTCTGTTCTGCATTTGGAGGAAAAACAGGTTACATATTCTCACCATATGGTCATAACACTCTTTCCATTCCACTAGTATCTCTGTTGGATATCAAACAAAAGTTACTGAAGTCAGACATTTTAAAAACATCAGATTTAGATAACTAATATCCAAGAGTTTTAAAGAGCTGGCTGAGGAATTTGATGAACTAATAATGTTGATTTTCAATACATTTTGGAGCACTGGGGAAGTTCCAGAAGACTGGAAGAAAGCTAATGTGCCAATTTTTAAAAGGGCAAACAGGACAAACCAGGTAATTATAGGCCTTTCTGACTGATATCACTCCTAGACAAGACAATGGAGCGACTGATACATGACTCAAAGAACTAAAGAGTAATGTAATTAATGCAAATCCATATGAGTGTATGGATAATAGATTCTTCAAACTAACTTGATATCATTTTTGATGAGATTATAAATTTGGTTGATAAGATAATAGTGTCGACATAAAGGACTTCTGTAATGTATTTGACTTGGTACCACATGACATTTTGATTAAATAGCTAGAATGATATAAAATTAACATGGCATACATTAAATTAATTAAAATCTGGCTAACTGATATGTCTCTAAATGTAATTGTAAATGGGGAATTGTCATCGAGACGGGGTATTTGCAGCGGATGCCCACAGGAATTGGTTATTGGCCCTACACTATTTAACAGTTTTATCTAAAGATCTGGAACAAAACATAAGATCATCACTGATAAAGTTTGCAGATGACACAAAATTGGAAGAGTGGTAAATAATGAAGCAGATACATCCTTGATTCACAGTGATCTGGATCACTTCGTGACCAGTGCGCAAGCAAGTAATGTGTTTTCATACAGCTAAATATAAATCTAGAAACAAAGAAAGTAGGCCATACTTGCAGGATGGAGGATGTTAGCCTGGGAAGTACTGTCTCTGATGAAAGATTTAGGGGTCATGGTGGATAATCAGCTGAACATGAGCACCCAGAGTGACGCTGCGGCCAAAAGAGCTAATGCAATTCTGAGATGTATAAACAGGGGGATCTGAAGTGGAAATAGAGAGGTTATTTTACCTCTGTATTTGGCACTGGTGTAACCACGCCCGTGGTTCAGTTCTTCTGGCCACAATTCAAGAAGGATGTTGATACATTGGAGAGGGTTCAGAGAAGAGCCTGAGAACGATTAAAAAATTAGAAGACATGCCTTATTATAGTGATTAACTAGCTTGAGCTCCTTGAGTCTAACAAAGAGAAGGTTAAGGGATTGCAGTTTATAAGTACTTACATGGGGGAAAATATTTAATAAATAGGTTCTTCAGTCTAGCAAAGAAAGGTTTAACATAAGCCAGTGACTGGAAGTTGAAGCTAGACATATTCAGACTGGAAATAAGGCATACCTTTTTAATGGTGAGAATAATTAACCAGTGTAACCAAAGGATGTGGTGGATTCTCCACTAGTGACAATTTTAAAATGAAGATTGGATGTTTTTTCTAAAAAATCTGCTCTAGGAATTATTCTGTGGCCTGCATTAGGGCCAGACTAAATGATCAGGTCCGACTACATGATCACAAAGGTCCTTTCTGGCCTAAGAATCTCTGAATACATAGCCTGTCCTCTGGTCTCAGAATTCTCCTTCCCCCTCCCTGTGCAATGGAATCATATCAGTTTAACTGGGATCCTCTGTTGTTCTAACATAGGAGGTAGCATTTGCCTCTGGAGTTTGTCTTATCAGCTCTCCGGAGGATACATTGGCAGTCAATGAAAAAACACAGAGATCTCTTGGTTTTCTTTATTGTCAATGTTTATGTTATCTACCTTGTTTTAGCAGCTTGCACCTGCAGTGAAACTCTACCAGAGAGATGTTCCTGATATAATTATCTCCTGCCACAGTCTGATCAAAGTAGAGTTCATCACCAGGTCAAGGCTTTGGAGTTTAAGATAAGATCCATACAATGATAAATTATTAGTCTCTCTAATGCATTGGAAAATGTAAAAGAGGCAATTTTTATTATTCTCGAGACTAACTTGTCATCCTCACTGTGAGTCAAATGCCAAATGACAGCTGAAATCCGGTTCTGCAAATGAAATCTTTTAGTAATGCTAATTTCAGTTTTAATTCTAATTATCTCAATTTTACTACTAGCGTAAAAGCCAGTTTTACCCCTTGGCTTTTTATTTGTTTCAAAGTTTGCTTTTATTTTCCAGTATTGCAAGTACAAAAGATTATGTCATTGCTATATACAGTCCACAGATATGAGCATGTATAAAATGATACAATTATCATAAACATTATATTATGCATATATTATACAAAGTGCTGGTAGCTGGCCTATTATTAAAGTTGCCTGACAGTTCCCATTTCAAGACAGGGTTTTCAATTGCTTGTAACTGTGCCAAATTTGAAGCATTTGTGCTGAAATTGTACATGCTAGATCTCTACCTCAGGCTGGATTGTTTGGGGGGAATTTCTGCCAAAGCAGTTCAGCCATTTCTGAGAATGTTGAGATAAATATGTAGTTTTGCCAATGTTAGAAACTTCGGCAAACTTTCTTGAAAGACTACAGTTCCCCCATTCTTTGGTACAGGGACATGACATTCGGCAAATGTGCCTTTTGCCACCCCCTGAAAATCCACCTTCACTTGGCCAAGTATAAGCCTTTGTAAAATTTTTATTTTCCATTCACCCGGTAAAGACGTCTTCCATTTTAATAACTAAATTCTCTGAAGAATCCAGGTTCGCTGGGCACGCTTCAGCTGACTGAACAGAACTTTACCTGCAGTTGCACTGTTGTTGCAATTGTGTCTGTGCCAAAGTCCAGGTCTGGGAACCTGAAGTGAGCAGGGAGCATGTCTCTCCCATACTCTCAGTGAACCCCCTTCTTGGCCAGGAAGCAAGCAGGAGGAAACGGCCTGATATGAATGCTGAGGGAATGAGAGTCAGACCAGTGGGATGAGGTGAGCGGAGTAGATTGGGACAAGGAGCTGGGAGGTGGAAGACTGGGATTAGAGGTTGGCCAGGGATGAGGGAGAAACTGGGAGGTGCAATGAGGAGGGAGATTGGAAGGCAGGGGTCCGGTGGAAATTACAGTATGTGATCATGTGATTAAAGACTGTATCACAATGCATATGCACAAGGGGCCCAATTAAGGTGCCACAGGCAATATTATTTCAATGTAGTCCTGTGTGTGTGTGTGTAATATATTTAGTGCTTAACATCCCAAAGGATTCCAAAGCACTTCACAAACTACAAACACTGAAAGATTCACTTCTCCGCTCACAGAAATACCTTTGGGATGAGATACAGCAGATTTTCAAAGGCACAAAACAACTCTAATCAACATTTTAGGACGGGAAATAAGGAGAACACCATAGCAAGGTGAAACTGTAGGGGGAATTTTAATTAGTACAATTAATCAAACTGTAATTTGGTCAGGACGCTGAGGTTAACACAACTAGTCTTTCAAAGAGTGCCATAGGATTTTTTTATGGCCATTTGTGAATTCAGGATAGTATGAGATTATTTTTTCCAAATGAGGAAAAAGCATTGGGAACACCATCTGCAACCAAGAAAGATACAGTAGTTCATGCTATAATGAGTGAATTTTTAAAATTGGTTACATGCAAATATTTTAGCATTTAAAAAAAAATCTTTAGATACATCAGGCTAAGGCTCCAATCCAGGAGTTGTTCCAAACAAATAGGCCCCTGATTGGAACAATTAAAAAAATCAGCACCTAAGAGCCAGGGGTGTGATCTATGAAAGTACTTAAGCACTAAGTCCCAGTTTTAGGTGCCACTGCAAGCCACAAAACTCCCACTTGGGTGCTGTAACCCTGGAGGCATCTAAACTCCCTTGACATCTACGTTCCTGCCTCTGGGCATACGCACTGCAGCTTCACCCTAGGTATCTGGACACCTATCTCCCACCTAAGCCCCAGAGCACTCACAAACCAGGAAAGGCAGGCATGTGGCCACCTAAGTCACATGCGGGGCCCTATCTGGTAGGCATGTGTGATGCTGTATGACTGAAATATGACCATGTATATCCATGACATTGCCACTGTTAGACAATAGTAACAACCCTTGTACAAATCATGGCATGTAAGGTGTCGATGGAAAAGTTATGATTTGCTAGGTATGATTATCCTGGTTATATGCATGCATCATTTTTGTATCTGAAGTTATGAATATTGTCTATATACCTGTATCACTATTATGTTTGTTCCTGAGGTAACACACATAAGGTAGTTTATATCCAGTCTAGCCAGAACATTGTGAATGGACTATTCAAGTTGATGGCCCATCAAATACACTTAATTATCACAATAGAAGAAACTAATTCCCTCCAGATAGCTCTTCTTTCAGATACCTTAGCCTCCAAAAGGCCAATGGCTGCCCCTGTGAGTCAGCAAGCCATATAAAGGCACATGACATGCTCATGTGACCCTAGATTCCATCTTGTGCCAGTAATTTTCCAGAAACTATGTTGTGAGCTTTGTTTGGAACAGTGAAATTCCAATCACATGGCTGAGGATATAAAAGACCCCTGAAACATTTCCATGTTGTCTCTTTCCTGATCTGATTCTCTGGACTGTGGATTTACAATTAAAAGGAGAATATTGACTGAGGAACTTCCAATCTTTTGGAAGTTACCAGGGACTTTACAAGCCAGCAGTCTATTCCATCGCTGCTGCAAACCTGAGATAAGAACACTGCCATGAGTGTACGTATATGATCTATTCACCATTTTAACTCTCTTCTTCTTTTCCTTATTAATAAACCTTTAGATTTTGTTACTAAAGGATTGTAACAGCATGATTATTGGGTACGGTCTGAGTTACATATTGACCTAGCTATGTGGCTGATCTCTTGAGATCAGAAGAACTCTTTGATGAAATTGGTTTTCAATAACCACTCATCATAAAGTCTAGTGTCTCAGTGATTAAACAAGGGCTGCAATGCCTGAAGAGACTGCATTTTTGACTTCTTGTTAACCAATGTGGTGAGACTGAAGTTTAGATTATACCAAGCCAGTAATGAAAGTAATGATAGAATAACCACCAGTGTGGGGTGAGTCCACCCTATTTCTCAACAGTTTGTCCTAATCTGGCATTCTCAGCTGTGACCCACTGAGGCACAGTGACAGGATGCTCACAAATTGCCTACCAGAGCAGGTGTCAAGCGAGTTTTCACAAAATAGCTGGGAGTCAGGGAAAGACGCACTCTCTCCCTTATTATCTTTAGCGTAATGGATCGGGTACTCCCCCAGAATGTGGGAGGTACTGGTTCAAGTCCCCTGCTCATCCTGAAGGGGAGAAGGGATTTGCTACCGCTGGGTGAACGACCTAGCCTATGAAATATTCTGATGTGAATCTCCCTCAATCTCTGCATTTGAAGTTATTCGAGTTCAGTTAAATAATTGAATGAAAACTGGGCCATTGAAAGAGTTAATGACTCAACAAGTGACTATAGCTGAACCACTCATTAATAGTGACCATAATTAAAGGTAACATTGTTGTAGGGTAAAATGCCAAAGAAACCGACCATAAAAGCATTTAACTTCCAAAAGGGTACTACATAAAAACAAGGAAGCTAGTAAAATGGAAATTAAGAAGAATAGTTACAAGAGTGAAATCCCTGCAAGCTTCATGGAAACTATTAAAAAAGCCCACAATAGCGGCTCAAACTAAATGTATTCACCAAATTTAGAAAAAGCTACCATGGCTAAACAATAGAGTAAAAGAGGTGGCTAGAGGCAAAAAGAAATCCTTTAAAAATTGAAGTCAGATCCTACTGAGGAAACGAAAGGAGCATAAACTCTGGTAAGTCAAGTGTAAAAATACAATTGGGCAGGCCAAAAAAGAATTTGAAGAGCAACTAGCCAGGGCAGCGCTTTAATGTGGCTTACGTAGTCACGGCATAGTGCTAAGAGAGAAAAAAAAAAACTCCATGAGAAGAATAGCAACCAGCACTGGGAGCGTGGCTTCCAGCACTGGTATATTGTCTACACTGGCATTTTACAGCCCTGAAACTTGCAGCGCTCGGGGGGGGGGGGGGGGGGGCGGGGGAGGGCTCACACCCCTGAGGAAGAAAGTTGCAGCATTGTGAAATGCCAGTGTAGACAAGCCCCAAAACTAAACAGCAAAAATATTTTAATTACATCAGAAGCAGGAAGCCTGCCAAACAGTCAGTAGGGGCACTGGATGATCAAGGTGCTAAGGGAGCACTCAAGGAAGATAAGGCCATTGCAGAGAAGTTAAATGAATTACTTGCATTGGTTTTCACTGCAGAAGATGTGAGGGAGATTCCCACACCCAAGCCATTCTTTTTAGGAGACAAATCTGAGGAACTGTCCCAGATTGAGGTGTCAGAAGAGGTGGTTTTGAATCAAATTGAGAAATTAAACAGTAATAAGTCTCACAAGTTCAAAACAGCCTCAGCTCAGAACTAACATCCTCATGACCAGTTTAGATCATACTTTATACAGTTCAGGGGGGTCTTTGTTCTTGAGTTTCCAGGAACAGGAAGTCATAAGATAATAAGTTTTTCTCTCCAGTGCTTTAAAAGGCCTCCCAAATACCTCATAGGAAACCATCTTCACACACATTGTCCCAAACAATTCTTTGAAGTTTCTACAGTCCTTCAATAACAGATAAACAATTGAATTTTTAATACAGTGAATCCAAAAGATATTAATCCTAATTCAATAAGATTTGAACTTTACTGAATTAAATTAATCAAGCTATTGCAGGAAATTGCCATCTACCGCAACTACAATTCAGGCTTTCTATACATTTCCAGGGAGCCTTGCAACCTGTACATAAAATTGTTGAAAAAATTGATGTAACTGTCTTGAGAGGGTAAGGCTCTACTGGAGTGGAACTTGAGGTCTGGGATCAGTTCCTGGCTCTGCCACAAGTTCTTCTGTGACCTTGAGCAAGTTGATGTACCTGTATCGCCGTTCCCCATATGCAAAACAGGAGGAATGACTCTCTCTTTCTCCTGCCCTTTGTGTCATTGCTTGTCTATTAAATTAAACGTTCCTCTAGGCAGGAACTCTCTCTAGATTTGAGTCAGGACCTGGTACAATAGGGGTAGGTCTACACTGCAATAAGAAATCGTCAGCTGGCCCATGCCAGCTGACTCAGACTTATGGGTCTCAGGCTGTGGGGCTGTGGAATTGCAGTGTAGACTTCTGGGCTCAGACCGCAGCCGGGGCTGTAGGACCATGCAAGGTGGGAGGGTCCCAGAACTCAGGCTGCAGCCTGAGCCAGAGAGTCTGTAGCAGAATTAAACAGCCCTGCAACTTGACGCAGCTGGCACAGGTCAGGCACAGGTGTCTAACGACAGCATGGACGTACCCTTAGGTTCTGATCTCAGCTGGAGCTTATAGGTGCTACTGTTATACAAATAATACATGGTAAGGGTCAAAGCCTGTTCTGGGAGGCTGGGCCAGTATATTTTTGCTTTGAAAACTAGGTCACCAGTCCCTACTTTCACTGAATTGAACATAATAATCTAACTTTGATATCACAGAATAGAACAACAAAACAAAAACATTTAATGTTCGATGTAGTTTGCTATATCATGCATCAATATAATGATTTCATTAAAATATAACTTGCAACAAAATATCCTGCTATTTCTGCTACAGCTTGTGTCTGCAGTATACTGGTCATAAAATTGTTCTTTATTCCACAGGTAATGTCATGATATTTAGGAGGGGACATTTTCTGGTATATGACCACATTAATATATAAGCCACACAAGAGTTTCATTACTAAAGATCATTTAGATTTTTTCATAAAACCCCTCTTGGCAATTGCTTCCTAACACACTGATTTTTGAAGAATACTTCAGATTCTCTCTCATCATGGCTTATTAACATACCGTAATTCACAAAATACATCTATTTTGGGACATCTTTTATATCAATATTAATTAACTCTTGAGTGCCCTACAACTCCTTGCAGCCTGAAATGAAAAGAGGATTATTTGACCTGCTAGACGTTTCTGATGAGCTCAGAATTTTATGTGTGTGTCTCCGAATGGGAAAGAGGATGCAGCATTCAAGTATTTGAGCTTCCCAGGCTCACAAGCCAAATGTGAGCAAAAATAAAGTCAGGGGGGAGGGAATTTAAAGGGGGGGGAATTAATGATTCTGCCGCAAGTCAAACTAAAAAACCAAGAAACACGTGCTAACTATAGGAAAGCCTGGCCATTTTAGGGACGTTAGGTGCCCATTTCCAGTGGGTCAGAATGAGAGCTGCATACTAAACTCCTCTTTCTACTTTTGGAAATCTCCCATCTAATGGATGCTGCTATATTTTGTGCCCAATGAGAACCCCATGTTAGGAACAGCCTGCAGTCTCTTGCTCTTGTTGATATAGAAACCATAACAGATGCAACATAGTCAGTCTCTCCAGAATCAATAGGGATGGAGCATATTGTGCGTAGCATATCCGCATTCTTCTGTCATCATAGAAAAGTAACTGAAAACCTTATTAGATGATTGACAAATTCATTCTTTAGGCAAGAATGCAGCAACCACAACTGCTGTGTGTGCGATGGAGGAAAGGAGTCTAGTGGAGGTTTATATAAGTTTTTATTTGTTGATAATTTTACTTTTACTATACTTATTCCTCTGGAAAGGTGACTGAGTCCTGTGTGATCACTGGGCCTCCGCATTTACCCAAATTGTGAGCTTAACTGTAAAAAAAGGTTTATAAAATGTCACAGTAACCTATAATAATAGAAGTTGATAGGAAAATGTACAAAAAGGAGACAGAACAACTGAATTAGTTGAAACAAAAATAAGTCTACAAATATAACCCAATGACTATAGGTGCCATAGGACTCTGTCGCTTCTGAAGATCCAGACTACCTCTCTGATCAATGACTATGTTATGATCATACTCAGTAAATAAAAAAATTAAAAGACTGATAATTAATCCAAAATTAAGCCAAATCGTATACCTAATTGGTGGACAAATAATCAGGAGATGGGCTATTTCACACATCAGTGCCTTTTGGGGTCCTTACAGAAAAAATGTTGGGGAAAAATCGGCTAATAGAGCAAACTTAAAAATGGCTGCCATCCATACCACGTCCTGGGACCCAGACCATCTTTGTCCTACTCTGGAGAGACACCTAACCGGACTGGGCCAGAGATAGAGGGACTCCAATGACATCACCACTTCCACCAGCTCCGGCTAAGTCCTCAACCCCACCTGGGAGGTGAGATGATCTCTCTCCCCTCCCCCACGGCCAATGTCTTCTTTTCCTTCTCCACCATATTTCTTCGCTTTCATAGCCGTCTTCTTTTTCCTTCTGTCTGACAAGAGTCTGGCTTAGCTGGCCAAAACTGCATGTTTTACAACATTGCTGTAAGGCTGTCCAGAACAAGGCAATGAAAAGCACTGCCAAACAGTTCACTGCTTTTTCTCCAGCAGTGAGATGGCAAATAAAAATAAACAGCAGACATAGAAGCTCCATTTTCTATCTTGGCTATTCTTTTCTCTTCCTTTTTGTGGGTGTTTGCTGTGTTTTGTCATCTAGGAAATGGCATGGGACTTTAACAGCAGCAACGGCGACAGCTCCAGCCCATCTTAACTAACTACTCTTTTCCACAAAAGGGGCAGTTATTACCATCTAAAAAAAACTTTCAGATAAGGGTTTTTCCATTTTCACATACCATTTCATCTACCTTCCCTACCAAACCGTGTTATAGTTTTACCCCCTTTTTAATTTTCTACTCAAGGTCTTTCTTTCTCCAGACCACTGAATTATTGGCATATCTCTTGTTCCGTTTCTTCTCTCTAGCTCCCATGTGGCTTTTGAACCTATCCTTGATATCTTGCCTACTCTGGTCCTGCCCTTTCTGGCATTGCTCCCCCTCCTTAAAAGAAAAGGGATCCAATCTGTTGCAATTAATACCAGTTGGGGGCAAGGTCCCAGCCTCCCCAACACATTTCCATCTAAATGTTCCCTGAATTTCTGTGGGTACCCTGGCCATTGGACAGAAAAAGTCAGTTTTACTCTCTATTGGCACCATCCAATAGGGTTTCACCCACTCTCTTCTGACCTACGAGCACCCAACAGCAGTCTACCAGGGTCATGATTTTTTAGTGCTCCTGTCTCTATCAGAGATGGTGGGCGTCCATTTTGACTGCCTGCCAAGGGTTTCTGTCCACCCACAGAACTCAGTGAAGTGCCTCCATATCGAGGCAGTCCCTTTTCAAGTATTCTGAACCACTGCATTGGTAACAAACAATTTGGCAGTGTGTGAGGAAGGGGTCTCCTTGTCTTATTTTCTTTTCCAGTGTCTTTATTGTCACTGACTCCCTGCCTTTCCTCTATGGGTCTTTTTTCTCTAAATAGACAGACTGACTCCACAAACTCCTCAGTGAGCTTTAGGGCAGCTTCTAAGGTAGCAGGTTAGTATTCCCGCACCAAAATTCTAGTGATTTCAGGGAGACTCTGTCATATTTGACCAAAAATAATGGAGTCCATTACCTCCCAAATTCCTTGGCCATCTGGTCTCAGCCACCTAGTGGCCCAATTAGTTAATTTTTGGCCCAGGCCCCAGGACATATCCCCGCCAACCCTCTGGCTGCCCAAAACTTTTACCTGTACCATGGTAGATGGTCCCATTTAGCCGTGAATGGGTGCTTTTATTATATCATAGTCAGCTGCCTAGACATCAACTGAGCACCATATATGCAGCTTATGCTTCTCCCCAAAGATAGGAAGCCAAACGAAAAGGCTCATATCCTCTTCTCCCACCCTGCTTCTGATGACACCCTCTCAAATCTTAAATAAAAAGTCATCAGTCATCATCCATCAGTCCCTTTTTGCATGGTCCCATGCCCACCACCTGGTCATCATCCCTTGCCATTGGACTCACCAGCTCCTCCATCAGCTATTGTGGTACCTTTGCCTGGCCTGTAATAGGTTGCCATGGGGTTTTGTTCTTGTTCTGCTTGTCAGGCTAACAATGGCTGTCTTTCTTGTCATTGAGTATGTTGAAACTCTTGAAGCATTTTCTGCAACTCTTCCTGTAGTTTCACTACCTACTGCAGCCTCCATGCTGCACAGTCCACTGTCTTCTAGTCAACTCCCCACTCCAGCCCTTGTACTACACCACAGAGTGGAAGAGCTCAGAGAAACCCCAATTGTCACAGGGCACCCTGTATTCCTCACACAGAACTCATCACAAGGCCAAAGCCAAGTGCTTTAGTGACAGTCTGAATACAAGACTACAAGTTCCCCAGAGCTTGAAGTGCTTACATGGTGAGGTGTGGGGGGAAGATCTCAAATCTCTGAGCTCCTGGTCTTCTCTGGCCCTACCTTCCAACCTTCCCCTCTTCATCTTCCTGACTCCCTTTTAGCTCTCCTCATGAGACCGATGAGCTAAGTCTCCTAGTTAACTGGTTAATTATCCTACTCCCTATCCAGTTATCTCCCTAATTTGCCCCACATGGGGATGTTTACCGAGTTTTGAGAGTAGCAGTCAGCTTTAGGCTGTGTCACACGCCTCCTCTCATTCCTAAAACTCCAGACCTTCTTTGTCTTAATCCTAGTAAATGTCCTACCAAACCAAGCCAAAAACTAAACAACCAAACAATGATACCCCCGCCAGCTCCAGCTAAATCCCAAATACAACCTGAAACTCTTTCTCTCTCTCTCCCTGCCCCCAATGTGTCATTTTCCTTCCCCACTTTTCCTATCTCAGTCCCTTTTTCCTTCTGTCTATTACAAGTCTGTCTTAGTTGACCGAGGCTGTATATTTTGCAATATTTTGTAAGCCCATAATGAAATAAAGTAACTAAAAGCAATGCTAGTACAAGTTTGTCGGGTCTCTAGGTAGTTAACAAAACCATCTGCTGTGACTGTATTTCTCCAGCAATAAGGTTGCAAATAAAAGTTGACACCAAAAACAAAAGCTGCTTTTTATATCTTTGCTATTCTTTTCTCCTCCCTTTTGTGTGTGTTCATCTTGTTTTGTCTTCTAAAATCACACAGTAACAATAATAGCTCCAGCCCATCTTACTAACTTCTCTTTTCCCCCAAAAGGCAGTTACCATCTTTAATGACATCTTAATTTTTTTTAAAAAAATCCTCTAAAAACTCTCTAGCTTTTTATTTCATACTTTAATACTCATTTCATACTTGAAAATGCTTTAACTGTTTACCTTCTTTTCTCTATTTTTAATAAAAAAAAATAATGGCATGTTTGCCATAATAGTAAGGTAGCTAAGGTCTCTGTTTACTAAACCTTATTTATAACTGATCTTAAACAAAAACTAGGTTATAATAACACCCTTAGCCCATGTACACCATCAAAATTAATATAGACTCCGTATCTTAATCCATTGTTAGGGATGATGAAACTTGTTTTATTTCCCTTTTGTCATGTTTGGAAGGAAAAAGTTTTATATGGGATCTATCTAACCATTCCCATCAGTGTAGTAGACTAGTTGTAAGCAGTGGACATCCATCTTGTGTAATGAGGAAAGAAGATACCAACCAATACTGAGGAAAGAAAATACCAACCAAGAAACTGTGTTTATATATAAAAAAAACGTTTATATAAAAAACAAGCAATTAGGTTTCGGGGGGAAGGGTAAAGAAGTTCATTTTCATAAATGCAAAATCCCATAAAGTGGGTGGAATTATGTTCTTTGTGCCAAAGAAATGGCAGAGATGCCTATAATTTTGAAACAATTGCCCATAACAGTCCTGTTAAGTCAAGTCTAAGTTCCAGTGTACCACTCATTGACTGCTCTGCGAGGATTGTGCTTGAAGAGATGACATTCCTCACCAGCGTGGCTTTGGAAATGCCAATGCTCATAGTGCTTGCAAATCCCCAGTCACCTCAGGATTTCATGGCCCTGCATGAATATCAATAGGCTATCCTTAGTGGTTGTCTATTCAAACTTGACTTGCTGATCACAATCTTAGATGTTAGTGTTGGGGATGGAATTGGAAATGAGGCAATTGGAAAGTATGTTAAAATCAGATTATATGCATCAAACATTTTCCCTTGACTATTTAGGTTTGGGCACCACGAGCCTGTAGGAGTGTGAGACCTGGCAGGGTTTCCATCTTCAAAATTTAAAAGAACTAGCGTGGAAGCAATTTTTCCTCAGCAGCAACTGCATTGCAGATTTGGTAGGACAACCTTTCATTTTCAACAATTTGTGCCCATATCTCTGGATTCCCCCTCCTTGGTTTACAAATGGCCTGGGGCAGAAGGGTAGAAAATCAGCAACTCACCCATCTGTCCACTCCAGTGAGCACCGGGTGAGAAATAAATCAAAGGAGGATAAATGGAGCCTTACTTAGAAGGACCTCTAACAACTGTTACTTTGACATATGAGCAGTTTAGTTCCACCCACCTGATGGAACGTGTTAGGCAAGGTGATGTGAAAATAACAGGATTTTATTCCCCAATTTTAGAACATGGATATAAAGAAATGCCGAAGATTATGGGAATGGGTGGAAAGCTAATTTAGATAAACTCATACATGTCTATCCAGAAAAGAGAGAACCTTAGCGCCAAGATGTAGGGAACAATGATAAAAAAATGCATTTTCTTTTTTACATCAGATTTGTTGACATCTGATGGATTTTTGCATTTAACAGGTAACAGGGAAGTAGCTTCTATTGTACATCAGATCGAAAAGATATTTTCCTCCAGGGTTCTCAATACCATCAGCTGTAATTTCTCTTATTTTCAGCTGTTTTTTCCAGCTGCTTTTAATCAGACAAAGTGCTATAATCCTTTGAATCTATACAATGGCATTCAAAATTTCAACAACCATTAGGGCAATGACAGTTTAAAACCTCAAGGGAAAATGAATTTGCTGTATCTACCACTAATGGCATCTTCTTTATTATGAATTTTCCTACAGAAAATGTTGTATGCCATCCTATAAATAGAGAGGAAGATTTTTTTCAAAGGCACAAATGGGTGAGGGGTCCAACTTCCCACAAAAATCTTTCTCAGAGCTAAGATTAACATGAGCAAAATATATTGTAGTGATCAAGCCAACTGAAGGACACTATGCATGTCAACCAATCACAAAAATGTTACTAGGCTTCATGGAAGAATTACTTGATGAAATTTTATGGCCTGTGTCATGGAGGTGATCTGAAGAAGTATGTATCAGAGAAATTAAAATTTATGAAATAAAACAAAGGACAGATTCATAAAATAAATATGTTTTAAGTTTGCTTTGAAAATAAACTTCAGCCTCTCCAGAAATAGCTAAAGGATTCACAATTATTGAGTAGCTTCAAACTAAGAGTTGTTCCTACCACTCTCCCACAATTAAACATGGGAATTTTCAGACCCTGTTGCTGATAGATTGGAAAGGAAATGGGCAGAATGAAAATATAGAGGGCAGAAGCAGCACATGGCAGTGGGGGGAGGGACAGCTGAACTGCCAGCAGTTGATAACCTGCTGGGTGGCTGCCGCACAGGGAACTTAGGGGAGCGGGGAGCTGATGCCAGTCCACCCTGGTTCCAAGCCCCCACCAGCTAGCTCCAACGGGCTGCTCTTCTGCAAGCAGTGGACAAAGCAGATGGCTGCCAAACGACTTTAAACGAGCATGTTCCCTAATTGATCAGCAACTTAACATCGAAACAATGTTAACCGAGGTGGCTTTAAGTGAGGAGTTCCTGTAACAGTAGCAGCATTTTTTGATAAAAAGACGTCTGACGAGAACCACTGGGAATCTGTTAAACAATGGAATATAGTTGTCTGGTTCTGAAGTAAGAAAGGCATGAAGCAGTGTTTTAAATATCAGAGGAATGGTTTCAATTTAGCAGTATTTCTGAACTGACAGAAGACTGAATTAGTGACTACACAAGAGTGATCCCTTAATAAATCTAAAGGTCATAATTTGAGTACCATAAGAGAAGTGTTCTGTGATCATCTTGAGTGCATGAACATTTTTCAGATAAGTCCATGAATCTACCAAATACAATTCAGTGTTATTAGATATGAATTAAAAGCTATGTATCACCATCTGTGACTGAATCTCAAGAAGACATGCCAACATGGCTGAATTTGACACAAAAGAAAAGACTTAATGACAAATAAATCTGCAAATCAACTGCATTAACAGTGAAAATACATTTTTACTGATTAATAATAAAAAGGACAAAACTGGCTGCGTATGCAGGCAAAAAATCATAGGGCTTAATAAAATCCTATGGTTACTGGAGCATAACTAAACCAGTGATTGCCCATGGTAACAGGAAATTTCAGTTTGTAAGGTATGAACTCCGCTGATTCAGGAAGGTTCTTTAAAAATGCATGCCTCTAAATAGTGTAGCAAAATTCCAGGATGTATACCATCAAATGTAGTACAAAGATGCAGTTACACTAGTACAGTGATTAAACTTGATTTTATCAGCAATATATCATTTGTGACCTTGAAGGAGACTATTGTGATATGCTTTAAATCCACTCTGAAATTTCTCATTAAAAAAAGCATTACTAGACAAATGAGCCTGCAGCTGAAAGGTAATCATTTCTAAAATATCAGGCAGAGACAAAGAGGAGGGATAGAGGTCCATTGCTGGCCAGGATCGCTAAAGAAAGCAATAGCCTGCATAGACGAGCAGGGAAACACTGATACATTCTGTACATCATGAACTGTCCCAGCAATCATGGAGCCAACAACATTAGTTAAAATGTTGGACCAAATGCAGGTAGCAATTTTTCCAACAGCCATCTGAGTTAACGACCTAGATGATAAAAAGTCAAGTAGAGCAAGTTCACCAACACAATAACCTCAATGGGAATGACAACTAGAAAGTTTTTCCCTAGTGAATTAGGGCACCTAAGTTAAGTAATTTGTTTACACTATTATTTGTTAAGAATCCAATTGTGTCATGATTTCTTCACAAAATAACTCCACTGAAATCAGTGGACCTTCTGGAAAAGTAAGGAGTCAGTCACCATGAGTAAGAGTGGCAGGATCAGGCCATCACTGTTTATTGATGTGGGACCATAAGCGTGCATAATCACCATCACTGTTCCCCTCAGGAATGAGCTGATAGAACTAAAGGTAAGAAAAACCAGCACAGCGCAGTACCTGGTTTATGCACTGTCACTTTTCAGTAGGTATATAAATACAGTGCCTTGACCCATTTGTCATCAGCAGGAAGGAACTTTACAGGATCAAAGAGGATTAGGAGACGACACACAATTACAGATTTAAAAGTCACCATATTGCAGCAAAAAAACCTTCAAGACCAGAGTGCAAAGAGAAACTGCAGAGCTGCAATTCATTTGCAAATTTGACACAATCAATCTGGGATTGAACAAGGATCTTGAATGGCTTGCTAATTACAAAAACAGCTTCTCCTCTCTCCGAGTTCACACCTTCAATTCAGCTGCTAGAGGAATACCTCACCCTCCCTGATTTGAGATAACAAGCTGGTTCAGGCTGATTGGACTAACCTTGTTACCTCCTACCTGGTTCTTGTCTACTTATCTATACCTGCCCCTGGACACTTCCACTGCTTGCATCCGACGAAATGGGTATTAGCCCATGAAAGCTTATGCTTGAAAACCTTAGTTAGTCTTTAAGGTGCCACAGGACTCTGTTACCTCTGCTAATCCAATCACAAGAACCCTAAATCAGTTAAAAAAATGGGGGGGGGGAGGAAATCAGGAAAACATTAGGTAAGTGTAACGCAGACAAACCCCAGTCATTGTCAGCTGGGATCAAACCTGGGACCACTGGAGCTTAATGCATGAGCTTCTACTGCATGAGCTAAAAGTCACCTCTCTCTTAGCCAAGGTTGTAACAGGCACATTAAGCTAGCTGGTCTAGCCACCACTAGAGAGGGCCACACCATGCAGGCCTGGGTTACATTAAGTATCCAGAGGTTCATGTCATGCCCTCTTGCCTCCCCAAGAGTAAAAATTACCCCTGCATGGAGAGCCAGAAAAAGGGTTAAGCATCACTTAAATCCCACTTCAAAACTTCCCTTGAAAGAGATCCAGACTGAAAAGAGAAGGACTGAAGATATTCGGAAAAACTGGAGCCAAATGACCATATCAGAACTAACAAACCAGACTGGGCCTTGTCACAGATGACTTTACCAGACATATCTATATTTGGTCAGTTCCACTCTTGCTCTGATTACACAGTCTAAAGATCCATGACACATTAAAGCTTGACTCCTGTGGTAAAATCTTCTTAGCTTGTCACAGTTCCACTATGCTCTGATAATACATTGGAAATGCTCTTAAATTTGCCTAACTAGGATCAGAACAGCTCGGTCCATACCAGGTTGATTCCTTCTTAAGAAAAGTGACTAGACACCCTCTGAAATGAAACATTCTTAAATATAAGGCAATCCCAGAGGAGTATGTTTCACAATTCTTAACACTACTTTAAGGACAAAATAAAGCACAAGGAACAAAGTGAGAATGGAACCTGCATCTTGAAGATTTATTCATGCTAAAAGAAAGACCAGAGACAAGGTGAGTGAGGTCATATCTTTTATTGGACCAGCTTGTGTTGGTGAGAGAGACAAGCTTTCAAGTCATGAACACTTCTTTACTCAAAAGCTTGTGTCTCTCTCACCTACAGAAGTTGGTCCAATAAAAGAAATTACATCACCTGCCTTGTCTCGCTAATATCCTGGGACCAGCGATATCTGACACATTATAAAGCCTGGAATGTGATACCCATGAATCAATTTCTACTGGGGTTTCCCCAATTTATGATGCAACTATGTATGCCGTAACAAACAAGATTTCTAGTGAAAGTCACCTGAGGGCCAGCAGATGGCCCTCGCAGCATCAGAGTCATGGAACCACTGCGGTTCGCACTGCCGGTCACAGGGGAGCAGCACCTGCACCTTGTGGCTGGGCTGGGTGGGCTCTGAGCGGAGGGAACTCAGGCTGGGGGTCGCCACGCAGGGCACACGGAGCCACCTGCAGGTGCTGCAGGGCAGCTGCCTCCCAACGCCACAGCTGGGACTGGGTGAAGCTGCCCAAGCCACCCAAGGCCTGCAGCAGGGCGGCCAGAAGCATCAGCATCAGCAGGGCCATAGAGGACGGGGCGCTGCCATGCAGGGCCCACGTCCTGCTCTTTCGGGCTCTGCGCCCTCTGGGGTTGACCTGGCCCGGCTTCTCAGGCAATTCCCCTGGCTCTGCCCTCCCAGGTCCCGGCCAGCCCTGGAAGCAGGACTGCAGGACTGGCTGGAGGCGAGGAGGAGCGGGGGGAATCAGCACTGGTGGGAGGAAGCCCAGGGCTGGGGCAGCAGGAGGTGCGAGTGGGGGAGGGCCGTGGGGGGGGGGGGGATAAGAGCCCAAGGCTGGGGTGGGGGGCAGCCAAAATGGGCCCTGCTTCTATGATTCTATAACACTGATGAACTGAGATCTAGTTACTAGCCAACCCACACAAACAGTCAAGCAAAGCCTGATCCCGATATGCTTATACAGATAAAACTACTATTGACTAGGGGAGACTTTCGCCCAATTAGAGGCTGCAGGATCAGCCTGCAGAATCCTAAATAATCAGCCACACCATTTGCTTTCTAAATCAAAGTGGCTACATGTGTGGACACTGAGCAAGTTCCAGCAAGTCTGGCGCTGTATGTTCAAGATTAGTCCAGTCTCAATATATGAATAAATGCAACAATCACAGCATCCCACTTAATGTAAACTTCCCAAACTCACACAGGTCCCCTGTTTAACACTAAAGTCAGTAAATCCACTCCACTATTCCCATCTCCAGCTCTCCGATGGAACTATTACCAGCTGACATTCCTAGGAGTAAGCTTGCAGTTGCTGGCTGCCTTCTTGTGTATGGGTACAAAGTATGGATCCATAATCTATATGTGGACTTCAAGAATTCTACTTGTGTGCACAAAAGTGTTCAAACTGGCGCTCTGGAAACCTCCTGAGTTAAATGGATTCTGCTGGTGCTTTTTCTAGCACTTGCCTTTGCTGGTGTTAAGGTGCTCAAATGAGGGTGATAAGAATCTATATGGAATAGAAACAAATAGAATGCACCCGTTAGAACATTTAGCATGCACAATGGACACAACTGAAAAAATAGCCCTTGCTTTCTTTCCCAAGTGTGGAGAAAATATTACAGTCCATACAGCCTTAAATTATCCAACAGCCATAGAAAACAATATGACATAGGATTGGAAGGAACAACCTGGGTCATGGAGCCCAAGCAGGCAGTCCTGTCATATAATAATCTTCATACATTTATCAAGCTCCAGAATAAAACTAGTTAGGTTTCTTGTCCCACTATTCTTACTGGAAGGCTGTTCTTGAACCTCTCTCTTCTGAGAGTTAGAAACCTAATTTCCTGCCTAAGTGTATTCAGATGATATAGATAGGAATAGCAACAATTACAGTTAAGGTTTAAATGTGCTTCCCCACTGTAAGTCCCGTCCCCCCCTCACACACACACACATTTTTTATTCGATTGCTGTCAGCCTAAAGGAAAATAGTTTGGAAAACTTAGAAAAAGCTGTTTGAGCTGTCTTAGGGCTGGGCTACATTACGGGGTGGTCGACCTAAGATATGCAACTTCAGCTACACGAATAGTGTAGCTGGAGTTGCAGTACCTTAGGTCAACTTACCTGGCCATCCCCACAGCGGCGGGTCAACTGCGGCCACTTCCCTGCCGACTCCGCTTACTCCTCCTGCTGAGGTGGAGTATAGGCATCGATTCAGGGATCGATTTATCATGTCTAAATGACATGTGATAAATCGATCCCCGATACATCGAGCGCTACCCCACTTAACAAGTTGGAAGAATATGAAGAACTTGAAAAAAATATATGAATGTTTCAATTCTGCAATGTCTCTAAATTATTTTAACACACTGTAAGGACGACTGAGTTATTATCTAGCTGCTGCTGCTTCTTAGCGTATGCTCAACGTGCCTCGAGTGGCACATGACTAGGATTTATCAGCAAATTTGATCTGCTTTTTGGATCATTAGCTTCCCCGGGACGGGTAATTACAGGGAGTGTACTGTGAACACTGATCCATGCCCCCCATTATCTAGCTATACATATTTACTGACCTACCATACAGATGCAATGTGCAAAAGAAGAGCTGCAAGTCATCATCCATTGCAAGAATTTAGGTGTGTGGTCCTGCATCAATCGGTAAAGATTTTATTCACTTCGGTGGTGCAGGGGCATATGCTTAGTTCTGCGTGCTGACAATCAAATTCACCTAGAAGTGTGATGGGGCATTACTTTGCATTCCACTGATTTGCTAGAAAAGTGTAACTCCTGCAGTCACACATGTAGATAACATTGATTCAAAATAGACAAATGCAAAAGGAATAAGCATGACAGGAAATTAATGTCCCAAAGCTCACCAAAAATGTGTGAATCGTTGTACAAGGGAGAGAACTGAAAAGCATAATCAGTTGCTACATCAAATGAGACCCAGCTTTGCTGTTGGTAGAATAGGTGCCTATTGGGAAAAAACAAATCACCTTTATCTCTGTCTGGGAGCTGAAAATATTCAGTTGATATTACACACAGAATAACCATATTCTGATGCTTACATACAAAATCCTCTACAAGTGAAGAAACCAATTCCTGTTGCACCTGCAAAGATCCTTGTTTGGCTCACTGTAACAGAGTGCTGGCCCCTGTTAACCCAGCTCCAGTTAAGAAGCATTAATCGGAGTATGCCACACCAAATTGCTAGAAGAGAAGCACCTGTGGGACTTATTAGGCAGGGGGCTATATAAGGAGTGAGCGAAGGGCTGTGTATCCTTACTGAGTGTCCCTCCCCCCCTACCCCCCTCGTCCCCAGTTGCTGGTGTGGAGCAGACTGTAAATAGAAGGTGCTGACACTGAAAATAAAAAGCACTGGTGATTGCACATAGAAGGGGTCTCTGGCTGATTTGTTGCCAGGGCAAATGAACATCTTGACTCCCATTTTAACAGTGTTACTATTTTCTCTTTGGAGAGTTCTGACACTACCCTGTGTCTGCCCAATAACTCAGTAAGGCAAGGCAAGGTAATGTAACGTGAGCTGCATAAATGTATCAGTGGCTAACTATTGTCTGTAAGTGCGAAATATCCTAGGATCATTTATAAAGGTGGATCAGGTTTATTTCCTTGGACAGCTGATATGTAATTCAATATATGTTCACCTGTACATGGTCTTTCCCACAAACTGTATCCCCAAAGTGCTTTACAGCATAAATAATAGGACTGCAGACTGGTGGAGAACACATCAGGGATAAAATATGTTTTCAGCTAAAACTTGAAATTGGATGGTAAGTTAAAAAGAAAAAAGCCCCCACTAGAAGTCAATTTCATGTGGCAGGAAGTACAGTGAAGAAGGGTCTTGAACCAATAAGAGCAGGACTGAGGGCGGCGGCGGGGGCGGTGGGGGGTGAGGAGGCAAGGAGATAGCTAGCAACAGACAAAGGGAGGAAGAAAGAGGAGGAGTAGAGAGAAGTGAGGCCTGTGTGGTAGTCTAGATGATTTTAAAAAGCAGGGGCCCACATTTTCAGAGATGCTGGGCAATTACAGCTCCCAGGAACTTCAAATAGGAGTTGTGGATCCTCAGCTCTTCTGAAAATTAGGTCCAAAAAAGTAATTTTCAGCTGGCTCCTGGAGTGAATCGGGAACAATGACTGAAGATAGATGTGGAGGTGACAGGAAGGGCCGCAGGTGCAGGAAATATGGAAGGAGGGGGACTTCAATGTACAACTGACAATGATTGTGTACAATTCACAGCCAAAAGTCTGCAGTCAGATGGATATGTCTCTCTAAAGTTCAGTGTTAAATGCATTGGTAAAAACTTCAGAGTTCAGCTGGCATCACCTTAGCTGTTAATGGTACTTAGTGGCTCGGTGATTCCAAACTAGTGCAGGGGCCTCCAGCCATGCATTTGACACCTACAACACACATCTGTCATTTATTCCATGATTCAAAATCCCAAAACAGTGTTCACAAGAGGCACTAGATACAGGCAACACCATTTATCAGGCAAAACAGATCCTCTCCAGTTCCTCATGCAGGAAATTGAAACTCGTTCTTTAGTCTGTATCTTGCACATAATGAATAAAAGCCATTAAAGTTACAATATTTGTATATGGGGAATTCATTACAAATTTGTCACTTGGAATGTTCGTTGTGATTGGACAAATCAAATGTGAAATTACAGTGGACCTGTTTGTCCTCTCACTCAGATTGGTTTGTCACTGATGTAACACCACTGATTTCAGTGAGGTTACCTTTGACTTAGCTCAGGGATTCTCAGGCTGGGGGTCATAACCCCTGAAGGGTTATGACCCCCAGGTTACTACATGGGAGTCAAGAGGTCAGTCTCCACTCCCAAACCAACATTTATAATAGAGTTAAATATAAGAATGTGTTTTAATATATAAAGGGAGAGTGGGGTTGCACACAGGGGCTTACTGTATGAAAGGGGTCACCAGTGCAAAAGTTTGAGAACCACTGATTTAGCTGGAAGGAGAATCAGGCCCAATGCCTTTCACCCTGCTCCATTTCATAGCTGTACTCATGTCTGAAGTAAGGTAAGAGGTTATATAGCTAGAGAATGGAACAAAATCTCACTGAGATGCTGCTTTCCATGAAACATTATTAACAGAGTAAATCCTGTGTCCCAGGTGAACACAGTGATTTGGGAGTCCACGTGGAATACAGATTTATATATAAAGCCAAAAGAGATCTTTTTCATCGTCTACTCTTCCCTCCTGCAGGAGACAACCCATAGAATTTCATCCAGTGGTTTCTTCCTCAAGCCAAATAACTTACGGTCAAACTAGGATGAATCTTTAGAAAGTCACCCAGTCTTGATTTAATGACTTCACATGATGGAAAATATGGTCCAGTATGTTCTGTAATGCCAAGCAATAGCTTCCTCGGCAGCAAGAAAGTTAACAAAATAAAAGCACCCAGCACCTTCAAAGTTACCCAGTAATGAAGTTGTTTCATCTTAATATTTGTTTATGCTGTACAATCCTATCAACTGTTTCTGAAAATTTCCACTGGCTTAGAATTTCAAAGTGCTGAGATTTGAGATCCCCATGACACTGGGTGAATAATTTGCTAACATATCTATTGCATAATGTATTCAACAAAAGTTGCTAAATTTTCCCGTTAAAATGCTTGTCAAATAATTGCTTTTAATATTCCTCCAGTCCTGCTGTGAAGAAGTGTTGAATTGAAATTTGGCTTTCAAATTCAAATAAATGTTTACAAATCAATTGTAGTATTCACTAAACTCTGCTATCAGAATCCTTCGTTATCATGTATCTGAGTGGGTGCAAAATTGGTTGGAAAATCCTTCCCAGAGAGTAGTTATCAGTGGTTCACAGCCATGCTGGAAGGATATAACGAGTGGGATCCTGCAGGGATCAGTTGTGGGTCTGATTCTGTTCAATATGTTCGTCAATGATTTAGTTAATGGCAGAGAGAGTATATTTATAAAGTCTGTGGATGATACCAAGATGGGAAGGGTTGCAAGTGCTGTGGAGGATAGGATTAAAATTCAGAACGATCTGGACAAACTGGAGAAATGGTCTGAAGTAAATAGGATGAAATTCAGTAAGTGCAAATGCAAAGTACTCCGTCAAGAAAGGAACAATCAGTTGCACACAAACAAAATGACTGCCTAGGAAGCAATACTGCAGAAAGGGATCCGGGGTCATAGTGAACCACAAGCTAAATATGAGTCAACAGTGTAACACTGTTGCAAAAAAAGCAAACAGCATTCTGGGATGTATTAGCAAGAGTGTTGTAAGCAAGACACGAGAAGTAATTCTTCCACTCTACTCTGTCCTGATTAGGCCTCAACTGGAGTGCTGTGCCCAGTTCTGGGCACCACATTTCAGGAAAGATATGGACAAATTGAAGAAAGTCCAGAGAAGATCAACAAAAGTGATTAAAGGTCTAGAAAACATGACCTATGATTGAAGATTGAAAAAATTGGGTTTGTTTAGTATGGAAAAGAGACAACTGAGAAGGGACATGATAACAGTTTTCAAAGTACATAAAAGGTTGTTACTGAAGATAGCACAAGAAGCAATGGGCTTAAATTGCAGCAAGGGAGGTTTAGGTTGGGCATTTTTTTAAATGCCTGTACACTGCATGCCTCTTCCCGTGGCATCTGCAGTACACACTGGTATAGCCCCCTTAGCATGGGTATAAATAGCAGTGTAGCCAGTGAGGCCTGGCTTAGGTGACTAAAGCAAAGACACACCCAGTGGCTGTGGGTACATGCTCCAGTTCACTGCTGCTGGAGTCCTTCCCTGCTACAGGGAAAGATTCTGGGGTGAGGGTTGGGGGTTGCACCAGCTCCCCACCGCTGCAGCCTATCCCCCACCCAGGGAAAGGTTCCAACCTCTCTGTGCAATGGAAAGTCTCAGCCTTTCCCTGCTGCCTCCCTGTGCCGGAGCCTTTCAAGGACATGTAGCTACACACCACAGTGGGGACACAGCCCATTTATACTGTGCTATTTAGTTACATTTACCCCATACACCACCATCAGTGGTGTATCATGCAGCTGCAGCCTGAGAGTCTCCTTTGCAAGGGACCACAGGCTAGCTTCTGTAGCAAGGGTATTTATTACTTCCCTGCATTAGGGTATTTCTGAACCTCAAACTCACATGAAAAACTCAAAGAAGAGAGATAGTAACTTTTCATAACGATAGAACCTACTCCATCCCATCTCCTCAGAACTGCCATTCAGCCATTAGGAGTCAGCTACTAATTAAATGGATCACTGTTTTATGTAAGTGACTGACTTATCAGCCTTGATAGCTCCTCCCCTGGAAAAGGTCCGTGGCTTCCCAGGGAGACGCTCTTCACAGCCTGCAAGATGGTGCTTTAGTCAGACCCTTTTGTCAGCTCACCTTTTAACTACAATTAGATGAGTTTGTTAACAAGAAGGTGCCATTTGTTAAAGCCTGTGGTGTTAGTTTGACACAACTTGCCATCTGAAACATTTATCTGATTCATTCTAACTTGGGACCTATGGGTTAATGTGATGTTAATCTTCTAGGTCACACACACAAAGCAAAATTTCCTGCCTAGCTTAATAGGCTGAATGTAAGTAGACATTTTCCCTGTAATTCAACTAAATTTAAAGGCCATTAAAAGAAATAAGATCAAGGAAATAAAGGAAGCTTTCTATTCTATTACACTGTGGTCTAGTGAGTAGACTACTAGGATGAGAGTCCGGGTTCTGTTCCTGACTGCTACTGATTTGGTGAACTTGGGCAAGTCTTTCCATGTAGACTCATGGACTTTAAGGTCAGAAGGGACCATTATGATCATCTAGTCTGACCTCCTGCACAAAATGCAGGTCACAGAATTTTACCCACCCATTCCTACAATATACCTCACCTATATCTGAGCTATTGAGTCCTCAAATCTTGGTTTAAGGACTTCAAAGTACAGAGAATCCTCCAGCAAGTGACCCATGACCCCTGCTACAGGGGAAGGTGAAAAACCTCCAGGGCCTCTGCCAATTTGCCCTGGAGGAAAATTCCTTCCCGACCCCAAATATGGTGATCAGCTGAACCCTGAGCATGTGGGCAAGACTCACTAGCTAGACCCCCAGGAAGGAATTCTCTGAAGTACCTTAAAGCCCGTCCCCTCCAACTTTCCATCATATACCACCAGGCCCCTCTATTACCATAGTCTAGATCAATTGCCAAAATTATGTTTTCCCATCACACCAGCTCCTCCATAAACTTATCAAGCTTCATCTTGAAGCCAGATAAGTCTTTTGCCCCCACTGCTTCCCTTGGAAGGCTGTTCCAGAATTTTACTCCTCTAATGGTTAGAAACCTTCATCATGTACTTCAAAGGGCATTGGATCAGACCCTGAATAATGCCATGATTTATTTCCCATGAAACATATCATGTAACCTTGCCCACCCTACAGTAGTGTTGGAGAGTTTGGATTAATGGGCCAGATCTTCTGTTGTGTATGCACATAACTTGAAATCAATGGGAGCTATACCAATATACACCAGCTAAGGATCTGGCCAATGCATGTAAAGTGATTTCAGATCAGAAGTGGGTGAGCATGGTTCAGTCAGCATCATAGATAAATGTAGTCAGCATTTGCTGCCTTGCTATGTTCCCACATAGCCCCTTGGGTTCAGAATTACATGTAGTTTCTGAGGTTTTCCATGCTCATCTGGAACTCATCTGATTCACAGTCAGTGAAAGATGATGAGTTTCCTGGTTGGTGAATTGGAAGCTTGATTCTCCTTTCACACTCTTGGTAACTTTCGTCCTCATGAGCTTGGTGTCATGGGAACTTCTCAGGAAGCTTTTAGCCCCCATGAGCAGGCAGTTGAATCCATCCATCACACTCATTATCATAATATCCGAGTCTCCACAGTATGAGGCACCTGCGGAGAAGAGAGACAGGAAGAGCATAAGAGGAAAGCAGCAAAAGATAAACATTAGTAGGCAGCTGGCTAGGATTTATACACACTAGATAGAAGCTGCAGTTTAGGAGATCAAAGAGGAGAAAAAGTCAGAACAGAGAATATTAGTGGCTTCTGTTTAAAAGAAGAAAGAAAAATCCTTTTGCAAAGCCTAGAACAAAAACTATACTACAGGCTTATGCTGAGAAAACTAAACAGGAATGTTTTTACTAAAGAAGCTGAAAGCAAAGGTAATATACTGAACTGTATCCAGTTGCAATAGATCCCTGCTTCTGTTCTCACTTACACCAGTGTAAATCAGAGGTATCAGAGTAGCTGGTCCCTGTAAAGCACTAGGTCCATATGCCCTGTGTCAGAGCAGATGGGCTTAGTTGAGCCAATTAAAGGGAGTAGGGCTACACCTGGGGCTACAATGGCCTGTCAGATGGCAAGAGGAGGAAGAGTGATTGTCTGGAGAGAGGAATGTGGAGAGAGCCCCCCCTGGAGCCAGGTATCCTGGAGGGTTGCTGTTCCAGAAGAACAGCAGAGCTTGCCGAATAAGGAGAGGTTGATGAGAAAGCTGGCTAGGACTCGGCAACTGCAAGAAGCAAAATTGTACAGGCCCCGGAGGCCATGAAACCCTAGGACAAAGGGTGAGTGGAGGGGCTGTGTTTTTTTTTTTACTTGCCTATATTTGGACAATAAACCTTTTAAAGGAGACTCATTGTAGCCTTGTCCACTTGTCAGGCTGAAGAGAAGCCCTGCCATGTCACAAGTAGTGATTCCACTGAAGTTCATAGTTACATTGGTGGAAGTGAGAAGAGAATCAGGCCCCCAGTGTAGGAGGAAGGCCATTCCTGCAGTGATGCTGTTATAAGTATGGAGGGTGCCTTGCCTGGGTTGGGCTATGTTATCTAATACAGTGTGCCTTGCCTGGGTGTGGGCTATGTTGTCTGAGACAGGTGACGTGGGAGTTTCTCTGCCATGAGGAAGGGAGGAGCCTCCAGCCCAGGAAGAAGGGAGGACAAAACAGTCAGTTCCATCTTGGCTAGTCTCCAGGGAGGAGGCCAGGGCCAGAGGAGTTCCATCTTGGCTGCACATGAGGCAGGAGGCTTGCCAAGGTAGCTGGCAAGGGTTCTAGACCATCTTTGGCTATAAAGATGGCTCTACCTTTTTCTGATACTTCTACTTAGCTAATGTGAGTATAACCATTTGATTTTTCTATTAAGCCGTGTCTTTTGGGGTGTTCTTTCCTTTTCAAAAGAAAGTGGAAAACCCCAAATGTAAAGTGTCTGTATCTCTGCTTTAACCTTTTTCTTTATTAAATCTTGTTAGTTGCTGGTTTATTTTCCTTAAGGTTTTTCTCTCTTCACTGAGAAGAGAAGAGGTAGGGGGAAGTGCATAGCCCCCAGGTATCTAACTTTAGCATCCAGGGAAGAAGACAGAGTCAGGGTTAAGGGAAGTCTGCCTTCAGCCGGGGAGGGTGAAGGGAAGCAGTTTCCAGGTGTCTGTCTCTCAGTGACCTGGGACAATTACACACCACCCCTGGGCGCCTCTAAGAGAGGATATTTCCCCACTCGCAAGCACAGAGCATTAATTTGGGGAAACGTCATAACTAGGGTTCATAAACACAAACCGTGAGCATAAGACTCATCCCCGATTAAGGCGGGAAGTGTCCTTTTCCCCTCATGTCTGAAGTCTAGCAACTCAAAAGTCCCTTTAACATCTCCATCCCTTCTCTGTACCCCACTCACAGTTGCTGTCCTTGGCCAGTGCAGCCCTACAGTCCAGAGTTTAGCCATAGACTTCACATGCCACCCTGTGTGGAAGGCAGTGGGAGGGGTAAGGAGGCACCTTACATGCTGCACAACTTGGGCACTCACTTGTCGCCCAGTGGCTGCTTGCAACGCCTCTGCAGGGCTCTGATCTCTGCTCTGGCCATCTCCACCAGCTTCTCTCCTGGCCGCTTGCCGTGCCTTTCTGAAGCTGCCCGGCTGGTCACTTGCCAAGATGTTTTCAGGGCCCCCATACACACACTTAACACAGGCTACCCAATTGACTCTGGCCATTGGGCCATACCACCACATTAGTAATCAAGGATATAAACATAGGACAAACTGCTATTCAGTTTTTCCCTTTTTCACCTCATACATGACCCAGTCCCCGTGATGGGGTATATCTATCCTGCAACATTTACCCTATTCCCTATGCTGGTTGAGGCTTTGCTGTAGTAAGAGACAACCATTTTATTTGTTCCTTTTATGCTTGTTGGTCAGTGGCAGCATGATGGTGTCCCACTGACCTTCCCTTAGGCCAAATGGCACATACATCCTAAAAGCTATGGGCCTGTAGTGTCTGAGGAATGGCCAATTGTACATTTCCTCTGACAGGGAACCAGGAGTAGACACCTGCGAGTTCCATGGTCAGGGCTGCCCCTAAGTGGGTGTGGGGCTTAGGACAAGTCAGCCCGTACGGGTCCCCCCTTAACATTTTTTTTACAAAAGTGAAATCTGGTGTGGGGAGGGAATACCAGGGCTGGGGGGTGAGTCACAGGTGCACTTGTTTTGGTGGATGGAGTAGTCATGCATTGTTCACTCGGTCAAACAAACAGCTCATGTGCTGTTTCACCTTTTGTTTGGTCTTTCCTGCTGACACTTGTTACTTAGCAAATATATTTGAGGTCTTGGCTTGGTGGACCCATTCTAATAAACTGGCACTTGGTGGTTGCAAGGGTGGTGGCAGCATGGTAGAGCATAACTCTAATCATGCCTACAAGCAGCAGGTCCTAGTCTGTTCAGAAGGTAATGGCAGTTGCAGAGAGGAATGCTAACTCAAGCTACTCATGCTCTAAGGGTTCAGTATAATAAGGGAAGGCAGAGATGAAGATGAGTCAGTGCTGAGCAGAGAGCACATATGGAGTTGATATGAGGCAGAAAACCATAACTTTGTTCACACTCTAGGGTCTGGTGACCCCAGAGACTAAACTTTTAGATTAAAAAAGCTCAGCATGAGTTGAGTGTTCCCACAAAATAGTGTTTCACAGCTCTTTCACATTCCCTTTGCACAGGCACAGATGTGACCACTGGGCATTGGAGAATCAACTAGATTTTGGTTACATGCGCTAGATCTCCACTAGGTGAATCTACAACCTTCAGTAGTTACAGAACATAAGATATGATTCTCCAATATAGCCTAAAAATGCAGTGTCCAGGATAATGGTGCCATGATGTAATTTTGTATTGCAGATCTTTTTGCTTTGTTTTCCTCACTTTAAAATTGGAAAATACTTAACCACTTTTGTAAAAAAATTTAAGATTTATTGTGTCATACATAAAAAGTACAAATGATTACTTACTGAATAGTTGTGTGGTGCATATAATTTTTTTGTGATCTCAGAGTGGAGCCAAAAAAACCCAGATGCTAATGTTCTACTTGTCTTCAGTCATGTAGACTTGTACATACCATCTTAATTAAGATGCATGAAAATAGAGTTAAATTTAAAAGAATCCTGATACAGTATAGTAAATATGAAATGAGCATCATTTAGTCTGATATCAGGCATCCTTGACAGAATAAATAACTGAATTATTTGTTGATAACAGTAGGTTTTACAAATAAGATTGACTGAAGGACCACAGTAGCTTTTGAATTATAATGTAACAGCATAAACAAATGGTTATTTATGTGGTGTTGGTCCCAGAATATTAAGGACAAGTGGGTGAGACAATATCTTTTATAGGACCAAATTCTGTTGGAGAGAGACAAGCTTTCAAGGTTATACAAAGCCTTGTAGATATTGCTTCACCCACCTTGTCTCTAAATGGCTATATACATCATGTCTTATTGCATGGCTATATAATTAGTGTGAATGTATGTGTGGGTGTATAAATTATACATATTTGTATATAAAATAGCTTGGCTTTTAGAGAAACAATGGACAAGACTGGAAGCCTATTCACTTTCAGTTTTTAGCTGTTTTAGACCTATGTTTGGAAGTCTAATATTATTCTGCCTATATTTGGAAGATCTGTCCTAGTTCAGAGTGAATTACATGCCCTGTTTGCTTGATCTGCTGGTGGAGCATTTTAGTTCAATCTGAGTACAAACAGCATTTCCACAGCATCATATACCTGACTAAGGCATCTTGCCTGTGGTTCACACAAGCATATATTTCTGCATTACTGAAGTGTCAAATGTACACACATGTACAGTTACAAAACTCATGAGTGAAAAAGATTGATTTGCTACTGAAAGATTGAAATATAAAACACTCATCTACTTAAACTTAAACACTTGATGTGATTAGGATTGTATAATGCCACCAAATGTTTTCTAATGATCATCCACCATAAGTCATGTAATAGGTCAGTGTGCTGGTATGCTATAAGCTAATTTCCAAATGATGTAATGCACAACAATCCCACACCTGAAAACTCATGACATGAAACAGGAGCACAAGGTGGAAGGTGGTTTAATAAAAGATGTAGAATACAAGAGAATCATATAGACCTTTATGGGAAGTTGATTTAACCTTAATCTAAGCAATAAACATATCTAGAATAGTAACTAGGGATGGGTAGTGGTTTGTTAACTGAAACTCTTTGGAGCAAAATGCAGATTTGGCAACACTGAAACATTTCACAAATGTCAACTTCAAGCTGTTTATTTAGGGACAATGAAATTCAAAATCTGAATGTTTTGTTTTGATGAAATGAAAATGAAACCTAGATTTCTCAATTTGAAACATTTCCTATCTTAGGTTTTTAGATGCTCAATCAAAAGGAAACATTTGATTCAGGTCAAATTAAATGTATTGTTTGGACCATAACACTGAATTTTTTGATTCAACACCCCCCCCCCCCCCCCGAGTTGTTAGCAAACCAAAACAGCTATTCTCTTGGCTCTCATAGTAGTAACAGAAAAACACAGTTTGTGGGTCTGGGTGACCTAGCACAGAATAAACAGCTAGTTCAGATTTCAGAAAAATCTATAATGAAGGCAATTAAAGAAACAAAATCCTTGTACTAGGGACCCAGCCCAACTCCCAGTAGTGCTATTGATGTGCTTAAGCACAGAAACAAAAAAATGCATCATATTTGGTCAAATACTATGAATACACAAGCAGACATAACTTTGCCAATGTCCTACAGCCAAACTATTGGAAGTGGTAAATCATTTGGTAGGTAGCATGACTGCAGAATAAACTGTTTCATACTGGGAAATACTGTGAATATTAAACGGTAGTTATGACTAGACCTAAAACAGAATAAATCACTCAGCTTCACTTTAGTAGGTTTACTGCAGCTGAAGATCTGCCCCTTTGCCTTCAAAGCTGGATGTTGGAATATAATACAGGTTAAATGTTATTGTAAAGAAAATGTCGCTCAGGACAGATGTTCTGATATTATCTTAAGGAGCCCCAACTAAGCACCTAGATAAAAATTGTACAGAAGCCTATAACAAAGCATACCTTATATTCTAGAAAATTCTATTCTGTGTCAAAAAGCCTGCAAGGGACTTAGGTGCTTTTGAAAAAATTAACCAAAGTGACCTAGGAGCTTAAGTCAGTTCTGCACAGATATTGAGGCACCTAAAGAGGCAGATAAGCACTAGCTGGATTTACAAAAGTAAATAAGCAATTTAGGTGCCAAACTCCAATTAAAAATCAATAGGAGATGGTTCCTAACTCACTTAGGCACTCTTGTAGATTCCCATGAGGTGCCTATCAGCAACTTTAGGTGCATAAATACCTTTGCAAATCTGACTCTGAGACATGTAAGAGACTACATCTCACTGAAAATCCATGGGACTTAAGCTTCAAAATTCCAAGGTTACCTTTGAAAAGGTGCCATAAGTTCCTAAGTCACTTAGATACTGCTGAAAGATTTACCCAAAATACCAATAAGATCAAATATTATAATTTGATTTTAAAAAGAATGTGATACCTTTCCAATCAGTGAAAGTATATGTACCTGTTGTGTTAGGACTATGTCTGACTAGTTTTGAAGTTAAAACTGTTTGCTACAAATACCACAGAATTACTAATGAAAAATGACAACATGCACCACTAGAATTCCTTCATGATTTCCAAGGCCTAGGATGGATAGAAAGAAAGCCACACTAAGTCAGGCAGATCACTAATCAAGAAAACTTAAGTTTGCCTTGTCTGAACCTGATAATATAAAGAAGCAAGGAGTTATTGAAAAGGTGGAACCAATTTGACTGAATTAATTCTAAGAGTGATTCAGAAAACAAAATGGAGAATGGATATTCAATAATCCACCTGATTCAAATACAGCCATTCTATTTTATTATTAAAACTGCTTAAGAAGTGTTAGCTGAATTTTAAGTAGCAGCAATATTCAGTATTGTCTGCAAGACCTGTAAATTGGCAGGTTAAGTTACAGAAATCAAGCTTCATGTTAGTGATTTCTAAGATAGTAAACTTGCATCCAAAATGTCAGTGGATTCCATTTGGTATTAGTTCTGCTCCGGAGACCCTTCTGAGAAAGACTTGGTGTGACAGGGTGTATCAATCCTGCACTGGGCAAACAGCTTTAGCTTGCTAAAGTCGACTTTAAGCCCTAGTGGGGACCAGGGCTAAGATTGTGAACAACTAAAGGAAAGGGCAAGAGATTTTCTGCTAGCCTAAAGTGAGTGCTTCAATAACAGATGCAGTGATTCATTGTAATACACGTAGTCACTTCCAAAGACCAGGAAGAAAAGCCAGGACCCAGCTCTGAAATCCCAGAGGGAAGATGGCAACAGCTACAGAGGTACTTATTTGAATTTGACAAACAATTACTTTTAATTGATAACTGCTCTAAATGAATGGAGATTTCAGAATGAACAAGCACCAAGCTGTAGAATGATCATTACCCACATCAATCACAATAGACTTGCTTCTGGATCATAAAGTGCTTCTTTCTCTGCTGATAAACCTGACTCCTGAATTACTAAGCAAAGCTTGGTGAAAACTTGTAAGTATATATTTCACAGAATTGCAGTGGTTGAGGGATTTTAATAAAAATGACAACATTGAAATGAAAATTTTGAAAATGTTTTGATTGGGGGGGAAATACGTCTTTGTTCCCCTGCTACTCTTGGGGGGGGGGGGGGGGAGTAAGGAAGATGAGAAAGTCGGAGAAAAGGTTTTTTTTTCTTCCTCCATGGGATAAACACAAGAGAAGGGATGGGCTGTGGTGGTGGGGGCTGTGGGGGGGGGGGGACAGACGTAGGTTTTTCCATCAAAAAATAAAAGAGAACCTTCAACCAAAATGATTTGGGTTTTGGTAAAAACATTAAAAGCCATGTTCTGACCAGTTCTATTGCTAAATCTTGCAGCCATTGCACAGGCTCATCCTGATCATATGCAGAAATCATTTGACTGTACCTGAGGCTGGCCTTGGGCACATGGATTTAACACAGAAAAATGTCAGTTGGGGGGAGGGGCAACTTGAGCAGAAAGAAAACTTTGATTTGGAAATGCCATCATATTATCTCCTAGGAGTTGTAGTTCACACAGCTCCTTCCCCATCTCCTCGATGGGCTCGGTTAAATATCCCATGATGCAGCACAGGCTTCCGCTCTTTATTACTGAGCCACCACAGTGCATCATGGGAGTCCCTAACCATGGTGTATTATTGGAGATGTAGTCCAGATGGGGAATCAGCTTTGATGGAACACAGTTTTGACAGAATTACTGACCAGCCATAACTGACAGTTTTTGCGGCATGTATATACAAGTTTGGGGGGCTATGTATGTTTCTGGGCATATTCCAGAATCTGGGTGTACGAGTCTGATCCTTCCCTCACTTATACCAGTTTTTAAACTGGCAGAATGTAATCGAGTGGCTCATTTACATTGCTGTAAAGCTCCCATTTTAAAAAGCACTTATACCCATGCTTAAGTGAATCCCTAGTCAGGAAAGCACTTAGCCATATTCCAGATAGCATTATGCATATGGTTGATTTCTTTAATTCTGAGGAGAATCAGACTCAAACTCTGAACACCAGTTTATTGGGTTTTTTAAATGGTTAAGGTGGTCTAAAAGACTAATACTGTGAAGAAGTTGCATCTCCACCCAAGATGAATCTGAGATGTCCGGTTCCACTCATCTCTAGCAAGAGAAGAAATCTCCCTCCATAATGAGGGCTGGATATAATTAATTTCACAGGTATTGAATTGCAATTGCAAATAGAAACTTTCCCTTAGCACTGTCCATTATTTCCATTAGAAAGGAATATGCGCATTAGCCATCAGCAGATAAGCGAAGTCATGTGTCACTATTCTGTGGTAAAACACATATCACTTGGTGAGCATATCATCACTGTCCTGTCCCACTCATTGTCCAACAGCATTTCTTCAACTAACGGGCTCTTCACTTTGCTGAAGCATTGCAAATGTGTGCAACTGATTGTTCCCTCCTAAACGAAATATTTAGCATTTGTCCTTATTGAATTTCATCCTATTTACGTCAGATCATTTCTCCAGTTTGTCCAGATCATTTTGAATTTTAATCCTATTCTCCAAAGCACTTGCAACCCCTCCCAGCTTGGTATCATGCACAAACTTTATCATTGTACTCTATTTGCCATGATCTAAATCACTGATGAAGATATTGAACAAACCTGAGCCCAGAACTGATCCTTGCTGGACCCAACTTGTTATGCCCTTCCAGAATGACTGTGAACCACTGGTTACTTCTGGGAACAGTTTTCCAACCAGTTTTGCACCCGCCTTATAGTAGCTCTATCTGGGTTGCATTTCCCTAGTTTGCTTATGAGAAGGTCATGCAAGACCGTATCAAAAGCTTTACTAATGTCAAGATATACCACGTCTACAGCTTCCCCCTAATCCACAAGATTTGTTGCCCTGTCAAAGAAAGCTATCAGGTTTGTCTGACATGATTTGTTCTTGACAAATCCATGCTGACTCTTACGTATCACTGTATTTTCTTTTAGATATTTACAAATTTATTGTTTATTTATAACTATGGTGTCCCCAGTTTTGAACCTGGGCATGGGACTCCCCAGACAACTGCAACATCCTGATCTCCACCCAGTGGCCTCTGATTACAGGACCCAATGAGAGATAGGACTATGATGATATCGACAGTGATAGAAAATATGGCGTACAATGGGTATGGGAGGCAAGATCAGGAGGTCACTGCTAGCCACTGCTTGCATCCGACGAAGTGGGTATTAGCCCACGAAAGCTCATGCTTCAAAACTTTATAGTTAGTCTTTAAGGTGCCACAGAACTCTTTGTTACCTCTGCTATTCCGGACTAACACGGCTACCTCTCTGATTCTCCACTGCTAGCCAGTGTCCCATGAAGTGGCTGTGTGGCTGTAACAAGAAAGAGGAGAAAAGAGGTTATTTAACTAAAGTAATTTTTGCTTTTCAGTAAGCTCTCCTCAGAGCCACATTGACCTTCCTTTCTGATTGACCTAGGATCTCCATTTCAAGAGTTTCTGTAGCTAGAGAGGAATTAAAGCATAGTCAGAGGAGGTGTGGCAGTTAGACCAATACTCTACTATCTCAGGGAACTAGGACAGTTGCTATTAATAAAGACCCCATGGCCATATGTCCAGGCATGTGATTCCTATGGAGTGGCTTTGCAGAGTTACAACCAGAGAGCTAGTTATGTTGCTAAGCAATTTATTTTATTTTTTTTGCTTCTGCCAGTTATTTTTGGTTGTGAATTTAACCATTTGAAACAAAATGGAAATATTCCTTTAAATTCCAATAAAAGATCATATAATATCGATTTCTGATATGGTGCTTTTTCATCAGATCTCAGTCGCTTCACAATCTTGAATTATCCACTACCACCCCTGTGACAGAGATGTGCTGTTAACCCCTTTCTATAAATGGGGAACTGAGGCACAAGGAAGGTAAGTGACTTGCCCAGGGTCCCCAGGAAGTCTGTGGTGGAGCAGGGATTTAAACCCAGGTTTCCCAAGTTCTAGGGTAGTGCCTAAGCTACTGGACATATTGCCTGGAAATCTTCCCAACAATTTTACAAGCCACTTAATGCAAACATGGAAGGTATAACAGCACAGCCTAGGAACCTGGCCAGTTTTCAAACGGAGAATTCATGTTTGCAATATTGCCCAAGTACTGACACTATGCTTGATCCAAAAGCCACAGAAGCAAGTAGAAATATTTTGATGGGCTTTGGCATGAGCCCTACACACAGAATGTTTCAGTATCATATCAGCCCTAGCATAGAGTATTTCATCCTGTCTTCTAAGAAGAAGTAAACCTCAATGAAGCATTTACAACAGACTAGAGACTCCCGGTATCTATTTTTTTTTATAATTTAAAACTTCTCTTTAACCTTAAGTGAGCTACTTTCTGGAGCAAAGTGATGCAAGATTCAGAATGTTCATGGCATGGTAGTTTCATTGAAAATGTTCACAATTTCCTTTCAATTTCCAACAAACGTCAATGGTGGAGAACATGCAATAAGCCAGGTTTCTATGTTTTTGATGCAAAGCCAGTTTCACTCAAATGTGCATTCTAATTACATAGTACATGAAAATGGATTTATGTTTACAAAGAAATGCCAAACACTGTGAGCTGAAGTTTGAACATGACAATTAATCCAGCAAAGTAGCTGCCACCAAATGAACCCCTGAATTAGAGTATGTAAGCACCTGAGCATACACATCCTTCTTTTAGTCCTTCATGATATTAGGGTACCAGCTCAGGACCTTCAGAACTGTCAGGTCCCCCAGATTCACAGTCTCCCCGGTGATACTTTTTCCCCAATCCCCTTATTCTATTACATACCCAGGGTTCCTGGCAGGGGGAGCGGATTCAATACATTCACCATATATGTTGGATATTGTGGCAGGGTGCTGGCCAGGAGGGCCTGAGCCAGCCCTGCCGCCCCTTTAAGAGGGAGAAAAGCCCTCTGCAAACCCCCGGGGCAGGAAGGCTAATTAGCCACCTGAGGTGCAGGCCAATCAGCCTGTATGAGTTGCACCTGGCAGCCTCCTCTGGGGGATATAAGGCTGCCAGGAAGGAAGCCCAGGGCGGTGGTGTCTGAGCTATCAAGAGCTGCGTGAGTTTGTGTGAGCTATCAAGAGCTGCGTGAGTTTGTGTGAGCTATCAAGAGCTGCGTGAGTTTGTGTGAGCTATCAAGAGCTGTGTTTGTATTATTGTATTAGGGCAGTGGTTCTCAATTATTTTCTGTCATGCCCCCCCTAGGAAGAAGAAAACATTTTGCGCCCCCCCGCGACTGTAAATACTATCATTTGTCTATAAAATTGTTATAAGTACACATTCTCCATCACTCTCTTGGGTTTTTTTAAAATCATGTTTATCTTTTTAGTTTTGTCTGTAGCTGTAAATTCCTATGGGGTTTCAAGGAAAAAGAAGATCCAAAGTTTGGCCACAAACCTTGGACACCTTCAAGTCCTCCATACTCAGCAGCCCATGGCCCACAGGTTTTGGGGGACAGGCCATTTTCATTTCTCCTCCTCTTCCTTCTTACACTATCTTCCTCCCCATGACATATTTCCTAGGAAGGTGATTGGGCATCAAGGCTGCATCTTATGAACATACATAGGACACACTTGGTAACTTCGTTTTGGGTTTAACTTTAAATAACAATAATCATCCATGTCTATGCAACTGCAGCCACAGAGATATTATTACAGTAGTTTGTGTGTGTGCAATCAATGCATTAAAACTCCATATCCCATTTTGCATGGAATTCCCTTCTTATGGACCACCATCTCCCTCAATATCTGAGGATGGTTGGAGCCATGTGTAAGAGAGATCCTTATGACTGCGTGGTGCTAAGGTTCCCCTCCCACTGTGCTCGGAAGAATGAGTGTGCAGCTCTTTTAACTCAACTTATCTGCACTCAAGTTAAGTCTGCAGCTAAGACAGGTCCAGCAAGGAGTAGGAGGTAGTTTATAGAGCTTCCCACCTAGAAGAACTGTTCATGCTCTCTCCCCACGCCTTCTTCGGCCAGAGGTTAAGAGGTGGGGCATGGAACGGATGAAGTCAGGCCGGGGGCTGCCCACGCCGGGGAGTCGCTGGGGCCTCCCTGCCCGGGGAACCCAAAGCCCCGAAGCGCTGCCGGGGAGGGGCCGGGGCCGCCGCGCGCCCTTCACTCACCTGAGCCGTCGACTCGCCGCCTCCGCTCCTTTCCCGCCTCCTCTCGCCGCCTCCGCTCCTTTCTCGCCGCCTCCGCTCCTTTCCCGCCTCCTCTCGCCGCCTCCGCTCCTTTCCCGCCTCCTCTCGCCGCCTCCGCTCCTTTCCCGCCTCCGCCCCTTTCCCGGGACCCGCCCCAGGGCAGCGCAAGCTCCTGGCAGCGCCGCTGGTGGAGGAGGAGGAAGCGGGCGGGCCGCCCCCCTTTACGGAGCCTCGCGCCCCCCCAGGGGGGCGCGCCCCACTAATTGAGAACCACTGTATTAGGGGCTGAACTATATAGAGTTTGTAGAGCCAGAACCTGTGGAGCTGTTTAAGAGCTGGGTATTAATGAGCTGTTTAAGAGCTGGGTATTAATGAGCTGGGTATTATGAGCTACTTAGAGCTGGATGTTAATGAACTGTTTTAACCTGTATATATTGGTGGTGGGGTCCTGCACTGTAAATTAAAGGGCACTGTTGGAGCAAAAAAGGGTTTCCTGCCTGTGTTCCTGAGGGGGGGTGAGAGAGCGGTCTGTCACAATATATAAACTTGCATTTGACTATTGAACAAAGCCAGGCCAGAGTGGGGGAAGGCTTCTCCCAGAGCAAAGTCTGTCATCTCCTTAGGTTCCAGGCTGCTAGCCCAGTACTAAAGGGTAGGATGGCATTAAACCTATCATTATATGCTCACCATCTTCTACAGTGGGTCAAACTGGCACATGGACAAGTCTTGAATATTGTCAATTTGGCAAGGTTATTTTGAAATATAATCCTGTCCTCCAAAGTGCTTGCAAGCTCTCTCAGCTTAGTGTTATCGACAAGTTTTATAAATATGCTCTCCAATCAGTTATCCGAGTCATTAATGAAAATGTTGACTAGTACTGTACCCAAGACAGACCCCTGTGGGACTCCACTACATAAGTCTGTCCAGTTTCGCAATGAACCATTCAACTATTCTTTGACTATGTTCCTTCAACCTGTTATACACCTTATAGTAATTGCATCTAGATTCCAGTTCCCTACTTTGCTGATGAGAATGTCATGTGGGACTGTTTCAAAAGCCTTTCTTAAAATCAATATTGTATCTATTACTTCCCTGCTATCCACTAAACCAATAACCCCATCAAAGAAGGAAATGAGGTCAGTTTGGTATTCGTTCTTCACAAATCCAAGTCAGCTATTACTTATCACACTATTATCCTCTAGGTGCTTACAAACTGTCTAATAATTTATTCCATTATCTCTCCAGATTTTGAAGTTAGGGTGACTGATTTATAATTCCCTAGGTCCTCTGTTCCTCTTTTTAAATATAGGTACTATATTTACCCTTCTCCAGCCCTCTGGGACTTCACCTATCCTCCCTCAACTTTTAAAGATAATTGGTACCCTGTCTAAATGTCTCCCAGTAACAAAGTAGGCACATAATGGGCCAGCACTGATCAACCATCATGCTATATTGCTGGGACTAGAAAAATGGGAATCTGAAATACATAGCTATTTCCTTTTCAAATCTGTAAGACTACTATTTATAATGTCTCAATCCCACAAAAATTAGTACTGATTGCCTGTTGTCAAAGTCAAGTATGTGCTCTAATAAATAATAATAATTAAAATAATAATAACATAATAATAAAGTCCCTAAACATTATATATATTATTTCCTGAAAGATATTAAGTATGGTTTTCCTTTCAGGAAAAGGATAATTTTAAAATAAGTTCTAACAAAGTTATGTCTTATGCCACAAACTCATATCCACTAACTCTCACTCAGAACACTTGCCCTTCCTTCTTAATCTGCTCAACTTCAGCGAGCCAATCCTTCTGTACTCAGAACATAATTGGCTCACGTCTTTTATTTAAATAAATCACATTCTGATAACCATCATTTTGTCAGCTACTAAAACATATACTTGAAGATGAACTGGACAGCATTTCACCAACCAAAACCAGAGTTCAGGTTTCTGCACGAATACCTCAGGCTACAGTTGGATCCCCCATTCACTTTGATGGGGCTACTCACATGCTATAAATAAGGCATGTGCTTAAATGCCTTGACATGCGACCTCTGAGAGTAGAAATAGCTGCATTCCTATCTTTCTTTTTATTTTTTACCATATATATTTCACTTCTGTAGCTCTGTGCATCTAGACATCTCAAAGCCCCATGCAAGCATTAATGAAGTTGAACACTCCATTAATTCACAAATTACCATCCCTGTTTGAGTAAACTAAATCAGAGAGGTTAAGGCTTGTATATCCAACTTGGTTGCCTAGAATTACATCTATAGACCACCATTTTCAGGTGTGGATGCCTAAAGTTAGATTTTTAAGTCCATATTTGGGTATCTTTAATCAGAGGCCTGGGTTTTCAGGGTCGATGAGTACTCACAATTCATAGATTCCAAAGCCAGAAGGGACCATTGTGATCACCTTATCCAACCTCCTGTCTAACACGGGCAATAGAACTTGTCTGAAATAATTCCTAGAGCAATGCAAGTTGACCTGCTCAGCACCTCTGGAAAAAACTCAGCCTTTGAAGTGAGAAAATTTTGGCTTAAGTGTCTTGCTCAAAATCACCCAATTCAGTTTCAGTACTCGTAATGTGAACTAAGAGTCTCTTGATACCCACTCTTTACATCAGCTTCTGCAGAAGAAACACAATTACTGAAGTTTTGATAGGTACTGCATTACATTTTTCAGTGTCATTGTCTTGATGTCTTTCCTTATTTTAAAGTCTTCTCAAATATTTTATTTCTGGGGTCAAACAATTTGATTTGCTTTTTGCTGCTTATTTTAAAATAATGTTTCAGTCCATCTTTAGACTACATTCCCCCACCCAAATTGCAAATGTCAGTGCATGTACAGGGCAATTTATTTTCTTTAACTGATAATTGATATTTGCAGTGAATCACTCCAGCTCTACCTTTAAAATGGCATTTGGAAGCTATATTTATAACACTTCATATTGTGACCATTGTTAGAAGAATGTGAAGTAAATTGGGTAGAGACTAAATAATAATAATTTTGCTTGTGGCCTTGCTTTTAGCTTAAGCAGGCCGAATAAGCAAGTAAAAGTATGTAAGTAAAAGCACAAGGCTGTGCACTCCCCTTCTTCCCCCCTGCAGCTGGTAACCTTAAATATAAGGGGCTAATCGAGCAAGGGTTTGCTATGGTAACCAAGCAGCTGGAGGGGAGCATGTAAAAAAAGATGCAAAGTGTTACTTAGTTACTATACCTACTTTTCTTAAACTAAAAATCTCCTTAAACACTACCATCCTGGTATTTAGCATATTAGGAGAGGAAGGATGGCCAAATGGTTAGGGTAGCCTACATCTCAGGAGACCTATGTTCAAGTCTCAACTCTGCAAATAATTCCTCTGTGATTTCTGGGCAACTCACTTAGTCTACCTGTGCCTCAGTTCCCCATCAGTAAGATGTGAATGATCACACTTCCCTATTTCAGAGGGAGGATAAATACACTAGACCCTCACTAGAATGCACATATATATAACATGAATTTGAATATAATGCCATGGCCATATAATGTCATGGCCATGGATCCCAAAATAGAATGCAGTCACAAAAATATTATTTCATTTTAACATGGTCCCCGCTATAATACAGTTCTTGGCATGGATCCCAAATCCTGGGTTCTAGCGAGGGTCCGGTGTACTTTTAACAACGTGAGGTTTTCAGATATTACAGTAATGGGTACCATACACATATATTGTGGACACACCATAACACAAATGCCTTGACTTTCAAAGCTTTCGCAGGCAATGGTGAAAACGCCAAGTCCTGCAAACTTCACAGAGCATCTAACAAAGGTGAATAAACTGTTGCATTTCCGCTGCCCCCATCTAATCACATATCCAGAGCAAGTGATGGTTATGTCACGCATAAACCACGCCAGTCAACAACAAATCTCTTCCCCTCAATCTTAGGCAGCCCAAGAGCCAAATGGGCATAGAAGTTGAAGTGACACGGGCACCCTCAAAGGTGTGGGACAGCCCCAGGAGTGGGGCCCAGGCCCACCCAACTCCACCAGGCCCCAACCCAGGGCCCCAACAGTGGCGTAGCATCTTGCCACTGACTCAGCAGGGGGTCCTACCAAAAAAAGCTGAGGTTTCCCGGGCGGGGGGGGGTACCACTCCACCACCCTCCTTGGGTCACTTCCTACCAGTCTGTAAGTTGGGGTCTCCCTTGAGTCTTTGGAATCTCCATGGATAGTCAGGTTGTTCGCATCCTCTAGTCTAGCTCCTCCTGTTGCTAGGCTTCAAGCAGGCCTGGGGGGGTGCCAGTTCCTGGCACCATCAGGGGTTGTGGCTGGTCTTCCACAGGCACTTTCCAGGCAGATCCTTCTCCTGCAGCCACCAGCCCAGAATGAGCTGGGCTTCCTCCCTTTATACTACCAGAGTATTTGGAGCATGCCCAGTTCCACTGAGGAGGCGGGACTTCCGCTGTCAATAGGACAGGCCTGACACTGCCCGGGCTAGAGCGGGATAAGCAAGCCTCATCAGAGGCAGGCACAGAGCTGCACCAGCAGGGGCTGCACGTCACAGCAGGAGAACTGATAATGCTGATAAGTTCCTGAAGCTTGCATATTGCGGGGCAACATCACCTCCTTCCTCACAAACTATGCCCATGTTAAAAAGGTAGGGGCCATAGCTCTCTGGTCCCCCATTTCCAGCACTGTTGCTATCCACCTCTTTTGCTCCCCTCTCTACATAAAGAAACTTCATGTAAGCAGGGATCTTAACAAATGGCTGAAAAAAGCTGTTATCTTCACACAGCAGGTACAAAGCATTGCAGAATCAGGATGGTGACAGGAAAGGTGTTGAAATACATTGTTTCAACACTCTATCATTAAACCTGTTATTTCAACATTGTTCCTCAGCAAGTTCAGCTTTGTTTGACAAGGTATTCCCGAGAGGGGGGTGTAATAAGAGGCTGCTCCCAAAACACTGGCACATACAATAGGAGAAACTAAAGAATCTCCTGGATGAATTACCTCTGAGCTTTTGCTGCTGCTGAAGATTACTGATGCGTTTCGAAAATAGAGGTTTTGAACAGCAGAGAACAGAACGCATGGCAGAGCATGATGCGAGCACTATTCTCATGTAATAATAGAATTGATCTCCTCTTCCTTCTACATAGTCTGGTGTGAATCCGACCAACTATTTGTCTCTGATTCCACAAAGCAAAAGTTAAGCATGTGCTTAAGTGATCTCTTGAATGGGAGGTTCATGTTAGCAGCGGACTTTTACATTTTGGATATGACAAAACACACTATACACTGTCCGTAAGCAGGTCAAATCACTTTCCAACAAAGTTAAATAATCCAAGATTCTTCTGGTTTAATGTATTACCTTCTATGATGAATTAAATTTGCTATTGCCCAAATGCCATAGTGAATTTATACTCTTCCCCTCACCCCAAACTTATCTCCCCCAAGAAAAACACTCTTCAAGGAATTCTCTGCAGTCAGAATTCAACTTTTACGTAAGTGATCAGAGTGTAATATTATTTACTCCATTTTACATATGGAGGCACAGAGGGTATGTCTGCACTGCAGTTACACACCCCTGACTGACTCAGCTGACTCAGGCTCATCAGGCTCAAACTACAGTGTTGTTTAACTGTTGTGTACACGTTCAGGCTCTGGCTGGAGCCTGGACTCTGGGACCTCCCTCCTCACACTAGTCTGGTCCATAATACTCAGATATTATCAGGGATCCTAATTTTCTGGGTTTAAAAATATTCTCCAGTTCATCAATCAATAAATAAAAATCCATGTTTTTATGCAATCAAAATGAAATGCTGAACTTCAGTTTCTCCGGCCACAATATATAGTATCAGTTGAATACAATGTTTTGACATAATCACAAATTTTTACACAAGTTCTAAGCCTACCAGTGCCATCAACCATTATAATAAAATAAAATTAATAGAATTGCAATTTGTAGTCTACAGCCTGGCTGCATACAGTACAGAATAGCACATTACCATGAGTTAATTTGTCCTCGCCAAACTCAGTGACATGGTCTTTAAGGGTGATTTTTAAAGTTTTCCACAGCATTTTATAATTTTAATTACTCAAGTCTGGCAGCTGAAGTGAAATTTGAGGTGCTTTAAAACACAAACCCCTATATGCCATGAGAAACCTCTATTTGCCAGAAGCAGTTTATTGGAGTATGTTTAGCTATGAAAATGTAAAATGCGTTCAAAAATCAACCACAAGGGGGGGAGGTTGTATGCACAGAATAAGTGACACTGGTACTTTCAATAAAATTTATTTAATACATTTTTTTCACAAAGTGAAACTGAAGATTCTCTAAAAATGCAAAGTCCATGTTTTTTTCACCGCTGCACTTTATTTCTTTGTGGACATTAGAATCCCACTAATTTGTATGGACTGGGGATATGGAATTTATTCAAATAAGGAGGCTTTGGGATAGGAAGTGGAATTTGAAATGGATTACCGATAATTATATGCACTACTGAAATTTCCTTCTCATGAACACAAAACTGAGACTTCAATATTCTTCAATATTCCTTTTTTATATTTATTATGTTGTTTCCCACCAGCTATGAACAAACACTGATGGATTTTGTTCCTTTTGTGCTTGCTGTGTGTTCAGTTTCATAGGCAGGAAACTCTTATTCTAGTAGATTCTGTATTCTCTACTCCTGGGGGAATTCTACACCAAAAAAAATCTGCATATTTTATTTGTCAATATAATTACACCAGTTTCATTTATTTTGGTAATTTAGTTCAAATACCTCTCACAAGTATGTCTGTAACAATACTGACACAAAAAAGATTCAGGAAATTTCTTTTGACAATTAGATTCCTTCCTAGGTACATTAACACAGAACTCTGAGTAACAATTCATTTAATCTACAATACAGAAACGTATTTTCCGCACCTCTCACAAGCAATGCAAAGGCTTGGGGTAAACCAGGGGAAATGGAGAAGCTGAGGGAGAGGGAAGAAGTCTAGGAGTGAACTTGGATGATTGTTTGGTGTGGGTGGAAGAAGTATGAAACAGGTTTTTTGGGTGGAAGGATTATTAGTGAATTGGGGGTCCTCCCCCATGCAGACTCTGGCTGACCCCTGGAATAGGAGAGGCTGTCAGACACATCTGCCCCTATCCCTGTGTGTCCCTGCACCCCATATCTCCATATGCCCTTGCAGTGCCCTCCCTCTGTCCCCATTTGGCCCCGCAACATCTCTGCAGCAGAATCTATATTCTGCAAAGAAAAAAATCTGCAGGGGGACATGAATTCTGTGCGTGTGCAGTAGCGCAGAATTCCTCCAGGAATAGAAATTCTTATCTACTGAATCACTATAATCTCTCTCATTTGTTCAATTTTACCAAAGGTAAGCAACCACGTTTCATTTCCAGGTCCATAGGCCTTTTAATAAATGTTTATTTTCTCTTTTCTGCTGGCAGTGTCCCCTTGATCAAGCTCAGACCCCCATTCTGAGGGAAATCATGGAGATGAATGGAGATTTTCAGTATGTCTGATGCTTTAAAGTCCAAATCATTACCTCAAGGAAACCAAAATAAAGATTTAAGGGGGAATTTGCCAAATGGAATACTCAGAATCGTCTAGTACTCAGGTAGTCAAACCTCATAAGCCGTATTATATTGAGGAAGGGAGAGAAAAGCAGGATTATGCAAAATGAATCTGCTTGTAATTAAATGTTTCAGTGTATTAGGAAGATGAATAGTAGACAAAACTTTATTCTTAGGACATCTCTTTTGCACTAATATCCAAATTGTAAGACTGAGCAGAAGGACAGGGAGATGCAAGTTGTTTGGCTGGAAGCACCACAATTGAATTTCATTTCCCAGATAATTAGATTTTACTGAAAATTGACATTTCTGAACTTTCAAGATTAAAAAAAGTTGTAGAAAAAACCTATCAGAACACAATTTTGACAGATTCATCCTCTGGAATTTTCTGTCTCCCAGCCTTCTGTGTATAAAGTTCATAGAAAACCTGCAGACAAGGCTAAGAGTGTCTTTCATTTTTTGTATATAGACCCAGCTGATTTAGAGGATCTATTCTAGATTTTAATTTTTTTGGTTTCTTTTTATTCTTTTAACTGAATTTAAAGTTCAGGAGCAGTGCTAGAGTAGGAGGCTAAAATGTGAAATCCTCTCTTTACTCGCCACAGAAGAATTCTGTGACGGCAACAGTCATGCAGTCTTCAATACACAGCTTAATAGAAGCAACACAGACATGATCTAAGGGGACTATTTTGAAGGATTTCCATATCCACTCAGTCCAGAGCCAGTATGTTAAGACTTTCCATAAGGGTAGGTGGCTTTCATGAGCTCTATGGTCATCAAACACTGTTCTTGTATACCAGTAAAAAGACAACCAATGTCAGTCACTGTTGATCTGATCTGGATTCAGGCCATTGTTTTAGACTCCAAATCAGCAAAGCCCTTAAACATAGTGTGGCAGGGTGGGCCTGACCCAGCCTGCTGCCCCTTTAAGAGGGAGAAAAGCCCTCTGCAAACCTCCCTGCAGAGAAGCCTAATAAGACACCTGGGCTGCAGCGCAATCAGGCTGGATGAGCTGCACCTGGCAGCCTCCTCAGGAGGATATAAGCCTGCCAGGAAGGAAGCCCAGGGTGGTGGTGGTATGGTAGTGTGGAGGAGTGAGAGAGAAGGATAGCGAAAGAGCTGTGTGTAGAGCTGAACTATATAGAGCTGTGTTAGAGCTGTAAGCTATAGAGCTGTGTATAAAGCTGTGTATATTGGTGGGGGGGGGCCTTGCACTGTGAAATAAAGAGCACTGTTTCGAGCCAAAGAAGAGTTTCCTGCCTGTGTTTGAAGAAGGGTGAGAAGGCGATCTGTCACAATAGAATCACAGAGCTGGAAGAGACCTCGAGAGGTCAGGGTTAGGTCCCAACCCTCAAGTCAGAATAACAGCCTATGCACAGCCAAATTCCACTCCCTCACACCTCTGCACAGATCTGATTATTCCAACCCAAGGTGAGAAGGGGTGAATTGAAACTATAATATAACTATTTGTCCAGCTGGAATATTCACAAATCCAAAGGCTTTCCATAATACAGGATGAAAGATTCATTATTTCTCTGCTTTTCCCTCTGTACTAACACAACTTCACAGAGTCTTGGCTACCATTGTTTGAATTACAGAGAATGTTACATTGCAACTGTTGAAAAGAAAAGCTCAGGTGAAAGAAAAGTCATAATTATCTTTCATTAATTTTTTTTTCAAGTCCCAAAGGGAAGCAAAATAATTCCGTGTGACAAATCTGGATTTTTTTCTCGTTGATATTTTCCATTTTCTTTTGCAGTACTCTGTGTCAAAAGAAAAATAAGAGGGGGGGAAGAGAAGCTAGTAATCTTATTAAGTTTCATCAAAGCCTTGGCTCATGCTTTCTTAGGAATTCATACTGCTATTCAGCTGAACTAATTAACCACGGCTGGATTTAGGGACAGGTAACCCAGGAGACTGCCTAGGGTTCTAGGCTAGGGTGGGCCACAGGCTATGGGTTCTGGTTTTGTTCTTAGCGACAGAAGCGAAAATAGAATGTTTAAAGTAAAATGGCAGAAGTGACAAAGAATCCTGTGGCACCTTAAAGACTAACTAAAGTATTGAAGCATAAGCTTTTGTGGGCTAATACCCACTTCGTCGGATGCATGCAGTGGAAGTATCCAGGGGCAGGTATAAATAAATAGGCAAGAACTAGGTTGGAGATAACAGGGTTAGTCCAATCAAGCTGAACCAGCTTGTTATCTCTAATCAAGGAGGATGAGGTATTCCTCTAGCAGCTGAACTGGAGGTGTGAACACCGAGAGAGGAGAAGCTGCTTTTGTAATTAGCAAGCCATTCAAAGTCTTTGTTCAATCCCAAATTGATAGTATCAATTTTGCAAATGAATTGTAGCTCTGCAGTTTCTCTTTGCAGTCTGGTTTTGAAGTTTTTTTGCTGCAAAATACTGACCTTTAAATCTGTAATTCTGTAGCCAGGGAGATTGAAGTGTTCTCCTACAGGTTTTTGTATATTGCCATTCCTGATATCTGATTTGTGTCCATTTATCCTTTTTCGTAGGGACTGTCCAGTTTCACCGATGTACATAGCAGAGGGACATTGCTGACACATAATGGCATATATTATATTGGTAGATGTGCAGGTGAATGAACCAGTGATGGTGTGGCTGATCTGGTTAGGTCCTGTGATGTTGTTGCTGGTGTAGATATGTGGGCAGAGTTGGCATCGAGGTTTATTGCATGGATTGGTTCCTGAGACAGAGTTATTATGGCGCGGTGTGCTGTTGCTGGTGAGAATCTGCTTAAGGTTGGTGGGTTGTCTGTGGGCCAGTACTGGCCTGCCTCCCAAGGCCTGTGAAAGTGAGGGATTATTGTCCAGGATGGGCTATAGATCACTGATGATGTGTTGGAGAGGTTTTAACTGAGGACTGTAGGTGATGGCCAGTGGTGTTCTGTTGTTTTCCTTCTTGGGCTTGTCTTGCAGCATCAGGCTTCTGGGTACACATCTGGCTCTGTTGATCTGTGTCCTTATTTCCTTGTGCGGGTATTGTAGTTTTGAGAAAGCTTGGTGAAGATCTTGTAGGTGTTGTTCTCTGTCTGTACCTTAGTGCTTGGCTGTAGAAAATGGATCATGTGGTGTGTCCGGGATGGAAGCTGGTGGCATGAAGGTAGTCATAGCTGTTGGTAGGTTTTCGGTATAGGATGGTGTTAATGTGGTCATCATTAATTTGCACTGTGGTGTCTAGGAAGTGGACCTCCCATGTAGACTGGTCCAAACTGAGGTGGATGGTGGGGTGGAAGCTGTTGAAATCATGGTGGAATTCTTCCGGAGTTTCTTTCCCATGGGTCCAGATGATGAAGATGTCATCAATGTAGCATAGATAGAGAAGGGGCGTGAATGGACGAGAGTTGAGGAAGTGTTGTTCCAGGTCAGCCATAAAGATGTTGGCATATTGTGGGGCCATGCAGGTGCCCATAGCAGTGCCGCTGGTCTGGAGGTATATGTTGTTATAAGTAAAATGGTTCAGATATTCTATATGTGGATTCATTTTTCACTAACATCCGAGAATGTTCTGGACTTTATAGAATCTCATGGAACTTCCCAGACATTCTAAGAACTACACTGTCCTTGAACCTCCTAGAATGTTGTCAGCCATGCTCTCGTGGGTACATAAGGAGTGGGGTATTGTCAATCAGTCAGTGAGATATAAGAATGAAGTGAGAACCCAGTCACAACATTGTGTAATTGTAAAACTGTACTTGTGTTTAGGACTTGAAGAATATAAGTAGTGACTAATAAAGGACATATTTACTGAGACACCAGAGTTATCTGCCCAACCCCTATCTATGCAACAATATAAAATAAATAGTTACTTCTTTTGCCATGCTTAATGTGTAATGCTTGATGACTTTCTAAGACTGCAGAACATAGACTTTTGCTCTCCCTAATACTGTTTTCCCTCATAGAAAATAAAAGATGCCCCAGAACTGTTCAGGAGTTCAGTATAGGAAATGAAAAGCTCACTTGCAATCTAGTTTCCAGCAAGGGGCAAATTTGATGGCAAATATCTGCAATAGAACAACACAGAGTGGGCTTTAGGCAATAGTGATTGTCCCAGTGCAGAAGACATTGAGGAGCAAAGGGTAAATGATGGAAGTCCTATTACTTAGGAATTAGCAGATTTACCTGAAGATAAGGAATGGAAATGTGAGGAAAGTGTTGAAGAATTGTCCAGTTTTTCTGGCAGCATAAAGGAGAGTGAAGATAAAGAAGAATGTGGCTCACATGAAAAGGAAAGCAATGACAAAGAAAAATCTGCTTTACATGAAAAGGAGAGAAACAATGAAGAAGGATCAGCCTTGCATGAAGACAGAAACAGCAGTGAGAAAAATTGCACACCATAAATCGATATATCAGATCCTGCTTAATGACTGGAAATCCTAAACTCTGCCGATATTGATCATATTTTGAATGGGCCAGGCAAAATCGTGGATATGATGTTTCCAGTAAATGAGCAGAAGCAACACTTCTCAAAGTCACACTGCAAAAGCTTGCTTAAGAACGGTGAGAAACTGAATTGGCATTGGCTAATCTACTTGAAATCAACTGACAAAGTGTTCTGGTTTTGTTGCAGAATATTTGACAAAAATGCCAAGTTATTGCTTGTGCTTTCCAAGTACAATTACTGACATAACTTAGCTAGTGCTCTGAAGCAACGTGCAAAGTCACTCAGCCATTTTAGGGCATGCTTCAAATGTATGGAGGTCGAGTCCAGGCTAAAGCAGAATAAATGCATAGATGCAGAAAACCAGTATATTAACGTAGCGACCCAGCACTGAAGGAACGTGTTCAAACATCTGAGCTCATTTACCCTTTTCCTTACAAAGCCCTCTTCTTTGGCTTTCTAGGGCTCATCCGATAAGTTGTTCAATGAATCTAACGGCAATTTCCTTGGTTTGGTAGAGCTCCTTAGGAAATACAATGATGTCATGTATGAGCATCTACGTTGAGTAGTTCATAAAGAAGCTATGGACCATTACTGCAGCAAAACAATTCAAAATAAATTGATTGACCTTGTGGCAAGGAAGGTGTTTGATAACATATTGATGCGGCTTGGCAAAGGGAAGTACTACGCCATAATAATGGATTGCACTCCTGACATTAATCACAATGAAAAGATGTCATTTCCAGTAAGATTTCTTGACTACGAGGATGGCTGTAGACAAGTAAAGGAACACTTTATCTATTTCCAGTCTGTGGATGATGTGACAGTACACCCCACAGGGCTTTAAGGAGGGGATGCTTACAAATATATGTGTGGAATATGTTTGTGTGGAATAAACTGGAATATGTTTTTGCTACATATGCCATGTAGCATATCTCTGTAAAGGTTTTGATCTACTGGATATGTTCATCCTATTTGTATATATGTGTCTTTTTTGTACTCAAAGTTATGAATACTGGCTATGTACTTAGTTAACATTAAATAGCCTCATTGAAGCAGTTGGGCAGCCTTCTGAGAAAGAACTATTCTCAGTAAGTGCCCAATCAGGAACCAATCAAGCCAACAATGAGCATGGAGATGGCAATCCACATCTGAGCTTTCCCAGGAACGTGGCTTGACTGGTAAGGAACTCAGTCTTGCAGGGACATGTGACTTGCCCATGTGACTCCAAATATCCAGTTTGTAACTGGATTCTACACAGGCAAGAGGAGGGTGTCTCCACCCACAAAAGAAAATCTATAAAACCCCCTGAGAGACCCCTCCATTTGGTCTTCAGTGGCTCAAGGGATAGCTTCTCCACCCCAAGGAGACCTGAAAGAAACTGGAACAAAGGACAGTAACTACAGGGGGTGTGAGTTATAGCTGGACCCAGACATGGGGGGAGTCTAGTCTGTAAAAGGAAGCTCATCCAGGGGAAGCACAATGGGATCCTGGAATGTGTTCCTAGGAGCCACCATCATCAAACTGCTGCCAAGATCTGGTGTTATCACGTATCTCACATAGAGCCTCGAGAGTGCAGGATGTTGGCAGAGGGCACTGTGTGGGCAGCATTCAAGTGTTTGCCGAGGCTCTCCACATTCACATTGGGGGTTATTCCTCAGCCTCCACGTGGTTATACTGTCACCAGTCTTGGCCACTCCAGATCTCACTTGTCCCAGGTCAGTGTCTGGGGAATGTTGCTCTGACAAGAAAAGAAAAACTGGCCAGCTTATGCAACCTGACTTTGCTGGGAAGGTCACGCTACAGGCAGGGAGCTGTGCAGTCTGGAAATACCCTTGGCAGAAGGGAAAGAGATGCATGTCTCCACCCAAGAGAATTGAAGGCTGAGAAGCCAGCATCTTAGAGTGGATGCCCCTGGAAGACCACGAGGGGGAATACAGGTGCAATTGCTCTGAACTGTTAGAGTCATTATGTGACCATATCTGACACAACTCCCAGAGGGCTACCAAAATACAAATAATAATTATAGCAATAGTTGTACCCGCTTTGGGCACAATATCGCTGTATGTCTCTCTTCACACCCTTACCACAGCCCGGTTGGATTAAAAACCCACAGCAGAGCCCTGTGAACAATATAAAGCAGTATAATTATTGCCCACAGAAATCAGACTGGCTTCATCCTTTCATTTTCATCCAGAACTGTTGTACTACAAATTTCATATCAGGATAACCCCTGTGTGCTTCAAGACCTGGTTTCTAATGACTTCCTAGTGAAATGGGAATTTAATTATCCTCTACTTCATACTGATCATTTCAGCCTCATGAACAATGCACCAAAAACTGTTCTTTCTTAAAGTTTCCAAACTCATTACTCAGCAGTGGGAAGGATTAGACTGAAGAAAATAGGGTCTTATTCAGTACCCTATGCATGCATGGGGCACTATGCAACATAGGCAGAATCCTGTCCTTCCTCCATGACAATGGGGGGCTCCAGATGCAGTAGAACCGGCATGGGCCTACTGCATAGGGGTCACAAGCAGGTTCATGAAGGGTTAATGCATTCTGGAATGAAGCAGAGGACAGGGAAGTGAAGGTCTGGGAGGACAAATCTAGGGCTGTTGATCCACCTGTATACAATGGAGCAGTACTGCAGCCATTCTGATGCCTGGGAGCGGGGGAAGGATACCTTCCTCCCCACCCCATTAGGCCAAGCCCTGATACTCTAGCTTGAGGAATGGAGGATTGATTTCACCCAGGTAAAAGTTATGTCCTGTTCTGGGATAATATTGTGATCTGCCCCACTGAGCCACCAAACTCATGTTCAAACCATGGTTTACCACTAGGCCAGGTCTCTTCTTTGTCCCAGGTGCCAAGTGTTCTCCCCCTTTGTTTATATATATATTTGAGATTGCTGGAAGGTCTTTTCTCCCCCCTTCTTTCCATATTTTTGTTCTATGACCAAGTACAAGACATCCAGATGTTCTGAGGAGCACAAGAGCATCATGTTTTCTGATCCAGCTTCGAAGAGAAGTGTCCCTCCTAATGCCCACAACAGAACTAGCCTACAGAGTTCTGACATGATTGTGAACAGTGTGGTCTTGTCATCTTTAACAGAAAAACAGTTGCTAACATTGGCTAGTACTCCACCTGTGCTAGCGATGTTGGAAGCCCGAGAGCAATCAGCCCATAGCCTGATAGCTTTGACACTGTGTTGACTGGACCTTCTTAAAACAAGCTTATCCAACTTGGTGCTTGAAGTGGTGTCAGTGGTCAAAGGCCTGTCTAGATGAGAGATCCTAACCCTGCTAACCCAAGTGCAGCTAGGCCAGTTGGAAACTTTTGAAAAATGTCCTTACTGAAGACAAGGCTATTGAGTGCAAGGACAGTTACTGTACTGGACCCTTGTGTGAGAAGCCCTTTGACCCGCTCTCCTTGCATTATGAAGAAGATGGGGCACAATCTCTCTCAGTGAGTCAACAAGACTTTCACGTACAGAGCTCCCATTGAAGTAGCTGGTATGAAATTCCACTGGATGAAATTAACCTCTGTTCATCCTCACAATGTCTGTGCAGTTACATCTAATTTAAGTCTTCATAATAGGGTTTAGGGGAGATTTAAGTGGTACTTGGGCCTTAGGTCTAACTCCAGGAGAGGGTTTACGTCTGTCAATCCCCAGTGAAGGCAGGTGCATCCTCCCATACCCAGATTAGAAGCTTAACTCCCTGAGAGGAGTGAGGTTTAGGTCACACCCCTCTCCTCTGCATTTCCTAATGACTAGATTAGGCAGCTCCCTGCTCGGCTTGCTGACATTTGTAGATCCCATTGTTAGGTGTCTAACTCTCCACATGAATTGTACAGGGAGTCTAGTCACCTAACTCAGGGCTGTAGATTCCACTAGGTGGAGGGCATCTAAACGTTAGATGTTGCAATACTGAGACTAAGGCCATGTCTATACCAGAGAGCTTACAGAGATACAAATGTACCAACGCAGCTGCACCATTGTAAGGTCTCCCAGGTAGCTGCACCAGGCTGATGGGACAGAGCTCACCAATCAATATAATTCAACCACCTCCAATGAGCAGCAGTCTCCCCACAATATAGCGCTCTCTACACTGGTGCTTCTGTTGGTATAACTTATGTCTCTGTGTGGGGGTGTTTTTTCCACACTTCTGGGTGACATAATTATACTGACAAAACTGCTAGTGTAGACATAACTTAAGTCCCCTCGGTGGAATTAGCTCTTAGGGTCCAGTTTGTCCAACACTGAATATTAATTTCTTAGCAAATGCATCCACATGTTTTCCCTTAGTTTTTAAGTTTTTAAAGGCCAATAATATTTTAGTGATCAGCAAGACACACATCATGCTCTGTGAATGATAATGTACCTTCTAAGGAACCAGAAGATGCTAGTTTCACCTGATTGCATACCAAAGGTTTCTTGTTAATGACTATATTACTTGCCTAAAAAGTAAACACACTCGTACTTGGAGAGATCCAAGATATGCCATTTTCCCAGTGACTAAATAATATTAAAATTTCAGTTATGAAATGCTTGACAGCACGGTAACTCCCAAAGAGTGAATTTCACAAGTAATGTTTCTGGAAAGAATATCAAAATGAGATAACATTTCAAAGTACGATGAATGTTCAAACAAGCTGAAGGAATTTTTTCCCGTTCATCGTGTCTGTTGTTGCTGCTCTTTGAGACTGCATGAAGTCAAATATTAAAATGTCCAAATCATGATCCAAATATTCAAGATGCAGAATATGAGCTACTGTACTTATTAAACTAAGGGTTTGCATTTGGTGATACACTTTAAAATGCCTGCATTTTTTATAGTTAAGAGCCTGATCCTGCAATCCTTACTTATGTGACTAATCCTAATTCATACTGGTATACTCCTTGAGCCAAATCCTAAACTGGTATAAATCAGTGTACCTTCATCAGCATTAATGGAGCTACACTGATTTACACCAGCTGAGGATCCGGCCCATTCATTTCAATAGTGCTACTGGCATAAGGATGGATTGCAACAGGAGTGGGCAGTTTGTACAGGGATTCTTATTTAATCTGAAGCACTTTATTTTTGAAGCATGGGAAACGTAAATAGTTAATTGCATTTAATGAATAAAATTATAGAACTTTTCTAAAGAACAGCAATAAATGATATGCCTATAAAAAATCCTTTATAGTTTTCTAGATTAATATAAAACTGTAAAAATCTAGCACACCTATAACAAAAACTGATTTAATGTTTTGTCTAGGACATGATTTATATAGTTGCACTATATACTGTTTCTTCTACCACAGTGAAGACAGCGTGCAAGTTCTAACAATAATGTTAACAAACCCAGTAGAACTCTGTTTATAGACTTCCAGTAAACTAAAGGAAGCACCCGAATGAGTTATAGATCCCTGTTCATAAAGCTGATGTAAACAAGAAGCTTAAGAAGAAATAACCTGCAAGGAATCTCATAAAGAGACTGATGGGGGAACCACTCAGGAAGTAGTTAAGAACCATCTGCCTGTCACATAACCTATTAGGGAATTTAAGGGAAGAGGATGAGTCCTCCTCCCAGAGGCTGAGAGAAGGACAGGAAAAGCTTCTGGCTGTGCTCTCGGTGCTGTACAAGATGCAAAATACAGGTCCTGACAAGCACAAAACCTAAGCAGGTCAAACACAAAGGATACAGGACACAGCGTAAGTCTCCAGGATGACTACTCCTTATTAAAACTTTATTATTAACTAGCAGAAATACCCGGCATTGCTTGGGTCCGCTGGAGGGGGGGAAGGGGACCCAGTGTTGCTCGAAGAGAGCTGAGTGAGTGCGGTGTCCGTTGGAGGGTGGGAGGGGGGAGAGAGCTGAGCGAGTGGTTGGGGGGCGTTGGAGTGGGGGGAGGAGGGGGAGATTTTAAAAATTTTCGATTCTTACCTGAGGGGCGAGAGAGCTGAGCGAGTGCAAGGTCCATTGGGGGGGGGGGCGGGGAGGGAGCTGAGCGAGTGCGGGGGGCGTTGGAGGGAGGGAGGGGGGTGAGATTTTAAAAATTTTCGATTCTTTCCTGAGGGGGGAGAGAGCTCAGCGAGTGTGGGGGCCCCTGGATGGGGGGAAGAGAGCTGAGAGAGTGTGGGGTCCGTGGGAGGGGGGAGAGAGCTGAGTGACTGCCGGGGCCGTTGGAGGGGGGTATTATTACATCATAACTATGTCACAGAGAACAGCAGGTGTTAACCTGCTGCCCTGCTGATGTGAATGGGCTTTAAAGAATTTCACCCCTGGGAGGCGTCAGAGGTGAGATTTGAAAAATTTTCAACTCTTACCCTGATTAGGACCCTAAGGCCTATAACTGTACCAAATTTCAAGTCTCTAGCTCAAACGGTGTGGAAGGAGTAAGGGAACGTACATACACACACGCACGCAGTCTTTAGTCACAGTGTGATGTTCTGGAGTCAAACAGACATTGTACAACATGTTCTAACATCTAATAAGTTTAGTAAAGTTACAAGGGCAGCATTAGTATGCAAGGCCAAGAATACAAAAGTCTCTTTCAAATATACTCTAGAACAGATGGCAAATAAAGATTGCTTGGGTGGGTAGATTGGAAAATGGAGCCTTTCCATGCTAGTCCTGTTTCAATTTGCTGTACCCAAATCAGACTCCCCACAGCTACTTGGCACAATGACATGATAATGCTGAGTATTGATTGGAGTTTGGGCTCTGAAAAGCCTGGAGGTTTTCTGTGAGGCATGGGAAAGCAATCAGAGATAACCATCATCATGAGTTTCTGCAACACCCTTCCAATAGGGGCAGAAACCTAACTAGATTTAAACTGGTGAGAGCTTGTCATGGGGCGTGGCTTCTCTCCTAAATTCTCCCCTCAGAAACTGCCCAAACTCTCATGGTTGTGCCTTCACTGTGTCCTTTTATTTTAAGGTCCCTCCCTCATTTTCACAACAATCCCTGTGCAAATGTCTATTTAAAATGTTAACCTAGCATTTGGCCTGCTCACCAGGGCTTGAGGAGAACAGAGGTCTCCCTACTCTGAGCTTTGGCTTGGCATGGTGAGGCATGATGAGGTTTCTTCCTTCCTCTGTGCACTTCCTTCTGTAGTTCTTATCAACCTGAGGCTGATGGGGTAATAGGCTTCACCAGCCAGACTGACTAATTACCCTGTCAGCTGTCTCCCGGGGAACTAATTAATATCCGAGTGATCAGAATGGAGGCTCACCTGTTTGCACCCTGCACTCTGTCACAAAGGGATCATATGATGTAAAATATCTGGAAAAGTGCAGAGAGAAATGTATTCCACTGTATATGGCTTTTATAGATTTAACAAAAGCCTTGATCTGAAGACGCTTGATTGTCCACCTCTATTGCTAAAACTTTTGAAATCCATAAACAAGGGCATGAAGGTAACTGTAATGTATGAAAGCCAAGAGCCTGACTCATTTAACATCAACAGTGGAGTGAAGCAGCGTTGCTTACTAGCTCCTAATTGTTTAATATATACTTCTCATTCCTGCTGAACGTGTGTCTTGTGATGTTCAAGAGCACGTCTATCTTAGCAGTAGACATGATGGTTGGAAGGGTCAGAGTTAAGAGGAAGGTGAAGGGGATCAGCATAAGGAACCTGCTGTTTGCAGATGGTGCAGCCCTTGTGGCTCATAGTGCTGATGATCTACAATGTCTGCAAAATCTTTGGGCTAGCAGTAAGCTGTTATCATGCACCAAGGCTCTTTAGAACAAGTTACAAATATCACCTTAGATAGTATTTGTCTAGATGTTGTTGACCAGTTTTGCTACCTTGGCTCCACTGTTACCAGCAATGTAGATCTTGATGATGAGCTTACTAGCAGAATCAGCAAAGCAGCCAGGAACTTCGGTCTTTTGCAAGGCAGAGTCTGGAACAATTGCAAATTATTAACTAAGTGAAATTCTGTATTTATTCTGTTCTATATGGCTCAGAAACATTGATGACTTATGCCAAATACACCAAAAGATTAAATAGCTTTAATATCAGATGCTTGTGTAAAATTCTTTCAAGAAGATGGCAAGACAGGGTGACAGATGTGGAAGTGTTAAATCGTGCTGGTACGTTATTCATGGGAACATTGATTAGTAAGAAGACTTGGCTTGGACATGTCAAACGAATGCCAGATTACAGGATCCTGAAGAGTATGCTGTACTCTGAATTTCCCAAAGTGTGTAGAAAGAGAGGCAGACCGCTGAGCAGGTTTCAGGATGCCTGCAAGGATGACTTATTATATCCTTTGGAGTTTCTGTGGATGATTGGGAAAGGAGTGCAGAACGCCGCTCTGGTTGGTGGAGTCAGCTTGTAGATGGAGTGAGGCATTGAGAGACAGGCTGGATAAAGCTTTATGATGACTGGCGTCGGAGGAGGTAAGAATCTGTTGCTTTGATTCAGAGCGTTGCTAGTGCATGGGCGTATCCTCCCTGTGGACAGGCCTGTCATTCGCGCACCAAACTCAGCAGTCATCAAAGAAATCATCTGTGCACATGCCATGCTCTGTAGAGAGCCACGGTGTCATTAATTAACATGGTTAACAATATAATACTTTTACACACTTAGATTTGCAACTCTGAGCAATTCAACTCCCAAAGCAATGCCTAAGTGCATTGATCTCACCATGCTCCGACTTTAAAGTATGCAGTAAAACTGGGGCAAAGCAATGTCAAGTGTGAAAAGCAAGCCAACTGGAAAAAATAGATTCTCCTATTTGTCTTTAATCTCTTTCAGTTTTAGTCATCTAGTTTTATTGCTCTTTGTCACAGTAGCATGAAATGAATGGTCTTGGAGGTAAGGTAGGATTTCCCAGTGTATGGGGTTCACCCTACACGGATTGCAAAGGACTGGCAGGTGTTGGGGGCGTGGGAGAGGTGCAGTGGAAGATGTATAAATGAAGAAGGAGAGGCATTTAACAAATCATAACGAAGCTGTTGGGAAGGGAAAGGGCATGAGTGTGCTAGTTCTCCAAACTAAAGTCTTGCAACCCCACCTGAACCAGACAGCGCCTAATAGAACCTAATTACAGGTGTCAGGTTTGAGTTGGGTTGGACTTGGGTCAGCTCATGTTACCTCCTATCACCTCCTCCTGCCCATCTTATGCCTGCCAACTGCTGACACCTCGCCACTACGGAGTGAGCGTGCCAATGAGTCCCAGCACCTCTAACTCTACAGAATGCTCAGCAGCCACTGACATGCCAACCCCACGGGCAGGGTGTAGCTGAAGACGGGTCACAAATACGGGGGTTGGGAGTGGGAAGTCTCACCAAAGTTGAGCCCTGAGAAGGAGGCTGCAGGGCTGACATGGTTTGGGGGGAAAGGTTCGAATTGGGTCAGGTCAGCAGTGGGCTCAGGTCAGGACTTAAAATTAGACCTAAGCAGACCTCTATTCCAGTTTGGCAGGGAGGCTCAGCACTGAAGTAGGTTTCTGGATTGGGAATCAGTAAATGTGGCTCTATTCCCAGCAGTGCTAAGTCCCTCAGCCTCACTGCCTCAGTCCCCAGAGCTGTGAAATGGGAGTAATGCCACTTTTCTACCTCACAGTGGTAATGAGACACCCAGATGCTATGTTGAGGAATGCAATAGAAAATCTAGACTATATAATAAATAAAAATCTTTTCAGACACAAATGTGACTGTGTCATGGTGTCTCTTGAAAATGTCACCTGAAATGGGGTATGCTCACACTTGCGAAGGTTGTGTGTGTATACTTCGCCATTCTGGGGACCTGATTCATCTCTGGACTACTCTAATGTTATGCTGGTGTTTCCCCATTGAATGTAATGCAGTTACAGTACGTTGGTATAAAAGTGGAGAAACATAATGGTGAATCAGACCCTATGTGGATTTTTGTTTTCCTCCTTTGGCTGTCAGACAAGCTCTACAGACTAACAAAATATTACTATGTAAATTATTTTCACTTTTTTTTCCCTCTGGAGTCAGAATTGGATTTTGTCGATTATGCAACAACTGCACATATTTACTTATCCACACAGAGAGCCTTCAGCTGAGAAAACAAATATATTTAAGATTCAAATCATTATAAAAATGTTTGCAAAATCTCCTTTAGAACTCACTCATCTATTAAATCCTATTTGGTTTGATACACTGCTGAAAATTCTAATGAAAAACTTATGTTGCTATAAGCTCAAAACAGGATGTTGTCTTCTTCTTACCTTACTCCCCTGAAAGAATGTCTAACTAATGTCAAACACAGCATGCCTTTCCTAATCCAAATGTTTGGCAAAATAGTGTCATAATAAATGATGTAACAAGCAAACCCCTAATAAAAAGCATGTGTCCAGCTTGCTGGAGGCAACCTAAAAACATATCAGAGTCTAAGAACTAATCACAAGGCAAAATTATTGAAATAAAACTTGTAAAGAATGGTTGCTATAAATCACTCAAAATGCAACATAAACAAAATCCATACCAAGAGCATATAGATATGCCACAACTCTCCATGTTGCAATGTTGGTGAAAAGTTGGCACAGGGAGGAACAATGGAATAAATGTGTCTAGGAGCAGGTTTGTGATTTTTTTATTACTTACGTCTAGGTATTGCTATGGAGCTTCATCATAATATCTGAGCACCTCACAAAGATGAATTAATTAAGCCTCACAATTGTCACGGTTCCCCTGAGACATCTTCCACTTGGTTCCCCAAGAACTCAGTTTGACTCCAGTCTTGTCATTCAGGTTCCTTTATTTGGCATACAGCAAAGCTATGCTAAGTCGATCAGAGTTCAGCATAGGGGGTGGGTATAGGGCATACCACACACCTAAAGTTACACAGTAAACCTCTTCCTTTATATACATTTGCATATTACCTGCATTTACTATACATTGCATTACACATTTTTGAATTGGCTTGGTTACTTTGTAGGAACCAATCCCTGTGCAGTAAGCACTGACCATATACGACTTACTCTTTACCTCATTTTACGTTCCAGGCATAGATTATCTACTGTTAGCTTGTTCATTATAAATGATTCCCAGGCTGTTCTCCCTTGTCGTAGCTAGAACAGATATTCTGTTTCCAGCCTGCTGATCCATTTGCCTCCCTAATCCGATCTCAAGAAATGAGACTTCACCTATGTCCAATTACTTGTGTCTTTGTTCCCCTCTCTGCCTTTGTTCCCCTCAGGAGTGAGAGATCAGCTAAAATCACCACTGCTTGTGGAACATAATGACAGCATTCAGGGTCATGGCCCTATACTACTAGAATCATGCAACGGATGAATTCCCTTCTCATTTTCCCAGTCCTCTGTTGCCTTACTGCTGGTGCTGTGAGAATGTAGTGCTTACAACTTTAAGGGAGCAAGTTCAGCCTCTTATAATTCACTTTCCATAGTGAATACACTGACAATGTTACCGTTGTGGGTTTTGTGTGTAGCTGCTGCCATTGCAGCCTTCAGGGTCACCCCATCCTCACCGCGGAATGCCTGAAACAGGTAAGGAGGAGAAAGAAGAGGACTCAGGATGACATGTTCCAGGAGATCCTTCAAGCCACTGCTGCATCAGAGAATGAGCACAGGGGCTACAGGATGCACATTGTGGACAGCCGGGAGAAGGATAAAGTGGCGAGGAGAAAGGCACAGGAAAAGGAAATGGACCTGCACCATAATGGGGCTTCTCAGGCGGCAAAAGAGATGCAAAAGAGTATCAGGATCTCCCTATATCCTCCCTCAACATTCCAGGTGGTATCCGGGGTCAGTGCACTACCCTTACCACTCCAGCCTGGGGGACATAAAGGATAATTTCCCCACTCCAGATAGCTACCAGTCAGTTGGGAATCAATCTGACATTGTGTTGCAGGGGGCTTATCTCGTTGCCGGGAGAAACGAGGCCTCACACAGGTGGCTAGTTGGAAAGTGGTGAGTTTATTGGAGGGAGCGGCATTTCATGCTGGGGGGCTTATCTGCCAGCACGGCCGCAATACAAGATGACTGACACACTCAGGGCGATGTAGAAGCCCAAGGAGGAAGCCCAACCCAAAGAGGTGTGTCAGCACAGATATACCCATGCTCATTTGCATCTCATACATACTCATCTCATTAATAGCAAGCAACAAACTGATTGGTTACACACTTGTTGGTTACGCAGTCCTGCCTTAGTTTCCCCATTTGGTTTCCCACGCATTCATTCTCACACAGACGGGGTAAACACTCATGCAGCTGGGAACTGGTTCCCAAACACACAGATAACAGCAAGGTCATTCTCAGATAATACCACCATTATGCCCTCTCCTGGAGTTGACTCAGAATTGCACTTCCTAGAGATTGCCCGTCACAATGTCTTCTGGTCCTAACACATTGTAAGTTTCCACAGTACAATCACCACTCACTTGTCAGCTATCAATGCAGCTCTTATTCTGGTATCCCTGCTCTGGGCGGATGGGATGAGTTTGACACGCAGTTCCAGGATTCCAGGAATGTGGTCTTGAGCATCCAAAAGTTCTGCAGCCACTTCTCATCTTGCCAAACCTACATGAAAATGCGATCCCATTAGTCGATGCTTGTTCTGAAGGCCCAGAAATGGCACTCCACCATCTACAGCTGCTCCATGAACACCATCTACAACCTTCAATTCCTTCTCACTATGCCCCACAGCAATCTATACTCCAAGGAATTGTCATGTTCACCACAGTTCTTGCAGCTCTGCAAATACTGCAAGATCATATGCCCGGTGCTTTGAACACTCGATACAGTAGTACAGAGCTGTGCAGGCTCCATGCTTCTGTTGGAGATGGCAGACCATGATTAAGGCAGATTTGTGGGATTTTGGAAAAAAGGGGATGAAATTATGGGCTACATATGATATTATGGGATGGATATAGTTGTTCCCAGTCACCCCTGTGTAACTCATTTTAGCCCCATCATGCATTGCCAAAACTTCCCAACGGACAGTGTGCTAGATGGTGGCAAGTTGCACAATAGGACACCTACCCCCACTGCACTGCATTATGCTTCAATTCAAGCACTCCTGACACAAGGAGCCAAGTATGCACATGCCCAAGTGATGTACTGACTGCAGCATCTGTATGCTGACATAACTAGAGTCAACATAAGTCTGTGTGTAGACATGGCCTAAACGAGACCAGCCCACTTAGCAAATAAAAATCAGCACAGTGGGAGATTTTACTGCTTCTGTCAGACACTATTAATGACCTTAGACATATGTATTTAAAAACTGAGACAAAAGGGAAAAACCAGGGCCACAGTAAAAGCATTTGTATGTCTCACAAATGGAAGTGTATATCTCCAAATACTTCCTGTAACTATTCAGAATTGTGGAGATAGCAGCTTCCTGTAAAAGTTGTGTGCTGTTTTGATTTTTTATAATCACAGCTGATCATAGTAAATGTTTGCTGTTGGTTTTAATAGCCAGCATAAATGTGTAGTATGTGCATGTGCAGTGCTCCAACTGATTTTAGCTAATGAAGTTCATAAACATATAGGCTACAATTTTCTAGGAAGCCTAGGGGGTTGGATACCCAATTCATATTAAAATTAATGGGCACTATACAAGTATGAACCTTTTAGGACTTCATTACACAAACAACTGCAATAAGTCAGTGAATGAAACAGTGCCTGTCTCCGGGTCCCAACAACAGTTGAAACATTTCCTTTAATGTTGTTAGGTGAAAATACCTTCTTCACTTTTACACAGTGCTGCTCCGAGCCGCCTTTTGGGGGCAAAATTACACATCTCATGAACTGTTTTTACCCCTGGGCAATATATTTCTATTTGTCAGTATTTGCACACTGTGTTTTAGCAGAGCAGTTTTAATTACATATTTCATATGCCTCAGTAGATGTTGAAATATTTCTTAGTTATTTTTCCCTTTAGTTTACTTCATTTACAAACAAAACAAAACCACAAAGTTCCTCTTTAGTAGTGAGTATGTCCTATGTATTTTAAAATATCAGACAAAATACTCCATTAAGTTACAGAATGAGAGAGGTAGCCGTGTTAGTCTGGATTTGCAGAAGCGAGAAAGAGTCCTGTGGCACCTTAAAAACTAACAAAAATTATTGAAGCATAAGCTTTCATGGGCTAATACCCACGTCATCGGATGCATGCAGTGGAAGTATCCAGAACTTGCCTCTGGATACTTCCACTGCATGCATCCAACGAGGTGGGTACTTGCCCATGAAAGCTTATGCTTCAATACTTTTGTTAGTCTTTAAGATGCCACAGGACTCTCTCGCTTCATTAAGTTACAGGTATGAAACTAGATTCTCCACTATGTTACCCCAATTTTGGGTCAGGGTGACTACTGAAATTGGTAGAATGTTATACCCCAGAATAAAGCTGGAGTAGCACAGTGAAGAATCTGACATGAAGTTAGTAAATGCAGCTCAAGAAAAAACTAGAGCTGTGTGGAATTGGAACATCCATTTCACCCATGGAAACATGTCTAAAAAGCAATTTTCTCTATAATGCAGTCCACATTTAAATATAGAGATTATTTCATGTCCATTGTTTTCATTTGAACTATTCCCATTTACACAAATTGAGGATCTGTCCCTATATTTTACAACTGAATTGTTTGGGGGCTTCTTGTTATGGTCCCTCCCTCCCCCCAACCTGACCTTTCGTTAATGCATGTGAAGCATTTTTGTAATTTTCTTTAAACTTTCTCTTCATAACCTTCTTATGATTGCAGCTCTGTCAGTGTCCTCCTACACAGTGGGAAAGGTGATTTTTTTGTTTTTTTTTACATCAGATACAAACAACCCACATGCAAACATTTCCTAAATAAACAGACGTCTCTTTCTGGATGTTTCAGATACATCACACAACATGGACTAAAGTCAGACCTCTGGTTCCCCCTGAGCCTCAGCTTGCAGAAATACTCTTGCCCTCCCCTAACTTCTACGGTAGAATTGATGTAAGCAGTGTCAGGATGAGCTCCACCCTGACATCCGGTGGGGAATTATGGGAATTGCGGTGAGCTGTGGAAAATAACTTCAGCTGATGGTATTTGCTTAGACACACCCACTGCGCCTAATCTGAGCTCACAGCAGCCCAAATGGTCACTTCAGCTGCTGTGGGATCCCCAGGTTCTCTGTTATTGGGGTAGGAATGATAAAACGTTGCAAACCTAATTACATGAATGAGGGACTGGGACATGTACTTGGCCTTTGTCATGATGGAGGGACTCACCATCATCTAGGTAGCACTCACTTGCCAAGGGGTAGGGGTTCCTAAACCCACTGAATTGAGAGAGGTAATGGACTGGTTTCTATAACTGTTGATGAGGGCCTTGTTTAAGGGCCCTACAAAAGCCTATTGCACCCTGTCTCTTTCCACTGTGGAATGTCAGAGCTAATGTTTGATTCCATTAGGAGTCTAGTTTCAGCCTGCTAAGCTGAACTCACTTTGGACTCAGTAGGGCATCTACTCTAAGCCCCCCTATTATAAGCTGAAATCACTTGAGAGCTGAGATCACTTAAGAGCTGAAATCACTGAGCACTGTGTTAAGTGGGGGGGGCCTGAAATTGTATTGTTGAGCAGCTGATGGAGTGGACCAGTTCCACTGACTGCTAGCGGAGTGGCTGGCGATGTGCAACAGCAGCAGATATAGCGGAGCAGTTTGGGTGACCGCTAGCGGAGTGGCTGGCGATGTGCAGCAGCAGCGGACAGAGCAGAGCAGTTTGGGTGACCGCTAGTGGAGTGGCTGGCGATGTGCAGCAACTGACAGAGCAGAGCGGCTGGTGAAGCAGAGCAGTTCCTGGGCAGCTGACGGAACGGCTCATAGTGAGGACTGCAGCAGAACCCCATGGAGAGGCGGGGCAGTTGGCTTCTGACCATGTAAGGTGCCCCTTGACCTGCCCCCCCCCCATTTCCACCCAGGCGGGGAGGTAAAGCTCTGCTAATGAACTTTTGAACCCTGCAGAGACTTTTGGGCTGTTGGGCGTTTGGGACCTTGGGTGACTAGGGGCTTGTGGGACTCAAGAACCAAAGGTGAAGGACACAGCCCATTTGCTTGTGTGTGTGTGTGGGGGGGGGATTCTGGTTCATGGTTTGGGTTATCAATCCTGGTTGTGGTGTTTCCCCAGTATAATGCCACATTGTTTCTCTCTGTTATTAAAAGAGTCTTGGTACACTCATACTCTGTGCTTGCGAGAGGGGAAGTATTGCCTCTTAGATGTGCCCAGAAGGGCGGTATATGGTTGTCCCAGGTCACTGGGTGGGGGCTCGAGCCGGTTTTGTATTAGGTCATTGGAATGGAACCCCTGGATACTGAACCCGGCCCTTGTTGCTGCCGACTCCGATGGGCAGCAGGGTTACATTTACAAGGAACATAGTCTGTATGGTTTAGCACTCCCCACTTCCACTATCCTCTACAATCTCCCCTGCAAGGATCAATTGTGTTGTTTTCACAGGGAAATCTCTATGGGTGAAAATCTATCCATGCCTAGCCACGCATGAATTTGGGGCCACACTAACTCTGCATCAGTAGTTGTAATAGTTGTACTTATTACCACGCAAACCCAGATTTGGTCCTATACACACACACACTTGCCAAAGTACTCATGTGGACCCAAACCTGTGAGGTGCACTGATTTCATTGGGATTTGAGGATGTGCAGAACTTTGTAGGAGCTGCTCAGCACTTGCAGGATCAGCCCCAACACTTTGTACAGGGTCTTTCTTCTGCTACAAAGGTACTTTAAAAAATATTTGTATTCAATATGGATTTTTCAGGTTCATAATGAACTGTGCACTGAAAACCAATGGATTGCCTTGACAGCTAAGAAAACGTGTCAGTATTTTTTAACAGAGTGCAACCCAAAGAGGATTTGAATTCAGAGACTTTGAAACGCAAGGCAGATACTTGATGCATTTCAGGTAAGAGTACAGTAAAACCTCGATTTAACGGACTAATTCGGGCGACTGGGTGTCCGTTAAACCCAAAAGTCCGTTATATAATAATTTAAAAAAAAAAACCCGGCCTGCCCAATTAGTCCTTAATTCGAGGTTTTACTGTACAGTACTTCTCCGCTGAAAAGCCGCAGATTTTTTTTTTAAAATAAAACAAAAAAAACCCCGTGCCCTGGACCCCCATGCGCCCTGGCCCCAGACCCCGCTGGCGGCCGGGGCTCGGGGCTCCAGCCGCCGCCCGGGGGGCGCGGCTTGATCCACGCTCCCCCGGGCTCGGGGCTCGCTCCCCGGGGCTCCAGCCGCCGCCCGGGGAGCGCGGCTTGATCTGGGCTTGGGGCTCGCTCCCCAGGGCTCGCGGCTCCAGCCGCCGCCCGGGGAGCACGGTTTGATCTGGGCTCCGGGCTCACTCCCCGGGGCTCCATGCGCGGCACTCCCCGGGGCTCGCGGCTCCAGCCGCCGCCCGGAGAGCGCGGCTTGATCTGGGCTCGGGGCTCACCGCGCGGCGCTCCCCGGGGCTCGCGGCTCCAGCCGCCACCCGGGGAGCGCAGCTTGATCTGGGCTCGGGGCTCGCTCCCCGGGGCTCCACGCGCGGCGCTCCCCGGGGCTCGCGGCTCCAGCCGCCACCCGGGGAGCGCAGCTTGATCTGGGCTTGGGGCTCCCCTCGCGGCGCTCCCCAGGGCTCGCGGCTCCAGCCGCCGCCCGGGGAGCGCAGCTTGATCTGGGCTCGGGGCTCGCCACGTGGCGCTCCCCGGGGCTCGCGGCTCCAGCCGCCACCCGGGGAGCGCAGCTTGATCTGGGCTCGGGGCTCGCTCCCCGGGGCTCCACGCGCGGCGCTCCCCGGGGCTCGCGGCTCCAGCCGCCACCCGGGGAGCGCAGCTTGATCTGGGCTTGGGGCTCCCCTCGCGGCGCTCCCCAGGGCTCGCGGCTCCAGCCGCCGCCCGGGGAGCGCAGCTTGATCTGGGCTCGGGGCTTGCTCCCCGGGGCTCGCGGCTCCAGCCGCCACCCGGGGAGTGCGACTTCAGCCACCGCCTGGGGAGCGCGGCTTGATCCGCGCTCCCCGGGGCTAGCGGCTCCAGCTAGCTGCCAGGACCCGGGCGGCAGGCAGGACCAGGGAGGCAGCGGGGAGCCGGCAGCCGGACCTCAACAAACGGATTTGGGATGCATCGGACTTTCTTAAAAATTTTGTCCGTTGCATCCGAAGTCCGTTAAATCGAGGTCCGTTAAATCGAGGGTTTACTGTAGCTTAACTTCCAGGGGAATGTTAAAGGTGCTGCTTTTGTCCACCAGAGGGAGCTCATATTGTTCAGTGGAAAGAACAAATCTATAGTGACAGAGTCCTGTGGCACAGTAAAGACTAACTAAAGTATTGAAGCATAAGCTTTCGTGGGCTAATACCCACATAAGCACATGAAAGCTTATGCTTCAATATTTTAGTTAGTCTTTACGGTGCCACAGGACTCTTAGTCACTTCTGCAATTCCAGACTAACACGGCTACCTCTCTGATTCTTAACAAAACTATAGAAAGAATTAAAGGAAAAACAAACTAAAACATACCAACTGTAGAGTAATGTATGGATGGCAATGTTCAGGTGCACTCACAATAGGGTTGCCAACCCTCGAGGATTGTCCTGTGATGAAACCTCCAGGAATACGTCCGACCAAAATTGGCAACTCTCCCTCGTAGCGGGATGGAGGAGGTGGTAAAATGAGGCCCTTTCCATCTCAATCCCCTGTATCTGCAAAGGAAACAGCCATAATTTAGCTACAAGCATGGGAAGGAAGGGCTCTTTAATGCTACCTGGCCTAGATGGGCTGCAGTCTCAGATGCTCTGCCATGTTTCCACTAGGCACTGTGGCAGAAGGGCACTAGGAAGGCAGTTATGTTCATGACAGGTTTAAGATTAGCAGCCGTGTTAGTCTGTATCCGTAAATAAGATGAGGAAGACTTTGTAGCACCTTTAGGCTTTCGTGGGCTATAGCCGATGAAGTGGGCTATAGCCCATGAAAGCTTATGCTGAAATAAACTCTAAGGTGCTACAGTCTTCCTCATCTTAGTTATGTTCATGACTCTCGGAGCAGCTAATCTATCCTGTAGCATCTGATAGTCAATCTCCCTGTATTCTGGGGATACCCAGAGCACAATACCTACCACCCTGACCCTTGTTATGAGAGATGTCTGTGTAATTAGTTAATAGATATGGCACCAGTCAATGACACTCAGGATTATGCAGCATTGTTCCCAGCTGTGAGTTTAAGACCAATAAGACTTGCTGTTGTTCTGTGTTGCAGATGGCTTCCTCCATTCTACTCTTTTTATCAGCTGTAATCACCCTCCTATCAACACCGACATATCCCAGTAGCAACCAGTGAGGCACCTCCTGCTGGTCATCCAGAAATTAGCTCATCTCCAGAGTGCCTCCTTCTGGCCAGTTTCTCACCTGCCTTAGGCCCCATCTCCCTCTCAGACCCCGGTGCCCCTTTTCTCAGCGATCTGCCCTCGGAAGTACCCCCTTAGTCAAGGTCTCCCCTCCCTGGGGAACCCTCAACCCCCTAAACCAAGGGTGGGCAAACGTTTTGGCCCGAGGGCCACATTGGGGTTCAAAATTGTGTAGAGCACTGGGTAGGGAAGGCTGTGGTCTCCCCAAACAGCCTGGCCACGCCCCCTATCCAACCCCCACCCACTTCCCGTCCCCTGACTGCCCCCCCTCAGAACCTCCAATCCATCCAACCCCCTCCCTGCTTCTTGTCACCTGATCACCCCCTCGGAAGACCCCCTATTCTAACTGCCCCCCAGAACTCCACCACCTATCTAAGCCCCCCTGCTCCCTGTCCCCTGACTGCCCCAAACCCCCCACCCTAACCAGCACCACCCCGAGACCCACCACCCTAAGTCCCCCCCGCTCCTTGTCCCCTGACTACCCCCTCCAGAGACCCCCTTCCCCTAACCATCCCCCAAGACCCCAACCCCGTCTAAGACCCACTGCTCCTTGTCCCCTGACACCCCCTCCAGAGATCCCCCTCACCCTAATCACCCCTCCAGGACCCCACCCCCATCCAACCCCCATGCTCCCTGGCCCTTGACTGTCCTTATCCCTATCCATACCCCAACCCCCCTAACAGGCCCCCTGGGATTCCCATGCATCATCCAACCCCCCCCCCCCCCATTCTCCATCCCATGACCACCCCCTGAGACCCTCTGCCCCCTCAGCCAACCCCCCACCCTCTTACCTCGCCACTGCTCAGAATAGCATGTCTGGCCCAGAGCCAGAGACGCCACCGCGCTTATCCTCTGGAGTGCGCAGCGTGTCTGGCCGGGAGCCAGACATGCGGCCGCGCAGCAGCTCCACTCCAGCGCTGCTCACGTGGTCCACTGAATCTGCGCGGGAGGGGCTGGAGCAGCTTCCACAGCGAGGCCCACGGAGGCCACACTGCAAGGGGTCAGCGGGGGAGGGACCTCCTCAGTCGGTCCTCGGAGGCTGGTTAGGAGGAGCCTGCGGGCCAGATCCGGCCCACAGGCCATAGTTTGCCCACCCCTGCCCTAAACCCAATTTGCCTCAGTGGCTACTGCTAATCATCATCTAGCCCCCATTCACTGGGGCAGATTGCAGTCTGTAAGGGCCACTCATCATTGGCAAGGGGTAGGACCTGCTGCCTCTGCCTCTATAGCCCCAGTACTTTTGCACCTCTATACCCCCAGTACTTTTGTAGGCTTTCAACAAAGCCTGTAGCTTGGGGGTTTACCAAGCTAGAGCTCCCCTGGCCTTTCTCCAGCACTGCTCTGCTTCAGGTATCTTCCTCTCAAGCAGCCAATCCTTCCCACTCCAGGGCTAGAGTGAGACCTCCTCTGTTTCCTGGCCCCACAGCCCTTTTATCCAGGCCAGTTGTGGCCTGATTAAGACAGCCACACCTGGGGCCAACTACCTCACCATCCTCCCTCTGCTGCTCTTAATCCCTTCTACCCAGGATTGGAGCAAACGCTCCACTACAATCCCCAACTAGCAATTGGGTCGAGGGTAGAACAGAAGTCAAGTACATCAGGTCTGCTCTGGCTGATAGCTACTCCCACACCAGGGCACATCCTATCAGGGCCCAAGTTACTCACATGCACAAGTGTTTGTAGGATTGGGAGAGAAGAGGGCCCAGTCACCCCCTCCTGAGAGACAATTGCTCCTGTAGCTATGCTTGGGGTGATGTGACTCTTCACTGTCCCCAAATGCACAATCAAGCACCCTGTACAAACAGCAGCTGCACCCAAGAGTGATCTTTTTAATTGATTGTGTTTTAAGTAACAAAGCAAGAAATAATGAGGAGATGCTTGGGTGAGGCTGGCTTAAGCAGTTAGCGCTGAAAGTAAGAAAAAAGCCAAACAACTGGATAAGAGAAGGAGCCGCAAATAGCAGAAAGAGGAGGCAGAGATTTAATTAAGGCAAAGAGGAGCTAAAGATGACACGTGCAGTTAAGAAATGACACCATAAAGATCTGAACAGGTGTGTCTTAAGGCCTTGCTCACCCCCTACTCCAGAGGATCACAGTACTTTTAAACCTCGCTGTTCTCAATGCAATGCAAACACACTTAACAGAACCTTTGGTTTGGGATTTGATTCTACCCTTCCCATTGCCATAAGCCGGGAGCCTACTGATGACTCCCCCATTGCCAAGAACTTCACATTTGTTTTCAGTAATATCACTTCTGGCATTCTTTGTGCCTGGCCATTTAGGGAGGGTAAACAAGGAAATGCCTGCTTGGCATTTTCTAAAAACACTGCAGCACAGCAGTTAATAATGGACACTCCTCCAGCTCCCTTAGGTTCTCAGCAAAGTCAAAGTGCATGTTTACGAGTAGCTAGGAAATAAGGGACTTGGAGGAGTATCCACTTCTAAACTGCTGCAAAGTGCTTTTAGAAAATGCCAAGCAGGCATTTGCTTGTTTACCCTGCGTAAAGGGCCAGGCGTTTCTCACAAAGAATGCAAGAAATGATATTTCTGAAAGTAATAGAAACCCCTAAACTCAACTAGAGACTTACAGACTCTGTGATGAAGCAGAGGAGGAGACCAGAAAGAACATGGACTGAAAAATTTCTCTTGCTAGCCCTTTATATGGAATATTTCATTTCACCAGATATCCTTGCATTAGTCTTTATTTCTGATTACCAGGGTTTCCTGTTGTTCTGTCTGTTTGATAGTAGTTGTGTACTTATGAACAAAGGTAATTAAAAAAATCAAAATGGAACTACTACCCTAGAGGTGCTGGGACTCCACCGTGGCAAGCCCTGGCACAAATAAAGCATAAGGGAAACATGAAAACTACAAGTATTTGAAGTCTTTACACATCAAGGAGAGAACAATTAGCTATAATTAGCAATAACAAGATATAATTAAAAGAAGGTAAATTTTGATTGAATATTAAGAAAAAGCATCCTGATGCTGAGATCAGCTAGATTCGCTGCAGGATCATATGCTAGTGGCATTGGTAGAATATCCATTTTAAACCTAACTGGATAATGCACTTAAAATATGCCACAGAGCCATGCAATATCTAATCTAATTTATTTTTATAACAATGGGTCTGATGACAATTCCATGACTTTTGACCCTCTAAGAACTTGAGGACCGTCATGTGTAAGAATTCCCAAATGACTGTCGGATAAAAGGGATGTTTCCCTATGGCTAAGCAGGATCCTTACGCACCTCCACTGCAGTGCCTCGCAGAAAACCCAATCTGAATTCAATTACTGTAGCTGTGTCATGTCATGAATGAGTTATGACTTCCACAGCCCTTAGATGATGGCTAAGAAATATAAAGAGGCAGATGCCTTCTTTTTAACAACAGATAGAAGAAGGTGTTGCTATCTCCTTGCTTGAAACAAAGTGTTTATTTAAATGTCCAAACCATTTGTGGAGCTGGGTGCTTAAAACTTGAAGGTCTCCAGCAAGGAGCTAAAAGAAACTTGTAAACACACAATCTGTTTAATGGGAGGGTGGAGGGCTTCCCCTTTAAACAATTACATGGCAGCAGGATTACATGCATGATCCCTGATCATGAGAGATGCCAGATTGAGAGTACTGATGATTATAGTCCTCTGTCTAGCTGCAGAATAAGAAGCAGCAGCATTGTGTGTTTTCCATTCCTATCCTATCCCACCCCACACTTGCTCTGGAAGGACTAACCTCCATGTTACTCCAATCCTTGGCCTTCTTGTTGGGACTGTCAACAAAAGAACCATTTTAAAAGGTGTCTTTTGTCCTCTGTGTACTTTGCTGTGTACTCAGGCCACAGATCAATTATCTGATAATGACCTTAAGTCACTACTTAACTGACTTTGATCTGAACTGGTAGCTTAAAGGTGAATGTCTTTAAATAGTTCTTTTACTGACAGTCCCTGCAGGAAGGCCAAGAGTTGGAGTAACATGGAGGCCAGTCCTTCCAGAAAAGGGCTGAGGTGGGATAGAATACCAGTCTTGAAATATGAGAAAAGCTGTGTCAGTTTTAGGGCTACTGATAGGGGCCTCCTACTTCTGACTGTATTTGAAAGGAGTGAGGCTCCTGGCTCCCACTGCCCTAGTCCTTTTAGTGTAGTCCCAGATTCCTAACCTTGAAAGGAGTAGAAGAGTGGTGATACCAACCACTTGGGGCTTGCTGAACCTATCCTACCCAGCCAATATACCACAGTCAGTTCTCTTCTTGTAGACATAGGGGAGGATCCATGAATGACCTTTATGAGGGCAATTCCCATGAAGGCTTCCAAGAGTCTCTCTTGGGTGCTATAAGACCATTGTTTGCTCTCTCCCAAAGCTACTCAGCAACTGTCTGGAATGTCCTGCTTTTAAAATCTTATTCCACCTCTGACATGATTGATGGGACCAGCGGGGCAGGCCCAGCCTTGCCCATAGCATCTCTTTAACCTATTCATCACCTCTGAAGGATTTAAACAACCCGTCACAGGCTTTTATAAAGAGGACTGTGATCAACTGTTCTTCAAGTCCACCAAAGGTAGCACAAATAGTAATGGGTTTAATCTGCAGCAAGGGAGATGTTGGTTAGATATTAGGAAGAGCTTTCTAGTGATAAAGGTAGTTAAAATTCTGGAATAGGCTTTCAAAGGAGGTTGTGGGATCCCCATCATTGGAGGTTTTTAAAGAACAGATTAGACAAACTCCTGTCAGGGATGGTCTATGTTTACTCGGCCTGCCTCAGCGCAGAGGCCTGGACTTGATGTCTTCTCTTTAAGCCCTACATTTCTATAATTCTACTAATACAATCATTTGAGTCAAAAGGAGTCTGTAGTGGATCACCTAGTCCATTCATTGAGCTGTGGCAAAATAGGATGCCATTAGTCCTAAATTATCCCAAAATTTGGATCCTAGCAAGGGGATATCTAGTTGGCCATTTCACAGCCTCAGCTGTTAGCTCATTCTCCTGTCTAATTTATATTTATAAAGCTTTTCCTAATATTTAACCTTCTTTTAGGTTTCTTATACGTTTTAGCCTTTTGTAATGTTCTGCTATTCCAAGCTTATCAACAATTTTGTTGCTCTTCTCTGGACTTTCTAAAAAATGTGATGCCAATAACTGAAGGTCAATCAAGCCAGGTAAGGCCTGACCATGTGAATTATTTATAAAAGATATAAAATACATTTTAGCGGTCTAGTGTTGATCTGAGATATCTGGGTATGTACCATTGTGTAACTCTTAGCTATAGGACAGGGTCAATACTTGATTCTCTGATGCTTAGTGCAATGCACTGGCTTTTCATTATGATCATGTTGCCTCCAGAGGCCTTTCAACACATTCATAAGTGATCTGGAAAAGGGGATGTACAGTGAGATGGCAAAATTTGCAGATGATAACACGATTACTCGAGATAGTTAAGTCCAAAGCTGACTACAAAGAGTTACAAAGGGATCTCACAAAACTGGGTGATAAGGCAACAAAATGGCAGATGAAATGCAATGTTGATAAGTGAAAAATAATTCATATGGAAAATAACCAATCCTAACTATACACATAAAATGATAGAGTCTAAACTAGCTGGTATCACTCATGAAAGATCTTGCAGTCATCATGGATAGTTCTCTTAAAATATCCACTCACTGTGCAGCGGCAATCAAAAAACTGAGCAGAATGTTAGGAACCATTAGGAAAGAGATACATAATAAAACTGAAATTATCATAATGCCCCTGTATAAATCCCTGGTACACCCAGATCTTGAATACTGCATGCAGTTCTTGTTACCCCATCTCAAAAAAGCTATATTAGAATTGGAAATTGTGCAGAGGACAACAAAAATTATTAGAAGTATGGTACAGGCAGCTTCCATATGAAGAGAAATTATAAAGACTGACTGCTCATCTTAAAAAGAAGACTAAGTGGGGGAATATGAGAGAAGTCTATAAAATCATGAATGGTGTGGAGAAAGTGAATCGGGAAGTGTATTTTCCCCCACACATAATACAAGAACTAGGGGTCATCTGATGAATTAATAGGAAGCAGGTTTAAAGCAAACATAAGGAAATACTTCTTCATACGATGCATAGTCCACCTGTGGAACTCATTATCATGGGATCTTGTGAGGAACAAAAGTGTATCTGGGCTCAAAAAAGAACTAGATATGTTCCCGGAGGATAGGTCCATCAATGGCTATTAACCAAGATAGGCAACTCCATGCTCCAGTTGTCCCAGGTGTCCAGAAGCACGGACTGGACGACAAGGAATGGATCACTTAATCAGGGACAGCTTTAAGGATGGGTGACATGGTATCATGGTTGGGGAGGCACTGTGGTCAAGAGGGTGTCAGCACTTGGGCAGGGTAAGAAGCAAGTGCCTGCAGGTCAGGCTCCAATTCCCACTTCTGCATGGCTCTGTTGGCCTACATAGTGTCCCAATGTGGTAGAGGGGTGGGCAGGAAAGGGGCTGCAGTTGGAGAGGGTTGTTGCAACTTGTGGCTAGGGAGGGTCTGTCCTGCCGGCAAGCTGCAGGAGCCTCGGCAGGCCTGAGGGAGCACCCTGAAGGGCGGGCTGGGACCAGGGCTGACTTTCCCCTCATGTCTGTGCCATGTGCCATGGGCTGGAAGGCAAGTAGAGCACCAGGGGAAGAGCTGCTCCCTCCCAGTGTCTCCTGCCTGGGACAACCCATCTGCCATGGTAGCCACTCACTTACCCCCAAATGCCCATGGGGCAGGTGCAAAAGGTGCACACCTGGGCTAGTGGTGAGCACTGCTGGGAACACACTGTGCTGTCCGAAGTTGGACAGCAGAGAAAGTGAGGCTCCCTGGGCAAGTTCTGTGCTCCAGCAGCTCAGGGAAACATGCCAGGTGCAAGCTGTGCCAGACTTCAGTTTGTGTCTCACGGTGCTGCCATCACCCCGGCACTTCGCATGGTCCCCAGCCCGGTCTTCACACCTCTGGTGCCAGAAGCTCAGGTGCTACAGTGAGTCAGCACTGAGCATACAGGTTGCCCATGCCGTTTGCAGCAGTCTCGGCTGTGGGTGTACTCAGTGCCTACCATAACTTCTCCAGTAAACTCCAGGTGTGTGACCATGCAGTGCAGCTGTACTTAAACTCAAAGAAAGGGTGTCAAAATACAAGTTCATCCAGGGCGCCATTTTCCCTAAAGCAACCCTTCACTCAATACTTCCCCTTGTCAGTTCATTCTTTCTAAAGCATCTGACACTGACCACTGTCAGAGACAGGATACTTGGCTTCATGGACCATTGATCTGACTCAGTATGGCCGTTCTTATAAACAAGGCTTCAGCCCACGTATGCCAGAGAAAGGAGCTATTTAAACTTTTGGAATTAGGAAAATTACATAATTATACAATAATAATAATAACTGGTGTGTTAACCTTCAAAGCTATTTACAGACATTAACCAATAAATCCTCCCTGCATCCGTGTGGGGTAGGTATTATAATCACAACTTTTCAAGCAGAGAAATTTGAGGCAGTAGGGTTATCTGATTTGCCTAAAGGCACAAAGGGAACCAGTGTCAGAGCTGGGATTAAAATTCAGGGGCTCAGTTTTCCCATTGCATTTCCCCACTACAGCAATGAGAATTTCCTCCCCATTGAGGAGGGGAAAATTGGAGCCCAGGTGTGCTTGGATCCCAGTCCTATGCTCAGGCCACTACACCCCAGCACACTTAGCTGTAGATATGTAACCATTTTTATCTTCAAGATGGTCCTTTAAAACAAAAAAGAGCACACTGAGGTTCTAAACCAAAAAAAAAAAAAAAAAACCATGAATGCAAATTATCGCTGTCTAAAGCAACAGAAAGATTTTCAGTTGTCTTTTGTAGCTGATCTAGTTTCTTAAACTTGGTATCAAATGAATGCTTTGATAGGGAATAAAATGCCCATTTAACATGTCAGTCCAGATTCCGATTCTCCACAGAACCTTGTTTTTACATTTTACACAATTTTAAAGACAGATTTACAAAGTTTGTTTAGGCCTAAGTGAATGAGGTGCCTAACTCCCAATGAAGTCAGTTCATTTTGCCGTGCTACTTGTCTTACAGTCTCGCACCTTATGAGCAAAGCAATCCCAAATCATAACAACAGGGCTTAGGATATGCAAGGCCATAAAGCATATTTAGGAAGCAGGTCTGCGGGAGCTACTTATGTGCATGAACTCCCTGCCTCCTACTCCTGCACTGAGTCCTGTCTTCTTTCCTGCTGATGCTGTGCAGCTCCTGGTGGCTCCTCCAGTACTGTTGCTGGAGTATTTCCCCCTCTGATGCACTACTTCTCTCCCCATAATTGGTCTCCTTCTAATTTCCTTGGCAATTGGGGCATCAGCTGCCTTGCTGTTTGGTCTGCTCAAGGGGCCTTGGCTGAGCCCTACAAATGGGGCTGATAGTGAGGTTCTCCCATTTTAGTTCTGCTGGAGGGAATCTCACCTCTCTGCTCTCAACACCAACTGTTGTGGGGCAAGGGAAGTAAACACCCTGTGGCCCAGTGGCCCTCTTTACTGCCCCCAGTGACAGCTATAGTATTGCCATGAGCCCTGCCAAATTGCTTACGAGGAGCCTTACTAGGTGTAAGAGGGGGTACCCCCAGCCTCTATGCTCTTGAGTACAAAGGCTGGGCCTCTTCTATGCCAGACCAACAAGTCCTTTTCCCCCCACACCCTTACCTTGCCAGTTGGGGTTCTTGGGGTTACCAATTGCTGCCACCAATCGGGTATACTTCCAAAACCTTGGAGGGGCCCCCGATCTTCCCCTAACCCTGATTTTGTATCCCCTCCCTGGGTTTTAAAATCAGACACCGGAAAACTGCTTCTCTTCACCCTAACCAGTTGAAGGCAGACTTCCCCTAACCCTGTCTCTCTCAACCTGAGAGCTAGACCCTAACCTTGTACCCCTTCCTGGGATTCAAAGTTAGATACCTGGAGGCTGCTTTCTGTCCTTCACCCTCTCCGGCTGAAGGCAGACTTCCCCCACCCCTGTCTCTCTGTACCTGAGAGGCAGACACCTGGAAAACTGCTTTCCTTCACCCTCCCCGGCTGAAGGCAGACTTCCCTTAACCCTGACTCTGTCTTCCTCCCTGGAAGCCAAGTCAGATACCAGGGGGCTATGCACTACCCCCTACCTCCTCTCTTCCCTGTGAAGAGAGAAAAACCAACTGCTTCCTCCCTCCCCCATCTAACCTGACGGTAAGGAGAGACAGTCTTCACACTCCAGCTAGGCCCCTAGCTGCCCTGGTTCCTATTCTCTTCCCTTCCCCCTTCCCAGACTGGAAGCAGAGAAAAACCCTCAGGGAAATAAACCAGACAGTTTTATAACTAGAAAATTTAAAAAAGAAAAAGGTTAAAGCAGAAATACAGACACTTTACATTTGGGGTTTCCCACTTTGGTCTGAAAGGCAAAGAACACCCCAAAGGCACAGCTTAATAGAAGAGTCAAATAGTAATACTCACATTAACTAAGTAGAAGTATCAGAAAAAGGTAGAGCCATCTTTATAGCCAAAGATGGTCTAGAACCCTTGCCAGCTACCTTGGCAAGCCTCCTGCCTCATGTGCAGCAAAGATGGAACTCCTCTGGCCCTGGCCTCCTCCCTGCAGACTAGCCAAGATGGATCTCCTCTGGCCCTGGCCTCCTCCCTGGAGACCAGGCAAGATGGAACTGACTGTTTTGCTCCTCCCTTCTTCATGGGCTCGAGGCTCCTCCCTCCCCCATGGCAGGGAAACTCATACGTTACCTGTCTCAGATAACAAACCCCACCCGGGCAAGGCACACTGTGTTAGATACCATAGCCCAACCCAGGCAAGACACCCTTCACACTTATAACACTAGGGTACCCTGAAACAAGGATAAGAAGTACAATTTGTGACAATACTGTCAAGCATTTAAATTGTGTCTTTGATGGCTACATCTGGTTAATGTGTTCCATTTAAAATGCTTTACCCTCTGTAACAGGGATGTGTGCATGAATATAGCCATTAACAGATCTGTAAAATATTCAGTAGTGAGGCACTTCTACAGTCTTTTATCTTGATACAAAATAATAATTATATAATTGTTTCTTTGCTTTTGTATATGAATACTTATCGTCCCCCTCTCAAGAACAGGAGTGATTTCTAATGTACTGTCAAAACCCTTTTTTAGTATGACAGCTAAGTTAATATTTCTACTAACCTAGAAAAAATTCAAACACAACTACCGTTCAAAGGGGTGGATTTTCTAATGTTATGTCTAAATCAGCGCATGCCTACATTTACCATTCAGATCTCTTCACAAGGGATTTCTATGGTGGCAGGACTCCTAAGGCAGATAAAACTGATGAAATAAATTATTTAAAGTGATGATATAAAAAGATAAGCAAAGGGAAAGAAATTGGGGGAATCGTTGACCTCTGGATGTTTTAATTCTTAGATGCTCATTAAATATTATTCAAATGTAATATGCAGTATGTTTTAACTTCCACCAGAGCTATGATGATTTTGAAAAATGACTTGTGTGACATTTTCAGGAATTATAGCATTTTGAGAGCAATACTAAATTTTAAAAGATAATAAACAAACACAGTGTTAGCTAGTAGCAACTAATCCTACAAGGGATGTGCCTGGGTGAAATAGTCCATCCAGTGGATCCCTTTCCAGGATTATGGCCTAGGGACCAAAGTCAACAAAGTACCTAGTTTGTGCTTAACTTTATGCACTTGAGTAGAGCCTTTGAAGTCAAAAAGACTACTCATGTGCTTAATGTTAAGCATGTGTTTTTGTACTCTGCTTAATCGTGGTCTTTTTGATCAAGTGTTCTGATCTCTGTTTTAAAACTGCCTCCTATACTTTCCCTAATTCACTATAGATGCATAAAAATGAACTGCCATAGTTAGCACCCAGGCAGACTTTCATTTCCTTCCATTTCTACTCTTTTTTTTTTTAAGAACCAACGATAATAGAGCAAAACAAAACCAAAATCAAAAAAGAAAACAAAAAAGGTCAAGGAGGCTGAAACTGGTCACATTGTTTAACAGATTGTAAAGTTATATATATATTTTAATACCTGAACAGAATTTATTGAGGTGGCTGAGTTATAGAAGTAGAAAAAGAAGTAAAACTATCAATATTAGTTATCATCTGTATTATAATGGGACTCAGAGAATTTTGTGATGTTTTTGGTAAAAGCAATTGTATTTTTTTTTAAACCAGCTTGGAATCTAATACAAAGAGAACATCAGATTCCACTTACATTGTACTGACTGAACCTTTCTCCAGGCTTGCAAAAGTTTGGGAGGAGAGACCAACATAAAACTAGGAATAGTAGAAGTTATCCAAGAGATGCTCTGAGTGGGAATGCAAAGACTGTAGTGTCCACATGAAGCAAATGAGATGCAGAGATTAAAACTGAGACACCAGGGCAACAGATAGGTGGTCTAGTTTAGATTTTTTATTTTGTGCACCTAATGTACAAATCTCAAATGCTTCTTGCCATTTGACCCTTAATCACCATCTCAACAACTTAACTTAGAAAATCCAGATCTTACAAACATGTAGGCATATGCTTAACTTTATTCACATAAATTGCTCCACTGAAGTCAATGGGACTACTCACACTGAAATTGAAGTGCATGCGTAAGTATTTGCACACTTTCCCTGTCCTTCTTCTTGTTGCTAACATACCTGAAGAAACCCTTCTTGTTACTATTAACATCCTTAGCTAGCTGCAACACCAAGTGTGATTTGGCCTTCCTGATTCCACTCCTGCATGCCTGAGCAATATTTTTATACTCCTCCCTGGTCATTTGTCCAAGCTTCCACTTCTTGTAAGCTTTTTTGTGTGTTTAAGATCAGCAAGGATTTCACTATTAAGTCTACACACTGGGATGATTTCTTCCTGCAATCTCAATAAGGATTCTTTAAAATACAGCCAGCTCTTCTGGACTCCTTTCCCCCTCATGTTATTCTCCCAAGGGATCCTGCCCATCAGTTCCCCAAGGGAGTCAAAATCTGCTTTTCTGAAGTCCAGGGTCTGTATTTTGCTGCTCTCCTTTCTTTCTTTTGTCAGTATCCTGAACTTTTGTCATGGTCACTGCCTCCCAGGATCCCATCCACTTTTGCTTCCCCTACTAATTCTTCCCTGTTTCTGAACAGCAGGTCAAGAAGAGCTCTGCCCCTAGTTGGTCCAGCACTTGCACCAGGAAATTATCCCCTACACTTTCCAAAAACTCCCTGGCTTGTCTGTGCACCGCTGTATTGCTCTCCCAGCAGATATCAGGGTGACTGAAGTTCCCCACGAGAACCAGGATCTAGTAACCTCCATTAGTTGTCTGAAGAAAGCCTCGTCCACCTCATCCTCCTGGTCTGGTGGTCTATAGCAGTCTCCCACCATCACATCACACTTCTAAACTTCATCCAGAGACTCTCAGGTTTTTCTGAAGTTTCATACTGGAACTCTGAGCAATAATACTGCTCTCTTACATACAATGTAACTCCCCCACCTTTTCTGCCCTGCCTCTCCTTTCTGAACACTTTATATCTATCCATGACAGTGCTCCAGTCATGTGAGTTATCCCAACAAGTCTTCTAGTCACATCATAATACCTTGACTATGCTAGGACTTCCAGTTCTCCCTGCTTATTTCCCAGGCTTCTTGCATTTGTGTATAGACACTTAAGATCGCTCACTGATTTTCCTGCTTTCTCAGTATGAAGCAGGTTTGTCCCTTAAACCTGCAACAATCTCCTCTGTTGGAGTCTTGTCTTCTTCTCAATGTCTTAGTTACTTGAAGCATAGGTGGGGGAAAGCTAATCTTGGGGCCACTGTTTCTGTTTTATACCCTCAATCCATGTGCTCGGAAAACATGTCCAGGCATGTCTGCGTGCACTGCAGAGTCTCCAGTAAAGGTTGCTCAATTCCCTCATACAGGTGACTCACTGCATTGTAGCTTCATTGCTGGACAATGGTTGTCGATGGATTGATTGATACCCCACCCAGGCATTGGTTACGTTCCTTGCTGTTGCCTCTGGGGAGCTAATATCTGGCTGATTCCCCAACTTACAGCATGTTTAGTGACAACCATACAACACAATTCTCATAACTTCATATGCATTAATGATATACATATATGGATAGAGAAATGACTTTCAGCAGATCATAAATTTTCCCCTGATACCTTATAAGGCATGCTTTATATGTATGGTAATGATTATATAAAAATGAGGAATATAGGGGTAACAAGACCCCCCCCCAAAGTATAGTATACTCACACCAAGTCTATGGCCTTATTGGGCAGTTCAGTTGAGGTCTGCTGAACTAGCTACCTGGTCAGAGATGGTGCAGCACGCAGAGAGAACACATATACTGACAGCAGTTATCTGTGCTTAATGCATACTAACATATATATATATGGTGTGGATAATACATATTGGTAATGTGATATAGCCCAGTATATATTAGTCAACACACGCTTATATTGTTTTGAAATTACCTTAAGTCCCAATCTTTACAATAGACTACAGAAACTGTTAATATATTACATTTTCAGAATACAAGAAAATGCTATTAGAGACAATACAGATTATTTAGAAAGAATGTTAACTAGGAGTTTGATTTATACAAAGATAAAAGTGAATTAATTGAGAAGAGATATTAATGTTAAAGAATTGAAGTCAATTTATTCTAAATAAACTGAGTCGGTTAAATAAAATCCATTGACAGCAAGACAATTTACTGATTGTAAATTGTTAAACCTCAAGATTAATTTAATTATTGTGTACCAAATGTATTAATCTAGTGAAGAAGAAAAGGAGAAAATATTTTTCATTTGTTTAATGGGATAAGAGAATTTGCACATGCTTGTTTGGTTGTATAATTTTTGCATATTTTATGTGGAGAATTGAATTCTGAGATACTGTTGTTATTCTTAATTACATTACAGTAGCATGTAGAGGCCTGGTCAGCACCCTGTTGTGGAGGACTCTATACAGCTAGAGCCTTCAAAGAAAGTCTCTGCCCCTTCCCAGACAGCATGAAGGATGGGTGACTGGGCCAGATTTGAATAGTTTTGTGACCCTATGCACCTGGTTGCCTCCCCCCCACCATTTTGTAATTCTTCCAGCACCCCTGGGTATCAGGCACCCCCATCCCTCAGGGAAAAGAGGACAAGTGGGCATTGGAAACTCTCAGTTCCCAAGAGGGTGGGAGGATTAGATTTGGGCTTTAGTGCTTCCCGGGGAAGGAGAGAGACAGAAAGAGAATGGGGTCTGAGACTCCCAGAATGCCTGGCCCCTGGTGGGGAAGGTGCTCTTATAGCCTGACCAACTCTCTGGGTAAGAGCTATGGGCTGGGTGCAAGGTGGGGAGACCACAGTTCTGGGTGCAGATGGGAGAGCTCAGAGCTGGGTGCAGGCAATGTGGGGGAAGAGTGTAGGGTTGGGTGTAGGGCAGCAGTGTGTGTGCAGAGCTGAGTGCAGGGGGAGAGTGTGGGTCTGGGTCAGAGGCAGCATGAGAGAGCTCAGGATGGGTGTGGGGCAGTGGGTCTGTGTGTGTGTGTGATGGATTTGGTCACAGAGATCTCCTTGGAACTGTCACCTGATATGCTGAGATTACCTCTGAGCCCATTTTCCCTGACAGCTTGGGACTCCAGAACTCTGCCTTGTTGAGCCAGACACACTAGCCTGCTGCAACACAGACTCAGGAATGGTCCACTCCCCCAAAGCTTCAGATTTAACTGAAAACAGCTTAACAGGTTACCTACCTCCAGCACCCAGACACCCAGCTCCCAATGGGATCCAAACCCCAAATCAATCTGTTTTTCTTTATATAAAGCTTCTACAGGGTAAACTCATAAATTGCCCACCCTCTATAACACTGATAGAGAGACGTTCACAGCTGTTTGCTCCTCCATGTTTTACTCACTTACTCTGGATTTAGTCATAAACAGAAGTGATTTTATTAAGTATAAAAAGTAGAATTTAAGTGGTTCCAAGTAAGAACAGACAGAACAAAGTAAGTCCCCAAGCAAAATAAAGCAAAACCACACAAGTCTAAGCCTAATACATTAAAAAATTGATTGCAAGTAATATCTCACCCTCAGAGATGTTCCAATAAGCTTCTTTCATATACTAGACTCCTTCCTAGTCTGGGCCCAATTCTTTCCCCTGGTAGAGTCCTTGTTAGTACCAGCAGACATCTCAAGTGTAAGTAGGGGTTTTCTCATGACTGGCAGCCCACTCTGTCCTGCTCAATCCATTTTATAGCTTTGGCACAATGTGGGAATCTTTTGTCTCTCTGGGTCCTCACCCCTCCTTCTAAATGGAAAAGTGCCAGATTTAAGATGGATTCCAATATCATCTGACATGGCCACATGTCCTGTGAGTCCCCAGCCACTATTCTTCCTGGGCAGGTCCACATGTTCACAGGAAGGTTTGCAAGTAAACAGAGCTGTTTTCATGGTAAGCAGTAGTCACAGCTTAACACCTGCCTACTAACTACCTCCGCTTAATGCTATGAGATAAGTGTTAGTAGTAAGAAATATTGTAAAGTGCCAGGTTTTTGCTATAAGAAATGAGCTGGTTTAGAATAGCCACTCATAACGGGTAACACTGATTTCTGACAAATCTTTTTTTTAAAACCTAAAAGAAAATAAGCTGCAGTTGGAGTAAAAAGTCCAAGGTGTTTAATTATCTTGGTCACATGACAAGGGTTCATCCAAACTTCACAGTTGCCTGGTAACTAGCTTTGGACAACTTTGGGAATTATTCTATAAAATCATCTGTTTTTCAAATTGCAAACCAGTTTTGCCACCACCAGCTGGTGACTGTTACGGGTTCAAACTAAAGGCAAATTGTTTAATATACTTTAAATTTAGTGTATGTAATACAAGAGCTATGAAAATGGTGATGCATTAAGGATGGAGGCTCAGATTTAACTTTGAATTTCTTTGTTATTATTTTATTTGAATGAGACCCATAACATTACCTTAGTATACATTCTTTACAGTTAATTATCACATGTATGCTGCACTAAATCAGTACCATGGAGACAAATGTTGTACTCTGTGTACATATTTACAGCAGGGAGAGATGGCAATGGAAATACATTTTACTGGAGTTTATAGCTGGAAAGGACTTGCTATTACTAAATCACAAGATTTGCTTATTTTCCTAAAGGCATAAAAAAGCTCACAAACAAGAACAATTTGAAAAATCTAACAATAATATCTGACCTATTTTTCTGTCAATTTATTTCTGTCAAAGAGACATGGTGACTCTTCATTTACTGCTAGAGCCCGCTGTCATCTCCCGGGCCCGAGAGCTGGTGCCAAAGGAACTGTGAGAGAGCTGGGAGAATGAGGACTGCTTCTAGCAGAGAAGCTATGGGGATTCCTTCTGGGAGGAGCAGCATAGCATTCTGGTTAGAAGAGCTGGGGTATCTGTCCTGATAAACGGACGGGACAGGATTATGCTGGAGAGCTGGAGCATGTGAGGCGGGCTGGGGCTCTATGCTGCAACTATTGTTTGGACTGTGCTAGGAAAATTCTGGTCTATGGTGGTGAGACTTGTTTTAGGTCACACATTTTGCTATCTCATTAGCGTCAAGCTGTTCTGTGAGACGCTCACTCCTGTAGAACAACTAGGAGATGTAGGTAAAAGATTTTCCATTGCTTTTAGAAGCATACATAAAAATGCAATCAGTCAAGAGTATCAATCTAAGGCTATTGCGCATGGCCCACCGAAGATATAATTGCCACCTGGCTGACACCTTCTCAAAGATTAGTCCATCACTGGCATCTCTTTTAAGGGCTATACAACATTTCATCTTATTGACTACCCCTCATTCATATGACTATCACATGACAGTCAAGACTATCCCTGACAAGTGACATTCCTGCATCTTCTTTGCCACTGGCTCAGATAACTTCTGAGCTGACACTAGCTGAATTAATGCCAGCCACACCCCCCTACTTACTCTGTGATTGCCAACACATTATTTCGGTTTCATTCAGAGTGACTAGATCTGGCTGCAAGTCTCGGGAAGATATTAATTTGGGTTTGGACGGAGGCTGTTAATAGTACTAATGAATTTTTAAATTGTATTGCAATTACTATGCCACAGCCCAACCTCCTTCTCAGGAGGCACTTTACATGGCAATTTGCTACATAAATCAGTGGGATTATTCAAATGAAGCAGTACTATACAGTGTAAGGGCTGCAGAATTTGGCCCTAACATAGATCACTATAACAATAAGTGGCCATTGCTGAACAAATACATCAGACATACAGTGTGGTCTAACTGAAAGGGCACTGGCATGGGACTCAGGACACCTATTTTTGGTGTTGCTACTATCCTGGTGTGTGACTTTGGAAAAGTCAGTCCATCTCACCGTTATTCTGTTTTCTCTACCCCAGTTTTCCTGTCTTGTCTGTTCATTTTGTAAGGTCTTCAGGGCAGGGATCATCTCATGCACAGCACTGAGCACAATGGAGATTCCAGGAGGCTACTAGAATACAAATAATTAATGGTAGCAATGCCTGCCTGGAAGAACTTTCAAACTAAAGGCTGAAGTGAAAACAAGACACACCCAAAAGGAATATATGCTGCAACCTGGTTAGGGGAAGTCATATGATCCTTTTATGTAACAAACTTTTCTGTTGGTGTTGGGCTAGTCATTTGGGTTTCTCTCCCACTTTGCTCCCAAACTCTTATTTAAAAATTTAAACTCTTATTTAAACACTCTTTTAAAAACCTGAGCATACCACTTTCCTCCTGATTTTTCAAGGGGTACATTCACTCTTACTTGTTTTCTTATTAACTCAGGGGAGTGAAAGGAGATTAAAAGGAAGATACAGTATTTGTTGCATAGCTTCTGTGTTACAATTCTCTTGAGGCTACACCCCTTTCTCTGAAAGGGAACCAAGAACTGGAGTCACCATCACATAAATCAAGACCTTAGGTGCAAGAGACAAAATAATTGTCACTGTCTTCAGATACCATGCTTGACCATGCTGGGGACAACAAAGACGTACAAACAATTTATAAAGTGTTTGTAGATGAAAGAAACTAAATGACTGCAGAATACTATCATTAATGTGAAGGTGACAATGTATAGGAGTCTAAGCATTATTCAAGTGTGAAGAAAACCAAATGCTTATCCTTGAATGGAATGTCTCAGATAAAGTTAATAATCTGCAGGATATTTACAAAAGAACCTGCTATCTTTGCTTAGATCTATTTCTTTCCATGCATGTGTTTATTTATACAGTCAGTCAGCAAGAGCCATATCACATTGAGTGGTGATAAAAAATTCAACGCCTGTTCTAACCTAGCACAGGGTAGTATTTATTTCGTTTCCAGCTATCCTATAACAAAGCAATGATAAAGCAAGACATTTTCCCACATGCATATGCAAATATATTTCCAAAGGAAAAGCTAACCGTTGTTTGACTTTTAAAATTTTCACCTATTTTTAATACTCCAGGAATGTTTGGCAAAGATCCCATTTACTAAATAATAACAAAATTGTGTAACCATTACTCATGTGGGTGAACACTTATTTCAAGCCCATATTTCCTTTGAGTTCAATGCAACTACATGTCTGAGTAAGTGCTCCCCTTTGTGAGCCAGGGTTGTGTAGTCTCCCCGTAAGTAATTCTTGAAAGGCTTTGGGCTTGATCCATACCTGGGTGTAAATATGCATGACTTCAAGTCAGTGGAGTTACACCCATTGACACCAGCGGAGGCTCTAGCCCTCGGCTTTCTGACAAGTCATTTTTGATTGGACCTGCGACATTCAGTGACCTAGTGACTAAGTAGTACATACTTAGCTGGCGGGCCTCTGTTGGCAGAATACACCTACAAAGAAAAGCTTTGGGTAAGCCAAATGTACAATAGTAACTTGACTGTTCATAGAATGAATTTTCTGAGCATGCAGCCAAAACTACACGTTAATGTAATTGAGCCTTCTTGGATGCATGTTGGTTTAATTTATTATTTCAGTTCCAAAACGGAGCCTCTCACGTGCCATGGAGCATGTGTACCGAAATTCTGAATCAACGTGAAAGTCAGTCATTTGTTAACATAACACATTTTATTCTAGCTGATTTTAATACCATGCTCATTGCCATGGTATCAGAATAACTCAGCCCCAAATTCATAATGCATAAATGCAGCCTACTGTCACTCCATCAGACATAAAGACGTGGACATTATGCTGAGCTCAGAAGATCAATACATAGACTCAGGTTCTGTCAGACAAAAAAGGGGAAATATGAGATGCTCTAATCTAGGGTCTGAATAAGAGAGTCCATCAGCTAATCTTAACCTTGTGTTGGTGATTAGGGTTGTGGTAGGATAGGTTCTCACCCTGGTCAGGAAAGGGTTACAGAGCTTCTCCTTGCACAATCATCCCCACTGAGTGCATCTGGCTGCACCTATCCCTATCTGGCTGCATCTGTTCCTAACCCCACAGAGCAGGGGCAACGTACCCAGAAAGCTGCTGAAGAGGCTCAGTGCTGCGTGGACCAGTACTGTAGCTGAGGGCAAATGAAGGTAAAAGGAGTTTACCAACGTCTCAGTTGGGGAATATGGAGTTTAGGTTAGGTTCCTTTACCCACTTTTTTTTTTTTTTTTACAAATACATCACAAAGAGGAACCATATTTGCTTTGCTTTTCACTAGATCCCAGAGAACTCAGCATGAGCCACTCAAACACTCAGGGCATTAGGAACCCAGCCAACTGATACTCTACCTTTCACTTCACCAGAAACAGTGGGCTGAGCCTGGACTGTTTTGTGGGCGGCAGGTTTTGTTTGTTTGCCTTTTTCTTTCTTCTGGATTGTGGTCCAGAAGGGGGAGAGGCCTCCCTAAGACTGATAGCCAGGAAACCGCACCTCACACTCCAAACCAGCGCTACATCGACACCTGCAACCAGAGAGGAACGTCTGGGATGAGAGAGGTGCCAAAGGGTAGAGAATGCAGGCGATTGCTTCCCTACCCTGATGCAAGGGTAAATTACAGGGAGTCTGAAAGGCTATTCACCAGAGACACAGCGAACCCAAACAGCACGGATTCAAAGCAGGTGGCATTGGCCTCCAATGGGCTCCAGACCCACTGGACCCTCATGCTGGCCCCCTACCTGACTGGCACAGCCCAGGCAGCCTGTTGAGGGATTGACCCTGTGGCTGTATGGTATTATGCACCTGTTAAGGCCCATCCTGACTATCTCAATCTCAGAGTGGAGACACACCACTGCTTCCAGATGGAAACGTGTCCCCGGGGAGAAGGCCTATTCCATGATTGAAAAGTAGGCTCTAGCAGTCAAATGTGCCATAGCGTCCCATATATATTATTTATGGGGTAACCCCTTTTCTCTTGTTATGGACCATGTCTCCCTCCGGCGGCTAAAAACAATGAAAGAAATGAGCTCCCACGTTATGCTATGGCACTTAGCTCTCCAGCCCTATAATGTAAGGGTACAACGCCATGCTGGAGTGAAATACAGCAGGAAGTGGAGGAATCGGGATCAGCTGGAGGGATTCCGAGCTCCATCTTGAAGGGCAAGTATGTGGTGGGACAGGCTCTCACCCTTGTCAGGGTGGGGTTAAACATCTTTTATGGGCAAAATCAGCCTCTTCCACCTGGAAAGGGGCAAGTCTTTAAAAGGAAGGATCCAAGCACAGAAGAGTGCATCACTCAGATGGAAGCAGAGCTAAAGGACAGAGCTCCCTAGTCCCACAGAACAGGGACTGCTTATTCAGAAAGCTGCTGAAGAGCCTCTGCTGCCTGGACCCTCTGAAGAGGAACAGGAACCACCTTTGCGTTGTTTTTCATAGCCCAGGGCACAGCCTGGGCCCATCAAGATACATTTACACTGCAAAGTAAAACCCACAACACCTCGGAGCCTGGCTCAGCTGACTCAGGCCAGGGCTGGCTCTAGCTTTTTGCCGCCCGAAGCAGCCAGAGCGCTGAAGAAAAAAAAAAAACCACCCAAAGTTGGGAATGTGCCGCCCCAAGATTGGCCGGAATGCCACCCCTTATAATGTGCCGCCCCAAGACTGGCCAGAATGCCGCCCCTTATAATGTGCCGCCCCAAGCACGTGCTTCCTCTGCTGGTGCCTAGAGCCAGCCCTGACTCAGGCTTAGGGGCTCAGACTATGAGGATGAAAATGTAGATGCTGAGAGGCTGGCGCTGGAGCTGAAACTAGAGATGCTCAGTGTAGATGCTGAGGCTGGAGCTGGAGCCCGGGCTCTGAGACCCTCCCCCTTTTCCGTAGCCCTATGAACCTGAGTCAGCTGGGCTCTGAGACTGGGTGCCATGGGTTTGTCTTTGCAGTGTGTTCCCTCAGACACTCTGAAAGTTAGGAACCTAGCTCCCTTCACAGACTATTTACCTTCAGCTTTGCAAGGAACAGCTGGGTGAGCCCATGCTGCCTTGTGAGCTGCAGATTTATTCTGTTTTCCTTTTCCTTTGTTATGGACTGTGGTCCCACCCAGAAGAGAGGGAGTTCCATCCCTGCAGCTGGAGGACACTCCAATCCTGTGCTATGTTGACACATGACCAAAAAGGGACATCTGGGATGAGAGGTGCCCATCCTCTGGAGGTGCCGTTAAGGTAAAACTTATGACAAGGGCTACAAGAACAAAAGGAACAGATCTCTCTGTAAGTCTTCCATGTGCAGAATTCCATTTAGACTATCTAGCAGTAGCATTGCAGACACCTGGAGTGAAATCTTGGCCCCACTGAATTCAAAGGGAGTTTTGCCATTGCCTTTAATGGGTCTAGGATTTCATCCCTGATCTTTACCCATCACCAGACCATCTCTTGCAATTCAATCAATTTTAGAAGTTAGGTGGCTCGCAGTTCAGCCAGCTAAATACTGAAAAGTGCTTACAGCAGGGTCTTTGGACCACCTGGCTGTCCTTGGACACTAGGCTTTAGTTCTCTGTGACATAGGTGCCAACTCCATTGGTACTCCAGTCCCGGAGCACCCATGGGGGAAAAAAGTAGGTGCTCAGCATCCACCAGCAGCCCTGCCAATCAGCTCCTCCCTCTGCCCCGTGCCAGTGCCTCCCACCTGTGGTGTCCAGGAAGCGCTGGGAAGGGGAGAGGGCAGAACGGGGAAGGAAGAGGCTTGGCAGAGGTGAATATGGGGCTGGAAGAGTAGTGGGGTCTTGGGGGAAGGGATGGAGTGGGGTCGGAGCACACCCCAGGAAATCACAAAGTCAGCGCCTGTGCTCTGTGACATTCCTACTTGCCACAGGGTCCTCTGCCTCTCCAGCTCTCACTGGCCAGCACAGTTTAGGAACACTGCAGGAGAGCGAGATTGAGTAGCCAAACACCCAGTTGAATTTGCTAACTCAGCAGAACAATAGAAACAAGGCACAGCCTCTGACCTTACTCAGTTCCTTAATGTTTCACACTAGCAGAGGTAAACAAGCTGAGAGTTCAGCCAGTTTAGTCCTTCAGCAGTACTTTGAGCACTGAAGCACTAAATAGACTGAGGTGTAAATCTTTCAATGACAGCTTGGTTCATACAGGTCCTATCAGCAGTGACAAACATTGTTTATATATACTTATCTGTACATCCATGTCCTCTAAAATCAAAGTTCCACTCCTGAGTCTGAGGGGGGATGAAAATTTGAGGTACTTTTCGGAAAATATTAAAAAGGGTCATTTTAAACATTTTGTAACTTCAAAGGTATTTATTTTTATCTACTTAAAATTCAAGGAAGAAAACATTTTGCCACCACATTAAGTACAAAATTTTTGTCATGGAAAAATGATTCCTATGAAAAAATGGGGGTTGTGGGAAGGAGTAAAAATAAGACTTAGACAGACGTGTGGTCACTGCTTTAACTGTGGAATATGAACAATACCCCCATGATATATACTGTTTTCACTGGATGCTATAAACATAAAATGTTTCAATATTTAAATATTTCCCTGCAGCATTGTGAACCCAATTACAACAGCATTGTGTTAATGTCTAAAAAGCAGGAAGAGAAACTGACTATAAACCAAGTGAAAAAGACCAGCTTTAGTTTCACAACTTGAGCTGAATGAAATGTAAATGATTTCAAAGGTGAAAAGTAAATTAGATTTTAAAATGCTTTTGGATTTTATTAGTCTATGATGATGTTATGTAACGTCAATTTTTTAAATAATGCTTTTGATTATGAGGGTGCCTCATTCAGTGGCGTCGCTAGGGTTGGTGTCACCCAGTGAGGAGGCAGCAGCCGGCCCCCCCTCCCCCCAGGGCTCCCCGCACGTGCGGAGGCAGCAGCCGGGGCGGCCCTCCCCCCCCCGGGGCTCCCCGCACGGCTCCGGCCGGGACCCTGCAGCCCCCCGCGGCCGGCCCGGGGCCAGAGGCAGTGCGGGGTGGGCCCGGGGGCGTCCGGCACCGACAGCCCGAGCCGGGTGTCACCCCTCTGAGAGGGTGTTACCCGGTGCGGTCCGCACCCCCCCGCACCCGCCTAGCTACGCCAGTGGCCTCATTTAATAGTAAATACAATCTTGGAAAACAAAGGCACTGAAAAAGCTTCAGTGATGCTCAATGCAATGACAACCTAGAGCTACTGGCTGAGACTCACCTGTCAGAGAAGGTTAATTTAGGTCAGACTAAGGCAATGCAGGCTAACTGAGCATGAGAGGACTAGCTATTCTGAATACAGACATGCATCCTGCTGTTTAATTTGGTATTCTTCAGAGTATCCAGTCATGTTGTGTGCTATTGGAATTCCAGCAGCTTGGCACTCTTCTATCTGGTCACAATAACAGAAGTTTTAGGATTTTGTTAACTTTAGAGAGTCAGACAAAGTTCCAAGTATTGTTTTCTGAAAGGAAAGCAGGCCTTTTTTGGAATCTCAGTCCATTTGTGGATAAATTGGGATGTAATTTTAAACCTTTATTCCTATGGAAAAAGCCTGTGCATTTATTTATTTTAACAAATCTTGAAAAATATATTTTGACAGCTTGTCTCCAAGGTTTTTGTAGTGGATAAATTTTTGACCTCCAACTAGTTTTCCTTAATCAACTCCTGAGCTGCACAGCTCATAAGAGCAGCACAGGACGTGTATAATCTCACAGTGTAATAGCCAGGGACTGAAGGGAAAATGGAAAAAGGTCACATTTAAAACAAAAACCAATACAGAAACTGTCAGGAAGAAAGAATGAAATGCCTTCTGCAATATCTTTTATGTTCAATATAGTTTAAGCCATATTATTTCGACCAGCTCTTGTCTTTAATCTGTCCTTCACCTTCCAAAAATTTAAATATACTTTTTGATCCAATTTTGGACTTAACTGTTTTTCTTCATATCCAGAAGACCAGATTAACCCTTTGGAGGATATATTCCCAAATCAGTAATAATGGCATTTCCGTTATTGTTAGTTCCAACCAGTTGTACATTTCCATAAGGTCTGAAAACCTGCAGTTAAATAATCAAAAAGTCACTTTAAAACACAGATGGGCAAAATGAGGAGTGATTTTAGTCTAAGATTTAAAAAAAAAACTGATCCCTTTGTTTTTGGGCTTTGCAATAAAATAAAACCAGCCAGAGTTTGAATCAGTCCCATCCTTTCAGAACCTCCAGTATGTATGGGATTAGGGGAAAGAGGATTTTGGATAAATTGTTTTAGCCCTTCTGTAGCAGAGATTCTCAGGATTTGAAGCCAGAAAGTGAGTGGAAGGATTTTATTAAGTTGTTGTCTAGAGGGCCTATACTGTCAGGTGCTGCCTTGGAGAATTGCTTCCTTGGACAATGGAAGTGTTATTATCACCATTTTACAGCTGGGAAACTGGTAAACAGAGAAATTAAGTCATTTTGTCCACAGTTGCACAGGAAGTCTGTGGCAGAACTGGGAACTGAACCTAGATCTGATTAGTCCATGTCCAGTGCCTTCATCACAACTCTCTCCTTCACAACAGAAAGGAAATTTAGCATCTTAACATGTAAGAGCTGATCTAGAGTTCCTTCCTTTGTCAGAGAGATACATTACTTTCTATAGCAAGAAGAAAATTCTGGCAGTAATCCAGAAGTATAATAATATGTCAACATTTGGGATATACCTGTGATGGGGGGGAAATCACTTATCAGAAGACTCAAAATTTGGAAAAGCAGTTTGTAATTTGGTTATCTTTTTTTGAATTCTTGATAGGATGGGGGTGGGAGATAACTGTCCAGTTGTCAAGCTCACATAGTTTATTAAATAAATGTGCAAATACTTATGTGCGTAACTTTACTTCCAAGAGTAAAATTACACACGTTTATGGTTATAGAGTCAGACTTTAATTAATGATAAATTGCAATTGTGTCTTGTTTGGTGAATGTGGTTCATTCTGTATTGTTATTACTTGTACTTGCACAGAAACCCATGTAAAAAACAGTCTTGTGTTAGTGCAACAGGAATTGATCACCCTCCTCCCATGTGTGGCCTAATGGGAAGGAGGTGTCTGTGAGTTTACCCAAGTTGAGACCTTTCAAATAGCTCTATCAGAGACCTAAGAAAACGCCACAAGCCTAGACCCCAGGGGAGATCAAAACACTACGCTGAGGCCTCATATCTTTACAATAACTGTGCTATGGAACTGATCTTTTCTTCTCTGTTCCCTGATGGTGTAACTCCATTGAATACATCCCCAGGCTTTATTATGCTTCCACTCTGATCTTGATAGGTCCAGCAGGGGGAGAATATGCACCCCACTTGGCACCATCCACTTGTGTCCGAACCTAGCCTACACACTATTCATTTCTTCCCCTCATGCACATCATTATATCCTCCCTACACACACTTCACTGCTGGAAAGCAGGATCCACTTGTGGAAGAAGATCTCTGCATGTGGACCAAAGGACACTGCCGGGCCCTTACAAAGGTGAAGTTAATGCAATTACCCTAGACCCCAACCCCACTCTAGCCCATTCTGGAATACCAGTTCTAGACAAGCCCTACCAGTTTTACAACTGTCCATTTAACAAGATAAATCAGAGAAATACAAATCTAAAGCACTATACCTGTTACAAATTACTATCCCATACAGATTCACATTGCTAGCAATATGTTTTAAAATGGAACCTACAGACTCTTTTAACAGACAGGATATTTAGCACAATAGTTTCCTTCAGTTAATGTCAGTCTGATTTTAACTAATTCTGGAAACCTTAAATAATCCTGATGAACAGGACTAAATTAGTCTTCGGTCCTATTGATGGGCAAATATAATGGAGTCCCTTCCCCACCTCCTACAAATATTTTGTAAAGTTAATAACAGATATAGGCTATTGTTCCAGAGACACTTATAGTGAGCCAGAGCCTGACAGTTGCCAGAGCTGTGTGTATGTGTTCTGGTGAATATTATGTTATTTTTAAATTGAATCTTTATTATCAGAAGCTCAATACCATCATTCCCATATTAACAGGGTGACCGTATTTTCTTAATGAAAAAATTAGGAGACTTTTAATAGGGCTGAGGCCTCTCCAAAGGTATGCGTAAAAGGATTTTGGAAGCTCAAGGTTGGCCAGAAGGATGGCATGCCTCTTACTCCCTGTTCTAATTTATCTACTTCCTTTCCCTTTTATCACAGCTAGAAAGCAAAACAATACAGTGGTGGGGCAGGAGGAAAAAAGCTATTCACCCTGAGTCCCTTTTAGTGCCCTCACCTAGTGCCAGCCCATTTATGGCCTGATTTCACAGGATATGAGCACCTGCAGCTCCCACTGAAGTCTGTGGAAATACAGGTCATTGCTGTAGTAACTCAGATATAGACACTCGTTTCTTAACACGTGCATTATATAATTTTTAACATTAGCTTTAATAAACATTTTAAATGTGTTTTCTGCCCTATTTGTGGCAATTCCTCAGCTTCTACTGCTCTTTTAATCAAGCATGCTTCAAGTCCCATCTCATTATCTGCTCTTCTCTGCCATTTTAGGTTTTATTTTCATTTTTCTATGCTTCTTTTTTCTCTCTCTCCTTTTTCGTTGGCCCTGATCCTGCAGGCTGCCCAAAGTAAGCAGATTCCTGTACCCATATAGAATCCCATATGAAACAGATTGCAGCATCAGGATCTATGTCCTTTGCTTATCGTACCATCCTTCCATTCCATGGGCACCCATTTCACTTGCACTTACGTGCTATTGCAATAGAGATGGTCAAAAAACAACACATTTTTGTGAAAAATGTCATTGACAAATGTATACTATTTTTCATTCAAATTTCAAAAACATTTTACAAGTTCTAAGCTACAGGCATCTCTTTCACACAACCTACATCCTGCGGATTGCCACGGACTTGCAGGGGCGAAAAAAAATGCAGGCCTGTTATTTACCAGGCTGTACATGGCAATAGACTATATGGTAAGGGATGCAAGGAGAGTATGGGTTACACCGTGAACTGCAGACACGCACATACACAACTAAATTTAATCAATTTAAAGTTTTATTGGGGATAATTACAAGGGGTAAGGGAACAGCGTTTGATTAGCTAATAGACTTAATGAAACTTAAAACACACAATGACTAAAATATCTACTAACAATATTTATAAACAAGGATGCAGCATTTAGTAATAATCGATAATTACAAATACAAACCAACGCATAACGACCGGCAAACGTAGAAGTTCTGTTTGAAAACACGCAAGCAGAGGGAGAGGCTTCGAGGTGATCAGGCTCGGTTACACAGGATACACAGGATTCGTTTTTCTTTCTCCTTTCCCTGTCTGCCATGTGCAGACAGACCCATAAGTACTAACTATGACATCACAGAGGTGTCATAGAGGAGGGGCCCAAAACCTGTGTGGCAGGGTGCTGGCCAGGAGTGCCTGAGCCAGCCCTGCGGGCCCTTTAAGAGGGAGCACCAGCCTGCAAACCTCCCTTGCAGGAAAGGCTAATTAGCCACCTGGGCTGCAGAGGGCTCAGCCTTGACGAGTGGCACCTGGCAGCCTCCTCAGGGGGATAAAAGGCCTGCCAGGAAGCAAGCCCAGTGTGGTGGTGGTTGGAGCTATTCAGAGCTGTGTGGTAGGAGCTATTCAGAGCTGTGGGTTAAGAGCTGTTTAGAACTGTGTGTTTAGAGCTGGACTATATAGAGTCTGTAGAGCTGCAAGCTGTGGAGCTGAACTACATAGAGTTGTATGCTGTAAACTGTAGAGTTGTAATTGGAAAGAAGGACTGTACAAAGCTGTATATATTGGTGGTGGGGCCTGCACTGTGAATAAAAGAGCACTGTTTGGAGCAAAGAAGGGTTCCCTGCCTGTTCCTGAGGAGGGGTGAGAGAGCGGTCTGTCACACCTGTTTGTGTTTGTTTACGATTGGCACCAGCAATGTTTACACCAAGTAGGGGAGCAGGTGCCTAAAAGTTTGGCTTTGCCCCAAAGGTGAGGGTATACACATTGTTTTAGAATGCGTGTGAAACTGAATGACAAAAGAAGAGGCCAGGGCAAAACTGGTATGGGCAAGTTTTACCGAATGCAGACAGGAACTGATCTGAACACATCCCACCCTTAATTCATTCTGAATCCAATTTGCATGTACCAGCATTCATCTATTCAGCACTCCTCCATTCTGCACATGCACACAACACACCTATGCAGACAAGGTGGGAGGATATCTCCATTCACCTGACCTTTGATGAGCTGGGACCACCAGCCTTCCAGCCAACATAGGAAGGTTTTCCCTGTCCCTGTTTGGTCAGTCTTCCCCTAGGAAGGAAACCCATCTTGTTAGGAAGTGAGACTTTCCTACACTTGTCTATAAAACCCAGGGATGGATGCCATCCCTTCATTTTCATGCTAAGAAATTCTATGTTGGGTGCATCTGAGTGTGGGGGCAGTATGGAGCAGAGCAGCAAATATTAAGCTACCGGTAGGTGTGAGGCAAGGGTAACATGGTGTTGAACAGCCTGGGCAATTGGAATCAGGAAGCAGTGAGCAGCCTGGATAATCCAGAGAGTTGGTGACAAGAAGCCTGATTGTTGAGGGCAAGTAGAGAGCCGGTGCAAGCACTAGGCGACCTATGCCTGGTTGCCTAGGGCAGCACCAGTTTTTCAGGGTTGCATTTTGGGGCTTTTGGTGGCATTTCGGCGGCAGCTCTCACAGCCACTGTGCACTTCTGGCTGTGTCCACCGAAATGCCGCCAAAGCGGACGGGTGCTGTGTGAGCAGCCGCCGAAATGCCACCAAACCCGATGGGGGTTGTGCGAGCTGCCGACGAAATGCCACCGCTCGCTAGGGCGGCAAAAAGCTTACGCCGGCCCTGGGCAAACAGTGAGGGCAGGAGCCCCTTTCTGCTCTCTACCTTTCTGGGTCCACCAACTATTCACTCACCTACCCTATTGGTGTTCCCTATTCTTCTCAAGCTTGCAGGCCACCCCTAGACTCTTTTCATCAGGCATGGTGCACCTCAACTTTGATGGCGGGGGAAGACTTCCCTTTCCCGGTAGTCATGGTAACCAACTTTAGAAAACTTGTTCTGGGACAGTATTACCTGGTAAGCTGCAAGTTTGGGCAGGGCTAGCCCACAGCATTTTGGCACCTGACGCAGGGAGCTCAAATGACGCTCTCATACCCCCTCGTTTGGGCCCAAACTTTGAAAGGTCTCTTGTGCCTTCCTTTCTCAGCACAGCACTCCACCATCTCTGTGCATCTAGAGCAGAGAGAGTACATACCCACCAGGAGCAGACACAATTTTCGACACTCTGGGTCCTAGTGGCACTCCTCACCCCCCACCCCCAGTCTGGCACCTGAGGCGGTCACCTCTATTCGCCTCATGCTAAGGCCAGCCCTGAGTTTGGGAGCCACTAATCTGGAGCCACTTTAGGATTCTGTCTGTGTAGATTCACAGCATTTCTGGTTGAACATATTAACAAGGCCTCAAAATTCATAGTTGTCAAGTTTTTCTTGCCACTATTTGAAGCCTGCTGAAACCAAGAATGTCTGATTTCATAACTAGATCTTCCAAATCCACCCACTGATCCATCCATCATTCAAAACATCCAATTCACTATTTTAGATGGATTTATATGCCGCTTCAATAACATAGTACCTAAGCACCTCAGTCTTTAATATACTTAGGCTCAAGCCAAGTAGGGAAGTGCTGTTATCCTGTTTACAGATGGTTAACTATGCCTTAACTCCTCAGAGGTATATAGGGGCCCAACTCCCACTGATTTAGGCACCTACATAGCTTTGAGGATCTGGACCTAAGTGACTTGCCTCCTCCCACAGGAACTTGTGGCAGAGCAGGGAGCTGAACCCAGGTCTACAAAATCAAATGCAACCATCCTAAGCAGCCTTCCTGGCCCCACCACTACACTCCCATGTGCTGCTTTAACAGATCAAGAGATGGGAATCAGTGGATGACAGGAACCAGAGGGAGAAGCAGAAAGCATGGGTTAAACCCGGTTCCATGAGAGGATTTCTTCCTTATTCCTTCCCGCTCTACTCACTATTGTTGTTTTTACCACGGGCCCACTCAGGGGCCAGGTGCTTGGCAGTACAGGCAGCACACAAGCTATACTCCCTGCCAGGGGAGACTACAATGTAACCTGGCAAACAAGGGGCAGTGAATGGTGTTCACAGGAAGGAGGGACTGGAGGCGAGGGAAGATACGAGTCTGTGGGGAGGGGAGTGAAATTAGGGTCAGGCAGGGAGCGGCTCTGGGGGCGGGAGAGGTGTATGATATGGGCACTGGGGAGCAGGCAATGGGATTAGGGGACGGCGCTGCAGCACCCAGTGGTCAGCCCCCGGGGGAAACGGGGGTGCGGCGGAAAAAGGCCAGGCGGCCTCAGGAGCTCATGGGGGAGCCGGATGGGAAGCAGCCCGATAGGCGCTGCACTGGGAGAGCCGGGCCGAAGAGGGGGCCGGCCGACTGAGGGAACTGGCCGGGCTCTGGGCGGCAGCGACAGGATCCCAGCGCCGATGCCTGGCGGGGCCCGTCCCGCTCCATCCCTCGGGGGCTGCGAAGGGGGGGGGGCGCTGTCAACCGCTGGCTCCCCCCGGCAGCCTGCTCCGGGGGTTGCGGCCCCTTCCCCGCCCGGGGCTCGGCCGACGCCAGGGCGGGTGGGGAGGCTGCAGCTCCCTGGGCCTCCCTTTCCTCCCCACCCAGCCCGGCTGCTCTCCGCCTTCTCCCCGCCGTGCCAGCCAGCCTCTCTCTGGGTCTTCACTACCGGGTCAGGCTGGAGGCGAGCGTGATCAGACACCCCCCGCCCCTCCATCCTCCAGCACAGCCCGCCCTGCCCTTCCTCCTCCTCCTCCTCCTCCTCTCCGGGCCGTCTCCATCCCTCCCCCCCACTCCCCTCCCTCCTTCCCCGCTGCCAGTTACAGTACAACTAGTGCACACACACACACACACACACACACACACACACACACAGGGTCCCGGCTGCCGCAGCTGCCATGGATATCAGCTAGAAACACCCCGCCAGCCAGCCAGCCTGACAGTCAGTCAGTCAGGGGCAGAGTCACCCCCACTCCCCACCTCTCCATCCTCCTCGCCGCCCGGCGGCCACGGCCCCTGCGGTGCCACCATCCAGCCGGTCTTGAGCCGCAGCAGCAGCCCCGGACTCAGCCCCCCTGACCCACCAGCCCCCGCCCCCCAGAGGAGCCCGGCTCAAGACCAGCACCCAGCACGCCAGGGAGACTCCGCCAGCCCATCCCCACTGCAATGTCCAAGGGCTTGAAGAAGAAAAGCCACTGGACGAGCAGGGTCCACGAGATTGTCCTAGGCAAGAACCAGGAGGGGCAGCTGGGCTTCGAGCTGAAAGGGGGCGCCGAGAACGGGCAGTTCCCGTACCTGGGGGAGGTGAAGCCCGGCAAGGTGGCCTATGAGAGCGGCAGCAAGTTGGTGCCGGAGGAGCTGCTGCTGGAGGTGAACGAGACCCCCGTGGCCGGGCTCACCATCAGGGATGTGCTGGCCGTGATCAAGCACTGCAAGGACCCCCTCCGGCTCAAGTGTGTCAAGCAAGGTAAGGGCCGGCGGGGGAGCGGGGCAGGGGGCGGCACGGGAGGGGATAGGGGTGCAGTGGGGCGGCGGAGAACCCCCGCCGCGGGTGCGTGGAACTTTGTTCTGGCAGTTCGACTCCCCCCTCGGGCAGGGTCCAGCACCTGCCCCCGGGGAGGATGCGGGGGGCAGCCCCGCCGCCTGTGCACGGGGGGGAATTAAATGTGCGTCAGTCAGCGGCAGCCTGTCGCGTTTGCCGGGGGGCAGGAGGCGGCGAAAGTTTGCGAGGCCCCGGGCCGGGACGCCCAGGCGCACGCTGGGGTGCTGCAGACCGCCTGGGCCGGCGGTGGGAAAGCGACGTCCCCCGGGGAGGCTCAGGATCCCGTGGGCGCCACACACACACACCGCACCGCTGGGAGGGAGGAGAGGCGCCAAACATTGGGACAGGCGCCGAGGGACGATCGCGGCTGGGAGCATCCGCATCGACTGAGCCCCCAGCCTGTGCTGCGTAGCCAGAAGGGAGCCATGGGGCTCTCTAGTGGCTTTCGGTCGTTCCTCGCCTGGTTCCTTAATAGATAGGAAAGGGGGCCTGGAGGCTGGGTACCCCTAGCTCTGCTTGTCACTGGGCGTGTTCCCCTGGAGGCAGTGACTTGCTGCTGCTTAGGGAGCCTTTCCTTTAGCTTCTCCAAAGGATCGTTATAGGAAAAGTCATTCACTTCATCCCTCCTGGAAACGATCTCCGCAGCCCGTGGGATGGGGATTTCATATCCTACCACCGGAGGGGAAAGGGTGCTCGCTGCAGGGACAGGAGGGACGTTTGAGGACAGAACCAGAAACTTTAACCGGTCATCTGTTTCTCCTTTTGTATAGGAAAGTGCTGGAGTAGTGGCTTAACAAATCCCAGGAATGTGAATAGGATTAAAGATGTTGGATTTTCTGTGTAACCCCCCCCCCCACCCCTTTCAACTCAATTGACTTGTAGGGAATGGTTAACAGAAGGTTTGGAACAAAGGTTTCTGCCACTCAGAGAAGGGTTTGTGGAGCACAGCAGCTGTAAGCTCCAGGGAGAACCAAGTTCATAAGTGGTGCCATGATGATGATGATGATGATGGTGTGGGTGGGTGCCTTGGTGATGTTGATGATGATGTGTGTATTTAAACTAAGGCATTTCAGGATCAGCCATAGGCATCCATGTTAATAGTGCAGTAGAAATAAGTTAAACACCAGTATTCTGTGTCCAAAAAGAACAACCTTGGTACAGATTGGGAGGCATAATGGACAGCTCCATCCGTGGCCCCAGACACTTCCTTAGTATAATTTTGCAGTTGAATTTCATTATTTTAATGGGTGACTTATTATTCACAGTGACTTCTGTGAGATTTTCAAATGCTTGAAAAACATCATTAGCCTGTTCCAAAGTTCCCTGAAATTAGCGGAAAACTCCCTTTGACTTTGCATCAGGCTCTACAAGTATACTACTGTATGTTCAGTTGCATACAATAAAGTCACATCTCCAGACAACTGACATAACCTGGGATTTGTACATTGACCCGTTAAGCTGGCACAGGGGCAAGTGCAGAGTATTGCAAGTCATATTTTGAAGGCCAGAAAAGGCCAGGAGACATAATAGTTGATGCAAGAAGATAAGAAGGGGAAAAGAGTTGAATCAATTCTACCTTGTTATACTTGGTCAGCTTTGGTCTCCGAGTGCTAGGAAAACTTATAGTATTTTAGCCTCTAAATAAATGTAATGTGATTAGTTTTGCCTTAACGTTTTTGTTGTGATTTCAGAAAGGGAGAAACAGTTTCCATTGAGTTTAAATGTCCAAAAGGCAGAGGGATAATTAAATCTATCTTTATCTGATTTCAGTTATTACCTCTTTTTTCCTTTACAGAAAAACTTTAAGTAGTTTTCTCAATTAATTTTAGTTTTTGGTTGTTTTCAATTAACACATGAAACAGTGCCTGTGTTCTACTTCTTCAATGTGATTCATTATGGTGTGTGCCATTTATAAAGTTGTCCCTCAGTACACAGGTCAGTACATGAGTCAGGACTCCAGTCTATTACTTACAGTTCCTTGAATGAGATGCAGAAAGCTTGAGGTTCCATATGCATTGCATCCAGGACTTTCACTGCCGTCCAGTCATATACTACAGTTTTGGACAGGTTCCTCAACACACTGACCAGATAACCTAGCTATGTACCTTGAAGTTCCAACATCTGCCCAGGTCCTTGGTCAGAAAGGAACTTGCCAGCTGGAATTACCTCTCCAAGGTAATTCTCAGTTTTATGCTAGTCTGTACCCTTTATCTGAGGACTTTTGCAAAGGGAGTGGCTTACAGGACACACTTCTTTATTAAAAAGGGAATTTTTGTTTATATTTTACCAGCTGGATCCTTGCACAGTGCAATTTAAAATCTAGTCTAAAATCAACTCCTTGGTTGAAGATCACAGACATTATATATTAATTTTTCTCCCCCCAAATTACTTTTCCCAAAAATGTTTTTCAATAGTGTGAGTAAGAAAGATGGGCAATAATATTCTTTATCGATTTTTGTAACTTTATTCTCTTTTTTAATTATAAAACACCTTTAGTGTGCTGGAACAAGGTTAGTGAGACTGTTATAATCATTTCTGCGTAATTTATTAATGATATCTATGTAATTTTTTCAGTGCACACATTTAATTAAAATAGCATGACCTTGAATGGACCATGTGACTCTGGCTTCTCTTTCAGAGTAAGTGCTGTCTTAGAGTGAAATCACAGTGAGAAATGTGCAGGTAGAACATTGCTATTTATAATGTGATATTAATGGGTCATGTTTGTTTGAAAGTTTTTATAACTCAGCAATCAAAATTCACTGTTGGATGAAATTTATGTATGACTAATTCAGTTTTACAGGCATTAGCTTAACTGTTTTGGAATTTCAGAAGGGAAAAACTGCTTTACTGATCTGTGATTATTTATTTTGTGCTTGGTTACTTAAACACATGCAGTTTTGAAATGGTAAAAAAATGCGAGCTTTTATCCCATTATGAGGCTACATATATATTTTATTTTAAGTCCAAAGCACCAGCTCCCAAGTATTTCACATAGAAAAGCAGATCCTCTTAATGCAGAGTTGCTATAGATCATCGGGTGGGGCAAACCTCATGGAAAACTAGTTAGTAGTCATGGACAATGACCTTATGTTGAACATGGAGGTGTGGTCCACAATCCATAAGGAATTTAATAGAATTACTGCACAGGCTTTGTACAGTGAAGATAAACGCATAAGAATTTCAGTCTGATAGCAACCACTATGGTCTATATCCTATTAATAATAATCCACAGAGTAAGTATTTTCTGGAGACTATTTGCTATTTATTGTGCAACTCCTCCATTATGACCTTGTTGGTACAACCATGATGATTCTGTTAAAAACATATGGGGTGAAATCCTGGCTCAAATAAAGTTAATAACAAAACTCCCATTGGCATGAGTAGAGATATGATTTCACCCCAGTGTCCGATAGATTTTCGAGACATTATTATATCAGTGTAAGAATGTTGAAAAGCTATGGAATTGTTAATTAGATCAAATTCTCATTGTAATGCATTATGAACTTCTATGCCAGAGTCATTTTGATGCCTAAAAGAATTCTAGTGAGTCCACAGATAAGGAGGAATTACTGCCATTAATTTCAAACTTGGCAGTTTTTACATGTGAAATATTTTGAATAAGCTCCTGTGTTATTCTTAAGCATACTGATGCTTTGTATTTTTCTTTTTTAAAAAATGTGTATAATATTTTTAACGTTCCTTTATTAACAATAAAAAATATTATGGAGAAACCTTCCCCCTCATCCCCCAGTAGGATGAGTAGCCAGGTTGTGCACTGAGAAGATCCATAAAAGAGAAGGAATGGTGTCCTGCAATATCACTCAGTGGTCATTCATTACTACAGCCTCCAGTTCCACAATAAACCTTGGGCCTGTACTAGGCCCCAGCAATGGGATGGGCAAGTCTCTTCCCTTCCTACATAAGGTGTCACCATCCCAATGGCGCTGGAACACATTTTATATTGAGGGTGTTGAAAGCCAGCTAATAAAACTGTAAAGCAGTGGTCCCCATTTTTTTTATCTCGTGCCCTCACTTCCTCCTGTCTGCACCCCTCCACACCTGAGCTGGGTCTGGGAGTGGGGCCATGGCTCTGGGAGGGGGGACATGGACAGAGATAAGGGAGCAGAGGATGGTGCCACAGCTGGGAGGGGGCACAGGGCTGGCAGTCAGAGCCATAAGCACAGGGCCAGGAAGGCACAGGGCCAGCAGCGGGGATGGGAGCAGACCCCGGGTGAAGGGCCAGGAGCAGAGCTCCCAGTGTGGACATGTGGGGCCAGGAGCAGAGCCTCTGCTGTGGGCCAGGGGTGCTGCAGCACACCCCCATGCCCTTAATTCCTGCACCTACTCACCATCCTATTATATTTTTGACTTTAGTCAGAAAGCTGCTGTGTCCTGGGCTGCAGGAAATCCTCACACAACTCTGTCATCGGCTGGGAATCCTAGTTTCCCACCCCTACTCATAGCAGGACCACACTGGATGTTCCTCCTCTCTGAACTTAGTGCTCGGGGGGGAAAGAATCTCTCCCTCATTCCACTTTTCACTTACCACAAGTTACTACTAGAGAATAATTGCGGAACTTAATCTTTGTTTCCCTAAGTACTTCACTCAGGATAACATTGTAGACCTGGCAAAAATTCTTGCTTAGCTATATGGACCTTTGACTTCTGTAAACCATGGGGAGAGGGGTAATGTGATTGATTTTATTTGAGTTATATTGGTGTAAAACTGGTGTAAGCGAGATGAGAATCAGACTCTATCTGGAGATCCTTTCTCACAGATATGTGTTCCTGTGGGACTTTCATCTGAGTTTGAGGACTCCAACTAAATTACTATTGTTTAAATTATTTTGTATTTCACAACATTGCATTTAAAAGTGAATGTGGTTGTTGTAATAATATTTGGTACATCCTTCTCATTAGTGGAAGCCGTCTTTTAAGAGTATGATGGGACACTTGATTGTAGAATCTATTTGCAAGAGACTGAGAGCTGTGTTTGGGAGATGGTGACTGTGTGTTCAGAGAATAGAATTTTATACTGCTGACAGAAAGCCTTCTCAAATCTTAGCTTGGTTTATGGGCTCCCATTCCAATCCAGCAGAGTCTCTAAAAAGGTTTTGATGTGTTCTCTCTATCTCAGGTACTTATGTGGTCCTCACGACAGTAGTATCTGAACAACTCAGAGCCTTTGTTATGCTCAAAACATCTCTGAGGGATGGAGAAGTGCTGTTATCCCCATTTTACAATTGGGGACTGAGGCATAGAGAGGCTAAAGGCCAGACTTTAAGGGTATTTAGGTGCCTCAGGATGCAGATAGGTGCATCATGGGATATTCATTGATTTCAGTGGCAGTTAGGGACCTGGCGATTTTGAAAATAACATTAGGCATCAATCTTCATCTTAAGGTGCCTAAATATATTTAAAATGTTGCCCTTAAGTGACTTGCCTAAGGTCACACAGGAAGTCTGGCAGAACAGGGAACTGAACCGAACTCTTCTAAGTCTCACAGTATAACCATAACCACTGGACCGGCCTTTCTATACTTATTATACCTTGGTGTGAATCCTCCCTTTGTGAAAGATATGGTACCCTTTGCTTTTTAAAATAGTATGGCTATTTGGGCCAAATCCATCTCTGGTGTAACTCTGAAGACTTTAATAGAGTTACAGTAGGTAAGAATTTGGCCGTATAGATCCAGTGTTACAGTATCTGTCCAGCTCAAGCATTTCAGTAACTATCAATTTTCCTCCTAAATCATAACAGTCTACCAATAATGCAATATAATTGTATCACATTCCATTTGTACAATTGCCTCACAGTGCGTAGAAGCTTCCATAATTGAAGTGTTGCAAGGAGAGTGTGCAATAGCTGGTAGACACAGAAAAAAAAGGAGAAGAACAATGGCTTTTTACCAAAAAAGGGCATGATCTGGCAGTCCCTAACCAGACAAAGTTCCCAGTATCATCTTTCAAATAGTACTTTTCTCATTGTTTTTAATTTCCTCAAGAGATTATTTTAAAATCCCTAGTGTTGGTTGAAATATCTAAAACTTGAGTTCAGAAACCTCATGTCCATCATTTGGAACCTTCAGTAGAAGCTTATTTGACATGAGGATGTTGTTTGGTATTAATCTGCCACGTAGTTATACTGACATAGTTATACCGGCCTAAGCCCCAGTTTAGAGAGTGCTATGTTGGTGGAAGAGCTTCTCCCACTCACATAGCTACTGCCTCTTGGGGAAGTGGATTAACTAAGACAACAGAAGAGCTTTCTGATCTCAGTTTGAAGCACTGCAGCAGCGTAGCAGTTCAGGCATACATCTCAGGAATAATCAGATCCAAGCACGCTCTGGGGCTATAAGGCCGGGGGAGATTCCATCTCTGTGCAGAGGGCCAGCATGAGGACTATGCTCTTGTTAGGTCTCTTAAATCCTCAAAATTAGGGATTCAGTGGGATTTAAATTGTGCTGGTCACATTCACCACCCCAGAAGATTGTTACATCTTCCCCATCAGTTCCAGCTGCCTAATGAGAATTTTGTTCTGATGGGGTCAAGGTAATTTGTCCAATATCACAGACTCTGTCCTGTGAAAAATGGACTCAGGAAATATTTGCTGAAGTCATAATGTAGGGATAGAGTTTTCCCCAACTGATTGACTGATCTGGGGAAGAATTTTTAAATTGAGGTCTCTCTGGCTGAGCATAGAGTGCTAGCTAGTAACTTATTTTTTTTAAAAATAAAGCTCAGAAATAGAGAACTAGAGCAGCTTGAGGACAAAAGAGAAAAACTAGAAGTTGATTTTGCAGTTGTCACTAGCAACCATAGTAGATTAATAGGACAACTGCAAAAATTACAACAGGCATATAATGGGCCAGATTATTCACTCTGTCATACCAGCAAAACCCTGTGTAACTTTGTTAAAGTGAATAGAGTCCATTTGGTATAAAATTGGTGTTACAGAATGGGAATTCAGGCCCAGTGTATCTAATATATAGAAAAATGGTGTCAATTGCCTTTAATCTATCCAGATATTTATATCACACTCATTTTTATCTGAGCACCTAATTGCATTGATTGAACTAAACCACAGAATATTACTCACTAAATTATATGCTTTTCTGCATTTTCTACAAAAAGAAAATCTCTGCAGCTTTGGGGAATGTGGGAAAGTTTTAGGAAACATTTTCTTTATATTTCTGTCAATCATTTAGAAAATGGATTTCTTAAATGAATTAATCTGCATATTTCCTTGTATCAGGTAAGACATTTTCACTCCTGGGCCAAGTTTTATAAAGCACATCAAGCTTCTGCCTACAAAAGCAGGCCTGGGACCAAAGGAAAAACCCTTTTCACCACATGTCGTTTCTGCAATATAAAAGTTGAGCTCTCTTTTTACAGTCAGATCAGCAGGTGTGCTGTACTTAGTTTAGGACTGTAGTGTTAAAGTGTATGAAAGTTTTGTCTGAAACTTGTTATAGATACAGTCACTGGGCCAGTTCATTAGCTGGTGTTGGTTCATAATGATTTAGTTGGGTTTGGTACTGCTTTGAACAGAGGGTTGGACTAGATGACCTCCTGAGATCCCTTCCAACCCTGATATTCTATGATTCTATGTTGAATTCAACGGAACTATGACCACATACACCAGCTGAGGATCAGGTATGTTATTATACATACCAGAGCCATAACTATACATTTTGGTGCCTGGGGCAAGCAGGTATATTTGCGCTGCCTACCAGAGGCGTTGCATAGGAGACGAAGCATGTGGGGTCATATGCTCCCCTCTGATTTTTTGATTGCATCTCTCTGCAACCCAGACAGGCTGGGTGGCCTGCTGAGTTGAGTTGGGAGACGGGGGTGGGAGTGGAGTGGCACTTCCTCCCTGAACTCTACCATATGGGCCTGGTCCCAAAGGCAGAGTTTGACTTCTGTTCTTGGGGGACATAGGGCTTAATAAAAATGTTCGTGGATAGAGAATATGGAAGTTAGATACTCACATGTGTGTATGTGAAGTGGTTGCATGTTCACTCAATCACAGAACAGAGACAATGTGGTATGATTTATCTGGCCATTCCTTATTGAATAACACATCTTGATTTTTGAATTTTGGGCAACCCAGAATGCAAACATTAGGACAAGGTATCTGTTGAATAAATGGGAGGAAATTATGATCTGCCTCTCTCTATCCCACAAATAGAAAAACATGGCTCCACTTGCCGAATAAATTAGTCATTGCACTCTTCAGGCTCTGGAGTGCCGGGACGGATATACAGTTTGTGAAGGAGGCAATGCCCTTGAATGCTACCCCCCTCCCCTGTAATCTCTTCGCAGAGCTGGTACCACCAGTCTCCACTGTTCCCCATTTTTCCACACCATGTAGTTATGAGCCCTGGACAGCTGTTCTGTTCACCCCACCTTGGTAACTGCCCTGTTAGATACTAGGACCTGCTTCTTATTCACACTAATAGGGCTTGTCTACACTTGAAATGCTACAGCTGCATCTCTGCAGCTGCTCTGTTGCTGGGCTTAAGTGTAGACTACTCCTCCTGATGGGAGAAGTTCTCCCATTAGCATAGGTAATCCATCAACCCGAGAGGAGGTAGCTAAGTCAGTGGAAGAATTCTTTTATCCACCTTGAAGTCTACACTGGGGGTTAGGCTGGCTTAACTATGCTGTTCAGGCATGTGGATTTTTCACTCCGCTGAGAGACATAGTAAAGCTGACTTAATTTTCTAATGTAGGGGCATGTCTTCACTAGGACTTAACGTCGACTTTAAGTCGAACTAAAGGTGTACCTGTCTTCACCTGCATGCCCTTAAAGTCGATTTAAAGGGGCCTCAAAATCGACTTTGTAACTCCTGCTTGACGAGAGAAGTAAGGCTAAAATCGACTTCTCTACGTCTATTGTGAGTAAGTGAAGAGGCATCTGATGTTAAGCCTCCGACCTCCGAGCAGCCCCACGGACCCCCCCCCCGCCGCCTGCCCAAGCAGCCCCGCGAACCCCCCCGCCCGCCCAAGCAGCCCCGCGCCGGACCCCCCGCCCGCCCAAACAGCTCCGCGAACCCCCCCGCCCGCCCGAGCAGCCCCACGAACCCCCCGCTCGCCCAAGCAGCCCCGCGCCGGACCCCCCGCCCGACCGAGCAGCCCCGCGGACCCCCCGCTCGCCCAAGCAGCCCGGCGCCGGCTCCCCCCCCCTCGGGCGGGCGGGGGGTCCAGCTTGGGGCTCTTAAGGCGGGCGGGGGGGTCCGCGGGGCTGCTCGGGCGGGCGGGGGGGTTCGCGGAGCTGTTTGGGCAGGTGGGGGGGTTCGCGGGGCTGCTCGGGCGGGCGGGGGGGTTCGCGGGGCTGCTTGGGCAGGCGAGGGGGGTCGCGGAGCTGTTTGGGCGGGCGGGGGGTCCGGCGCGGGGCTGTTCGGGCGGGCGGGGGGGTCCGCGGGGCTGCTTGGGGGGGCGGGGGGGTCCGCGGGGCTGCTTGGGCAGGCGGGGGGGGGGGGGTCCGGCACGCATTGCACTGTGGGCTACCTACCCACAGTGCAATGCGGGCTATGTCGACCCCTGCAAAAGTTCTAGGACAGACAGTGTCGACCACTGTCGACCTGCTGTCCTGGTGGGGACACACTGATTCGATTTTCTAAAGTCGAGTTTAGAAAATCGAATTAAGGGAAATCGACCTAGTCCTGTAGTGAAGACATACCCTAGATCAGGCCTTGGTCATTGGAAATGTAAATCACACCTAGCACTCCTGGTAATCCTTCTCTACGAGGGGATTAGCTCAGAGCTCTTTAAAGTGCTCAGACTTGCTGTGCTCAGGGGGGTGATTTTTCACCCCTTGAGCCAGCAAGTTAGAGCTCTATAAAATGTAAGTGTAGACAAGCTCTGAGTGTAATTATCAAAATAATTCCATGCAAAACTACAACATTATCCATTTTTGGATCCGGCCTTATAACTTACCTCTGCCTTGACACATACAATACAGTTGACAATGGCTAGATAATTGGTGTACTATGACTGTTAACCATTCTGTTATGTTAGCCATGTTCGTTTCATTGTTACTGTGTCCTTCCTCCCTCCACCCATGTTTGTTGTATCCACCTGTTGTCTCTGATCATGCACTAAAATTACAAGTTTTTGGGGGCACGGACTACTTTTTTATTACAACAGTTAGTTTAATGACTCTTATTTGGGGTCTCTAGCTGCTAAGGCAACACAAATAATAATAAATCAGGATTAAGCCACAACCCAATTTTAATGCAACATTTTTAACTGGGAACATTCTGTACCATATTAGCCTGGTCTACACTAACAAGCTTTAAAACCATTACTTACTACTGGTGCAGGTGTACTGATGGAAGCAGTAGTGTAGACAGAATTTGGGCAGTACGATTAGAAATCAAGGGGAAAAATGCCTAAATCCTGGCTACAATGAGCTTTCACCATTGCTATCCATGGTTGAGCTGCCTCTGTAGTGAATTAGAGCTATGTATATTGATAGTGTAAGTGTAACACCGACAGACCCCTGTTGTGAGTGGGTGGGGTCAAACCTAGGGCCTTTGGAGATTAGTGCATGAGCCTCTACCGCATGAGCTAAAAGTCATCAGGCTGTTAACTAAGGCTGTAGAGCAGACTCATTTTCTCTCTCTCTCTTTAAGTGGTATCTGTGCCACTAGATGGGACAGAACACCACACCCAGAAGGTGTGTGGTTACATATGTGCAACTGTTGGAAGGACCCTCCCCTGTAACATACATTGTTTGCACATTTCCTGAACAGTTCAGTTTTTCCGCTATAGTTTATCTGCTTCATTTACTTGCGAAAAGCCATTTTCTCCCCTGGTCAACTTTTTAAAGAACTGTAAGAATTTCTGATAAGCCAGTATAAAGAGCTTTTTCAACACTCACTCTGTTTTGGTCATCTTCCAGTAAAAATAATGTAAAAGAGTTCAGGGAAAGAATGCAATGCAGCCCTGGAGGAAAATAGAGGAAAATCAAGATATTGTTTTTCTTTTATTAGTTTTCAATAAGGTCTGCTAGATTTGTGTTTACATTGAATTTTTATGTTATTCATGTGACAGTGGGATACTGAAATAATTGTAGTTAATTCAGAATCACTGAACACAAAGATTTTTTAAATGTTTCCTTTAAATATCTACTGGAGATACCGGAATTTTTTGACCAGCCTTTATTTTATGAGGCATTGTAGCTGTTTTTTAACAGCAGTAATATTAATGTTATTGAATGTAAAAGTCTGAGAAAATAAAAAGCAACAGAGTATATCCGGCATCTGAGCAAAGCAACACCAGCTTTTGCTGTTCTCAGTGAGATCTCACGGCCAAGTAGGTTCAGCTTGGTCAGTTGAAGACTTCCAAACAACTTGTAGCTGCAGAAATTAGTGAAGTCGGTACGTAGGGAGTCGCAGTCTTCCTTCTGAATTTATATGGGTAGGATTGGCAGAATTATATTTTTTTTTAAAATTTGGATAGATAATATCACTGTTTATTTTTAAACACTTTTTCAATGTTTATCAATTGTAATGTTCACAGATCTGGGAAATTATGGGGGGCAGACAATAACAATTTAATGACTAGCATTGAGATGAAAAACGGTAAAGCTTTGTAATCATTAAAACACAAATTGTCAATACCACATGTCAAAATATCAAAGTGAATACTCTTACATCAAATCCTAATAAGTTCTCAAGCAGCATTTTTCTTACTTTGCCTCTTTGTCCATTTAGATCATCATTGATGGAAATATTTTTGTTGGTTTGTGCGTTGATGGGAAATTGACATTTACCAACATTTACCAATAATCCAAGCCTATATATGGTTATTGCCACTAGGGTGCTGAAGAATGTTCTACTGGGGAAGCTGAGTTGCAGATGAGAAATGAAAACAGCGGGCTTTACATCAGTCTCTCTAGGCATGTATATTGTGCTCATTATAGTGATATCTGAACAGCTTCCATATTCTAAAAAAACTACACAAGATAATGTAACTTAAGATTCCATAATACTTCTTATGGTTTGTTAAGATTGGTGTCATGGTCAAATTCCAGTAAATTTCAATCTAAGAAATTATGTTTTGCCTGCCCTCATTTTTTCTGGAGTCTCATTTGTATGGTATTCTTCTTTACTTCCTAATGTAAACTGATATATATCATTTCTAAGAAGTGTTAATAAATTGCTGTGTTTCCCCACAAAGGATTGCATTTTGACCATGGATAAGGATATAGTTTGTAAGGCATCTTAAATCTGTTAAATTTTCTGGGCTGAGAGGAGCTCTCTAAAAGTGAGTTATCGTAAGGATTAGAACCGTGCTTCTCCAATACAATTGGTTTTGTGTTCTTTTTTTAGTCTTGAAAAGAAATTCAGCCATCTGTGAGGACATTCACTATTCTCATAGTGTATTACGGTGGTGTCTACAAACCCTAGCTGAAATTGGGTCCCATTGTGCTAGCTGGGAGTGGGTCCCAATGAGAAACAGTCCCTGCCCCCAAAGACATTACAGTCTAAATAAATGGTGGGAGGGATACAGAGGCATGACGAGGTGAAGTGACTTGCCCAAAGTGCCACACCAAGTCAGTGACACTGCCAAGAATAGACCCAGGTCTTCTGACTCTCCTGAGCCTTATGCACTAGAACACACTACTTTCCCTATATCAATGTAATTAGATTATACTTTTGACAGTACTTTCCATTGACATTTGACAGTACTTTACATCTGGTTTGGATTTATTTTCTTCTTCAGATGGCTTTTTTGTCTTTTAAGGATGGAGGGTCAAATTGAGCCTTTATTCTAAGTAGGCACTTCTCAACTGAAGTAAACATACACTTATACCAAAGGTTATTCTGAGTCTTGAATCACTAAAGAAAAGACTCTAGTGCATTGGTCACCAGAAATCCTGCTGACTGGCAGAGTAAAATTTTTTTATAGGTGGTTAATTTTAATCACTTTCATTCAGTGACAAATCCCAGGTACAATTTACTTTTCTTGTAAACCAGAAGCTTTATCAGTAACACAGCAGGGCCAGCATTCAGGGATCTGTACAGATGAAAGTGTGCTAAAGAATGTGTTCTCCTGAAATAAATTGCCTTGTAGAAATATATTGTAAATAGTAAAGTGTGGGAGTCCAAGTAACATAAATGAGTAGTTTAATCTAAAAATAAGATACTAGAATTGGAAGAAGTATAGAGAAGGAGAACAAAAATCAGCATGGATAAGAACAGATGAGAAAGACTAAGGACGGATATAATAGAGATCTATAAAATCATAAATGGTGTTATTTCCCCCTGCACATTACATAGGAACTAAGAGTCACCAATTAAATTAATAGGAAGCAGGTTTTTAAAAAAACATAAAGAAGTAGTTCTCCACACAACACACAGTCAACCTGTGGAACTCATTGCCGGGGGATGTTGTGAAGGCCAAAAATATAATTGGGATGAAAAAAGAATTAGATACCTTCATGGAGGATAGGTCCATCAATGGCTATTAGCCAAGATGGTCACCATGTTCTGGTACCTCCCAACTGCCAGAAGCTGGGAGTGGGCAGCCAGGGATGGATTACTTGGGAATTGCTCTGTTTTTTCACTCACTTTGATGCATATGTCAGCAGCCACTATCGGAAGACAGGATACTGGGCTATCAGTGGTTCTCAAACTTTTTGTAGTGGTGACCCCTTTCCCACACCAGGCCTATAAGCGTGACCCCCCCCCCCAGGGGTCGGGCTGGGTGGGGGAGTCTAGCAGCCCCCCCACTGGGGACCAAGATCAGGAGGGGGGGTTTCAGAAGCCCGCCAGGACCGGGATGGGGGGAGATTTCAGCAGCCCCCCAGGGCCAGGATCGGGAGGGGGGGCTCGTGGGAACACCAGTAGCCCATCACAGCAGGGGCTGGGGATAGGCTCGGGCTGGCCAGGGTGCCTGCTGCAGCAGGGGCCGGGGCCGGGCTCACGCTGGGGCCTGGCTCATGGGGGCCTGGCTCGCGCGGGAGCTGGCAGCCGGCTGCGGCCAGGGCTGGGCTGAGGGGGAGGCGGCAGCCCTCAGCAGCAGGGGCCGGGCTTGGGGGCAGACTGACGCGGCTGGGCTCAGGCTCGGAGGGGCGCAGGCAGCCCGCTGTGGCCAGGGATGGTCTGGGGGAGCGCCGTCAGCCCTCTGCAGCAGCGCCTGGGGCTGGGCTCAGGCTCACCAGCAGGCCCCCGGGGCCCAGCTCGGGCTCGCCAGTGGGCCCGCTGCAGCAGGGGCCGGGGCCAGGCTCGCGCTGGGGCCTGGCTCACAGGGGCGCTGGCAGCCTGCCGCGTCCGGGGATGGTCTGGGGGAGCGCTGGCAGCCCTCCGCAGCAGGGGCTGGGCTTGGGGACAGCCCGACGTGTCCGGGCTCAGGCTCGCGGGGACGCCAGTAGCTGCCGCAGCGGCAGGTGTCACGGCCGTCTGCTGGCAGCAGGAGCTCGTGACCCCCGCATAACCAGTTGGGTCGCAACCCCCACTTTAAGAACCAATGAGCTACATGAACCATTGATCTGACACAATATGGCCATTCTCATGTTCTTAATTTGTGTTTGTTTTTAGTGTTGGTTGAAAAATAAGTGAAACACATTGATCACTACTGTATAGGCTTGTATTGAACTTCAACTGGCCCATTAAAGTGGCCTGAGAGAGACACACTGTACTGTAAGTTTAAAAAAACCAACCTGTTTATATTGGGAATATAATCAGGTTTACAATCTGTCACCACAAGCACTAAGGCAATCTGGAGCCTATGGCACACCATGACATGACTCTGTCCTTGTGGCCATTCCCTCCCAGCCCCCTTTCCCCACACTCATGCTTGGAGCATCAGTAAGCCTTCCTCCTCAGAGAGAAAGGGAAAGTGGCATGGAATCCTCTTCCCACCCCACAAACAACACTAGGGGCAGCAGCAGAGGGTCTCTTGCCCCCTGGAGAGGCGGCGATGGAAGAAGGGGCAGCTTCCCAGTACTGATCTCTGCATGGGGAAGATCTGGTTGAGTGAGTGGTAACCCCAGAAGAGTTGCTTGTAAATCACTAAGTGCATTTTTGGGCTCTGTGTAATTAGCAAATACCCCTATTAATCTAAAACTGACTAGTCAATTTGATTAAGACATTCCTATTTTAAATTATCTTCTTCCAAAGTAACTTCTCTCCTTGGATTCTCTTGGTCACATAAACTTTCTCTGCTTCACTGCTTTGTTCATCATCTCTGCTGCTAATCCCAGCCAGGGCCGGCAACAGGGGGGTACTACGGGTAGAGCTGTACCGGGCCCCGGTACAGCTCTACCCGTAGTCATCCGGCGCGGCTCTCCTCCGGACGAGCGCGCCTGTCCCCAGCCGGAGCAGTGAGCCCGGCCGGCGGCAGCGGCAGCGGCGCAGTCTGGGGGGAGAAAGGGCAGGGAGGAGAGGGAAGCAACAAGGGCGGCTCACACCGCTCCCGGGCTCTCACTCCCGCTGCGGCCAGCTGTCAGCTGGGGGGGAGCGCCGGCTGGGCGGGGGCTGGGGGGGCCGGCTGGGCTTCCTCCCCCAGCCGCTGTCAGCTGGGGAGGGAGCGCTGGCTGGGCTGGGGGGCCCCAGCCGCTGTCGGCTGGGCTGGGGGGGGGGCGGCTGGGCTGGGGGGGCCCCCAGCCGCTGTCGGCTGGGCTGGGCTGGGCGAGGGGCCCCCCCAGCCGCTGTTGGCTGGGCTGGGGGGGCCCCGGCTGGGCTGGGGGGGGGCAGCCGCTGTTGGCTGGGCTGGAGGGGGCCTGCCTGGGCTGGGGGGCCCCCCAAACTATCAGAGTAGGGGACCCCCAAATTTCTGTCGCCGGCCCTGATCCCAGCTCCAGAATATAGGGCATGGTCCTGAAAGGTGCGATGCATCCTAAACTTCCACTAAAGAAATATACGTGGTCAGTGTTCTGTACCTCTCAGGATCAGGTCATACAAAGTAATTTGTTAACATGCATTAGCCCAGGCAAAATTGCAAGTGCCTGTCATCACCAGAAGTGCTCCATAAGCCTTCTGAAGCACTGGTTTTGTGGGCAGCCTTTTTAATAGTAGCTCTGTAGTGGTATGTTAGTGATTTGAGGTTGCTTATGAGTGCTCCATTTCTAGGGGTAGCCACACCTGGATATTTTTATTCTTTAATTGTGGTGGTGCACATCTTCTTTTGACTGATGTTCCTTTGAAACACCATATATTTGGCTTTTTGAACAGTTGACTAGACCTTGTATTTGCTTGTAAGGCACCTGCAACAACATGGCATTTCTGTTTCACACTTATCAAGCAAAGCAGCTACAAATTACACATCCAAGGCGATTTATGCCTCACTGGTTGGAAAGATATAATTTCACATGTGCTGTTGAGTCTTGCTTTGTTTTGCTGTGCCAATATCAACTACTCAGTGCAGTTTCGTACAAGTATTATCCAGTATTCAATGGAGTGCAGATTATTTTATGTTTCCATAAGAGGTAGTTGTCGATTGTTTGCATTTCTTGCATCAGTGTGTTAGCATTGAGACCCCATAAAGTTGGAGCTTATTTTGAAGATTAAAGATAGCTGAAAATTCATACTTACTTGAGCCATCCACAAGCAATGCCTGTAACTTAATACCGTTTTTGTAAATTGCAGAAAATTTTGGATTAACTTGGTTTTAAGGAAAGGCTTTAAGCTATTCCCTTAAATAATTCATTATAAATACAAGGAGCTGCCTTGGCTAGCAAATTTAAGTGAGGAAGGAGAGTGGAGCTGATTTAGGTAGGAAAGGGGAATGTAGAACTAAGAGTGGAACATGGAATGAATAATTCTACTGAATTGCCTAAAGGGATATGTCGTATTTATCAACCTATCACTGTATGTCAATACTTTGCCTAACATTACTTCTTTTCAAACTACTAGCCTGTTAAAGCTGTTTTGTTGTCATGCCTTTTACACTATATTCAAGCACAGCTGGCTTAGCCATTTAAAGGAAATAAACATACTAAAGTTTAGAAGAAGACTGTATGTACCCCCCTGTCATTGTGAATCCATAGAAGCAGAGGGCTTTGGCAAGGATGTATGCCTTAGTACAGACACAGATAAGTTACATCAGAGAAGTAGCCATGTTAGTCTGGAATTGCAGAAGTGACAAAGTCCTGTGGCACCTTAAAGACTAACTAATGTATTGAAGCTTCAATACGTTAGTTAGTCTTTAAGGTGCCAAAGGACTCTTTGTCACTTCAGATAAGTTACAGTAACTTTGGGGCTCTGATTTAAACGGATAGAAACCAGGAATTTGTGAGAGAAGACTGAAAAATCAGTCTTTTCACCTATCTCATATCTTATCTAAATCAGTTGTTGCTGTAATTGCCCTCTGATATAGGGCGATGCTGTGTCAGTCCAGTGGCACAATTGAATAATATTCTGCTGTGTTACATCAGTGTGTAACTCCCCTGACTCCACTGGAGTTCCAGTGGATTCACACTAGTGTAATTCAGACTAGTATTATGTATTACAGTGAGCTGACGCACTCAGCACCACACAGTTCCTACCACATGCAACTTATAGTCCAAAAGCCAGATCCTGTAACAACTCCATACATCAAACACCTTAAGACTGAGATTTTCAAAGGAAACTGAGGGAATTAGGCACCCAATCACAATGAATTTCAAAGAGATTTAGGTACCTTTGAAGATCCTAGCCAAACCATTAAGTTCCACATAGGGGCCTGGTTGCAGGATACTCGGAGTCCTGTAGAAATGAGGCACACACATAGCTGAAATAAAAATGGTGAGTTTATTGAAGGCAGACGGTGACACACCCGCAATGAGGGCTCCCTTCGTTGCTGCCACTGAGACGGGGAAAGCCCGATGCACCGGGGCAATGCTCAGGGTGAAGCCCATTATGCAGGGGAACACAGACATAGAAATACCCATGCACATTTACATCTCATGCATACCTCATGAATAGCTAATAACTTGTTTTGCTTCATTAGTATCACACAATTCTAGCAGGCAGTTAGGACCGGAGAGCTCTGGTATGCAAGAGATAGCTCTGGTATGCAATAGCAGTGTGTTGACCGATAATACCCTTTCCCTGGTGACGAGGGGGGAGAGCGTCTCTATATGCATACCGTTACAAAATCTTCACGCACCCTACAAGCCTCAACTTAGAAAACCACAGCCCAGGCACATCTAAAAAGGTACCTTCCCAAAGTATGTTTTTAATTCACCTCAGTGTATTCTCGTTAGCGGATTATCAGTGAAAAGGTCACTTCAGTGAGGGAAGACTGAAGTGTTCAACTCAGGTCTGAATTTCTTGTTTAGGTCAATGGAATGGTGCCAGATTTTAAGAAAGGGCAGAATTTGTGCCTTGATGTTGTTTTAACATTCCCCCCCTAAGTTAATTGATTTATTTTAATGTGAAAAAAATCTCTCCTGTGAGAATTTATGAGCTCTTGGGATAGGTACCATCTTTCTGTTCTGTTTGTACAAGCTTACAGTCTAATATTAATAAGATGTCATAAGGAGTGAAGATATCAAATCACGATTAACAAAGATAGAAATGTTAAAGTTCTCAGGGGAGGGTTTCTTATGATTTGGCAGTATAAAGGTGTTTAATCCAAAGCGATATATTTAAAGACTTCATAAACAGATGATTATTGACCTAACAGAAGTTGTTGCAGTCTATTATGTCATTGACTGTAACAGGACTTTAAAATGCCAGATTTCTTGGCATCTTTCAAATCACGTATTAATATACTGCTTATGATCTTTTCCCTTGAAATAATGTGTGCAACTCTTTTTTTAAATTTATAATCTTCTATTTTTTAAAACCATATTTTTAACTGGGGTATTTATAGGTAAATGTTAATGTAAAGTACACAGGTCTATGTTTGGGTTATATAAAGATAAGAACAAAGATGTATATAATGCAATACTGTTATTCTTAACAGTATATCCAGCTACTTGATGCAGTAGTGTTATATACATAGGTGTTTGGCACAGTTGTTGTTTTACACTGATAGGTCCATAAATACAGTACTTGTCAGTAGTTTTTAAACACTGACTCTTGTTTACTTAGTAGATTTCTGATACTTGAGAATGGAAGGGAAGGATGGACTTGTGGTTGAGGCACCAGATTACGACCCCGATGATCTAGACTCAGTTTCTGCAAAGACCGTGGGCTGGTCACTTGGGCCAGATTTTTAAGATATTTAGTCATCCAAAGATTTGTAGGACTGGAAGGGACCTCAAGAGGTCATCTAGTGCAGTATCCTGCACTCACGCCAGAAGTAAGCATTATCTATAGCAGTGGTTCTCAAACTTTTGTACTGGTGACCCCTGACACATAACAAGCCTTTGAGTGCGATCCCCATTTATTAATTAAAAACACTTTTGTATATATTAAACACCACTATAAATGCTGGATGCAAAGTGGGGTTTGGGTGGAGATTGACAGCTTGTGACCACCCATGTAATAACCTCAGGACCCTCTGAGGGGTCCCAACCCCCAGTTTAAAAACCCCTGATCTAGAAAATCCCTGACAGGTATTTGCCTAATCTGCTCTTAAAAGTGTCCAATGATGGAGATTTCCACAGTCTCATTAAGCAATTTATTCCAGTGCTTAAATATCCTGACAGGAAGTTTTTCCTAATGTCCAACCTAAACTCCCTTGCTGCAGTTTAGCCCATTGATTCTTGTCCTATCCTCAGAGGTTAATGAGAACAATTTACCTCCCTCCTCCTTGTAACAGTCTTGAAAATGTACTTGAAAACTGTTACTATGTCCCCACTCAGTTTTCTCTTCTTTCCTCATTGGTCATGTTTTCTAGACCTTTGATAATGTTTGTTGCTCTTCTCTGGATTTTTTCCAATTTGTCCTAATCTTTCCTGAAATGTGGAGCCCAGAACTGGACACAGGACTGAGGCCTAATCAGCATGGAGTAAAAATTACTTCTTGTGTCTTGCTTACAACACTTCTGCTAATACATCCCAGAATGATGTTCACTTTTTTTGCAACTGTGTTACTCTGTTTACTCATTGGTGCCTAGTGAAATGTTCTGAACCACCTGGGTGCCAAACTGGGTGCCAAATCCCAGTAGGCACCTTTCTGGATCTTTAGGCACCAAAATATCATTAAAGACCTGGCCTTAATCTCTGTGACTCAGTTCCTCGTCAGTAACATTAATAAAAATATTACACATTATACAAATAACAGTTTCCACAAGGGCGTTGTGAGAGTAAATTCATTAAAGAATGTGATACATTTAGGTGCCACAGTCCGTAGAGAGATGTAGTTGTTAATGATTGAGTATGGGTCTGATCCTTCAATACTGAAGTCAATGGCCAAACTCATTAATTTTAGTGATACTGAATCAGGCTCTATAAGGGAGAGCCCACAGTGTGGTTTTAGCTCAAGGTTATTGCTTTTGCCTTAGTCTTTGTGTATTATTCTCGGCCTTTTGGCTAAGATCAAGTGTAAGTAACTCATTGGCTCTTATCAGTCTTGTGACAATATTCTAATCAAAGCTGTGATCTTTTCTCTGTCTTGTATTTCTCTTGTTTTCTTTAGCTACTTTGTAATTGTAGGTTTTTCTCTTATGAGCCATAATGTGGTGATTCGTTTCTTGCTGATGTTATTAATTTTCAGAATCTCTTTCTCTCTCTTTGCTGTTTGGTAGAGATGGGGGAGTGTCTCTCAGAACATATTATTCTTGTCTGTTTATCAAAGTAAAGCGTATGTTCAAGGTTATCTGTAAGACGTTATAAAAATGTGTGACCCAATATTTAGATCTGGGACACTCCTGGAAAACTTAGCTGCCTCCCTCACAGCAGTGGTTAGGGCTGCTTGATTTAATTTTGTTGGTGATTATGATGATAGTGAAACAACTTGTGCTGACTTTGCATTGAGATTTTCTCCTGATGGCAGGAGGGCGGGTGTGTATGTGTGGCATTTTGGAAGGTATCTGACCATCTTCCACTTCTACATTACCTTGAAATCCTGCTTCCTATTTTCCCCAGTGGTGTGACTTATCTATTTCAGGTCTCTGTTTCACTGTTATACCTGCTTGTCTTTCTGAGTTTTTGTACTTCATTTTCATACTTGTCTGTGTGTTTCTGTCCAGTGTATTGTGGTATATAGGCAATATTGTGGATTAAGATAATTATAAAAAGCAGGGTTGAAATCCTCTGCCCATTGAAGTCAATAGGAATTTTGCCATTCATTTCAGTGTGCTAAAAGTTCTCTCCTGATCTTTGTTATTCACTGAGTTGCTCAAACACTTTCAAGTCTGAACCTGAAAGAGCTTATACAGGTGAGTAATTTTATTTTGTTCCCATCTTGCTGTGGTGTCATGGATGGGGCAGGAAGTTTTTCATAACCAATTTGTTCTTTTCTGTGTTTCCAAATTAAGGTGTTATTGTACTACATGAGTGTCTAGCTTACTGCTTTGATCTTTCAGTTATATATGAAGGATGTTGACTTCCATAATGAAGCTGGAAGACCTGTTTTTCCCCCTCTATACACTACAAATAGTATGATACTTGATTATTGGATATTTTAGCTGAGCCGTTTGAAATTTGGAAGTGCCAGTCCCTTGTTTTCTTTGCTGTCATCTGGGAGTTCATATGTGATTCTATTCTTTATCTCTTCTGGAGATGAATTTGAAACACTATTCGTATTGGGATGATTCCAGAAAACGAACAGGAATCTTGGCAGGACATTCATTTCAAGGAACCCTGTTCTGTGTGTTAGGGTTAGAAGGAGAATTTGTCATCCGTTCAAACAAATAAAAGAAGTGAACAAACTAAAGTAGGTTTTTGTCTTATACAGACTTTGGGACAAAAATTTGCTTTCAGTTAAGCTAGTGTAAATTTAGAATACATCCACTGGCATAAGTGGAATTGCTCTGGATTTGTAGATGTGACTGAGAACAGATTTCAGCCCACTTTGTACAGTTGTTTTTCAAGATACCTGAAGCCCTCTTAATTCCATTTACAAGACCAGAGATCCTGGGTTGCTGAAGATGGATATTGTCTTATTGTGGCTTCTGTCCTCAGTGTGTTTATTTTTCAGCTAGAGCTTAGTCTGAATTCCTGTACTGGGTAAAGGCACTGAAAGCTCTGAGATATTTGGCTTTGATGTATAGCAGAATGTTACCTGCAAGAAAAACAATTTTGTTTTCTGCCCACTCTATATTTATGCCATATATTTCTGAGTTATTATGTAACACAATGTCCAGGGTGAAGCATAGTGGGGAAGAAAGGGCATCCTTATCCATTTTTCTTTTGGAGAGGAAAACGTCCTGAATAAACCATACACCAGAATTGAATTGATCTCTGAATACATATTCCTAAATCACTGCAAAGAAATACGTCTGTTTCACCTTGTCAAATGCTTTCTGTCATTCAGCCATGGGGACAAGAGAGTAACTAGGTACCTAACAGTAATAATTCATTTTTATTTTTATTCACCTTTCCACAAAAGCACCAAAACAGATAACATTATGGACTTTAGAGTTGCATTGTTCCAGTTCAAATTCATAGCAAATATTTCAATTACAAGAACCGTTAATTTTTTTAAAATGACCTAATATTAATGAATGTAGCAAACGTGCACTCTGAAAGGAATAGTGTCACATCAAGACTGATACAGGAATTGAGCTCAAAGTTGAGTAGCTGTATGCTAGCAGTTGAAAAAAACGCCATACAGTTGTGTAAGAGAAGCATTTGCCTGAGGTTGGCATTTTTAATAACATTATCTGGGAACAAGGTAGTAACATGTAATTATTTTGCACTCCAAACAGAATTCAAACTCTCTCTTGTCAGATTTAGTTTAAAAAAACCTTCCTTACTGAGACAGCACAGATAGTGGAGTGATAAGACTTCAGAAATACATGTAGGTAGGTAGGTCTTGCATGCCAAATGTGTCAGCCTTGAACAAATTTTTATGGTTGAGTTATAAACTCTTGATTAGGGATTTTTAATACAAATGTGCACAGATCCTCAAATTTCATGGTCATAGAGAGCTCCACTATGAGCTAACTCACTGATTAGTTAGAATTAAGATCAAGTTAACTTACAATCAAAGACAAGAAATAAAAGACAGAATAGCATACTATAGTAACCGAGGCTTGTATCTACCAAAATTATTCAAGGCCTTTCTAGGCCATGAATGCTAATTCCATATCAGACAGACCTATCCAGGTGAAAGCTAGATTCATGGTGTAGGGTTTCTTCTACCCTCCCAAAAATATTCTGCACAGTTGCTCAGTAGTAAGTATTGTAATTTTGGATATTTCAATGTGATTTCCCATCTACACTTGTAGTTCTTAATGACTTCAGCTGCAGTTGTGGACGCTCAGCTGCCCTGAACATTAGGCTCTGTGGACTAAAGTTTCAGAAGTGTCCACTACTTTTTGGCACCCCAACTGGCAATACATTGGACCAGATTTTCATCGATGCGGCCCATCACTACTGGTTTGAATTGGAGTTGTAAGTGCTCGCTACCTCTGAAAATCAATACCCAAGGTGTGTCAGGTTGGATCCCCCAAATAGTGGACACTCTTGAAAATGTTGGCCTCAACTTCTGTCTACAGTTATAATCTGGAAAGGGCTCAGATTATTTAGGAAGGAGTCTCATAAATATCCCAATAAATAATTACATAAACAGATGCCATATTCAGCTCTGGTGGCTCTCAGTAAAATTATTTGATTTTTGACATTCGGAATGTTTGATAAAGTGCTGATTGGACTGTAGTTCTCCATCTACAAATCACACCCAGTATATGCAGCAGCAATATGGCCTTTCTTACACTGCAGCCAAGATAGCTCAGTTCTGACCAGGAAGGGTCACTTGGTAGCTTTTGTGATATGGCTGCTGTTCCATAGGTTACTGGAGTGAACTAGCGAAACTCAGTTTACATATGCCTCTCAGTAGATGCTTGTTTGATCACTACAGACAAGGCTATGTTTGGACATTTGATTTAGAATAGTGAAACTCAAAATTAGTTTAAAAAAACAAACAAAACAGAAGATGAAACAAGAATATTCAAATTGTGCTTCAGAAATTACTTAGAATATTGTGAGAAGATCGTGAGAGTTTGAGTAAGGGGTTTGCATTGGAATCCTTGCCTTCAGGGTCTGATTTCCCATGGACAGAACATCGGGACAATTTTTCATGAGCTGATGAAACTTTTTGTACTTGAAGATCCTGTAACTGAGATGATTTGTGGCTTCAGACTGAGACTTAGACATTTAAATGGCAGTAAGAGCAGACACAAAAAGGGAGGCCCAGTGATAGCTGAGATTAATCTTTCACTCACAATGAAAAATAATTGATTGATTGATTTTTACCTCCATTGACGTCAATGGGAGCAAATTGAGGCCTTAAAATTCAAGGGTCTGGGTTTCTCTCCATGCCTGACTCTTGATTGTCTCATATCGCTCAAACATAAAAAATCACTCTTAATTTAAAAGGAGTGCAGGAGGAAAAGGGAAATGTTCTTTTTAACTACATTAAAGAAATGGTCAGGCTCTTACACACAAGAATAAATCAGGGAAGTATTGCTAGGCTCTGTCAGTATCTGGGTGACCTCACAATGTACATTATCAACTCCATTTATAACTTTATGGTGAAAATTTGCTCCAGGCTAAAATTTCACTGAGTTTCTGCCCAAGAGAATTCTGTTTAAATGGTTTGACTATCTTAAAATTACATGAGTTAAAAAAATCCAGATGTGTACAAGTTTGAGACAGTATATTTTGAAGAAGAGGGAATATTTTTTAGACATGCTGTACTTAAAGGTGAGGTTTAAAGATGAGTCATTTGGACTCTGGCTCTTATTCCCCTTGTGGCCTAGCAGTAAGTCTGTTAACTTACTTGTCTCTGTTTTCCCATGTGCAAACTGAGACTAACACCTACCTCCCATGGGTGTTGTAAAGATTCATTTAGCTGGTAAGTTGTGACGTCCTAGTCTGAGAAATGGGTTTTCTTCGAAATGCCATCAGAACCAGATGAGGTTAAATCACTTTGAATAGTTGCTGGGACAAATAATCCACTTGGAACTTAATTTTAAATCATCTTCAAAATTAGGGTTTGATCCTGCAAACCCTTATTCAAGACAGTGGGCCAAATTTTCAAAGGCATTTAAGGCACTTGAAGATGCAGATAAGTGTATAGTGGGATTTTCCAAAGTGCCTAGTTGCTTAACTATCCATTCCTGGGTTCAAAAGAGATGGGGGTTGGTGAAAGAGCTTTCTTCTGCTCTGGAACAAGCTCCCCTCCTTCTGACCCTAAACATGTGTGATCTGTTGGCCTTTAGATCATCCAGAAAAGTGGAGTGCTGCTGCAGATAGGGATTATTTCTCTGTGAGGAAGGGGAATTTTGTAATGTAGGTGTTTTGCTGGCTGTCATGGGTAATTTGCTGTGTGATTTTATTTGTGGTCTTGTAATTTGTGGCCGGGGTGCCTAGAACAGGGGTTCTTATAACAAAAATATTGGTGGCTGCAGAGTGGTAACAGTTGGTGGCCACTTTGACAATTTTTCCTAAAGTACTTAACTAACTTTAGGAACAACAAATAAGTATGCACATACACACATCCAAATCATTGTAAGTGATTTATGTTGGGTGCCTTTTGCAGACTCAATAAAAAAAATCACGTACAGCTGTATTTTGGTTCATCTGGCCCCTGCTGACTTTCCCAATCCATCACCTCTAGCCCCTGCTGCCTTCCCCAGCCCCTCAATGTCCGTGGCTCCCTATTGCCCCCCGATCCTGCTGCTCCACCAGCATTGCTCCAAGCTCCTTTCTGCAACCTCACATCCCAGGCTCATCCCGCTCCGTGCCTCTTGACCACAGGAACTCAGTAGGGCCAACCCTCCTGAAGCCCTGCGGGCCACCGCCCTGGGCTGAAGCCAGCCACTGGAGTTCCACAGCTGAAGCGGGGGCCAAGCGCTGCAAGAAAGGGCCTCTACTTTGCCCCTTCCCCCATTTCTGCCCAGGAGGCTGCCGTGGCCACAGGAAAACCCCTCAGTGGCTCATGCGACCACGGTGGTCACATTTGAGAAATGCTGGCCTAGAACCTTGGATAGGTGCCTCCTTTTGTATTGTAGAAAGATATAAAAGATATTAAAAATCCATCATGACATAAGAATGGCCAGACTGGGTCAGACCAATGGTCCATGTCTTCCAACAGAGGCCATTGCCAGATGCTTCAGAGGGAATGAACAGAATGACTATTGAGTGATAGTCTAGTCCCAGCTCCTAGTAGTTGAAGGCTGGGGACACCTGGAGTGTGGAGTTGTGTCCTTGACTGTCTTGTCTAATAGTCATGAATTTGTCTAGTTCAGTTTTGAACCCAGTTATACATACGGCCTTTGCATCATCCCCTGGCAATGGGTTCCACAGGTTGACTCTGCGTTGTGTGAAGAACTGTTTCCTTATGTTTGTTTTAAACCTGCTGCCTATTAAATTTCATTGCATGACCCCTGGTTCTTGTACTATGTGAAGGGGAAAATAACACTTCCTCATTCACTTTCTCCACACCATTCACGATATTATAGACCTCTATCATATGTGTCCTTAGTTGTTTCTTTTCTGAAATGAATAGTCCCAGGCTTTATAATCTCTTCTCACATGGAAGCTGTTCCATATCCCCAGTCATTTTGTTGCCCATCTCTGTACTTTTTCTAATTCTAATATATCTTCATTTGAGATGGGACAACCACAACTGTACGCAGTATTCAGCATGTGGGTATACCATAGATTTGTAGAGTGACATTATGATATTTTCTGTCATATCGTTTGCTAACATTCTGTTTGCTCAGTTTTCACCAACAGTCAAAAAAGCTGATGTTTTCAGAGAACTAGCCATGATGACTCCAAGATCTTTCTTGAGTGGTAACAGCTTATTTATACCCCATCATTTTGTGTGTATAGTTTGGTATAAGGAGGCGTGCATGTCTCTCCCATTCTGACAGGGCGAGAGGCCACACCTCCTTGCTGTTTCTCAAGCAGGGGCAGCTCACAGCTAGTTAGCCCTCCTGGTGATTAATCAAAGGCCTTGGTTACACTGGCACTTTACAGCTCTATAAAGCCTCCAGGAGCACTATAACTCACTACCCGTCCACACTGGCAAGGCACGTAGTGCGCTATAAGTCCGAGTTTATAGCCCTCGTGGTAATCCACCTCCGCACGGGGAATAAGGGCTGTAGCGCTCCCGCTGTAGTGCTACAGGGCGAATGTGGACACCCAATGCGCATTAATTAGCCTCCAGCCTGGCCCCTAATTCCCGTTCGAGCCACTCTGGTCATCACTTTCAAACTCTTTTGTCCTGTCCTCAGGTGACTACACGTCAGACCCGCCCTTTAAATTTCCAGGGAAATTTGAAAATCCACTTCCTGTTTGCTCCAGCCAGGCGTGGAGTGCTCTTCAGGGAATCTTTGCAGGTGACCATTTTGCTTTGCCATGACTCCACGTGCCATGCCTCCTCGCAATAGGCGATCTCCAGTGTGGTGCAATACTGAGGTGCTGGACCTCATCAGTTATTGGGGGGAAGAGACTGTCCAGTCTCAGCTGCGGTCTAGCCGCAGGAATTACGATACATATGGCCAGATATCATGGGCCATGATGGAAAGAGGCCATGAGCGGGACACTCTGCAGTGCCAGGTAAAAGTAAAGGAGCTTAGGATTGCTTATAGCAAAGCCCGCGAGGCAAATGGCTGCTCCAGGGCAGCCCCGGTGACTTGCAGATTTCATAAGGAGCTGGATGCGATACTTGGTGGTGATCCAATGTGCACTCCATCAAACACCGAGGACACTTCCCAGCCCACCAGTGAAGGGGTGGGGGGAAAGAGGAGGGAGAAGAGGAGGAGGATGGAGAGGAGGAGGAAGAGGAGGAGGTGGCAGCAGCTGTGACTGCGGCAGCAACCCAGGGCACGGAGGAGTACCAGGAGACATGCAGCCAGGAACTCTTCTCAAGCGCGGAGGGCAGCCAGAGCGAGCCACAGCGTCCTGCGGTTGCGGAGGGCAGGGCAGCAGCAGCAGCGGATTGCGCAGGTACAGCTAATTTTCTATTGGGAAGCCAGGCAGCTTGGGGTGGAAAGGGATGCTTGCTGCATGCTTGCCTACATGTGGAATAGTGCATTGATGCAGTCTATCACATCACAGTAATCGTCATCAGTGATTTCTTCAAAGGTCTCAATAAGAGCTCTTGAATGTGCCTGCGCAGGTTTCTCGGGAGAGCCAGCATGGCCCTTGTCCCGGTCACAATCACTAGTCCCCGCCACTGTTCTACGAGGGGGGGGGGAGCATTGCTGCACAGAGGCAAGGTGCATATGGCCCTGGGAGGAAGCCGCATCTCATTAGAATGCCCTCCCTTTCTTCGTCCGTCACCCGCAGCAGCGAGATATCTTCCAGCACGAATACCTACAGAGAATGTTGGGACAGTGCTCAGAGTACGGTACCCACACATGCCTTGCGCTCCCCCCAAGCCATAGGACAGCAAGGCAGGGAAACAATCATTCCCCCTGCATCCGGAGACAACTCACCATGGCAGGGGCTCCATTGTTGTCTGTATGGGACAGGCAAATGGGACAGAGAAACGGGGAATGTGGGGGAATCATCGCTCTGTCTGTTGTGTACAAGGGAATCCTCTGTTTATACTTTTCACTGTCTTTCCCTGTCTAGGTTCGATTTTGACTATGGCATCACTCTTATCATCCCCAGCTGACAGGCTGAGGCGGCTGAGGAAGAGGACATGAAAGAGTAAAGAGGATCTAGTGCAGCAAGTAATGCAACAGGCTGTAATGGAGAATCGAATTGCACAGCAGTGGTAGGAGAATGAGAGCAAGCGGAAGGAGAAAGAGAGCAAGTTGAGGGAGAAGGCTCGCCAGCAGAGCGAGTTACCAGCAGGAAAGCTCTGATAAGCTGTTTTCATTAATGCAGCTGCAAATAGAGACAATGCAGTGGATCGCTGTCATTCAGGAGGAGAAGCACCGTTCTCGCCGCCCCCATAATCAGTTGCCCCCAAACCCTTCCCCTCCAGGCCACTATCAACAGATGCCTGGTTATTACCACCCACAGCTGCCTCCAACCCCCCCTGTCTTCACCAACTAACCCCCCAAACCCAGGACCCTTATCCACTGCACTCAACCCCTAATAACATGCCTTATTGCCCTCCGCAAATGGGGTTCGGAGGACACAGCAATCCAGAGGGCGTTGGAGGGTATGAGATCCGGACATACGCCAATCTCTGACTGACCCCATCCCACCCCAATTGCACACACACCTCCTCCCCCACACATCCTTCATAACCTTTTATTTCAGCAGGTGAAGTAGTTCAATAAATTAAATGGCATTTTAATAAATGGGTTTCTTTATTCAGTGTACATATATTATTAATGGTAACAAAGAGTCCTGTGGCACCTTAAAGACTAAGTATAAAGTTTTGAAGCATAAGCTTTCGTGGGCTAATACCCACTTCGTCGGATGCAAGCTTGCTTCAAAACTTTATAGTTAGTCTTTAAGGTGCCACAGGACTCTTTGTTACCTCTGCTATTCCAGACTAACACGGCTACCTCTCTGATTCTTGATATATTATTAATGGGTACAGAAAACCAAATGCCTTATCCTATTAAAAGAATGCACCCTCCCTCCCTCCCTCTGTAATTCCCATTAGAACTGGCTTTCAGCATCAAAATGCTCCCTCAAAGTAGCCCTGATCCTTGCAGCCTCGCGCTGGGCCCCACTAAGAGCCCTGCTGTGCATACGTGGCCTCCAGGTGTTGAACCTCTGAGGACCATGCCTGAGTGAAGCCTTCGCCCTTCTGCTCACAAAGATTATGTAGGGCACAGCATGCAGAGATAACCGCGGATATACTTCCCTCAGCCAAGTCTAGCTTCCCATAAAGACAGTGCTAGCGCGCTTTGAGACACCCAAAAGCACACTCCATAGTCATTCGACAGCGGCTCAGCCTGTAGTTGAACCTTTCCTGGCTGCTGTCGAGGTTCCCTGTGTAGGGTTTCATGAGCCAGGGCATTAAAGGGTAAGTGGGGTCGCCAAGAATCACAATGGGCATTTCAACTTCCCCCCATGGGGATCCTCTGGTCTGGAAAAAAAGTCCCTTTTTGCAGCTTCTTGAACAGGCCAGTGTTGCGGAAGATGCGTGCGTCATGCACCTTTCCCGACCAGTTTGCATTAATGTCAGTAAAAAGTCCACGATGATCCACAAGCGCCTGGAGAACCATGGAGAAGTACCTCTTTTGGTTAATGTACTCGTCTGCTAGGTGGTCGGGCGCCAGAATAGGTATATGGGTCCCATCCATTTCCCCTCCACAATTAGGGAAACCCATTTGTTTAAAGCCAGCCATGATGTCATGCACGTTACCAAGAGTCACGATTTTTCATAGCAGGAGGCGATTAATGGCCCTGCACACTTGCATCAACACGACTCCAATGGTCGACTTTCCCACCTCAAAGTGGTTGGCCACTGGTCGGTAGCTCTCTGGGGTGGCCAGCTTCCAGACTGCAATAGCCACCCGCTTCTCCACCGGGAGGGCAGCTCTCAATCTGGTGTCCTTACGATGCAAGGCGGGGGCGAGTTCAGCACACAGTCCCAGGAAAGTGGCTTTTCTCATGCGAAAGTTTTTCAGCCACTGCTCATCGTCCCACACTTGCATGATGATGCGATCCCACCAGTCAGTGCTCGTTTCCCGTGCCCAGAAGTGGCGTTCCACGGCCGTGAGCATTTCTGTTAATGAGGCAAGCAGTTTCATGTCAAATGTGTTCATCGGCTCGATTTCGTCTTCAGACCCATCACTACTGTCACCTTGTATGTCAAGGATTAACTCTGCTGCGCTGCAAGTTGTGCTGGTGACAGTCGTCAGCATGTTCCTCAGCAGTTCCAGATCCGTTATGGCACATGAAAATGGACGACGGAGCGCGCCTTGCTGAAACCATTGAAAGATGGTGCCTGAGGTGGACAGAAACACAGGGATTGCTGGGATGTGACGTGAAGCATCACTGGGAGTTGGAACAGGATGCAGAATGCCCCACAAGCGACGCCCCCCCTTCCCACAAGGCATTGCGCCAGATCGGGAAGAGGTGCTCTGTGGGATACCTGCCCTAATGCGCTACTCCTAATGCCGCCTGAAGTGCCGCAAATGTGGCCATGTTATAGCGCTGGCGGGTCTAAGTGTGCACACGCTCCATCGCATTACCTATTGCTGTATACAGGGACAGCTATAACCAAAACCGCTATAATCCTGTAAGTGTAACCATGCCCCAAGTAGCAGTTAGTCCCTCAGCCCAATCCCTCAATCAGGGCAGTGAGCAGTTAGCAGGGCTGGCCCACAATTAGCCCAGGCCTTAATTAGTCTTTCCGCCCCAGTCCCTCAGTCAGGGCAATTCACAGTTTATAACTCAGGCTGAATCCGTGCAATACAGCCCAGCAGTTCAGGGTGGGGAATTAGCTCACAACCGGGAGGGAGAGCAAATGTGCCTAGCACCCTATCTCCAGCAGGCGCCAGACTGATTCAGGCCTCCTGGTCTATTAGTGGGGTGCCGGGGGCAGGGAGACGCAGGCCCTCACACTCCACTGCATCTTATGGCCCTATTAGTGGTGGGGTGCATCCAGATGCCCATGCACCGAGATCCCTCACTTAGCTGCCCACCTCCAGATTGCCTCACACAGAACCCTCTCAACCCACATGTGGATCCCCCCACATTAAGCCCCTCCACACTTGGTTCCTGCCTTGCTGAGCCTGCCTGCCCGCACCTGGCATGGAGTGGCAGGGCCATGGGATGTTTCTGGGGCAGGCCCAGTTCTTGTGTTGTGTCAGGGTTGGGTGCAGCCTCACAGCTGAATCATTGTCCCAGGGGAGGGGAGCTGCACCGTGATCTCCCACCTCTGTGCAGCCAGTGGTCTGTGCTCCACACTGCTATGCTGGAGCCTGCACATTTATTTGACAAATAACATTTGCAGAATTTTAAAATGTTGTGTGCATAATTTTTATTTTTTGGGGTGCAGGATTCCCCAAGGAGTATAAGGTGCCAGAAACTGTTGAACTTCTTAGGGCCCTGGGTCGGAGGCCGGTGAAGTGGGAGTGCCCAGGTTTCCCTACCAACTGCGCCTGCTGCAGACTGGGCATAAGCCCATGCCCACCTCACTCCCCTGTCTATGAAGAGGGCGTGGACTGAAAGATCTCCCTGGGAGACAACACTAGGCACGCTACCCATTAAGACACCTCGCCTGCTGACTGTATTGCAGTCTCCCTTGTCCACATGTTTGCTGACACCTAATTCTGACAATTGTAATTGATTAGGGAAGCATTATTTTCCCTTACAAAGGCCTGTTGTCTCATCCCCAACATATCATGTTCACCGATGTGTCTGATAATTCTGTTCTTTACTATAGTTTCAATCAATTTGCCTGGTGTGACATTAGGCTTACTGGCCTGTAACTGCTGGGATTGCCTCTGGAGCCTTTATAAAAGTCGGTGTTACATTAGCCATCCACCCCTCATCTGGTAGAGAGGCTGATTTAAGCAATAGGTTACATACCACAGTTTGTGGTTCTGCAGTTTTGCATTTGAGTTCCTTCCGAACTTTTGGGTGAATACCATCAGATCCTGGGGTCTTATTACTGTTTAATTTATCAGACTGTTCCAAAATATCCTCTCTTGACACCTTAATTTGGGGACAGTTCCTCAGATTTCTCACTTAAAAAAGAATGGCTCAGATGTGAAAATCTTCCTCGCATCCTCTGCAATGAAGATCAATGCTAAGAATTCATTTAGCTTCTCCGCAATAATCCTGTTGCCACTGAGTGCTCCTTTAGCACTTTGATCATCCAGTGGCCCCACTGATTCTTTAGCAGGCTTCCTGTTTCTGATGTACTTAAAAATAAATTGCTCTTAGTTTTTATGTTTTTTGCTAGTTGCTCTTCAAATTCTTTTCTGGCCTGTGATCACCATCCTGATGACTGTGATCGGTAGTATATTTCAACTGCTATACTTATGTACTTATTGAAGCATGGAATTTTATCCATAGAGATTCGGTGGTACTGTTTGATTCATTTAAGCTTTTTTACTATATGTGACTCTGTTTTCTTTTATACATAGGGCCACTCCTCCACTACTGTGACCGCCACTCCTCCACTACTGTGACTTACTCTGTCATTCCTATATATTTTGTATCTGTGTCCCATTGATTATCATTGTTCCACCCAGTTTCTGTGATGCCTCTTATATCAGTACAGTAGAACCTCAGAGTTATGAACGCCGGAGTTATGAACTGACTGGTCAACCACACACCTCTTTTGGAACTGGAAGTATGCAATCAGGCAGCAGCAGAGACCCGAAAAAGAAAATACAGTACAGTACTGCTTTAAATGTAAACTACAAAAGTAAAGGGAAAGTTTTTAAAAAAAAAGATTTAACAAGGTAGGCAAACTGTTCCTGAGCTTGTTTCATTTAAATTAAGATGGTTAAAAGCAGCATTTTTCTTCTGCATAGTAAAGTTTCAAAGCTGTATTAAGTCAATGTTTAGTTGTAAACTTTTGAAAGAACATCATAACGTTTTGTGAAGAGTACAAACATTTCAGAGTTACAACCTCCATTCCCGAGGTGTTCGTAACTCTGAGGCTCTACTGTATTCTCATTTAATACCAGGCATTCAGACTCATGCACCTTAGTAGTTAGACATCCACCAGAATTGGTGAGCTCACCTCTGGTTTTAACTGTGCAGCGTAGGAAATGCTCTCATCTTCTCAGGCCTGCAAAGATATACCAACAGCCAATACAGACCATGGAGGGCCCCATGCTTATTATATCTTGTTCAAGCGAGGAGCGGCGACAGTCTGCAAAATCAAAGCATCAGTAAAGCTTTCTCTCTGTGGCTGTTCTGTGCATGCCCTATGCAGTTCACATACCAAAATGTATGTATGATCTGGGTTTTTTTTTTAAGTTGCCTAGATATATATTTACAAGAGTGAATGAATGATTAGAGTGTCTGGCATCTCTTCACACTTTAAAAATGGTTTAAATTTATGCTCACAGGGAGCAATTATTCTGACATCTCCTTGTTCAGCCACGTCCCTTAAGGAGTATTTATTTTTCCTTTTTATTTTGTTGTTTATAAAACTTGCATAGAAAAGAATTTTACAAAGAGCAAAAAGATTGAGGCGGAAGGTGGGGAGGTGCAAACCCTGGAGTGCAAGATGGTGGCTGGAAGCCCTGCAGCCTCGAGAGTGCTACGCGTCATGGTACTGAACATTTCGTCAGTGAAACATATATACCTCATTGTGGAGGATGAGATAGGAGTTCCCGCTGTATCCTTGCCGGAGTGTCTTTTGAACCCTCTGAGTCAGCAGATATGGAGACAGATTTTGGGATAGACAGAGCCTTAACAAGAGATTTTTTTCTCTTAAAAGTTTTATAAAAAGTAAGCAAATCTTTGTAAATGCAGTTCTGTCTATCTATATTTATGTCTGTAGGTTCTTATATGGCCCCATCCTCAGAGTATTCTGTTTTAGTCTCTATAGGTTTTATACCACCCTTATCACTAAAGTCAGTCGCGTAGCTTGGGGGGAGGGGGTCAGGGGAAGTGGCCACTCCCCTGAGCCCAGTATTCCAAAAGTGGTGCCTTTTCAACTCACCGGCGTGGGAGAGGATTGGAGCAGGGGGGACCCTCGGGACCCAGGGCCGGCTCCGTGCTTTGTTTCTTTCGGTGGCATTTCAGCGGCCATACCCGCTTCACCGCTTTATCCAGCAGCGGCATTTCGGTGGCAGCTCCACAAGTTGAGGTTTTTTAGGGGCCGCGTGGGGGGGGGGGGGCGAAAAGGCTGGAGCCGGCCCTGGAAATTGTGTCTTTTTGTTTTTGTGCTCGCTCCCCCTGATGTTCAAACACTGACTGAAGTATTTCAAGCACCTTCCCGTAGATCATGAGGAGAGGCAACTAACATCTTTGTGCTCTCTTTCATCCTCTCCCCAGGGGAGAATTGTGTGTGCAGCATAGTGTTTTGTTCTGGTAGGCGTTTTTATTGTTGTTTTGATTTCTTTGATACAAGTACATGCTGATATGTTAGAGAAAGCAAGGTCCTTGCCCTTGGAGCAGAAGGTGGTGAGGTTTGGGAATGTTTTGATTTATCATCGAGTGCCCCCCAAGTAATTTTTAAAAAGGACAATAATAATTGGTCACTTGCTGTTTCCCGTCCCAGCCTGTACACACCCTTTCTGTGTGGCTGTGTTGTGTCTGGGTGAAGAGGATATTGTGGGGAATCTAAAATAAAGAAATGAATTCAGCATTCAGTTCTGAATGTCCATGGTCATTCTGATCTCCTGTGGGAGTGAGCCCCATAGCGGAGGTCCAGCTCCTGTGAAACTTCTGTCTCCCGAACTCATGAGCATCATCCATTGTTAGGGTTCCAGTAGAATGTAACTGTCATTGGAGATTATGTTCACGAATAGAGAAGTGATCTCTCAGGTAGCGCGAAGCCAATCCTATGGAGTGCTTTGAAAAGCACTAGTGAGACCTTGCATAGTTTCCAACAGGGAGCCATTGAAGTGACTGGAGCTACAATGGTTCTCAAATTTGTTGTGTTGGTGACCGCTTTCACACAACAAGCCTCTGAGTGCGACCCTCCCCACTCACGGAGAAATTAAAAACACATTTTTTATATTTAACCATGGGCTCATGTGGGTGCCCCCCATTACTCCTGGCCCCAGTGGGCTCCTCACTACCCCTTTGTCCCAGCCCCCATGGTCTCCCCCTTCACCCCTAACCCCTGCACCCTGCTCCTGTGCCCATGTAGGGAAACTGACCTGCATGACCGGAGGGGCTGGTATTGCTGCTCGCTCCCTTCTCTAGTGCTGCTCCTCCAGGCATCCCTAGGGGGCTGTGAAGGGGGAGAGCAAGGAGCAATGTTAGGAGGCAGATGCCCCGATTTTATAGGGACAGTCCCGATTTTTGGGTCTTTTTCTTATATAGGCTCCTATTTACCCCACCCCCTGTTCCAATTTTTCACATTTCCTGTCTGGTCATCCTACTCCCTGGCTCCAGATCACTTTCTCCCCCTGGGCTGCATTACGGGAGGACAGAGGAGCAGCAGCTCCTGATGCTCACTGCAGCTCTAGTGGGGGAAGTGACCTGGAGTGGTGGAACCTGGGGGGGACAAGCAGTATCTGTGTCACTGCTCCCCCCTCCATGTTCCTCTGCCGGGAGGAAGCAGGAAGGCTCATAGCTCTGTGCTTAGCTGGCCTCAGGAATCGCAGCTTTGTGCCTGGCAACACTTAGGGTTCACAGCCCCGCGCCTGGCTAGGATCAGGGCTCGCAGCCCATGCCTGGCCGGGGTTGGGGCTGACAGCTTGCAAACCCCACATAACCACGTTGCGACCCCCTGAGGGGTTGCAACCCCTAGTTTGAGAACCGGTGACTTAAGGTATGTCTACACTGCAGTTACACTCCTGTGACTGGCCTGTGTCAGGTGACTCCAGGTCATGAGGCTCGGGCTAAGAGGCTATTTAATCGTGTTGTAGATGTACGGGCTCAGGGCTGCAGCCCAAACTCTGGGACCCTCCCACCTCGCTGGGTCCTAGATCTCGGGCTGCTGCCTGAGCACGAACGTCTACACTGCAGTTAAACAGCCCCTTACTCCGAGTCCCGTGAGCCTGATTCAGCTTGCACAGGCCAGCCATGGGAGTGTAATTGCAGTGTAGACATAACTTGAGATGATTTTCATACCACCCTGTATTGCTTACGAAAGAGGCTGCATTGTAGTGAGTGCTACTTGAAGGTGTCTACCTTCATTCTCAGGTGTGCATTGTAATAATGGAGACCAGGGCCGGCGACAGGGGGGTACTATGGGTACAGCTGTACCCATTGTTGTCCCCCCTTGTCGCCGGCCTGTTGAGCGAGGAAGGGGCGGGGTGGCAGCGCGGCTCTCCCCCGGACGAGCGCGCCTGGCCCCGGCAGGAGCAGTGAGCCCGGCCGGCGGCAGCGGCGCAGTCCGGAGGAGAAAGGGCGGGGGGAGAGGGAGAACAGCAAGGGCGGCTCACGTCGCTCCCGGGATCTCGCTCCCGCCAGCTGTCAGCTGGGGGGAAGCGCCGGCTGGGCTGGGCTGGGGGGGAGCGCCGGCTGGGCTTCCTCCCCCAGCCCTGTCAGCTGGGGGGGGGGGAGCGCTGGCTGGGCTGGGGGGGGCCCCCAGCCGCTGTCGGCTGGGCTGGGGGGGGGCGGCTGGGCTGGGGCCCCCCCAAACTATCAGAGTAGGGGGCCCCCAAATTTCTGTCGCCAGCCCTGATGGAGACTGCAGGTCAACAGTGATAGAAGCAAATGTTCTTATGGTGATGGTTATTGGGACATCCAATAGCATTTAAGGGTCCCTGAGGCAGTGAATTGTGACTTAATAGTTGGTGGAGAGATGCCATTGACAGAAGGGAATGTCAGCAAGGAGGCAAATTCCATGAAGTACTTCCCTCTGACTTCTCTCAGTTCACCTTCAACTAATTTCTCTTTATTAGGTGCTGTGAAAGGTGTTGTGTATCCATCTGATGTAAAGGAAGCATAGACCTGGACAATTTTTGCTCTTGCTTTTAATGATGATTTACAGCTAAATGAAAATCTATATTTTATCTTTGAATAGTAAAAGTGTTTTTAGGGCTAGCTCATATAACAGTTGTAAATTTTAATTTTATGTCCTTTTTTATTTTCCCCCCAAATTATATAGTGTATATTGCATAGGATAACAATTTGCACTTTTATAGAAAGGTGCTTTTCCCCCCCACAGTGCTTAAAAAAATATTAGGGCTCTGTCCTGCATGGGCATTGTTTCTGCACCTTCTACTGAAACCCATAGGAGGTCTGTAAATGAAGGGCTTGATTGATTATGTGTCATGATACCTCTCTGAGTTACTAAGTATTCATAGATTCTAAGGCCCGAAGGGACTATTGTGATCATCTAGTTTGACTTCCTGCATAACACAGGCCAGAGAATTTCACTCAATGATTCCTTCATCAAGGCCATGACTTCTGTATGAGCTCTCTCTCTCTCTTTTTGCCCGTCACCCCCCAGCCGGGGTATGGGCCACCAACTGGTGTTGGTGTTTCAGTAGCAATTGGTTCCCTTACGGGGTGGAGTTGCTAGCTAGAGCGTATCTTTTAGAAAGACACGCAGGACTTTAAAGTGGCAAAGAGTCCACCATATGCCAGGTAAGTTGTTTCAATGGTTACTTACCCTCCTTGTTTCATGTTATTCCTCATCTGAATTTGTCTAGCTTTGGCCTCCAGTCATAGCATCTTGTGATGCCTTTGTCTGCAAGTTAAAGAGCCCTCTATTATCAGAAATCTTCTTTTCATATATGCACTTATAGATTATTATCCATAAACTTCTTTTGGACAAACTTTAAATATATTAACTTTTTTAATCTGAGAGGGAATTTTTTCCAGACCACATATCCTTCTTGTAGCTCTTTTCTGAACAATTGCCAATTTGTCAACATCTTTTTAAAGTGTGGATACCAAGACTGGACAAAGTATTCCAGGAGTGGTTTCACAAAGGTGATGTACTATAGTAATAACATCTTCCTGCATCTACTCAATACTTCCCTTCTTATTCGTGCAAGGATTGTATTTTCACTTTTAGCCTCTGCATCACCCTTGGAATGTACATTTAGGTAGTTAGCCACCATTATTATACCCATTTTTACAGATGGGTAAACTAAGGCAAAAAGAGTGAATGGATTTTACGTATAACCATACAAGTCTGTGTTAAAGCTGAGAAGATACTCTATGAGTCCTGATTTGGTGTACCTGGCTCTAACCGCTTGCTTCCTGCTCATTGTGTATTTCAAAAGATAACTTTATTTTTTACAGGATCTCTAGAAGTTATTGCTAAAAATTAAATGTGTGCAAAGGGTGTGGTTTTCTGGGAAAAGTTATTTAATCTAAACAAATTAATTTAGGAAGCAGACAATCAAGAGGGTGCTTAGGGCAGAGAGAATTATAGTGGCATGGCAGAGAGAAATATAGTGGTTTAGAAGCATAAATATGAATAGAACTCAAGGAACATTATTCTAATTAGTGAAATTTTTCAGAGCAACTCCGTGTAAAAAGTAATGTTCTTATGTCTTATCACACTAACATTCTGCATATTTATCTTGCTGAGCAGAGCCTAAATGTAAACTACAAATAACAAGTACTTTGAGATGGCGTTTCTGACTCAAGATAAAATTACAAAATCAACTTGGTAGCATTTTTATTTTAAGAGTCCCAGTGGAAATGTAGCTGACTTTGTTCTCATTACCTCAGTCCTCTCTTTTTTTGAAAGTGTTCGGTGGCAATATCTGAATATTATTCTCTGTGTTTACATTCTGATTTTCATACACTTAAATTTCAAGATGCTTTCCAATGTCCATATAAATATGATGTATCTTTGTCACTGTTACTGACAGAATAGTCTGCTTACCAATCAGTAACAAGTATAAAAGCTTTCACCATAAGCACTGTTTTCCACATACATGTTGCTATACTGTAGAACAAGAAAAAGGCTCTATCCTCTCAAACGGCAGCATTTACAGAGCTTTCTGCAGCTGGTACTGCCATGCGTCTTGGTATTAAGGATTATTCAAATGAGTACACTTTGTTCTGTTTAGGCACAAATAAAGCATATTCCCCTGACACAGTCCCTGAAGGATCCATGTGCAGAGCTCACTGTGCTGGAAGAATTAACTAGGATGGTTGTGATAAGGTTTAAAACTGTATAGCTGGTGAGCCAGATTTTCAGAGGTGATGAGCACTCCTCTGCATCCATGGATGGCTTGTTGCATGTGCTTAGCATGCTTGTAAACCAGACTCTGCTTCTTTATAGCCAGGTCTCGCAAGGGACTGCAAGTATTCTGGAACATGCTGAGCCACTTTAGACTCCCAATGTGGTGATGGGAGCTGAGAATACTCAGCCCCAATCTGGACCCCTGCAGTGCCTACTGCCGTGTGACGCCGCTGCCTGGGGAGACCCAGCTCACCCTCCGAGCCACAGCATGAGGGGGGAAAACGGGGAAATAATTAACACAGAAGAGTCTCTGATAATAGGCACACTCCTTCAAGATCATCAGGCCCCAGTAGATCTCTCCGCAACCCCTGGTCACAGTCACATGATCTGTGAGAAGCGGAACAGGAGCTTCCAGTCCCCACAAACAGCAGTAAAAGTGCAAGGAATGTGAGCTCCAGTCAGCACCATCCCATACCACACCCTTCACACGCACTATCATGCTGGTTGTTTGGTCCAATTCCCTCCACTTCCTGCTCTTCTCTCTTGCTGACTTCCCCTGCCTTCATGGCTCCTTTCCCTCCCACCTCTACTCCTTTCCGCCCCGCCAATGTCATGCTTACCCTTCCTTTCTCTTTTCCAGCACCTCCTGCCATGAACACATAAAAGGAAAAACGGGGCTAACAAGTCACAGGGTCACCAAGGCCTGGATCATTCTGCTTGTATATTGTGTGCCTTTGTCTTGCCCTTTGATTGTTGTCTTTAAAGATTTTAAGCTCTTCAGAGCAGGGACTGTTCTCTGTGGCTGTGCATTGCTAGCAAAGTGAGGCCCTGATCCTATTTGAGGACTTTGGGTGCTACTGCAATTATGTCAATAATAATATTCACTGGGACTGGCCAAATTCTGAATCACTTCCTTCGGCAGTCGATATTTTGATATTGTAGACTCCCGATTATCCGGGATGATCGGGAAAAACTTAATCCCGGTTAACAAAATCCCGGATAAGCAAGAGTCTACCGTGGGGCTCTGGGGGGAGGGGTGGTGCGCCGGCCGCCCTGGGGATGGGGGGTGTCCCACCGCCTGTCCCAGTCAGCTTCTTGCCAGCGGGGGTCTCAGCCCGCTGCCAGCCTGGGCTTCCTACACCCAGGCTGGCTGTGGGCTGAGACCCTGGCAGGCAAGGGGCCAGTGGGGGAAACCCCAAAGTGGCAGCAGGCTGAGCGCTCAGCCCACCGCCGCTTTGGGGCTTCCCTGCAGGCTCCTGGCAGCCAGGGTCTAAGCTCCCACTGCCAGCCTGGGCTTCATACACTGAGGCTAGGAGCAGAATGAGACACCGGTTCCCAAAGGGCCAGTGGGGGAAACCCCAAAGTGGCGGCAGGCTGAGCGCTCAGCCTGCCGCCTCTTTGGGGTTCCCCCGCTGGCCCCTTGCCAGCTGGGATCCCGCCACCTGCCCCAGTCTGCTCCCGCTGTCAGACTGGGTTCCTTACACCCAGCCTGGCAGCGGGATCTGACTGGGGCAGGCGGCAGGACCCCGGGTGGCAGGAGCCTGGGGGGAGAGGCCAAAGCGGCGGCGGGCTGAGCATTTAGCCTGCTGCCACTTTGGGCTTTCCCCCCAGGCTCCTGCCAGCCGGGGTCACAGCCCACTGCCAGCCGGGGTTTCCTACACTAAGGCTGCGGGCTCAGACCCCAGCTGGCAAGGGGCCAGTGGGGGAAATCCCAAAGCAGCGGCAGGCTGAGCGCTCAGCCCGCTGCCACTTTGGGGCTTCCCTTGCCAAACCCTGTTTTAGACGTCCCGGTTAATCCACAGCCCAGGTAACCCGAGCCCGGATAATCAGGAGCCTACTGTATGTGGATTGATGAAGAGACTACTTACATGCTTGGGGCCATCCATCTCACTGTTTTAAATATACACACACAGACAAAGATTTCTCTGCTAAATTTTCCATGCTAGGTGGTTGTTCTCTTTAGGCTCAGGGATGAACTAGAATGCACCAAACCTAATTTGTCATATATTAGGTAGAAGCAGCATAACAGTCAAAGGGACTCCAATGTTGGGTCCTTCATTTAAGAAGCAGCACAGTCCTTATAAGGCATGTTATTAAAATGGGGTTTAAGGTGCAAAATTTGTTTTGAAAATATTAATGGAAATTGCATGGTGATTCATTAACATTTTTTCAGTTTACTATGGATTGGAAGGATGCAAACGTGCAACAATAATTTTCCCACTGAGAAATGGCAGAGTTGTAATCAGCTTCATCTTTCTCATTCTGTGGCTGCTATGTGATAATGGGACTGCTCCTCTGGTTACCATTGAGTTTTGTTCTGTGGTTTTTTTTAAGGCCAGACATACAATAAGCCAGAGGTTTTTTTTTTACTGGCAGTTAAATATATTATGAATCTTTTCACACCCTTCAGATCATTTATGAAATGAGTCACTACTAAATGATGCTTTAGATAATTCATAATATTTGTTGTCTAATGAGGTCCTGCTGGCCAGTATGCTGAACTAGCCTTGATCTGTGATCGATACAGTCATTCGAATTTTGTAAATAAATAGTTCAGGGCCAGAAACTGACAACTGATACCGGTACATCACTGGCAAAAGGATTACAATAGATTCATTCAATGTACTGCACATTTGCTACAATTGGATTTTTATGATGTAAGCAAAGTTGTTGAAAATTGCACAAAGGATATTCTCTGTGTAGGGCAGACACTGGCACAGCTGCTTTGTGCAACTTTGAGGTAGAAGAGATCATTGTCATATTTCAGTGCATTGGTGCGGGCATAACACATTGTGCAAATACCCTAAGCTATAGCTAGTAGTTAGGTTCTTACTCCAAACTTGTAATTGTTGTTTATGCAACAAATTATCCCAACATAGCACAAGGAATTATGGATATGAGCCATTCTGATTTTTTTCATTTTCTGCAACTGTGAGTTCTCCTCCATGGTTAGTATTGCCCAATGCAGAGGTTTGTAGTGTGTCATGCCTCTGGAATGTAGTTCACTTCTGTTGCAGGAAAATATTTGGGATAGCAGGAGCTGAGACTGTTACAATATCAGGAACTTTTATGTTTAACATATTACTGGGGCAAAATGTTGTTTTAGCGTACATGCAGATTTCCATGTAAATATGAAAGCCTGAAAGTTTGACTGGAAACCACTGATGAATTTTAGCTGCCGTTCTCTCTCAGTCATCGGCATGCCACAGTTCCCTTTGGCTGATTGTGGGTTGTGGGTAACTCAGCTTGAAAAATTAATATGTTTTAAAAAAATGGTCCCCAACCCTTTTGTGGCCAATAGCACATTCATGTTTTCAGAAGAGTGTGGCAGGCGCCAACAATTTTGCAAGGCTTATGTTGTATTTGTACATTAATTAATACGAAAAACATCATATTTAATATTACATAATATATGAAGCCATAAGATAAAACAGGTAATTTTACATGTAAAAGGTATTAATTAAATTATTCGCCAATTACTCTTTCACCTTACCATGTGAATTTGCTCTTTTTTATGTAAGCAAAATTAAGGAATTTTTACAAAATAAGTATTATAAATAGTTTTCATCTTATTTATTTTTAAAAAGTAAAACGTTGAACTGGTGGTCCAAATATATTTATTATTCTTACTTTAACATAGATATCCGGTTATGGTTAATTAAAAATATTCTTTGTATTGTTACTTGTATCTGGATTTCATTAAACAAACAAATATGAAAAAAAGTTAAACACAAGTTAATCATAAGCACTCATCAGAACTTAATGGAAAATAGGTGTCATTAATTCAGATGGTTTTTCTAATAAAGTCAGTGTGATTTTTGGCACTGCATTTCTTCAGCCATTTTTTTGTATTTGGGAGAGTAGAATGATAATCCCATTTGTAAGTAATCGTCAAGATGGGCATCTGTAAGCCGAGATCTGTATTTTGATTTTAAGATGTTCACTGTTGAAATAGAACTTCGCATAGGTAAGTGGAACCGAAATAAGATTTTATTTTGTGTGCCACATTTTTTAAGGCAGGAAGCTTTTTTCGGTTAACCAGATTCCAAAAGTTTTCATTTGTTGTGCAGGATTTTAAAATAATATCCTTTTGAAGGTCCAAAATCTCCAGTTCCACTTCTTGTTCTTACTTGAATGAGACTCGCAATTCATGTAGCCATTTCTGTTACCTCTATTTGGCAAGAACAGTAAACCCTTGATTTAACAGACCTCGATTTAACAGACTTCAGATGCAACAGACAAAATTTCTGAGCAAGTCTGATGCATCCGAAATCCATTTCTGGTGGGCTGGCTGCCGGCTCCCAGCTGCCGCCCGGGTCCAGGCAGCGGGCGGGCTGGCTGCCGGCTCCCGGCTGCCACCCGGGTCACAGCAGCGTGCGGGCTGCCGGCTCCCAGCTGCCGCCCGGGTCACAGCAGCGTGCGGGCTGCCGGCTCCCGGCTGCCGCCCGGGTCACAGCAGCGTGCGGGCTGCCGGTTCCCAGCTCCCGCCCGAGTCCCGCCAGCGGGCGGGTTGGCTGACGGCTCCCGGCTCCCACCCGGGTCCCAGCAGCCGGGGCCCGGGCGGGCTGGCTGACGGTTCCCGGCTGCCGCCCCGGTCCCAGCAGCCGGGACCCGGGCGGGCTGGCTGACGGCTCCCGGCTGCCGCCCGGGTCCCAGCAGTGGGCGGGCTGCAGAGCTGCCGCCCCGACTCTGTGGCGGGCGGGCTGCTGCTCCGACAGCTCTTTTTTTTTTTTATTAAATAACGGACTTTTTGATTTAACGGACACCCCCTCGCCTGAATTAGTCCGTTAAATGGAGGTTTTACTGTAAAAGGATTCACAAGAAAGGCAGCTACAGGCTCAATGATGGTGAACTGTTGAAGTCTCTTTTCAAATTGCTCCAGATGTGTTTGAATGTGAATAACAAATGGTGATGGGTTAAAATCACTGTCACATACCATTTTCTTTATACTTAGGAAATGTATGAGAGACTTTGTCTTCATATGGGACATCCACAAGATCAGTTTTGCTTTGAATGATTTTACAGAACCTAGCATTTGAGCCACATGTTTGTCTTTTCCCTGGAGCTCAAGATTTAAAATGTTCAATTTGTCAGTGATGTCGGCAAGAAAAGCCAAGTCCATTAACCAGCTAGAGTCTTCTAGTTGCTCAAAGTTCTGATTTGTGGACTTCAGAAATTCTTTAATCTCTTCAATTAGGCTTAAAAAACGTGCAAGAACTTTACCTTTGTTCAGCCATCGTACTTCTGTGTGCAAGATAAGATCAGATTGTTTATCATCATCATCTTCCAACAGGGCCTTAAAAAGTCAGTGTTGCAAAGCTTTCACTCGAATAGAGTTAATTATTTTAATAACAACATTCATGACGTGTTGAAAAGAAAGAACTTTGATGCACAAAGCTTCTTGGTGGATAATGCAATGATAAGACATAAAGTTCAGAAAGGATTCATTCTTCTTGCAGAGTGCAATGAATCCATTGGCACTGCCCATCACTGCTGGTGCCCCATCAGTGGTGATCACAGACAGCTTGTGCAGTGGCATATGAAGTGATGTTGCGTATGATTTGAATAAATCATAGATGTCCTCACCCCTTTGTTCGCCCTTTCATAGGCAATACTTTTAGTAACTCTTAGTTTACAGTGAAGTCACTAAATGCCATCCTCACCATATCTGCCAACTGCGCTGTAACCGATATATCTGTCGACTCATCAAACTGCAGTGAAAACCAGTCACATATTTCCAAGTCATCCTTTAGCTGAGTTTGCATGTTGCTTGAAATTGCATGTATCCTCCTTGTAACTGTGTTGTCTGATAACTGCAAGTCTTGTATTGCCGACAAAATCTCACACTTGTTAGAAAATCCTTGAAACAGGCAATCAGCGCCAGTCAAAAATGCTTCTTTCAACAATTCACCATCTTGAAAGGGTTTTTTCTTCTTTGCGAGCAGATGAGCAATTTTAAAGGAAGCAATAGTAGCACTTTTTGACTTTACCACTTGTCTAGTAAAAACAGATTGCTGGGCAGATAGAAGAAAATTAATCAACTCAAATCAAACCTATCTCAACTCAGATTTAAGTGGATGGCTAATGTCAAAAGAGCTGTGTTTTGTTTGGAAATGGCGTTCGACATTATGTTTTTTTGGCGCTACAACAGTACCACCGCACAATAAGCAAACATATTTCCCTTTATTTTCAATAAAACGATAGGATTCTTCCCACTCTGCCTTGAAATAATATGTACATTATCTCTTATTTGAACCACTCATTTTGGGGCAAAATGTTATAAAAATAATAAATTGCAAAGCACGAGAAAACAGCATTATCAGTGCAGCAGAAGAATACTCACAAAATATATGGAAACACGGGTCACTGACATCCCACTGCGTGCGCAGGCGGAAGCAAAAAAGGAAGAGTGGTGATACATGAGACAAGACGTTGGAACCAACAGCACGCACATGAGACAGCCTACATCTGCACTACCATGATACTACTAAACCTGGCAGGTCGTTCCGGTGAACAAAAATGAGACCAGTTTGCGCATGACGTCACCCGAATGCTAATGGCCACTCAGCAGTGGGATCTGTAGAAGAAGCTGTAGTATCCGTAGTGGCTGCAGTGGCGTGACATCACCCTCCAAAAGACGTCACACCATGCATGTGCAACGACCTATAGTGAAGCCCTGCTATAATGCGCCTATAATGAATTTGGATATAGCGCAATCATACCTTGGCTCCCGGGGACACTCACCCCATGTCCTGGTACTTGGTGGTGGCTTATTTCCCCTGCTCGGCGGTGCCTGCAGCCCCGAGGTTCTCTATCAAAGAATTAGAAAAATGAGCATAGGACCAATCCTGCATGGTGCCATGCACTCTCCATTTATATTCGTTTCAATAGCAATATTCCTTGCTGGATTGAGCTCTAGAGTCTGGCATGGATCTGTTTACTAGGATCAAGATAAGGGGTTTATTTTGGCTGGAGCTGCTTTTCTTTGGAAATATTTCAAATATTTTCAGTTTGGGTGGCTCATGCTTTTCTAACTTCTAACTTTCAGTGGAGTGGTTTATGTTTGGTCTGATGTTAGATGTTATGGTGGTGATAACAGTGATAGAAAAGCCAAACTGTTCCATATTTTTCATCTGTCCTATTTCTAATGTTCCAGACAGCTGCTAAATAGTTAATTTATTATATGTTAAAAAAAGCAATTTTTCAAAAAAATTAACGTTCTCCCTTAAAGATGATTGCCCTAAACTAAATAGCCCATCCTAAACAATGTAGAAATTAGGGCTGCCAAGTGATTAAAAGAATGAATCACGATTAAAAATATTAATTACATGATTAATCTCACTGTTAAAGAATAATAGAATACACTTTATTTAGCTATTTTTGGATGTTTTCTACATTTTCAACCATATTGATTTAAATTACCACAATTTTTTAAAACACGATTATTATTTTTTAGTTAACTGCATGAATTAACTGCAATTAATTGACCGCCGTAGAATAAATCCCATTTAGGACAGATGTACCAGTGAATCAAATAATGTACTCATGATCTAAGGACCCTGCACTGCAGGGAAGTAGATGGGAATTAAGAGTGCTCAGCTCATTGAATTTTTATTAAAGCTAATGTTAAAAATGAAAACATACACAAATTGAGAAGTAAGGTACTGGACATCTGGAGTCAGGCTGGGGTTATGGGCGATTGTAGGTAACAGGTACAGGGTTTACAAGGTACATGTATATTACATATCCAGCATAAATCCAGATTGGGGTGTGGGAGTTTTTTAAAGCGTCAGTGTATAGGTGTGTTCTGTTACACCAAAATGAAGCCCTTTTTTGTGTACTATGTTGTTGGTTTGTTTGTATTTTGCGGAGGGGGATAAGCAGCATTTCAGTGAAATATCAGTACACATAGCTGGCACCTGTAATGTGCTTTTTAATTCACTGCAATTGATTTATTCATATCAAAATATTATATTGCTTTGTAGATTTAAAATAATTTCAAAATAAAAAGGCTTGCATAATGTTTGTTGGCCTACATTTAAGCCTGTTGGGTTGATGCTGTTTCAGTTATAGAAAGAGATGAACGAAACAGATGAAGTTGAATGAAATTAAATTAATCTTAACACCCACTAAGTTTCTTTTTAAAATCAATGAGTGTTACATTATGTAATCAGGGTTTATGTGCTGCTAGGGTGACCAGATGTCCCGATTTTATAGGAACAGGCCCAATTTGGGGCTCTCTTTCTTATATAGGCCCTTTTACCCCCCAATCCCAATTTTTCACACTTGCTGTCTGGTCACCCTAGTACTGCTGACTGCCTAGCATAGACAATGTAGAGCAAAATGCTTCTGCAACAGGTACCTCCCCCCTAAATTGCTTTCAAGTGTGGCTTAGTGGGAAGAATTGCAGACTGGGAATCAGTAACTCTGCTTCTGACTTGCTGCATGTGCATTTGGGCATGTCAGTAGTGACCTTCTCAAACCCCCATCAAAGTCAATGGGAATCTTTCCATTAATTTCCCTAAGAGTTAGGCTGCATCTGTAACCTATTTGTTACGTCCTTTTCCCCATCTGCAGTTCCCCAGTTCTAATTTTTAAAAATGAAAAATTGTCTTACTTAATCAAATTGGCAGCTTGGAGGTCAGTATTGTTTAATACTTTATACTTTTAATTCTTCTAAGAGCACCTCTGCATTTCTCAACCTGCTGAATGAAATTCTCATGTAGTTAGACACAGTAGTTAAACTTGCAGATATGTTCAGAGAGGACAGAATGCAAACTATGAAAGGATTTATGGCTGGCATATGTGCCATTGTACTGACTCCTGTGGGGATGCACCAGTTGTAATGAGGCAGAATGTGGTATAGTATAATCTTTCTGTTAGTAAAAGCTTTCCCCTTTAGCCTGGAAAGCTAAACGTTAGAGGAGACCTCAGCAATCTACTCAGAATTTTGATTCTGTAGTGTCTCGGGATTTGGGAGACTTGAGTTTGATTACCTGCTCTGCCACAGACTTCCTTTGTAGCCTTGGGAAAATCACTTAATCCTTCTGTGTCTCATTTCCCCATCTGCAAAATGGGAATAATAGCACTTCCCTACCTGATGAGGTCCTGTGAGGAGAGACTTTAAAACATGTGAGGTGCTCTGGTAATGAGTGCCATATTAGTATTTTACATAGAGAAGAAAGGTGGTTCCAAATGCTATTTGATGTTCAATGATAAAATACTGAACATTACATGTAGGAAAGAGTGGCATGTTTAGTTAGGGCTCAGGCCTGTGGTGTTCTGCAAGTGAACCCCTGGTTCTGTGGGCTGGGCAGGATCAGACCAATATGTTTTCAGAACAGAAAGAAAAAATATCTTTGACTCATTTAATACAGTCCAGTCACAGAAGCAGACTTGGGAATAATTCTGAACCCTGATGCAGAGGGAATGATATTATACAGCAGAGTTTAATGCTACTTAAATTCTGGCTAATTTTTCTAATCTAAATCCAGCTCAAGAGGGAAAAAAAGCAGACCAGAAAACATCCGTGGACACATAAAATGGCTTGTAGGTCAAAGTCCCTACCGATTCCACTGTTTTTAGTAACACAGTAGGCTGGAATCATTATGGGCCAATGGGTTTATAAACACTCTTTGTAAATTAGCTAAATATGGATTGATATAACTGATCATAACAGCTCAGATATAGCCTATTGAACAAATAATTTCTGTTTGAAAAATACCATACATTCTATTTGCATAAAACCTCTCAAAGAAAAAGGAATTTTTCTTCCTTACATTGGGACCCAGCCTAACTTAAAGCTTCATTTAGGTCAGGGAGTTGTCTGGGATACAGAGTGACATTTTTTTTAAAATGCAGCTAAAAATGCAAACACAGTAAGCCCACCAGGTACAATTGAAAATCAAAGAAATCCAAAGTTAAACCTAACACTGTGGGTGAAATCCAGACTCCCGTTAAGTCAATGGCAAAGCTCCCATTGACTTCAGTGTCTTTGTTGCAATGAGCCTAATTCTGTCAGGTGCTGAGATCTGCAGAGAGATGCTGAACACCTGTTTCCTCCATTGACTTCAGTGGGAAATTAACCTCTCAGGACCAGACCCTAAGTGTTGGGATCAGTGTATAATGGTTTGTACTGTCATACAGTGTCATATGTGCTGTCATATAGTGGGATGGGTAATTATACTGTCACTAAGATACTAACAGGATGGCTGCACTAGAAATACCTTAGACCAGTGGTTCTCAACTCGTTTCAGTCCACGGACCACAAGGCCAATCAAAAAATTTTCGTGGACTGTCTCCTTTTTTATTTTTTATTTTTTGTTGAGGCATGATTTAAAAGAGCAGACACATCTTCTTACTGACAAGCTTTTCAATGTTTGGAGTGGTACTTGATAATGCACAACAAATATCGCTTTCCACTGTGAGACGATTCCTCTGTTTCGACTTAACGTGCAACAAACACGAAAATCCTGTCTCACATATAAGCATATGGCAAAAGAAATCTGACTGCATGTGCTGACAGATTTGGGTAACTCCGGGTCATGCTGGCCCAAAATATCACCATGGTAGACTACTGGCACACATCTTGGGATGCAAAATCATTTTTCAGATCCAAAAATTCCTCCTGCAGATCCTCTGGAACACTATTAACATCAGTTGTGAATGGATTCCTGATTAAAGATAATCCATCCTTTGTCCTGTCCCCCCTCCAGAAAGTATCATTGGAATTCATCTTGTAGCTTCCGTAAATGATCAAGAATTTGTGTCTGAATAGCTTCCTTTTTCCTGAGCATGGCATCCACATATGGAAATTGAACCAAATTATTGTCTTCGACTCTGACGATCCAGCGTTTTAATTTGTCAAGAAAAGCCTCAATGATGCTTTGGTGAGAGAACAGATTTGCACTTTCCCCTTGCAGCTGAAGATTCAGTTTGTTTAAGATTCCAAAAATATCGACAAGATACGCAAATTCTAAATTTGAGTGCATCAGCACATTTCAGAATTCCTCTTTCCCTTGAGTCTGGAGAAACAAATCCCACTCCTCTCTCAATTGGAGAACTCTGTTGAGTATGTTCCCTACTGACAACCACCGTACAGAAGTGTAGAACAGCAACACAGCAAAGTCAGAACCCACTTCCTGGCAAAATCTTTTGAACAGCCTGGTGTTCAGACCTAATAATTTGATGTAATTCACCACTTTCACCAACCCTTTGAAAGTGGCATTGAGTTGACCAGGCAATGTTTTTGACGCCAAAGATTCCCTATGAATGAATCAATGAACTCTGGTTACCATTGGAGCGCGCTGTTTCACCAGCGTTTGGAAGCCTGATCTTGAGCCCAGCATGGCAGGTGTACCATCAGTGGTGACAACCACAAGATTTGCCCAATCCAGACCATGCACTTCAAAGAAATTGTTAACAATTTCCATCACATCCTGAGCCTTTGTGGTGGTATCAAGAGTCTTACAAAACAGAAACTCATCTTTGAAGTCTCCCTCAACCATATATTGTGAGAACACCAATAGCTGAGAGCATAATGCGACATCTGTCAATTCATCCAATTTTATGGCAAACAATGGAGACTTCTTTGTCATCCACAACTTGTTCATTGATGTTCTGTGATATCTCATTTATCCATTTCGATATTGTGTTGTTAGAGACAGATATATCATTCAGCTTCCTTGCTGCTTCCTCGCGAAGAACTAGCCGCACCATCTCTCTGCACAGGGGAGCACAAGTTCACTGCATTGCTTGTATTTTTGGAGAATGCACCTGTTGAATCGAGGCGCTGTCATTTCAGACCTGATAACCGCCACCCAAAATAATCTTCATCCTTTTGCAACAAGTTTGGATGACACTTTTTGAGATGGAGTTTGAGTTTAGCTAGCTTCACTGAGTCATTCCCCAAGACTTTGAATCAAATAACACACTGTGGCAAATCCATGCCTTCTTTTTCTTGACAAGTGAAGCCGAAGTTGACATAGTCCTTTGACTACTTGCGCTTGACATTCCTTCTTGTCATTGCCATTATCTCAGATCTGTAGGGTTACAACGAAATTTTGATTTTTGGAACGGATAGTTTATTTTGGGAGATGTATAGTAATTATAAATCACTCATATAGATGTCCCAAAATAAGTTGTCTGGTGGCAAAAATTGGAACTACAATATAATATCTATCTAACTCACACTGCACACATTACATGGGCTACGAAAAAATAAACTATGGCGGTTAGTTATTATCTCTTGTATTTGGTTGAGTAAAAACATATTTTAGGGTGATTTTTTAACAGATAATATTTTATCAACCTGCTATACCAGCGCTAAAATATTATTTATTTTGGGAGTAGGCTGTTTAACTTAGTACGGTCAAAACCAAAATTACTTTCATACCAACCTGATAAATTCAACATATATAAATAGAAAAGTTTGTGTCTTACTCCCTGTGTTAAAATCCACATACAAAAAAGCCACAAATGAAATAAAAAGTGTATAATAAACTAATGAACATAAAGTTGAAAATTGTGTGCAAACTTACATTTTACAACAGAAATTATAAACAAACTAAAACAGCACATTTAGCACAGAATGAACGACACGAAACCACTCAGCATGATGTCAGGAGCTACACTGATGCTCAGAGCCTTAGACAGAAGTTACCGGCAACACAACACAGTCACATCCTAGATCGATGACACGCTGCGTGCTTGTGAACACGGCATAAAACAGCCTAAAGGCAGCGCCTACTCACACCATCTGACTCTGGACAATAGTCGTGTGGACCACCGTCACCATGGACTACAAGTCACCTACAAGTGGTCCATGGACCATCAGTTGAGAACCACTGTCTTAGACAGATGCTGAGGGAGTGTTAATGAATGTTCAGAGCACAGTGCGGGATTAGCTTTATCTACCACAATAGCAAAACTTTCTTCTTCTTCTCTGCTCACTCTTTTCAGCTCCCAGACTGAGTCCCTGGTACCAGGTGTCTCTATGGAAGTAGTGGGGGGTGGAATCACTCTGTAGCTGCTACTTCAGCTTTTTTAGCCCTCATCCCCCATGTCCAGATTCCTCTGACAGTGCCCCATTCCAGCCACCCCAGGGCATAGCAATGACCTTGCAGCTCGCTGGAGGTGTGCACTCTGTGCTGGTCCACAGGATCCTGCCTCTCTTCTCCTGGTGTAGGGGTTCTGCTGTTTTGGGGAGTTCACTGCCCCCATAGAGGAGAATTCAGGATTTGGATCAGTGTATTTGAATTTGTATTTGAATTTGAATTTGAATTCGCATTAACTCTGCTGAAACTTGTACTATTTGTATTTAAATTTGAACTTTGTATTTGAACTTGTACTATTCGTATTTGAATTTGAATTTGAATTCGCATTAATTCTGCTGAAACTCGTACTATCTTTTTCTTTTCCAAAGGCTGAATATTAAGTATGTCAAGTCCTATTACTAATATAGTGCTTACAAATAAACACACGTAACTGCGGAGTGCTTTCACAGGAAAACAAGTCGAGCACTTAAAATCGTGTTTACCAATATTCTCTTTGTTGCCTTTATCTCTATATAAATGTGCAGGCTTATTTATCACTCATGGAGTCTATGCCATGTAGTTTTATATTCTAACAGGTTTATGAAGTCTACAACAGATATTATTGTCAGGAACCAAAACTTAAATTTTGCTTGCAAACAGCAGGGTTCCTACATTCCACTGGGTAAGTATGGAGTTAAAGTCCACATACACTGATTCCAGAGTCACTGATCTCTAACAAAAAACTTTACTGGCTTTAGTTTACATATTTTATAGACCAGGGGTCGGCAACCTTTCAGAAGTGATGTGCCGAGTCTTCATTTATTCATTCTAATGTAAGGTTTGGCGTGCCAGTAATACATTTTAACATTTTTAGAAGTCTCTTTCTATAAGTCTATAATATATAACTAAAATATTATTGTATGTAAATTAAATAAGTTTTTTAAAATGTTCAAGATGCTTCACTTAAAATTAAATTAAAATGCAGAGCCCCCTGGACTGGTGGCCAGGACCCAGGTAGTGAGAGTGCCACTGAAAATCAGCTCGTGTGCCACCTTTGGCACCCGTGCCATAGGTTGCCTACCTCTGTTATAGAGCCTCAGAATGAAATTGAAAAAATATTCTTGCAGGGAACCTCAACCAAGTCTTGTAATTAAAATGACCCCTTTTCATCATTTTCATGCCTTTTCATCATGGTGGGTCATAGCTAAGATGGTATAGTAATATGTGATTTTAACATTTGATTTCTTTTTAGGTTTCTTTCTTTTTATCTCTTGCTTGTTTCTATTTCTGTGTATATATGCACATACATATGCATATGTATAAAATTACACTTAACAAATATTGGATACAGTCCTTTAAGTCACACTCAGGTAAAACTCCCATTGATATAGGGAGCTATGTCAGAGTAAGGAGTACAAGACTGAAGTCAGCATTTTTGTAATGTATTTTCCAGTACTCTGGTGGGAGACTCACTAGTTGTGGGTGTAAATATCAATATTTGGCAGCAAAAGAACAGATTTTTATATGAAAGTTGAGAAGATTGCTAGAAGACCTTTTAATAAAATACTAATCATCATCAGTAGAGAAAAAAGAGTGGAATAATAGTATAATTAGAGGATATAGGGTATAATAATGATAATAGAAGAATGTTTATAGAAATTGCTTCTTTCTAGGTCCTCGATTAAACTAGCTAGGCTCTGCCAGTTCAGAGTTAAAAAACCATAAACGTCAGTGTATCTGTCTTCAGTTTAATCTCACATTAAGCGATTAATTTCACATTTAATGAATCTTAATTAACTTGATTCATTTCACATGTTCCCTAGAATTCTTTCATTGGGCAATGGGTTTTGTTCCCCCAACCATGCAGAAGTTGCTGTGAGTTCATATTGCTAAATGTTCAGCTCCTGATGTCAAGGCAGTGGGACTCCAAACTGGATCCCAGCTTCCTTTAGTCCCCAACAGTGAAACTGTTGATGGAACTTTGCCACCCATCCAGGTTTTTCCTGTTTTTCCATCTGCTTGTGTAGGAGATTTCCAATTTGCAGCAGGTGAACCCAAATAAATTGACCGCTTGAAGGCGAGTATTCACTTACCCACATGTCCCACCGGTTTGAGTGGGGAGAACAGATAGGCAGAGCAGGTATCATCTCAGTCCTGTCCTGTGCAGTGGAATCCCACAGAACTCGTGTAAGATGATTATGACAATGAAGCTATGGATGTGATCTGCTCCCTCTGCTTCTCCCAAAGCATAATTCACTGTACCCTTTGCTCACGGAAGTAGGGGGGGATTGTCTGGCTGCACAAAGGAAAGCTTTAGGATTAGTAGACCTCTCCTTTCTGAGTTCCTGGCATTTTTTGTATATGATCCGCATCATGGGTTATGATGTCACCAGGAGCTGTCCATGGAATTATTTATCTGCAGTTCAGTTCCCCATTGGTTAGTCTCTCTCTACTCCATCTTCTGTGATGCTGAATGATTCTGATTATTTGGGGTCAGCTCACCAGCTGGTGTAAATTGGTGAAGTGCAAGTGAAATCAGTGGGGCTTTGATAGGGTTGCCAACTTTCTAATTGCACAAAACTAAACTCCTGCCCTGCCCCCTGCCCCGCCCCTGCCGTTGCCCTGAGGGCTCTGCCTGGGGGTGTGAGCTCTGGGGTGGGGCTGGGGATGAGGGGTTTGGTGTGTAGGAGGGAGCTTAGGGCTGGGGCATAGGGTTGGGGTTGAGGGGGGAGGGGGCTCCGGGAGGAAGATTGGTTGCAGGAGGGGACTGCAGGCTGGGGCAGACGGTTGGTGTGCGGGGTTCTGGTGGGGCTTACCTTGGCTCTCAGGAAGTGGCTGCCAGGTTGAAAACTGGCTGGTCGAAAACCAGACTCCTGGCAACCCTAGGCTTTCATGATTTACCAAGCCGAGGATTTGGGCCTATGGTCTATTTATTATACAAACAAAACAGCAGGAGACAACTGCCTAGTTTTCACATTTTTCAGTTCAGATATTACTAGAAAAGCGTTAGGCACTACAAAGAAACGGGTTAACTCTGAGGAAGAAGAGATTTTTCAGTTTGCTTCCAAATGTGGTTAGTAGCATCCAGATAGTTGGACCAGCTCGAATGTCTATAAAAATAAGAAAAATAGCAGCGATCCTGGGACCATTATTTTTGGGTTAGTAGAAACCCAGAAAAGAGGGGGCTGGTCCTGCAAAGTGCAGAGCATTGTTTACCATGTCCTGAGTGCCCTCAGCTGCCATTAACTTTAATGGGAATTGAGAGCACCGAGCACCTTGCAGGACTGGCAGGACATGAATTAATCAAGATCGCCTTTAAATCATTTGGCAGAGAAAAGCGGAGCAATATGAGATGTGTTAGAGCACCTTTCTCTCTGTGGAAATGTGATGCCTATAGGCCTTATGGATTCTTTATGGATAGCTAAGTAACCTTCCTGGTGATAAAGAAGGGAAAAGCTTTCATTCAAATCATTTTTACACTATTCATATTTTTTTGATGAGTGACATACATTATTTAGTTAAATTGCTACTTTAGTCCTTTTTATGGATACTAATTAACGTCGTTTCCAAGGAGTGTTGAAAAAGCAATATCTATCCTGCTGTTCAGCACTACCCGTGTGAAGTGCAGCCTGGGAGGATGAGAGGAAATACTAGTTGCACGCTTTTTGGAACAAAAGCTGCAGCTGTTGCATCTGGAGCTATTACTGTAGCAGAAATCTACAGCAGGGTGACTGGATGAATTACTTATGGAAAAAGCCTTGCTATGGAGATCACGTGTCTAGATACCACAGTGATTAGTGTGCTATAAATACCTGGAGAGATGTTGGAGTTCTCTAGTGGCTAAGGGAGGAAATCTGTCCACATAGCCACAGACTGGAGGCAGGATGGTTCTCACCAACAGGCAATGTCTGTGGATCTCCTTCCCAGGAGATATCAGACTGACCTCCAAGCCTGACTGTATTTGGCAACAGGACACATCTTTTGAATGGAACAACATAAGTAAACCCAACCACACACCTTGATCATGTACATTCAATCCTATAGTCCAGATAAACTGAGGAAGAAACCACCATTTGTCCAAGAATCTCATGCTGCTTTTATTTTGTTTGTCATATAAGCGTATGCTTAGCATTAATCATGCGAATACCCCCCTTCACCTCAGAGGGAATACTCATGTGCTTAAATTTGATACCTTTATCATTTTTTTTTTTTGCAGGATCTGGGCCATAGATCTGAAGGAGATTACTTCAGCATGTACCAGTTCTTTCAATCCTTGCTGGGTAGTTGTGTGCAGGGAGCCCCTTTCTGAAACAGTCCCTGTGACTTTAAGGGTGGTGTTCATCCCCTTCCCGGGGTCCCTGAATTCTGACCCCCAGCTCTGGAGAGTCAGAACTGCAGCTGGGCAGGTGCAGGCATGGCACTCTGCACCTGGGGGTGAGCGGCGCGAGGGAGGTTGCCCTACCATGCAGAGGAATAATCACTGAGAGATTTTTGGATTGTGTTTTTTATGGGCACAGAGATCGTAAATTCTTTTATACAAGTAAGAGGAGTCATGTAAAAGCTGAGATTAAACTGGAGATAGCGTGGCCAAAATTCCATATGCCTGACAGAGATAAATTATACCACTTAGCATAGCAGGTGCTCGTTGAAGCAATATTTCAAGGCAACACAGAGCATTAGGAAGTTCAGTATATTAATGAAACTGAGTAGAAGCTGAAGCTATCAAAATGAATAACCTAGTGTAAAAAGAAACATATTTTAAACAAAAGAGGAGATAGGGTTTTTATGTGCACATTTCTTACCTTCCTCCACATCCAGGAGAGAAGCAGCTTTATGAATGATCAGCGGAACAGTCTGATGTTAGATACCTTGCCCACCCCTACAATTCATATGAATTTGATAATCGTATTCACCTCTGTGAGTGGATGTCTTGAGAGGAGAATGACAGAGTGTACAGAAGAAAGCCCTTGCTGAGCCTAGCTCCATTCTAACATTGCATCTGTCCTCTTTCTCCCACCCAGCATCAATAACAGGAGGAAGCTGTTATTGCTGTTTTCACCCACAGCCCAAATTTGTTTGGGGACACTTGAGCTCATGGGCCCTTTGGCAGAAGTCTGCCTGGTGTTGTGAGAGGGATAACACTCGCTGAGAGTAGGCTAGCTGGCTTCTGGCATCTGAGGCTTTGTCCACAGTGAAGAATTTTGACATTGCAACGCACCATATATTCACATGCACAATCGCTACCAATAGATTTTCACACCATGATTGGGATTTCACTGGCTCTGACCAAGACCAGTCAATATATCATCCACTACTGTCACCTTTGCAGTGACAGTGTCAGCGGGGATCATGGGCATAGCAGTGAATCCTCCTAGGGCAACCACATGATGCTCCTGTCAACCTTTCAGTGATACCTTTGCCCCAGAACAGCAGAGGTAGCAACTGACTGATTTCACCACCACCAGCCTGAGAGCTCAGGTTTGGCAGCAGCTAACTTGTTTCAGATCTGACTCTTTCACCTATGAGTGGCACTTCTCAATCCTGGAGCAATAAAGATAGACACAGAAGTAGACGGGCAAATACAACTGTTAAAAGAAACACCATTAGCTTTTCTTGCCCCATGAGGATCCACCCGGAAGAGTCAAAGGACAGAAATCAAAGGTTAGTTAGGGGGCACATGGATGATGTCACACACACGCATGCATAGCCCCTCCAGTGCCCCCCCATGTATGTATGGTGCTGAGGGTTGTCGAAGCAGCCCAGCTGCTACCTCAGCAACATCTCCCACACTCCTGAGATGTGAAAACAGAACCCAGCTAAAGGACATTAGTTACCATATATACAGCAAGGCCAGTAAGCCCAGGAAAATCATTTACCTCCCCTAAATGGGGGAGTAGAGGGGTGATGGATCCCACCATCAGCCTGGACCAATCCACACAAGTGGTCCATTTCCTAGACACAACTGTGCTAATAAATGATGGGCACATACACACCACCCTATACCGGAAACCTACTGACCGCTACACTTACCTACATGCCTCCAGCTTCCACCCAGAACACACCACTCGATCCATTGTCTACAGCCAAGCTCTAAGATACAACAGCATTTGCTCCAATCCCTCAGACAGAGACAAACACCTACAAGATCTCTACCAAGCATTTTTAAAACTACAATACCCACCTGGGGAAGTGAAAAAAACAGATTGACAGAGCAAGAAGAGTACCCAGAAGCCACCTACTACAGGACAGGCCCAACAAAGACAAAAACAGAACACCATTAGCTGTCACCTTAGCCCCCAACTTAAGCCTCTCCAATGCATCATCAAAGACCTACAACCTATTCTGAAAGATGATCCCTCACTCTCACAAATCTTGGGAGACAGACCAGTCCTCGCTTACAGACAGCCCCCAACCTGAAACAAATACTCACCAGCAACCACACACCACACAACAAAAAGACTAACCCAGGTACCTATCCTTGTAACAAAGCCCGATGCCAACTCTGTCCTCATATCCATTCAACTGACACCATCATAGGACCTAATCACATCATCCACACCATCAGAGGCTCATTCACCTGCACATCGACCAATGTGATATATGCCATCATGTGCCAGCAATGCCCCTCTGCTATGTACATTGGCCAAACCGGCCAGCCTGTATGCAAAAGAATAAATGGACAGAAATCTGACATCAGGAATCATAACATTCAAAAACCAGTAGGAGAACACTTCAATTTTCCTGGCCATTCCATTAAAGATTTGATGGTTTCAGTTTTGAAACAGAAGATCTTCCAAAACAGACTCCAACGAGAAACTGAGAAACTGGAATTAATTTTCAAATTGGACACAATAAACCAAGGGCTTAACAGAACTTGCGAATGGTTCTCTCATTACACTAATTGATTGCATTTCCCTTGTTAATTTACCTTTAATAGGTGTTAAATCCTGCCTGACAGATATCCATTTCAAAAGGTATTTTTTTCTCCTACTGATAATGGCCCATCTAAATGTAACAGCCTCTTTGAACTGGTATGCTAATCTACAACTTTTTTTTCTTTCTATGTGTATAAATGTATCTTACTTCTGTTCTATGCATCTGATGAAGTGAGCTATAGCCCACGAAAGCTTATGCTGAAATAAACTTGTTAGTCTCTAAGGTGCTACACAGTCTTCCTCGTTTTATGTATAAGAAAGAAGGGAAGTCTAAGTTCAGCTGCTAAAGGGAAAAACATCACCTGAAAATAAGACTATCCACAAAATTTATATTAAAGGAATTAGAGAACTAGAACCAGAAAAGAATGAAATCAGGCTTCTTAACTCCTCATGGACTTCCAGAGTTCACTGCGTTTTTATGAAAGCTCTGGGTAGCAGAGCAGTCACTTGCTACTGGTGAGGTAGATTTGGAAACATAGTATCCAGCAGGAATTGTCCTTCTGTGCCATACCTGAAAAGAGAGTTAACTTCTTCAGGGGGCTGGAAAGTCCCTGTATATTGGGATCAGAACCTGATAGACTGAAATTAAAAATACAGACTTTATGTTCCAGTTTAAAAATAAAAATAAATTGGCTAGAAGGGACCAGTGACAACTAAAACTCCTTCACTGGTGAGTTTCTCAAAAATAAACAGTTTTTGAGTAAGTGTTATTGGTAAGTTTTTTACAATTTCCATGTTCTTACCAATTGTCATCTATGTCTAAGGAGATTTTCCCATTACAGACAAAGAAAGCAGTTCTCGGACATTTTTAGACTTTAAGGTACATTAACTTCAAGTTGACATGAATATTTTTTCCATAAAAGCTTTTAAATGTCTCTCCACCATTTTTACCTGTAGTGAAATCCTTCTCCTTATCTTTAATCTAACCCAGCAGTTACTCCCTGGGACTCATCCATAGTTAATAGGTTTGAATTATATCTGCTTTCTCCCCTTTCTGTTACTGGCAGATCAGATCTGTTTGGTTAATTTCAGAATAGAATCTGTTAGGTGTTCTCTTGAGTATTGATTTGCTTTTTAAGGGCCTATTTAGGATAAAAGCACATATGTAAATGTTTTCCTGAATAGGAATATTTTCCTAAATTGGGGATTTAGACATGTTACTTTTGTACATAATGCAAGGTCTCTATTAAATTCTCTCTAGGTCAAGAATTTTTCTTCCATGTTGGAAGATTTTGTTCACCTTCTCTTCAGCTGCTCTCCCAGCTCTCCAATCAGTAGCAAAGTGCAGGTGGTTTAGCATAACTAGCTAGGAACAGGAACAGCCTTCTAAATAAATAATGAGCGAGATCCTCATCTGGTGTAAATTGACCTCAGTTGGTAGATGAAGTAAATGTTCAATTCAGTAGCCCTTAGTGGAATGGCTTGAAAAATGGGTGAAAGCATTCAGTTATTTTTAATTTTTTCATCAGTAATTTGAACATTTCAAAGTTTTTCAAACTACTTAATTACTCCGGCAGTACTCCCATTGAAATGTATGTGTCCATTTACTTGTTAAGCCCCTAAGCAGTATTGGGTCAGGATTTACACCCATGCTTGTATTGAAGCTAATTACCGGGTAAGGTAATCACCAAAGAAAAAAGTCTGCTATGTGCATTGGACCTATTTGAGGAATGGTGCTTCTCTTTTTCTCCTGATGTGGTTCTTTTTCCAGAAATGTGTCATGTTTAAATATATTTGTTCATGATAATGCGCCATGTACTTTACTAAGGAAGGGTGAAGACACAGAAGATGCTTAACGTGCCCACCAATCAGATAAGCACATCCATGTATTGTGCTCATACCTATCAAATGTTCGTCATGTTACTTCCAGATTTACCATGGGTGAAAGTAAGCCAGTACGCACCTGTACGGCATAGCGGCAAGAGTTGGTGTGCCGTACCGGACCGACTTTCCCTGGTGGCAATTTAAAGGGCCTGGGGCTCCCAGCAGCGGAGCCCCATTGCTGGAGTACTGGGGTAGCAGCAGCAGCCGGGATCCCTGGGGCTCCAGCAGCAATTTAAAGGGCCCAGGGCTCCGCTGAGGTAGCGGCAGCTGCCACTACTGCCTCGGGCCCTTTAGATTGCCACCCGAGCCCCGCTGATGAAGCCCCAGGGGTTGTAGTGGCAGCCGGGAGGCCCCGGGGCTCCTTTGGCAATTTGGGGGAGGGCTAGCTCAGTGGTTTGAGCATTGGCCTCCTAAACCCAGGGTTGTGAGTTCAATCCTTGAGGGGGCCATTTAGAGATATGGGGCAAAAATGGGATTGATCCTGCTTTGAGCCGGGGGTTGGACTAGATCATCTCCTGAGGTCCCTTCCAACTCTGAGATTCTATGATTTAAGGGCCTGGGCTCTGCTGCTATAGCCTCTATGTAGCTGTTGCTGCCAAGCTTAAATGGGGAACTGTTTGCCCTTCTGTCCAATCAGGGAGCACAGTCACTTACTGAGGGTTTATTGGGCCCAGCCAAATTCATAGGGTTGTGAAGTGATCATACCCAGAGCTAGTTGAGTTATTGACCATAGCGGCCTGTATGCTCCCTTTTATTAACACGAACAGAGGGGAGCCGAAGCTGATGGAATCAATTTGGGGATGTGGGAGACCACTTGGTTTCAAGCTCCCAACTCTTCTCTGAGCTCATCAATACTGACATTCCATCTGACCTGAATCCCTGGAGTTGTGGTCCTCTAATTTGGGAGACAGTATGACAAGGCAAGGAGTGTTTCTAAAGGAGAGTCTGTTCTTGTCAGCCTGCTCCCCTTGGATCTGCATGGTTACACTGGCTAAGGGAAGGATGGAGCAGGAGGAAGCAGAGGGGCTGGCATGCTACAGAACTGCAGCTTTATTTAATCCTATGTGATTCCCTAAGGGAATATTTCAGGAAAATCTCCCCAGGTGAACATAGTCCCTCTGCTCACCTTCCTGCTGAATTTATAGCACCAGGGTAGGTGTGCAATGTCCTATGCAACCTACAGTTAAGGCTTTCTCATTGCTGAGCACTGAACTGGTATCACCTGCTTGCAAAAGCACCAAGGAGACGAGTGAAAAAAGGCTGGCATACCATATTGAGCTAGATACACTGGAGCAAACCCCAAATTCACATATTCTCTTCTCATTGTTATAAGTATGATAATTGTGTTAATAATAGAACTTTTCATTCCTAGGTACTTCATTAGCTGCATACATTTACCGACAGTGAAATGCAGCCATCGCTGGGATGAAAGGCACAGTACATTGCACAGCAATGGGGAGAACTTTGTGGCCAAGAACACTGGAACAAATTCTTCTTCAAAAAATTCCCCTGGATCTTTAATTTCCATGCAGAACAAATAGGTCCTTAGTTTTCAAGCTCCCATCTGAAAGAGCCTTCTTCCACCACTTCAAGCTCCCATACACTAAATTCTCTGGGGTCACTTTACCTCTTGTCCTTTCCTGTAGTATAGTGGTGGTAGGACTGGCCTGGAAGAAACTTTTCTGTGGACATCTTCCTCAGCGTAACCCCTCTGCTGTTGTGCTTTTATCTCTGTCCCTACTCAGAAATTTCCCAGTTTCAATACCACTAAATCTAGATTTGCCTTATGTTACCAGAGTTTGACTGCCACTGTATTTAGTATCAACAGCTACGATGCTATTGTAAATAATAGATTTACAGTTCTATTTTTTAAGATGAGCTCAATTCTCAGTTTATATAAATTGCCTTCAGTAGAGCTACATTGATTTATATCATTCTGGCCCTATATATTTAAGGTATATTAATTACTTGCAGTTCTGTTTGATATCCTGGCCTCCATGACTTACAGCCTGATGGAGGCTGTGGCACTTATACTCTTATAACATTGAAGAATCAAAATATTATTCTTAATTTCTGGATTGTTTTATTCTATGTTTTGTCTAGTTATGCTTTCCATGCTTGATTGATGAAGTGTAAAACCTCCCTTCAGCTTGTGCAAGGAGATGTGAATTTACTTCTAATTCTTGCTGCAGTGAAGAATATTATATTTGAATGAAACACCAGGTACAGAACATAAGCATAGATAGCTCAGTATGAGACTATACTTCTTTTTCTGATTCCTAGCCTTTCATTCTTGGCTCTACCTTGCTCTGATGTAATATTTTGTCACATGAGAATGTTCGATATGACATCCATAATGAAAACCAGAGCACTTTATCACAACTTGTGTAACTACTATAATTTTTATATTGCATATGAAATTTAATAATAAAGTAGGGTTGGGTATCCCTGACCAACATGGCAGTTCTTAGCATCTACATAAATCAAAACTCTATTTCCAAAAGCTAGATATCTTTAATTTTATGGCTCACAAGAGTGAAAACATTCTTTATTTTCCAAAGGCTGCCTCAATATGTAAAGTTAATTTTTTATTTTTTTTTCAGACAAAAATGTTTTGAATCTAAATGTAGAATTATGCGTGGTTCATTAAGTGTTGATTACATGTGTAAAAACAGCTGTACTCTTTATACATCTATGCTTATTAAAGTTAGGCTCTGTGTGTTTCATCACATTTGTTCCAAATCATTTTCTTTTGTATTATACAGCAGTTCTGACACATCCAAAATTCTGATAAAAATGATTCAAAACATTCTGAAACTTATCCAAAGACCATTGGGGTCAATGGAAAGACTCCCATTCACTTCAGTGGGCTTTGGATCCGGCCCTTTATGAATCTGTCAGCAGTAATTTCACACATCATTTAAATATCTTTGTAGTGTATGAGGGGAATTACAGCATCATCATAACTTAGTGATGGAAAACTCCTATTATAAGATCTTATCCATCTCCCAGATCATCTAGTCCAGTGTTCCTCAGCTTTTTGGGGTTGGTGACCCCTTATTCAAAATCAAAATTTTCATCACCCCCTGACATTTACTGTAATGTATGAATGATAATGATAAGCCTATACAATTTATTTGCGTGTGTGTTCTGAGCAGGGCCGGTCAAGCACTAGACCTCCTAGGTGGTTGCCTAGGGCAGCACCGGTTTTTGAGAGCAGCGTTTCGGTGGTATTTCAGCAGCAGCTCTCACGGCCACTGTGCACTTCCAGCTGTGTCCGCCAAAATGCCGCAGAACCTGTTGGGTGCCATGCGAGCAGCCGCCGAAATGTGCCAAAGCAGACGGGTGCCATGCAAGCTGCTGCTAACATGCCGCCGCCGCCTGGGGGCAAAAAAGCTTACACCAGCCCTGGTTCTGAAAGGTTAATAGAGAATTCTGCTGTGGGAGTGAGATTTTCTTTGCTTTACATTGTGTAAGTGGAGTCTGGATGAGCTCTCCCCTGTCATCTGGTGGTGAACTGTGGAAGAGGATTTCAGAAGCTGATCTTGTTTGCATGGACACACCCACCCTGCCTAGGGGCTCAGCATGATGGGACTGCTTGGCCAAATGATCACTTGTGGCTGGTATGAGATCCCCAGTCTCCTTGCTATCGGGGCAAGAGTAATAAAAGGGTTGCCATCCTTGTTGTGTGAACTAAGGGCAGCAGAACTGTACCAGGCATACATGAATGGGGGGACTCACCCTCAGCTGAACAGCACTCGCCAGGCAGGGGACTTGGGTTCCAAAGTCCAATGAGTGGAGAGAGGGTGGGGACAGGTACTTGTACCTGGTGGTGTGGAGCCTCAATTGAGAGTCTTGTTACGTGCTGCAGAACTGAAATCATCTAATATTAGACCTACTTTGGGACAGTGTCTCTACTGCAAGAGACTGTTCAGTGTGCACCAGGAGTGAGGCTCCCCCACTAACAGCTGAAATGACTGAGAGTTGTGTTCCTGTGGGGGGACGGGGACCTGAAGATATCTTGGCAAGTGGGCAGCTGGCAGAGAGGTGTGGCAAGCAGCCAGTGGCTCTGCAGCCCTGCTGCCCAGAGCATTGCACTGGTGGTGCAGTGGGCTGAGGCTGTGGGGGTCGGGGACTAGCCTCCTGGACCAAGATCTCAGGGGCTGCGCAGAAGGGTTCCACAAGCCAGATGTGGCCAATGGCGATCCAGGCCAATGGCAAACCGCAGCAGTGGGAGCTGCAATTGGCTGAAGCTGCAGACGCTGCAGGTAAACTAATGTCCCAGCCTGCCAGTGGATTTTCCTGATGGGCTGTGTGCCAAAGGGTGCCTTCCTTTTAATCAGTCAGGTAATTAGTACAGGTGTACTGGCCCCAGCTCCCACTTAATAGCCAGCCACCCTGTGACAGGGGGAAAGGGAGAAAACATTCTCCTCAGTGAGTTCTCCCCAACTTGTTCCAGTGGGTCTGGATTACTCTCCTGGCCCCCGCAGAATGAGTAGGTTATTCAGACCCAAGAAGTCATGGATCCACCCAGTATACACAAGGTCATCTATATGGAGGCTCTCCTGTGCCTCTGAATTGGAGGCCCCCTTTTTCCACTTTCACACATACACAGTTCAGAGCATGGGAGCAGTGGGCTGCCTTAAGCACCATGAATTTTTAACTTCCCTGTGAGGTCTTGTGCAAGTCGATGTTCATCCTCCAGTCCAAGCCTCTAGTCTTCCTTCACCTGCTCCATGTGAATCCCTGGATCACAGAGGGCTCTCCGTATGGTCTGGGGATAGGGCCACAAATATGACAGAGGCAGCTGCCCTCCAATACTATTCAACAATTCTACACATGGAGAAACTGTCCACATTCAGAATCTGGAGAGATTGTTTCCTCTCCGCCGTACACCCACTCACATTTTGTGGGCCACTTTTAAAATATATGTATTATCAATGTGGATACCAGTAAATTTCTGCCACTAGAGGTCTGAACTTGCGTTCAGAGAGGCATAACCTGAGCTATTCCCTCATGTTACTGTGATGTAAGATGAAAATATTTGGTATGAAGCAGTAGATGAGATGAGAAGGAAATAATTTGCCATTTGAGGTGTCTGCTGTAGTGATTGAGAGGGAAAACTCTTCTGTGGTCAGAAATTAACTTTCCTAGCTTAGTGCCAATAAGCATACCAAAAAGTACCCCGCACCTCTCAAGTGATAAACCTATGGAATTTAGCCCAAAACCTCAGAACAGGCCATTTATATTGTTGGCTTCAACTATAATTTCCTGTGTAAATCAGTCTAAAGAATTTAATACATAATTTGTGTGTGAATACATTTATTTATGTTGATGGCATGGAAAGATATTGTCTAGATAGAAAAGAATGTGAAAGAAGAATTACCCCTTAGAATCCCAGATAGATTTAATTATCCTCAAATATACTCTCTATGTGGTTGGTTGGAGAAGTTAATATTATACAGTTCTGTTGCCATTGTTCTCCGTGCCACATAAACCTTAGGAAGCAAATGCTGGTTTGAAAACTAGGATAGCTGAAATAGCATTATTTGGATCTGGATTTATTATTTAATTTCCCAAATAATAATAATCAAAAAGAATTTAAAGCTCATTATATGGAAGGAAGATATTTTTAAATATTTATTTAGGCTTGAGAAACTCATCAGTGGCCATTGGGTGTTTGGTATGGTGCATACTTGCAAGGGGCGGAGGGAGAGATACCTGTTTGAGTGCTGGTTTGCCTATTCTCTAGGACCAAGCAAGTCATCTTGTAATTTAAACTTCTATTATTATCGAACTAGCAACTTTAGCAACTTCCACAGTCTCTTTTAACATATATTACATTTCTTATTTTTTTACTTGGCGGTAAGCCGTTATCTTTGTAAAAAATCTAGCCAAAGAGAGATTTCCAGGTTAGAAAAAAAAAGACTAAAATGCATTTCCTATACAAAAAATGTTAAAAAGCAGGTGTGGTTGCTACTCAAGTTCATAGATAACGAATAAAGCAAAAAAAAAAAAAAAAAAAAAAAAAGACAGATCACTAGTTAGGTTCTCATCTGATCCTTGCAGCCTATGGCCATAATTTTTCTTTCTCTACATTGCTCTCTCTATATAAATGAACATTGTTAATGGATTTAGAACCTTCATGTTAGCCTATGTGAATTCATACTCTTATTACCAATGGTCAGATATTGACATCCTTACTCACATTGGGTTGCATTTAAGTCCCAAATTAATCCCATAGAATGATGGGCCAGTGGCTAAAGTAGACTGAAATAGTATGGGGAAACCCTCTATGTGCCAGCCAAGGAGAGGGAGTTGGGGGGGAGCATTGCTTATCCAAGCCAGTGAGGGGTGGAAGGGTTGGGAAAGATAGTGTTAAGAGTCTTTAGGCCATGCCTACATTCAGAGTGCTTTGCTGGCATAGGCTTATTGGCATACTACACCAGTGAAGCACTGCTAGTATCAATGCAGCTTAAACTGGTGAAGCTGCAATGTTGTTGGATTCATTTATTCCACCACACCCACACCAGACAATATATATAGAAACAGTGCAGTTCTGTCAGTATAGCTGCATCTACACTAGGGGCCTCTGCCAGCCCAGCGACAACAGTCAGAGATCCTACCTCTTCATGTCCCTGACTCACAAAGCTATGCTGGCAGAAGTCTGTAGTGTGGACATAGCCTTATGGGAGCAGGTGAATGAGGCAGGCATCATTAATGAGCCACGATGGTGAGGAGTAAGTGCTGGTGGACATCTGGCATTTCTAAATAAACGATAACATTCCTTTTCCATTGCTACTGCCTCATTGCAAGGCTTGTTCTGTGTCCTGTACAATGCAGAGCACATTCTTGCCACTTAAATAATAATAGCAATGGATATTCTATACTGAGGCCATGCTTTTTTTTACATTTCTGTATTTTTTACAGAATCTTCACCTGCAATGTGTCCATATCCATATCTGATCGCTTTCATTGGAGATGCTGGGTTGTTTGCTTATGAAAGATCTGATACCCTGAAATAGGTCAATTTCTTGTTACTTGACAGTTCATTGTTTATAGAAGCTGATGTTCTGACTGAACATAGAGAAGTCAACATTATGTAAGACTATTTTGATCTCAGTGACATTATTGGCTGTAACTTGTTATCCCAGTAGTATTGTCATCGAGGGCTAGGGAATGACCTGCTGGAGAATTTCCAAATAGACTTGTACTTGTGATCCATTATTCATTAAATGAGACAACCTATACAGCAGTTTAGAATAGTCTAGCATAGTGTGTCTGTTTACCTCTGATAGCTGGTGTTGTGTTCTATTGGTTATAAACCTAGAAATGTGTTGATGGCAACTTGCATAAAACAGAAGGTGAGCATATTATTTTGGCAAATGCAAAAAATGTGATTAAAAACAGTATAGGAATGGGCCAGAACAGAACCCAAATACTTTGAATAGGGATTTCATTGTCCCCAGGTTCGAATTACTGCTGGTCATTCCACCTGGGCAGTAAAGTGAAGTCTATGCGAAAAATCACATAAACAGCAACCTGCCTCATAAAGCAAGAAAGACAAATGATATAGTACATCACACCAGTTCTTGTATTTGACAGTGGGTCAAATTCATGGTCCTATCCACATCTCTCAGACTACTAGTGGTTTAGGGCCTAACAACCTTAGAGGCCACTGTACTCAGTGGAAACCCAGCCAGTGATGGAGACCAGAGTGGAACTTTAGGTATGTTCATAGTCGAAGGGGCCAGTTGTAGAGCTCCATACAGGAAGAAATCAGGTTGAGCCTGTACTTGGTATCTATAGAGCATATGCTTTTTCTCATAAGCCTTCCCATGATAACAGAAGCTGACTTGAGGAGGAGGAGGAGGAAAAGTAGGTCTACAGCTAAATCACAGGGTGAAAGAGATTGTGTGTTGTACAATTAAGTCTGTATTTGGCACTTGGGTTACTCTGCTATGGACACACTAGAAATGCCTGACTATATAGGACCTAACTATGAAGCATCTTCACCCAAAGTTGGTGAGTGTAGGGACCTTTGGGAATGAGGCCTTCCAAACTTCCTCTACTTTCCCAGACTTGGGGGATTAAAATCCACATCTTAATATGGCCTCTCCAGCATAATTATGATCAGTAGCACATAGCAGCCCAGAAGAATGGGCACACTTAGGCTTTATGTTGCACAGGGACTTAGTGATGCTGTTGACTGTTAAATTCTGATCATCAGAAATTGCTCTTTTTCAAAGAGTAGGCCAGAGAATTACAAGTGGGATTTTTAGAGAATGTCTGTATTTTCCCCTGCTAAGGCCTTAGTTCATCAAGGTAGTTAAGTAAATGACTAACTTTAAGCCTGGGACTACTCACTACTCCCATTGATTTTACTTTAAATTAGGCATTTGCTTTAATTGCCTTACTGAAATTGGGCCAAAGTTCTGAAAACAGTCTCATGAACCATATAGGCATCTATGAACTGAGCTGTAATTATGCTATAAAATTAAGCTAAAAATTCATTTCCAAATTACTTCTAAAGAGCTCCAATCAGTAACCATTGTTTATTTGTATATTATTTGCTGATAAATGTGGTTTAAAAGTGCCTGAATAATACCACATGCCAGGAATGTAATATACTGTGTTTCACAATGATTCTACCATCTTCCAATTTAGGAGCACATAACAGTGTTTAGGGCCTGTACACAGCTCTCCCGTGTGGCAGCATGCTGAACTGCCAGTGGGACAAGGCACCCACCCAAAAGGGGGATTTCCGAAGAAGAAGAATGAGAAATGACACAAAAAATGGGAAAAGACACAAAAAGGGAAATGAATCAGGGTGGTAGCCGTGTTAGTCTGGAATAGCAGAGTTAACAAAGTCCTGTGGCACCTTAAAGACTAACTATAAAGTTTTGAAGCATGAGCTTTCGTGGGCTAATACCCACTTCGTCGGATGCAGGCAGTAGAAGTGTTCACAAACAGGCAGTTATAGAAAAGTAGGTAAGAGCCAGGTGGGAGGTGAAAAGGTTAGTCCAATTAAGCTGAGCCAGCTTGTTATCTCCGATCAGGGAGTGTGGATTATTCGTCTAGCATTTGAATGGGGTGTGTGGACATGGAGAGATGAGAAACAATGTCTGTAATGAGCCAACCATTGTAGATCCCGGTTCAATCCCAAAGTGTGTGTGCTGAATTTGCAAATGAATTGAAGCTCTGCAGTCTCTCTTTGCAGTCTGGATCTGAAGTTCCCTTTCTGCAGAATGGTGACCTTTAAATCTGTAATACTTCGAATGGAGGCAAAAACATTCAGAAACTGTTGGGAGAGAAAAAAGGATGGATGCACAATCTGTACATGGGTTAAAAGAGTAAACAGAATAGTAGATGTCTTGTGATTTAACTACCACATTTAATAGTTTGTTTAGTCAAAAAGCTCTTGAGTTTGTTCTACCTGTAACTGTACATAAATCACATTGGGGGACCTAGAGTATTTAATAGTCTGTTTAGTCAAAAAGCTGTTGAGTTTGTTCTACCTGTAACTGTACATAAATCACATTGGGGGACCTAGAGTACTAGACGTAAGTAGATACATTGGGCCAGTCCCATCCCTGGTGCAAGTCCACTGAAATCAGTGGAGTTTCATCAGGGATGACGTTGGAACATACAGGTTTTAATTATTTACAAAGATGTCTGTTTTGATAGAAGGCAATATATATATATACTTGAAAGATACCATGCCTTCTGAGAGTCAGTATCATCCTGCCAGTATTTAAAATGTATTTCAGTGCTGGCAACATAACCACAGTATTGGCTCTGCACAACATTTCTGGTTCAGTGAACAAAATTCAGACTCTGTCACTTTGAAGATTACATAGTCTCTCTCAGGATGTGCTGTCAAAAGTCTGATGAGATGGAGCTCTGAGCTTTGACTGTTTCTTTAGCTTTGACTCTAGAGTCCTTTGGGTTATTCTTTATTAATCTAAAGAAATCACACCTTCTGGCTATTTCACACTGTTTAAATTGTTAAACAAGCCTGAGTGCTAGGTTTCCAATTCTGAAGGAGTTCTTGGAGCAGTATGAATGACCTCGGGCACTATTTCGATACCTGAAATTATTCTCTAGATTGAGATGCTAGAGGTGTAGCCAGTGTTACACATTCTTATTGTGGCAATGTCCTTGGAAGCAGAAAATCACAGTGGAAATTTTTAAAATTTCTGGGCTGGAACCTCAGTTGCTCCAGGGTCACAGTTGGCACAGCTGAAAAGATTGTGGTGGGGGAAATACAGCTCTAAACCACCTTTCCACTTTCTTGAGCCTGGGCTAGCTAGGGACTGGAATTAAGGCTTGTTTAAAATTATGCTGACTGTTGTGGTTGTACTGAAGTTGCTGTACAGCTTCACTGTATCACTGTACAATTTGTCCTACATGCTCCCACTTCTGTGGCTAGTGGCTAGAGCACTGGGTCACAGGAGACTTGGGTGCTAATCCCAGTGCTACCACTAGCCTGCTTGGATGAGTCACTTTATCTTTGTATGCCTCATTTTTCCTATCTATGAATTGATATCTATCTATATATATAAAAGTCAAGTGGTGTATGTATGTGTGTATGTATGTATGTATGTATGTATGTACGTATGACTGCGAACTCCTCCCGCACCGTTTGAGCCAGAGACTTGAAATTTGGTACAGTGAGGGGTCTTGGGGTCTAGATGCTGGTAAGGGTCGAAAAATTTTCGGATCTCACCTCTGACGCCCCCCAGGGGTGAAAGTCTTTCAGGGCCAATCACATCGGCTGGGCGGTTAGGTGGTGATGATGTCATAATACCCCCCTCCAACAGACACCTCACTCGCTCAGCTCACCCCTCCCTCCTCCAACGGAACCCCGGAGATCCCTCAGTTCTCTGCCCCTCTCCCCTCCCAACGGAACCCCGGAGATCCCTCAGTTCTCTGCCCCTCCCCCCTCCCAACAGAAACCCAGAGATCCCTCAGTTCTCTGCCCCTCCCCCCTCCCAACGGAACCCCGGAGATCCCTCAGTTCTCTACTCCTCCCCCCTCCCAACGGAACCCCGGAGATCCCTCAGTTCTCTACCCCTCCCCCCCTCCCAACGGAACCCCGGAGATCCCTCCGTTCTCTGCCCCTCCCCCCTCCCAACGGAACCCTGGAGAGCCCTCAGTTCTCTGCCCCTCCCACCTCAACCCCGGACTCCATCAGCTCTGTGCCCCCCCCCACCTGCGAAGGTCCCCGGAATCCCTCGGCTCTGGGCCCCCTCCCCCCCTGCGACGGATCTGAGTTGGGTTTGGTGGGACGGTAAGTGAGGTGGGGTGTCGGGTTCGGTCGGGGGGTGAGGTGGGGGTGTTGCGGTTGGTGGGGGGTGAGGTGGGGGTGTTGGGTTTGCTTGGGGGGGTGAGGTGGGGGTGTCGGGTTTGGTCGGGGGGTAAGTGAGCCGGGGGGGTGTCGGGGTTGGTCTGGGGGGGTGGGAAGGTGTCGGGGGGGTGAGGGGTGTGGTGTGGGTGTTGGGTTTGGTCTGGGGGGGGGGAAGGTGTTGGGGTGGGTGCCCAGACCAAACCCGACACCCCCCCCCCGGCTCACTTACCCCCCCGACCAAACCCGACACCGCCACCTCACCCCCCCACCAACCGCAACACCCCCTGACCAACCCCAACACCCACCCCTCACCCCTCACCCACCCCAACACCTTCCCACCCCCCCAGACCAAACCCGACACCCCCTGGCTCACTTACCCCCCGACCGAACCCGACACTCCCACCTCACCCCCCCAAGCAAACCCGACACCCCCACCTCACCCCCCCCACCAACCGCAACACCCCCTGACCAACCCCAACACCCACACCTCACCCCTCACCCACCACGACACCTTCCCACCCCCCCAGACCAAACCCGACACCCCCCCGGCTCACTTACCCCCGACCGAACCCGACACCCCTACCTCATCCCCCCAAGCAAACCTGACACCCCCACCTCAACCCCCCACCAACCGCATCACCCCCTGACCAACCGCAACACTCATCCCTCACCCACCCCAACACCTTCCCACCCCCCCAGACCAAACCCTACACCCCCCGGCTCACTTACCCCCCGACCAAACCCGACAACCCCACCTGACCCCCCCAAGCAAACCCAACACCCCCACCTGACCCCCCGACCAAACCCGACACCCCCCCCCCCCCCGGCTCACGGTGCACTATGTAAAACACAGATTATTAAATACACTGTTCGGTCGGGGGGTAAGGTGGGGGTGTCGGGTTTGCTCAGGGGGTGAGGTGGGGGTGTCGGGTTTGGTCGGGGGGTGAGGTGGCGGTGTTGGGTTTGTTTTGGGGGGTCAGGTGGGGTTGTCGGGTTTGGTCGGGGGGTAAGTGAGCCGGGGGGTGTTGGGGTTGGTCGGGGGGGTGGGAAGGTGTCAGGGTGGGTGAAGGGTGGGTGTTGGGGTTGGTCAGGGGGTGTCAACTGTCTGCCCCCTCCCCACCTCCGACTGACCCGAGCAACGCCGGGCACTTATGCTAGTTAATGATAATTACCTTCTGTGTAAAATGCTCTGAGACCTCAACTGGGTTCCCAAGGTGCTACCATAATACAAATAATAACTAATAATCTCCACTACTCAAAGAATTCCTATCTGTCAGGAGAAATACTCACTTGTCAAGTCAGCTTTCTGTTTGCTTTGCAGCAGCTCAAAGAATCCTGTACGCAAAGCTGAGGACTGAGCCCTCTGCTTCCTGTACTGGGTAGTTGTTTTAGCTCTTTTAGTGCTCTTATTTTATGCATGTGTTTGTTTAATAATGGAGATATGTCATGCTTCAGGAGTCAAACAGTTTTATTCAAAGGCTGTTCACATCAGAACAGTTTTTTCTTTCTTTCTTTCTTTGATGTGGACTCCAGTGCAGAGCATTTGCAAGCTCAGATGCAAATTGGTTGGAATAATTCAGGAGACCAACAGTATATCTCCTCATAACATTAATAGTTGCCTTAATTTGGAGACATTTGGCTCTGAGCAATGTGCAATTTGTTTGTTTTAAAATTCTTTTTCTGTTTTTGTTTTAATATTTAAATTGTACTGAGGAACTTCACCATGATAATAGTTTCCCTGAAAATAAATGTTTCCCTGGCCTCCTTTATTAGCAGTGATTGCTGATGTAGATTATTGTGGAGGATGAGAGATTTGTAACACAGTGGGTTATTCATTAGCTTTTCTACTATAAGAACTTGACAGAAAATCATTCCAATAAAACAATTGTTTTATGTTTGAAGTAAAATGAATTTAATGATTCAAATAAATTCCTAGTTTCACTGCATATATTTTATGAGTAATTCTTTGAGCAACTTCTTTAAAGGCATCCGGTACAATATCCGGAAGGAACCCTTCACCTACTGCTCTCGGCCTCATTAATTCTGGCTTTCTGTATCCCTTTGTCCAATCTGAAGCCTCCTATCTCTGACTATCCCATCTTGCCTGCTGACTGCCCTTTATATCTCCCTCATTCCTTCCCAGTCTCTGATTTCCAACAACTCTGTCTTCTGGCACCATTGGACCAGAGCAGCCGAATCTGCGGACTCAGCAGGTAAACAAACCAACCGGGCCCGCCAAGGGTGCTTACCCTGGAGGGCTGCGTGCCAGGGTTGCCGATCCCTGCCTTAGGAACACTGTAAAATGGGTAGTCAGGTTTTTATTAAATATCACAAGAATATTCTGGACTAAATTGTTTGCTGCCATAACTTTTTTAGGGTGAGTGGAATTATATCACCAACAGGGAGTTGCTTCTGTCTTATTGAAAGTTGTGAATTAAGTCACATGTGGGATCAAGTCACTGTCATTGTACCAGTTGTAACCCCCACTAATACAATGTAGCTCTTTGTTACCCATTAATGAGTAGAGCTTTATGAGACTGCTATGGCAGCTGCGCTAATTAATTTGTTCTTTAGCTCAGGGAATAGAGGTTCAAGTTTTTACATCCAGTGAGTTTTTACTCAGCGAGGGAAATAGTTACACAGTGCATTACTTTCTAATACTCTAATGCTAGTTCATAATCATAGACACCTTAGCACAACTTACGACTGTCTATTTGGCAACTATGTTGTGTCATAGGCAGCAGCCTGTGCTAGGGAAATTCAAAATGTTGTATTAATGCTTACCAACCCAGTAAACTTCTTTTTGAAAATTTCTTGACTAAAATCTGAAAAATAGCACTAATGAGCTCATATGACCTTTTATGGAATTGAGGTGCTCAAACTGTACCATAAACTCTTTATGGATAGAAATTTCATTCTTGAACAATAAGAGTATAGCAGTAGGAATATACTACCAGCCACCAGACCAGGATGGTGAAGGAGATTGTCAGACATATAGATGAACATGATATGTGAGGAAGATTCAACATGATTCGGGAAGGGAAATCATTACTCACCAATCTGTTTTTCTTTGAGGGATTCACTGAGCATGTGGACAAGGGTGATCCAGTGGATGTAGTGTACGTAGACTTACAGAAAGCTTTTGACAAGGCCCCTCATCAAGGCAGGATAGGTCCTCTCATGGATCAGTAACTGAGTAAAAGGTAGGAACCAAAAGGTAGGAATAAATGGTCAGTTTCCACAATGGAGAAAGCAAATAGCAGAATCCCCATAGGAGTTGTACTGGGACTTGTGCAGTTCAACATATTAATAAATGATCTGAAAAAGGGGGTGAACAATGAGATGGCAAAATGTGAAGACAATACACAATTACTCAAGATAGTTAAGTCCAAAGTTGACTGTGAAGCGTTACAAAGGGATCTCACTGAACTGGGTGACTGGGCAATAAAATGTCAAATGAATTCAATGTTGATGGGTGTAAAGTAATGTGCACTGGAAAATATAATCCCAACTACACATACAAAATGATGGAATCTAAATTAGCTGTTACCACTCAAGAAAGAAGTCTTGGAGTCATTGTGGCTGAAAAAATTGACCCAGTCTGCATCAGCAATCAAAAAAACTGTACAGAATGTTCGCAACTATTAGGAAAGGGATAGGTTGTAAAAAAAATATAATAATGCCATTATGTAAATCCATGGTATATCCATACCTACAATAATACGTGCAATTCTGGTCATCCCATCTCACAAAAGATATTTAGAATTGGAAAAGGTACATAGATCACCTGGATCACCTGGATTGATCGGTCTTCAGCTGTCATTAAGACTGCACCAGTCACAACACATCTGCCATTCTTCTTGCGCTCTTACCTTTCTTCTCCTCGTTCGTCTGAAACATTTAACAATGTTGTCTTCCCATCTTCTTGGAGGCCGGCCGAGTGGTCTTTTCTGTTCTCACGGGTACCACTCGGCAATGATTGCAGTCCACCTGTTGCCCGTGAACCGTGCCGTATGGCCCACCCATCGCATCTTGTTATGTCTGCTTTCCACAACAATATTTTTCACACCATTCCCAGACGACCAGAAGGAGGTGCTGCAGGGTGAGTCGCCACACAGTGCCATCCTTCAGCAGATGGTTTAACATTTCCTCCCTCACCAGTGACCTACAGTTGTAAGTGCATACAGCGAGAGTTGTCCTTTTCCATGGCGGCCTGGCACCTGACAATTTTAGCAGCCTTTCGTTGCTCGATTTTTGCTCCACCACTGTAGAACAGTTTGAGATACATAGAAGGGCAGCAAAAACAATTAAGGGTATGGAACAACTTTTATATGAACAGGGATTAAAAAGACTTGGACTGGTCATTTTAGAAAAGTGTTGTTGGGGGGGGATATGATAAAGGACTATAAAATCGTGTGGTGTGGAGAAAGTGAGTAGGGAAGTGTTATTTAACCCTTCACATAGCTGCTATGTGAATGTCGTATGTCAGCATAAAACGTCACCCGATTAAATTAGGGGTCACCTGATTAAATGAATAGGTTTAAAATAAACAAAAGGAACTATTTCTTCACATAGTGTTCAGTCAACTTGTGGAATTCATTGCCAGGTATGTTGTGGTGGCTAGAAGCATGACTGGGTTCAAAAAAGAATTAGATACCTTCATAGAGGATAGGTCCATCAATGGCTAAAATAGGGATGCAGCCCCATGCTCGGGGTTTCCGTAAGTCTCTGACTTCCAGAAGCTGGCACTGGTTAACAGGCAGATGCATCACTCAAATTTGCCTTGTTTTGGTCACTCCCTCTGAAGCATCTGGCACTGGCCACTGTTTGAAGATAGGAGACTGGGCTAGTTGAATCATTGGGTTGATCCCCATATGGCCATTATTATGTTCTTATATGACCTTCCTTTCTCCAGATTGGCAGCCTTTTATCTAACATGACTGCCTGAGTTACACTGGGAGGGGTGGCCCATAATAAATGAATGTCCTAAACTTCAGAGGCCTGGCTTTCAGACATGCTGTGTACAGACAGCTCCCATTGATTTCAGTTCGAAATGTGGGTGCTCAGCACCTCTGATAATCAACTCCAACAGTCCCACTCCCGGGGAACATTAACATTAATTGTGTCAGTCGGCAAGCGACCTGTTACAAGCACCTGCTTTATATTACGTGTTTATTTATAAAGCTCCTTAAGATGTTTGACTGAAACATGCTCTGCGGCATAATATTACCATTAGAAATACCTTCTCTGACATCGGCCAATAAAACGTGTTGCTAAAAGGTTTTCATTCTGGTTTTCTTCATATAATGAGTCACCTCTTTTGTGTGTGTGTGTGTGAATTGAAAGGGCATAAGATAGGAACCTCTGGCTGATATTGTTGATGAATGAGTCGGCGTCAGTTGCTTTGCTGCACAGAGCAGCAGACTTAAGAGGCTGAACGTGTCACCTTCATGCTCTCAGACCATGGTGAGGTTATTTTTCTTTGTGTGAAACACATTGCTGTACAAAAATGTTTCTTTTTGAACAATAAGTTGTTTAAATGGAGTATTGGATACATTTGCAGAATGTAGGCAAAACCTCTCCCATGGAATTTGCTAATAATATCTACCTTTTTCATTTGAAAGCGAGGAATACTTGTAGCACCTTAGAGACTAACTAGTTTATTTCAGCATAAGCTTTCGTGGGCTATAGCTCACTTCATCGGATGCATAGCATGGAACAGAAGCAAGATGCATTTATACACACAGAAAGAAAGAAAAGAAAAAAAATTGTACATTAGCATACCAATTCTAAGAGGGCTGTTAGATGTAGATGGGTCATTATCAGTAAGAGAAAAAAAATCCCTTTTGAAATGGATTTCTGTATCAGGGAAATTAACTCAGGAAATGCAATCAATGACTGTAATGAGCGAACCATTCGCACATACACACCACCCTATACCAGAAACCTACTGACCGCTACACTTACCTACATGTCTCCAGCTTCCATCCAGAACACACCACTCAATCCATTGTCTACAGCCAAGCTCTAAGATACAACTGCATTTCCTCCAATCCCTCAGACAGAGACAAACACCTTCAAGATCTCTACCAAGCATTTTTAAAACTACAATACCCATCTGGGGAAGTGAAAAAACAGATTGACAGAGCAAGAAGAGTACCCAGAAGCCACCTACTACAGGACAGGCCCAACAAAGACAAAAACAGAACACCATTAGTCATCACCTTCAGCCCACAACTTAAGCCTCTCCAACACATCATCAAAGACCTACAACCTATCCTGAAAGATGATCCCTCACTCTCACAAATCTTGGGAGACAGACCAGTCCTCGCTTACAGACAGCCCCCCAACATGAAACAAATACTCACCAGCAACCGCACACCACACAACAAAAAGACTAACCCAGGTACCTATCCTTGTAACAAAGCCCGATGCCAACTCTGTCTTCATATCCATTCAACTGACACCATCATAGGACCTAATCACATCAGCCACACCATCTCATTCACCTGCACATCGACCAATGTGATATGTGCCAGCAATGCCCCTCCACTATGTACATTGGCCAAACCGGCCAGTCTCTATGCAAAAGAATAAATGTACACAAGTCTGACATCAGGAATCATAACATTCAAAAACCAGTAGGAGAACACTTCAATCTTCCTGGCCATTCCATTAAAGATTTGATGGTTTCGGTTTTGAAACAGAAAAACTTCCAAAACAGACTCCAACGAGAAACTGAGGAACTGGAATTAATTTTCAAATTGGATACAGTTAGCCAGGGGCTAAATAGGACTTGTGAATGCAATTGATTGCATTTCCTGAGTTAATTTCCCTGACACAGAAATCCATTTCAAAAGGGATTTTTTTTTCTCCTACTGATAATGACCCATCTACATCTAACAGCCCTCTTAGAATTGGTATGCTAATGTACAATTTTTTTTCTTTTCTTTCTTTCTGTGTGTATAAATGCATCTTGCTTCTGTTCCATGCTATGCATCCGATGAAGTGAGCTATAGCCCACGAAAGCTTATGCTGAAATAAACTAGTTAGTCTCTAAGGTGCTACAAGTATTCCTTGCTTTCTTTACGGATACAGACTAACACGGCTGCTATTCTTGAACTTTTTCATATGGTCTTTCAAGTTGTTTTAATTTATAGTTTCATAACTCCTACAGTAGCTGTTTTGTTCTTGAGATACATACAATAATGAGACCGTTCAGCAACCCAACTTCATCTTGAATCTGCGGTATCACTGAAACCATATTTCCATCAGGATAATTTTTCCTGACCTGAGATTGTTGTTCACATTTGTGATTTTTTTATCGGGTTTAGTAATGAAAAGGATATTGTTACATATGTAGGTAAGAGAATTTAGCATAGCTTACTCACGAGTCAGGTCATATACTTGAGATTCTGACCTCTAACCCTTCTCTTTGAATCCTTCGGCTGTTTTCCTTTGCCCATTAAATGTTTCTACTCATCTTCAGCTCCTCCCCTCTCCCCCTCCAGACATCTTATATCATGTTTCTTATCTTGTTCCCAGTCCTCAGCTTGCCAGTATCAACCTCCCCTTCCTTCTTGCATTCTCATCTTCATGCCTTTTGACATGCTAACTGAATAACCTCCCAATTCCAGTAACCTCCAGCCTCCCCTCATTCAAATCCCTAATTCCAACTGCCTTGCTTCCATATGGGTTGTATAGTGAAAGGGAGTGGAAGGGTTCCGGGTTGTATTGGTCTTTTCCACGAGCAAAGAATTTCTGGTGAGCATCAGACCATGCCCCTTGTTAGGATGTGTGATCCAGTGAGAGGCGGCATGGTCTTGGAATGGAGCACGTGAGTGTGAGCCAGGAATTCCTGAATTCTAGTGCCAGATATTCCATTGGTTTGCTGTGTGGCTTTGGGGAAATTACTAACACCTTCTGTATGACAGCTTTGTCCAGCTGTAAAATGACGAGGGGTAACTGCACTTCACAATGGTGTTGTGAGGATTAATTAGTTAATGCAGCACTTGGAGAATGTAAAATGTTACATCAGCATTTATCATGAATGGCTCCTAAGTTGTACAGTATAGCAAAATAGTGTTGCTGTTCATTGGCTTGTGTAGGAGGGTTTTATCCACTTGATCCAAATGTGTTTCCAGATGTTTGCCACAAAATTGGCATAAACCAAGAGCCATCTAGACACTTCCTGTGAAATCCTGGCCCAGAGGAATGCAGTGGGAGTTTTGCCACTGACTTCAGTGGAGCCAAGAAGATATTGCATTAATATTGGCTGATAAAGTGTCTTGTAGCAGTGTTCTTTTGACTCATTGAACACTATAATAAAAATGTACGACAGTTTTAATTACTCTACACTGCACACAACGATTTTAAATATTAAAACCTATTGTACCATGATTTAATGTGCATGTCACACCATAAATTCTTTAGACTGTAGTTCTGTGTGGACTAATCCCCTGCCCCTGTTTTTTCTTTAAATAGAGCATCAATCTCCAGAACTGAATTGCTTTTGAAAATTGGAAGTCTTCCAGTAACTCTAATCCACATGTTCATTTATGCAACACCATAACCCTGACTTGATGTTTTAATTGTTTTAATTAAAAGTATTATTTCACCCTAAACGCACACATTTGAGGAGTAAAAGGAATGTACAGCATTTTCTAATGTCCAAATGTTAGCATTTGATCTGCTTTTTAAACGCACAATTTAGCAGGTACAGTGGCCAGGTGCTCAGTTTTCAACCGGAAAGTCTGGTCCAAAAGGGGACCCGACGATGTCTGGTCAGATCTACTGACCGAATACCGAAACTCCGGTTACTGTGGGTGTGGGAGGTGGGGAGGTGCGGAGTCATCACCCGCGCCAGCCCCTACTTAGCTGGGACCATCTCCTACCTGTGTCATGCGGCTGCAGTTCCCAGCCCTGGCTCCGCAGGCAAGTCCCTCCTGATCCGGACAGGGGGACCGGAGGGGAAAAGCAGTGAGGAACGGAGGGATGGGGGGACAGGCGAAGGGGGTGGGGACTCAGGGGGAAAGAGGTGGGTAGGAACTGGGCCTTGGGGGAAGAGGTGGGGCAGGGGTGAGGCCTGCAGGGAAGGGGTGGGGACAGAGAGTGTCCTGCTGGAGTGTCCAGTTGTTAAATATTACAAAGTTGGCAACCCCAAGTATGTACAACTGTGCTGGTGAGGTTTTGGGAAGTTTTTTACTGGGAAAAATTAAGGTGTTATTATGAGTGTTTCATATAATGCATGTTTGGTAATAACATGAAAGATCTCCATTAAGAGAATTATTTACAGAGATGCTGCCACTGCAGTTAGCATTCTAGGCATGTACTGACAGATTGGCTAATGGACAATACTAGGAGTCAAAATACCTGACTTCTAGTTTCATCTCAGCCATCTACTGATTTTTTAACAAGTTATTTATCTTATTATTAAGTGCCAAATTCAAAATGAACGGTGTACTACATTTGTCTTTACTGAACCTTACTGTTCTCTGCTCTTGATTTTTGCAGATACTACTTATTTTTCTGAACTATTGTTAATGAGGGAAAGTTTGCATGGAAACGTGGGGTTTCTAGCATGTTCCAAAACTGGTCAGTATGATCTGCAGTAATGAAGTCCGCAGCTGGGGCTGAGTCATACCCTCATCTGGTGTAACCTGGCATAGCTCCATTACAGTTCATGAAGTACACTGTTTGGCACCATCTGAAAATCTGGCTGTAGTCTCTAAATTACCAGATCCTAGTCCTTTTAAAACCTTAACAATTAGGACCAGAACTTGGAATCAGACTCAGAAATGAAAGTCTAGCAGAGTGTGTGGAGAACTGGTGTGATGCACTTTCTTGTGATCTGTCTTGCTTAAAAGGTGGAATTCAGCATATTGCTCAGTTGTTGTTTTTTGTATGACTTTCACCACTGTTCCCAGGTAGCGTGATTTGCAGTAATATAAACTGAAGGTGAAAAAAAACATAGATTACAACGTCTAGATCTGCTCCAATCATAATTATTTCTGGGCAACTGAAGGGAGACCAATGCATTTCTTTCCATTGTTTTTCTCAGTGTGTTTCAAAAGCCAGAACAAGGGAATTCTTGACGCTGAATCCTGAGCTGTGGAACGCCCTGTCGGAAGAGATCTGTTTTCATAGCCTGTTGTTACCTCTTCCATCTCAAGAATAGGAAGGAGTAAAAAATAATCAAGTCTAAGTAGCCAAATCCAAGTATTATGTATTATTTTAACACTGTGTTATACATCAGTACTATGCTTATTTCAGTGCTATTTGTATTTTTGGCCTTAATACTATGGCTGTGCAGCTACCCAAAATTTGAAAGGCAGCAGGCCCTGCCAGTTGGATTTGTGTGATTTGGCAATCCTCAATTATACAGCTGTCATCTTTGTACAGGTTTTCAGTATATTCTACAGTGGGTCCCAACCATACAAAATGCTTTTAGAATGCCGTAACTGCTGATCTCTTACTTAATTTTCAGGTGTTTTAGTTTTATTTTGCAGCACCGTCAAAATGCCTTTTTATCTTGAAATCTCATGCTATCCACAATTCCAGAGGGCTACTGCATAGTACAAGTGTATTGGCTGCATAATAAAACCATATTTTATTAACTAAAACTCATGAATTGCATAATAAAACTCCAGGGATTCAGTTCATGAAACATTTAAGCGCTATTTATCCAATAATTTGGCACGCTCGTCTCAGAAAGAAGTGTGCAGCACCTGTTCTTAGTTAAAGCATGTACTACTAATTCCATCAGACACCTTGCATCTTCTAGTAAGAATCCCTTTGTTATACAGCCAAGGTGTCCAGAACCTGATAGAAGAAAAGAAACAACTTTCCTTGCAAGCACCTTTGTGCTTTGTCTCATGCATTAAAGGCTCTCCTGATAAAGATCCACAAAGCCACTATATTATTTTCCTATAAATCCTTCCTGAAAACTCACCTCTGCCCTGATGCCTCCAATACACTTGACAACGAGCAGGCAGCTGGTATAGTGTACTCACTCCTTCCAATGCTAATCCTAATTGTCTGCCTGTTACTTGTGCTCACCCCGCTTTTTATTGTCTCTCATCATATACTTACACTGTAAGGCCCAGAGTGTCAGAGGCCTAACTTCCATTGGGCCTAAGCTTTTTGGGTCAAGGTCCATCTTTTCATTATGTATGTATACAGTGCTTGGTACAACACTGCCCCAATTCCCAGTTGAGACTGATAGGTTGGCCATGTTACAGATAAATAATGAAAACTTCTCAGGTTACTGCATGGAGATTTAATAATAAAATGAAAATGGAAGGCTTCTAGACCCTCAGCATCCATCAAAATGAAATCTCTCTCTCTTTGCCCATCACCCCCCAGCCGGGGTATGGGCCACCAACTGGTGTTGGTGTTTCAGTAGCAATTGGTTCCCTTACGGGGTGGAGTTACTAGCCCCACGCCCATCAAAATGAAATACTTGCCCATAAATCTCATTCATCTGTATTTAGTGTTGAAATAAGGGGAGAAGCTTCTTTTCAATACTTGCCACCTCTGGTCAGTTGTCCTCTGGGTGTCACACAGATCTCCCCAGTCCAATCACACGAGGGGTTTCCATAGTCTCACTGAATGGGGGAGCATTCTTCTCTTCTCTTCTTCATTCAGGGCTTTCTATCAATTTTTCTGCTCCTTTCCTCCCTTCTGCACCACTTAGACAAAAAAGAATTTGACCTTTTATTTTTAACTAATACCAACTTATTTTTAACAAATACTGGTTTAGGTTCTTTTTTTAAATGCATTTCCTAAATTATTGTGGAGAAAACACAAAAGTGGAGTTTTCTTTTTTAAAAAAGGGGTTGGGTATTTTTTGAGTGCAGAGAAGAAGGGAATATTTATTAGTTAATTATCTTTGGTGCCACCATCTCTTGCAATTACATATAATGTTAGCTAAAATTGCATAGCATATAATGTTAGCTAAAATTGAATAAGATCCAGCATATTTTCCAGTTGGGGTTTGTGATCTTATCTTTTATTCTTGGGCTTGATTTTTCCCCCAGTACTGTCTAGTATTTGATTTTTGTTCACACTTTCCCTCTTAACTAAATCCTACCCTACTCAAATCAGTGGAGTTTTTCTTATGGTAGTGACAGATACCCTGCCACCAGTCTGACCCAGAACTCCCAGTGACTTAATCTTCATGCAGATTAATTATAAAATATGGTGCTAAAGCATAATCTACAATAATATCTCTCCTTATTTCCATAAATTATAATTAAATTAGAAGCAATGAATGTGCAGCAAGAGATATATCTCTTAAAGGAATCGAAAAATATCTATGAATACTGGGGAGGGAAAACCTGCATTAAACAAATCTTTGAGAGAAAGATCCTAAGACTAAATGAGCCACCAATTAAAACAGTTTGTTCTCATCTAAAGACCAAGTGCCATAATTATGCTATTGATCCACACCCTAAAGAATCATTGATTTTACAATGTATTTTGTGTGTGAAAGCATGGTAAAAGATATGGCTTTTAATGAAAATCGACTTCAAGAGGATGAATGATGGTCTAAACACCTTGTTTCAAATCATTTACGGAAAGTTGCATTTCTGTAACAACTCAGTTATTCTTAGATTGGGACTAGGGTTCTTCCTGCCACAGTTCCCCAGTGTCTGTTGGGAGCTCCAGTTCTCTTCTTTTAATACAGGGTATCTTCAATGACACAGATTTTCACACTCGCAAATAGTGCCAGGAGTCAGACTTGGGTCCAGAGCAATGGCTTTCTTAGATAGTGATAATGCAGATGGGATACAGTGGTTTACGGGGGGAAAGATATGTTCTGTCTTGCTTTTCCAGAATTTTTCAGTCATATGATTGGCTGCAGAGGACCATGAAGATGTTCATGGAAGAAAATCTATTGTTTTAAGAGAAGAGGGGGATGAAGGGTTATCATTAAGGACAAAAGAGTTCTGAAAGAAGATGTGCCACAGTAGTCCAGGTCAAATATTTGGGCTAAATATAAAATAATAACTTGGATTCATGTAGTACTTTTTTTTTGAGGCTCTCAAGGACCCTTATAAGTAATTAACTAAAGTCTGTGAGGTAAGGAATTATTATAATAGTGATTTTGATATTCCTTTTACAGATGGGTGAATTGAGAGTCAGAGAAATTGTGAGGCAGTGAATCAATGCCCTAGCAAGGACCAGAACCCAAGAGGCTTAAATCCTAGACCCCAACTTGAGAACACTAGTGTTATTAGTTGCACAAGGTTTTGTATTATTTCATGAAATATTTTACAACTATAATAGTTCTGATTATCATACAAGGTTATTAAGATAAGATTGTTAAGTGGCACTGATGTAATAAAGTGCTTGGGATATAAAAATTTACCCTGGGGATTTTCAAAGGTCCCTAGGGGTGTAAGGAGCGCCGTTCCCATGAAAGGCGATGAAAGTAGGAACCCTAAATTCAGTAATTGCCTTTGGTAATTGTAGACTCTATGTTTAACTACTGCACAATATATTTTTGTTCTTCCCCCGTGCCCAGTACTGACAAAACATTAATTTGGAAATAGTGTGAAGAAAATGTTTGCATGAATATAAAATTGGGCACAGCTGTTCTGGGAAAACACACAAGTAAAATGGTATGGAAAATGAAGGCAAGGAATCCTGTTATGTTTAAAATATGAAACTATGTGGGAAGAGAGTAATGAGAAATTGTGGTGAAATAATTTCATTTAAATAGGAAATATTTCCTTTATGGACCCAGTGAGTTAAGAATTCATGAATATTTGTCAAAGTTAATGTTGTGGAGCTGAGCTGTGTTGCTTTTTCCTGGAGAATTAAAGGTGTTGTCTTCTTCTGTATTACATATTCTCTTTTTAAAATGAAGAGAATGCAGTGATTAATACATATGCTGCTAAACCCTCAAGAGTGATAAAAGCTTGATTCAGCTACACAACACGAGCATTTTGCTTCCTGTAAAAAACTAATGAACTGTATGAATAGAGGAGTCAAAACTGCAAATGATGAATGGTGTGCTTCCCAGGAAAGTTAATCTTTGTTCAGTTTCTGGACTTGCTAGGTAAGAGAACCATAAAACTTTTTCACTCTTACTTTTTCACTGTCACCCCTGTTATATGACACATGGTCAGGATGAAAGAACGAATCCGTATCTACCTTTCACGGTACATACTGGGAAATATATCAGTTGCAGATGCAGGTTTTAAAGTATCTGAATAAAAATGACTCATTTTATGATTTTCCTCACTAAAACAATGCATCAGAGACTTTGTCAAAACAGCTGTTGCTTATCAAAAAACTTCTTGTGTTCTTATTACACAAAATAGCACCACATATAACCTGAATCTTGACTTGTAAAAAGCTGTTATAATCTTACATTAAACTGATAAATCTGTTATTTTAAATTAACATTTAGCTTTTGGGCAAACTAACATCCAGTTTCCAGAAAAGGATAATACATCTTTTCATGAGCTGTCACAGCTTGGGAGAATCTTTGACCATATACATTCATTCAGTGAGATTGTTTCTTGGCTTTCCTTTTCTATATTGTTGTATTCTAACATAGTGCACTAAATACGTGATTCTTCAGAAAACTAGTGTAGGTCTGATGACTTGGGGAGATGATAATTGGTTTTACGCCGGACGTCTTTGTCCAGTGATCACTTTGGTCACATTTGCACCATATGTACAGAATGGTGAACTTGAGGCCATTGCAAACCAATTGCAATTATATTCGCCACTTACTCTGAATTAATTTCTCAGTCATAAAGCTAGTAAAGCTTTTGATACAGTCTCCCACATTATTCTTGCCAGCAAGTTATAAAGAAGTATGGGCTGGATGAATGGACTATAAGGTGGATAGAAACCTGGCTAGATCATCGAGTTCAATGGGTAGTGATCAATGGCTCCATGTCTAGTTGGCAGCCAGTATCAAGCGGAGTGCCTCAAGGGTCAGTCCTGAGGCCGGATTTGTTCAATATCTTCATTAGGGATCTGGAGGATGGCGTGGACTGCACCCTCGGCAAGTTTGCAGATCACACTAAACTGAGAGGAGTGGTAGATATGTTGGAGGATATGGATAGGATACAGAGGGACCTAAACAAATTAAAGGATTGGTCCAAAAGAAATCTGATGAAGTTCAACAAAGACAAGTTCAGATTCCTGCACTTAGGACGTAAGAATCCCGGGCACTGTTGCAGACTAGGGACCGAATGGTTAGGCAGCAGTTCTGCAGAAAAGAACCTAGGAGTTACAGTGGAGGAGAAGCTGGATATGAGTCAACACTGTCCCCTTGTTGGCAAGAAGGCTAATGGCATTTTGGGTTATATAAGAAGGGGCACTGCCAGAAGATCGAGGGATGTGATCATTCCCCTCTATTTGGCATTGCTGAGGCCTCATCTGATGGACTCTGGATGAAATTAGAGTCCCATTTTGCGCCCCACACTACAAGAAGGATGTGGAAAAATTGGAGAGTCCAGTGGCGGGGAGGGTAATAAAAATGATTAGGGGGATGGAGCACATGACTTATGAGGAGAGGCTGAGGGAACTGGGATTGTTTAGTCTGCAGGAGAGAAGAATGAGGGGGGATTTGATAGCTGCTTTCAACTACCTGAAAGAGGTTCCAAAGAGGATGGATCTAGACTGTTCTCAGTGGTAGCAGATGACAGAACAAGGAGTAATGGTCTCAAATTACAGTGGGGGACGTTTAGGTTGGATATTAGGGAAAAAATCTTTTTCACTAGGAGGGTGGTGAAGCACTGGAATGGGTTACCTAAGGACGTGGTGGATCTCCTTCCTTAGAGGTTTTTAAGCTCAGGCTTGACAAAGCCCTGAGATGATTTAGTTGGCGATTGGTCCTGCTTTGAGCAGGGGATTGGACTAGATGACCTCCTGAGGTCCCTTCCAACCCCGATATTCTATGATTCAATGATCATTGTATATGAAAAATAGCTGACTTAACATCAACAAGCAAATGAAGATGTATCTAACACAACATGTATTTGACCAAGCACTCATCATGAAACTCCCATTAAAAACAGTGGGAGGTTGGGAAACACAAGACATTTAGGTTTGTGCTCTTGAGATATTCCTGTATATGCACTCTGGCAAAGTTAGAGGTATTGTGAGAACCCTAAACTTTGAAAGATTATGCATACAAAAGGAAGGAAATTTACTTACTGTACATTTTTGTTATTGTTGTAAACACGAGAGAGAAAATATTTGAACAGCCAGATAAATCCACACAACTAAGTTCTACTCTGTTACAAATTCAGAGTAATCTTGTGAAGTCAGTGGAGTTACTCTAGATTTAAAGTGGTGTAATGGAAAGCAGTATTTGGTCTAAAGTGCAATTGTTTGGATGATTGTACCCATGCATGTTCAAATAAACATTTCAGTGTAATGGGGCCTAATATATAGACAACAAGGAATGATGCACTCTGGATGAAACTCATGCCAATTAAATGGGACACATTAGCCCGTGGTACCACTTAAGCCCTTAATATGTGCCCTACTCATAAGTATATTTGGGGTATTTTGCCAAAGACTTCAACGAGCCCATGATTTCACCCTAGGTCAGTTTCACTTTTGATACTGTCAGTGTTTAAAAATTTGGTAGAATGTAGTGCTACATTGATTTCTTAATACATCACTGACCTCCCCTAGCAGAGTCACTATATATACATGTATATTGAAATTCTGTACTGTATCTCTCAAGTGTTGCTGGTCAGACTGCCTGTGCACCATAATTTTTCCTTATTTTTTCAATTATTTCATTATGAAACTATTGCTTTATCATTGTGTTACAGAGATATAGACTATATTCCGTTTCTCTGGTGCCCACTAAGTCATGGGTCTAAGCACATTAAAAGATTGTGGGTGAAATTCATTCTTGTGCAGAGTGACTGTATCAAGGACATCATACAATTTAAACTACATTTAAATCCTTTATCTGGGCACATTTCTACTGATATGAATTTCATCCTATATGAATTTCTTTGCTATTGTTGACACTGTTTCTTGGCCGTGGAACTGTAAAACCTCAGAAATTTGGGACATGTCAGGAAATTGTGATTGTGAAGTGCTAATAACAGCACTTTATCGCAATTACATTAATTTCACAACATTTTCCATTTTCTGCCACAGAAATTGATCTCAGAACTGTGTTGGATCTTACTCTGCTGAACAGATGTTGTAATAAGATGTTACAAAAACTAATTTGCTCTGTAGAGGAAAGCAACAGCAAAACATTTAAATTAACACGATGTGTATAGTTGCATTAAAACAATTTGACAAAAATATTATGTAATTATTAAAAGGATCATTGAATATATTTAGACAAATATGTGGTGTAATTCAATGGTTTCTACAGGTAGAGTGATATAATAATGATCTTTGTTGATGTAAATTTTAGCCAGTAGAATATATGCTTATTTTAAACCTAGTATTTTAAAGTTGTTGAAAAAAAATGGAATGTTTTATATTAATGTATTCATTCCCTGCTTACAAATTATACATGTTATTTTGTTGCTTCTTAAATATAAACATTATAAATATTTTAGATGTTTTCTGCTTCTGTCTCCTGTTTTCCACAACTGGTGATCTAATTTGCCAATTTTGTTTAAAGAAACACCATCCATTCGAAATCTTCATTTCAAAAACTGAACTAAAAAGTCAACAACTGATGAACCCCCTGCCAATGTTTCTGTTGTTCACAATCACAATTTCCTATTTCTTTTTTTTAAAAAAAAATTTTCTCTCTGGTATTGCTCTGCAAGAACTTAATTCTGCATTTTTGGCTATCAAAGGAAGTGTTGCCATTGACTTTATTGGATGCAGACTCTAAGAGACCCATACAAACAAAAAAAGAAATTAACTGTATAAAGAACCTGAGTAAGTGATCATACCCAAAGGGCTGTAAATGCACAAAGTAAAAACTGGAGGGGGGAGGAGGGGAGAATTCAGAAACATGAGTTGATATGCCATTTTATGTTTAAAAATGCATTTTATATACCATATGAATGTGTTTGATTCTCCTGAATGTATCCTCTTCCACAGGATGCCTAACAAATTTGTGAATGTGAAAGTCATAACAAGATGAAAATTTCTAATTCCAGTATTACAAATCTGCCAGTTGGTATCTTCTGATTTTCCCACCCACCTGCTTCACTCTGCCAGTAATGTCAACCTTCTCCAACAACTAACTCTATGCTTACTTACATCCTGGTGCTTACATGTGGAATATGCTTCCGAAACTGGTCTGCAAGGGCACTGCAACTAAACTTCTCTCCATTCAAATTCCTTCTTAAAACCTGCTTATTCTGTGATGCCTACAGTAAATTAGACAATTACTAATGACATGGTTGAGAGGCAGTTGCAGATAGTCTACATAGTTAGTAAAAAAGGGAGTTTCCTTACTGCAGTGGTTTTAAATTTCTTCCATACCAGACCCACTCCAATCCCTTATATAGCTGGGACTAGGACAGGGGTGGGCAAACTTTTTGCCCCGAGAGCCACATCAGGGTTGAAAACTTGTATGGAAGGCCAAGTAGGGTAGTCTGTGCCTCCCCAAACAGCCTGGCCCTGCCCCCATCCAATCCCCTCCCACTTCCTGCCCCCTTACGAATCCCCAACCCATCCAACCCCTCTGCTCCTTGTCCCCTGACTGCCCTCTCCTGAGACCCCCCACCCTAACTGCCCCCAGAACCCCACCCTTCCCAACCCTCCCTGCTCCCTCTCCCCTGACTACCTCAACACCTATCCACACCCCCTCCCACTGACAGACCCCCGGGACTCCCATGCCCTCTCCAACCTTCCCCCCTGTTCCCCATCCCCTGACTGCCCCCTCCCGATAACCTCTACCCCATCCAACAGCCCCCTGTCCCTGACTAACCCCCAGGACTCCCTGCCCCTTAGCCAATCCCATGCCCCCAACCCTCTTACCATGGAGCCAGACACACTGCACTGCTTTTCTGGAGGAGTGTGCAGCCCCGCTCCCCAGAGTGCCGCCTGGACAGTGCACTGAGGCTCTGGGTGAGTGGGGAAGGTGCGGAAGGGGCCAGGAGCAGCCTCCCCCACGGGGAGTTCAGGCAGGCCGGTCAGGATGGTCCCATGGACTGGATGTGGCCCGCAGGCCGTAGTTTGCCCACCAGGGACAGTCCCGAGTTTTGGATCTTTTTCTTATATAGGCTCCTATTATGCCCCACCCTCCCCTCGTCCCATTTACTGCCTTGTCACCCTAGCTGGGACTTCCCTCCCATTTAGCAGTATGGATAGGCAGGATGGTTGCAATGACCATCTGATACATGTTTACAGCTCCAAGTTACAACCCTGCCATATTGCATCAGACCAGTGGAGCATCTAGTTTGGCATTTTGTATCTTTCCGCAGCAGCTAATACCAAAAGCTTCAAAAAGAAGGTATACAACCCCCTTAATGTACAATTTATGCAATATCATGTGTGATGGGGAAAGGCCAGATGGCTATAGGAAAGTGCTAAGGAACAGTTATGTGAGTTCCAGGCTAAACAAATCCCTGGTACCTTTGGAACCAAATGGTAGTTCAGGTTAATCAGCACACCTGGGGCCAATTAAAAAGCTTCTAGAAAGCAGCAGAAATAGCTAGTCTGGTTGGGACACATGAAGCCAATCAGAGGCTGGCTGAAACCACTTAAAAACCCTCCCATTAAGTCAGGTGGGTGGATGTCAGGAGCTGTGGAAGAAAGTTGTGCTATTGGTGAGATCGAGTGGTAGACAACATAACATACTCAGGGAAGAAGGCCCTGAGGTAAGAGTGAAGTGGAGTTTGAAGAAGTGGGGACTGCTGTGGGGAAGTAGCCCAGGGAAATTGTATTGTGTTTTGTGGCTAAAAGGTCAGCCATCTTAGTTGATACCATTAGAATCCCTGGACTAGAGCCTGGAGTAGAGGGTGGGCCCAGGCTCCCCCTTTTCTCTCTGTGCCCATCACCCCCCCAGGTGGGGTATGGGCCACCAACCACAGAGCACTCCAACTCTGTTGTTGGCGTTTCAGTAGCAAGGTGGTTCCCTACAGGGTGGAGTTGCTAGCCCCACACCCATGTTAAGCCTACAGCCCCTGGTATTCCTAGGAGGTCTCCCATCCAAGTACTAGCCAGGCCTGATGCTGCTTAGCTTCCGAGATCACATGGGATCGGGTGTGTTCAGGGTGGTTTAGCCATACCCTCCCCCTTTCTACCTCCCCTAATTAATCACTGAGGTTGGGAGACAACAGAGACTGTGCCAGGAAGGATAGCTTCTCCTCACTGGCTTATGACGAAAATGGCTCAATAGGCTGTGACCTTGTCTATAGAGAGAGAAGGGCTACAGGGAGAGTCACAGTGAGCCTCTGAGGCTAGTGAAATCTGCAAGGAAATGCAGGATCCATGAATATAAGGACAGAGCTTTGTCATACATGCTTACAGGAGAAATTTCTACTTAAACCCATTCATGCTATCTTATAAATTTTACCTTGTAATGTTTCATCCTAGGTGACATAACTCTCTTATTATTCAGATATATTGCTAATCCTGTTCTATTAGCGTGGAGATCTTGACAAAAGTTTCTTCAAATTTTCCAGATCTTTATTCTTTTCAGGCCAGAATTGTTTTGACTCTTCTCTCATAATTAAGCACCAAGATCCTGCAGAAGAATCAGCTTATATACCTAATTCAAAGTCATCACATCTGTGCTCTCTTTTTTGGAGTTTTGCTTTGGTTCAACATATCATTTATTAATTTAGTATTTTGTCTCACACACATAGCATCTCCTTAGCCCACAAAGAGGTCAAGGGGTGGTTTGAGACTGACCCCTGTGGTAATGCTGTTTCTAGGATATCAATTTACAAAGAAATCCCCTGCTGATTGGCTGCCCTTCCCTATAATTCTGCCCCTGGGGAAAAGACAGCCAATCACTGTTCCCTCTGAAGGACTGCTTTCTCTCTCAGCAGATTTCTACTCCTCACTTGCCCTAGGTATGCAGGGGGTTGGGGGCAGTACTGAAATGCTTAACCTGTGTTGTGGAGCTGCTGCTTTTTATTAGTTCTGAGTCTGTTGTCTACTGTCTCCCCCCTCCACTGAGGCCCCCCACTCCATCTCTATTGCCTCTAGGTCTGGGAAGATGAAGAACCCTTGGACCTGGTTTGTAAGGAGATAAAGAACCTCAAGAGCTGCAGGAAGAACAGCAGTGTGCTAGGGGACAGGGGAACATGTGGGTATGGAGAGTTGTGCTAGGGGACAGGGGAACATGTGGGTATAGAGAGTTGTGCTAGGGGACAGGGGAAGATGTGGGTATGGAGAGTGTGTAACTGATGTCAGCATGAGAGGCAGCAGGGTGCTCAGAGATACTTCATGTGGGGCTGTTGCAAGGGATGCAGAGTTAGTTCGTGTGAGATTCTGGTAGCATAGAATTCGTTTCTGTAAGATTTGGATGCTGGCAGGAACAGAGGTAATTAATGTGGGACTGGAGGACAGAGGCAGATGTGGGGCTGGAGGGCACAGAATTAATTAATTCTATTTAGTTATTTTTAGAGGAGCTGGAAGCCCTGTGCATGAGGCAGAACTTCCAGCTTGCCTGTGCATGAGGCAGAGTGTCCATCCAGGGTTTGCTTTGTTTAGTGTAACATTAAAGTGAAGTGGTGAATAAATAAATGATTCACTTGGCTGTTAAACTAAAAGAGAAATAGTATATCTGTTAAAATAAAACTTTCCATCACAAAATTCTGAATGTATTAAAAATAAAAGGCTATTTCCCATCTTTTATGGCTAGCTGTCATGGAAGAGATCAGTGATGGAAGATTTTGTTCTCTTTTCTTTGTTATCACTGATAACAGAACACTCTGCCAAGGTGTTTGGTGCTATTCAGGTGTACCCTGCCTGCAGCGAAAAGAAATCAAATCTTAATGCATGGTTCATAGTCCAGGAATTCCTAATTGAATTTTGAATAAATCTGAGTTTAATTATGTGGGGGAAATAGTTGAAAATAAAATCATCATCTGCTCTCAACAGTCTGTCTGGATTTCCTGCCCTCCAGCCACAAAAATCAGGACTGAGGGGCTATGATAATTTTTTGCTTCTTACATTTATTCTAGGAATTTCTCCTGTATCACTAGTGGGAATTTTGACTTATGGCTATGCTCAGTGAAAGTGGAATTTGGTCTAGTGTCTAAAGGAATTCTGCCAGTTAAGGGTTCCATCTTGTAGACACTTATCAGCTGTTCGGTTAATTTGGAGCCTAAACAAGACCTCAAAAAGCAGCAGCTCTGCCCTCCTGCCCTCTCCAGTAAGTGAATCGGGCACCTGATCATGCAGTGTTTACTCAGCTTAGTAGCCCTACATGAGCCTTCAGAGAAATTTGCACCCATTAATTTGTGGAGTAGACTAGAGAAGCCTCTGTGGTTTTTCCTTGGACTCTCCATTCAGAGTGTTGCTCCTATTAGCTAAAAAGAGAATAGGGGTAAACCTCTCTAGTTTTTAAATTCTGAACACTGATCTTCTGCTGAAGGAAAGATTAGTTAGATCTACTTTGGTTTAAGGATTTCCCCCCTCCCCATATCCTCTTGCCAACCCTAGGGATTTAGAACTGGAAGGTAATTAAAAAAACAAACAGGATTTTAAATTTCAAATGACTGGAATGTAATCTTTCTTGCATTGATTTTTTTTTTCATACATATTTTGATGTGTTGAAGAGGCTTTATGGTCCTGACATGAGGTTTTCTGTTGAGGGAAGTACATAGGCTAGAAAATGTCTGAAGCTAATGAAATCTCAGGTCATATCCAAACCATGTGAATAGCTATAACCCTGTGATTGTGGAAAGTGCATGAATTTTTAAATGTGCTTTGATTTTTAGATTGATGTACTTATACATTTCTATGTATATGAATTCCATGTTTCCTTACCAGACCTCTTTACATAAAGAGTGCTCTTTAAGTCACTGGCCACAAAATCAGCCTTGATTTTTGGATTGTAGTAGTTATCCTACCTTGCTGAACTTAGATGCTACTAGGTTTTATTTTCAGAGTATTGTCTTTTCAGCTGGTCCCAGGATAACTTCATTCCTTGTTTATGCAGAGGAAGGATGGCCTTGTGCTTAAGGCACTTATCGGGAACTTGGGGAAATTTGGCTCTTCCAGAGGACTTCCTGTGTAATCTAGGGCAAACCACTTAAAATTTGTCTGTCTCAGTTCCCTGATTCTAAAATGGGATCATTCCTCCCTTTGTCCTGCTTATTCTGTCTACTCTATTTGGACTACTAGGTCTTCGGAGCTGGGACTGCCTCCTACTACATATATGTACAGAGCCGTGCACAATGGGGCCCTTATTTTACTTAGGGCCTCTAGGTGCTACTGTATTACAAACAGTCAAATAAATTTTCTTACCTGCACAGCCTTCATCTTCATGCACAGCCTGTCTAGTGTCCAGGTTAGGTATTTACTCTCTCACACACCCATTATTGTGTGACACTTCAGAGTGAATGCAGTGCATTCTTGGGTACGTTTTATGTATTTTTGCTGTGCTTCCTGAATGCGTAATACTCCTCAGCTGAGAAACTTGCAGTATAAAATACTGTTTATTTCCTTCACAAGATATATCAGCACCTGAAAAGCAGTATAAACACCAAATGTGTTGAATACCGTGTGGCAGATTAATCTCTGGTGTAATTTCACAGATCTCTGTGGAGTTTAAATCAACGGTGAATGTGGCCCAGTGTGCATACATAAACATACTGTATTGAAATTAATATCTGTTCTACCTGCATTTGCAAACTCATATCTCTAAATGCAAATATTTTGGTGCTCTTGGTGTTTACCTACATTCTTTTTAGACTCCAGGCTTACTGTGTGATGGTCACTAATCAGTTACATTGAGGCGGGGAAAAGCTAAACTCAAGTATGCTCAGCAACTATTTCAAGTAAATTGAATTACAGGTTTACAGTTTAATTTGCCACATGATGATCTAAAGTCCATGCTAGAATTGCCATCGAAAATCACAGAGAATGTAATAAATACATACAGTAATTTAATGTTAGCAGCAAGATAAAATTATCACTGAAAACCTTAATTTAAATTTGTAATAATGTTTTGTTAATTGAGTCTCCTCTAGTGGACATTTGTGCAGATCAAATGACCGTGCTCTTATAATCAAGATGAAAAAATCTCGATAGTTTTTGCAGAATGCAGAAACTCAAACATATTCAGGAAATCAGTATGCTACAACAAATGAAGGATCTCATAAATATTAGCTTTGAAGGTGCATGTTTAGTGCTTCATTTCCATATTGAAGTCCTTCCATACTCTTTCATGAACATGTCAAAGGCACTTACTCACCTGTATGTAGTTTGAAGCCCCTACCTGCCCGAGTCTGCTTTTAAGTCAACGGCTAAACTCCTGGGCTACTGCACTTGTTTTGCTTTAATTTGACCTAAAGTAGAGCTCTTTGTAGCTGGAAAGCTTGCCTCTCTTAGCAACAGGAGCTGGTTTAGAATATAGCTATTCAGGCCTGCCTGTAAAAGCCTATGCTTCAAGAACTTAGGTGTATTTTTATCACTTAGCTAGTTACCTGGATATAAAAACAAAGAATCAAAATCACAGTACACTTGTGTATGGGTGGCATTCTCATGCTAGGATAGTCTGAGGCCTTGTTCTTAGGCAGGGGTCTCAAACATGCGGCCCGGGGGCCGCATGTGGCCCGTGAAGCCCTTCCCTGCGGCCCGCCAGGCTTCCTGTTCCCCCCCCCCATAACAGTTTGCGGGAGGGAGGGGCCAGAAGCAGAGGCTTCTCTGCTGCCTGGCTGGGCCACACGTGTTTCTAGCTCTGGACTTCCTATATTGCTCTTGCTTTGTTTGCCAAACAGCTGTTGGTGGTGCCTAGCGCTTTCCAGGAGGGAATGGGGAGCTGCGTGCTCAGAGGAGGAGGTGGGGCAGGGGTGGGACCTCTTGGAAGGGGTGGAGTGGGGGCGGAGCCGGGGCAGCAAGGATATGTCTGTGTGTCAGTGGTGCGGCCCTCGGGCCAGTGCACTAGTCCTCATGCGGCCCTCATGGTCATTTGAGTTTGAGACCCCTGTTCTTAGGCTAAGTCCTTTAGCTAAGCAGCAGGGGTAGTCATAAGTTGGGAAGCGTAGAGTCACATCCTCACATTCCTAACCAGTCACATTGAAATAAGATGGTCTTGGGCAGTTAGGTAGACGATCCTGTCCTGATAATGCCCATCACTACCAAATAAAGAAACAGATCTTAAGACGGTTAAAGAAAACGTAGTTTGATAGTATCCTGTCTGGCAATTAATCACTTATGAATGGTTGTGAAAGCAATACAGAAATGAGGGTTTATTTTTATGGCCTACACTTTTCTATTGTTAATGTGTCCGGTTCTCTGATTGTTTCTGTCTGCTGTATAATTAATTTTTCTAGGTGTAAGTTAATTAGGGTAGTGGGATATAATTGGTTAGAGAATTATATTAAAATATGTTAGGATTGGTTAGTTAACCAATCATTTTACTAAAGAAAGCGAGGAATACTTGCTGCACCTTAGAGACTAACTAGTTTATTTCAGCATAAGCTTTCATGGGCTATAGCTCGCTTCATCGGATGCAAAGAATGGAACAGGGGGGGGGGGAAGTTGTACATTAGGAGATTGATAATGGTCCATCTAAATTTAACAGCCTCTTGTACATTAGCATACCAATTCTAACTGTTTTTTCTTTCTTTCTGTGTATAAATGCATCTTACTTCTATTCCATTCTATGCATCCAATGAAGTGAGCTATAGCCCACGAAAGCTTATGCTGAAATAAACTAGTTAGTCTCTAAGGTGCTACAAGTATTCCTCACATTCTTTATGGCTACAGACTAACACGGCTGCTATTCTTGAACCAATCATTTTACTGAAATTTAAGGTATAGCTGAGAATATTACGATATAAATAGGAAGTGGGGAAGGGAATTGGAATCATGCTTGCTAAGGGGAAGGAAGGAGGTAACTGTTCTGCGGCATCAGAGCTGGGAATGCAACAGAGGGGAACAGACTCTATTGACGTATAGAGATAAGTGACTGGTGTGAAGGTGGGTGCAAAACTGGTTGGAAATCTGTTCCCAGAGGGTAGTTACTAGTGTACTGCTTAAAGGGTATAACGAGTGGGGTCCCACAGGGAACAGTTCTGGGTCTGGTTCTGTTAAGTATCTTCCTCAATGATTTAGATAATGGCATAGAGAATACACTTATAAAGTTTGTGGACAATACCAAGCTGGGAGGGGTTGCGAGTGCTTTGGAGGGCAGGTTTAAAATTCGAAACAGTTTGACATAAGTAGAATTAATTTCAATAAGGACAAATAGAAAGTACCCCTCTTTGGAAGGAACAATCAGTTGCACACATACAAAATTGGAAATGACTGCCTAGGAAGGAGTACTGCAGACCGCGATATGGGTGCCCATAGTGGATTGCAAGCTAAATCTGAGCCAACAATGTAACACTGTTTCCAAAAATAAAAAACAAACGTTATTCTGGGCTGTATTAGCAGAGGCATTGTAAGCATGTCATGAGAAGTAATTCTTCCTCTCTACTCTGTGCTGATTAGGCCTCAACTGGAGTATTGTGGCAAGTTTTGGGTGCCACATTTCAGGAAAGATGTGGACAAATTGAAGACAGTCCAGAGGAAAGCAAGAAAAATTATTAAAGATCTAGAAAACATGACTTGTGAGGGAAGATTGGGTTTGTTTAGTCAGCAGAAGAAGACTGAGAGGGGACATTGGTTTTCAAATACATAAAATGTTCTTACTAGAAAGAGGAAGGAAAAAGGTTCTCTTTAATCTCTGAGGATAGGACAAGAAGTAATGGGTTTAAATTGCAGCAAGGGTTAGGTTGCACATTGCATAGGCACCAACATTCCCTGGCATCAGTGGGTGCCTGCACCTCCCCTGACCCCACCCCCATTCCAATCCCTTCCCCAAAGTCTCCTCCCCCTCCTTGCCCCATTGGACCCCTTAACCAAATCCTGGCCCCGCCTCCTCCCCCCGAGCACCACATTCCCCCTTTCACTCTCCCCAGCTGCACAAAACAGCAGTTTCCCACTGCAAGCGCTGGGAGGGAAGGGGGAGAAGCAGGACCCAGCATCCCGCTCAGGTGAGGGGGTGGAGGTGGAGGAGAGGTGAGCGGGGGCAGGCGGGGAGCTGCTTTTTCCCTGTGGGTGCTCCAGCACCGGCGCACCCACAGAGTCGGCACCTATGGGACATTGGAAAAAACTTCTTAACTGTCAGGTTAAAAACTGGAATTAATTGCTTAGGGAGGTTGTGGAATCTCTATCATTGGAAGCTTTTAAGAGCAGGTTAGACAAACACCTGTTGGGGCGGTCTAGATAATACTTAGATCTGCCATGAGTGTAGGGGACTGGACTAGAAGACCTCTTGATGTTACTTCTAGTCCAGGGGTGGGCAAACTATGGCCCGTGGGCCACATCTGGCCCATGGGACCGTCCTGTTCATCCTTTGAGCTCCTGGCTGGGAAGGCTGCCTCCGGCCCCTTCCCCCACAGTCTCTGATCACCTCCAGCTCTCTGGGCAGTGCTGCAGCTGCATGGCTGGCTCTGGGGGGGCTTGAACTCCTGCCACTCTGAACAGCTTGGTAAGAGGGTGGGGCTGTGAGCTCCTGCCAGGCAGCTTGTCTGGCTCTGGCAGGCTGCGCGGCCTCCAGATGCTCCTCTGAACAGCATGGTAATGGGGGCCAGGAGTGCTGGGGCAGTCAGGGAACAGTGAGAGGTTGGATGGGGCAGAGGTTCTGGGGTGGTGGTCAGGGGATGGGGAATGGGACCCCCCATTGGATAGGGTGTGGGAATCCTGGGGATCTCTTGGGGGGAGGGGTTGGGGCAGTTGGGGGAGGGGAGGTTGGGGGGTTCTGGAGGGGGCAGTTAGGGTGGGGGGTCTTAGGAGGGGGCAGTCAAGGGACAAGGAGCAGGGGGGCTTAGATAAATGGTGGGGTCCCAGGGAGGTGGTTAGGGGCAGGGGTGTCTCTGGAGGGGGAAGTCAGGGAACAGGGAGTGGGGGGTGTTGGATGGGTTGAGGATTATGAGGGGAGCAGTCGGGGGGAGGAAGTGGGTGGGGGTCAGATAGGGGGCAGGGCCAGGCTGTTTGGGGAGGCACAGCCTTTCCTGCCCAGCCCTCCATACAATTTTGCAACCCTGATGTGGCCCTCGGGCCAAAAACTTTGCCCCTACCTGTTCTAGTCCTATGATTCTATATTGTTTATGTGTAAGTGTCAAACCTTAGTTTGGCTTTCGACTCTGAAGTATTAATTTCAAATGTAGATATTCTTCAGGAAGGCAAATATTCTCCCCAAGAGACCAGAAAAGCATTCATTAGAGGTACTGAAATGAACTTATGAATTTTGTTACCTTGTCGCTTTGGCTTTATTTCTGGGATAACTGTAAAGCTTATCTGTAATTCTAAGAATATTGGCAGCCTGGTCAAGCTACCTTTCTATTTTTAAATGATCTTTTACAGTCAGTTTGAGGTTCTGTGCTGACTAAAGATTATGGTTTTTAATTCAGTGTCTCTCCGATTCAGTGACTATTATAAAGCACAGGTGCCAACTCTGTGGATGCTCCAGGGCTGGAGCAACCACAGGGAAAATATGGTGGGTGCTGAGCACCCACTGACAGCTCCAGTTCCCTACTCAAGTGCCTTCTGCCCGCTGATCAGCACCTCCTCCTTCCTCCCCATGCCTACCATCCATCGTGATCAGCTGTTTTGCAGCATGCAGGAGGCTCTGGAGTCGGGGTGGGGGAGAAGGAGCAAGGACCCAGTGGATTTGAGAAAATGGGTGGAATGGAGCAATAAGAGGTGGGGTGGGGGCCATGAGCGGGAAGAAGCGGGTGGGGACTTGGGGAAAGGGGGGGGGGCTGGGTCAGAGCCCCAGGCACCTTGGAAGGTCAGTGCTTCTGTAATAAAGCATACAGAAACAAGATGGTCAAGAATTAAGGTGAGAGGAAACTCAGAATGATCTTGTATACAACCAGTAACTATACAAATGTAAAGGAAATAAATGTGTTCCCAGCAGCAATAAATCAACAGTGTGTTCTCCTGTTTCAGCGGTGTTAAACATGGACACATTATACCTCAATTACTGTATAGTACTCAGAACACTGTCACAAGTAAAAAAATCAAAAGGCTGCAGTAGAAGCATATCACACAGAATTTATTCCAACTTGCTAAGGAACAAACTGGTTTTGATGAAAACATCCTCTTGAATAACAAATGGGAGAATAAATGAAAGACGAACAGAACGTTTATTAGGGGAGAAAAGTTACATTATTTTCTCACAAATCATCTAGTACAAATACATAAATTTTAGGGATTTTCCTTCCACAAATATTTGATAGATATGTTAAACAGGCTTAAAGTACTGTATGCATGCAACAGATACATGGACACAAGGGACTTCGAAAGCTTTGTAGGTAGAGTGGCAATGATCTGACAAAGAAGGATTTACTGGATCCCCTGAACAATCCCTATTGCATGTCTAGTCAATCTGTTTTTTTTTAAAAAGTCCTTAAATATTTGCACAATGCATCATAAAGTACATGACTGTGCCATTGCAGACTATGAACACCCCTTATTCTGTTTGTAGAGCTCTGTGCACATTTACAGCACTGTAAGTGACTTATTAATTGTAACAATAAAGTCAGATCTTTAACATTTCTTCCAAGCTATGTAAGCAACTGATTAACCCTCTGAAGAAACCATATGAATCCATCAGGCCAGTAACTCATATATATATAAATCCCTGAATAATCTGGGGTAAACTTTGTCTTCCACAATTTAGTTTTTTTTAAGTATTCAAATACTTTCAGTGTCTGTTCAAAATAATCTGTAAGTATGCATTTATTATGCACATAACATTTTAGAATTTGGACTTTACTTTGAATTAGAATGGCCATGCCCAATGTAGAGCACCTGTCTTGCCTGTTTACTCATGAAAAATGTTCTGATGTTACTAGAATCAGAGAGGTAGCCGTGTTAGTCTGGAATAGCAGAGGTAACAAAGAGTCCTGTGGCACCTTAAAGACTAACTAAAGTATTAAAGCATAAGCTTTCGTGGGCTAATACCCACTTCGTCGGATGCAAGCAGTCAAGTACCTCTGATGATACTAATGACACTTAGGCACTTCAGTACCTTTTGTGGATCTAGGCTGAACACCCAGTTTTAGGTTCCCCAGTGAGCCACAAAACTCATGCTCAGCTGCTGCCTATCCGCATAGACACCTAAACTTCCAGGATACAAGATCCCTAGGCGCCTCTCTTTCTGTCTCTGAGCATGTGCATTGCTGCCCCATTCTAGGTGGCTGTGTGCCTGTCTTCTGCCGAAGTCCTGGTATGAGCCACAAACTCAGGGCTGATAGTGCTCACCTACCAATCTTACCGGCAAGGGTTGATCTGGTAGGTGTGCTCAGAAAAAGCAGAGACAGACGCCTCTCTGCAGCCTGGACTTGGATGCCTAACTCTATGGGAATGGTGGGGTGTTAGGACACTGCTAGCTTTGGCAGCTCCCTGCCCAGTCAGCTACGAGAATAGTGTAGCTGAAGTCGGCATACTTAGATCGATTGGCTGTGGCATCTTCATGGCAGTGAGTTGACTGCTACTGGTCCCCTGTCGACTCCGCTTGCGCCTCTCGTGACAGTGGAGTACTGGAGTCGATGAAAGAGCACTCGGGGACTGATTTATCACTGCTACACTAGAGGCAATAAATCGACCCCCCGATAGATTGATCACTATGCGGCGGGTAGTGTAAACCTGTCCTTCGGTGACTATTTCAGTTAGAGAACTGTAGAGTCCCCGTACAGGCCACACTGTTAGATGCTCCTGTGTGCCTGGGGCGAGGCAATTTTACCCTTGTTTTTAATGTTTGTCTTTTTAGTCTGTGTTTCACATTTTCTAGCGGTTGGAGGAGCCATATCTGGACGTGCTGTGTATGTGCTTGTTGCAAGGTGCATGCGTAGTCCGGGACAAGGTTTCTCAACCATTTTCTTTGAGTTTCTTTCCCCCCTTTCCCCCCTCAACATGCTATAAAAACTCCATGACTCACCTGTGCCACAATTGTTTTTCTGCATATAAAAGTCAGGCCTGGCATTGGAGGGTAGCAAGCTGGGCAATTGCCATGGGCCCTGTGCCACAGAGGCCCTCAAAGTTGCATTGCTCTGGCTTCAGCTTCAGCCCCAGGTGGTAGGACTCAGGGCCCTTGGATTCAGCCCCATGCAGTGGGCTTCAGCTTTTTAGCCTGGGCCCCAGCAAGTCTAATGCTGGTCCTGTTAGGTAAAAATAAAAAACAGAAATATATATGGAGATAGGTATATCTCATAGAGCTGGAAGGACCTTGAAAGGTCATAGAGTTCAGCCCCCTGCCTATACTAGCAGGACCAAGTACTGTCCCCTGACAGATTTTTCCCCCCCAGATACCTAAATTGTCCCCTCAGGGCTTGAACTTACAACCCTGGGTTTAGAGGGCCAATTCTGAAACCACTGAGCTATCTCCCCTCTATGAAACCTATTTTCAGGGCCCCAGAACCATTTTTGAGAACCATGGGTTAGGCTATATTGGTGTGTGACACTGTAATGTTATGTTAACCCCTTTATATGGCTGGTATATTTTGTACAAAGTATATGCTTTGTGAGGTGTCATTTTTAAACATCACTGTTCTGTTGAGATGTGTATAACCTCACTGTGTTTGTAAAATACATTTTAGGTTTTGCTGTATGATTGGCTGGCTCATGGGGCAGGCAGTTCCATTGCATATGTGAGTCCCAAACTGTCCTTCAGATAAATTTTAAATTTCTTGTTTACTACTGCTCCCCTCCCCTGCTGGAGAATGCCCATTTAAGCAGGTAATAGCTCTTTAGCACTTTGATGGTGTGCTAGGGGTTCTCTGTCTCTGAGAAATGGGTCTGTGGGCATTATCCAGAACTACATCATGTTTCAATAACAATCATATAGCAAAATCTCATAATTTTTATATACAGTGTTAGACACATCTTAACAGGACAATGACATTGAGCAGATTATGGGTTTTCAAATGGTACCTTACAAGGGATACGTTTTGTACAAAATACATCATATAAATGGATGAACATGGGGTCAGTGTGTTTAAAAGCTTCATGTGGGTGGGGGTGTGGTGTGGTGTGGTGGAGGAAGGTTAGGGCTGGTCCCCACTACGGCTTAACGTCGACTTTAGCGACGTTAAGTCGATATAAACATGTACCCGTCCTCACATGCATGCCATTTGAGTCGATTTAAAGGGACAACTAGCCTCCGACCTTCCACAATGCCCGTTTGCTCCCCAGGGGACCAGCCACCAGTCCAAGCAGCTCCGCGCCCCCCCCCCCCATGCCCGCCTGAGCAGCCCCCCCCCCGTGCCCGCCCGAGCAGCTAGCTCCACGCTGGCTCACCCCCTCCCCCGCCCCCGCCCGCCCGAGAAGGTCTGCGGACCCCCGTGCCCGCCCGAGCAGCTCTGCGCCGGCTCCCCCCCCGCCCGGGCGGGCACGGGGGTCCGCGGAGCTGCTCGAGCGGGCTGGGGGGAGCCGGTGCGGAGCTAGCTGCTCGGGCGGGCGGGGGGGGAGCTGGCGCGGAGCTGCTCGGGCAGGCACAGGGGTCCGCGGACCTGCTCGGGCGGGCACGGGGGGTCCGCGGAGCTGCTCAGACTGGTGGCTGGTCCCCTGGAGAGCGTGCCTGGCTGCCCCGAAAGGTGGTGCCTGCTGGGGACTCCCGGCACTGTGGGATATCTACCCACAGTGCAACACTCCCTATGTCGACGCTTGCCACAGTTGTGGGGACAGACACTGCCGACTTGTTGTGCTTAGTGGGGACGCACAAAATCGACTCTATACAGTCTGCTTTAAAAAATCGACTTAAGGGAAATCGACCTACTGCTGTAGTGAAGACATACCCTTAGTGAGAGAGGAAGGTTAGTCTACCCACAGAGGTACACCTTGCCAGACCACCCAGCAGAGAGTGAGATTATTTGCTGGCTTGCTGTACTGTAGCCTGGAATCACATTTTTGGATTCTATTTCACCTGGTCTCTCAAACGTGACTTAATTGGTCTGGGGGAAGTGCAGTTTGCCAGATCTCTCTCCCTGCATTGCATAGGGAGCCTATATGCGTAACTTAGGCCTACATCTTGAAGTTCCTGTGTGGATCCAGATCTTGGCCTGTTAGCCTCCAGTAAAGGGGTATCCACCAGTCTTGTAGTTGCTGAGCATTGTAATTCAGTGGCAGTATTTGCAATAATATTTGGATCCTAACTGAGGTCTTATAAGGGGCACCCAGTGTTCCACTTGGTGGCAAACAGCTGCAGTCCTTTCCTTGCATTCTGTTCTCTGCTCGATAGAGAGCTACAACCTGAGCCTCAGGTACTGTTCTCTCCACTGGCAAGTGTTTTTCCTTGGGGCTTTAATGGTAGATTTCTACTTTCTTTGCAGTTCTTCTCTGTTCCTTCAGGCAGTCTGACATCTCTGAGTAGTAGTTACCAAGAAGCCAGTTGCCAAATGGAATCTGGTTCTCTGGTCTTTCCCCAGTCCTCTCTTCAAATCTTTTGGAGCTATTGGCTTTCATTAGCTGTGAGGAAGGTAACCTTCATGGTTGGGGTATCTCCTTAGCTTGCATGGCACATAAGTGAGGTGCCCTACGCTGTGTGAAATGTTTTTCTCTCTAATTTTCCCTGACACAGTTGTCCTCTGGAACTCTCCTGAGCATCTTTCCAAGATTAATTCATTCTTGTTCCACATAATAGCGATTTCCCTCCCAAGTTCACAACAGAATGAAGAGAGGGAAATGTCTTTATTAACTTGGCTCCAGATTTGCTCAGGTGGCTGATTATGTTGGCCTCTTGCACATGGCGTACTAATAGGCTATTATACTTGTGTTCGCTAACGTTCTCCTGTTGCTAAATTAGGTAGAGTCTGTGTTTTTTAGAGTAGAAATCTTGTGTTGCCTTTGTCAGTCACTACATGCCCGGTTAGCTACATGATGCTGTGTGACAAGGGGCTGCTTTCACTGCTAGTGGTGCCTCCTCCTGACCATCGTGGGGATTAGCTCTATCAGGTGTTACCCTCCTCTGGCAGTGTCTTCACCTGTCCTGTCATGGCCTGTAGCTCCTCTCGCACCAGGAACTGCAGACTTCTCTTCATGACTCATCCCTCTGGCCAGGTCACTGCGTAGTTTTCCCCTTCTGGGAGGGATACTAACAAAGTATTCCTCAGACAAACCATCCTAGGCAGTCTGCTGTCCTCTGCCTGGCTTGTACCATGTCCCCAGTGACTGGTTGGGGAACTGAGGCCCACCCTCTACTCCAGGTTCCAGATCAGGGGCCCCTGGTCAGCAGCCACGGCCTGCACTATCCTACCTTGCTGCTTTCTCCCCTGAGCCTTCTCCTACCTTCCTAGCTTCCCCACTCTCTGGGTTTGCCAGCCTTCCAACTCCCTCCTCTCAGGAAGTGACTTCATCTTATTTCCCTGCAGCCCCTTTCTATTACTTTGGGGCTTTATAGAGGCCACTCCTGTTCCTGTCCAGCTGATCCTGCTCCCAGTGAATTCCCTGATCCCCGGCTCATCCTCCCAGTGGAGTTAGTTGGCCTGCCTGGCCCTCTGAACCCCTTCCAGTCTTGTGACACCCCATCACATGCTGGTGTCTGATGTTATGAATATCATACAAACAACTTGCTTCCATTGTTACAAGAAGTATTAATAAGACTTCTATTCTTCAGGATTAAAGGTACAAACTTACTTTTAAATATGTCACATTTTTAAAAAAATAGTGCTATTTCTTATTAGGTTTTTTATTCTGTCATATCTGACTATTATATCTGGTATTATATCTGACTCTGCCTTATGTCTTATGTTCCAGGCACTATTCTGTGATTCACTTTCACCTTAGAGATACTGAGGCTCTCTTTATTGAAGCACGGGAATGTATCTTACCTGTGGGTGGGAAGGGGGTGAGGTGACATGAAAGGAGCACTACGTTATGCTGTGAAACACTGGTGTCATTGTAACTTTAAACTTTTGCATAATATTTTAAATGCCTTTTTGATTAAGGTGGCAAAGAACACAGAGTCAGACTTGTGGAGAAATTACATTGTCATTTTTTATTATTTGTAAAGTCCCCCTGTTTATGAAGGTGCATAACTCTCTACTCTCAGGCATTTTTTCATTCCTTTGTGTCACAGAATTTGGAACTTCATTTAATATTCTGTAGTATTAACATTACTTGCAAAGTGACAAACTAATGTTATCTTGGAGTTCACAATTTAAAATTTTTTGCATGCTGTTATCCTTTTCGGTCTGTTGCAAACCCCTCATTGCTATCTATCTATCTATCTATCTATCTATCTATCTATCTATCTATCTAGGGTGAATTTTATTAGGTTTTGGTTAATGCTACTGGTATATTAACACCAGGGGGCTTACAACTTGTAACAAGTATTTGTCTGATGAAAAGTGCTTCATTTCTATTTTTTTTTTTTAGTGTAAAGGCTAAATTACACTTACCACTGCATGAATGTGATGGATTATTGGGGCAGAGGGGCAGAAGGCCACAAAGAGCTCCTCTCTACTTGCACGTAGAAAGCAGCCATCACTGGGTTGCAGGTGCAAGGTTTGGGAAGGGTGGGTGGCGTGTGCTGCCTCTAATTATGGGGATTAGTATGTCTGTTCAAGCCATGACCCTAAAAGAAGCAGGTGAGCATGAACGTAACCACAGATGACATCTTCCCAACAAGTCTAAGTGTATAATTTGGCTCCTGAAGGCATCGTGAGTTTCTAAGCCATAATCCTATTTACAAACCACGGGGTGTTCCCCCTTCTCTTGTGCGCCATAGCACGTATATCTGTAATTTAGTCCTTGCCATTTTGAGACCATCACTTTATCTACTTCAAATTACAATTGTTTGGGAAAACTAGATTACATATTTGAAAAGAAAACATGCCTGACTTTCCAGGTCACAGCAGTTGGATTGCTGTGTGTTTAATTCAGTGGACTCGGTAAACTGTTGAGAATCTTCGGGAATTGTTGTCCCTCTGCTCATTAACATGGTATCAAAATGGGGTCCTAATGTAGAAGGAGGATGCTATTAAGATTTTGAGTCCATATCACAACAACTGAACTCCTAGCTGCTTCATTTCATTATCGTGTGCTTTTAGGATATCAGGGGAGTTCTCTCTATTAAATATTGCTGTGAATTACTGATAATTAAAGAAAAACAGGACACACCGTATATGAAAGTGAATAGTGATGGTTGACTCAAACTGCTTTGGGTGATGTAAATATGCAAATAAATTGCGTGTAATGCTTATTAAAGAGCATGGAAGTGTCCTGTATTGACAGAGCAGCATTCATTTTAGTGCATCTCAGAGATGCATTCTTTGTGCCCTTTTAAAAAGTAAAATATAGTAATTAGCAAAGGACAGACTTCAAATCATGTTGCAGTACTTAACCTTGCTTTTCTGCTTTTCTTAACTACAACTTTCTGAAGAGCTGCTGAAGCTTGTTTTGCAGTCATCTAGCCCTAATTACAATATTTATAGAGACCTTGATGGTATCATAATTGTCACTTTCATCTTCTGTTTGGAGTCATAATGATGTGCTACCAAGCAGTCTTATATCTGCCATCCAGGATTGTATGTGTTTATGCTTGTACAGATTTTTAGGGTCATTTGGGTTTTTTAATCCCAAAATAATCTTGGTATCTTTATTTTGCAGTTTTCATTCCTTGGCATTTGTGCTAATGCTTCCTAGATTTACATAAAAGGTTGGCGTCTGAGGGCCCAAACCTGTATAATTCTGAGTGCCTACAAAGCCCATTGATTTTAGTAGCTCTCAAGATTGGGCCCCATATTTCTTTTTCACCTTTTATTACCTTGTTTTTTCACTGCCAGAATTTTCATATAATAAAGGCTGTGACTCTTAGAGAGATGGATTTCTTATCCCTAATCCTGGTCAGCCGCTACTAAGCATGAGAACTCCATAAATAGGTACAAAAGTGACTCTGTCTTGCCCCATGTTCAATATATGTTAATCCACATATCTGCGTATTTTCTGTGTGTTAATACGCCTAGATTGCAACATTGATTTAAGCCTTGAGCCAAAGCCTATTGAAATCAATAGAGACTCCTAGGGCAGAGGTTTTCAACTTTTTTTTTTTTCATTTGCGGACCTCTAAAAAAAATTAGAATGGAAATATTATTACATAGTCTGCGGAGCCTCCAGGGTCTGCGGACCACAGATTGAAAACCACAGTCCTAGGGTATGTCTACACTGCACCTAGGAATGCATGTGGACAAGACTTCCACGAAGAGGCCACTCTAGTGCACTAGAAATGTCCATGTGGTTCTAGCAGAGACTTGGCCTAGCCTCCTGCGATAGACCCAGGGGGCATGTGGACTTAACAGCCCAACCTGCTGCCCTTCCTGCAACACTCAACTGCTAGAGCCCACTCCAGCTACAGTGTAGACGTACCCTAGGAGTCTCCATTGGTTTCAGTGGGCTTTGGCTCAAGCCTTAAATTGACACTGAAGTTGGGGTGAATTAATGGATAGCCAAACAAGGCATGTGCCTAGGGCCCAAATTCATGGGAGCCAAACCAGAGCAGCATTGCAACCCTCTGCACGGGGTCGCAAAGCCACACCATCAAATTTGGCTCAGCCACCCGCTTGTCCGGACAGACCTGGCTTGTGGGGTCTGTGTTGCAAGGGTTTGTCCTGTCCACACCTCTGTCATGACCAGGGGGTGGCTGGCCCAAACCTGAATGGGCTGTGAGGCAGCCAGTGCTGCTCCTTCATGCCACTGTTGTGGTGCTAGCTCCTGCACCAGGGCTGCTCCTTCTCTTCCCCCCCCCCCCCCCCGGTGCCTACCTGACCTCTCCCTGCTTCCAGCAGCCCATGTCCTCTCTGCTCTGCCTGCAGGACTTACACATCAATTGCCTTGAGACCCGTTACAAGTATGAGGAGCTTCAGTGAGCGCCCACATGGCAGAGCCAGGTGCGAGAAGAGGTTATGGGATCCCTGGAGAGGTGGACATGAGGGTAATAGGTTGGTGTCTGCAGCAGGAGCCTGACTGACCTGGATAGGAGAGGGTTAATTAAGCAACACCAGTGCATTATGGGTAGGAGGTGCTTGGGTTGACAATCACTAGCACAGTTATGCTTACTAGGAAAGGGTTAATATACAAGCATTCCTACCACAGGAGCCTGTAGTTTAGCTGGTCCATAGACGGGCCCAGAATTATATATTTGCCTAGGGCCCAATGATGGGTTAATTCGGCCCTGATTGGAGTGGAGCTCAGGAGAGTGGCCTGGGCTTTTAATGTTTTCAAATTGACATTGCTAAATAATGTTCTGATACACAATGACATTCTGATTAATGAATGATCCAGTTCCCCTGTGCTTCCCGGCTTTCTCGTTAGTAATATTTTTACATTGCATTTATACATGCTGCCCTTGTGCTTTACAGGATCAAGCCTTTCATACGTCTTTGGCCAAGAAAACAAATTGGGGGCAGGGAGGCATGGGAAACGTGTTCTTTCCCAATGACCTTCTGGGAACAGAGAGGTACATACTTGGTGAGGGTAGAGAGACTAGAGTGACAGAAAAGGCCTGAGGCAGGGAACAGTTTAAAGGGGCTACAATACTGTAATTCATCACTCTCTGCTGATGGCTCTAAATTGAGTCATCAGCTGGGGAGAAGGTTGGATGTATCTGCTTGAAGAGACTCTTTACCACATTAGTTCATTTGGGTGGTTGCAGACCAAGCATAAGTAGCAGACGCTACCACCCCCTTTGCTGTCGCGTACACAGAGCCTTGTATGAGGGGAAATAGGCAGGGAGAGAGAGAGTGAGATTAGTTGCCCACTACTTGTAAAGGTGCTAAGTATGCTGTGAAGATGGTGCCACTCAATTATAAATAAACTGCACAGGGTGTTGAACCAGCACGAGAGTCTGTGTGGTTTGTAGATGGAGACAGAAGAAGGATCAAGGAGGCCTGTTACAACCACCCATACTCTGCATTGCATAAATTGTGAATTCATTGGTTAATCAGGATTGATTGATCCTGCTGCCTGGCAATGTTATGGCTATAACTGTTAACCTGCAGCAAGATGTTCTTGACTCTTGTTTCTCTTTATTTAAAAAAAGTACCGTGTTTCCCCGAAAATAAGACAGTGTCTTATATTAATTTTTGCTCCCAAAATTACATTACATTATATTACAGCGAGAGGCAAAACTGGAAGTACGTCTTATTTTCGGGGGATGTCTTACTTTCGGGGAAACAGGGTAGATAGAACATTAAATTTAATAGCCATCCTAGTTGCAGGTGAAGTCCTGTTCAAGGTCATAGCTGTGACAGCTGCTCACCAGCATACACATTTCTCTCATTTTACGTATAATTTTTGCAAAAGGGATATAATAAGTGGGTAAAAATTACTGAAACCAATCCAGTTCTGTGTACATGCATCTCCTTCCTTCCCTGGGAATCTATCATGTGTGGAGTCTTTTCCCCGAAGGTAAAAGTTATAAAAGGCTCTGGGAATATTATAGGAATGACGTGGCTGGATATTGAGCATACATTTTAAAGATCATGTGGGAATAAATAGTCAGAGGTATTGATCACTGTGGCTGACTGCACCTCAGTATTCACATCCTACACACTACTGTAGTAATCTTTTGTTCAAAACATTCCTTGTTGACGTATCATTTGAAAATGAGTAACATGTTGGTCAATGTCACAGTGAAATGTATGTAGCAACATTATGAACATAAATTGAAATTTATGACTGAAATGTGGCTATCAGACAAATCTGGGGAGTTGATCAACCTGTTTGTCAAAGAAGCAACATTATGAACATAAATTGAAATTTATGACTGAAATGTGGCTATCAGACAAATCTGGGGAGTTGAGCAACCTGTTTGTCAAAGACAAAGGACAAGCTGGTGCTTCTAGCCAGGTGTCCTCAAAATTGATGGGCAGTCACCTGTCAAATGGCCATTCTCTTCCCAAAGACGTGGGGAAGGAATAGATCAGTCTGCATTTCACCAAACCGCATCATTGAGCCCCTTTGATCGTATGATTCCAACCTTACAGTGGGAATGAACTTTATTTAGGGATAAACCCTCAGGAAAACGCATTTCAAAAGGTGACTGAACTATAACAGTGAGGGACAAAAATCCCAAGCCATATCTCCCTCTTCATCTCCTCTTTTACCTTAGAAGGCAAAAGAAGCAGCCATTTGACTTTGGGAGAGATTCAGACCTGAAATTTGGTCAGCTCCCTTGTGAGAATTTTATCTTGGGCCAAAGCCATCTTGTGAGTTTCAGCACTAGAAAGTGTTTTATCTCATAACTATTTCTGACTCCATTGCCTTGTATTTATACTCCCTTAAAACCTATCTTTGAGGTTAAATAAACTTGCTTCATGTTTTAATGAAAACGAATTCACTGTTGTCTTTAAACTCTGTGGGTAAATCCATTTAAAGTAACTATTGTACCTTGAGCCCTTACAGGGGCAAGTGACCTCCAATATTGGGACTGTCCGGGACAGGGCTGAACAGTGCAGAACATTCTTAAAAAAGAGAGAAAATCCAAGATTAGGCATGTGTGTGTGTGGGGGGGGGGGGGGGGGGCTGTCACACTGCAAGTAATAGCCAAGGCTGGTGGAAGCCAGAATGTGACTGGAGCAGATCTCTTCAGTGGGTCTGGGAACATGTAGGTCCCACAGGATCCGCTGCCATAATAGCAGGAGCAGGTAGAATGTGCATTGTTGTGGGCAGGATGGGCTGGCCAAAAAACCCAGACTGCATTAATTTGTGGGAAAACATTTTAAAATTTCAATACTTGCATTTAAGGAAAGGATAGTATGAGATTTGATGTCTGTAACAGGAGTTTAAAGTACTTTTTTCACATGATTTAAGCAAGATTTGTTTTGTTGTTTTAGTGGTAGAAATTGTCTGAATTCCATGTGTATTTACAGAACATATTAACCAGCTTGTTTTCAGTAGCATGGGGGACTCTATCTCATGGGATTTGTGGGATCTAAGGTTTTTGCAGGTGGGAGCAGGATAAAACTGCAAGAAACAATGTGGGAGTGAGTACTGCAGGGCAGGATGGAAGTGGGATTAAAAAAGTAGTCCCACGCAGGCTCTAAGCAGGAATGGTACTATCAGGCTGCAGCTATCCAGAGAGCCTGGGGCTGTGGCCTGCATGTTGTTTGGCTGTTTGTGAGCAGCCCAGGTTGGGATCTGCAGCAGCAAAACAGTGTGAGGCACCCAAAGTTGTAGGGCAGGTGGTGAAACAGCCCCTCAGTGGCCTGGATTGCACCCCGGAATGAAATAATATCAAAATGCAAAACTACAAGCAGAAATGAATGGTAATCCCATAATGCTTTACATATCAAAGCACTGAACACCGAATTCTGTCCTGCAAACCAATGAGATTTGTATGCAGCCATCTGAGCAGTAGTTTGGCCCTAATTTAATCCTCACAACAGCTGTTAGGCTTCAGTAAACAACTACAGTTACACCACCAGGAAAGTGAGACACAGTTCAGGCAAGAGTCCCTTTTCTGGGTAGTACTTCAACACATCCCAAACATGCTTTTAATCCCACTGAGTTCAGTAAAATTCTTCATTTGCATAAGTACTGTCCTGAATAGGAATGTACCTAAGCAAGTGCGTAACTGCTTTTGCTGGGGCCATACAGCATACAATGTGTGTGTTTCCAAAGCCACACATTGACGCAGAGTCCGGGTTACAACAAGGGAGACAGGGATGAAAATTTCCATTGATATCAGTGGGGCAAGATTTTGCTGCTTCTTTCCCAGACCCCCTGCTGACTCGTTTGAATGTGCTCCTGTCATCCTGGCACAGCCCGGACTGAACTACTTTGGATATCACCCTGGCTATTGAGTGATCTGACAGGTGCTCTGTATACCTGAGGTGGCTTAATGTACATGTAACCCACACACCACCTGGGTTACCACTTAGAGGGGGGAAATGAGCCTGCTCTCCAGACTTAACTAACAGCCAGTTGGCTTTTAGCTCATGTGGTGGAGGTTTCTAAGCTCCCGAGGTCCTCGGTTTGCTCCTGCTCACCAATGACCAGGGTCTGTTGATGTTACATGCACACATACAACACAAGAACCCATACAGTACTCTGTTCTGAAGGGGACGGAGGCACCCATCTCCACCCTGACATGGCATCCCAGGAGGTATGTTGCCTGCCTGGGGCCCATATCCAAGACATTAAAGAGGGATTATTGAGAATCATCCAGCCCTCTGACTATTGCCCTAGGGTACTCATCCACGTGGGCGCTAATGGTACTGTGAATTATGACCTTCAGCAGATCAGAAGTGACTACAGGACTCTGGGGGAAAGGGTGAAGAAGCTGGGAGCACAGATGGTGATCTCTTTGATCCTTCTAGTCAAGGGCAGGGGCCTGGCAGACTCATCCTGGAGGTGAATATCTCGCTGCGAGGATGTTGTCGCCATGAGGGCTTTGGCTTCCTTGACCATGGCAGGGGGTCCCAAACTTGGTTTAGAGAGGTAGCCGTGTTAGTCTGGAATTGCAGAAGTGACAAAGAGTCCTGTGGCACCTTAAAGACTAACTAAAGTATTAAAGCATAAGCTTTCATGGGCTAATACCCACTTCGTTGGATGCAACGAAGTGGCTTTTAGCCCACGAAAGCTTATGCTTCAGTACTTTAGTTAGTCTTTAAGATGCCACAGGACTCTTTGTCACTTCTGCAAACGTGGTTTGTAGCTTGTTCAGGCTGCAAGATTCTTTGTGTACCTGAGCATCTGCAGGTACGGCTGCTTGCAGCTCCCACTGGCCACAGTTTGCCGTTCCTGGCCAATGGGAGCTGTATAACTTGAGAGACAATCCTAACTGTCAGAATGGTTAAGCACTGGAATAAATTGCCTAGGGAGATTGTAGAATCTCCATCAGAGGTTCTTAAGAGCAGGTTAGACAAACACCTGTCAGGGATGGTCTAGAACTGCCGTGAGTGCAGGGGACTGGACTCAATGACCTCTCGAGGTCCCTCCCATCCCTATGATTCTAATATAGCACACCAGCAAATTAAAGTTTCCAAAAGGAACTGCTGCTCCAAGGGTGTTAACTTGTGGCACATTGGGAGAATGTTCATTTCTTTTAACTTACTAGTTTAAGGAATATAGTGTTGTGTAGCCTTGTCAGTCCCAGGATGTTAGACAAGGTGGGTAAGGTCACATCTTTCTCACCAACAAATGTTGGTCTAGAAAGAGATAAAATGACACAGTTCAGACCATACCAGACCTGAAGAGCTCTGTGTAAGCTCATAAGTGGGTCCAATAAGAGCTGTTACACTAGAGAGACAAGATAGGGTGAGGTAATGACTTTCCCTCTTATCCTTTGTAAGAGCTTGTATGGGACATGAAACAGTAGTTTAAATTGTTTTTTTTTTTAATTATTATTTGCATTTACCTCTGCAAATTGCATTTGGTACAGATGACAAGATGCTATTATCTATTACTGTAGTTTGCATATTTCTGAATATATTTCGTTATCTTCCTTTATCTCTATCTTGTTTACTGATGTTGAATGACTATTTGTGTCAGATAGGCAGAAGACCAGGAATTGCTTGTATTCACAGTAAATGATTCAGAGAAAGGTCTTATCACCAGTTTGCCTGTATTGATATCAGTAGGTGGATTAAGGGACACATTCTGGATCTTTATAGACTATGAGGAACTTCATTGTGTAATGAACTGAAAATTCCTTTTCCATGGGAAAGGAATAGGAGTATGTCCCATGTCCCTCTACTTTCTAATGGTTCGGTATTGTATGACTAGTACACTATAAAGACAAGTAGCTCTTTGACAGGGTTTGATCCTTAAACTTGCCTAGATTTATGATTGCATCATCTTTGCCTACTTACAGAATAGTATGTGCTGTTCTTATATGTGGGATTGGCTCCAGTAGTTTACTGGATGAAGCTTCTGTTCTTGCCTGTTTGGTGCCATCACTGAAACGATATGCCCCTTTTAGGACAACCATATTGTGTGCAGAGAATCCTAGCACTGCTGGTAATTTTGTTGTAGTGCGTAAACTGTTTATCTTATTTTCGATTTTAGGAAAATCTGCAGTAATACCACCACCAGTGCAGCTCCACTGGTGGTAAAAATAGTGACAATGCTAGCATGGACATGGAATGAGTATCTTTTTTAATGCCCTGTAGTCTAGACTTACTCTGAGTAGAAAAACTTCAAATAGAAGTGGCTTGAATTTTCAGACACCTTGAGCACTCAGATTCCGCTGGCATCAGTGGGAACTGGAAATGCACTGAATATCTGGCCAGATACTTAGCCACCCATTTCTGAAAATCTTGACTAATGAAATTCAAGATTCCATCTGTAGGATGTACTTGCAGGATGAGTCCATTCTAATTAAAATTTCCAATTTTGGGTGACTTTTCGGGTCTAGCTCCTACCCACTTAAAATATGCCCTGAATTTGTTTTTCCTATCCCGATAATTTTTTAAATATTGGGGAAAGGAATATACTCAGAGATATTAAAGCCAGGAGGACCCATCAGATCATCTAGTTATACCTCCTGTATGACACGTCTAGTGAATTGCACCAGTCACATAAGAAAACTGAATGCACTTTGAAGAAAATACATTGTCCCAACATTAGAGACTGATACACTGGCAAAACTGATCTTGTGCCCCATATGCAAAAAGGGGCCTATGGCAAGGCTACTTAAAATGAACTTGTTGCAGCTACTTCAGCAAGACAGAGCTACTGCAGTGTAATGGACATGTCTCTCGTGTCTGCCTCTGCAGATGAGCCTGCTTAAACAACCTTTGTGATGTATCATTACTTTACAGATCAAAAACCCTTCTCATAAATGCTGATCATAAACCCTGCAGTCTACCAATTTGAATTCTCCTCCACAATTAGTATTCATCAACATCAATGAGGTGTAATGAAACTGGACATCGTCTGGCACAGGATGTACTTACTAATGGAGATGCATAAGTTCAGAAGAAGATGGACTGAAAGGCTGTGAAAGCACAGTGTTGATTTATGAACAGATAAGTCAGGCGTGCACTTGAAAACTGTTGTCAAAGGGTTCATTTAACAGTTTTGTAAGGACAGCGCTAGAAAAAAATACTATGTAAAAATGTATATTAATTAACACCATATTGTTTCTACAGGTTCTCATAGTCACCTAGCTATCAAGGAAGCCTGTTATCAACATTAAATTTCATCTGCCATTTTGTTGCCCAGTCACCCAGTTTAGTGAGATCCTTTTTGTAAATCTTAGTTAAATCCAAAACATATTACAATCTTGAGTAATTCTGTATCATCGGCAAATTTTGCCATATCACTATGTACCCCTTTTTCTGGCTCATTTATGAATGTTGAACAGCACTGGTCCAGTATAGATTGCGAGGGGGCCCCTACTATTTACTTCTCTCCACTGTCATCTTGTACAGAGGCTTATTTAAGCAATAGGCAACCTTTCATTTGTGTTCCTTTAAAACATCTTGGGTGAGAACTATCTGCTCCTAATGATTTATTGTTTTAATTATCAATTTGTTCAAAAACCTTGTCTCTTGACACCTCAGGTGACAGATCTGAACTGTCTCAGATTGAGAAAAATATGGAAACTCCCTTACATCCTCTTCAGTGAAGACTGATGCAAAGAACTCAGTTTAGCTTCTCTGAAATGTCCGTGTCTTCCTTGAATGCTCCTTTAGCACCTTGATTGATCCATGGCCCCACTGACTGTTCAGCAAGCTTCCTCTTTGTGAGTACTTAAAAAAAAAAAAATTCTGGAAAGCTGTTAGCTTTTGGTGGTAGTTCTTCAAATTCTTCTTAGGACTGCCCTAATTGTACTTTTTTATGCTTAAATTGTCAGAGTTTTATATTCCTCACTAGAATTTGACTTCTAGTTTTTAAAGAGTGGATGGAAGTGTGTGTGTGTGTGTGTGTGAAATTCTCACGATTTTTAAGTAAGTTTCATTATTTTAGAGAAGATGGTTGACTCATGGGAGGGAATGAGGAGGGGTTGTGTGACTTTTTTTTTTTTAATGTTACCGAATACATAACACTTTTTTTTTCTTGGTTCTTTACCCAAGATAATCTTGCCTTTCATAAAAGACTGCATGGGCTGCTGTGATAAATTGAATGAAAGACACACAACTGTATGAAACACATTATCATTGTTACATGTAAATGGTATCATTGTCTTGGACGTTGTCCAGGGCCGAGCTCCACACGCCTTCAGTATTTCGCAGGATTCCACAGTAACCAGCAGAGTCACTTCTGACTGGATTAGTGTCACATTCCTTTTTAGGAAAATATTTTCAATCGATATAAAAACATTTGCCAAGTACCTTAATCTGATTCAGGAGCTGGAGAAAAATGATGGTAAATTTTTGGAGTACAGAATAAAGTTCTTCATATATAAACAAGAAAAAATTTCAAACACTTTTATAATATTACATTGTGATATACGCATCAGAAGTAACAAAAGTTAAATTTGACAGCAAAAATCCATATTGAGTTAGACTGGTGTAAATCTAGACTAGTTCTATGGGTTTTTAAATAAAAATCCTGCTATGCTTTTTGTCTTTTAAAATATTCCCCCTACAGTATTCACAAACTGAAAACATTTCTGAAATTGTTTGTAAAGCCCTTTGAAATTATAGGTAGAAAGGTGTTGTATACATTTAAATTTATTGGGAAAAGAAATGCTCTTTAAATATTTTGTTTAAAATTTAACAAATGTAATCCTCAAAACTCCAAATCTGTGAAGGTTTAAGCACTTAAAGGTGTTTTTTGTTTGTTTCTCCCCCTACCCCACCTTCCCAGAATTATGACTGAAATTTGTAAAGGCTTCACATTTCATTATTGATTTCATTAAAACAATTTAAAATGTTTATTCATAGTAGACCTTTTCAATTCAGGTTTTGTTTGGATTAGCACATTGGGGGGGTCAGGTGGGGGTGTCTGGTTTGGTTGGGGGGTAAGTGAGCCGGGGGGTGTCGGGTTTGGTCTGGGGGGGTGGGAAGGTGTCGGGGTAGGTGAGGGGTGAGGTGTGGGTGTTGGGGTTGGTCAGGGGGTGTCAGCTGTCTGCCCCCTCCCCACCTCCGACTGACCCGAGCAACGCCGGGCACTTTTGCTAGTGTTAAATAACGTTTATCTTTTACATCTACCTAAGCACATCCTTACTTTCACCACAGTGGAATGAACCTGTCTGTATTTTGGCCTGACATGTCCTCATTTAATGCAAGACAGTCGTCTTCTGGAGGGGTGTAAAGAAGCTTGATCAACTCGCCTTCCATTTATTTCATATCCATGTCATACTTTCCTTTCCTCCATCACATAAACACCTATATCGGTAGAGCTGGATCAGTGTATGGCATTTTATTTTTTCTTGTATAGTTTCTGAAGCAAGGAATTTGGCCCCCAGTGATTTTAAATGATTTTTAAGTTCTATTTCTCCATCGTTTAGAACAGTCTAGTGAATGTGAAAAGTAAACAGATGTGTATTATGCAGCTTCTTGGTAAGACTCTAAACCTGTTACAAACACCTTTTTTCACAATGATCCTGTGGGGAGAAGCACAGCTCAGTGTGATCACTAGAACCAAGGCATGGAACAGTCTGGTTGGTACATAATTAATTGTTTGTTTGCATGGTCTGTTTGCTTGGGGAAGAAGGAGCTATTGTTTGGCTTCAGGAGTGCATTCTTTCCATTGTGACGCAAAAGTGCCATGCTTTTGGCACAAAATCTGTTCCATGGGTCGTCGGTGCTGGCCAAATGCTATAAGTAGTAAGGTGGGATGTATAACTGCCTTTAATCTACTGTTCTGCACAGATATTAACCAAGAGTGAATCCAAGCAGTGCAGTGCAGAGATTTTTGGTTCTTGAATTTTATTCCTCCTGTACGTCAATTATGCCGTGAAATTATGGAGCTGCAGAACAGCCAAAACATGCAGATGTCTCATTTGTGCTGAGTTGTGATATCTCTCCGCTTTTGAGAATAAATTTCTAAAGGATGGGAAAATGAAGTGGCATTGCAGCACTTTTAGCAGAACTTTTGATATTGAATGTATACTTTTTCTTTCCCCGCTGAAAGTTATTTTCAATTCAAGGCAAAGTGAAAAGAAACATAAATTGCTGAATTTGAAAAGTTGTTGGCTTTGTTAGTATTCTGGTCCATTGTACAGAATAGATGTGCAAAACTATACAGTATTAAATGATTACTAGGGATTTTTTCCTGACAACATCTCTTATTTTCTTAAGAAAAACAGTATCTTGTGACTATATAGCTGAGTGTTTTTTTTTGAGGTGCATGGAATATAAAGTCAGTAAATGTCCAATATGAAAAGGAGGCAGGAAAGAATTCTTAGGATTTACCTTATTCATTTCAGAGAAAATGTAATCAAAGGTTGACCTGGCATGTGTTTTGGGTTGTGCTTTTGTTTTTAAGGTTAGTAAGTAGTGTGGGCTTTGAATGAAGCCCATTGAAATCAGGGTAAAAAGCCCATTGATTTCAGTGGGCATTGGGTTCAGTCCTTTTTATTAGTAGCTTTAGTATAGTACTGTCTCATAAAGATGGGTGGCTTTTTTTTTTTTTAATTGAGCTGTTTGTGGGCATAGCTGCCTTATTGCCTGTGAACTGCCATTAAAGACTTTGGCATTGGTTTGCAATTTCTTGGACAGATTACTACTAAAGGTAACAATGTAGAGGCAATGTAAGAATGTTTGTGCTATTGAAATGGCTCATAAATATGCAGGTAGAAATACAAAAGTTAAGAGATTCTGCACACATTGTTTTAGTGAACTCTGCTGTGTGCTGTGTGCAAATATTAGTGTTGTCAGTGTAAGGGAAAAGAGATGTGTGATGTGGTGTAAAGAATGGGTCAGTGATTTTAGGGGTGGTTGCTTTAATTACAGTTGAGAAAGCCATGAGTGAGTTGGGCAGGAGATCCCAAAGAAGTGCTAATAATTGTTTTTCACACTATACCTCTAATTTTTATAAATGTCATATGAAATGGTGAGTGGGAGCTCCGGGGGGGTCCCTGCTGCTTTCCACAGCAGCTGGGAGCTCAGCGCGGATTCTCCTGGCCGTCAGCTGGCTGAAGTTATGGAAGTCTTTGGAAGTCACGTATTCATGACTAAATCGCAACCTTACTCATGAACAATGTTTTATTGCTGAATGCCTAACTGTAATCCTGTAGCATTCCACATAAACAAACATGTGGTAGGTTCTGAACAGAACATGCATTTTATTTTCCTTGGAGAAATTTGAATTTAATATCTCCAGAGAAGAGAGCTAATGTTTGGGTCGAGTGGCACTTTGTCCTCTATGAATGTTTTTGTTAGAAAAGGAGGTGAAGTGGCTAACTGAAAAATTGACTGAGTTACAGAACTGAGAACTGTCTTCAGGAGACCATATCAAATTAGTGAAATGATAGATCACCTCACTAGCAACAAGGGGCTTTTATTTAAAAAAGAAATAGAAAAGAAATGGAATGGTATGGGCATTAGGGCTGTAGATCTGAAAAAATAGAAGTGGTTCTCTAATAGGAGATTGGAATGTCAGTAAGAATTGAAAGCTTCTAAAGATAGGCTTTTCTCGGGACTTTGTTCATGTAACATCAGAAAGTCTATTTCCCCTATCCTCAGTGGGTGTAGAAAGAACACCGTTTTATTTCCTGAACAGTAATTGGATCAAACAGCCATTATAATACATTTGCCATTTCTATGACAAAACAAGACACATAAGAGACCAGGGACAGATAATCAGTTTTTTCTTTAGTCGTTGTATTACTAGCTTCATCTGTCTAAGCTGGCAGCCTTTTGTACTAAGGAGTGCCAGATAGTCAGTATTATTTGCTGTTTGTTCCAACAGCAGCACTGGATGGCCCGATTGGCTTTTTTTTCCCTTCTGGACAGTCACATTGTCACTTGCCTTCTCGTCAATAGCTTCCCTGACACTCTATTATATCTTCCTCACTGGTTTACTTTTTCACATTTTCTGTATCCAGAGTAGTATCTCTCTAACTTGCTGGTCTTTCAAAATTAAAAACAGCCCCTTTGTGCCATTGATTAAAGTAGCCACATGGACTTCTGTGACCATGGCATCTGTTAAATATCACTGGTGGTGGTTGTTTTGGTTTAAATACCTCTTTCTCATATGTGCTTCCTCAGGGGCCAGAGTTCACATCAACACATAAAAGCTTTTCTTTAGGTATTTATCCCGTTTTTTCAGGTGTAAAATGGCCAATAAATAGAAGTAGCTAGTACATTAAAGGTGAAGAATATGTACTCAGTAAAGATGTAAAAACACTTGAGACTTGGCATTCAAATATACATAACTCAGCAGTTAGGATTTATGCTTGGAAAGTAATTTTAATTAGACTCCGAGCTGACCTCTTAAGGATAGAAAGAAAAAAACTATTCTTGAGAGAAACTGCCATTGAAATTGCTTTATATGCTCTCATTTTTCAACGATTTGCTTCCTGTTGCTAAAAATGTGCATTTTTCTTTAGAGCTCCGTTTTTAAATTCAGATAGCAATTTTCATTTATACAGAGAGATTTAGTTTGTGTGTAAAAACAGATGATTTGTGGAAAGATAGAGCTTTAGTAATTTGTACTAGAGAGCTATCTGTTGTAGGATCTGGCAAATCTCCTAGCCCTAAAGAAGCCTATATTACATTTTATAGGAGTTTCTGTAATCCCCTGCTTTCATTACACTTAAAGTATTTCCTAATGACTACCTTTCTGTCTGTGGGCTCTGATGCAGGAAGGCGATCAAAAGCACATGTTTAAATCCCACTGAATAGGACGTCGGCACACACTTCAAATTAAACACCTGTTTTCAGTACTTTCTTGAATTGGGGTCATTAATTTTGTTTCCCTGTTTGTAATGTAGAAAACTAAAAACCAGTAGCATTATAATTAATATTGACCATAGTCACTGGCTGAGGTCTTGACTGGGGCTTGAGGAGGTAGGAACAGATAAGCAGTCAATAGGCCAGTTCAGGGAAACTATGAAAATTTGTTCTTCGGATACATACAGGATGCTTTCTCTCTAGATAAGATTCTTCACTCATCCTGTCTCCAGAAAGATAGATATTTATCTTCCCATGAAAACATGCTATCACAATGTAGGTCTTGATTCTGCCAGGTACTTAAATGTGCCTAACTTTGAAATCATCAGGGCAAAGGCTGGCAGTTGGGCATGTGTTTGTACACCTTGCTGATCTGACGTTTGTCCCTTTCCCTTTTCTGCCCTTGAAATGATCCAAGTACAGTATAATGTAGGCAGTGCTGTTTGTGGAATTTCCTGTGTAGATTATCCTGCATCTGTTTCAGATCCTTGGACAACAATTCATATGTTTTAAAGTCTTAGCTAAAAGCGGGTGTTTCTCAGGTTACAAAACCAATTTAGATGGATCAGGGATTATGTTTCAGTTACTGTACTGCAGATGGCTTTCTCTCATCTTCCCTTTTTAAATAGTCCCTTGCTTTGATTATATATTTAGGTACAATAGTATGGATATTCTTAAATCGTTGCCTTTTTAACAAAGTATCTTAAATACATAGAACATTTTCCATCTTCTGACCAAATAAAATAAAATTTTCTCATTTCTATTTAATAGTCTGCAAAATCACATGAGTATTTCACTTCATTCTCCATATGAGTTAATTCATGTCTCCACATTTTAGTTTTTATCCAGTTTCATAGAATTCACATAATAAACTCCCCCAGAATGAGTAGTCAGTTTAATTCTTATATGTTCCCAAAAGGGACAAATTCTGCCAGATGTGTGTGGTGTTGTTAGTCTGCCAGACAACAGTAAATGTCTTGTATTTTCAGGGATAATCCCCAGTTTTTAATAGTCTTGCCTTGCAGACTTGATAAACATGCCCTTTGGAAGAACAAACATTTTTGTAAAGTGCTGCTGGAGATCATTTGGTCCCGTGAGGAGTGAAACATATTCCATTCTTGCATAATGGTAAATCTTGCAATTCACCTTAAAGCAAATATGGACTCAGAGTGCATTATTGCTGATTCCTTTTTGTTTATATCCAAAACAAATATCAGTTGTCCAGGAATTGGCTGTTTAAATGTGGTATTTACAGCTAATACACTCTATCTTTGTGCTTTATTTGTGACCCCGGTTATGAGTGAGTCTGACTTTGAAATATTTCTCTAAGTAGGATTATGTTGAGAACCTGCTGTATGAGTCTCTACCTTAGTTCAATTTTACTGATCGCTCAGTGCTCTCATTTTTGAGACTCCTTTTGGATACAGGGTTTTCACTGACCCGCTTTGGATAATACTTATACAATTCTGTCTCTGGTAAAATAAGTCAAATTACATGCATGGTTGAAAATCATTTTTTCCCCCGCATGAACTATGTCAATTCTCTTGCATTCCACAAAAAGATAATTACATGTATGACCAGTCTGTCATTTCAATAATATCACAGTTTGAGTGATTTTTATGCCTCAAGTTGTGATTTCTTCCAAAATAATTAGCTACAAATATAGCTAGTTTAAAACATATGTTTTAAAATAAGGGATACAAGATCTCATGGTTCAGGCCCCAAACTAGCAACTGCCTGAATCTAGGAAAAAGCATCTGTGAGAAGGTTCTATCATTGTTCATTATGGGAAAGTTTACACCTTCCTTTGAAGACTCTGGTCTCAGCCACTGTTGGACAAGATACTACACTATGCAGATCATAGGCATGTTCTGGTATGGCAATTCCTATGTACTTCTTACATAAAGTAGACATGCCTCAACTATTTTTAAAAATTACTAATTAGGCAAATAATCCATATCTGTGTAGCCCTATTGATTTCAGCAGACCTACTTGCCTGAGTGGCTTGTAGCCTGGTGGATAAGGCACTGGGCTGGGACTTGAAAGACCTGGATTTTATTCCCTGCTCTGCTGTTAGCTTGCTGGTTGATAGTTGGGTAAATTACATCACCTCCATGTGGCTCCATTTTCTCACCTGTAAAATGGGATAATGATCCTGACTACCTTTTAAGTACAGTATTTTGAGATTTACCAATGAAAATTTCTGTGTAAGAGTTGGCTGTTATCACTGTTAATGTATTACTTCATTCATAATACTAAGGAGGGGAGGCTGTACAATATGTGCTAGCAGGGCCGGCGACAGAAATTTGGGGGCCCCCTACTCTGATAGTTTGGGCCCCCCCCAGCCCAGCCGGGCCCCCTCCAGCCCAGCTGACAGTGGCTGGGGGCCCCCCAGCCGGGGCCCCCCCAGCCCAGCCGACAGCGGCTGAGGGCCCCCCAGCCCAGCCGCCCCCCCAGTCCAGCCGGCGCTCCCCCCCCCCCAGCTGACCCCCCACCCCAGCCCAGCCGGCACCCCCCCCCCCCCAGCTGACAGCTGGCCGCAGCTAGGAGCCAGAGCCCAGGAGCAGCGTGAGCTGCCCTTGCTGCTCCCTCCCTGCCTCCCTCCCCCCCTCCCCGGACTGAGCCGCTGCTGCCGGCCGGGCTCACTGCTCGGCCGGGGACACACGCTCGTCCGGGGGAGAGCCGCGCCGGATGACTACGGGTAGAGCTGTACCGGGGCCCCCCTAAAGTGCGGGGCCCGGTACAGCTCTACCCGTAGTACCCCCTGTCGCCGGCCCTGTGTGCTAGGTGCATCAAACGAGAGTATATGCAAAGAGCATAGTCTGAATTTTACACATGACCCATGTGAGGGTGATGTAAGAAGGTTGGATGGGGGGAGGAAGGAAAAGGGTTATAGCAAGGGTTATAGTCCCATTGATACTCAGGTTGGCGCTGTGGCATAGTGGTTCAGTGAAGGGTGTGGTATCATAAAGGTATGAGAATGGCTATTTTGGATATTGTGAAAGTAGTTTCGCTTTCAGGATGAATTTTTATGTGCAGGTGATCATACGGCTGACCATGCATGGAGGCTGTTCCATGCATGGAAGACTGCATTAAAAAAGAGCAGAGATATTTACTGGCCAAATGGAAGAAGGTAGGGGAAATGATGCAATGAGGCTACCTTTCCCAGAGCCACTTAATGCCATCATGCGCAGGAGCAGAGAGGGATAGTGGGAGTGAGCTAATTTGCGGGGTAGTGAATGAATTGTTGTGGGCAAAGGATTAATGGATGCAGGTGAGTGGAGGGAGTTGGCAACAGTGAAGGCCGGGGGGAAGTATGTTAACCCTCATCTCTGCATTACTGATACACTGGGTGTTACAAATCTTTCCTCTCTCGGCTCTCTTCCTTTTTAGAAGCTTTAGCTGTGCTTTTAAAAGTAAGCTCAAGGACACATCCTTTGCCATTAACGTTAGGCAGCAGATAAACACAAGCAAATTGGAAAACTGAGTCAGACATCTTAATTTCAAGTCAGTGTAGCTTTTAAAAGTTGTGAAGAAGGAAGATCAAAAGATACATATAAAGGTTTCACTACCACCCTGTTTTTCAGCCTCATAATTCTGACGTGAAAGGAAAGTCTTGCATTGTCCAATTCACAGGAAATCAGATTTTTTTATTATTATTATTATTTTGTATTTCCAAGGCACCTTAATTATGCTGGAGTTATCACAGCAACATCTGTTCCCAGTTAAATGAAGCCACCCGTTAGAGAGAGATTGAGTCTTGTTGGTGACCCACATGGCCTGCAACATCTGGGCTCATGCTACTAAAATAATAGTGAGAGAGCTGATTTTCCCTCATTGCACCTTGTACAGCCATTTATATCTGTGCAAAGTGGGGGAAAGACATGATCAAAACAGAATATTGACTTCTTGATACAGATGTAAATGGCTGTGCAAGGTAGCCCAGTGTCTGGGCTGCAGGGCTGACACATTTCCTTGCCCAAAGTAAAACCATAAGCCTCTAGTTCAGCGGTTCTCAAACTTTTGAGACCGCGACCCCTTTTCCGGCTGGGTGGGCGGGGCGTGACCCCCTCCAGTCCCCGCCGGGAGCGGGCTGCTGGCTGCGCCCCCCCCCCCCTCCATCCCCGCCGCGGGGTGGGGAGGCTGCCGGCTGCGCTCCATCTCCTCCCCCTCCCCCCCGCCGCGGGCTGCTGGGTGCGCGCCGGCCCCCCCTCCACCCGGGTCGGGCGGGCTGCTGGGTGCGCCCCGCCGCGCCCCGGTCCGCCTGTTCCCGCCGCAGGTGGGCGCCGGGTGCGCGCTGGTCTCCCCCTCCCCTCCCACCGCGGGCGGGCTGCCGGGTGCGTGCCAGCCTCCCCTCCCCACCCCGCCGCTGCGAGTTGAGGCGGCAGGAGCCCGTGACCCCCCGGGGAGTGCTCGGTGACCCCCCCCGGGGGTCGCGACCCCCAGTTTGAGAAACCCTGCTCTAGTTCATGTGTAACAAACAGACTGACATGTTGAAGTTTTTTACGTGTTGCACTTCAGAGGGCAGTTTGAGAAACATCGTATTTTAGAGCAATAGGAAGGCACCAGAATGTACTAAGGGAGAAGGGAGGATCAACTTTCACCCCCCATCCCTAATTGATTCAGACAAGGTGATTTATTCCTATGCTGTTGCTCTCATTCCTTTCAGGCCCCTCAAAGGGACCCGGAGATCTCAGATTTAAAAATATTTGAGGCTTGTTTCAATCTTTTGGTAAAACAATTATTTATCTTGGAATAAAACCCTCTCTAAAACTCTCAACCTAATTTTTGAGTCCTTTGGCCTTGATCAGACATTCACCCTGCAGTCTTTGAAATCTTTGAATGGAATCTTTGAGAATCTATTTTGCTTCCAAATATTGAATGGCCTGAAAAATTTTGTTCACAGGTTGAGCAGGATTAGTTAAGCAGGCTATCTTGAAAGGCTTGATTTATGGGAGCTCGTTACCGGACTGTGGATACACTGAGCCTCTTCCTTAAAATACTTCCATTGAGGGGAAAAGCCAAAGCCCCTGAATCTCTTCTTTGCTATGTCAGGAAATTCAGGGGTCAGCATTTTGAGGCCATCTGTATAGCTTCACCAAAGAAACAAGATGGAGGTGACTCCGGTTAGTCACCATCAACAGATAATTCAAGGGCGATGGGGGGAGGGGGGAGCTAATATCATGGGAGCGGAGGGGAAACCCTCACCTATCTTAAGTCAGTTGCAAACATTAATGCCAAGGTAAACATTTAATGGGTTGAGTTATAGCCTAGGCTTTAATTCAATATGTTTAGCACATGCTAAAGTACAATTGCTTTGTCTTGATGCATTTTAGAATGTGTTAAATCGAGATACCTAGCTCAGGCTAACTAGGATTTAAAAGGTGTGATGTTAATCTAGGGGGCTTTTCAATATGCAGAGGTAGTGCACAGCAAGCTGGGCTGTAAATCTACAGTGTCGTATTCTGCTGTGCACTAACTGGCCACATAGCCCCTGTCACTACACACTAAAAGTTCCATAGTGCTCTTTGACATACTGTACTTTGGAAACAGCAGGAGGCCTTATCTACACAGGGAAGTTAATTTGCATTAAGGTCTGGTGTGGAATTTAAAGCAGAATAGCTATTCTTGATTAGCTGCCTTTATGATCACTCTTATTTTGGAACAAGAGCACCCATAAAGGGAGTTACTCAGCCCTGGTCTACACTGGGAGGGGAGGGGATTGACTTAAGATATGCAACTTCAGCTACAGGAATAGCGTAGCTGAAGTCGATGTATTTAGGTAGATTTACCATGATGTCTTCATGGTCCCACAAAGACTTCGCCTGCGCCTCTCATGGCAGTGGAGTACTGAGTTGATGGGAGAGTGCTCAGGAATCAATTATTGTGTCTAGACTAGACGTGATAAATCGACCCTCGAAAGATCGATGGCAGTGTAGATCTGCCCTCAGGAATAGTAGTATTCAAAAAAACCTGCTTGTGTAGGTACTCTGTCTCTGCTAGCGAGATGAGCATCCTCAATTGCTTCCAAACTCATGAGCTGAGCCACTGCGCATGGCACCATCTCTCTCCTCGGTGCCATTTCCATTATTGTTGCTTGTATAGCACCATAAGGGCATATGTTTGTACTGTGAGTGATCTGTCCTGAACAGAGAGCTTGGCACGAGAAAAAACAGAATGGTACAAAACAGGTGATAAACAGATGTAGGAAGGGGCATGATGTACGTTAAGTGGGAGGTACTTCTTGCCCAGTGGAAGATGTTGGGGTGTGGGTGATCAGGATGAAAACTATTACAATGTTTAGATTAAATCTAGTCTGCATGTGAAGATTGTATAGCGGCAGGTGCTTACGTGTTGGGGCCGGGGGTTGGAAAAGTACTGTAGCTCAGAATGTTGGGGCAGCTATAGCTGTGCTGAGCTGACCTTGATGTCAGAGCTCTTATTCATGAGACATAAAAATGATTTTTTATAAAACAAGGTCTATAAACTATCTTATGCTTCAGCTTTTTTGACAGATGGATGCTAAGCTTTGAGACTGAGGAATGAGGAGTCGTCTTATAAGGCCTTGTCTACACTGGCACTTTACAGCACTGCAAACTTCTCGCTCAGGGGTGTGAAAAAACACCTCCCTGAGCGATGCAAATTAGACAGTGCTGATAGAAACTCCCATTGTGGGGGTAGGTTTTTTTACAGCGTCGGGAGAGCTCTCTCCCAGCGCTGGTGCCACGAATACACAGCCATGTTAAAGTGCTGCCATTGCAGCGCTTTAACATTGCTAGTAAAGACATAATCTTACTGCTCTCCATTACTAAAAGCCTGTATAGAAGAGACATAGTACATTAGATATACCAGATTCCACTGTAAAGCTTGGGGCTTTATGCACTCAGACCCTGCAGCGATACATGGCTGAATTTGACTAGCTGTTTGAAGGCAATTTTAAACTGGAGGTAAACATCAGACATAGAGAAGGAAAATAGCCTGTCTTCCAAGGCACATTGGAGCCAGATGAAAGACTATGGATTTGGAGCACTCATGTAATAGCTGAGGATGAATGGAATTAGTTTTAGATAGATCCCTTGAACAAGGATTTTTGATAACTACCACAGGAACTGATATAGCTAGTCTGTAATTTTGTTTGGCTGCATGATGCAAAACAGAGATAGTACAAACTGTGTTATTTACCAAACACAGTAGTAGAAAGATGTTGATCAAGAATTATTTTTAAGTGGGGATGCTGCTGCCTGTATTATATAAACGTCACGGCTGGGGATTTTGGTACATACCCAGGAGAAGGCTGTACACTTTTTTCTTGCAGAGTTCTGGTCTGGGAGAGCATTTATTTTAGCAGCAAAAAGGGATGGGGATGAACCTCAGCTCAGATCTTTGCATCTTTTCCTATTTAATTCTCTCCTAAGATAAACAAGTCCAGATGCACCTTTTGTTTACACTAGTGAAAAATTATTGATTGTAATGGAGTTAGTTTGAAATCACTTTGGTTTAACAGAGTAGAATGTGGCCCATGATGACTGTACATGCTGCACAACATGTGGATTTGGAGCAAAGCTGAGTTAATGGGACAAAATAAGCAAAACCCAAGTAACAGATCTTGTGGAATTTGCAAGTGGGGCCCAAGCTGTCCACCCAGGCAGGCTTCAGGGCCTGAATAAGAGCAGCAGATGAAACTCACTCCCCCCCCCCCTTTTCTCCTATGTGCATCTGAGACTCAGCTACTCGATAGATAAAATCTGTGTGTGTGTGTGTGTCCTGCATTCATGTTCCATCACATGGGAGGTGACAAACCTGTTCAGTCAGGGCTTTCTGGGGAAGGTCAGAGCCATCACATTGTTAGAGAGACATCCTTGCAAACTAGTTTCCAAGATTTAGAATGGGATTATTTACTGTAACCAATTATTTAACCTATCAAAATATATTTTAAATTTTCTTCCCTGGATTCCCCAAAGTATTGCAAATTTTACCTTTTAAATGGTGTCTCACCAAGACTTTCAATGTCACATTCTTTTGTTCCCCTGATGACTGCACTAAGTACAAAGTTGCCTTTAGAGCAGTGGTTCTCAAACTTTTGTACTGGTGACCCCTTTCACATAGCAAGCCTCTGAGTGTGACCCCCTCCCTTCTAAATTAAAAACACTTTAAAATATATTTAACACCTTTATAAATGCTGGAGGCAAAGCGGGGCTTGGGGAGGAGACTGACAGCTTGGGACCCCCATGTAATAACCTTGTGACCCCCGAGTGGTCCTGACCCCCTGTTTGAGAACTACTGCTTTAGAGACTGCAGGCCTCAGACCTGTAGTGAGCCGCATGCAGGCAGATCTCAGCAGCTGTAGAGATTTCATTCAAGATTGGGGCTTAGTGCATTATTTAGAGAGTGTTAGGAAGACAAGCAAATACAGTAGACTCTCGATTATCCAGGATGATAGGGGAAAAAATTAATCCTGGTTAATAAAATCCCAGATAATCACCATTCATAGGAAATATGAGGAGGGGGATGTTGGTTCACCAGCCACCCTGCACAGGGGGAGGGGATTTGGTTCACTAGCTGCCCTGCGCCCTGGTGGGTTTTTTTGTTTGTTTGTTTATTCTTGGGGCGGCAGCAAAGCCAGAGCCAGCCCTGTGAGTTACGCATATTTTTTTTTTTGATATCCTGGTTAATCCACATTCTGGTTAACCCAATTCTGGATAATCGAGAGTCTACTGTATATACATCTTGCCACCAGATTGAGGTTTCTCAGTCAGCTGAGTATGGCATCCCATAATAACTTTAGCTTTGCTAATTCAGTACAACAGATTTCTGTGAGTCTCACTTGCATTAATTTGAAGACTGTGTTAAGCAAACATATTCCATCACTGCAATGAAATGGTTATAAGACCTCCATTCTGTGGTTGAAATGTGCCTGATGTCTTGCAGTTCCAGTTCCCTCTGGGGGCTGAATGTTGGAGTGGCCCTATACAGTGTTGTAGCCATGTCAGACCCAGGATATTAGAGAGACAAGATTGGTGAGGTCACATCTTTTATTGGACCAACTTCTGTTGGTGAGTGAAAGAGACAGAAATTCTGAAGAGGATCATTTGCTTTCCCTTCTGGAGAAGGCTCTGAGGAATACAGAGGCAAAAGGTATGTTTTTGAAAAGTAACTCTGAATATAGTCTGAATATAGTGTTGACTTCAGAGTCTAAGATGTAGATCCCTGTACTTTTAATAGAGGGTCTTTCTCTGTCCCTCTCCTCCTATTACATACTAAATGGAGGTGAAGATTTCCTGAATTTTTTTGTGCAATTTTTTATCTTGGGCCAAATGTACTGAAAATGTATACATAATTTTCATAAAATTAGATGAGTTTCTCATTATTCCTATTCTAGCAGTCTTTGCAAAGGGCAATAGTCAGGTAACTAAGGGCAACTCTTACTGTCCCCTAAAATGGCTTAAGCCCCAAAATATTACAGAACTGCCACATTTCCCACTGTGTGGGATTCCAGTGCCATGGAGGTGACATTAGAACCATTATCCAAAAAGGGTGGAGCTAACTTGTGTCCATTGAAGGTGGATGTAAAACTGAATAGCCCCAGTGTCCACACGGTACTGGGGACATACCCAATTCCTGAGAAGTTGTTAATAACATGCTGTTAGGATTTTCTGGTTATCCAGGAAATCATGTGAATGAGAGGGGGACAAATAAACAATAGCTTTCCCCACCCCGTCCTTGCAAATAGCTATAAACCAAATACAAAATTGTAATAAAGCTTTCTTAATTTGGGACTGGATCATAGATGGAACAAAACAAGAATTCCATTTAATAAATTCATACATCCCTTCCTATCTGTGCAGAAGTGTGTTCTATACCCAGGTGGTGTGAGGCTGGAACTTAGATAGCCTATGGGTTTGGGCTTTTCCAATATGAGTTCTTTACTTCTTCCCTAAGCTATTGATCCATTTGTGGCATCAGCTTTGCTTGGGTACTTCACTTGATCCACGGATCTTGAGCTTACCAGGGAGTTCATATCAGAACACCTGCTGTGAGGAGACATTCGTTTTGTCAGATCTGTCACCCAATTCCAGTCTGTCATGCCCTTTTGTTTGGTCCTTTCCCCTAGTAGGCAGGACAACAAGAGTGCAGTTTGATTGAACTGTACATATGACACTTCCAGCTGCTACAGCACAGGAAGACAACCCTTTGCCTTTTTCATTTTTCCTCACTTGTCTGATCACTGAGCTTACCAATATTTTGGACCCCAATCCTGCATGGCACATCCCTCGGCCCACTCCAGTTCCCACAGTCCCCATTGGCCTAGAGCGGCGAACCCTGGCCAGTGGGAGCTGCGATCAGTTGAATCTGCAGATGCTGCAGGTAAACAAACCATCCCAACCCGCCAGCAGATTTCCCTGATAGGCCACATGACCAAAGGTGGTCAATCCCTGCATTAAGGGCTGTTTCAAAGAGGATTATGATCAACTCTCCATGCTGTTTGAAGGCAGGAGAAGTAGTAGTGGGCTTAATCTGCAGCAAAAGAGATTTAAGTTAGAAATAATGTTAGGAAAATATTTCCAACTCCATGGGTAGTTAAACTCTAACTAAATCAGGTTGAGAGGGCAAACAAATCAAAGCCATGGGCCGGATACGGCCCTTGGGCCATAGTTTGGAGACCTCTGACTTAGGTTATTAGATCTTTAAAATTCTTTAGTTTTTGTAACTAACTTTTTAAAAGTTATGCTGTTGGTTTACTTTGTGTTTTGATCACCTGGGAGATGAAAATGGATGTTTTACTCAATTTCTAGTAAAGTTCTGCTTCTTATGGATTGGCAAATGCTTCATTGTTTGGGTACCTATCACTGCAGAGGAATGGTTTTAAATCCAATATTCTGTTTTTCATAGAAATTTTGAATGTCTGAGAACTACGCTTACTCATTAAGAATATAAGAAGGGCCATACTGAGTCAGACCAAAGATATATCTAGTTCAGTATCCTGTCTTCTAATAGTGGCCAATGCCAGATGCTTCAGGGGGAATGAAAAGAACAGGTAGTCATCAAATGATCTATCCCCTGTCACCCAGTCCCAGCTTCTGGCAAAACTGAAGCTAGGGACCCTGCCCATCCTGGCTAACAGCAGCCGAGTTTATCTAGAATCAGAGAGGTAGCCGTGTTAGTCTGGAATTGCAGAAGTGACAAAGAGTCCTGTGGCACCATAAAGACTAACTAAAGTATTGAAGCATAAGCTCTCGTGGGCTAATACCCATTTCGTCAGATGCATGCGTTGGATGCATGCATCCGACGAAGTGGGTATTATCCCACGAAAGCTTATGCTTCAATACTTTAGTTAGTCTTTAAGGTGCCACAGGACTCTTTGTCACTTCTAGTTTATCTAGTTCTTTTTAAAAAAAACTGTTAGTCTTGGCCTTCACAACAGACCAGTGCTCTCTCCACTAGGCAATACCACCTCTATAATTAAGTTTTATATACTACTTTTCAAAAACAAAATCTAAATGTGGGACTATAAACCAAATGCCAATGCTCTTCGCAAAAGTATTGGTGCTCATTCTATAATTAAAATCTTTGTATTACAGACATTTGAAATCTAGCTTGATAGAACTACTGCTTTACTTGGACATAAAAAGGAGTCACACAACAGAATGTAGCAAGATTATTTTTAAAACTATGCCCCCCCCCTTTCACTTTTATAGTGAAATGTTAATGTTACATTGTAATTAGGTCACTTGTTTCTAGTATTGTGAGACTGTTGGGTATGAATGAGTCATTGTATCCTACTCTGTTGTGGTCTGTTTCTGCCTCACAGCTTCCATTGGCCCCAGACTACTTCTACACGCTGAATGATACAAGAGTATTTTTAGGGATCACTCAGACAATCCTTTATTCAAGCAAAGTTAACAGTGGGAATTTTGCCTGAGTAAAGACTTCAGGCTCAAATCAAGTTGAGTCAGGAGTGCTTCTGGGAAGGCCTAGTGGTATCAAGTAGCAGTTCTGACATAAAAAAAAATATCCAAGCACTTAGATTTTAAATCTCTGCTGAGAAGGTCAAATCCTGAAGTCTTTACTCAAATTTTACTCATTCCATACTTGAGTAAAAAACTACCTTCGGTGTGGATTGGTGTTTGGCTGTATAAAAAACAAAGTATTTTTAGGTTTTGCCCTATAATGTTTGCTGAACCATCACACGGACAAACTTGGGTTTCTCTTCCTTCATCATGGTCTCTTTGATTCCTTACTTCTTTCCACTACCCTATAGACATAACAGTGGCTCAAAGAAGCAGTCTGAAGGATGCTGAATTCTATCAGGCCTGTGCCTTTAATCTTCATGAATGCCTAATTAGGCTATCAACTTAATGGTAAGCTCTTTAGCAAAATTATGCTGTTCAGCATACAGAAGCTATTAGTAAGGCTACATTTTAGTCACAGGTGTTTTTAGTAAGTCATGGACAGGTCAGGGCAGTGAACAAAAACGCATGGCCATGAAGTGTCCATGACTTGTACTATATACTCCTAACTAAAACTTGGGCTGGGGGGCTGCAGGTGCTCAGGGTGGGAAAGGAGAAGAGGCCCAGGACCCCCACTGGTACTGGTATGGGAGGGGAGAAGGGTTGGTGGAGCTGACAGGCCCTATCCGGCTCTGCGCAGCTCCCCAGAAGCAGCTGTTTGTCCCAGCAGCTCCTAGGGGGAGGGAAGGTTGGGGGGCTTTGTGTGCTGCCCACACCACGAGTGCTGGCTCAACAGTTCCCATTAGCTGGAAACAATGGGAATCTTTCAGGGAGTCTCCCAGCATTTCATTCCACAAGAACGCAGGGGCGATACCTGCAAACAAACTGAACTTCCCTTACAAGTCCCAGGCCCCTTCTCTGGCCTTGGCTGTGCTGCAGGGATGCTGAGAGTCGGACACGTGCTCTGGTGGTGGCTACGCTCCCTCAGGTTTTAGGTGGCAGGACTCTTCTTCCCAGCATCACCCCCACCCTGTTGGGGTTGCAGTCCCCCTCCAAGTCTGACCTACAAGGTCTCCTGGCTAGGGTTGTCTCCCTGTGCTGGACCTGCTACCCAGGATCCCAGCTCTTCCCAGCTGCTTACCACATCTGCTCTGCTCCAGCCCCAGGCCCCTGGCTCTGGTTGCTGCAATTCTCTCAGCACAGGTCTATTCTCTGGGCTGCTTCTTTGGTTTATGCTCCCAGCGCTGACCTGCTCCCTGGGCTGCTTCTCTGGTTCTCTCTGGCCTGCCTGGCCCCTCCACAGCTCAGCTTGGGCTCCTGCTCTCTCCTTAGCTCTCCACTCTGTCTGAGCCAGGCAATTCCAGCTCACATGGAGGACAGAACCTCCTTGGCCTCCTGACTCCCTCATTAGCCCTGTCAATAGGGTTGCCAGTTCTTGATTGGATGTACTCCTAGACGTTTCATCACATGCCATATTATTTAAAGATTAATCTTTGATTCCTGTAGTCTCCAGGAATTATCCTGCAGGGTCGGCAACCCTACCTGTCAATCAGGCTGACCTGGAACATGGGCTTCTCCCCATTGTTCCTGGGGACTGTCATTGTCACAGTCCTGATTTCCCCTTTCCTTTGGTACTGGGAGCTAGCCAACCAAGGAAACTCCCACTGAGTTTTAGAAAGGGGCCAACAGTCCCCTTTCATAGAGATGGAGAAATATACGTTCTGTAAACTAAAAAGTTATGTGTGGTTAGTATTAAAGCCAATATTTGTCTTTTGTTATCTGCTATTTCACACTTTAGTCCGCACTTCGTGACTTAATAGCTTTTTGTGGTTTGTCCTTTAAAAACATAGTCATGAGATTATATGTCCCAGACCTAATCTCGATTGCTGAAACTTCAAGTCCGTGTATAAAATATTCTTTTACAGATAATTGAGCTGGTTCCTACCTTCTCTGAAAGCATTTTAATAAGGTAGCAATCTGTATAAACTTATTATGTTTTTCTCTTTTTAATATATCTGCTGCATCTGTTTGTTTTAAGGGTTGTCCATTTTTACAGAAATCCTTCCAGTTATCATGGTAATATTTTCCCCCCAACATCTAAAAACTTCCTTATTCACCCTGACTTTGAAATCACTGTTCTGTTTTGTTTTTGATATTGCCAAGATCTGCTCCCGTTGTTTGATCAAGGGCATCACATATGCCCAATTAGTAAGTACACTTTTAAGTAATGGGTGATGTTTCATGGATGCCAGAATTTTGGAATATAAATATAGTACACAATTATATAATTACATTAGGTTTACCAGTTTCTGTTCAGTCTATATCCATGATGGATTTTCTGAGAGATCCATTCCAATACCAGTCTAATTTGTGCTATCCTATATCTCTAGAAGGCTGGTAGCACCAGGCCTCCCATGTCAATTGGACTTCCTAGCTAGCCGTTCTGTTTTCTATTTTTGGTATACCATTTGACCATAGGAATTTTTGATTAACTTCTTAAAATTTGCTGTACAAATCTTTGGGAGGTGTAAAGGGTATCATGGAGAAGGGGACAAGACCCTGGGCATGCATTTTATCTATCAAAGTCAATGGCAATGTCATCAGAGTTTTCAGGTCATTGTAAATAATTTTCATTAATGGCTCAATATCTAATTTAAACAGCTTCCCTACTTTAAGTGATACCTTAATGCCTAAATATCTATTTTTATTATACATTACTTTCAGTGACTATGTATGTATTTATACTGATCTAATCTCTCTTTAGGAGCCTAGGCATAGTATCTGATTTAGTGTGACTTGGTCTGGCTACCAATACCCTGAGCAAAAGCTTCCATTATTTCTTTCAGTTCTGGTGAGCTTTCTGTATCTTTTTATTAAAAAGTATAAGATCATTAGCATATAATGCAACTTTGTTTTCTATTGCTGATGTATTTATTCTTTGAATTTCTTCAATATCCATGATATTTTGTGCTCAGTGTTTTATAAACTTTATGATTTCAACTATTTAAACCAGAAACTTCACAGTGTTGTAACTGTAGAGGTCCTGACCCAAAAAGGAGTTGCAGGGAATGGAGAGGTTGCAAGGTTATTGGGGGGGGGTGTGTGCAGTACTGATGCACTTGCTTCTGCACTGCTGCTGGTGGCAACTCTGCCTCCAGAGATGGGCAGCTGGAGAGCAACTGCGGGAGCTCAGCTTTGAAGGCAGAGCCATCACCAGCAGCAGCACAGAAGTGAGGATGACATAGTATAGTATTGCCCCCTTACTTCTGCCTTCCTGCCTGCAAAGCTGGGCCCCAAGTCAGCAGCTGCCACCCTCCAGCCACCCAGCTCCAGAGGCAGCAGTGTAGGAGGAAGGGTGCCATGGTATGGTATTGCTAACCTTACTTTTGTGCTGCTGCTGGTGGTGCTGCCTTCAGAGCTGGGCACCTGGCTAATAACCACCACAGAAGTAAGAGTGGCAATACTGCAACCTCTCTAAAATAACCTTGTGTCCCCCCTGCCATGAAATGTATATAGTATAGGGTAAAAGAATCCCAAAGACCAGATTTCACGGGTGGAGACCAGAGTTCATGGTCCATGATGCGTTTTTCATGGCTGTGAATTAATTGTATGGCAGTTGATGGGGTGGGTGGAGTGGGTTGGGGTGTAGACCTCATGATGTAGAGGAAGGTTCTGGGGAGGCTAGCCCTGACACTCCATTCCTTTCAATCATGTATGGTAGGGAGGAGACCTTTTTAAAAGGGATAAACCAGTCATCTAGGGGGACAATCATCCTGAGCAGGAGACAGCTGGAGTCACTCCTAAAGCCTCAAGGAGGATCTCTCTAAGGAGATCTCCACCCCCAACCCTATAGGAATGCTGGGAGCTCCCATGGTAAGCCTGACAGAATGAGCCCAATTCAGGTACTCAGCCAGAAGGACTCCTAGAAAACTACTACATAGCCCTGAAGTAAGAAGATACTGTGGCCTTTTCTCCTTTTGGGAGGGCTCCTTACAAGGACTGAAAAACTGGGTCCTGAACATAAGTCACCCAGTGTAGATAATGGAGTGTGGCCAGGGTCTCCCACTGTCAGGGAGAAAAACCTAAAAGGACATTATAGTAAGTCTGGGGGGTTTCAGATCCTGCAATTTGCGACCTCCCAGTTCTTCCATATTTACATATTTGCTAGTATATATTTGCTTGGAAATTCTTGGCTAGTATTTTATTAATCCTTTTGAGTACTGTATTCTGTTTTTGTCCTAATGTGGGGGGGGGGGGGAGGGAGGGGGAGGTTTAACCAGGACCTTTGAGGCCCCCTGCTGGAGCCCTTGTAGTCCTACCACACTCCACCCCAGGAAAGTAGAAGTGAAGATGGGTCCTCCAGGCCTGCCTAGAGAGGCTGCTTCCCTGCAGCCAATTGGAGTGCAGCAGACTTAGATAAAAGGAGCTGCAGGGGTCCAGCAGATTAGTTCCTGGCTTAGTCCAGAGGGGGAAAGGAAGGGTGTTTAGCTCTTCCCACGGGCACCTGCGAAAGAATCAGAAGTTCTAGTTGCATTTTGCTTTTTGTAAGGAATAAGCAGACCTGAGAATAGTAACTCCAAAGGACTGGGTGACAGGGAAGAAACCTGATGGGAAGAAGCAGCTAATTGAAAGAGTTAAAGGGATCTGTGCATGACTGCTGTTTGGGACTGCAGGGACTACTTGGGGTCCTTGGATTGGGCTCTGGAGTAGTGGGCTGTTTGTTAAACTTTGTTTCCCTGGAAGGGGACTGAACTGAAGAGGTGACCTGGCTGGGGAGTGGTGAAGACAGAGTCTAGAAGGAGAGAGCCCTGGGGGTAGTGCTCTACAACAAGGCAGGGAAAGACTTAAAGCTAGCCCAGAAGGGACTGAGAACTGAGCCCAGAGACAGGGCTAAAAGACATTAACAAGGGAACAGCCATAGGCTCTCTTGGACTCTTTATTGCCCTGGAAGAGGTTCATCCATTGTTGACCGTGTGACTTAGCTGGAGTGTTGAAGACTTGCCTGTTGATGTCAGCAACATAAGTGGGGCACCAGGAAAAACAGAAAATTACAGCACCATACCCAACTAACAGGAGGTACTCCTGAGTGGTGAGTGCACCCTGTCGCAGTATGGTATTGATCTTCGGTTGGAAATCACTAAATCTGTCTAGTAAAAGCCATAAAATCTTTGTTTGGCACAATAAGAGAGTTGTCTTATTAAAGGAGCTGCATGGGTCCAGCAGATTAGTTCCTGGCTTGGTCCTGAGGGGGCAAGGAAGGGTGATTAGCTCTGCCCACGGGCACCTGTGAAAGAATCAGAAGTTCTGGTTGCATTTTGTCTGGTGTGGTGGGGGCTTTTGTTTTGTTAGTGCTTGCAATGCTTTTTTTTTTTTTTTGCATTCTTAATCTCTTGAAGCGAGTCTGCATTATTAGTTAAATATTGCTTCTGCCAACTGTAAATCTGCTCCTCTAAATCTACTTGGTTTTTCCTTTTTTTCCTATTCTGAGGTAATGCCCTGTTATTACTCGGAAGCTGTGAAGCCATAATGTCACAGTTCATAGAGCAGAACAGAAATTTGATTGGTACTCTGACCCAGTGTGCCCTTTGTCTCAATGTTCTCTGATTGGACCAACAGATTCAGGGCTTTTGAATTCCATGTTGCAACGTATTTTATGAGGCTTTTGCCTTTTGGTTCCTCTGGCAGCCTTAGAAGCCTAATATTTTTCCAATGGCTCCTATTTTCAAAATCTTCCAGTTTTTTAGTCATTGTTTTGACTGAAGACGCCAGGGTCACAAGTTTGTCCTTCCAATCCTACCTGTCCTCTTCAGTGCTGGTAGTCCATAAATGGCGGCTACTACTGGGTCCATTATTTGACTGCTGAGTAGTCCTCTGACTCCGAATCCTTAGGTTGCATATTATACTTTTCCTTTTGCCCTTCTGTCCCCCTTTGCTGTGGCTTTCGTCCAGAGTTGCTAACCATTGCACACACTTATGCATTGACCTAGTAACTGTAATCTGTCCTGTTCTCTGTTGTAGCACAGCTGCTGATCTCTGTGATCCTCCCCGGGAGGATGAACTGCCCAGGCCCCGCCACCTCTCAGCTTTCTGGCAGGAGATAGTGTTTCTCCTGTTGCTGCAGCACCAGTGAGTCCTGGAGGAAGAAGGGAAAGACACCCCATCCCCCCAGCCTGCCCCAGCTTCTTGCAGCCCTCTTGGTGAAGGGGGGTGGAGCAGCTGTTTACTTCTTGTCAGTTTCTCAGCAAATGGGGAGAACTTGTCTCCTGCTACCAAGTTTTGGGAGCTGGTGTGTGTGAAGCCACAGCCTTTCACTCTAGACGGCCCAGAGGTGAGGCAGATGAGCCCTTCTGGCCTTGCTGACAGTGTAGCTCCAGTAGGGGTATGTGAGGAGAGGCTTGGAGACTGCACTGACCTTCCCTAGTCTCATGTGTCTCCTGGACTCCCCCAGCTCTAAACAGAGGTGTAGGGTCAAAATGGAGGGCTTTACTGCAAATGTTGCTGGAAAATTAGGGAAGGGATGAGTGGGAGCTCACTTCCTCACACTGCCATGGCAGTCGTATATGAACAGTTCACAGACTTTTGACCACTTGGTGTGGGGAAGAGGAATGTCCTGGCTTCCTGAGGAAAGTGGGGAAATCTAAGGGCAAGCTGCCCTTGGGTTTTGGTTTCTTCAAGTAGTCTGCTGACTGTTGAACCACTGGGTGAGTGGGAGAGTCTCTGACTATGTCTCTTTAAGATTAGAGTAGGCTGTTATGATTATGGTCAGTCTCCAAATCTGACTCAGTGATGCTTCTGAGCTAAATGCTTTCCCTTGTGAATTTAAATACAAAAATATTTTCTTTGTTCAAATTGCACTGAATTTTGCCTATTGCTGTAGACTGCTACCTCTTCCTTGAGAGGTGCCCTCCCAAAGATAAATAGTTCAGTGTTCCCTGGAACTTCTGTTTTTGGATATAAAGGTTGTAAGTTTCCCATTTTTAAAATAGCTGCTTGAATTCAACAGAATAGAAAAGCAAGTGTTGGGAAGAGCCCAAATCTACCAAATCCGCAGACTTTCCACATCAGCTAATGTTGTTGTCTTTGGGTGAGGTTTCTGATGATGCTATAAATTGTATGTTGGTTGTAGAAATGAAGGATTTCCCTCATAAATATCAGTGACAGCTATGTGGTTAAAAAGTAAGTAAATGAATAAATGTGATGGTGTTTGTTCACTGAGACAGATTGGGGGGGGGGGGAAGGAGGGGAATAGTTGGAAATGGTTAACAGCAAATGGTAAAAATAAAAGGATTTCATTCCTTTGTATTTCTAAAATACTGAAGTGGAGGAAGAAAGCAAATTCATCTCATAAGTGTAATTCACACAAGCCCTGTCCCAGGAGAACATTTTAGCATAAAGTTAAACCCATGAACAGTGCAATTTAATTCAATGGGACTACTCACATGTTTAAAATTGAGCATGTGCTTAGGTGCATCACTGCATCAGGATGACAGAGAACCTGCAAACTAGAAAGGTGAAGATAACAAATAGTAAAGTACTATAGTGTTGAGGGAGTGGACACTTTGCCATTTCTGCAAAATCAGAACTAGAGGTACCTGATGTTATAAGCCCTGGTAAATCGGTATGGAGTTCCCACAGATCAGTGCCAGAATCAATCTTGTTTGCCAATACCCTAGTGTATTGTTAATGAGAATTGTGTGAATTAGCCAGTAAGTGACCAAGCACAACAAAATTAAAGGATCATGTACTTTTGGTCATTTTGACCATTGTAGTTTTAATTATGTATAATAATACTTCATGTAGAATATTTTTGGTTAAAATTAATAAGGTCCTAGTAAACAGACCTTACTCTAGCTGTTGCTATTAAAAGGACACTGTTATCTTAAATAAAATCATTTTTTCCCCCTGTGTTAGTAAGGCCTTCTTTTCTTGTATCTTTTCTCCCAACCTGGACAGTGAAAAATCCTTTTTTGGTTTACAATTTCACTTTCAGGTTCTAAGTGCTGCAATGTTTGACACTGTGAAAGAATGTTTTTTAATCACGATTAAGGTTAAAGCTATTTTTCCATTATAAATTTAATATTTATTTTTTGGCACTTCTCTCAAGTTCACGCAACTTAAAGCAATGCACCTGAAATTCTGTTTATTCCAGGGTAAAACTGTCTTGAAAATTCTGGGTGAAAACTGGTATTGAATTTGGGATATATGAGAACTTAAAGACACTTGTGTCTTGAAAACGTTTTCTGGGTTAAGAACACTAACATAATCCCATAGCTCTGAGCTGGGCAGGGGTTTGGGGCGTGGGATTGGGTTTGGTGTGCAGGCTCTGGGGAGAAGACCTCATGCAGCCCCAGCATTTCCCCAGGATCGATGAAGTCCACATGGCTCCCAGGAAGCAATGGCATGTCCCTCCGGTTCCTAGGCAAAGAGGTGGCCAGGAAACTGTGCCCCAACCCCAGGTGTCACCCCTGCAGCCAGGGCCGGCGACAGGGTGGTACTACGGGTACAGCTGTACCGGGCCCCCCGACTTTAGGGGGGCCCCGGTACACCGCTGTACCCGTTGTGTTCCCCCTTGTCGCTAGACCTGGAGAGCGGGGAGGCAGCGCGGCTCCCTCCAGACACAGGAGCCTGGCTCCAGCTGTGAGCCGGCCCGCGGCAGCAGCAGCGCTGTGGGGGAGGGGGAAGAGAGAAAGGGCGGCTCAGGCAGCTCTCGCTGCCCGGGGGAGGGGGGGGGAGCACCGGCTGGGCTGGGGGGGGCCCAGCCGCTGTCGGCTGGGCTGGGGGGGGGGGCGGCTGGCCTGGGGGGGCCCCATCCGCTGTCCGCTGGGCTGGGGGGAGGGGAGCGCCGGCTGGGCTGGGGGGGGGGGGGCGGCTGGGCTGGGGGGCCCCCATCCACTGTCGGCTGGGCTGGGGGGGCCCCGGCTGGGCTGGGGGCCCCCCAAACTATCAAAGTAGGGGGGCCCCAAATTTCTGTCGCCAGCCCTGCCTGCAGCTCCCTCTGACTGCAGCTCCTGCCCAATGGGAGCTGTACCGCAAGAACATAGGGTGGCAACCATAGGCCGTGGCAGCATGCAGAGCCCTTCGGCTGCCCTTCCGTCTAGGAGCCAGAGGGGCATGACAACTGCTTCCTAGGAGCCACGTGGAGCCCAGCACTGAGCCGGCCTACCATGCTGTGGTCAACTGAACTTCTAGTGGCCCAGTCTGGAGAAGCACAGTTTATTACTATGAAGTATAAAATGAAATTGTTGCGGTCTCCTGTCTTTGTCTTACAATATGCATGTGAGACATGAACTCTAAGGAAACAGAACATTAAGCGACTTTGTTTTCAAATTGCATGAATTGAAATGGTACAGGCAATTCCTACATGTTTGCACATGACTAACAAGGAGGTAGTCACTCACATTTAGAGCATAACTGTAATGGTCACTGATATTTTCAACACAATACAAGGCGGAGAGGGGAGGAACTTGAGTTTGTGGGACATGTGGGTTGGACACATGGAGTAAGATTGCCAAAGCCTGGTGCCAGGGATGGGGGCATGGCATATCAGGGCAAGTGTGGTTTGGCGATGTGGGTGGCTGGATGGAATGTGGTATGATGTGTGTCTCTGGGCATGTGAAGGTGGGGGATGATTGCTGGTCAATGATTTGTTGTGTTTTACTGTTCACTGTGATGGGATTCTGTGGTGGTTTGCACTGTGTTTAGAGTTGTTGTAAGAGGGTTTACCCCCAGCCTCTATGCTCCTGAGTACAAAGGCCTCTTCTATGCCAGACCAACAAATCCTTTTCCCCCCACACACCCACCTTGCCAGTTGGGGTTCTTGGGGTCACCAATCGCTGCCACCAATTGGGTATACTTCCAAAACCTTGGAGGGGCCCCCGATCTTCCCCTAACCCTGACTTTGTACCCCCTCCCTGGGTTTTAAAGTCAGATACCTGAAGACTGCTTCCCTTCACCCTCCCCGGCTGAAGGCAGACTTCCCCCAACCCTGTCTCTCTGTACCTGAGAGGCAGACACCTGGAAACTGCTTCCTCCCTCCACCGTCTAACCTGACGGTAAGGAGAGACAGTCTTCACACTCCAGCTAGGCCCCTAGCTGCCCTGGTTCCTATTCCCTTCCCTTCCCCCTTCCCAATTGGAAGCAAAGAAAAACCCTAAGGGAAATAAACCAGATGGTTTTATAACTAGAAAATTTAATAAAGAAAAAAGTTAAAGCAGAGATACAAACACTTTACATTTGGGGTTCCCCACTTTGTTCTGAAAAGGAAAGAACACCCCAAAGGCATGGCTTAATAGAAGAATCAAATGGTTATACTCACATCAGCTAATCAGAAATGTCAGAAGAAAAGAGAGTTATCTCCATAGCTAGAGACACACTCCTGGACCCTTGCCCATGTTGCCTGGCAAGCCTCCTGCCTCCTGGACAACCAAGATGGAATTCTCCTGGCCCGTGCCTCCTCCCTGGAGACCAGCCAAGATGGAACTCCCTGGCTTTTGCCTCCTCCCTGGAGACCAGCCAAGATGGAACTGACTTGGTTTGCTCCTCCCTTCTTCATGGGCTCGAGGCTCCTCCCTCCCCCATGCCAGGGAAACTCCTACGTTACCTGTCTCAGATGATAAGCCCCACCCAGGCAAGGCACCCTTCACACTTATAACAGTTGTTATAAGCTATTTGTGTGTTAGGCAACACACAAGTCTGGATCAACCAGGTTAGAGCTTCTTAAACTGTGCATTAGTACTATGCAGACCGTAGAATTTCATTTGGCTTTTGTGGGCCTTAACTTCATTTCTGTACTATGTTAAACTCCTGAAAACTGGGAAATTCAGTTGTAGTTTTAAAAGACAACTTTAAGAGTTTTTTTTCCTCAAATGATTGGTACAGATTTATGGCCTTGTATCCATAATACAAGTTTATTGTTTTCTGGACTGAGAATAAAAAGTAGAAGGTTCCTAAATAGTGATAGTATTAATTTGCTAGGAGAAATAGACCAAAATCTTTCTGCTTCAATTTTACACTACATATACTGTTTTACAGAATTTTCCATGCGACATTGTCTTGATTTGTTCAACAAAATGGAAAATCACCAACCATTCCAAACTGAAAATGTAAAAATGCCAACCTATTTATGATCTGCCAAATGTCAGATAGACATGGTGATTATAGATACACATGCTTTTACTTATTTGGTACATTAAATGGGAGATTCAGTGTCTACTATAGTCTTACACATAATCTAAAGTAGAATTCCTTTAATTTAGTTCTGAGTACTGAGTTCAGTGCATTATAGGCCCTGATATTAAAGGTCACATGTAGTAGTGGGTTGAAAATACAATTTCAGAGATTAATATGGTAACTGAGTGCTATCAGTGAGATGCAGTAATGGTACACGCTACCCATTGTGACAAAACAGCTGATGTTGGTATGGTGGGTTTTATGCTTTTCTTGGCAGGGGGAAGAGGGGTAGGATGCCAACCTTTGCCCCTGCTCTTGGGTCACCGAGGGCCCCACTAGTGGCCCAGGAAGGTGGTCGAGGAGGGAAACAGGAAAGTGGTCTGGGTTTGCACCTCACTCTGAGCCTCTCAACCCCTGTGGGTATCTTACCCTCTTGCCCCTTGGATAGGGTTACCCTCCGTCCTTGACACTGGTCTCTTTCTCTGGTCTTTCAATTTTCAGCAACACACCTCCAAACTCCAGTCCTGTCTCAGCGCCCCTTTGAGCAGCGTTTTTTATTAGGTTCCTGACAGGGCCTTAATTGGCTACAGGTGCTCTAATTAACCTGTAGTAACCTTCCTTCGTCTACATGGAACCCCACCTTAATTAGGGTAGGCCTTGTATATCTCCTCTTTCCCACTACTCCCTGAGCCTGATGTATCACACCATTCTCTTAGCTTATTCTCTTTGAAGGTAAAACACAATAGAGGGTCTAGGTCATTGTCAAACAAAATATTCACTATAGCTGCTGGCCCATGTGAACTCTGCAAATGTTGTGAGGGCCACAGTTGTGGCGCCTACTTCCTGTCATCTATTCATCTGTGTTCTTATGCAATGCCCATTGCGTATAGTCTCTGCAAATCTAGTTACCTGGGTATATTTATCTTTTCCTTCCAGTTAGTAGGGCTGGAGTTGGTCTTCTTCAATTGTAACGAAAAGTGTTTCTTTTTGTAGTAGAGTTAAAATAGGCTCAAATGACATTGTATGACCTTCCATGAGCATCACAATATGGCTAGCACTCCCATGTCTGAGGCGCCAGTTTAGAAAGTTACTTAAACACATGCCTAACTTTAAGCATTTAAGTAGTCCCAGTGATTTCATACATATGGCTAAACCACTCTGAACACGCCCGCTCCCCTCTGATCTTGGAAGCTAAGCAGGGTCGGGCCTGGCTAGTACTTAGATGGGAGACCTCCTGGGAATACCAGGTGCTGTAGGCTTAACATGGGCTTGGGGCTAGCAACTCCACCCTGTAAGGGAACCAATTGCTACTGAAACACCAACACCAGTTGGTGGCCCATACTCCGGCTGGGGGGTGACAGGCAAAGAGAGAGAGTGATTTCATATGTTTAAAAATACACATGTGCGTAGGCACTTAGCTGAAGTAGGGCTTGAATGAAACCCAAAGCCTGACTCACTGGCTTGGTTTCTTTTAAGGTCATCCAGGAATATTATCACTGCATGGTCTCCCTGATAATTGGAATGGGAAGGAAGAAGTTGCTCCTAGGAGACCAACCATAGTGGGGTTGGTGTCTTTATAAAAATCTGTGTTTGGGGGATAAGGGAAGGTTCTGTACATGCACACTCCTAAGGAGTGATTTATATAGCTTGACCAGTAGAACGCAAGCTTAGATCCAATTAGTTTCCCTACTGTGGGAGAGGGAGAATGGATTTTCAAATGATTTCCCATATAATATACTTCCTCTCTTTTGGCCTTTTATTTAGAGGTCAGGACATGGAGCATTTTCAACACCTCATGTAGATTTATTAACCAGAATTGTAATGTCAATCTCAATCACTGTACATTTTATTATAAATTAATGTTACGATTAAGACATTCAGGTTCTATACGTGGAACTTCTGAATGAGATACAAAATAACATATGCCATGTACTGCAATCAGGTCTGGTTCTCTGGTAGGGTCATCATATAGCAAGTGTGAAAAATCAGGACAGGGGGTGGGGGTAATAGGAGCCTATATAAGAAAAATCCCAAAATATTGGGACTGTGCCTATAAAATCAGGACATCTGGTCACCCTAGATTCTGGCTGTAGTTTAATTTTCACTTTACTTTGGTGTGTATTTATACATGAACTATGGAACTGTATTTGAATAAAGGAGTCCTGAATAACAGTTAAGGTTGTTTATAGTTTTATTTGTATGTTCAATGGAGTTACTCATGACAATGGTGTTGTGGGTAATGTAGCATATGTGCTTAAGTGTTTTCAGGACTACAGCCATAAACAGAGTACATTTCTTAATGTTTAAATATATATTCTGAACTTGAATAGATGTGAACTCAATGAGTTCCAAAGGGTGGCTTGTTTCTTCATGGAAGATGAGACCATTGCTAGCAAAATTCTAGTCCCTGCTTTTCAGTAAAGTGATTAAAGATTAAAGCAGAAAATCTTTTATTATGGCATTAAATCAATCTTTAGTTTTAGAAAATATTATGCCTAGCACTTTAATAATTAGAGGGCACTTAAATCAAACACATGCTGATAAATTGAGTGCATTTCACAAGCTAAATTCTGAAATGCCTTATTAGTGATGCCAGTAAAATATGCTCCATAAAAAGATAACTATAGACATTATAACATGATACTGTTGGGTTTTTTTAGACAACTATAGACATTGCTAGTGCCACCTAATGGTGAAAAGATAGAGCTAAATTTAGTTATCAAAGCAAATCATTAGTGACTCCCACATGTGAGAAAAGGGAACTGCAAATGTTAGTTTTTCCTTTGCATAATACCAAAGGAAAAATATGAGAACATTTTATTCATATTTTGTGTGTCAGTTCTTCCAAGTAAAGAAATATATATATATATATATATATATATATATATATATATATATATATTTCTTTACTTGGAAGAACTGACACACAAAATATGAATAAAATGTTCATATATATATATATAGAGAGAGAGAGAGAGAGAGAGAGAGATTTTAGTTTGAAACCTATGTAGGCTATCTTAAGGACCTTGTTTAATTTTAAACTTTGTCACCATTATGTGAAAAGCTTGGTGGTGGGGTTGGAGGGTTGAAATGGAGGTTTGTATAAAACTCCAACCCCAGAGTGATTCGATTATCTGTATTTTTTTTCCTCGGGTTTTATGCCTATAATTTAAACACAATGGGCCAGTTCTCCAGATGGGGCAAATACTTGTTGCTTCCTTGCTTCCAATGGAACTGTCAATGTATGCTTATGATATGGCCCAAAATTTCAAGATTTTGAGAGTAATAAACAAAGAGCAAAACTTAATATTTCAAGCATATAAGAACTGTAGTACTCCTTTAAATTCATAAATTCTAAGGCCAGAAGGGACCATTGTGGTCCCTATGCAATATAGGCCATAGAACAGCCCCCAAATTTGTTTGAACTAGAGCAAATCTTGGTTTAAAAATTTGCTGGTGATGGAGAATCCTTCAACTCTTGGGAAGTCATTCCAGTGGTTAATTACCCTTACTGTTTTTTTTTTTTTTTTTTTTTTTAAAGACACCTTATTTCCTGTCTGAATTTGTCCAGCTGCAGCTTACAGCTATTTGATCTTGTACCTTTGTCTCCTAAATTGACGAGCCTCTTATCAAATATATTTATTACCCATGTAGGTATTCATAGACTATTCGGGTCACCCTTAAACATCTCTTTTGACCACCTGGATTGTTCTAATGAACTTCAAGCACTAATGGTGACTTGCGTGAGATATTTCTCTTTATGTTCAAGGAACCTTGCAAGGAATGCTATCTTAACTTATCTTGAAGGTCTTCCTCTAGAATAGTGGCCTGGAGTGAAATCCTGCCTCCACTGAAGTCAATGGAAAACTCCTGTTTCACCCTGCTGTAGCCTGATATTCTACAGGCATAGAATTTGTGACTGACACCATCCCTTGAGTAGAATTGTGCACCGGAATCTAAACTCACATTTTTGACAACTGAAATGCGTGGACTTTATGGCTGTAAAGATAACCTTTCAAAAATGAACAGGCTATAAATTGATATTCAGACTCAATCAGTCTGCAGACAACACTGAATCAGTAACTCAAAGATGTGGCATTCTCTTGACTTATCCCAATGGACAGTTACCAATTTAGCATAATAATGGACATTTAAATGTCATATATTTCACTACTGATTTAAACAGGAAAATCCAGCTAACATGCATACTTTATTCTAGCAGACCCTTAGAGGGCTTGGGCCCTGATTCAAGAAAGCACTTATTCAGATGTCCCGTTAAAACAAACTCCATTTAAAAGGAGATAGAAAGTGCTCACCGGTCAGCGAAAAGGGGATGTGAAAACATCTTGGGCAAATTAATCTGAATCAGGAACAGCAATCTGGTGTTTTGTAGTGATTTTTCTGGGTCTCCAAGCCTTATTAGCAATAAGTGGATCAGCAGCATCTCTGACTGTACATGCACACATTTTTGTTTAGCTATAGGACTGCTTTTGCATACATTTCTTCTTGGTCCCCATCTTTGCCCTCCTGGTGCATCCTGTCCTCCTAAGATAGCACAATACCACATAGCATGAAGATCCATGATGGGAGCTTTGTTTGGGGTGACGCCTTCCCCTCGCCCTCCACCACTTTCAAGTAAGGCCTGAGGAAACATTTGTAAATTTGAATCATAGAAGAAGTCATCCAAAAACAAAAGTAAGTATTTAATAGCTGTGATTATGTTGGGATGGGGTAGAAAGACAACACATACTTAAGGCTTTCTTTATGCATCACAAAAATAAGGCATACCACCATTTTACTTCTTTTCATATTATCTTTTATTAGGGTGACCAGATGTCCCCATTTTATAGGAACAGTCCCAATTTTTTTTTTCTGATATAGGCTCCTATTACCCCCCCCCCACACACACACACACACCCCATCCCGATTTTTCACATTTACTGTGTAGTTGCCCTACCTTTTATAGCTCTGCCTCTTTCCCTAAGTGTGCTGTGTCCCCGCTCCTCCCCCCTGCCTTCTGGAAAGTTCTAAGTGCTGCCAAATAGCTGTTTGGTGGCGGGAAGCGCTGGGAGGTAGGCAGAGGAGCAGGGATGTGGCACGATGGAGCAGGGATGGGGGACAGAGGTGGGGAGCCGGCGACTATGGCAGGCCGCAGAAAATAACTCCATGGGCTGCATGTTTGAGACCCCTGCCCTAGAGTATGGGGAGTGCAAAGGTGACTTAAATCTGCCAAGTGCAGGAATGGAGTAAAGTAATGGACTCCAGCCTCAACAATTTATTATAGGAGACCTGCCTATCAATAAGGTTGTCCAATGCTTCCCATTATAAGGCCCTGTTTTTACTTGCTGAACACTTTTTTTTAACATTAATGGTTTGGGCTGAAATTTTTCTTGTCGGGCATCTACTTCAGTGTGAATCTTTCTTTTTATACAGGCAACTTTAGTTCTAGCATTTCCTAGCTTCAGAATGTTTGACTTTGCAATCTTAATGTGCTTTTAACATGTGTGTAGTGTAGTGTAATTACAGCAGTTGCTGAAGTAGCTGTAAGTTATACTTTTCAGCAAGCTGTTTATGAATACCAGAATTCCCACCGACAGGATACATTCCATATGGCGACAACTTTAGACTCCTGTATGTATGTTGAGATTGTATGCATGGTTTTTATTTTTTCAGCTCCACTAGTAACCCAGAAACATCTAGTCACCACTGCTGTTAAACTGATAAATGATTCCACAGTGAACATGTACATTATCAATATATAGTGTGTGAAATTGTGGTTTAAAATGATTCAAGGTAAACTTGGAAAATACTTTTTATTTTAAATGTATTTTTTTTCCCTTAGCAAAGTAATTGACGATCAGAGAGTGTTTGAATCCCTGCCAGCAGTCTAAATCATTGCACAGGCTGCTCTCAAGTGTGAAATTGGTCATCACATCCAAGGTCTATACTACTTAAAATACTGAGTACTAAATGTATGTCTGCCTATGTGCAAAATTTGAATCATGGCACTGTACTATCTTGTTACTTTTCAAGGTTCATTACAGATTATATTAACTTGCATTCAGGACCCCTCTAATACATGTATTAAGTGAAACAAATATTGAAGTTTTTTCCTGTTTGACTAAAATGAAACTATGCATGTTGTGACTAATGGGTTGTCTGGTATTGCATTTCGGTAATACAACTGCAGTGTTGCAGTGGGTGACCACATGTCCCGATTTTATAGGGACAGTCCTGATTTTGGGGTCTTTTTCTTATATAGGCTCCTATTTCCCCCCACACCAATCCCAATTTTTCACATTTGCTCTCTGGTCACCCTTGCAGATCTGCACATGTGCGAGAGGATATCGTTTAAACTTTTCAGCTTGAAATTTTTCCCGCATGGTGGGGAAGGAGACGAAGATATAAGGCAAAGAGAGATTTCAGTCATTTATCCAAAGATAAAGACTAGCAGAGCTGGAAATTGAACACCTATCTCTTGAAACCTAGTCTAAACCAGTGTTGGCATTATTTGTCCTACTGCCTGTGTAATTTATCCTCTCCAATTCAGTATTCTTATTTTAAAGATATCAACATCACCTAACTTCCATCATGGTTGTGAGGCTTGCTGCATCTCTCTTCTTCTGGTCTGAGTGCACCCTTTCAGATGTCAGTCCTGTAGCCTTTATCTCTCCCATGGTGGAGAAAATTCTCTCACTATTGAACTGAGCTTTGGGCTGCAGTACCTCATGTATTGACCATTCTTACCCAGGTCTGACTGGGTTTGGTACCAACAGTTCTTCTCCTTGGGCGTCTCTGACAGATGAATATAGTAATCAGGCAGCCTTCATAAAATCAATTTTTTTGTTTGCTTTATTCCTCCTGTTAAAATAATGGGAGTGAGGATATAATTTAAAAGTCTACTCACATCTGTCTTGCATTGAGGACACATGCTGCATCCAGTTTTGGGCAGGGAGCACTGGCCATGAAAGATAAACTAGTCATACTGGGGTTTCTGTGAGAACTAGGACAGCACAATCTGTGTTCCTGAACTGTAATAGCTACTGAGTGATGGGAGAAGTTTAAGATGTTGGCTTTTTTTTTGGTGTTTTTTTTTTTGTCCTGTAAAAGTCTAAATGGTTCCTGTCCTAACTATGAAAGACTGTCTCACACTCTGTGTGATAGCATTGCTCTTACTGGTGACAGACTGATGCATGATCAGCCCTTTTCACTTTGTGTCTGACATATCTCCACACACAAATTTCCAGTTGCATCAATCAAGTGTCTAGGTGCATTACAAAAGTTAAAGCCACATCTAGATTAGGAAAATGTGCCCATGTGTGACTGCACTGATAACCTTGTCAAGTATTAAGTTAACCAGGTAAATTGCACTGGTATAAGCCCTTTCTTTGTGCTAGTGAGTGTCTCTAATTTAGGGAGTAGTTACAATGATACCATTTTTCCTGATATAGACAACCACAAGTTAAAAGTAATCTGTGGTAAGTATCATTTTGCTGCAGAATCTGTTTCTTTTCAATCCTGGTTATGCATTTCAGTACACTTCTTCTGAATAATGGGCATTTATTTGAAGCAAAAGAAATCCATGGCAATATCCGATTTTATTGTCTTGTAATATCTGAAAGTTGTACTTAGTTTTAAAAATAAAAAGTACTTCTGTTTGACTCCTGGTAATCCAACTCCTGAGCTACTGAATGTTTAATTATGGCTTGCTTAAATGATGGTTTCAGTCCTGGTGTGACTTCAGTGAAACAGGTTTTGGAAAAGCAAGTTGAGTGGCTTGTGTTCTCACTTCAGTATATTTACCTTTTGCTGCTCTATATTGTAACTTCAGATCCTAGCTGGGGATGAAACTCAACAAAACATTACTGGAATTTTACCGTGATTTTTGTTTTTCTAGGTCATTGTAGAAATCCATTGCCATGACATGAGAAATGGGAACGTATAGACCAAGTCTTTGATTTCCTTTTTTTAATTCAAATGATTTTTGCAACATAGAAAATTTTAAGCAATGCAGAGGTTAATAGTGATATATTGCCTTTTTTCTGATTTATATTCAAACCAGGTCTCATTAATGATTGAGACATCTGATGGCTCTTACCTTTTGATGATCAGTTGTCCATGACTCTATTAGTGCATGTGTCCATGTCCCACAAACAACCATCACATTTATCAATAATTAGCACTTTGGGGACAGTCTTCGCAAAGCCAAGGAATGAATCAGCTTGGAAAGTACATTGTCCTTTCCCTTTTGAAAAGTGGTCACCACAAATCAGGGCTGAGGCATATTAATTGGAGCAGGGTAGGGAAAGCTGCTGTTCCTTTGTTTTCAAGATAACTTGAGACCGAAGTCCTCTAATTTTCATTTGTTTCCCATGAGCGTGGAATTCATGAGGAGTTGGTGGGTGGGAGGAACAAGAGAATGTATTCTAGTTGTACATTTGATTTTTTTTCCTTCCTAAGTGTAGTACTTTGCACTTGTCTTTTTATTGAATTTCATCTTATTGATTTCAAACCAATCCTCTAATTTGTCAAGGTTGTTTTGAATTCTAATTCTGTCATTCAAAGTGCTTGCAACCTCTCCCAGCTTGATGTCATTGAAAAATGTTACGCATACACAGAGCATTATTGAGAATGTTAAATAGTACTGTATCAAGGAATGTATCATTCCTATGGAACCCCATTATATACACCTTCCTCTTGATGACAAACCATTAATAACTACACTTTGAGTATGGTCTTTCAACCTGTTGTGCTACTTCCACTGGTAATACAACGTCCAGTGGCCAATTGATGACATTGCTATGTTAGTGAATTTGCACAGAGCATGAAAAACACCAAACCTTAAAAGAAGCACCCTGTGAAGGTTGTCGTCTTGGCCAGAACATCATGGGGCTCCAGTCCATGGACCTTATAGACCTCACAACTGCCTTGGTGTATTCTGCAGCGGAATATTGTGCACCAGTGTGGTCTCATAGCAGTCACACTAAACTCCCTGACACTCAACTCAATAATGCTGTGCACACAGTGTCAGGGATGCTCAAATAGACTCCAGTCAACTAGCTCACTGTCCTATCTCACATCTAGCCTCCACAGATTAGAAGAGCTGCTCAGACATCTCGCTTTCTTAACTACATCAATGAAAACACAAGAATCCCACTGCATGATAACCTGCAGAACCTGCCAAAGACCAGATTAAAATCCCACGAGTTTGTGTGGAACCACATCAAGACCCTTATACCCAACTTCGATACGGAGACTCAGTGGAGAGTCACATGGAGCATTTCAACTGCTCAAAACAAACAGCTTGCCGTTGACCCTGCCAAGGAACCACCAGGTCTTGATTTATGCTGGGAAGATTGAATCACATCGGGACATATCATGAGAGATGTGAGAACACACTCTTTAAATGGAAAATAAGGCACACCTGTATTGTCACCAGGCACAAACGATGGAGCACATCATATTTCAGCATCCCCTTCTTTCTCTTGTGGGGAGCCTGAAGGATACTCATCAGCTCACTTGCTGTGGAATTCTGCTGGCTATCTAATCTAGATATAAATTTGTAGTCCATTGCTGCAAGCTGTACGAAAGAAGAATCAGCTGTGCACTGACCTTATAATAATTTAATCTAGAACACATTTCTTTAGTTTGTTTATGAGACACTCAGGTGGAAAGTCTTATTTAAAATCAAAATGTATCACATCTATTGCTTCCCCATCCCCTAGGCCAGTAATCCTTCCCTCCCCCTTTTTTTTTGTTAATGTGAATTACATTGAGCATCTGGTTACCTTTTTAACTTTAACTTCTTTTTCTAAGTCAAATTTAATACAAAGTTTTCCATACCAAAACAAAGATATTTTTTTTCCAAGTTAACAGTGCCCCTTTAAACAGAGAATGACAAACAAGGTGAACCATATTTGATTCCCATGGAAGTCAATGGCAAAGATGCCACAGATTACAAATGGGACCCATGGAAGCAGGAGTGAATCACTAAGCTTAATTTAGCTTTAGTGCTAAACTGAGATATAAATCAAGGGTATACTGTAGTATCTAGCCACTTCGTTTATATATTTTTTTCTTTTTCAGGGAGGAACGTTTGAAACTGAGCATTGTCACAGTGCAAGGTGTGCAACAATAATTCTCCTATTCTGTTGGGTCAAATGGCAGCAATGGCCCTGAAAGTACATTTTCATATCCATTCATTGGACTCTGGAGAAACATGCCAAGGCTATCTTGCTGCAATATTTAGTCAACAAAATTTGACATAAGATAGTTAAAGGCCTGAATCTTCTCCCCTCTCCCCTCATGTTGAAGGGGCTTTTATTAGGTGTGGGCTTCCCTGAACCACAGTGGGTGACAGCTGCCTCATGGTTCTGAGATCTGTGTAAGCAAGCAAGGCCGGGTATGTGGGTGGGGTGGGGTCCTTTCCCCTTATTTTATCACACTTTTTTGCCTTCAAAAATCCCAAATCTGAAATGGAAAACAGATTTTTTTAAAAAAAAATCAGAAGTTTAAATGAAACACACAAAGTAGTAAAGCTTCATTTCAACAATTGAAAAATGGATTTGAAATTAACTTTTTCTTGTGGAGATATTTTTGACTTTAATTAAATTCCACTTTCCAATGGGAATTCTTTGTCTGAAAATGTTTAACATTTGGATTAGATCATTCTGATTAGTGACAGTAACCCTAGGGAATAGTGGCAGAGACGAGCCATATGATTTAATGCCAAAGTCACTTTGCTTTCCTAAATTGCTTTTTCTTCATCTAATACATAGTAGCACCTCCTGATTCTGCCCAAGAGATAAACCATGTATGAAAAGTGGGAGTTTTTAAATAGAGGGTGTCTGCTCCAACAAGCATTTTAACAATGGTGCTAGGAAGACCGCCTCCTTGCCCCAAATTGGAGCACTGGAGGAGAGGCATTCTGCATAGTATCCTTTACGTGTTATGCTCAATCTACTCTCCCAGGCGTGTCACAATACCTGTTATCACCAAACTGACAGAAGTTCATCAACCTTTTATTTTATGGTGCTTTGCAGACAAAGTAGACACCTCTGCCCCAAGGAACTGACAATCTAAGATGCTCATGTCCTTTTAACTACTTTCATGGCTCCCATCATTGTAGTATCTAAATGCTTGGAGGATATATAAGGACACGGAAGAGAGTGAACTGTAAGTAATGCTGCTAGATGGTTGAGGATTAAAGTATACCCACAGACTCTCCTTCCCTTATAAAAAGTAGGAGGAAATTATAGTATAAAAATTAAACATGCAAACCCTTCATTGTAAATATATCCTTGGAGTGTGATCTACATTTCATTTTAAAGCTGATGCTTGTTGTTTGACATGTTCACAAAAAAGATATTAAAACCACACAAATGGAGATTGTGTTTACCAAAATCTGTATCCTTGTCAGTTTTTTCCGAATTAAAATGCATATTGTTTAAAGACCTAACCTTCTGTTAATAAAAATAAGTCACTCTACAACAGTGATTCTTCACAGATAGGCTAGACTGAATCTCTTTCTTGAGCGTGTCTAAAAGCAAAGGTTCATTACTGCTCCGTTCTTTTTAGATTTAAATCCTTGTAAGCCATAGTAATAGATGTAATGCAAAAATGTGCTGTTTTATAATCACTTGGGCAGACATTGACAGATTCTAATCAATGTAGTGAAATGTTGAGCCCTTTGATGATCCTGCTTGTTAGGTTACTTGCCTGCAAGTTCCAAAGCTAAAGACTGTGTCTATGAAAGCCTTATCACCAGTGCTCAGACAGATTCCTTTCTACTCAGTGTGACATGATGTATTTAGAGAATCTATTTCAGCTCTTCCTAGCTGTCCAGGAAATTCAGTGTCAACTGTTCTTGAGGTTGATTTGAGTATAACAAAGAGACAACGCTCTTCGCTTTTGGGTTTTTTGCATCTCACTGAGCTTCTCATCCAGTAAAATAGTGTTCTGTAGCAAGGACATGTACAAGCATCTCAGACAGATTTGTATTTCTAGTTGCATCCATGGACAAAAGCGTAGGGGGTAAAATTTTCAAAAGCATCTAAGTGACGTAGGTGCTGAAGTCCCATTAACTTTCAATGGGATTAAGACTCCTAAATAACTGTGGTGCTTTTGAAAATGTTACCTTACACTGGTTGCTGCTTAGCATGGTGTTATCCTTTCAGTTCATTTCCTGAGCAGATCTCTAGGCAAAAGACTAAGTTATTATGGGGCATCCAGGTATAGAAGTCTGTAGAGTACTCATTATTGGTGGGATGAGATATAGATGGTTTAAATACGATCCAGCTGCTGTTGCCCAAAGACACGTTACTTCATGACTAGAAGAAATGGGTACTTTTCCATGCAAAAACTACATACTTACAATGAAGAACAGGACCTCATTAACGGACAGAGAATGTGACAAGACAGCACGACTCTTGCACGCTCTGGTTTGAAGTTAGGAGACTCTTATTAGGTTGTAGTTCAGGAGCTGTGCAGCATGGAGGTGGAGCTCCAGATAGATTCAGAACATGGTTAGGTGGTGATCTAACTTAAATCGTCAAAATCTGTACTCACTGCACATTTTGAATTGCCTCAGTCTGATAGCTCTCCTGAACGCCCGTCTTCCTGGTCCCCATCAGCCACGAACAGACCTGGTTCACAATAGCTCACAAAAACATCCAGCTGAGTAGCAAACACTAAAATATGCACAGAGGACAGCCATGTCCTAGAGAAATGTATCCTGCACGTTTTGGACTACCTTATGTGCCTCTTGCCCACGACTATTATCATTATCTGGGCTACTTTTAATATACAAAACTCATCTCCGCTTCAAATAGCCACCATTCAAAACACAATTATACTGCTCTGGAAATGTTTGTTCTTCTCCCCAAGTATGGAATTTCCCCTGGTCTGCATCTGATTAAGACTACAACTGCCCAAGGTCCAGGATGAGTAATATTCAGCTGAAGGCACTCAGCAGTTGGTGAGATTGTGCCCTTTGTTCAGACTTCATTGCAGATGTTTAGGATGTAATTTTGAAGCACTTACATTTTTGTTTTTTTTTTTCAGAACAAAGTAAAGCGTCATTCCAAAATTAAGTTTCAGACTTCAGCCAGTTTTGCAAGTTTTTCTATCTATAAAAGTATAGCTACATTTTAGAACATGGTATTTTCCCTTCTTCTTCACCGAACACAACTGGTGGGAAGGGATTTTACTCACTCTTTCAAACAAAAGTAATGCCATCTCACTTGAGGGCTGAAATCATGCTTGGAAAACTTATGTGCAGGATGTGACCGTCACAGGAAGTTGTGAATATGTGAAAAAGAGTGGATCAAATTCACTACTCACATGTAGTTTCATCTTAGGCATTTCAAAAGCCAATGGTGCCTTTGCAAAAGAGGTTATAATGGAAAATGTCTGGCACTGCTTGTTGGGTACACTATACAAGGACACCAGCGCTAGTTCAGAGCTGTGAAAATTGCGTGGCTAACTTACAAAGATTTTTAGTAAAAATTGGTAGCAATGCTTTTGGTGGTGGTAATTTTTTTTCAACAGGGCATGGAAACATTCACATTGTAGTTCTCTGTGACTTAGCCTTTCAGTGTCCATTACTTTTGGCTTTTCTGTAGGAGTAAGTTTTGTTTAAGATGTTTTCATTTATTATTAATACTTTGTATTCACAAAGTAACAGCTGGCAGTGATCATTTAAATTGAAGCACCAGACTTAATTCAATTTTTAACTCCATTATTTATTGTCTAGGCTTAGAATTTGTTCAGTAATTTGTCTTCACAAAGTCACTGTATACAGATGTCCTGTCTGCTTGACAGTCTGTTAATCTGTGTGGACAAGCTAATTAATTTTATTCACAAAATGGATACTGAGCATCCACTTCTGTACACTGGAAGAGTATATGGAGATCTTCCTTATCATGCTTGCGCAGATACCCATGCTTGCGCAGATACCAATGCCTGCTTTAGGTAGTATTTATGATTAAACATTTGCCCTGAAGCTGATAGATATTTACACTAAGGCCCTTTTACACCACTGTAGAATGTAAAGAGACTTCGGGATAACTAAAGAGCCATACATACTCTTTGTTACTATCATGAGAGCAGTGTCAGAGGTTGAGTTGGAAAATAGTATGCACATCAAAATAATGTTGTACATTCTTGTTGTCTTCTCAATGGTGCTAATGCTCTTACCTAATATATTCAGAGATGGGGCTGATTTGTCCAGCTTAATGGAAAATGGAGTTGCTCCTTAATTGCAAGGTTGGGTTGGCCAACAGGCTGGAAGAAAGGGGGTTGTTGACCCTTTAAGGGTCCCTCTTCACAGAGAGAGTATCTGCTCCACCAAGATGCAGGAAGCTGTCGCTGGCTGGGTTGGCAGGGGGGATTTGTCCCTTCCCCCATAGATGACTGGATGTGTGTGTATTTATATGGGGTGGGGGTATTTATATCTAGGGCATTATTGGCAAAAGCCCTGTTTTATCCAGAACAGGTAAGCAGAGCCTGTAGGTAAAATACAGGTTTTGTCATGATTTACTATGGGAATTGTGCTTCATTGCTCCTTTCTCGGGGGAGGGGGGAGACTGGGAGGGAATTTTTTCCCTCACTGACAGAATAGCTAAGGCAAGATGGGTTTTTCTCCTTCACCATAGCAGGTTGGGTGGGGGCAAAGGTGCTGACTTCCCTTCTGCACTGTGGGTGCTCAACCCCTGGCCCTGCCCACCCCTGCATCACCCTCGCCATGGCCCAATTCCACCCACTTCCCCCAGGTTCCCACCCCTGCCTCTTTACAGTCTCCTCCCCTGAGCACGCCACATCCCCACTCCTCTCCCTTCCTCCCAAAAAGCCCGGGCTGGAAGTGTTGGGAGGGGGAGGAGCGGGGACATAGCAGGCTAGGAGGAGCCGGGGATCAGGGTGAAGAGAGCTCAGCTGCCAGTGGCTGCAGAGCCCCACTAACTTTTCCCCAGGGGTGCTCCAACCCTGTAGCACCTACTGAGTCAGCACCTATGGTTGGAGTCCCAGCAGTGGGTTGGTTGGGATATGAATGGGAAATTGAGGGGGCTGACGGCAGCCCCCAAGTGTAAATGGAAATGATGATGGAACTACCTATATTGTGCAGTTTATCTGGGAGTACCCAGCAGATATTTAAGAATAAAGTTGTGGCTTAATGAAAACTGCCTCCGGTGCCTCCTGTCTTTCCTTCGGTGTAGGGAGACAATGTGCTTTTTATGTTCTCCTTTGCTTTAGTTGCTGTTCTTGCATCCACCTCTTTTTGTGAATGCATGTTGGAGTAGTTACTGAAGTAAACCAAATATTTTAGAAAATAAAGGTTGGAATGTATCCACTTCTGCTTATTATGCTGGTTCTACTGTAGGAATGGACGAGGGATGGTGGACTAGTGCTGGCCAGGTATGTCGGAGGAAGAGTGCAAAAAGCCTCCTGTCCCACCACCTATAGCTTTGAGAGGAAGTTGAGAATTATCTTGGCCCTTGTGCTCTGAGCACACAAGACTTAGGATGGGGATGAGGGGTTAGGACCAAGAACAAGACTAGATGTCCTAAAGAGGCTAAAAAAGGAAAGTGTTCCCTGTGGTGGGGGGGGGGGGGGGGGGCAGAAGCGTACCCAACATCCTGTTAATGCTTGGGCCCATATTCCCTCTTCTTTTGTCTCTTTATTTTGTACAAAGACAGCCTGAAATGTTAATATTTTCTGATAAATTGGGTGTAATTGGGTGCATACATTTTCTTCTTGATGTCATCTTGGTTAGAGATTCAGCTCCCTGTGATGGCTAGAAGACTGTTTAGTTGTGACTGCACAAAGTCAAAAGACAAAGTTGAACAATCAAGAGGTGGGGGGAAGTAATCTTGGGCAGATGCTTTGGGCTGGGGGTTACTTATAGTTACTTCGCTCTAAATTATTTAGACTAAAACTGTTTTGGAGAAAGTGGCAGTATTTAAATATTGACCACTCTCATCCCTTCAATTAAGGTGTGAAAACTTTTAATATATATGCCTGCAAACCCTCGAGGCATCCAGAGCCCTTCCAGTGCCCATCCTTTTCTGCCCTTCATACATCATAAAGAAACAAGAAGATAATCAGCACAGTTTTTAAAATATCTTTTGCAGTTGACCTTTAAAGCCACAATCTAGCTAAAATTGTGCAGATAGATAGATATAGCTATATGTACATTTTTTCTCTTTCTGAGAGGAAAGCAAGTCAAGCAAAAACCAGTTTCATTAAGCAATAATATAAGTAAACTTGTCTTTTAAGGTGGTCTTTCAAGTCTGTTTTTCTAGAGCTGTTCTGATACCATTTTAACGAAACTGATGGAATGCTGGGTATTTTCTCTTCAGAGGTTATTTTAAAGGGCAGCTGCAAGGAAAGGTGGGCTTGCATTACATTGTATTTAGGATATGAATACTGCTTTGCTTAAAGAAAAACACAGGGAATATGTGAAAGGAGTATATTTTATATATATATATATATATATATATATATATATATATATATATATATATATATATATATATAATATAATATATTAAAGCTAAAGGCAGTTAAACAGAAAGATGAGGAATAAAAAAAATAGACACTATTTTGAAGACATGCGTTCTGATGCTGATGAAGAGTGGACCGAAGATTGATAAGCGCAGGAAGGTGGAAGTGTAAGAGAAAAGACTTCAAAGATTGATGGAAAAATTGGAATAAAACTGCAGTGAAGAGAAGATGATTAAAACCCAAGAGGGCCATGGAATAGAAAGAAAATGAAATTGAAAGATAAGAGACTAGCTATGGAAATAAGGCAATAAGAATATAAATTCCAGTGTTAAGGTAAGCCACTGAAATTGACGGTTGAATCTGAAGAAATGGTGAGCTTTGTACTTTTTTCTTTTCCTGGGCAAAGGGTGAAATTGGTTGGACTGATATCGCTGGCTTAGACAGTGCCGCTGCAACTGTTTCTTGCTGTTGGGGGGGAGGGGGGCAACCCAAAAACTCCAAGTTCATGGACAACCCCCGCATTGTTAGTGTTTAATGAGTAGGATCATAGAAGTAATAAATGGAAAAGCCCAATTAGGTGATTGCTAATAGAGAATGGCTACTCAGTGCTGTTTCTAAGGTTATGTCCAGTTTAGGTTTTTAAAACATCTCAAAGTCATTCTGCTCATTAGCCTCTGTAAACCTGCCAGGAAGACTTTTTTGGTTTGGTTAACATTCGTTTTCCTCTTTGTATCTTGGATAACACATGGAGATTTAACTCTTTTTTTCATGCTTGGCGTTCTTACTGTTTTAAGTATTAGTAGATTTTCATGGCCACCCTTCTCCCCCACACCCTGCCACCCATCACTTAGCTAAATAATGTGTATTTATCTTTTTAATCTGTCCTTGGAAATTAATTCCTCTAGATCCCAAAACATTTTCTGTGCTCTTTTCTGGACTATTGTCTCACTTTATAGAATCAGAGCTGTTTCCCTATAGCATGCTGTGGTATTGGCCCGCAGAACAAAATTCCTCTTGGAGTTTTTTTGTCATTCTCAAAGTTTATGTATGTCAGCATGCAAGACATCAAGGTCCATTCATGTTTCTTTTACTGCAGGTGACATAATAGCACTTCCAGACACTTCTGCATGAAAGAGATTTCTAATCCATGCCTCTGTTTTCTGATCCTTTTCAGGGAAGTACTCCCCAAACTCAGTTTAAGGCTTTTCAGGAGGCTGCTGGTCATGTTTTGGCAAGGTGTTTTCATCCAAAAAGTCATCCAGTAAACAAAAAGTTTCAAAACTGCCACTGTCCAAACTCCCACTGTCAATGCCATGAGCATACCACTGGAAAGATTCTTGATCTAACTTACGATTTTTTCAGTGAGAGAAAAGACAGAAGCGTCTCGTACTTGAACTGAGGTATTGAGCACATGTAGGTGTTCAAAAATGTCTGCCAGGTAGCAAAGCAAGCCATTTAGTATCTGCAGACTTTACAGCCAGTGAGAAATCTTTGAAAGAAAAATTGTCACGTCCTCTGAGGTCAAACAAATGATTTGAGAACCTTTCCTGAGACCGTCACCGATCTTCTATGTGGTAAAGTAATAGACGTTGCTCAGCTCCCATCTCATAACACAACTCCAAACAGACATACAATTGTTGCGCTACTCTTGATGAAGCTGACTGTGTGAACAGTTTAATCAATAACTTGTTTTAGAATGGGTGGCTATTTTATGTTTGGTTTTTTACCACTAGGGCTTGCCTGTGTATCCTACAATGAGTATTCCAAGCTAGAATCCAAGACAAAAGCATCCAAAAGTTCAAAGAGCTGTTCCCTTACAACATGCTGTGGTAATGGCCAGCAGAACAGAAATTCCTCTTGGAGTTTGTCATTCTCAAAGTTTAAATATTTCAGCATCTAAGAGCACTCGACATCTCCATTGTTTTGTCACGTTGAATGGAAAAATAAAAGTGACTTTGCTTGATTTTGGCGATCACTTGTTCAATCACGTCATGTGCCAGACTGTGAATGTGCATGACAATAATGTCATTAGAGATGGGAATCAAATCAAGCTTAGTCGCCGCACCTTTCCCCCACCAAAATGTGGTCATTAAAACCCAAAGCTCCTGATAACTTGGCGAGGTAGTGGCAGGGAATAAATTAATGGAGAGACAGCTATCTGACTGCTAGGTGACTGGCATAAACAGTACAGTAAGTGTTCATCTAAATCTGCACTTGATTTTAGTCTCTCTCTCTCTCTCACACACACACACACACACACACTCTCACACACACACACACACACACACCCTCTACAGCTAGGTAAAAACTCTCAAAAATCAATTACCGAAGACTGCGGCAGTCTTTGAGTGGTACAATGACAGCAGTTTGATTGGCCAGTCTTTCAGCTGCCATTGGGAATCCTAACTTGTGCCCACGAAGTGTCCCTGAAGAATCCACCTATTACATACTTTCTCTCTATTTGTTTGGGTTAGTGTAACAATAACTTACTTAAACAAACAATTTTGAAGTTTAAGAGGTTTCCTCAAACCATTAATTAGACGTGTTTTTGCAGAGTCCGCCTGTCTTGAGGGCCCTGACCAGCACATCCCAAAGGGCAAATAGATAAGCTTCCTGTTTTTCTAAAATACATACCTCAGCAATTTCAACAGAGATCGTATCAGGAAGGACACAGGGTCAGCTCCCGTCCCCTCCTGACTTCTTGCTAAGGCTGCTATACAGGCCCACTTAAAGCTTACTGACTTTGGCTGCTTTTGGCTACAAGCATGATAATCTATATTCCAATTATCAGTAGTGGTCCAAGCATTTTGCTGTTCCACCAAGAACTCAATTTGCACTATATTGGAAATTAAATGTTTGTACCGTCTTTTTGATAGAGTACTTGGAAACTTGTCTGTAACTTTTGTACTAGTATTAAATCCAAACCTTTTAATTCTGTTTGTACAGATGGGGCTGGTACCACTACCCATTAACTAGAAGATGTTTTCAGTTGCTTATAACTTTGCCAAACGTAAAGTGCTTAGGCCAATTTTTTCTCGTGCTGGTTGTCTGCCTCAGGCCAGTTTTTTAAATATCAGCTGAAACAGCACAGCTGTTTTTGGAGGTTATGCTTCTGTTTCAAAATTCTGGCAACATTTATTTTTCCTAAAGCTTTATCACCCCTATGCTTTGGAGAAGGGACTTGAAATTTGGCAAGAAGATGCACATTGCATTAGGTATGTGCCTTACTCTCTTTATGTGAAAATCTGTTTGTACCTGCTTAGTAGAGACTTGCTTGAGTTTCATAGGGCTGGTCCTCACTACAGGGGGGGGGGGGGGAGAGGGGAGGGATCGATGGCAGATACGCAACTTCAGCTACATGAATCACGTAGCTGAAGTTTGCGTATCTGCAGCCGACTTACCTGCCGTCCTCACGACGGCAGCAGTCGGCGGCGCACTCCCCTGTCGACTCCAGCTTGCGCCTCCCGGCAAGCTGGAGTTCCGGAGTCGACGGGGGAGCCGCGGGCGATCGATTTCTCACGTCTTCACAAGATGTGAGAAATCAATCGCCAAAAGATCGATCGCTACCCGCCGATCCGGCGGGCAGTGAAGACCAGCTCATAGTTATATCCCCCAAAGATCCTGTCTGCAATGCACATACTGCAGACTGGGCTGGGACTGGGTACCGGAATTGAGATCAGGGAGCCAGTCTCTCTGGTGCTGTGAATGACACATAGCCTTGTTGGGCCCAGAAAGCATGGAGCAAGAAGTCTCCTTACTCAAATACTTGCTAGGGAAAGGGATCAGGGCTGAGAACATGTGGGGTGGAAGAAACAAGGTGGGGAGGGGAGACAGATCTGATTAACGGCTAGGCTGAAGAACTAGTACTGATTGACTGGGCAAAGACTGTACCAGGTACCTTTTTGTTTGGGCATTTTCCAGCTTTTGAGCACTTTGCAACTTTGATCATATTTTATCACTGATTTCTGTCAGTAATTCATAATGTAGTATATAGGTGACCATTATATTCTTTTCTATTATAAAATAATACTATTTAGCTTTTCATTAGTAGATCCTCATCTGTCAAATAGGGAAACTGAAGCAAAGGGAGATGAAGTAAATTGACCAAGGGCACCCATGAGACCAACTGGCAGAAATGGGAATAGAACCCAGGTCGCAATCTAGTGCTGTAACCATTGGGCCACACTGCCTTTATGCACATTTAAATTGTCTGCAATTGCTACATTTCATGGTTTAAGCCAAATTACTTTAGTAGAATAAGTGACAGGATAGAAACACATCTCCAGATCTAGAGTGAAAGTTATATATGAGATGGGCACTGAGACTTGCTGCTAGATTTGGGACTCTTCTAACAACCTTGCCCTTCATAGACAATTGTGCAGCACTTCCTTTTTGGAGTCTTCTTATGCTCCTTTGCAAGTCTCCTTTAATCCACCTCCTGCTCAGGCTATTCCCTTTTAGGCCTCATAGACTAATGCCAATCAAAGGACCATTTTCTGTTGTGCTCAGCTTTGGCTCCTGTGGCCCAGGGCAAGAGATGGAGCAGGAGTGTTGCTTGTAATGAATGAGGGAGAAAACCAAGCCAGTTGGCAGCATTCCCATGCCACGAGCAGGTTCAGGGAAGGTGGGCAAATTCAAGAGGTGAAAGCAAAATCAAGATCTCACCAGTCTTGTATAAATTGCTGTATGCCACTCAAGCCTGTGATTAGAACTCGACAGCTTTGATAGAAATGTTGCCTTCTTACTAGCACCGACAAAGCATTCCATGTGTCCTCAAAGAGAAATCTTCAGTTAAATGAAGCAGAGTGAAAGACATCTGAAGATGCTGCAGTGACAAGTGAGAGGCTTTTCCATCAACAGCAGTGGTAGGGGCAGATACTGCAGTTGTAGCAGCTGAAGCTGAGAGGAGCAGATGCCTAAATGGGAGCCAAGGTAACAGCTGCTCTCAGCCACTATGGTTGTTTCTTCTCTTCCTACTAAGATCCCCATATTAACATCAGCTAGTGCTTCTACAGTACCTGTTTACAGGGCAATTGTGAATGGCCCACCAGCCACGAATCCTGTGGCCTCTCCTGCTAGTTTGCAGTACTGTGGTTGAGGTAAAAGAACTTTTTTTACCAGTTATTTCTGTTTCCTTATAGCTGTGTTGCAGATCTGTATCTGAGTCACTCAGGCCCAGATGCTGTGACTTTTTGCGGGAAGGGGTGGTCAGTGATATTATTGCAATCACGTTTTAAGTCTTAAGGAGCAATTGTGCTAAAGCACCTTCTTACTTTATATAGTGTATGGGGTTTTTTAATGCTTGCAAACTCTAGGCATATTGAGGTCCGGGATACCTACTGCCTTAGCCCCACCTCATATTTTATGACTCCAAGTACAGTACATGAGCATACGTAATCCTGGTCCTGAAGCAGGCATGGGCAAACTTTTTGGCCCAAGGGCCACATTGGGGTTGCAAAATTGTACGGAGGGCCAGGTAGGGAAGACTGTGCCTCCCCAAACAGCCTGGCTTCTGCCCCCCTCAGAACCCTAATCAATCCAATCCAATCCCTCCTGCTCCCTGTCCTCTGTTTTACCCCCCCTCCCTCCACAGGCCTCCTGCCCCAACAACCCCCTTGAATCCCAACCCCTATCTAAGCCCCCCTGCTCCTTGTCCCCTGACCACCTCCTCCTGAGAGCCCTCCACCCTAACTGACCCCACAGGACTCCACCTCCTACTCAACCGCCCTGCTCCCTGTCCTCTGATTGCCTGCACCCCTATCCAACCCCATCTCCTGTCCCTGAGTATTCCCCCCCCCCAAGAACCTCTGCCCCCTGATTGCCCCCTAGGACACCCTGCCGCTTCCAACCCCCTGGCCCAGCCCCCTTACCATGCCACTCAGAGAAGCCACGCCGTTGTAGCATTGGCAGGAAGGTGTGCTGAGGCTGCGGGGAAAGAAGGGATAGTGGGGGAGGGGCAAGGGAGAGCCTCCCTGGCCGGGAGCTCTTGGGCTAGTTAGGAGGGGCCCACGGGCCAGAGGCACTCAGGCCATAGTTTGCCCACCTCTGTCCTAAAGTGTGTGTGCTCTGCTGTTTAAAAAACTAAACTTTTCTCACAGAAACATTATGGGGGCGGGGAGAACTGAATGAATGAATGAATAAATAAATAAATTAAATACATTTAACAGCCTCTTAGAACTGGTATGCTAATGTACAACTTTTTTTTCTTTCTTTCCGTGTGTATAAGTGCATCTTACTTCTGTTCCATCCTATGCATCTGATGAAGTGAGCTATAGCCCACAAAAGCTTATGCTGAAATAAACTGGTTAGTCTCTAAGGTGCTACAAAGTCTTCCTCATTTTATTTATGGATACAGACTAACACGGCTGCTAATCTTAAACCTGAATAAAGTTTGAGTACCAAACAAATAGTATGTACCAGCAGAAGTATTAAAAAAAGAAACTATCCATTTTCCTAAGACCAGTAATTTGAAATGCTTTTTTCACTCAGAAAAGAAAACAAAATACTTCCAATCTGAATTATATTACATGCTTCCTGCCCCAATTCTGTGCCTCAGGGAGGAAACTAGTCAATTCCATTGCTCTGTCATTTGCTGCTGCTTCCGTCTGCTTCATCGTATTGGGATGAACTGTTCTGCCTTCCCTACTAAGGATGGTTCTTAAGGTTTCTCTTGAGTTTCCATGTGTTGAGTTTTGTCCATGTTATGGATGCCTTTCTAATCCTTGATGACACTTCCTTTTTGAGATATCTGTTGGCTAGTTTGGTACTGTCTGGGGTAGATTTAATTGTATTTTCCTGATGGTTATGCCTTCTGATTTGATGCTTGTGCTTCATGTCCAGGTCTCAAGGATATTTGTTTTGATGTAACTGGTTTTCCGCTGTGCTTGGCCAGTTTTTACCAGGTTATCTGTCTTTGTAGCTTTTCACTGCATTGAGTACGGGCAAACGGCTAAACCACCCTGAACATGCCCGCTCCCATCTGATCTCTGAAGCTAAGCAGGGTTGGGCCTGGCTAGTACTTGGATGGGAGACCTCCTGGGAATACCAGCTGCTGTAGGCTTAACATGGGCGTGGGGCTAGCAACTCCACCCCATAAGGGAGCCAATTGCTACTGAAATGCCGACACCAGTTGGTGGCCCATACCCCGGCTGGGGGGTGACGGGCAGAGAGAGAGCATGGGCAAGGGAGATGGGTCCAATGCAATATAGTTCACTGAAGCAGGAGGCACACATTCAGGGGGCGTAGCAAAAGTTACATAACTGTGTGTACAATATAAACTTCCAAAGAGAAGAAGAACCTCTCTGCAAGAATAATGTAACATAAGAATGGCCATACTGGGTCATACCAAAGGTCCATTTAACCCAGTATGCTGTCCTCTGCCAGTGGCCAATGGCAGGTGCCCCAGAGGGAATGAACAGACAGATTATCATCAAGTGATCCATTCCCAGCTTCTGGCAAACAGAGGCTAGGGACATCATTCCTACCCATCCTGGCTAATAGCCATTGATGGACTTATCTTCCATGAATCTATCTTTATCCCTTTTAAACCCTGTTATAGTATTGGCCCAACACCCTCTGGTAAGGAGTTCTAGAGGTTGACAGTGTGTTGCGTAAAATGACACTTTCTTGTGTTAAACCTGCTACCTATTAATTTCATTTGGTGATCGCTTGTTCATGTTTTATGAGAAGGAGTAAATAACATTTCCTTTTTTACTTCCTCTATACCACTCATGATTTTATAGACCTCTATCATATCCCCCCTTAATCGCCTCTTTTCCAAGCTGAAAAGTCCCAGTCTTATTAATCTCTCCTCATACGGAAGCAGTTCTATACCCCTATTTTTGTTGTTGCCCTTTTCTGAATCTTTTCCAAGTCCAATATATATTTTTTTGAGATCGGGCAACCACATCTGCACACAATATTCAAGGTGTGGGCATATCATGGATTTATATACGAGCAGTATGAGATTTTTGTCATATTATCTATCCGTTTCTTGATGATTCCCAACACTGTTTGCTTTTTTGACTGCCGCTGCACATTGAGTGGATGATTTCAGAGAGCTATCCACAATGACTTCAAGATCTTTGAGTGGTAACAGCTATGTTAGACCCCCTCATTGTATATGTATAGTTGGGAATATGTTTTCCAATGTGCACTACTTTGCATTTATCAACATTAAATTTCATTTGCCATGTTGTTGCCCAGTCATCCAGTTTTGTGAGATCCTTTTGTAGTTGTTCGCAGGCTGCCTGGGACTTCACTACCTTGAGTAGTTTTGTATCATCTGCAAATTTCCATCTTTTTAATTTTAAGCGCCAGCAATCTGGTTCTTTATTGGTTTAAGTGGAGCCCATACTTCCTGTCTAGGCTTCTCTCCCAGAAGCTTCCCCAGTTCCTAATAAATCTAAACCCTCCTCCCTACACTATCATCTCATCCACTGTATATGGTAAAATATAAGAATTTAATTTGTCATTCTAATTTCAAAATTCAGAATGAGCAAAATGGGCAGAGGTTTCTTTTAATTGCTTCAGAACATTGTGTAAGGAAAACATAGCTGCATTAGATTTTGAATTAGCAGAGTTGAGTTCCCTAACAAAGTTTTGGAGATTCTCTGTATCTGGCTGTTTGGTTCAGCACATATTAGGGTGAATAGTGGGGGGCCAGCAGTGAAGTTTAGATGTTGGCAGTCTTCAGGTGCTTTAGATAGACTGTCTCCCGGAAAATGTTGGCGAGGGCATGGCGCTTTGTGGATTGCAAGAGGATGGACAGTCTTGTGGGTAGGACATGGGACTGGCACTCAGGTATTCTGGGTTCCCAGTTTTCCTGCATGATGGTAAGCAAGTCACATAGGGCCAGTTTGTTCAAGGTATTGAGGCACCTAAAAATGCAGGTAGGCACCCAGGTGGATTTTCTGAACACTCCCATTGAAATCAGTGGGAGGTAGGTGCCTAGATGCTTTTGAAAATCACACTAAGCACCTTCGCTCAGCAGTTGGCAGCAGGTAGAGGTACACTGTACGTCTGCTCGGGTCTTGTGGTGAGGAGTTCTGCCCTGGCCAGCAGGAGTCCTTTCACAAAGGATGTGTTGTGTAAGCAGTCTACTTCCCCAGGCTGCAGCAACTGGGGCATTATTGAGCTCCTAATATGGCGACATTTAAACTGAGGCATTTTCTTAGATCATCTGTCCTTTTAAATATGCTTAAAGTATGATTTTTCAATCCCTAAAGGAACTGTGAGAAAGTGACATCTAGTGATGGAAGGAAAACATTTTAAAAACCACTTATTTTGGCACTTAAATGTTCAATATTTAATCTGCAGGTCAAGTATCCAATTTCAGGGGTCAGCCGCAGTCCTGCTGCTTCCAAAAATTTTGGAATGACTATAGTGTGTGTTTTCTTCCATTGCCATAAATCAGGGGTCTCCAAACTTTTCAGCCCGAGGGCCGCATTAACTATCAAATAGCAGTTCGGGGGCCGACAACACACTCGAGGTCCAAATAAAAAAGAATCAAAACATGGATGTTGTTTTTAATTATTTATTTAATATTATTTTATTCAGTTATTATTTAATAACACATTGATACACTACACATGAACACCTGTTCACTACACCTGTTCACTACACATGAACACCTGTTCACTGCACCTGTTCACTACACATGAACACCTGTTCACTACACATCAACCCCCCAACTGACCCACCCAGCCAGGTCTCTCCCCCCCAAACCTCCTTTCCTCCAACCCCCAACTGACCCACCCAGCCAGGTCTCTCCCCCCAAAACCTCCTTTCCTCCAACCCCCCCCCCCCCAACTGACCCGCTCAACCCGGTCTCTTCCCCCCCCCCTCCCCAACTGACCCACTCAACCCGGTCTCTTCCCCCCCCCCTCCCCAACTGACCCACTCAACCCGGTCTCTTCCCCCCCCCCCAACTGACCCGCTCAACCCGGTCTCTCCCCACAGACCGTTTCGCCGCCTGGCAGTGGGTGGCTCCTTGTTTCGCCGCCTGTAACTGGGTGGCGGTGCGGCGCGTCCCGGCCCCAGCTCTGAGCCGTCCCTGGCCGGCGGCGGCTGCGGAGCACGCGGCGCGTCCCGGCCCCGTGGCTGGCGGCGGCAGCGGAGCACGCGGCGCGTCCCGGCCGGCGGCAGCTGCGGAGCACGCGGCGCGTCCCGGCCCCGTGGCTGGTTCCCGACCGATCTCCACGGGCCGGATGAGAGGGCCTCGCGGGCCGCATCCGGCCCGCGGGCCATAGTTTGGAGACCCCTGCCATAAATCAACACTTATTACTAGCGCACACTGTGCTAATAGTGGTCTCTACAATTTTGGGTAGCTGTACAGTTGCTTGTGTTAATGAAAACCTGATTCATAAACCAATAATTGACACCTACAGTTTTTTTCATCTCAAAAGAGACCATTGTGCCCTATAAAGTTAACCTAATATACAGACAAAAGGGATCATTTAACCCGCCACTGAAGTGCAGCCAATTCTGGTGTGTAGTACGCTGGCTGGTTAAAGAGCACACAGCAACACAGTAGAACACTTTAAAAATCATTCTTAAAGCCTAATCTCAATGGAGTTCTTTACATTTACAGTAATGGGCTTTGGGTTAGGTCCTTGAAGATGACTTTATTTATCCTGTTGAAACTACAGAGGGAATTTAAGTAAAAAAGTGAATTTTCTGCATTGCTATGTGACCAAATCATCCCTACTCCTTATACAGTGTTTTATGAATCTTAATTATTAAAGTTCAGGATCCCTCATGTCTCTCATGACTCAAATATTTTTTGTGACCAATTTAATATATCCATTTTAAACATTACCATCCCCTTTTCGTGTTTTGATAAGAAACTAACTAATCTAAATGCAGTATTATTTATTGGTATTAATTCTGACAGTATATAAGTGGGGAAAATACAGACTGTGGCCTGAACAGCGTACCCTAGAAGTAAGTTTCATGAAAATAATGACCGAAATAAAGCTAGCACAATTCTTCTTACATTAGTTGATCTGCTTTATTTCTGTCTTCCTAAGAATTTATATCCCACTCATCACAGTGGTATTTGAGTCCCTTAACTATGATGGTAGTTAGGTTTTCACCACAAAATGTTTTAACAGGGTGTTGTCTTAAATTACTGCCTGCTTTCAGTTGTTTGCTATCCAGCAGTTCTAAAAGAAATACAGGAAGAATTTATCCATCGTTTCTCTATTTATAGAAAGAAAATGTTGTCCAAGACAGCCCTTTTCTAAAAGTGTTCAAGTCAATTGTGTAAGAAATCAAATCTTCACTTACTAAGAGCTCAAATCTGAATAGTTTTAATTCTGTACTTGCTTAAACAAAACTTTCATTGAAGTAAGTGCTTTATGCTGGACCCAAAATGAAGGGTCTCTACACTTACAGAAACAAAAGTTTCATTTTCCAAATAGTTATTTTTATCAGTTTTATCAATCACTACTATGTAGTCTGTTTGGTATGACTATTGACAATGACCAAAAAGTAACTATTGAATATCTCCTATTATGCAACAGCATTTATGAAACAATCTCTCACCTCATCTGCATTGCACATTTCAATTGAGTACCTGAGATTCTGTAGGGATATAATTATCTGTTATAATAACCAATTTCTAACAGTGCTGCTGCATGATTGGGGCATAAAATGTGTGTTTTGTGCATCTGAAGAAGATGGAGTAAGCAATTTAGAGTGTTACAAACCAGGCTCAATTAAGCAGCTTAATTAGCATAGATTAGTCTTCCATTTTTTCTTAATTCACATGTTTATAATCTTGTACAATCTTATTTACATACACAGATTAAAATGTTACTCACTAGCCTGATTACTGCATAAAAACAATGGAATAATAAAACTAAAACAGGAATTAAAAGATTGCGTAGTCCATTGTCTGGTTTGCTGTGATCTTTTCACAGCAAATTCCTGAAACAGCCAGTTATGCTAAAAGACTCAAGTTGAAGTTCTGAATATGTAATTGATAGGGAATCTGGCATAGTGTGGAAGCAGCAATTCTTCAGAACTGTACAGCGAACTCCCATTGATTAACACCTACCAACACTGAAACATAATAGCAGATGATTCATAAATAGTGTTGGCAGCAATTGCAGGGCTGATGCAAGAATATTTCCCCCCCCTCCCCTTTCCCTTCCCTTCCCCTGGAGTCTCACTTATTATAAACTTTTAAAATACTTTCAAAAATACACCTTTTTTAGGTACGTATACTTCATTCCTTCATTCTTTCATATCAAAATCTACGCCCTTTATTATACCTTTAGAATATCCAATTATTGTCTGATAAAACATTGAAGTCTAGTTAAAATTTCTTTAATGGACTAGAACAAATATTTCACAAAGTGGCGTGTGGAGGTGGGTGGGTAGTGGTGTGCCTCTCTTTTAATATTTGTTGAAACATATCCTTAGAATGTCAAGAAAAGGTAAAAATCTCTACTTCCACAGAATGAATTTACATCTTGTCACAAATGCTAAACTGGGAACAGAAACTGTCCTGAGTGACCTCCTAGTAGTGCTGGTGTTGCATCAAAAAAGTTCCTAGTCTTTTGTTTTTAAAAGAAGAATGGATTTTTCCCTCGAATATCATACTGTTCTTCCTTCCCTGCAAGTACTGCAGCACGTTGGAAAACCCAAGCAATGAGGCATAGAATTTGATTTTGATTAAATGGTCTTTGTAACTTTCGTACTTGGGATCTTTTGTTTTACCTTTTCATAGTGAAGCAAGAAGTGTGCAGCCTACAATAGTTCTTGAAAAAAATCTATATATATATATAAGTCAAATGGTGTATGCGTGTGTGTATGTATGTTCCCTTACTCCTTCCACACTGTTTGAGCTAGAGACTTGAAATTTGGTACAGTTATAGGCTTTAGGGTCCTAATTAGGGTAAGAATCGAAAATTTTTCAAATCTCACCTCTGATGCCCCTAGGGGTGAAATTCTTTAAAGCCCATTAACATCAGCTGGGCAGCAGGTTAACACCTGCTGTTACATAAGAACATAAGAACGGCCATACTGGGTCAGACCAAAGGTCCATCTAGCCCAGCATCCTGTCTACCGACAGTGGCCAGTGCCAGGTGCCCCGGAGTGAGTGAACCTAACAGGTATGATCGAGCGATCTCTCTCCTGCCATCCATCACCCCCCTCTGACAGACAGAGGCTAGGGACACCATTCATTACCCATCCCGGCTAATAGCCATTTATGGACTTAGCCTCCATGAATTTATCCAGCTCTCTTTTAAACCCTGTTATAGTCCTAGCCTTCACAGCCTCCTCAGGTAAGGAGTTCCACAGGTTGACTGTGCGCTGTGTGAAGAAGAACTTCCTTTTATTTGTTTTAAACCTGCTGCACGCCAATTTCATTGAGTGGCCCCTAGTTCTTCTATTTTGGGAACAAGTAAATAACTTTTCCTTATTTACTTCCTCCACACCACTCATAATTTTATATACCTCTATCATATCCCCCCTTAGTCTCCTCTTTTCCAAGCTAAAAAGTCCTAGCCTCTTTAATCTCTCTTCATATGGGACCCGTTCCAAACCCCTAATCATTTTAGTTGCCCTTCTCTGAACCTTTTCTAGTGCCAGTATATCCTTTTTGAGATGAGGAGACCACATTTGTACGCAGTATTCAAGATGTGGGCGCACCATGGATTTGTATAAGGCAGGGGTCTCAAACATGCGGCCCGGGGGCCACATGCGGCCCGCAAAGTCCTTCCCTGCGGCCCGCCAAGCTTCCTGGCGCCCCCCCCCCCCTGTCCCCCCATAGCAGTTTGCAGGATGGAGGGGCCAGAAGTGGAGGCTTCTCTGCTGCCTGGCTGGGCCACGTGTGTTTCTAGCTCTGGACTTCCTAGATTGCTCTTGCTTTGTTTGCCAAACAGCTGTTGGTTGTGCCTAGCGCTTTCCAGGAGGGAATGGGGAGCTGCGTGCTCCGAGGAGGAGGTGGGGCAGGGGTGGGACCTCTTGGAAGGGTGGAGTGGGGGCGGAGCCGGGGCAGCGAGGGCAGGGTGTGTGTCAGTGGTGCGGCCCTCAGGCCAGTGCACTGGTCCTCATGCGGCCCTCATGGTCATTTGAGTTTGAGACCCCTGGTATAAGGGCAATAAGATATTCTCCGACTTATTCTCTATCCCTTTTTTAATGATTCCTAACATCCTGTTTGCTTTTTTGACTGCCGCTGCACCCTGCGTGGATGCCTTCAGAGAACTATCCACAATGACTCCCAGGTCTTTTTCCTGATTGGTTGTAGCTAAATTAGCCCCCATCATATTGTATGTATAGTTGGGGTTATTTTTTCCAATGTGCATTACTTTACATTTATCCACATTAAATTTCATTTGCCATTTTGTTGCCCAATCACTTAGTTTAGTGAGATCTTTTTGAAGTTCTTCACAGTCTGCTTTGGTCCTTACTACTTTGAGCAGTTTAGTATCATCTGCAAACTTTGCCACATCACTGTTTACCCCTTCCTCCAAATCATTTATAAATAAGTTGAATAGGATCGGCCCCAGGACTGACCCTTGGGGAACACCACTAGTTACCCCTCTCCATTCTGAAAAAGTTCCATTTATCCCTACCCTTTGTTCCCTGTCTTTTAACCAGTTTTCAATCCATGAGAGGATCTTCCCTCTTATCCCATGGCAGCTTAATTTACGTAAGAGTCTTTGGTGAGGGACCTTGTCAAAGGCTTTCTGGAAATCTAAGTACACTATGTCCACCGGATCCCCCTTGTCCACATGTTTGCTGACCCCTTCAAAGAACTCTAATAGAATAGTAAGACACGATTTCCCTTTGCAGAAACCATGTTGACTTTTGCCCAACAATTTATGCTCTTCCATGTGTCTGACAATTTTATTCTTTACTATTGTTTCAACTAATTTTCCCGGTACGGACGTTAGACTGACTGGTCTGTAATTGCCAGGATCACCTCTAGAGCCCTTTTTAAATATTGGCGTTACATTAGCTATCTTCCAGTCACTGGGCACAGTAGCCGATTTAAAGGATGTTCTCTGTGACATAGTGTGACAAGGTGGCTCCTTAGACTCCCCGGACTCAGGCCCTTTAGCTGTTCTCTTCTGGCTGGGGTTTGGCTCCCAGCGGGCTAGGAAGGGCTAACTCCCTCCTTCCTGCTTTCCTGTCTGCTGGCAGCCTCTCTGACTCTGTCTCTCGCTCTCCTTCACTCCTCTCTGCTTTCACCAACCTCACTCTTCTGATTCCTCCTGCCTCCAAACTCGCTCCTCAACTCCCACACTCTTCTCTGGGGAGGAGTCTTTTTAAAGGGCTCTGCCAGCCTCCTTAACTGGCCTCAGCTGGCCCTGCTTCTGGCAGCCTTGTTCAGCTGGATCCAATTAAACTGCAGTTATCCCTCTCACCACAACCTTCTCTGGCCCTCGCCTGCCCTGGGTTTACCACACATCCCCCCCCCCTGCTCAACACCATGGGGTTGGGCTACTTGGGTCGCTGAACAGTGGACCCTCGACAGGCCATCCGCATTTCCGTGCAGGCGGCCGGACCTATGTTGCACACGGAAATGAAAGGGTTGCAGCGAGAGGAACCATCTGGTGACTCTTGCATTTTTGTCCTTGTTTTGCTGCATCCACTTCAGCGGGGCATGGTCAGTGACCAGGGTAAACCGTCTCCCGAGCAGATAGTAGCGGAGGCTTTCTACGGCCCACTTTACCGCCAGGCACTCCTTCTCTACTACGGCATATTTCCGTTCCCTGGGCAGTAGCTTCCGACTGAGGAAGAGGACTGGGTGGTCTTCTCCATCCACCATCTGGGAGAGCACCGCTCCTAGCCCCACCTCAGAGGCGTCAGTCTGCAAAAAAAACTCCTTTTCCCAATCCGGGGCTATTAGCACGGGGTCGGTGCAGAGGGCTGTCCGCAGATCCCTAAACGCCTCCTCTGCTGGAGTCGACCATTTCACGATGTCCGGGCCACGGGCTCTCGTCAGGTCCGTTAATGGGCATGCCCTGGCGGCGAAATGGGGAATGAACCGTCGATAGTACCCAACCAACCCCAGGAACGCTCGGACCTGCTTCTTCCGGACTGGTCGTGGCCACTTCTGGATCGCCTCTAACTTGTTAAGCTGGGGTTTTACCAGGCCTCTCCCCACTATATATCCGAGGTATTTGGCTTCTGCTAGCCCAATCGAGCACTTGGCGGGATTTGCAGTCAGGCCAGCCTTCCTCAGGGTGTCTAGCACTGCCTCTACCTTCCCCAAGTGTGTCTCCCAGTCGGGGCTATGGATAATCACGTCGTCCAAGTACGCGGCTGCGTACTTACGATGCGGCCGCAGCAGTTTGTCCATGAGCCGCTGGAAGGTGGCGGGGGCTCCGTGCAACCCAAAGGGGAGGACCGTATACTGGAACAAACCCTCTGGGGTGGCAAAGGCCGTTTTTTCCTTGTCCGCCGGGGCCAGGGGGATTTGCCAGTAACCTTTGGTCAGGTCAAGGGTGGACAGGAACCGCGCTGTTCCGAGCCGGTCAATCAGCTCGTCTATTCGGGGTAACGGATATGCATCGAACTGGGAAACGTCATTTAGCCTCCGGAAGTCGTTGCAGAATCGCACACTGCCATCTGGCTTGGGTACCAAGACCACGGGACTGGACCACTGGCTATGGGACTCTTCTATGACCCCTAATTTTAGCATTTTTCGGACTTCTGCCCCAATCACTTCCCTTCTTGCCTCTGGGATCTGGTAGGGCTTGACATGTACCTTTACCCCGGGCTCCGTGTGGATGTGGTGGTGCACCTCCCTGGTTCGGCCGGGTGCTTCCGAGAACACGTCCGGGTGGCGTCTGATCATGCTGATCACTTCCTCTCTTTGGTTTGGGGTCAGCTCGGGGGATATCCCTATCTGGCTAGGCTGGTTCCCTTCCCGGGGGGTTGCTCCTAGCGCGACCACTTGAGCCTCTCTATCCTGCCATGGCTTCAGTAGGTTCACGTGATAGATCTGCTCTGGTTTCCGGCGTCCAGGCTGTCGGACTTTATAGTCTACGTCCCCCACGGCTTCAATCACCTCATAAGGCCCTTGCCACTGGGCTAACAGTTTACTTTCAGCCGTGGGTACGAGCACCATCACCCGGTCCCCCACCTGGAACTTCCGGCTCAACGCCTGGCGATCGTAGTACCTTCGCTGGGCCTCTTGGGCCTTCTGCATGTGCTCTCGCACAATGGGGGTGACCTGAGCGATCCTCTCTCTCATCTGTAATACGTGATCAATGACATTTCTCCCCGGATTCGGCTGTTCTTCCCAACCCTCTTTGGCTATATCGAGTAACCCCCGAGGGTGGCGTCCATATAACAACTCGAATGGGGAGAATCCCGTTGAGGCCTGCGGTACCTCCCTCACCGCAAACAGTAGGTAGGGGAGCAGGGTGTCCCAATCCTTCCCGTCCCTGCTCACTACCTTCCGGATCATGCTCTTCAATGTCCTATTGAAGCGTTCAACCAGGCCGTCAGTCTGGGGATGGTAAACCGATGTCCTTAGGGCCCGCACTTGGAGCAGGTCGCATAAGTCCTTCATCAGTTTAGACACAAAGGGGGTCCCTTGATCGGTCAGGATCTCTTTGGGTATCCCTACTCGGGAAAAGATCTGCACCAACTCCCGGGCTATGGTCTTTGACATCGTGTTCCGTAGGGGCACGGCTTCCGGGTATCGGGTGGCGTAGTCTAGCACAACCAGTATGTGCTGATGGCCCCGGGCAGACTTCTCGAGGGGGCCTACCAGGTCCATAGCGATCCTCTCAAACGGGACTTCAATGATGGGTAGGGGTACCAGAGGGGCCCGTAAGTGTGGCCGGGGGGCATGCAATTGGCAGTCCGGGCAGGAGGCACAATACCGCCGGACAGCCGCATAAACTCCGGGCCAAAAAAATCTTTTCAGGATCCGGTCGAGGGTTTTATCTACCCCTAGGTGGCCCCCGAAGAGATGGCTGTGGGCTAGGTCCATCACACCTCTCTGGTGCTTCTGGGGCACCAAGAGTTGCTCTACGGCTTGGTCCGGCCTCTGGTCTACCCTGTATAACAAGTCCCCCTTTATCACATAGTACGGCCCTCGTCCCTTAACTTTTCCTTCCACCGGGACTCCATTTACCTCAACTACTTCCTTTCGGATATTGTGGTAGGCTGGATCATTGGCTTGATCCTGCCCCAAAATTTTCCATTGACGGGCCAATTGGCCCCAACTCCAGGGAATCTACCCCCGGCTCCTCCTCAGGGGCAGTCTGGGGGGCACTAGGTCCGGCGTCGGGTTCCCCCAGAGCTCGCCGAGCCCTCGTCCCTCTGGGGCTTGCTTGTTCCCCTACCAGCACAACCCTCCGGTACTGGGTCAAAATCTTCGTCCCCAACTCTTTAGCTGCCCTTCTCTCCCTCCGAGACTTCTTGGGTCCCCCAGGCATGGAAAATAGCTCTGGGTCAAATTCCCGGAAGGCCGGGGGCCCACGATCCCTCGGCGCTATCTCCTGGATCTCGGCGCTAACTCCTTCCGCTTCCCTTCCGGGGAGCAGGCTATCGAACCCTGGGAAGTCTCGCCCAATGAGGACTGGATAAGGGAGCTTCGGGACTACTCCCACCATTACCTTCGTGGGGTTTCCCAGGATATCTATACTCACGGGGATGGTGGGGTAATAGTTAACATCCCCATGCACACAGGATACTCCTGAGCGCTTGGCCCGGGCGAGTTGGTCCCGCCCGACCAGCTTCCCCGAGACCAGCGTGACCGCACTCCCTGAGTCGACTAACGCGGTGGTGCTAATGCCGTTCATCTTAACGGGCCGGGTGTATCTATGGGGGGCCATCGCGACCCCCACTTGATTTATCAGGTCACATGGACTTTCTATCCCCCCCCAGTCACATTGCATAGGTTCCACCTGGTTTGGGCACTGGGCAGCTATATGCCCCACTTCCCCACATGCATAACAACGTATACCTGCCCGGGCTAGTCCCCGGGTTTTCGGGCTGTTAGGCCTTTCCCCCCGAGTCATGTTCCCCCAGTCCCCAAGCCTCTCCATGTTCTCAGGCTGATCCCCAGCCTCTTTTCCTCCTTCCATATATCGGCTTGGAGTCACGGTAATCCGGGGTTTTGGCCCTGAGACTTGCCTCCTATTCGGGCGCGTTCCTTCCTTGGAAGTCCGAGGCAACTCTTGGGAGGCTAGGTGTCTTTCCACGAGGGATACTAGCTCGTCATAGGAGGAGGGATCGTTCTTACGGACCCACCCCCTTATGTCCGGTGGCAACCCCCGCATATACCTGTCCCGGACTAGGATTTCTACCACTTTCTCGGGGCCGTGAGTCTCGGGCCGCAGCCACTTCCGGGCGAGGTGGATCAAGTCGAACAGCTGGGACCGCGGTGCCTTGTCGGCCTTGTACCTCCATTCGTGGAACCGCTGGGCCCTCAGGGCTGGCGTCACTCCCGCCCTTGCCAGGATCTCGGCCTTTAGCTGGGGATAATCCGCCGCTGCCTCGGTTGCCAAGTCAAAATAGGCCTTCTGGGCCTCCCCACACAGAAAGGGGGCCAGGATACTCGCCCACTGCTCCCGGGGCCAGGCCTCTCGCAGGGCTGTCCTCTCAAATGCAAGAAGGTAGGCCTCGGTATCGTCGTCCACTGTCATTTTCTGTAAGTAGTTGCCCGCCCTCAGTGGCCGGGGGTCGGGGCCCCCACGGGCCATGGTGCCCAGGACTTTTATCTGTTTTGCTAGCTCTTGCAGTGTAGCTCGGTCCTGGGCTGCCTGGGACATCAGCAACTGGTTAGTCTCTTGCTGCACTCGCACTGCTTCTTGTTGGGCCGCAGTGGCCTGAACCAGTGCCTTCACCACCTCCTCCATTTTAAATTTTTTTTTTTTTTTTTTTTTTTTTTTTGAGGGGGCCTTTGCCTTGCCCGAGAGAACTGGCCACCGAGTCTACTCACTGCATCCCACCTCTGACACCACGTGTGACAAGGTGGCTCCTTAGACTCCCCGGACTCAGGCCCTTTAGCTGTTCTCTTCTGGCTGGGGTTTGGCTCCCAGCGGGCTAGGAAGGGCTAACTCCCTCCTTCCTGCTTTCCTGTCTGCTGGCAGCCTCTCTGACTCTGTCTCTCGCTCTCCTTCACTCCTCTCTGCTTTCACCAACCTCACTCTTCTGATTCCTCCTGCCTCCAAACTCGCTCCTCAACTCCCACACTCTTCTCTGGGGAGGAGTCTTTTTAAAGGGCTCTGCCAGCCTCCTTAACTGGCCTCAGCTGGCCCTGCTTCTGGCAGCCTTGTTCAGCTGGATCCAATTAAACTGCAGTTATCCCTCTCACCACAACCTTCTCTGGCCCTCGCCTGCCCTGGGTTTACCACAATAGTTATGATGTAATAATACCCCCCTCCAACAGACCCCACACTCGCTCAGCTCTCTGCCCCCTCCAACGCCCCCCCCCACTCGCTCAGCTCTCTCCCCTACCCCAACGGACCCCGCACTCGCTCAGCTCTCCCCCCCCCCCAATGGCCTCCCCACTCAGCTCTCTCCCCCCTCCCCCCTCCAACGGACCCCGCACTCGCTCAGCTCCCTTCCCCCCCTCCCCCTCCAACGGACCCGAGCAACACCGGGTATTTCTGCTAGTTACTTTATAAACAAAAGTGTTAGTGTCCCAAGTGATACAGTCACTGACAAAAGAATTCCTGAAACATTCAAAATTCACTGACCGTGATTTGCAGAAAGTAGACTAGATGATAGTCTGATTGTCATATTATTGCTGTCTGTCTTGAAAGGCAAGTGGAGCCTATCCTTTGTGACCAAACTCTTATTTCATATCTGATAGAATTACTAGCTAAACTTAACATAAGACACTTCAATTTTTTTTTAGTGTGAGACATAATCTAAACATTTGACAAAGTTCAATGTACAATATTAACACTGGTTTTAAGATTAGCAGCCATGTTAGTCTGTATCTGTAAATAAAATGTGGAAGACTTTGTAGCACCTTGGAGACTAACCATTTATTTCAGCATAAGCTTTTGTGGACTCTAGCCCACTTCATCGGATACATAGACTGGAAAAGAAGTAAGATGCATTTATACACACAGAAAGAAAAAAAAGTTGTACATTAGCATATGAATTCTAAGAGGCTGTTAAATTTAGATGGGCCATTATCAGTAGGAGAAAAAAATACCTTTTAAAATGGATATCTGTCAGGCCAGAGAACACCTATTAAAGGTAAATTAACAAGGGAAATGCAATCAATTAGTGTAATGAGAGAACCATTCACAAGTTATGTTAAGCTCCTGGTTAATTGTATCCAATTTGAAAATTAATTCCAGTTCCTCAGTTTCTCGTTGGAGTCTGTTTTGGAAGTTTTTCTGTTTCAAAACTGATACCATCACGTCTTTAATGGAATGGCCAGGAAGATTGAAGTGTTCTCCTACTGGTTTTTTAATGTTATGATTCCTGATGTCAGATTTGTGTCCATTTATTCTTTTGCATAGAGACTGGCCGGTTTGGCCAATGTACATAGCAGAGGTATGATGCACTAGTTAGTTTCTCATTGTGTGGTTATATTCAATGACTTCAGATAATCTTATTCTTTTTAACCAATTAATGTATTTATTCATTAGACATTAAAAAACTTTTCCATGATCACGGTCTGATAAAACTTAAGTGGGGAGAGGTCCTTGAAAATGGGACACCATTGCACTGGTGAGTGGGTTAAAAAGTTATAGCTTAATTTTCTTTCAGCAAATGAAGTCATTGCAAGTTCTGCACGTAATAAGGGATTATGAGTAATCTATTTTAATGTTGGAAGCCCATTTTAAAAAATGAAAATAACTGTCTGATACAGATGCAATGATATATGTTAATTTAAAAATATTTTATCAGCTATTTGAAGTTGAATATTGATTAAACCAGTCTGGTACTCACAGCAATAAAATTAATTAAAAGAGAGAGAACTGACAAATTGGTTGGTTAATTGGAGAAAAATGTGTTTCTGTATATATGAAATAGTGGATTTTTAAATGTAGAACCTGATCACTCTTGGCTCTGTCAAATTTTTACATAAAAAGCTGTATAAGAACATATGGGCCAATTTGGTGTAGAGAAAACTGCCCATGGGTAGAATTGGGCTCTACAGAATTAGGCTCATAATTATTAATTTGTACAAACAAGCTGATATTACAGTTTCATTGTTAAAATGCTGCTGTTTATTGTTGAAATGCTGCACTCAATCACTCTGATTCTAATCTGACACTAAGAAAAACAGGCATGAAGTCAACAGAATTAAACTGGCAGATGAGATATTGGAATTCAGCCTACTCTTTGTCAGCTGGGGAGGGTCAGCCTAAGGAAAGTCATTCTGTGATGTCCTATATATCAGCTGAGGCAGGAAGTTTTGTGGAAAACATTAATGATCAATGCTTAATGAGATTTTGATCATGAATCACATTCAGGTGCCACATCCACAAATTACCTCAGGACAACAGTTTATGTGATTATATTATTACTGAATAAGGACCTTGGAGACAAACTGTAATTAGATTCACATACAACATACAGAATGACTCTTTCTAACCACATCTTGACAGTCTAAAAGTTTAAATAGAAAGTTTGAGAGTTGTAAAGCAATCTAGGAGTGTCAGACCCATCTTCCATTAAAATGAATATTCATGTCTTAATCCCATAGACTGCTTTGAAAATATAAACCATTACTTCAACAAAAACAGTATTTCATTTAAATCTTAGGAGACCAACATTGTGTGAATAGGCACGAGGTTGGAATGATATAAGTAGATCTTTACTGGGTCTATAGTGTTCTAAACTACTTGACATACAGAATGAAATATTAGCAAAATTCAGTGTTTTAAAGCAAAAATGCAATATAAACAGTTTTCTAGTCCTGCTAATGTCCTACTAGTTAAATAAACATGCCATACTTATGTAACCCTTCTGCCCTTCAGAATTGGCAGCAACAAGGGCCAGGTTCAGTAAATAGGGGTTCCCTCTCAACAATACAATGCAAACTGGCTCGAGCCCCCACCCAGTGACCTGGGAAAATCCTAACACACCCCTGGGCGCCTCAATGAGGCAATACTTCCCCTCTTGCAAGCACAGATCGGTGTAACAGAAGATCTTTATTAACATGAGGTAAATGACATCACTAAACTGGGAAAAACACCACACCTAGGGTTCATACACCAACCCGTGAGCAAATTGCCCCTCCCCAGCAAGTTTGGGCTGTGTCCTCTCCTGTGGGTTCAGGAGTCCAGCAACCCAAACGTCACCCAAAGTCCCACAAGTCCAATAGCCCAAAGTCCCTGGAGTCCAGCAACCCCAAAAGTCACCCAAAGTCCCAAAAGTTCAACAGCCCCAAAGTCTCTGGAGTCCCTGGTGGAAAGTCACTCTGCCGAGTCTTACCTCCCAGGCTGGGTGGAAGTGGAGAGCAGAGTGGAGGGTACCTTCATGAGGTCCGAGGCCGACGGCCCAGTCTCTCCGTGGGGTGCTGGTGGCTCCGCTAGCCGCCCTGCTAGCCGACACAGGAACTGCTCTGCCCGCGGCTCGACTCTGCTCGCTGTCTCAGGAACTGCTCAGGAACTGCTCGGCCAGCTGTCTCAGGAACGGGTCAGCCGGCACCGGGGCTGCTCGGCCAGCTGTCTCAGGAACGGGTCAGCCGGCACCGGGGCTGCTTGGCCAGCTGTCTCAGGAACGGGTCAGCCAGCACAGGAACCGCTCTGCTTAGGGCCCCCCACTTAAGATAAAGCTCAGTGATTTTCAGCTCTTAAGTGATTTCAGCTCATAGCGGGGGGCCTTAGTGCAGAGGCACCACCAGACCCAAAACAACTTCAGCTCCGTGGGCTGAAGTTAGACTTCTAAAGGAAGCAAAAGTCAGCTCTAACATTCCACAGGGGAGAGAGGCCAGGTGCAATAGGCCTGTGAGGCCCTCAGACAAGGCCCTGACCACAAGGTCTTGAGCCTGTCCACAGCCTCTCTCAATTCAGTGAGTTTTGGAACCCCTGTCCCTTGTTTACCAAGTGCTACCTAGCTGATGGCGAGTCCCTCCAGCATGCCAAAGGCCAAATCAATGTCCCAACCCCTCATTCACATAAACATGTTAATCAGCACTCTATCATTCTTGCCCCAATACTACAGAAACTGGGGGTCCCACAGTAGCCAAAGTGATCATTTTGGCTGTTAGAGTGCAGGCCAGGTGCGGTGGGTGTGTCTAAGCAAATCAGGTGTTATTTTCCAAAAGCTACTGCAATTTCTGCAACTCACCACTGGATGTCACCCATACTGACACTGCAAAGTCATTGCAATTCCTGCAATTCCCTGACACTGCTTACATCTAGACTACTAAATCATTAGTAAGTGTGAATATAGGAGATAACTATTTTATAATAGGTTTAGTAAAGAATTAGGAAGCAAACCTTCATTTGCATTTTATTCTGCATGTTGCAGAATAGTATAATTTGCAGGATCAAATATCTGCATACTTCATTAGTTTGATAATCAAGATTTACGCTCTGATAGCAGGTGGGAAATTTGGTTTTTAACAATGTTGCCTACTGAAAAGATAACTATGGCTATGTCTTTTAAAGACTTTTACCTATTCTTAATATTGTTGATCTTTTCTAACTATACAATAGACTCTCGATTATCCGGGATGATCAGGAAAACCTTAATCCCGGTTAATAAAATCCCGTATAATCAAGCGTCTGCTGGGGGGGGGGGAGTTTCCGCCGGCCTGGGGGTAGGAGGGGATGGTGGTGGTCCCACCACCTGACCCAGTCAGCTCCCGCTGCCAGCCTGGGTGTAGGGAACCCAGGCTGGCAGCAGGAGCTCAGACCCCGGCTAGCAGGAGCCTGCAGGGAAACGCTAAAGTGGCAGCTGGCTGAGCACTCAACCTGCCGCTGCTTTGGGATTCCCCCCAGGCTCCTGCCAGCAGGGCCGGCGACATGGGGGGTACTACGGGTACAGCTGTACCGGGCCCCGGACTTAGGGGGGTCCCCCTTAAGTCCGGGGCCCGGTACACAGCTGTACCCATAGTCGTCCCCCCTTGTCGCTGGGCCCGCTGGGGGGGGAGGGGAGTGCTGGCTGGGCTGCCCCCCCCCCCGGCTGAGCTGCCCCCCCCCAGCCACTGTCAGCTGGGGGGGGAGCGCCGTCTGGGCTGGGGGGGGCGGCTGGGCTGGGGGTCCTGTCGCCGGCTCTGCCTGCCAGCCGGGGGCTCACCCCGCTGCCAGCCTGGGTTCCCTACACCCAGGCTGGCAGCAAGTTGAGACCCCGGCTGGCAAGGATCCACTGGGGGAACCCTCAAAGCGGTGGCAGGCTGACTGCTAAGCCCGCCGCTGCTTCGGGCTCTCTCCCCAGGCTCCTGCCACCTGCCCCACTCAGCTCCCGCTGACAGCCTGAGTGCAGAGCCCAAAGCGGCGGCGGGCTTAGCAGTCAGTCTGCTGCCGCTTTGGGCTTTCCCCCCAGGCTCCTGCCAGCCTGGGTTTCCTACACCCAGGCTGGAAGCAGGCTGAGACCCCAGCTCGTAAGGGGTCAGTGGGAGAAGCCACAAAGCAGCGTCTGGCTTAGGTTGAGCCCGCCGCCGCTTTGGGGCTTCCCCTACCGACCCGTTTAGACATCCCAGTTAATCCGCAGCCTGGTTAACCCATGCCCGGATAATCGGGAGTCTACTGTAATTCTCTTCCAGTTAATGTTTTATCCTTAATTACCTAGAGTGTAAGCAGCCATTGGAAGTGCTATTACTACATGCTAAAATTGTAGATTTCTCAACAGGTAACATAACTTGTAAAAATTATCTGGCTCTCTGGACTGTTCTCTTTCTCATTATAGAAAGTGACCAGTTATTTCAGTTGGATAGAAGAGAGAGAGCTCTGTTCCTAACAACGTAGGATTTCCTTACTCTGGGAAATTTGTGCAGTTGAAGAAAATACATGCAGAACTGGGTAAAGAATTAAAACTAAATATGGCCCATTTTACAATGTGCATAATCCAAATTATACACATCTGAATGATTTTTCCATTTTTGTAGCAAAATTGCCATTAAAATTTGTAGTTGAAATTTTTTTTATTGGGTTTAATTGTAGCTCACATTGCTGGTATTAGACTATATTGTTATGTAATGCTGACCTCTGTTGGCTAGCTTCCAGTATAGTCTGAAATATGACACATGCTTTTTCCTCTGGGAATTGTCTGTCTGTTGATTCCCTAGTACAATTCCATGCTGCTGTAATGATATTATTTTTTCTGAACATTACTCTGTGTGAAATTAGGTTCTTATAGTTGCTTTTAGGCCCTGGTTCTGCAGTCACTTAGGCAAGTGAGTAACACACATACACATTTGTAGCTGTATTGAAGCCAGATGGTTTATCAGCATAAAGTCACCAGTATTGCCAGACCAAGCATTCCAAAATGGAGTGAGCCCCTGCAAAATAATGAGATTTTTTTTAATGGTATATTTTGGTTCATTTTTTTTTAATACATTTTTATTTCTGAGCTTTTAGTGTATAGTAGATTCGTATTTTCAGCCTTTTCTCAACAACCACGAGGACTATAAACATTCTTTCTTTATGAGGCATGAAATAAAATGAGACGTGGCAACAGTGAATGCTTAAGGCCTGGGCTACACTGTTGGGGGAGAGGGGTTTTTAAACTAAGATATGCAACTTCAGCTACTCACTTCGACTTCAGGTACGCGAATAATCTCAGTTCGACTTACCTGGCCGTCCTTACGGCGGGGTGTCGACCATGGCGTCTCCCCCATCGACTCCGTTTACTCCTCCTGGCGAGGTGGAGTACAGACGTCGATTCGGGGATCGATTTATCACACCTAGATGAGACGTGATAAACTGATCCCTGATACATCAAACACCACCTGCTGATTTGGCGGGTAGTATAGACGTACCCTAAGTCTTTGCAGGATGGGACATCATTGGGCACTGGAGCTTTACTTTGTACTGAATCAGTTGCTTTAATGTCTTTTAAAAGTGTGTGTGCAGCGCTTAATTTGTGCCTTGACTTAGCTCTGCCACCTCTTCTTTCCAGGGCACAGCCCTGGCACCCATTCGGTTATGGCATCTTCATGAACCATGCCTGTGATGTCAGGCCAGTGGAGACAGAGTAGCATGTTCTGTAATATGGTGTCGTCCTTGCAGTGGGCTCTGCAAAAAAGCCCAGCCTGAAATATCTCTGAGCCACAACTGGGTAAAAAACTGCATCAGTCCATTAAAACGGTGAATCCAAAAATGTGTTCTGGCTTGACTACACCACTAGTCATGATGACGTTGTCCCAAGGAGATTTTATAGGCTATGGAGAAGTAAAGTACAACCCTGTCAAACCTGCTAAGCACACCTTCAAATAAACTTGTCATAATTTTGAATGTGCTGTTCTTAGGGCTCAAGCAATAATGATAATACCATTCCTGGCACTTTTCTTTACAAATTAAGCACTGTCTGTAAGACTTCATTAGTAAAAGTATTGTGTGGGAATTCTGGCTTTGAGCAACTTCAGACAGCATTTAAAATTGCAAAATAGAAAGAATGAGACTGTTTGAACTGTGGACTTTATCTCGCTATGGCAGCTTTCATGGGAGCATAATGTCAATCCATATGGTCATAATGCTTCGCTGTCTTGCACCTTTTGTAACTATTTACACTTGTACAGAGTGGATGTGAAATTCAGGTAAATAAAATAACACCTTTAGCCCACTTGGTGCAGGTGCAAGTGACTACACAAGGTCCAAGGCAGTGTGGGGAAATTGGGGAATTCTTTTTCTGTCTTCTCTTTGGAGAAACATGGGGGAGGAGGCTCGGCCACCCAAGTGTTGATTGGTGACCTCTCATCCCTTTGGGTGGATTTACATGACAGATACAGAAGAGAAAGGTGATGGCTTCTCTTTCTTATTCTAGTTAAGGGCACTGATGGGTCTGTATTAGAAACTGACCAGGAAGCTGTCTTGCTGCTGACATTACTAGGTTACCCTGTGGGTAAGGTGGGGCCAGATATGGGAGATATTTGCTACTCTTGTATCTTCCTCTTGAAATCTCTGCAAATAAAGAGACTAACAGCAAAGATCAAATGTGCTGGGGAAGAAAATCTTTAAAATAGGAAAAATGAGGAGTACTTGTGACCCCTTAGAGACTAACATTTATTTGGGCATTCGTGGGCTAAAACCCACTTCATCAGATGCCTGGAGTGAAAAATACGGTAGGAAGAGATAGATATAGTACATGAAAAGATGGAAGTTGCCTTACCAATTGTAACAAGACAATTCAATTAAAGTGGGCTATTATCAAGAGGAGGAAAAAATAACTTTTGTAGTGGTAATCAGGGTGACCCATTTCAAACAGTTGACAAGAAGGTAGCATGGAGAAATTTTAGATTTTAGTTCTTTTAATGACCCTTCCACTCCCAGTCTTTATTCAGGCCTACTTTGATGGTGTCCAGATTGCAAATTAATTCCTGTTCTGCGGTTTCTCTGAGTCAGTTTCTGAAGTTTTTTTGGTTGAAGAATTACCACTTTTCGGTCTGTTATCGAGTTTCCAGGGAGGTTGAAGTGTTCGCCAACTGTTTGTTTTTTTTAAATGTTATAATCAGACATTAAGAATTTGTGTCCATTTATTCTTTTGTGTAGAGACTGTCCAGTTTGGCCAATGTACATGGCAGAGGGGCATTGCTAGCATATGATGGCATATAGCACATTGGTAGATGTGCAGGTGAACGATCCCCTGATGGTGTGGCTGATGTGATTATGTTCTATGACTGTGTCCTTTGAATAGATATGTGGACAGAGTTGGCAATGTGGTTTGTTGCAGGGATAGGTTCCTGGGTTAGTGGTGGTGTTGTGTGGTGTATAGTTGCTGGTGAGCATTTGCTTCAGGTTGGGGGGATGACTGTAAGCGAGGACTGGCGAGTATCCCAAGGTCTGTGAGAGTGAGGGATTGTCCTTCAGGATAGGTTGTAGATCCTTGATATGCTGGTGAGGTTTTAGTTGGGGACTGAAGGTGATGGCTAGTGGCATTCTGTTACTTTCTTTGGGCCTGTCCTGTAATAGATGACTTCTGGGTACCCTTCTGGCTCTGTCAATCTATTTCTTCACTTCAGCAGGCGGGTACTGTAGTTTTAAGAATGCTTGATAGAGATCCTGTAGGTGTTTGTCTCTGTCTGAGGGTTTGGAGCCGCACCTTCTTTGTCAGCCTTTTTTATTATGATGGCAGAGTTTTTTGAGGCTGTGGATGGCATTGTGTTCTGCACGGCTGAGGTTATGGGGCAAGTGATGATGCTTTTCCACAATTTCATCCTGTGCATGTCGGTGGAAGCACTCTATGTAGAAGTCCAGTCTGTCGTTTTAACTTTTGGGAGGAGTGACTTTAAGGAGCTTCTGAAGGAATGAGGCTGTTGGAAATGGTCATCAGGTGATGTTGGAGATCTGGTGGACTCGCAGACTGGCCCCCTTGATAGGGACAAACTTTTGGAAGATTGGTGGCCAGCAATGAAACAAAAGGGCCAGTATTTTCAAACTCAGGTGCCTATATCGTTATTTAAACACCTAGTGAGTAAAAATGATCAGATGTTCAGAAGTTTTGAGCAGCCACCATCCTACTGAAATCAGAGGAAGCTGCAGATGCTCAGCACTCTTGAAAAGAAATCATATAGGATTTATCTATCCGGATTCTAAAATTTTGGCCAACGTGTATAGAACTTTAGCTGTCTCCTTGTAAATGGTTTCATTTTTTACTTGAAAGAGAGCATGTCTTCACTGTCATGATACTAATTGCCTCAAGGATCCCTGCACAGTCATCACTGTGTCGGGAAACTAAATGATTTTGGGAGGGGAAAAAAAGAGAGCTTGCATAGTTCTTTATTGGAAACTTCCTTAGCATTGTTTCTGCGGCTGTGATTTGATTATGAGAATTGTCTCCTCTAAATCTGCCTTTGTCATGTTTGGCTTCCTGGGGATCTAAGTAAATCTTTTGAAATAGGAAATGGTAATCGGCCAGATCTTCAGCTGGCATAAATTGATGTGCCTCCACTGGGGTTAATGAAGGATCTGTCATACAACTTAATCTGGAGCATAGCAACTTCTAGTGCTCCTTTTAATATCCTCCTCTAACTGACTTCTTGGGGGATGGTAACCATTAACGTTGCATGGTATCTGACTTTGCCTATTAAAACTAGTTTATTAATAGCTTATTAATAGTTTCTTAATAGCTATTACTGCATAAGAGTGCACACTGAAGAGTCACTATCCGTTTGTCAAGGGAGCTTTATTTTATTCTTTAAAGAAACTATTCTGATAAATGTTTGCAGGAGAAATTGAGAATTGTTTTCCTAGAAAATGATACGAAATTAAAGTTAGTAAAGTCACTCTTCCATTTTCTTCTCCTGTTTGAGTAATCAGCCTGAAAGCTTGAAATCAATGGAAAATAAAAGTCTGAAAGATATTTTCAGTTCAGACCAGTTCATCTGCTTCCCACAGGAATATTACAAAATAAGTTCATGTATGTGTATATAATTTTATAATTCTACAATTACCCTTATGTTGGCTTTCAAAATCAGATAAAAAAGCAGCACTGAAGAACATCAGATAGTTGTGTTAACGGGGCTTTCAGGCAGGGGAAAAAGCCCTCAACAAAGATTGTAATTGTTTCTTGTTGCTTTTATCTGAAGTGTAGTAAACCCTAAACATCTTAAACACTGGTGTTCTTAGCATATAACTTTGAAAAGGTTCAGTTTCTTAGATTCCAAGGCTAGTAGTGACCATTGTGATCATCTAGTCTCACCCCCTAGAGGCTATAGAATTTCCCCAAAATAATTTTCAGACCTTATCTTTTTTTTTTTTCTATTTTTTTTTTTTTAAAAATCCAGTCTTGATTTAAAAATTGCCAGTGATGAAGAATTCATGTAGAAAAGCAGAATCTGCGTTAGTTGTGGACCCATTTTTGCGAGTTAGTTGGTACATCTCAAACGGGTCCATTAGCTACGTCGACAAAATGGTTGTCAGCAGAAGAGATTAATATTCCATCAGCACAAAACAATGTGGGTTTATTCACCTTGAAATAAACAAAAGACCAAGAATTGGATGGTCCAACACATCAGGAGACTTGTCAAAAATCAGACTAGATACCATGTTTCCATCAATTCATTCCATCAGTTTGGATTAAAAAGCATCATCTTCTATCAGATACTTACAAGTGAAGTTGTCTGCATTGGAAGGGTTTCTGCTGCTGGACAATATTGTCGGACAAAGTCACCCATAGGCCTTTCTGCAATTAACTGTGGTTGTCTGCCAAAACAAAGAGTGGACACAAATTCATTGACGCAGTCGTGCTCTGTCCTGTCATTAAAGCCATGGTGAAAGCAAGTCATATTGACTGTTTATCGCAAAGCTTGCTTGCTTCTTTAAACTTCCTGTATTGCTTGCTTTTGACATGTTACTTTGTTCTGTAGGTGCAAGTTCTGACCTCACTGCTGCAGTATTTGCAGTGTAGTACATCCTCTTCGTTCCTGTTGTCACTTTTCTTGAAAATTCCTAAGCAGCTGATTTTCTTCTTGGTATTTAGGCATAGATTTACCTTCTCACCCCATGTTTACCTTTTTTACCTTACCTTTTACCTGTGGAGGATTGATTGTTTAAATTCAGTGTTGCACTAACCAGATGCAAAGAAACAGATGAGCAGCATCTCCTTGTGAGCCAATCAAAGCACATTAACATTGTTTAGTTTTTCTGACCTTGTGTGTGTGTGTGTGTGTGTGTGTGTGTTTTATCCCGTGGAACTGCTTTAGTCTCAAAGCTATAGGACATAATTACGTAAAGTGTAAGTGTTTAACAAAAATAAGTACCTGAAAAAATATTGAGTGGATTGATAAATGGCTGTAAATCAGTAAAAACTGAGCTCCTTTAATAAAAAAAAAACTGGCAATCTATTGGTGAAAATTGGTAAAAATTGCAAATGTAGAATTCTACAAATACGGGAGTAAAACAATTTCTTTACCCCTACTTGAAACTCTCCTGTTTATGCATCCCAGTGTAGCATTGCACTTTGGGCCACAGTATTCCACTGGGGAGCCGATATCCAATGGATGATTTCCCTGATGCCCAAATCTTTTTTTGTAGACACTGCTTCCCTGGAAAGTCCCCTATCTTAAATATGGGGCCTACATACTTTGTTCCAAGATGTATACATTTAATTTAACTGTATTAAAACATACATTGTTTGCTTGCCCCCAGCTTACCAAACGATCCAGATTGCTTTGTGTCAGTCACCGGTCCTCTTTATTTACCACTCCTCCCAATTTTTGTGTTTTATGCAAACTTTATCAGTGATGATTTTGTTTTCTTTCAGGTCTCTCTTTGTGAATAAGCATGGAAACTTTTAATGTTTTCATTGTAACCTGATATGACAGGACTTGGGAAAATCCCACCATGTTCGCGGTGAGTGCACCCACCTCTGTAGGGAATAGAGGAGGGAGGGGAAGGGCCATATGTATTTTACATCTACGCCCCCCAAGCCGAAGTCCACATGCTCGCCCTTATCAGGAGGGCAGTTGACCTAGTGGCCAAAGTCTATAAGTTTTCCTTTATCACTGGGCAATAGGGCCTAGTGGCCAGTGTCTGTCAATCCTCCCCATTTCGCAGGGCAATAAAGCCCAATAGCCAGAGTTGGGGAATCTCGGCCCCTTTTTGCAGGGCAGTAAGGCCTAGTGGCCCAAGTCAATACATTCACCCCATCCACTGGGCAATAAGGTCCAGCAGCCAGAGTCTATAGATTTGCCCATGTCAGCAGGGCCGTATGGTCTATTGACCACTACCGGGCACAGGGGGAGGGGTTATACACTCAGAGAGGTCTGGAGCCCAGCCCTGTTAGTGGTCGTAGCCTGGACCACTCAGTCAGTGGGAAAGGCTCCGACCAAAACACCCTGACTCAAGGTTCTGGCTCACTCTCTGGTCCGCTGTCTGATTCTCCTGGGATGCTTCCTGCTATCATCCCTGCTATTGTGATCAGGGCATCCCTCTAGGTTCTCCGGTCTTCTCTTTCTCCAGCACCTTTGAACCTTGGGAGGCCTCCGGGCTTTACTTGGTGTTTGCCTGGGGCTGAAGCATCCCCGGCTCCTACAGTCCCGGGCTTCTGCTGAGCCTTGGCTGAAGCATGTTTTTCCTCCATGGCAGTCACCCCCAACTGAGCAGAGCTGCGCTATTTTATGCTAGTACATCTGGGGCATGCCCTGTAGGGTAAAAGGGGTGTGGCTTCTTCAACCCACAATGTAGGTTGTGTGGAGCAAGTGCGCCCCGTCACACCTGGATCAAAACTTTTTATCTTGTTAACCTGTGTGTGTTTGTTTTTTAAAAGTGCACTGGTTCTGTGCTGACTTCAAAATGTAGGATAGCTCCAGAAGTTGTGAAGCCCAAGAGCCAGATCATGCCATGTAGGCACTAGAGCTGCACTAACTTAGAGGGAGCACCGTTTCCAGCATGGAGGGGGGGGGGGTGTGCCCTTGATTCACTGTCTGTTAGGATGGCGTCATATGCTCTTCTCTCCATTCCCAGTGAGGTCCAACGGCTAAGCACAGAGTGAGGAGCGGTTTAGCTGTGCCTCTTTTGTGAAGGGCTGTAACACAGTTGGGTGAAGGGAGGGAGCAGTCCCCTGTGTGTGTGTGTAGGGACTTAGACCACAGTGTACGTGGGGGAGGAAGGGCAGAATGCTCTTTCTGCTCTCTGCACAATGGCCCCCGAAAAAGTAGTCCTAATGGCTCTGGATCGGGTCTTTTGACGTCAACAGGCTTTGGATTGGACTCTAAAGTTACCAAGTCGAAACTATATAATGGGCAAAAATAGTATGATTTAAGCATTTGGGAATCATAATTATCAGCCAGTTGATTAAGAAAACATTTTGTCCGGCAAAAGCAGGTGTCAGATAATATATTTGACTCTTTCCCATGTGGCCTTTTTTCCATTTGATACAGTACTGCTTGGTCTAGCAATTATGTAGAGGTCCCTAATGTGTAAAAAGGTACATTTTCTCCTTTTGGATTCCTGTTCACTTCAAAAGGTTTTGAGTCCGCTTGTCTATCACTTTGAGGGTCAAAGTGCTCTTTTAAAAAGTTCCAACATTCTGGGTCTTTCTGACTTGTAGTTACTGAATGGATTTTTTCCTTAGTGCTCTACAAAAGATACAGGAGTGTAATATTTTTTCCTTTTTAAAAAGCAGCATGATTCCATAAATACAAGCTAGCATTTTCCCACCACCTTCACCGGCGCATATGCCCTTTTACATTCCAACAGTTCCTTTTTCTTTCTGCTTCATCTGGTCATGGGCTATTAAGTAATGACAGGGGAGCAGTAGTGACAATGTGCAGAAAGCAGTTAATTGTCATTAAAAGCTCTGTTGTCAAAAGGACATCACAGCTGTCCGGGTAAGTGCATATCTGATATTCATTTGCACCAAGGGCATTCATTATCGCATTTGTCAGTTGTATCAGTTGAAATTTGTCGAAGTGAAGTAGTTGATAAATAACAGCTGGCCCCTGTGGCCTTGTCTACATTAAGAAAGCTAACAATTTTTCATTGTGGCTAATGTTGCTTCAGTTCCATTAAGTTATCAATATTGGGAGCCTTAATGGAGATGGGATATCAGCAGTCAGAGGCAATTTCAACACAGGTGATTAGACCTGCTCAAAGCAGAGTTAGGAAAGCTTGTGTTTAAAATGCCTGAGGGCAGCTGGTTCATTTATGCTAGGACTTGTGATCTAGCTAACATGGGTGGAACTGAGGTGTTAACAGTGGTTTTAAGATCTTAGAACAGTGGTTTACACGGGTGGTCTGCGGATCCCTGAGGGGTCCTCTGACTATATCTCGTAAATATTCAGTTTTAATAGTAAATGTGTGCACAACAAGTCTGGGTAACCATGAATCTCTGTCACTGTTAACATCCTCCAACCCTTACTCCTTCTATTTACTTAGTCACTTATGAGTTTCCTGACATGTTAAAGAGTAGCAGACGTGTTAGTCTGTAGCCGTAAAGAAAGCAAGGAATACTTATAGCACCTTAGAGACTAACCAGTTTATTTCAACATGAGCTTTCGTGGGCTATAGCTCACTTCATCGGATGCCTAGAGTGGAACAAACAGAAGTAAGATGCATTTATACACACACAAAGCAAAAAAAGTTGTAAATTGCCATATCAATTCTAAAAGGCTATTTAATTTGGATGGGCCATTATCAGCAGGAGAAAAAAAAAACCTTTTGTCGTGAAAATGTAGTGGATCTATCTGTCTAACAGTGCTAAGAATCTGTGAAGGACACTTAATTAGGAAAATGCATTCAATTAGTATAATGACATAGCCACCCAACATTTCTGGTTTAACCCTTGCTTGACAGTGTCCAATTTGCAAATTAATTAACTTTCAGCTTTATGCATGCACTACGTGACTTTCTGGATAAGCAACAGCAAGAATTGCCAAATGGGCCACCAAACTAATGAACTTGGATTTCCAGACAGTGTATCTTCCAGATGCCAAGAACATCACTGCAGATTGTGTCATGTCTGCTTATACCTTTGTCATGAGGGCACAATAGGGAAAGATGATGAAGAGGTTCATTGCACAAATTGCTGCTACAACTGAAAGTGATTATCATGCTGTCTGGTGTGGCTCACAATTGAGTGTTCCAGTCTCAGGTCAGACAGTCAAAAAGCAGGGCAGACACCCCAAATTGGTTCTATAATTGGATTTTGCCAAGCTAGTAACAAATGTGTGGCTCCCCTCTAATATAGTAATCTAGGAGCACAAACAGTCCCCTTGAGCTCTCCAGTGCATATTGCCACTCAGACAAACCAGACTTTGTGACAAGGGTCCCTTTGACCACATATCAAATCACATTAGGTGACAAAAGATTGGTCACTTACCCCAGATCAATGGATACTCTTAATCTTGCACCAAAAACTACACTGGAAGCCAATTTCTTTAGTTAATTTACTAAAGATTTATTAGCAAAGAAAAGAAATGAGTTATTGAGCAGTTAAAGCACGTTAAATACATTAACAGGTTGTAAATCCAAAATGTTAACAGTAATGTAGTAATAGGCTAGATTTCCTGAAGTTTCTTAGGGTTACCCAGAGAAATTCTGGGGATATCTGTCCACTTGTTCAGTATTCCATGTTGTTGTAATCCACAATAGTTCAGAGATCTGGAATTGTTCTCTGGATCCATTCTTATAGCTGTCTTCCCCAGAAAGCAATCTGGCAAGTGTTTCCATCACAGCATAGGTTTTTCCTCTGTTAACTAAACACAGACTGGATTTGTTCATTTCCCATTGTTGAACACAATGACCGATGCTTTGAAGTTAGCACGCTTCTTCATTTACAGTTCCAAGGGTCCAATCTAGTTTTGATGGGAAATCCAATTAAAGTGAGAGATGTAGTTCATTTAGTTACAGCAACCCAAACAATTTTTCATTAGTTTTCGTGCAGTTTATACATCAAATAAATTCTCGCTAACATGCACTTTTGATGTAGGGTTAATTAAGTACGGGGTATGCGATAGTAAACAAGTAAGTGAAGACAATAACATTAACATTTATTTGATAGTCACACACAAGTGTTAATCTCTGCAGCTCCCTCTGAGGTACAGTAGATAATTTATTTTCACCAAGGTCACAGGGGGAGTCTGTGTCAGAGGTAGGGGACTGAAGTAAAAAAGAAGCAGGTGTGTATTGAGTGAGTGAAGAGATTATTCTGGGGAAATTATTACAATCTTTCTTTAATAAGCACACTCTCCCTTTTATGATGCTTTTTGAAAGTAGAGGTCTGTTATTCAATATTACAGTGATCGGATCGTTCAAAGTATCTGGATAGAAAGCTGTGATTTGGGGTGTATGTATGTTTATGTATCTTGCACTCTATAACATTATTTATTAGGTGTGTGGGTCTGGTCCTGTACCTTCTGAAATCAGTATAAAAAATTGTGCTGATTTTAATGGAGTGGAATCAAGCCTAAGGGGACCAGGCTAAGGTGCGAGTTTCAGTTTGGGAGGGGAACATGGAACCTGACCCTCGAGATTACTTTCATTTGCTGAAAATTCTAGTTTGAGTGACCTGTATTGCTGATTAAAGATTAGACGTAAGTGTAAAGATGAGAAAAAGAAATGGAATAAAACCTGTCGGTTAATGTGCAGTTATTGCGTGGATCTATAGAGGGCAGCAAAGAGCTTCCATTTAAAACGTGTTGCAGATAACTTACAATGTTCTAGTTTGTCTCTGATCCTTATTTCAAAAAAATAGTGGGAATTTAAATCATTGTGAAAAACTCTTTCAGAGTATTGCTGCTTTCTGTGCCTAAGCATCTCAATTGTTGTTTGCTTTGGGTACATTAAAATCATGAGATGAGAGGGTCAGAATTAACAACCTGACTACAGGGAAAGAAAGATAATGAATCTATACAGACTCTAGTAATCACCAACTGAACTTGGGTTGAAGCTCATCGCCTCTAGCTAATTCAGGGTATTGGAAACCAGATTTGTATTAAACCTTAGAAGATTACTTGGTTGTCAAATCCATCCCCCCTTAAAAGGGAAGGATGGCTGGATACCCCAGAGAGGTGTAGTAGACATTAAACCAGAGATTCTCAAACTGGGGGTCGCGGAGTGCTCCCGGGGGGGGGGGGGTCGCAAGCTCCCGGTGCCGCTTAAAAGCCGCCAAATGAATTACTTCTGCATTCACTGGCCATACTGAGCTACTTCGGGAGCGCTTGGCATGTCCGAAGAAAATAGCCGCCGAATGCGGAAATAATTCATTTGGCAGCTTTTCGGCGGACATACAAGGGTCCGCCGCGGCAGCCGAGAAATGAAAAAGGGGTCGCGGTCCTCAAAAGTTTGAGAACCGCTGCATTAAACGGATACTTCATTTGATCTCTTTCTTCAATGGTTCTCAAACACAATTGCACTGTGACCCCTTTCTGACAACAAAATTTACTACATGACCCCAGACCCCAAAGCCTAAGCATCCCCCTCCCCTCAGAGTCCCACCACCTCAGGTGGGGAGGGAAAAGCCTGAGTTCCCTGGCAGGGGCCCCAAAGCCCAAAGGCTTCAGATCCAGTGGGATGCCTATAACTTGTGTCCTGACACCCAGGGCTGAAGCCCTCAAGCTTCGGCATCAGGCGGTGGGACTTGGACTTCAGCCCTGAGCCCCAGCAAGTCTAACACCAGCCCTGGTGACCCCATTAAAATGTGATTGTGACCAACTTTGGGATCCTGACCCATAGTTTGAGAACTGCTGCATTATTCCTTTAAGGAAAACCCTGCCTGCTCCTGCAAAGCTGCTGAGGGCTTCAGGTGCATTGGAATAGGTATGAAACCTGTTGGGGGATGGAGGGAGTGGGACAAAATTAATTCTGGAGCCTCTGGCTGGATGTAACCTCTTTCTGTCATGGATCCAACTCCACTGGAATCTCCCTCTACATCCTTACAGCATGTCTGGGAGGCAGGTCCAGGCACCAGCGCAGCTGGGAGAGAAGTGATGGAGAATAGACAAGGATAGTGGACTGCTAAATGGATTGAATGGTGGTGGTTCCCCATAGATCAGAGGTGCAATAACAGTGGGGAATTCCTGAAGACTCATGACTGTAATAGATGTGGGATTCTTTCCCGCCTCATGGCTGTAGCTATCCCCTCCCTCCTGCCCATCTGCTTGTTTTAGGACAAATCCTAATCCCAGTGGAATTAATGGAATTTTGCCACTGCTTTCTTTAAGACTAGCATTTGGGATTAGATTGCATCATCTTTACTGTATTTCCTGTAGTTTAGTCATGTGTGATCTACTAATTAAACTACTCTCTACCTTTGGTGACGTTTTCCTGGGATAAAACCAGGGATGCTAAATTTCATAGTAAGCCTAGCCAACCTGATGCAACATCTGGTATGGGAGTTTATAAGCATAAGGAGTAACTCCCTTGCTCCCGTTAATGCAGTTCTGATCTTTTTGTGAGATTTGTGATATGTATGGCTGCCAGGAATTGAAGCCAAAGGTTATTGCTAATTGTTGTTTGTTCCTCCTTTTTTTTAGGTACTTAGAAGGATTTTATTTGTCATTCTTGTCCCGCAGTCTCACTTGAATATTTTAATTCTTCACTGTGATCACTACATGGAAGTGTTTGTTCTTGTCTCTTGCCATGTGTTGGAGTTACTGAGAGCTGCACTGCAACCATCTTATTCTTCTTATCTGAACTACTGTGAGTTTTCAAATCTGTAAATTTGGGAAGATCTGCATGAAATTTTATCGGAATATCAAAATTAACACTTGGGCAACCATTTAAAATCAATTTTTCTCACATTAGTCTTGACCGGTTAATTATTAAAGTAGGCTGTTTAATGGTTGATAACATCCCTTATTGTGGGATTATATCCTGCCTTCCCACTTGTGTACAACAGATAGAAGATTTTAATAGATATTTACTAACACCCATGACCCTTATTGTTGTTTAAAATGCCATTTGGAAATCTTGAGCACAAATATAAAATTGAACAAATCTTTCACTGATATAAAGAAAATGGGTGTAAGGTTCTTGAGTATCAGGCATTTATATTTTTCATAGTGGTGGCATTTCTACCGTTGAGAGCAAAAATAAAATGGCTGGATTTGTGGCAATCTCTTTGTTGCACATTTGTGGATAAGAGTTGTCAGCTTGTAAACCATTCTGTAAGAACATCGAAGCTTGTACTCACAAGGCAGAAGGATCTGATGCTAGAATTTGAGAGGTAGCCACTTTATCATCTCAATCAGGATTTATTATCCTAATCAGGATTTATCCTGGGCTGCTGCTGGTCAGATAGAAGGTACACTGAGTGCCACTGTAAGTTAGTCTTTGGATTACTACTCCTGACTACTACTGTTGCTGGATAGGATGGGAAAAATAATGCTTGATAGAGAAAAACTACTCACTGGTGGTAACTTTTGGTCATCGGACACAGAGATACTATGGTGTTGGGAGCCAGATACTACTTAGATAATTGTCCTGTGTTCTGCCATTTTGCATCTCTTCTGCTCACATCAAGGAATATCACTTGGAGTCTTCTCTCTATTACTGCTTTCTCGGAATCTCTAACTTAAAAGAAAGTGGGTGGATTGCTGATTATATAATAGTTTTGACTGATAAAATACAAATAAGATCTGATGAGAAACAGTCAATGAGAAAAAGTCCTATTCAGTTACATCATGTAATGGCAGGCAGCTAAAAAGTGACCAGTTTTTAAAGTGCTTGTATATCAATGCTAGAAGTAATAAAATGGGTGAACTAGAGAGCCTCATATTAAATGAGGATATTGACATAATAGGCATCTCAGAACCTTGGTGGAATTAAGATAATCAGTGGGACATGGTAATACCAGGCTAAAAAATACATTGGAAGGACTGAACAGGTTGTGCTGGTGGGGGAATGGCATTATATGTGAAAGAAATCTTAGAATCAAATGAAGTAAAAATCTTAAATGAACCAAACTGTACCATAGAATCTCAATGGATAGTAATTCCATGCTTGAATAATAAAAATATAGCAGTAGAGATACATGACAGACCACCTGACTAGGATGGTGATAGTGACTGTAAAATGCTCAGGGAGATTAGAGAGGCTAATAAACTTAAAAACTCCATAATGGGGAATTTCCGCTATCCCCATATTGACTGGGTACATGTTGCCTCAGGACAGGATGCATAGAAAGTTTCTTGACACCTTAAGTGACTGCTTCTTGAAGCAGCTAGTCTTGGAACCCACCAGAGAAGACGCAATTATTGATTTAGTCCCAAGTGGAGCAGAGGATCAGATCCAAGAGGTGAATATAGCTGGACTGCTTGGCAATAGTAATCATAATTAAATTGAACACCCCTGTGGCAGGAAAAACACCACAGCAGTCCAACAGGGTAGCATTTAATTTGGGAAATTGGAACTACACAAAAATGAGGAGGTTAAACAGAAATTAAAAGGTATAGCACCAAAAGTGAAATCTCCGCAAGTTGCATGAAAATTTTTTAAAGACACCATAAGGCTCAACTTAAATGTATACCCCAAATTAAGATAACCCAAAAAAGAGTCACCGTGGCTAAGCACAAAGAAGCAGTGAGAGGCAAAAAGGCGTCCTTTAAAAAGTGGAAGTTAAATCCTAATAAGGAAAATAGAAAGGAGCATAAACTCTGGCAAATGAAGTGTAAAAATATTGTTAGGAAGGCCAAAAAAGAATTCATAGAATATCAGGGTTAGAAGGGACCTCAAGAGATCTTGTCCAACCCCCTGCTCAAAGCAAGACCAATCCCTAATTAAGTCATGCAACAGATTTTTGTCCCATATCCCTAAATAGCCCCCTCAAGGATTTAAGTACATCAGAAGCAAGAAGCCTGCTAAACAACCAGTGGGGCCACTGGACAATTGAGATGATAATGGAGTATTCAAGGATGATAAGACTATTGTGGAGAAATTCAAATAATTCATTTAATTGGTCTTCATGGTTAAGGATGTGAGGGAGATTCCCAAACCTGCGCCATTCTTTTTAGGTGACAAATCTGAGGAACTATCCCAGATTGAGGTGTCATTAGAGGAGGTTTTGGAAAAAAATGATAAACTAAACAGTAATAAGTCTCCAGGACCTGATGGTATTCACCCAAGAGTTCTGAAGGAACTCAAATGTGAAATTGCAGGGCTACTAACTGTCACCTGTAACCTATCATTTATATCTGCTTCCGCACCAAATGACTAGAGGAGAGCTAATGTGATGCCAATTTTTAAAAAAAGTTCCTGAGGTGACCCTGGCAACTACAGACCAGTAAGCCTCACTTCAGTACCAGGCAAATTGGTTGAAACTATCGTAAAGAACAAAATTGTCAGACACTTAGATGAACATAATTTGTTAGGGAATAGTCAACATGATTTTTGTAAAGGGAAATCATGCCTCACCAATCTACTAGAATTCTTTGAGGGGGTCAACACCCATATGGACAAGGGGGATCCAGTGGATAGGGTGTATTTAGATTTTCAGAGTCTTTGACAAGGTCCCTCACCAAAGGCTCTTAAGCAAAGTAGGCAATCATGGGATAAGAGGGAAGGTTCCCTTATGGATTGGTAACTGGCTAACAGGAAACAAAGGGTGGGAATATATGCTCAGTTTTCAGAATGGAAAGAGGTAGATAGTTGTGTCCCCCAGGGGTCCATATAGGGCCCAGTCGTATTTAACATATTCATAAATTATCTGGAAAAATGGGTAAATAGTGAGGTGGCAAAATGTGCACGTGATACAAAACTACTCAAGTCCGAGGATATGATAGAGGTCTATAAAATCATGAGTGGTATAGAGGAAGTAAATAAGGAAGTGTTATTTACTCCTCATAACACAAGAACTAGGGTCTACCAAGTGAAATTAATAGGCAGCATGTTTAAAACAAACAAAACACCTGTCAGCACAGTCAATCTGTGGAACAACTTGCCAGCAGATGTGAACTTGTGAAGGCCAATACTATAATAGGGTTCAAAAAAGAACTAAATAAGTTCATGGAGGATAGGTCCATGAATGGTTATTAGCTAAAATGGGCAAGGATGGTGTCCCTGGCCTCTGTTTGCCAGAGCTGGGATTGGGCAACAGGGGATGGCTCACTGGACGATTACCTGCTCTGTTCATTCCCTGTGGGGCACCTGGCATTGGTCACTGTCAGAAGACAGGATACTGGGCTAGATGGACCTTTTGGTCTGGCCCAGTAGACCCATTCTTATGTTCTTATGATCTTGCTTCTTGGTACACATAGCCATAAAATTGTGTGTAATTGCTGTTGCTGGGTAGAATGGAGGAGAAAGAACTCTGATAAATGGGACTACCAATAAGCAATCTTCCATTACTTTTTGACAGGATGTCAGATACTAGGACTCTGAATGGAGAGATAAGTACTTCTGAGGACTCATCCTGGCAGCCAGACCAGGTGGGTTTCATGAACTCCAATCAAACAATTTAAAAGGATTTGTGTCTGACATAGGAAGAACTAAGTGATGAAACAAGATGTTTTACAAGGAAAAATGCTACCAGCTAGCTGGGAAGGAAACTCAGACTAAGGATTCTGATACTTAAGAACAAAAGGCAAACAGGAAGGAGGAGTGAATTTTGGACAGCAGCTGTCTGTGCTAAAGACAGAGTCCCATGCATTGATTTTTAGTTTATTTCAATTCTAGTCTTTTCCCAGTGTATACTGTGCTTATATATATATATAAAAACCAACCATCTTCTATGTTCTTCTTTATTGGTTATAAATAAAAACCAACCATCTTCTATGTTCTTCTTTATTGAGGGGCAAGAGAGCAAAAATTGCATAAAAGTCTTGGGGTCCTGAACACAGGAGAGAGTGTAGTGCTGTTAGGGTGATCAGACAGCAAATGTGAAAAATCAGGACAAGGGGTAGGGGGTAGTAGGAGCCTATATAAGAAAAAGACCCCAAAATCGGGACTGTCCCTATAAAATCGGGACATCTGATCACTCTAAGTGCTCTGTGTCTATAAAGGAGTGGAAGATCTCATGGTGGTTTCTAGACCCTCTTCAACAAATCATTGAGGCTCTTGGGCTGTGTAGGTAAGAGAGGACATGGTCAGGGAGTAGTAGGGAAGTCTCTGGAAACACACATGGAGGAAGCAGGTTTCCCTTCTAGTGCTGATCAATATCCATGTTTAAAACCTGTGTGGGTTAGCACTGCCTAAAATAGCATTAACTCCTGCTGCATATGCTGTGAGCCTCATTCTAATAGTTACAGAGCACAGGAACGGGTTAGTAATACCGGTAGGTAGCAGCATGGCCTGTGGGGGAGAGAAAGGAGGGAAGTACATGCTGAGAAGAGCATGAAGGGAAAGTATCCCCGCCCTTATGTGTCTCTGGTGGGGATCTCTGGCCTCTACAGATTTTTTTTGGTCCTGCTCCCTTGCCAGCACTGTATGCAGAGTGGGGGTTGAGAGGCCATGACTCCTGTGGGGGTCCTGATTACTTTGTTCCCTCTCTGCAAGGTTCCTGTGAATCAGCAGTGAGACTTGTGTAGTGGAAATAAGGGAAATCTGTTGCATTTTGAAATTAATATTAAAGGCGAGAATAAGGTCTTCAAAGCTTTTGCAGTGACTAACATTGTGTAACTGGTGTTATGGTGGTGTTGGATTTATTTTTAATTATTAGACCAGCCTGGGGAAGTGTTGTCGGAGTGCAGTGATAGCCTGTCCATTGCTCATTTTAGCATAACATGGAAAAAAACCAAAAGGCTTGGTGTGGAGCTAGTTATGATGCAGACAAAGTGTTGTTTGAGCTTATTTTTGCCTTTCTAGTTCTCAAGCAGCAGAAATGTAATCTAGTGCTGCAGCACAATTGAATACTAGGGCAGATCCCTGTGGTGCAGTAAATAACTCAACTATATATTTCGCAAATTAATCATGCTCTTCCATTAAGGAGCCGTTGTACCTCCTGCTCTCATATTTTGATAAGTATTTGGCTGGTTACAGCCAAACAGCTTTTGCAGGGATATTGCTCTCATTGGGCCTGATTCTTATTTCAATTATATTTCGCTTATGTCAGCCTGACATTTGCTTTGATGGAGTTATTCTTGATTAACATCAAGAAGGTCAGAATGAGATCTCATTATTTTTCCTATGGTGTTGTTTTAGACTTTTTTTTACATATACTGAAGTAGTCTTAAACAAAGTGGGAATAAATAGGTCAACTTCAAAATACATTGCATAGGGGTCCATTATGTTCTTTGTTCTCTATTAAACTTGGAATATTGTGCTCTTCTTAATCCACCTTTCTATCTTCCTACTTTCTGCAAGTAGTTTTGTGCTAAGATAAATGTTGATGACTGCTTGCTTTTTGCAGAATGGAGACAGATTGCTACAATTATAAGAATAGTTAATTCTGTTTGTAGGAAATGACACGCTGGGCTCAATTATGCCAATATTGAGCTGTACTGGGGAGGAGAGGGAAGAACTGGATGCACCCAGCCCCAGGAGAAAAGCACTGGGCAGTAGGAGTTGGCTATCCCTCGAGTCTACTCCATGTATAGCGGCATTAACATAGCATACCCTGCTGGCATGTGGGGAGATGGCACTTTCATCTCTCCACTACCCTCTCTTCCCCTCATGCACACCCTGCTACAATGAGCATAATTTAGCTTAAACAAAAGTGGCTCAACTTTCAGAGGTGCAACCACCTGTATCTCCCATTGACTTCTGTGTTCTGAGCACCTGTGAAACTCAGGCTAAGTGCCCAAGAGTGGATTCAAGAACCTAAACATGGCCTAAGTAAGGAAAGTTTGGCCACAGCATTTCAAACTCCTCCCTCAAAGGGCTTCTCATCTAGGGTGACCGGCAGTCCCAATTTTATAGGGACTGTCTCAATTTTCAGGTCTTTTTTTTATATATATAGGTTCTATTACCCCATCCCGATTTTTCACATTTGCTGTCTGGTCACCATATTTTTCAGTCCCTACAGAGCTATCAACATTACCAGTCACAATTAGGAAGTAAAATACAGCACCAGGCTAGTGTGCTCCAGTGTTTGTGGGTAAAGTTAAATCTGGAGAGCAAAACTCACCCCACTGTTATTTGTTGAATTCTGAGTGTTAATTTGGCCCTATCTGTACTTAGATGCCAAGGCTATATTTCACTCAAACTTTGTTTCATACAATATCTATTTTCTCCTCAAATAGGCTGAAATATCTATATATCTTCAAAGGCTTTGGAAGAAGAAACGTCAGAGTCTAGAATCACAGACTCTAAATGTGCTAGGAGCAAGATCCCAAGCTGCGGGATGGCTCTGTTCTGTCTTGGCACTAGAAAGAAGCCATTTGGGGGCTTTTGACTGGTCTTCAATCTAAAACTATTGAACAGTTTCAAGGTGGCCCAGCCATTCAGAATGGGCAGTGAGAGGTCACAATACAAAGAGAAGACAAATTGGTAAAAATAGATTTGAGCAGCGCATTTTTGAGCTACGCGGTCAGTCCAGGTTTACAAAGGTTCCTGAGGCTTATGTGACAGGGAATGTTGCAAAGGCTGATACTCTCTGTACATCTCTAAGGCTTTTGTATAGTTAGAGGCCAGTGGTACAGCTCTTACGAATATTGGGTATAAAGATATGAATATGCTTAGACAATAGTTTTAATAGCAACAAGTTCAGAGAAGGTCAAAAAGTACATGCATGTTTTCTTTATTTTTCATTAGTGATGAGAATTTTAGATAGGTCTATGAATACAGTGCCCGAGCCTCACAACCATTGGTGAATTGAGATTCTGCACACCCATAAGAACATAAGAAAGGCCATACTGGGTCAGACCAACGGTCCATCTAGCCCAGTATCCTGTCTACCAACAATGGCCAATGCCAGGTGCCCCGGAGTGAGTGAACCTAACAGGTAATGATCAAGTGATCTCTCTCCTACCATCCATCACCCATCTCTGACAAACAGAGGCTAGGGACACCATTCCTTACCCATCCTGGCTAATAGCCATTAATGGACTTAACCTCCATGAATTTATCCAGTTCTCTTTTAAACCCTGTTATAGTCCTAGCCTTCACAGCCTCCTGAGGCAAGGAGTTCCACAGGTTGACTGTGCGCCGTGTGAAGAATTTCCTTTTATTTGTTTTAAACCTGCTGCCCACTAATTTCATTGGGTGGCCCCTAGTTCTTATATTATGGGAACAAGTAAATAACTTTTCCTTATTCACTTTCTCCACACCACTCATAATTTTATATACCTCTATCATATCCCCCCTTAGTTTCCTCTTTTCCAAGCTAAAAAGTCCTAGTCTCTTTAATCTCTCCTCAAATGGGACCCGTTCCAAACCCCTAATCATTTTAGTTGCCCTTCTCTGAACCTTTTCTAATGCCAGTATATCCTTTTTGAGATGAGGAGACCACATGTGTCCACATATTGAATACTGTGTACATCTTGAAGACAAGGAAGTATTACTATTACCATTTTACAGATGGGACACACAGGTAACAAGAGGTGGTTGTTGCATAGAGCAGAATTTCTCACACGGAGAGGCACATTCCCCTGTGGGGGGCAGGGCTTGGAATGTATCCTGGGGGGAGGAGGCATGACAAACTTTAGGGAAAAAAATTACTGTGCACATTTAAGGGTATGTCTTCACTACCCGCCGAATCGGCGGGTAGCCATCGATCTTCTGGCGATCGATTTCTCGCGTCTTATGAAGATGCAAGAAATCGATCGCTCGCGGCGCCCCGTTGACTCCAGAACTCCAGCTTGCCGGGAGGCGCAAGCTGGAGTCGACAGGGGAGCGTGCCGCCGACTGCCGCCGCCATGAGTACGGACAGTAAGTCAGCTGCAGATACGCAAACTTCAGCTATGTGATTCACGTAGCTGTAGTTGCGTATCTGCCATCGATCCCCCCCATAGTGGAGACCAGCCCTTACACACAGCAGCGAATAACTAGCAAAGCTGAGACGTATCGAGTCCTCAGATGGCACAGTGCATTTGACTCTAGATGGCGCTTTGCATTTTGATGGATTTCTGTTAAGCTTGCATAATGTTTTACAAATACTTTTGCCATCTGTACGTTAATCTGTTGGCTACAACATGGTGTGCACATTTAATTGAAGGTTGAAGGGGATCTCCGGGTAGCTGTTTTAGGCATCCAACCCATGACAGAATTGCTCTGCTCCAAAAAACAGGCACACCCATCACACTAGTAACCGTAGTGTGATGCCAGTAAGCAGTATCTCACTTAAAATCTACATTTCTATATACTGAAATGGCTCTCTTGATGCACCACTGTTTTAATCGTTTTGATTGGTGTCTGTACTAGCCCCCCTTTTTCACACAGACACGAAGAAGCTGGGCATGATCAAAGAAGTTTGAGAAGCACTGGCATAGAGGTCCCAATTGATATCAGGGCCCCGTTGTGCTAGGTGTTGTACAAGCACATAGAGATAATCCCTGCTACAAACAGACACATTTGACAGAGGGGGGGTGTGTGTGTGGGTGGGGGGGAGTTAAGGGGAGAAGTATTGTCCTCCTTTTTATAGAATGGGAACTAAGGCACAGAGAGACGGAGTAATTTACACAAGGTCACAGGAAGTTTGTGGCAAAGCTCGAAATGATTCCCAGTCTAGCTCCTTGACCACAAAACCTTCCATCCTCTTGACAACTGAAGAGACCACTATTTACTTGAGGAAAACTGTCGGATGTCATCATATACCATTAAAATGTCTTACCATACTGTGAGGGGGTGGGAACTGTCTGTAATTTGTATGAATACTGTGCTTCGGTTTCCCCTATATGCTGCTTGGTTAACAAGGTGGTGGGAAAAGGCTGTTTACTCTCAGGGCAGGTTACAACACAGGTGAGACTGATGCCTAAATGTCTGAGGATCAGTGTAGAGTCCATGAAGACAATGGCAAATCGAAACACCGGGACACTTACTACCTAACAACTAGTGACCGTGGAGGGCCCACCTCCATAGGAAGTCAGCCTTGCTTGACCATCGGCGAACAAGGGACTGAGGAGGGGCCAGCTGGGACCGGTCTGGGAACTGGAACAAAGGAGAGTGAGGGATAGAGCGGGAGCCAAGGTGGGACACTGCTTGGCAGGGCTCTGGGTAATCTGAATGGAACATGCTGTAACTTTCTTTCCTCTATGCTAAGCAAGGACTTTGTGCACTGTGTTCCAGTTGACTAATAAACCCTTCTGCTTTTACAACACTGGCTGAGAGTCACTGCAGATGCTGAAGGTGGGAGTGCATTGCCCCCTTTTGGGGCACAAATCTCTCTCAGGTGTTTATCTCAGGGGGACTTGCTGAAGGGAGCTTGTGGTTTGAAGCAGGGGTGATGAAGGTGTAGAGATTTGGTCCAAGAAGCTGGTGTAGCAGAGTGGTTTACCATAGCAGAAGAGTGAGACCTTAAGAGGGTCTGGCACACTGAGGGTCCTTCCTAGGACTGTTCCAAAACACCCGTGACATATCTATTGTGAAGTCTGGCATTCTAAGGTTGTACAATGGATACTGAGGAACTTGACAAATATCACTTAGTTAATAGACAATGGGCTTATTTTTCTTTTAGCAAGAATAATGCCTGTGTAAAGGCTCATAGAGTTGTAAACTAAATCCCTGACTGTTATCTGAGTAAAGAACATGGTTATTCTCTCAGCATTATGGACCTGATTCTGCTCCCACAGTAGTGAGAACTGGGAGTTAAAACAATTAAGCATTCAATGTATTTTCACTTGTGTAAATGAGATCAGAATTAGGCCATGAACTCTCAAAGATTTTCCTGTGACTTGGCTGTAATTTTAGTGTATACGGGCCATTAGTCAGTCTCTTTCTCAGCAGGTTTAAGAGAGAACAGTAGCTTTTCGAATGATTACATTTTGTTCATGGATTATTTTGCATAAAAGGTTAATAAGTGTAGCGTTAGTATCATGGTCAAAATGTCTGTGTCTTAGCTTTGACAACTTTATTCTCCATTGTAAATCTACATGGGAAATTCAATATTTTGGTCAGGTTCCTTTTTAAAAAGTCTAGAATACTGTTATATGATTCATATTTGGACCTGGAAGTAATATTAATCCGCTTGCAGAAACAAGTATTGACAGAACTGATTCTGGCAGTAGTAGATACTTGGCAGCTAAATTTCCTTGTCGTCTTGCTAGTGCTGGACAAATGCATCAAAAGGGTCCACAGCTATTTGCTCAAATAAAAAGCTGAGTTTACTTTGGCTGTTGTCATGGCCTTTTTGTATTCACTTCATATAAATATGCTAGTGAACGAGTTAGACTAAGCATCATTTTTTGCAGAAAGCAAGTTTTCAACCCCTAATCATGAATATTCTTATAAGAAACTGATCCTAAAAGATTTGTCCAGCCAGCAAATGGAAACACCACAATGTAATCTATGTATCTAAACAAAATAAATCACCACTACAGCTGCAGTTTTAAATATTAGCTGCAAATGGCTTGTGAAGATTCTAAAGGCCAAACCTTAAGCATAGATATTTACTCTGCAAATAATATTGAATAATAAATACATTTGCGACAGTAACATGCTGCATGTGAACAAATCATACTCAGAAAGAAGCTAAATTTGTTGAATAAAGGATCTGATTTGGATTATGCTGAGACACAAGATGGGTGAGGTAATATCTTTTACTGGACCAGCTTCTGTTGGTGAAAGAGACAAGGTTTCAAGCTGTGAAGAACTCTTCAGGTTCCGAAGAAGGTTTTTCAATGGACTTCAAGTCCGGAAGAACCATGTGTGGCTTGAAAGCTTGTCTCTTTCAGCAACAGAAGCTGGTCCAATAAAAGATATTATCTCACCCACCTTGTCTCTCTAATATTCTGCGACAAATCTGGCTACAACAATCCGACTACAACACTGCATATGTAGGGGTAAAAGTAGATACAGAGACTTATCGGTACGGGGCTGGACTGGGGCCGGCTTTGGACACTGGAAGGGGTGGGGCGGGGCTGGGGGGAGGTCAGACCCAGCCCTGGCCTGCCCTACACCTGTAAGTGTGCCCCCCCCCCCGCCACCTGGGTAGCAGTGGCAGTCAGGGGCTCTGGCAGTGGTTTATAGGGCCTGGGGCGGTAGTGGTAGACGAGCCCTGGGCCCTTTAAATAGCTGCTGCAGCCCTACGGCCGCTTCCCCAGGGCTCTGGCAGCAGGAGTCTGGTGACAGGGTTCCGGCCACCGCTACCATCCCGGGCCCTTTGAATTGTCCCACTGCTCCCTGAGGGCTCTGCAGGCTTTTTAAAGGGCCAAGGGCTCCCTTGTTTTTACCACCCCAGCCCTTTAAATAGTTGCTGGATCCCCACAGCCACTACCCCGGGCGACTCCAGCAGCGGGGATCTAGCAGCAATTTAAAGGGCCTGAGGCTCCAGCCACTGCTAGGAGCCCCAGGCCCTTTAAATTGCCACCTGGGGAAGCTGGGCTGCCCCAGTACGGTGAACTGGCTTACTTTTACCTCTGTGCATACCTGAATCATTCTCTCAGGCCCACTTCTCCCACTCTGCTGATGTTCCAGTGTGTGAAAACTTGTTAAAGTATTTGAATTCTGGATAAAGAGACATTTAAAGGTTGGAATTGTCAGCAATCAGAGTTGAAACTGAGACTGTCCCATTGTTGCTGATTATGGTCACAAACATGTCAGTACTATCTTCATGTTCCCTTCCAGAAATAACCTAGCAACCATGTATAAATCTTGGGTAGAATCCAGGCTGAAGGCAGCAGGTATTAGATGTACCATAATTTAAAATATATTATTTCATCATAGGCAGGTGTCATCCTTTACAGCTCTCAAGGTTTTGGGATTTATTCAGTGTAGCAACTGCTCTTTGGGATGGGTAAAAAGCAGACAATTCACAAAATATTATCAGGGGCCATCAGGCATTGATGAGTATTGTAACCCCCAAGGAGATGACATAGATTCCTGGGACTCTGTGTGCTGGCAGCTCAGGAAGAGGCACATTGTCCATGGTAGGGAGGGGGAGCCAATCAACAGGGGGTGAGAGGACCTCCCAGGGAGTTGAGAACAGGGGAGAAGACATTTTGAGTCAGTCTGGAGCCAGCCAGGGAAAGGGCAGGACTGGCTGTGTGTGAGGGGGGGGGGAAGGGGGGGGGGATGGGGAGCCCCAGGCCTGCATGCAGGGTTCCCCCTGAGAACAGGCCTCTAGGGACCTGACAGCAGATCCCTCAGCTGGGTTTTTCCTTCCCCTCTGATGAGTCCCAGTTTATAGAGTTTGCTGGGAAACTTCCCGAGCCAGGCTGAGTTCGCCCTCCAGCTCCTTAGGTGAGACCCGTCATGTATAGAGCTCTCCAGGAAACGGAGTTGTCATAAGTGTAAAGTGCTGGAGAGGGTTAATGTTACTTGAGAACAAGTGTGGTAAGAGCTTCCCTGCCATGAGAGAGGGAGGGAGGGGTTTTAGAGTTAGTTTCAATTTGGGCTTGCCATGCAACACGGGCAAGGATCCGGGAGCCCATCTCTAGCTGTGGAGATGACTCAACTTTCCTTCTTATATTCCTACTTAACTGACTGTAAGTGATCTTTTGACTGCTTAAGCCTGTGCCTATTTGGGGTGTCTCTGTCCATTTCAGATGAGAAGTTAGAGAACTCTAAATTGTAAGCTGTACTGTGCCTATGTTCTATGCTCTTTTCTTTATTAAATCTTTTTAGTTATAAAAAAGGTTTGGTTCTTCTCTCAAAGAAATCCTAGCTTGGATTTATACCAGTTCCCAGGTCTGTGTGTCTAAGAGAGAGGTTCGCAAGGTGAAAGCCTCAGGGCGGTTTCTTATCTCTCTTGGTAACAGACGGGAGGGAGAAGGGAGGGTGATACAGCGTGGAGGATCCCTTTTTCTCAGGGAGAGATTAGGGTGAGTTGGGTGTCAAGGTGCCTCATCCCATGATCTTGGGGTGATTACTGAGTGGTGGCAGCATGGGTAACCCCAATTTCCCAGCTGGTAGAGTGTGGGGGATTGGGGGGGTGTAAAGAATAACTAGGCTGGGAAGCAGTTAGAGTTATTCGGTCTGGCAATAAAGAGTCCCTTTCTCTGTACTCAAGAGCACAGAGACTGGGGTACCCCCTCTTACAGGAGTAAATGCCTGTAAGCCCAATCTTGAGATGATTTCCTCAGCAAGGTATTGATCCACTGAGGTCTGAACTGTACATTTCTCCCTTCTTGCAATCAGTGACTTTCCATCCATCTGAACTTCAGATCCCCTGGGAAGCACAGGCCCCATCCCACTTGCTCCTTACATTCCTCGCTGGCCCAGTCACTCCTGCCTGAGTCCCGTTTCTTCTTTTCTCCTCATCAAGCTACATAGTTCTACCTATCCTTGACACCTAACCTAATCCCTTCACTTATACTGATCTACTCCCTAAATCCTACAGACATATTTCCTGTTCCCTGCCCCCAGTTCAGAATATCAAGCTCCTTTCCCCCATTCAGACTCTCAATTCCCCTCTTCCTATTTGGCACTCGTCCATGTGTTCTTTACTCTTTCCATCTCCAAAATCAGATTCTGAAAATCTCCCCAGGCCACCTTCCAGACTTCATTCTTATCCCCTTTGCTCCCTTCATCACTTGCTGCAGGCCTCTGCCTTGTGTGGCAGAGCCAGCCAGGGAGCCTTGAACAGTCCATGAATAACCCTTAATATGATATGTGAAAACTGCTTTTTGATGCTAAGGGGTGTTAATTTATTTCATTAGCTAGCAGTAAATGTTTCATCAGTGAAACTAACACACATTGTGAATCACTACAGGGAGCTGAAAAGAGACTTGTTGTAATGCTTGCTGCAGAAGTCTGCAGCAGTGCTATTTTAAACCTGCATGCAATCCCATTGAGGTCAATGAAAAGACTCTCATTGACTTCATAATGGGAGTTAGAGCAGGCCCTGAATAGGTACACACTTAACACTTCTTGCATATTAACACCTAAAGCTGGGATTTTCAGAGGAAGGGGACTGAGCGCTCAACTCCCATTGACCTTCAATGGCAGTTGGGTGTCTAGCTCCCACAGGCCCCTTTTAAAATCTAAGCTTGAATACTCCCCAGAAGTGGGGGTTATGGATATTGCACAGTAGTTCCACACATGGTGGTGTAGTGATCTCCTATGTAGGTTGATAGCAGACCCTCAGCAGTGCAGCGCAGGCCTCTACCACCTGAGCTCAAGGAGTAGTTTCATCAGTTGGTACTGTAGCAGTAGTAAATTGTTATACCCAAGTGGACTATAAGGTTTCCAACTTTCTAATTGTAGAACCCTGAACATACAAGGCCGTGCCCATTGTCCAAGGCCCCGCCTCCACTCATTCCATCCCCGCTCCCTCAATCACTCACTAGCTTTTCCCCCACCCACTCACTCATTTTCACCAGGCTGGGGCAGAGGTTTGGGGCGCAGGAGGGGGTGAGGACTGGGACCCAGGGGTTTGAAGTGTGGGAGGGGTTCAGGGCTGGGGCAGGAGGTTGGGGTGTGGGAGGGGGTATAGACTCCGTGAGGGAGTTCAGGTACGGGATCGGGTTCCAAGCTGGGGCAGGGTGTTGAGGCACAGGAAGGGGTTTGGGGTGCAGGCTCCAGGTGATTCTGGCTGGTGCGGTTTGCGTGTTCTTGAGCAGGCCCTAATGTCAGGCAGCCCCTTAAATATAAGCCATGCCAACGGTGCCCTGACATTTCCTGGGCCTCAGAGTCTGTTCTACCAGCCACGGATCCTGGTTCGGCCAGTATAATGAGGACAAATGTTTCTCCTGTTCTCTGGAATGCGAGGAGGTGGGGGTGGGGAGAATTCCCAGCAAGTCACACTTCCCCCTCCCCACCCCCCCGCACCATTGCTAACCTGGCTCGCTGCACCCCCAGTGTAGCCGAAATCACAGCAGCTCCAGGGCGAGAGCTGCTCCAAGCCCCCTCCTCATTCCCCTAGCCCGTTTCCTACATCCCCCTCCCAACCCAACCACTGGCTGGCACCTCCACACCCAGCTGCTGCCCAACTATGCTTGGACCTGTTCCTGGGGAGAGCAGCCCAACTTTAGCCCCAGGTTTATGCGCAGCCCATTCATCCCAGGGAGGACACTGACAAGACCACAGCCCCCCTTACCTGCTAGTTGCATGGTCCTGAGATCAGACTGGTGCAGCAGCCCCTGGGGAGCAGGCTACAGGGCAGGCAGCGGTGGCTTGCCCTGGACCCCTTCCTTGCCACTGTTTGCATGCAGCCAATGGGAGCCAGACTGCTGCCTCTTTCTGCTCCTGCTGGCTGGGGAGCAGCAGGCCAGGTGGGGGCGGGGCCTAAAAGCACTTCCTAAAGGCAACAATGCCCATTCCGCAGGGTGCTCCTGGGCACTGCATTAGCTGCTACTTGGGATTAACCCTGCCAGCCCAAGCTTGCAGCCTTTTCCAGCCCCTCTGCTGGGATCTGCCCCCTGCCCACCAGAGCTCACACTGCCCCCAAGCACTACAAAGAGAGCTGCTGCAGTCCCCCTCCTCATCTCCCCTCTCCCCCAACTGGACTTCTAATGCCCCGGTCAGCAGTGCTGACTGGAGCTGCCAGAGTGCCTGTTCTAGTGCCTGTTCTAGTTGAAAACCGGAAACCCTGTTGGCCAACTGATTAAATGAGGGTGAAATGCAGACTGTACTAATATGGGTTACAGCTACAGGATATAGTATAGCAGTAGACTAGAAAAAAACACAGCATGATTATTAAATATGACCTGCAAAGGACGCAAAGAAAGCTAAGCCAGAGTCTGTTTTTTTGCTTTTGCATTGTTATGTAAAAGAGACCTGTTGGGTTTCTGTATTTTGCTTAATTTTTACATTACAAGCCTGAGGAATGGCCAGTGGATCTTCCCTGGTTTTACAGGAGGACTTATTGGACTCGCATGTTTTCTTGAATATTTTTATTGAATTAACAGGAGATGTTGAATCATGAATCAGAGCAGAGTTAGATGACACGGTTGTAAACACTGGCAGCCATTCTGTACTGGAGCATCCATTAAGTAGAGCTTTACTGGTTCTAGAGAGTGGGAGAATCTCAGAAGATTTAGTTCATGCAGCCGGGCAATTACCGAGACTGCCTTGAACATCAGCTTCCAGTTTGTTTTTTGAAAATCTGAAAACATTCAACAATGGCAGAATTTTACATAGGAATAAATCTTGTCCCATATTCTAGCACAGAGCCAAGGATGGAGCTAAGGAGCAAATGCTATTAGTTTAAGCAAAGGACTGAGTTCTCTACCGCTTTCCAGCCTAATCTGCTTCTCCATTAGATGTTGCTGGCTAAGTAGCATCTCCCTGGGTGATTACATGGATTGGACAGTGTCATGTGTGTTGCAGAAACAGGTTGCAGATGTTGGTGAGTTAGCAGATAACATTTCTAATGTCATCAGTGAACCATTTTACTAGGATGATGGTAGGAAGTAATGTAATGTTGGAAATGAGTCATTTAGATGATATGTTGAAAATGACTTGTGTTCATTAAAGATCCCAGGTCACTTTTCATGGACCTAATCCGAAGCCCACTGAATTCAGTGGAAAGGCCCTACAGGAACAGTTATGAGCTCTTGTGTTGAAGGATGCTTTAAAATGGATTTTTCATTCCTCTCTTATCCTAATGTGCTAATGTACATAATTAAACGTTTGCTGTATTTCAGCATGGGGTCTATATTTCAGTGATGGCGGTAGTGATCTTCTACAGCTTATCAGTGTGTGAAGCACTTATGGGTGGTGCAGGATGAAGAGCACTCTATAAATACAGTATAAGCTCTTGCTATTTGTAGTAATCAATAAAATATGCTGAGTTCTTGTTCCTTTTGGTGACTGCCAACCACCAGCTATCATCGTAGTACAATACTCTGGTAATAAATGAGGGAAAATATTTTTACATTTGTGAATCTTGATGCTAATGAAATTTTGAGAGATCAAAACAAGTAATTAGATTTATAAGAATATGCAAGATCCCTCATAAAGAGTCAGGACTGCATTGCATTTAATCAGCTTTACAAAGGAAATTTTTTTTTAGAACAGAACAGAGTAGGCATAATGTAATAATAGTCACACGGTGCCTCCTTTGCTCTTTTGTCGAAAGCTGAAATTGAAGAGGTTTGGGGGATCATTGAGATTCAGTGGCTGTTTCACCGAAAGCTTTGCCCGACTGCTTTTGAAAAGATATGCTAGGAATTTTATCAGATTAGGATAAGCCAAAACCAAGTTTGCATATTTGTCACTAAGCAAAAATGCCTGTGGACTCTTATCAAGTTCCTATAAACTGGTGCTTTGTATGATAAAAGAATTTAAAATTATCAGCTGAAACTGAAAAGTCCCCAAAGGGTCATCCGATCAGTCCTTAGTACATGTTGAAAGGTTACAGTTGGAATAAGCCTTTGATTTACAGTATAAATGATGGGCTGGTGGTGTCTTTCCCACGGGAGAAGGAAGAGTACAGTATTTTGAAGCTACCATGAGGCTGAACTCATGCAGCTTCTGAGAAAGGCCCTTCTTGGAGTAGAGGGGTTTGAAATGTCATGGACGGGGAAGGGGAATGGATACAGGCTTGCAACACCTTGCGCTACATGGCTAATCCTGTGCTCAAATCTGTGGATCACAGGCATTCCCTATGGAGAGCCCAACACTCAACTTGTTCCTGGACTCAGATATGGCTGCTCTTTAGAGATGTGTTTTCTTTGGGGGATCCCTCCCAAAGCAGTATGAGCATCTTATGAACAGCACTAGATATCTGCTACCTTTTGTTTCTAGTTAGTTTCCCTTTCTGGTTCTCCTGACTAGTGTATTGTTTGTGTTTGGGTTGCTGACATTGGAGGGCAAATGACTTTCATTGATTATTTTAAAATAATGAAAATGCTTACTTGCCGTATTCAGTTACTTTATGAACTTGGTATTGACAGTGTATTTGGTGATTCACCAAAATGAAGTCCCTGCCCCCAAAGGTCTTAGACTAACTTAGATATACCTAAAGCACAGAACATGTTGGGAAGAGCTGAGGACAGGGATAACTGAGTTAATTCGGTTTTTCCCATCATAAAGGAGCATCATGAATGTTTTACCACATAAATTTGGAGCCTAAGTTACCTGCCATTTCCCATATATATATAATTTTTCTTGTAACGATTTGAAGAGCTGTATTACTGGTGATGCAAAGTACCCATAATTTTATTCTTGGGTACTAGAATTCCAAAAAAATAAAAATAAAATGGGTTTATATATACCATAGATAGATTTATCATTTTGTTGCTTTGGGCACCCATATATTTGTGATAATATTCATGGGGTTTGAGTCTAGGAAGCAGGCTTTTATAGTTGCTTAAGCACTGAAGTGCACCTGGAGCATCAGATAAACTACAAAATCTATCTTGAACACTGAGTATGTTGTTATATAACAAGGTAAAAGAATGATGTAATGGGAAGAGCTCAATGTTTTCTTTGGGAGGGAATGGGGGACCATTTTGTGGAAGAATTGCAAGGTGGCCTGAATCAACAGTTCATTGTGGATCCAACTGAGAGCTATATTAAATAATGTAACTCTGTCATCATAATGGACCAAACTACAGTCCGCATCTTTATTCCATTGAACTCTGAGAAGGTTTGGATGTGTATCAGAATTCTACCATTCATTTTCATGTCTAAAAATCTATATATATAAAAGTCAAATGGTGTATGTATGTTCCCTTACTACTTCCACACCGTTTCAGCTAGATACTTGAAATTTGGTACAGTTATAGGCTTTAGGGTCCTAATCAGGGTAAGAATCGAAAATTTTTAAAATCTCACCTCTTACACCCCCTAGGGGTGAAATTCTTTAAAGCTCATTAACATCAACTACACAGCTCACATAACATCATCTGGGCAGCAGGTTGACACATGCTGTTGTCTGTGACATAGTTATGATGTAATAATACAGATAACCAGAGAGCTTAGTGTTGTGTAGCACAAACATAATTAAATACACTGTTTTATTCTTTAAAAGGACCAGATTCGTTATGCCGCGTAAAAAGCAAAAATGTATCGGAGAAACCACATCTAAATGCAAGAGAATGAAATGAATTAGACAAAATGAGAATTCTGAACAAATTTTGTATTAATAAAAAACATCGTAGTCTTTTTACATCTCAGTTTCCAATTACAAATACTCCGAGCAACGCCGGGTATTTCAGCTAGTAATAAATAAAATAAGGATTTATTTTTCATTAGCGTGAATAATCATATTTTGAAACAAAAAATATTTCAAATAAAAAAAATGAAATTTTTGATTTTATAAGTACCATAACTCAACTTTCAGGATTTTTGAGATTTTGATTTTTTTTTCCCCAACCAAAATAATTCAGTGAATTCAACAGGATTTTGAGAAATGTTTATTGACCCGAATCTGCATTTTTCATCAAAAAAAGGTTTTGATCAAGTTTACTTAGGAGTCTTTTGGAATGCAGGAATCAACATTATAATAACTGTAAAATAAACAAAAAGAAGTTGATTATCTGAGGAGTCAGGACTAATTGTAAATTATCTTGGTGGTTTTATGTTCTGTGAAAAATGGGATGAAGTCTTTGGTTTGTTTCATCTGGAGTGCTAATAACAGCTGTCATGTTGCTTTAATCTTCAAAGCATTTTGCCAACAATTTAGAACCTTCTTGCCATACAATTAGCTATTGATATGGTGGCAGTGCTCTGTAGATATAAGACAAACATTTAGGTGCAGTATGATCCTGGGTTCTATCATTTTCATGCCAACTTTTTTCCTGTTGAGTATAAAAAGGATTTTGGTATCAGTGCTTTTGAGCTGGGATGAAATTTGGAAATGGAGCTTTAAAATTCCTGCCGTCTGGCAGAAACCTTCCCATCTGCCACGGTGAAGTCCACTAATGACATTTTATTTCTGTAGTTATAGTGGAGGTTTCGTTTTAAGGCTCAACAACACTATTGTAAATACAATAGATAACTGGCAAAACAGCTTGTTCATTCTTCCTTGCCTTAGATATATGAAGATCTCCAGGTTTAAAGCCTGAGTGCTGTATATGTAGATTTACTGAGACCTGTGGTTCTTTTCACTTACCTAGAGCTTAAAACTTTAAAGAAGTTTAATAATGGGGGCTCAATATGCTCCTATTAAGTCACTAAAAGTTTTGCCATTGATTGAAGTGGAAGCAGTCCAGGATGTGTAAATTTTTGTGTCTCAGAAAGCAAACTGCAGGTTTAACAAGACCAGTCTCTTGAAGTGCTTTTGCATTGTATTTATATGAGATGTGTGAGTTAATGCTTCTTCTAGGTGCCACAGCTTTAGCCCCTGCTCCTCAATGAACCTGAAATGGATATACAGTATATTAAGTATTGCTTACAGTTCTGACAATGTCTAATTCATTTTCTCTTTGAAAAATACTTGTTTTCTTTCTCTAATAGTAGTACATGTGTAATGTGCACTATGATAGAAGATGAGCTATTTATGACAATAATCTTACTATAATAATCTTTATACTCCATTTCTGATTAACTAAAAAGCTGCCTTAACTGAATGGGAAAAAATCTGCACCATGCATTTTTTCACACATTTAGCCAAAAACCGAGGTCTTTGAAGTTTTGGAATGTCGCTGGGAAAGATGGGATTGTACCATGTTTGTTTTTAAATATATAATTAATATTTAACAATAAGACAGGACCATTTTATATGAGCTTGTTTTCATCATAGTTCCAGAGGACAAATCTTACCTACATTTCTACTCTCACGCTTGTATTCTCCCAGTCAACCCATAACCAAGTAGAAAACCTAGCTGCATGGAAGGATTCAAATGCTTATGTTGTTTTTTTTTATCCTACCTACAGCATCTTGAGATGTGAAGCACAAAACTAATTTTGAGGTTAGAGCACTTTTGATATTATTCATTAAAATCTAAATGTCTTTTTTCAAAAGTGATTACTAATCAAATGGATCGTTTTATGAAAGATTAGGCATAGGAGATGTATAGCTAAAGCAATGTGAACTCATATTTTCAATCAATAGATTTCTTTATAATGGTTTATTTCAATGATAGCACATGAGGTATAAAGGTACGTATTTTAATCCTTAAACATCAAATTGTGTGTCTGTCTAGGGAGATGCTAAGTCACTTCAGGCTGCATTCACGTAGACAACACTAAGGCAAGACACATACAAATGCATGCTTTATGGCACAAAGCTTGAAGTTAGGATATCTCCCTAGGGGTCCATCCCCCACACCAGCTCCCATTATAGCCAGTGAGAATTCTGCAGACGGTTTCAGGAGGAAGAGACTTACCGCCCATGTGCATAGAGGAACCCCATGCATCAAAATATATTTGTAGTACCAGATAGTTACCCACTTAACAGACCTGGAGCAGGGTCAAGTGTTGCATTTAGTACTAAATTGTCCTGAAAATGAATCTCATGAGAAATTCTCTCACACTTTTTTTTTTTTTTTGAATGAACTAGACTCAGGATGGAGAATTTTTGATCCTTTGTCTTAAGAGTCTGTCAATGGAAGAGTCTACATTGTACATTCTATATAAAGAGTCTAAATACATCCTTTATTGTAAATGTTATCATCCAAGAATGGTATGTGGCTTTGGGAGCTTCCAGGCAGTGACTCTGTTCCTGACACACCTGAGTGCTAAAAATGTAAATACATTTTATCTTCATCTCTACTTTAACCCATCCACAGCTATTAGTGTAAACAATGTAGCACTTGCAATTTTCAGATGATTATCCATGCAGAACAACTTCTCCAGAACCCGAGATTTGATAACATAGGTTCCATACGCGGCTGTACAGCACCAGGAGTTCAAAGAGGGTACCCACACTTAGTTGACAAGGCTTGTAACCACAACAGAGGACAGGGGGTACTTTCAAAAATGCCCTCAATTAGGTCCTGCTCCTACTCCATTGAAATAACAGTAAAACTCCATTTGGCTTAGTAAGGTCAGAACCATAAAGAGCAGCCAAGAGTGGTTACAGTCCTCCACCTCAGTTGATCTATAATTCCCACTGGACATTTCATAGAGGGTTTCAGTTCCTCTGACATATAATCTTGCTCCCATATACTGTGTGCTGTACATGCTCATTCTCCAGGCTAGCACTGTGGAACTACACTATATGAGGCACCTCTCAACATGAAAATGCTGCTGTGTGTACACAGAAAATAAGTTGCTATCATCTTTTGAAACTTCATATTACTGTGATGAGCGAATTGGCTGCAGTTTCCCTTCAACTAGTTTTGAAGTATGTGTGTGAGGCTCAAACAGCAGAGTTTGCTCTCCCAAAGCGAGAGAGTATGAATATGCTATCTCTGACCTATTTATATTAGTGAATTGAAAAACATGTCACACAGATGTGTCATGGCACCAAGTGTGTGTGGTGTTGTTAAACCTGTCTATGCACAGAGATGAACATGAAGGACAGAGATTCTGTTTTGAAAGATCTACTTCCAGCTTTGGACACTGTTGACTCCTATCCACCTTCTCCTCTTCCACTGTAACCCCTACATCCTTTTCTGCAGAACTGCTGCCTCGCTGCTTGGTCCCTAGTCTGTAGCGTGCATGGGATTCTTCCGTCCTAAGTGCAGGACTCTGCACTTGTCCTTGTTGAACCTCATCAGATTTCTTTTAGCCTAATCGTCTAATTTGTTTAGGCTCCTCTGTATCCTATGCCTACCCTCCAGCGTATCTACCACTCCTCCCAATTTAGTGTCATCTGCAAACTTGCCGAGGCCACACCATCCACCAGATCGGGGGGGGGGGGGCAAATTTCGGCCCATGGGCCCCTCCTAACTGGCCCCTGAGCTCCCAGCTGGGGAGGCTAGCTCCTCCCCACTCCTCTGCTGTACCCTTCCCCCGCAGCCCCAGCACACCGGGTGAGCAGCACTTGGGGGGGGGGGGGGGGGCTGCACACTCCGGCGGACCAGTGCAGCACTGTGTCTGGCTCTGGCCAGACATGTTGTTCTGAGTTTGGTGTGGTAAGGGGGAGGGGGGGTTGGCTAAGGGACAGAGGGTCTCGGCAGGGGCAGTTATGGGATAGGGAGCAGGGGGGTGGGATAGGGGATGTGGTCCTGGGATGTGATTATCGGGGTGGGGGGTGTCTCTGGAGGGAGTAGTCAGGGGACAAGGAGCCTTAGATGGAGGTGGTGTTTCTGAGGGGTAGGGGATCTTGGGAGGGGGTAGTCAGGGGATAGGGCAGTCAGGAGCAGGGGGGGATTAAATAAAGGGTGGTGTCCAGGGGGGCAGTTAGGGTGGGGGGTCTCCTGGGGGGGGGGCGATCAGGGGACAAGGAGTGGGGGGGAGGGTTGGATGGGTCAGAGGTTCTGAGGGGGGCAGTCGGGGTGGGAAGTGGGTGGGGATTGGATAGGGGATGGGTCCAGACTGTTTGGGGATGCACAGCCTTACCTACCTAGCCCTCCATACAATTTTGAAGTCCAGTATTGCCCTCAGGCAAAAAACTTTGCCCACCCCTGCTCCAGATCATTAATGAAGATATTAAACAAAACTGGCCCCAGGACCGACCCTTGCGGTTCTCCACTTGATACTGACTGCCAACTAGACATTGATCACTACCCATTGAGCCTGATGATCTAGCCAGCTTTCTGTCCACTTTATGGTCTATTCATCCAGCCCATACTTCTTTAACTTGCTGGCAAGAATACAAAGTCTTACCCTTAGTACTCCATGAAGAGACAATGCAAGAGCAAGTAGCCTTAATGACTGTAGCCTGCTCTCCTAGGCAGCAGCAGTTTAGACAGAGAACCAGGATGTGTCCCATAGTCACACCAAAAGTTGCAGGCCTTACTAGGAGAATGTAAGTTGGTTCTGGTCCATTCCTGTAACACTCTAATTGAGGCTCCATACACACTGCAGATTATGTCAATAATAAATTATGTTGCTAAAAGGTGTGAATAAGGGTGTGAATAAGCCATCCCCGTGAGTGGTGTAAATTATGCTGACCTAAGTGCCGGTGTGGACAGCACCATGTCAGTGGGGGAACTGCTTCCATTGACAGCTACCACAGCTCACAGGGACTGGAGTAATTAAGTCGACAGGAGAGTTCTCTCCTGTCAGCTTAGCATGTCTGGACTAGCAACGATACAGCAGTGCAGCTGCATCAGGACAGCTGTGCCGTTATAAACTCTGTGGTGTAAACTTAGCCCAAGTTTGTAGTGAAGCACAGGGTTAGATGAAACTTAAATAGGTGTGTAGACTGTTGATTGTTTGAAGTCCCTTTTAGCTTAAAGCTTTTTTTCCCAACTACTAAATAAAAATACTTTGCTTCTAACAAAGTTACTGGTCAGTGTCAGTGGTCTTAGGTTCCCAAAAGGAAGAAACGTGAGCACTGGAAACCCACTTGGGCCCCGTCATAAGTATGAAGTGCTTTAGAATTTCTGTTTTACCTGTAAAGGGTTAAAACCTGAACAGGAGAGGGGATGACATAAAAGCTCTCATTCCTAAAGACAAAGGAGTTAGTTTCACTTTTTCCCGGGCACTCTGCCTGTCTCCATCTTCTCCCCGGCTCTGGGGTAATGAATCACCCTTCTACTCACCTCTTGATAAGTTTCTAAGTCAGCCTGGCAGTAAGTGAAATTGTTAATTGTATAAGCTTGTAATTGATCTATGGTGTCCTTAAACTCATCAGGGAGAGAAATCCCAAGGGAGGGGTTAAGAGGGGTTAAGGCGGGTTAAGGCTAGAACGGAGTATCTGTGAAGTCTGTGTACGTTGTATGCTTTTCTCTTTTCTTTATTAAACCTTTTTTTTTGTTAGAAGAATAGTCTGTTAATTCTATTGGAGGGATCCTAGCTTGGGATTGGAGTCTGTGTTCCCAATCTCTCCCAGGTAGCAAGGGGGCGGGGGTGTTACATCGGGGTTTTAATGTGCCCCACTCCATAGTTTTGGAGTACTCATGTTAATGGTGGCAGCGGGCTCCAAGTCCCAACTGGAGAAGTTTGGGTTTTGGGGGGAAAAAATTAACCTAGGCTGGTAAAAAGTAGCTTGGGGAAAATTGGTCTTTCATATAAGAGATCCCCCCCACCTTTACCCTAGAGTTTAGAGTGGGGAAGGTAATCTCTTACAGGCCTGCAGAGTGATGAGCATAATATCATAGAATATCAGGGTTGGAAGGGACCTCAGGAAATCATCTGTTCAAAGCAGGCCCAACCCCAACTAAATGGTGTTGGGTATTCAGGGTCTGATCTAAGGATAGATACCACCTTGAGACAGATAAAGACACCTGACGGTGCACTCAGAGAGACCAGGAGGGGGGACAGTGGTGGACAGTGGACAGTGCAGCTAGTTCTGTAACCATGACACTTCACTAGCATTGTTGTGTGATAGTGTCTCCTCATGCCTCTGAGCATGCTCAGTATGGAGTGCATCTTCTCTGAAGCTGACTAGTCTTTGGCAGATGTGGCCAAAGTGGTTCATCACTCCAGGCTTCAGGGACCCACAATCTATTAAAAAACACTCTGGCCAGGTAAGCCAGAACCTGTAGTTTATTCCAAGGTTTCAGGTGTCCCCATCACTGTCAGAAAATCTACAAGTAAATAAATATGTGGATGAACAGAATTCCTTAACAATTTGTGAAGAGAAACCATATGAAGGGACAGCATGTTCCACTTAGACACTGACATATGTTGGGTGTAATGAAGAGTTATACCAGCCCATGGGGAAAGGGAGGAATCAAAGGGATTGTACCTCAGGAAATTCCTCCCAAATCTTCCAACCACATACTGGGAGCTGCTCAATGTACACTCTGTTGGCAGTGCAGAAATAGGGAGACTGCTCCAGCTGGGACCTAGTGAAGGTGCCAGAGAAATACCTATTGAGTACATGTGGGTGAACTCTGTGAAAGACCCTGGATGAACCTTTGGGGATGTAATTGGTCCTGCAACTAATTTTTCAGTTGGCGCTGACATGGATAATGTTCTCCCTTATTCCATCCAGTGCTCATATGCTAGTGTATACTCTCTCATTAGCGCGCATATTACTATCTCGTAAATACAGTTCTGTGCAGCAGAAAAGGTAGCGGCATTGGGAAAGGAGCAATGTACCTCCTCTCTACTTGCCAACAGTATTATTTGTTTTACAGTACCCAAAAGTGTGCGAGGTGCTTGGAGGCATCATGAAAACCTCATAACACTTCACATTAGGCTCCAATACCCAGTTTTTGTTTTACACAAATATTTCTCTTTATGTAAATGATGCTACCAGTTAGGTCACAAGAGGTGGCCTATATCCAAATATACAATGGCAGCTGTGTTAGCCGCATGTGCAGCATTTAGAGCCCTGCTGGTCTCTGCTGGCCTCTTATTTTTATGTCTTTACGAGCAAGGCTGTCTTTTGGACTGTATTTTCATGGGGCACCGGGAGTTTTTAACTGATGTGTGATAGACCCTGTGCTCATTTTAAAACTCTGAGTTTTCCGAAATCTGAATTCTATGGGCGCTGATGTACTTTGACTGACCGTGAGACCCAGAATGCTCATAGTTTACACTGTGAATGGTTGGGTGTTTTACCCTCAAAGCTTATGCCCAAATAAATGTTAGTCTTTAAGGTACTGCCAGAATCCTCATTGTATTTGTGGATACAGACTAACACCCCTCTGATACTTGTGAATGGTTATTTGCTGGTACTAATAAATAAAGAGCTTTTAGATAGGTTTATTTTATGGCTGGAGGGTTTTGTAAGGGCTCTGAGCATATGCATAACTCTTCTTCCCTCAGGGCCTGCCACTTTGCTGACAGACATATCCCTTTTGAGAGACTAGGAGGCCACTTACCTTCTGAACTAAAATATGCTAGGTAGTTCCACTGTATTATTCTCTTACACCACTTGCCCATGTGAGTAATTATCTACTGCCCCTGAAGTGCTGCACATGTTCTTGTCCACTACTTGCATAATAACAATCCAACATCATTATAGACGCATTTCTGATGGCACTGATGCATGATTTCAAATGTCTATATTTAATCAGCAGATCTCGTATGCCTCTTGCTTGCAGACATTAGTGATCATGTATGGATGTCAACTTTCTATTGTATGTGGCTTCACAACACAGTAAGGTCAGTTTCCCTCATAATAGTTTTTCATTTCCACTTTTTCATTTCAGTTCGTTCACGTGAACACCACTGTCCACATCTTTTTCATTAGTGGGTCTCATCCTTTATTTTTGCTCTGTGTTCATTCTGATTAAAGCTCTATCATCACACGGTTAAATCTACAGACTTCCTTACATCTACATAACATTGCACTTTATCTGTTAAGTCAGTCACTGCTAAAACTCACACAAGACTGTTGGATTGTGACCCAGCTCTTGCCATTTACAAAGTAAATTGGAGCCAATTATTCCAAAGGATAATTTGAAAGAACTATTGTTTCATGTGAGGGGACTACAGAGCATGGACTTGGTTTGAGAGCAAATACAGCTAGAGTTAATATGAAAAGAAGTTCTACTGAAACATCTAAAAGGAGTGCTGATGACCTGACTTGTTGCTCAGATCAGACGTATTATACCTGACGTAAATGAATGCAGTGGCAAGGCAGTTAACTTTAAATGCTATTTGAAATAAAATTATACTATTTCTCTTTTGAATAAGTGTTTAGAAGAGAGCATATTTAGAAGATTATAGATCTAAACTGTATAGAACCATGCTCCCATACTTAAAAGGACAAGCAGGGATTGTAAATTGCTGAAACCAATCTAGTATTTCAGGTCAGTCCCATTTGCGGGGCAGGGCATGGGGGGGGGGGGGGAGGGAATCAGGAGAAGCATAACTGATTCCATTTAGATTGTGAAATAAAATGATGGGGGTTATTAAAATAAGAGTGGAGTGAGGGAAGAATAAAATTACATTTTAAAACAAATTTGTAGGGTTTTTTAATGCAGGCTTTTAATTGTGTGTTAGTAAAGCAAGGTTCTGAATTTGGATTTTTTTTTAATGTTGCTAAATTATGCAAGTCTATTGCACTGGCAGTTTGCAATATTCCCATGGAACAGGGAAAATGGCATTTGTTTGCTTAACAGCTCTTTGAGTTGAAGAAAATCTTACGCATAGCCAGCAAGCAGAAAGAGTTTCAATACAATTGTCTGATGCTAATTTTTATTATAAAAATATCTTACATTGTGTGGCAGGGTGCTGGCCAGGAGTGACTGAGCCAGCCCTGCTGCCCCTTTAAGAACAGAAAAGCCTCTGCTGGCAGCTCCCTAAGCTAGAAAGCTGGTTGCCTAGCAGGGTAGGGCCCGGGTCTAATTAGGGCCGAAGCTGTTACACCTGTAATACGAAGTGGGTATTAGCCCACGAAAGCTTATGCTTCAAAACTTTATAGTTAGTCTTTAAGGTGCCACAGGACTCTTTGTTACTTCCCATCTGGTCACCCTATGCCATGGTCACAGCTGGAGGTAAATCGCCACATAGACCAATGGAGCAACATCCTACTCTGAGATAAAGGAGTAAATTTCCTAATTGTCTGAAGCGACTGTGGAATCTTAGGCAGAAAAATATTGATTCAAAGTGAACTTTATGATTAACAAACCAAGCTTTTAATGAGCCTGATCCTGCAGTCCTTATAATTCAGAAGAAGTCAGTGGGACTTTGCATGCGAATAGGCTGCAGGATTGATCTTTTAGCTTGTAAATTCAGGGTCCTTGGGCACAGATCTTTCATTAATATGTCTGAAGTGCTGTGTACTGAAGGTGCTGTATAGGTAGTAATTATGTGTAAAGTGCAAGCAAAGGATGTAACAACCACAGATGGTCAGCAGGTTTTCCAGTTTCTTTTAAATACAACTAGTGCCAAAGGGGCCATAGCACCATGCAGGGTTCAATTCTGACTTAGGACAAGTACCACTTTCTGAGTCACTTAACATTTGTGAGCCATCCATTTTCCAGAATTAATTAGCCATCCTTCACAGAAATGATGTTTAATAGGCTTTTTTAAATTATGATGTTAGTTTTTGGAGGAAAAGCCAAGTCTCTTGTCAGTCTATTTCTGATGGAACAATGTCTAACTAGGCAGTGAAGTATATAAATATAATAAATGAAAGGTAGAATCACTATGGAGACTTGCAATGTCTCCCTATTCAAGGTTTCTAATGGTGATCTCTTCTGTGTGCCTTTAGGGTTTCTCAAGTTTACTTTCCCTTTCACGTGTAAAGCTTATCTTGAGTGATTCTACATTATCAAATTCTGTGCTCTCAATGTCTGTAATATTTAAGCTTTTTTAAAGTTTCTACAGCTTACGGCTGTGACTATGACCTTCCAAGTTGAAACCGAGATGGTCCTGTGTTCTGAGCCTCCGTTGCTCTGTTACTTTCCCAAACAGCAGCAGAGTGAATTTAACACAACTACGGTCAAATTTTCCTACTGCTACTCAGAATTCTGAAGGCATCAGTAATATTGTCAAGAATCATGTCAGTTTTCCTCTGCTGCTGCTTGAGCAATCTGTGAGCAGCAAGGGAAGTGGCCATTGAAGTATTCACAGGAGAAAAGGAAAAAATAAAGCTAGTATATGCCTGGTAAATGTTCTCTCAGCATTGTTGTTTAAATGCCTAAATTAGATCTGACAGCTACTTTGGTAAAATGGCTTTCATTCACCCTTCAGTTGGCTTTAACAGTCCACCCTTCTCCATTGAGACATATTGTATAGCTAGCTAGACTCCAAGAGCTGTGGAGGTAAACTTCATAAGGAGGAAACTAGGTTACTTAACAGGTTAGCAGCAACTGAGTTTTTCCTGTCAGACTGACTCCTCAAATCCAACTCCATCTCCCTCCGTCCTTTGTGGTTTGGCGTTTTGGGGAAGCTTTGGCGGGAGAGTGTTCAGGAAGTGTAGGGTGTTGGCAAGGACGAAACAAAGGAGCACAATATGTCTTAGAGGCACAAAGTCAGGGTTTGGCAAACTTTTTGGCCCAAGGGCCACATTGGGATTGCAAAATTGTATGGAGGGCTGGGTAGGGAAGGCTATGCCTCCCCAAATCGCCTGGCCCCGCCCCCTATCTGACCCCCTCCCACTCCCTCACTGCCCCCCTCAGAATTTCCGACCCATCCAACCTCCTCCCCCCACTCCTTGTCCTCAACTGCCCTCTACCGAGACTCCCCACCCTAGCCACCACCCCAGGACCCTACCCCCTACCCAACCTCCCTGTCCCCTTACTGACCCTCCTCCTATCCACACCCCTGGGACACCCATGGCTATCAACTCCCCCCATCCCCTGACTGCTTCCACAGAACTTCCACCCTATCCTACTGCCCCCCCCCCCAGCCTCAGCCCCCTTACTATGCTGCTCAGAGCTAGGGTGACCAGCTGTCCAAATTTTACACGGACAGTCCCAATTTTGGAGTCTTTTTCTTATATAGTTTCCTATTACTCTCCACCCCGTCCCGATTTTTCACACTTGCTGTCTGTCATCCCTACTCAAAGCAGCATTCCTGGCAGCTGCACGACCCGTCTGGAGCCAGACACAGGGCCCCGCAGGAGTGTGCAGGTGTGGCTGCAGTGGAGGAGGGGGGGGGGGAGAGGGCAGGTTGGGGCGGGGGTAACCTCCCTGACCAGGAGTTCAGGGACCAGACCTGGTGGTCCCGTGGTATGGATGTGGCCCGTGGGCCATACTTTGCCCATCCCTGCTCTAAGTCATAAAGTTGTACTTACTGCCATTAAGACATAAAATATTTTTGTTTAACATTTCTGTTTTTCTTCTCATCTGGGTATCCATGAATGTTAAGTAACCGAAATTGTATAGTAAACAATAGAATCCATCTGCATTTTGACAGACCTACAATATCTGGCACATGAGTGCACAAGTATATAGGGAGAATTTGTTTGCCAGGAAAACTTGGAAAACAAAGGGTATGAATTAAGCACTAGTTGGGGACACTAATCATGTAGTGAAAAAGAGATTCAATTTCACATATTCCTTCTAATTTTTAAAATAGAAAAATGATAATAGCATTAATATTACTGCTAGAAGAAACTCTCGTGTTTGTTGTTATTAAATGAATAAGTTGTAGATGTTTTGGATTGATGTGTTGAATGAGAACACTGTTGCACTGTAGAAGTGATAGACAAAGATTTATCTACGCTGTATTGCTCTTGATGGATTAATTTTCAGGAGTTCTGTATTACTGTTTGAAATAGCAAATGGCATACTTTTGGCAGTGCTTTTAAATGGCTGAAATCACTGCTTCTCCAAAACCATTGTATGTGAATAAAGCTGTACAACCTATTTTCCTTTCTTATGAAATAGCTTTTGCTTTTGCCGTGTATTCTGAGAGTAGACCAGCATTCTTGGGAGTCCTCACCCACAAATTATCCCATTCATAATACCTTTTCAATGAGCATGCTTTTCTGAAGTCTTTATTTATAATCAGACTTAACAAAAAAGGCAGTCTAGGTACTCTGAAAAGTACAAGGTAAATATTAGACAAAAGTGTCTATATAATTTCACATCTGTAATTACCGGTAGGTATCTTTATCTATTCTATGCTTCTTAACAGTGAGAATTCCATGGTCAGTCCAAAGCAGGACCTGAGCCAAATGTCACTGAATTCAAGGGAAAGACCCCTGTGCCTTTAATAGATTATGGATCAGGCCGGCAGTGAGAAGCTACATTTAGGAATAGATGGACTTGTTCTTCCTATCTTAAAATAATTTGAATGTAAGTATAGTTGGAAAAGATGACTTATTTTAAATCCATTCTTAATCAGACATCTTATTTTTCTTCAGTTATGTTTAACATACATCTCATCCTTTTATCTTGCTCTTTAAGAGCTGCAGGCTGTCAGTAACAATAATCTATAGAAAGTGGATATAACATCAGTTTATTTCTCTCTTCCTATTTCCACAATCCATTTTAAAATATGTAAACCTGATGTAAGTGGTGATGTAAAGTGAATGCCCAGTAAAGAGTACTCATATCAATAGTATCTCTTACTTGTATTTCAACCAAACAAAAATTCCCATGTTTCACTTTCATCATCCAATTGTGCACCTGGACAGTCAGTGTTGTTTTCCTGTCACTCTAACCTTTGCCCTACCTCCTCCCTATTCTCTGTTCACTAATTTTGGGTGCATACTTTTGATAAGCCAAGAACCTGATTTTTCAGAGCACTTAGCAAATAAAGGGCTACAGAATGTTGATATAGAGCTCCCATTGGTCTCAGTTGAAGTAGTGAGTGTTCAGCACTTTTGCAAACCAGGCCTCAGATGCACTTCTGCAGATCAGGGTACCTAGGAAATGAGGAATACAATCTGGCAAGTTGTGACAACTGGTTGTTTGTTTGTTTTGTTTTTGTTTGTTTGTTTTTAGTTACTTGCCCAGCATTTGGTAGAGACAGAGAGAGAAACCAATTGGCCAGTTTGGCATTAACTTGCCTTAACAAGACTGTCCTTTCTCCTCACAAGTCTCATTCACTAGATAACTCTGATTCATTTCCAGACCACATGTCATCCTTGCACTTAATGAGACAAGTTCTGAGGGTGAAAAATAGTATGAGATCATGTAAACTAGAGACTATCAAAATATATCCACAAAGGAACATTTTTTTAACTTTTCTGTGTTTAACTTTTCAACCTTAATATTCGTTTAATGTAATTATTTTGGATATAATTATTTCTATTATTTGAGGTACTATACAAATACATAGTAAGAGATAATCCCTGCCCCGAAGAGCTTCCAATCTATATAGACCAGACAGAGAAACAGGAGTGAAAGGTTTTGCCCAAGGTCATACAACAGAGCTAAGAATAGAACCCACATGTCCTGACTTCCACGCCCTATCCACTAGACCACATAGCATGTATATTTGTAACAGACTATGTAACAGACAATATTAAATGTTATCTGCAAATTTGCCTAAGGTCTCTTGAATCAGTTTGCTCCTAGCAAAATATTTACCAGTTCTGCCGCATGTGCAGTTGCACTTCATTCTTTCACACTCCTTACAGAATCTTTAAATGGTGCAATAGCCAAATTAGGCACCTAGTCACAATGCAAGTTAGTTGCAGATTATTGACTAGAGTTCATGAGTTCTAAACTTCTTGTCCCTTGTTAACTCTGTTAGCTCATGGTATTGGAATACGCTGTTAGTATTAAAGGCAACAATAAATATTTGAAATTGCCTGTCCAAAGTATAGTAATTATAGGTCTTATCAGCTTGCTCTGTTACATGGCCTTCCAAGTTTTTTCTTATCAATGCAAGCAAGTTTTTAGCCCTGGAGGAAACGCTCTGATGTTGATAATTTTATTAGACAAGGTTTTGTGTACAGAGAAGCTGTGACAAACAGCAGGGGAGAGTTTCCTCTCTGCTTGGTCTTTAACTGGAGATATTTATTGAGACAGAATTGCTCCTTGGGAATCAGGGATGAGACCCTTGAAAGAAGGGGCTGCTCTGCATGCTGCTTGTGATCACTCGAGTTCTGTATGCATAAATAAAGCCATTTATACCAGAATATATCTGGACTCCAAATCACTGATCTCTTCTTCATTGTGAAACTAGCTTGCAAGGCCCCAGGATTATGCTTGGCAGAAGGGTAGCAATGTCGTCAGAAAAAGGACATGAGTGGTGAAAGAAGAGGCAAGAATGTCATAACCTTCCAATCTGAATTTCACCAAGTTCCTATTTAACCACAAGACAGGCAACACCAGTAGCAGCTTGTACACAGTGTTCTTCCTAAACGCTTCAGTAGAGGCCTGAAGATACCAACACTAGAAATAAGAAGGTTAAGGACTGAATGGATGTTGTCATAAGTGTGAAGTGCCTTGGAGTGTTGTTTTACCTGTTAGGGGTTAACTGAAAGAGAGGGGGGTGACATCAGAGCAGCCCACCTCCAGGAAGAACCAGGAAGTCAGGGTCAGTTCCCCTGGAGCTTTGGGTGGGCTCAATGTTTTTTTCCAGCTATGAAAGCTCTTCTCCCCTCCCTAGCTTTGGGAGAGATGTGCACCCTTCTATTTCTAAAATTAGACTCACTGTAAGTAACATTTTGATCTCATAAGTTTGTACCTGATTAGAGTGTCATTAACCTTCTCAGAGAGAGGGGTTAGGAAGCTTTATATCTGTAAAGTTGTCTTAGTGTAAGTTTTCTCTTTTCTTTATTAAACCTTTTTTGTTATAAAGAGCGTTTGGTTATTTTCATAAAGGAATCCTAGCGTTGGATTGGGCAGCTCATGGTTAGTGAGCCTGGGTATCCAAGTCTATCTCCTAAGAGCAGGGGGGAGGGGTGGTGGCTCGAAGATTGTATCTTATCTCTCCCGGTACAAGAGAAAGGGGAGGGGGGAGTGGATCAGTGTCTCCTAGGTTGAAAGTGGAAACTGGAGTTAAGTCTCTGTGGGGTTTTTTTATGTCCCAGATAGAAAGGAAGGGTTCGGGAGGGTTATTCTCGGGGGAGGGGGGTGTCAAGGTACCCCACCCCATAGTCTTGGGGTGATTACTGAGTGGTGGCAGAGGTACCCCGATTTCCCAACTGGTGAAGTGTGGGGTTTTGGGGGGAGAAAGGAATTAACTTAGGCTGGGAAGCAGCTTGCAGTTAAGGGTTATAGAAGAGACCCCTCACTTGAACCCCAGTGTGCAGAGTGAGAGGAGGTTCTCTCTCTTCACAGATGTGAAGACTGAAAAGCTCAGAATTCTAGCAAGGGTGCTACTTGTGGAGTTTGTGATATAGAAATGTATCATCTAAATGAGCTGAGGCCAGTAACACATTTAAGGTAGACCACTGAACAGCAGTGATATGATGATCTCGGATTACTGCTAATCTTGGTCAGCTCTTAACCAGAAGCTTACCGTTCAAGAGCTCTTTATGTCACTGTTAGGCAAGTTGTTTCCATTTTGAAGATCAAGTGCTGAGTTTTCTGAACATTTGATAACTTATTTTGATCCCTAAAAGGGAAGGCTGAGTATTTCTGTAAATCGGACATCAAATGTGAGTGCGGAGCCCCACAGCCCAGCATGCTGCTCCCTTCACTCGAGTGCAGGCAGTCCACAGTTCCAAACGGCTGCTGCCTCCTGTCAGGCTTCCAGCTCATCTAGCCAGCCTTGCTTCTTGGCCACCTTTCAAGTGGCTTAATAGAGGGAACAAACTCTCTAACATTCCCACTCTCCGGTCATCTCCTTGCAGTGGGACTCACCCACCTCTTGATGGCATCAAGCCTTGCCCTTCCCCACCTGGGCTGCAGTGCTAATTCGGCCTAGCCTGCCTTCCAGGTGTGAGCAGCAGGTTAATTGGCCTCTTATGGCTTGTCTTCACTAGGGGGGAAATCGACTGTAGATACGCAATTTAAGCGACGTTAATAATGTAGCTGAAATCGACGTCTCTACAGCCGACTTACCTTCCGTCCTCACAGCGGCGGCGGGCAGCGGTGCGGTCCCCTGTCGACGTCAGCTTGCGCCTCTTGAGGAGCTGGACTTCCGGAGTCGACGGGGGAGCCGCTGGCGATCGATTTATAGCGTCTTAACGAGACGCGATAAATCGATCTCCAGAAGATCGATCCTTCCCGCACGTAGTGAAGACAAGCCCTTAGGCCCATATTAACCCTTTCCCAGCATGTGTGCGTGAACACACATTCCTTATTTTAAAAAGTTTGCAGTGTCTCACAAGACAGTTTGGTAACTGCTGGCAAGCACTGACTCTTAGCAACACTAATCTTATTGCTGGTTTATTTAGCGTACCAGTGAGTTGCTTTGTCTTTTTTTTCTTTTCTTTTTAGTTACTGCCCTTTCTAATGCTGCCTTTAGGTTAAGAGGGGGAGCTTCCCATACTCTGTAATTATCAGCCAAACACCAAGGAATTCTAATTGTCCAGCTGACAAGTTCTGTGTTTTTTGTATGATTGCTCCCAGTGAAGAAGTAGCCACTCAACCACCCACCAAATCCTTTTGGGGAAACTTGTATTTTGTAGTGCTATGCAGGCAGTATTCAAATAAGGAAACAAGAACTTGGGGAGAGAGTCTACGACCTGATACAATTGAGGCTAAGACATCATAGGTTACATCTCCAGCTTTAATTTTCAAGTTACAGATGGCACAGATGTAGAGGTAATTAATTTAAGATGGCAGAAACAGTATAGATAAAAACAGAATCACTTACTGCACACTCATAAATTCAGGAATAAAAAAGCCGATTAATGGAAAATATAATCACCTACAAAAAGTCAGTAAGAAATTGGCTAATGAAAAGGATTATATAAGATACAACTGTTATTAATGTGTAAGCATTTCATTCTAGCATCTAGTGGGAATTAACAGGATAAATACTTTCTTTTTAAGGTCATGTCTTCTGTATCAGGCAGCTGAATGTGAACTGTATCTTAGCTCTGATGTGCAAAGGAGAGTGAGATTTCATGAGATCAGACACAGTACCAAGAAGTTTCCCAGAATTCTTTAGGGCACAGAAATTTGTACCAGTACAAGAGTATTTTATAAGCATTGAGGTAAATTCTACTCTTTCATCCCTTTAGCCCCACTCACTTCAGTGCATTTGCATGAACGTAACAGATCAAAAATTGATTGATAAGCTTCAATAATAAATCTCAAAGTGAAGGGAGGTATTAGTAGTTTGTTTAAATGGAACAGGATATGGAAGGGACATTGAAAACAAACTCACAAGAAGAAGGAACTGTATAGAGTTAGTAAGCAACACTTAATATCTTTATTATTTACTGGCGCTGAACAAGCCCAGAGACAAACTGAAGGCTTAAAGACTCCAGTCACCCTTTGTTTTAAATTGTGCCAAGTGAGAAGTACTTTTTCATGATCTTGTTTTCTGAAGTCCTCAGTTTGTTGAGTTGAACATGAGCTCAAAAACTGACATTAATGGCATAAGGTTTAAAGCAGTGAATTGATTTTAAAGCTTGAACAGCCAAAGGCAAGTCCTCAACAACATACAACTGTTAAGCCGCAGGGTTCTGATTCTGAGTGCTGCCATAGATCATTTCCACTTGTAGTGCAAAGTGTATAGGACTAAAGCAGGTCTTGGTAAACGCTTTGCTTAAAATCCCTGAAGCACAAATACATTACAATCTTTCATTTTCTTTCGAGAAGCATTGTATGAGGAAAAGCATCCTAATGGGAATTCTGTAGTCGTCTGTATCCAGACAAGAACACTGTCAATGAGACAACCGTATATGAGAGAATGTGAGAGCAGGTACAGCACTGAACTGGGTCTATTAAATAAACATCAGAAAGGGTGACACAGTCAGTGAATGATCTGACTGAGGCGGAGAGGCAGCATAGTCAGTTGTGTAATTTAGGAATGGACGTGTGCTTTAGCAAAAGGTTTCCCGGGAGACCGGAGTAACTCTTGAAGGACAGCCCTGTTTGTGACTCTTAGTCATAGAGGTTAAGGCCGGAAGGGACCACAAACTCATCTAGTCTGACCTCCTGCATTTCACAGGCCGCCAACACCCACTAAACCCAACAACTGAAATGAGACCAATGTATTGCAGCCCACAGGAGACTAGACTATTATGTGCCATGGGCTCATAATGACCTTTCTATTCTGAGTTTTAATCCTGGGAACTGTTAATGATTTTTGAGGGCTACGTTCATCGTTGGTGTTTGGCATTGCTGCGAGTGTACTTTATGCAGGATCCTAGGCTGCCTCCTGTTCAGAAACACCTGATTAGGTTAGGGTTCTCCATCCTATTGCCTTTTTTTTTTTGGCATCTCCTCCCAGTATGGGCAATACTATATATAAGGGTCATGGTGACTGTGTTTGGATGCACTGAGGATTGTTTTATAGTTGGTTATAAAGGGTAGATAGCGGGATGCTCTTCTTTCAGAGGGAGAGCACGTGCAGAAGGATGGAGTGGTCAGGTTTTCTCATTTTTTCTTCTGTGATTTTTTCGTTATTGTAAACTTGGATATTCTCATCATGTGCCCAGTCTGTAATGGGGACTGTAGGCTTTTTTGTCAGTGTTTGTTTCTCTCTCCTCTTAAGGAAACTTGCAAGACCTCTCTTGTGCAAAGGTAGAGTCCACAAAGAATGGGAAGCAGAAAGAAACCAATGAAATGACCAAGCTGAAGAAGTCTCAAGATAAGCAATTTAAATGTCCAGAAAGAAATTAAACTTATATTGCAATTAATGATGCTTAAAATTCATGCCCTTGTTTCTTGTCAGGCACTTATGAAGTACAGGTACGTAGTGACACAGCAAAATGTTACTTGCTTCACAATCTTCCCTTACTTTAATGTAAACAATCCAAGCACAGTCTCTGTACAGGAGTAGAGGCAGTTCTATAAGTAAATTATGGAACTGGAAGAATCGTTCATCTTTAAATATGAGATTTGTTCATTTTGTAGTCTGTTGGGGATTATGTAGTGCTGTTTGTGCACTGAACCTCAAAGTGCTTTATTAAGCAGTGAATTATATTAGAGTTGTGCTATGAATGAAAAACATATCACAGCCACAAATGTTAATATATAAAAGAGTTATTTGTTAAATCTGAACTCTGTCATCTGCACCTATGTGGGTGATTGATACAGATTAGTGCTGTGCAAAAAAGTTGTTTACTTTTATGTTATATCCAGCAAACATGAGTCAAACAGCAATATTTATAAGAGATATGTTTCCCTGGAGCTGAAGAGGGCTGCCCTATAAGGTACATACACACACAACAGTGTGTGCAGAACCCACACAGGAGAAATGCATATAAATGGTGGCTTATTTTTTATTCCAGTAATATTTTGAAGCCCCAACAAAGACCTCATTCTGCTGGGCACTGTACAGGCACATAGTAAAAGACAGACTGTCCCTGAAGTGCTTGCAATATCGACCAGAATCAGCGGGGGAGAGGGGAAACTAAGGCACAGAGAGATGTAAGTGACTTGCCCAAGGTCAGCTAGGAATTGAACATAGATCTCCCAAGCCCTAGTCGACTGCTGTAACCATTATATTATTCTGCCTATCCTTTGTGGGAATTCTCTTTCTCTTGCTATATATGAGGCTTGTAGGAATGAAGAATCAGGGAGAAAAAAGCTGTCCTGGTTTGGAAGAACTGAATTTTGGCTTTGAGTTTTACATTTCTGTATCACCCGTAAGCTTACACATAAAAGAACCAGTTTGAATGTGGCAGCAGAGAATTCAGGGGTTAAAATATTCTTTGGATGAGAGCAGTTAAAATGCATTCTGCTCTTCTCCAGTCTATTGACATAAAATCATAACATTTCTTAATAGGCCCCTTTGGCAAGGTGAACATTTCCCTCCTTTACTGATCGCATTGGTCACCACGGGAAGGAAACAAATCTGAACATTTGCTTTTAAATAAGAGGAGCAACTGAATGCTGAAGTTTTCTTCCTCTTATTTCTGTTCAAAACAGTAAGGTGCACCACCCAAATCAGGTTTTAACAGGTTTTCAGTACAAGCATTTCTTCATTAAGCATCCAAGAGCAAAACGCTAAAGCTTTTATTCATATGTATAAAATAACACTGGTGCTATACAATACGTGCAGTATGCCAAACAGAATAAAAGGCACCAGTCTAACATGCAACAGCTATGAGAAGGACAGCTACAGAATAACACGAGAGCATTGCAGCTGGGATATTTCATGGAAGAGGTATGTCACCTTCCCAGGGTCAGTTCTGCAAATCCTCCTTAAGAATTTCGTGATAGGGACCCAAGGTCAGGGACCACAGATCTTGAATGCTGGTCTATGGAGCTCTGAGGTGCTAGTAAATTCAAACCTGCTACCCAGAGACCTACTCACAGTTGCCAGAATAGAAACTGAACCCTGATAGCGGATGTTGTAGGAGATGGTGTGGTGTTGCTGTCCAGAGGCTACCGGTGTGGTGCCTCTGTTTTCTCCTGTTGATATCACTCGGCTGCGTGCGTGTGTTCCCTCTGTGTGCTGCCCCAGCTCTGCGCAGATAGCTGATGCAGCGGACCCGACGAGAACCCCCAATAACCACAGAGTCTTAGTAAGGTACAAAGGCACCTTGGCCAGGGTTTATTGCGACCCTGACACCCTTCTGTTCCCAGCAGGTTGCTCAGCCTACTGGGCTTACAGAGAGAGAGTGTCACTTGGCAATGGACTCAGCTCAGCAGCGGACACGCCACTCCCCCATACGAGCCGGACCCCAAATATCCCAGTGACACATGCTTATATAGAGATACAGAACAAATTACACCTCACTCCTGACGTATTGAGGTGCAACCCCTCCACGTAGCAAGGTACAACCCTCTTACGTAGTACGGTGCAGCCCCTTTACGTAGTTAGGTACCGCCTCGCACCTTGTACCTGTTGGTTTGATCAAAACAACTCTATCCATCATTTTACCCTGTCATTGGGATGGGTCAGCCTGTTCCTTGTTATCTGAGGAATGTTCTTGGTTTCTAATGTACCTTGGTACAGTGTATATGTGTTTATACTAAAACTTATAATGAGTATGAATTCTTGCGTTATCAGCCCTGTCCCGGCCAAGTTCTATATGCTGAACCAGCCTTTTTACTCACAGCTAAACTTTGCTTTATATTAGCAGAGGCTTGACCATACTTTAGTTCAGGCCTCAGACTGGGCCCTCAAGTAGGCCTTTAGCCTTTACTTACATTGCCTTTACTTACTACAGCGGACGCCAGTACTAGACTCTGATTGGCAGAGGCTGGGCATCCTGATTAATTCTCAGCTTCTATATAAACCCAGCACAGGATCAGGAAGTTGTCCATGCAACTCGTTCTCCCCGCTTCAGTCTGTTTCCCTTGCAATACTTGCTCCTGCTGCTGGCATCCTGGTAACCTGACCCTGCCCATTTCCCAGAACCCAATAGGGCACCTGTCTCCAGGTGTGCCCTCTGGCCTGTCTCAAGCCTCTGATCTCCTAGTGTCTGACCTGACTTGACTTCTGCTCTGACCATTAGGTTACAACTCCCTACTCTGGCTCTGAGGCCCATGTGCTGTTGCCTCTAGGAAGCATGCAGTCTGAAGATTCTGGAGTTACCATCCTGAAACCCATGTTCTCTCATGTTTTCTCTGCTAGCCAGAGAATCACGTCTCCTTCAAACATCAGTCAAAAAAAATTCTTTCTTTTTCTCTGATTATTAGACTGACCTGTATTCACAGAGGTTTTATTTAGTAACCAGTATTCACTTCAGTCTTTATTTTGAATAACAAATAAGAATTAGGGTTTGGGTTTTGTTGCCTTCCACTAAATCATTGGATATTGGACACTTCCAGAGGTGGAGCAGCAGATCGACTGGTCCAGAGATCCAAACGGTTAAAATCATTCTTATGCTCATATGATCTTGATAAATGTTATGGAAAGAATAACTGGCTGTAAAGATTCACTTTTCTTTTCTTTGTTGTATGGGTATCTGTTCTTTGTGAATTGATTTTTTTTTTCATGGTACAGTATAATACGTTAGTTAAATAACCACAAACCTCAGTGACCTGTAAACATGAGGGGCTGATTTTGTGTGGGTCATTCTTTTATAAAGAAAGAAAGGCTGCTTGTATGGTTAAAGTCAGATTCCGGTTCTGTTCCTTGATGTTCATCTGCTGGGCTTCCTGTGTGACCTTGGACAAGTCACTAAGACTCTTCAGCGTCTTTCCCTGCAAACTGGATCATAATTCAGTTCTTCCCAAGGTGGTGTATTAGTGTGTGTAACACGCTAAGTGCCTCAGGTGGAAGGAAAAACTGCATTATTCATAATGTCTCTTGAATAAATGTCACTTGAAAGACTCTTATCCCCGCTGTAGTATTTGATAGTATGTGCCCTAGCCCTGTGTAAGAACTGTCAGTGATTCAAGGGAGTGCACCCTCTGTGTGGGTAGTCGCAGTTAGGATTCAAGAAAGAGGGTGTTGGTCTTTAGGCATCAACAAAATGATGCTTGGCTCATCTATGCGCTCATAGAGGAAAGGTCATAAAAAGTGTCTTTCAGTCGCAGCTCTTCAATCACCAGAGCAAAAATGCTACGATGCCATGCCAGAGGGGGCAGGGATCGGCCAGAGCTGCCCGCCTCCGTGGCAAAGTTGTGCAGGGGAGCACATGCTGCCTCTTCAAGGTTGGAGCACCAGATATGCTCCCCTTGCTTGCTAGGAAAGTCTGGCAGGCACTGTGCACATCAAGGGACAGCTAAGCCTACCCTCATCAATATAAATAGAGAAGAAAGCTATTTGCTCTTGCATTTAATTGGAGTGTGGAGATAGCCACTCCCTTCCCAACCAATTGAAATTCCTACCGGGCTCTCTTGCGCCTTCGCGCCTTGCAGAATCTGAGCTAGTCTATACCTCTAATGGTATGTCTACACTGCAATTAAAACCCCGTGGCTGGCCCGTGCCAGCTGACTTCAAGCATGCAGGGCCATGGAATTGCAGCGTGGACGTTTGGGTTGGGTTGGGCTGTAGGACCTCACTGCTCTTCAACAGACCCTTAGACTGAGCCCCATGAGCCTGAGTCAGGCAGGGTGACCAGATGTCCCAATTTTATAGGGACAGTCCCAATTTTTGCATGTTTTTCTTATATAGGCTCCTATTGTTCTCTCTCTCTCCCCCCCCCCCCCCCGCCCCCACCCCCCAATCCCCTTCCTGATTTTTCATATTTGCTTTCTGGTCACCCGAGAGTCAGCTGAGAACTGTCTGCCGTGGGAGTTTAATTTCAGTGTAGATATATAAGCCTAACTGCTGATGAGCCTGATTACCTGAGGGCTCTGCCAATGCACAGGTGCTGGTCTAACCAGGTGATCCCAAGGCCAGGGATGGAGTCTCCCAATGAGAGCCGCTCCTGTCTGTTTAACATCACTACTGCACGGGGTGTCTGCCGTGCTGCTTGGTGGTTCCAACACTGTTCCTGTTCCAGCCCCAGCCTGTGGCACCTCCTGCTCTGTTCCTGGTCCTGCTTCTGCTCCAGCCTTGCTCCAACCCCATTCTTGATTTCTGCTTTGGGCCTTGACCTGACCACTAGCCAATGCCACTGATCCAACCACTTCGCCTGAGCATCCACTTCTCAGTTTTTGACATTCGGAATGAGAGTAATATAAGTGCCGGATTCCCCTCTCGGCTAAACTTTCCCCTATTACTGCTGTTTTTGGAACTGCACTGATGAGCCATTGTGGCAACTAAGTTTGATAGTGAAAACAAGACCTTAGAGACCACTGATCTGTTGGATGAGGAATAGTCGCACTCAATTCCACTTAGCTTTTTTGGTGGGACAAATAGACAAATAATGAAGTTACTTTTAATGCAAACTAATTACTTGTCAGTAATAAATGCTAATATTGCAATTAGAGTAGTAACTTAAATGGGAAAAGGTAAAATTGTATGTACTGCTGCTATTTAAGTATTGTCATATTTCAGGGCAACTGCACCTTTATTCATCCTCTATGATACACCATTTAGGGCACCCACATTCAGGCTTTTGCCTAGCCATCACATCTCTTGCTTGGAGACATGCCTCTCTTGATCTCCCTCCTGACTGGGGTATTTCCTGTCTGCTTACACTGTGAATTTCCCCACAAGTCAGACTGTCTACGAAGGCCCGTTAAGCTTTTCTCCTCCCAGGCTATCAACAGCATAATTACCCTAAGTTAAATGCCACACAGTTTTGAGCAAGCACACTTATTCTTAAGGTAAAAGCACTACAGAAGAAACATTGAAAACGATAAAAGAACCTAATTGCATGCTAATCAGATTATCAGAGATCACTCCAACTCTAGAAAGGTCTCTGGACTACTTCATGACCTGCCAAAGGGGTTCTCTGTGGTCACAGGTTTATGAACAGCTGTTAGCTCAGAGAAAACACACTCCTGAATTTCTGATTTTTCTCCTTTATACAGTTTGGATCTTTGATCATTAGAGACCATGATTACCTAATCAGTCAGATGGGGTTTCTCCTCAAAACATAGTTTCAAAACATTGTGTCTGGAGGTGGGGAATTTTCATTCCTCCTCCCCCGTCCCCCATATTTTATAGGATTCTCATTTAACTTTTAAAAGTTCATTGTTTCATATAATCTTTTGACGCTTATAACATTTTGCAAGGTTTAAATTAGTCAGGTCTGCACTGTTGAGATGTTACAGTCCCACAATAATATAGAAAAACATTCATTTTAGTGTAATTGACTCCTAAGATACTTAAACTTAATTCAGTAAGATTTGTCCAGCATATTACAGGAAATTGCCAAATCTGTCACAAGTATCATAAACACAACAGTGACTAAAAGGCTGTGCGTATTACTATAACGCAACCAGCTAGTATTACTGAACAGCATTGATGTGCTCAATAAGGCATAATGAAATAAAATAGATTACTTTGCAACTTGTCAGAGAGCTGTGTAAAATATTAATGTGATGGAACATGTTTTTCCTTTTTATCATCCAACAAAAGTGATTTAGAGTATCTTCACGTTTATGCAAATAAAACTTTGCTCACCTTCAGACAGGCTAGCAACATAGCTTGAGTTTTTATTGCTTTAGGATGTCAAAGATTAGCAGAGAAGCTATTTTCATATCAGGGGCAGCAATCTGTTCTTAAAGTACATAAGCAATCTTTTATACTTGACTAACATTTAAAGCTGTCTCATGGAATTTGGTTCTTCTCTTGCTCTTAGCCATTTGAACTTTCTGTTGTCAGTACAATCTATAAAAAATGACATGGACATTCTGTTTCATACACAAGTGAACTTTGAGCTCTTCTGAGACAATGGTCACAAGTGAAACCTGAACATCTTTGAATTATTTTTCTACTTTAGACATAGAAGAATTAGCAGCCCTAGATATTGAACTCATCCAGCATTGCAGCTGCAATGTTATAAGTACGGTATTCTTCCACTGCTGCGATCTTACCATGAAGTAGCTGGTGCCTAGTGAGGAACATAGGGTCTTTTTCATGTTTCAGGTTTATTTAACCTGGAGTGTATTTTGAACCACAAACTGTTGAATAAATCAGCTGTAGTTACTTTTTTGCAGTATGCTCGACAAAGAAATATATTTAGTGGCTCATACATACCAAATACCATAACCACTGTCTTCAGTGACGGAGAGCATTAGAATAGTCTGATAAGGGAAAACATAATAAGTGATTACTTCAACTTTGAAACATGGTAAAATTAATGTTTCTATCTATTAGAATACTGTTAGTAAGTTACTTTAAAATCAGAATGTTTCCAATATATACATAATCATGTGTAAAGAATTATGATTATTTTTCTTTGTTGCATTTATTTTTATGCAGTTTTAGATGTGAGAGAGAAATTCTATGCATTTCTGGTATTTTTATTATGTTTATTCTTCTAGATAGGCTAATGAGATTACAGTTCCAGGAACAGGTGCATTATGAATGTCCAAATTATTACATTGAGGGCATAGGTCAAATCCTAGACATTATTGCATAACTGAGAAATTACTTTTAAAATTGCATATAACCCACAACCTTCAATTTCTTAATAGTCTAGGAGAAGTTGACATCCAACAGTGGATACTTTCAGAATCATTAGATTCTGGTAATAACTTTACCTTCCTGATTCCAGAATGTATATTATAGTGGACTAAAATGAAGGTGGAGGGATGGATATCCATTTCTTTAAGAAATACTTTCTATGCTTGCACTGGGAAGTTCTTGTCTGAGAACCTATAAGAATAACACGAATATTACTAATATGATTAATATGTTGTTAATAGTTAAGCTCCTGTTCGGAAACTCTATTCGGGACTTTTCCCATGTTGAGTAAGTAGGCTACATCTTTCATTGCAAACTAAATGAGTGTTAAAGAAAAAAATTAACATTATAGTTAAATTTGTCAAACTTTTTTGTTATACTGTCTATTCCTTATAGTGTACTTTTAATTACCTGTCATAATTTATAAGACACGTATTGCCTTTGTACCTACATACCTAAGACGCACATTTATTTCTTAATACACAGGCAATATTGACTAAAAACGTTGGTTGGAATTCTGGATCTATTGAAGTCAATGTCAAGATTCCTATGGACTTCAGTGAGGCCAGGCTAAAGCCACTCAAAATTTTTTTTTTCCCTACCAGGTTTGTGCGGGTTGCATTTAGCCTAATATCACTTTGAATAATCTCTGAATGTATAGCAGGCATTGACAAATATTTGCAGGATGTAGCTTCTTTGGAATTTTCACCTAGACAAGTGCATTGGTATTGATAGTAGCTTACGTACTGGTTTGAGGAAATCTCGGTGATGGGAAACTTGATTGAGTAGTAGAGGTTTACAAAATCCTTCCTGGGTTGTTCCATATAATGTTTGGCATCTTTTTTATTTTTCATTCACATCATGCATAGTGATATTTAACACACAATGTTAATGGAGCATCATACCATTCTGTCCTTATCAAAGCAAGGGATTTAACATATACAAGGTCATAAAAGTGCTGCATTGATATATGTAACATGTACATTCTGCAGCACTAAGGAGTTAAGAATGCCATAATGTGATTCAAATCATATGTATTGTCTTTGAAGAAGGAATAGCAAGGCTTTCATTCTATTGTTTGAATGAAACAAACAAGCAGCTGCTGTTCTCTGTGACATAGTTATGATGTCGTCATAATACCCCCTCCAACAGACACCGCACTCGCTCAGCTCTCTGCCCCTCCCCCCTCCAATGGAACCCCGGAATCCCTCAGCTCTGTGCCCCCTCCCCCCTCCAACGGACCCTGGAATCCCTCAGCTCTCTGCCCCCTGCCCACCTCCAACAGACCTGAGTTGGGTTTGGTCGGAGGGTAAGTGAGGTGGGGGTGTCGGGTTTGGTCGGGGGGTGAGATGGGGGTGTCGGGTTTGGTCGGGGGGTAAGTGAGCCGGGGGTGTCGGGTTTGGTCTGGGGGGGTGGGAAGGTGTCTGGGTAGGTTAGGGGGGAGGTGTGGGTGTTGGGGTTGGTCAGGGGGTGTTGGGTTTGGTGGGGGGGTAAGGTGGGGATGTTGGGTTTGGTTGGGGGGGTGAGGAGTGGGGTCGGGGTTGGTCGAGGGGTAAGTGAGGTGTGGGTGTCGGGTTTGTTTGTGATGGTAGGTAGGGGTGTCGGGTTTGGTTGGGGGGGAAGTGAGGTGATTGTGTCAGGTTTGGTCTACGGGGGGGGTGAGGTGTGGGTGTTGGTCAGGGGGTGTTTGGGTTTGTAGGGGGGAGTCGTGGGGGTGTTGGGTTTGGGTGGGGGGGGGTGAAAATGTGAGTCGGGGTTGGTCGAGGGGTAAGTGAGGTGGGGGTGTCGGGTTTGGTCGGGGGGGTGAGGTGGGGGTGTCAGGTTTGCTCTCTGCCCCCTCCCCCCTCCAACGGGCCCCGCACTCGCTCAGCTGTCTGCCCCCTCCCCACCTTCGACTGACCCGAGCAACGCCGGGTATTTTCGCTAGTGAAAAATAAAGATTTAAGAGTATAGTAGATCCTTAAATCTTAATCCCTCTGTGGAGCTGCAGTGAAGACGACAAACTGGTTGCTGATCTGTACAATGTTGGTGGAATATAAAATATATATTTATCAAAAGTTGCCATTGCCATTATGAAGCATTCTGCCTAACTTACTGTATAATACTGTATCTGAACGAGCCCTTACTAAGGGTTTGATGTGGTCTCTTGTGCAACCTCTTGTTCAAATTTGGATACCCCGATGTATGTGGAAAGCCTCTCTATTGGTTTTGAGTGGATGCACTGTAGAGTAAGTTCTGCTGGTGCTTATGTATAAATGTGCCAACTTTCTTTGTAGTACTACTTGGTGCATCAAGAGCCTATAATAGCTGTTTAGACTCTCTTGTACAAGACAAGAAAGCTTTTTAACTGGAGCCTATTGCAAGCAGCTTTAACAGAGGTCAACAAGGATGTCATCTGGTTTGTAAATGTAGCCTGGTGTCTCTTCTCTGTGGGCACCTCTTGAGAGGACTTGCAGCTCCTTACTAACCAGACTGCTAAAGCAACAAGGGCAGGGGAAGGCGAAAAAGTCTTACAATTAGCTGAATGAAACCGAGCTCGTCCCAGGGAAACTCAGCCTGAATCCAGCTATCATTTCTGAAAATGCTGAAGAAAATGTTGTCAGACTGCTTGTTTATTGGGGTACTATATCGGCTTGTGATTTCCCTGTAGATGATAGTTTTTTTAGTATCAGGAAGGCCAGCTGTACTTTTGCATTATTATTATTTTTAAATATATAGTCAGCACGGAGTCCAGATTAACGCTAAACTGAAAATGTAAAGTAAGCAGATAATGGAAGTGAATTAAGCCACAAGAACATATAAAAGATATTCAGTCTCTCCTCACTACTTTCCAAACATATGCAAAGCAGGTCAGGCCCTCCATGGATTGTCATGACCCAGACCACATATATATACGGTACTTATTTGAATTTGACCAGTGGATGGGACATAATAAAGCAGACAGGATTTGCAAATATCTAAATGAATGGCTAATTAAAAATGGAAACACCATAGTGGTCTTATTTCTAATAGGGAAAGGAGAAGGGATGAACCTTTTTTTAAATTATACAAAATGTTCTGAATAAATTACAATGAAAGAAACCTCCCATCATATTAGGATCTAAAAAAAAAGAAAAAGTAATTGGTAGTTCTAAACAAACCCAACAAAAACAATGTTGAAACCAAGCCCCACAGAAAATTGAGAAACATTTTGCTGAATTTACAACACCTGAAAGCGTTGTTGGAGTACATAATTAAATCATAGAAGAATTAGATATGCTTCTGAGCAAAGGTGAGGGAGAGATGGCAATATGGGATTCAAAGTGAGGAAAACGATAGAAAAATATTATTCACCAAACTCATTGCAGGAATTCTTGTGTATCTAGTACACCTTGCAGGGATCTATATCAACTCAAGCCAGGGACATGGGCGTCATCGTAGACTGCTCAGGAGAGACTTTCCTCAACGTGCAGTTGCTTTTTAAAAAGCTAATAAGCTTAGATTGCATAAGGAATAGGATGTTAATAATATGAAGAATATTGTAATGCCTTTTTATAATCAGTGGTACTACCTTATCTCGGATACTTTGTATTATTGGTCATCTCTCAAAAAGGATATTGCAGAATTAGAGGGGGTTTAAAGAAGGGAAAAGAGGATGATTAGGGGCGTGGAAAAATTTCTATATGAAGACTGGAATTTGTTGATACATTGTATAGTCAGTTGCTTGGCTACACTTTCGTTCATTATGGAATATATTCAAGAGACCAAATAGTTATTTGTTAGAATCTACACTATATTTTTATTGGATTATAGCAATAAACCTATGTGATATCAGTCTCTAGGGAGCCATTCTGTGGATCTTTATTATATTCACTTCATAGAGAATCTGTGCTTCCAAAGTTACACCGTTTAAGCTATCATTTTATACCCTACCCATTTTCAAGTAAAGGGTACTGTGTACATCATCTGAAACTAGATTTGACCAATTAGCTTTTTTCCTTGTTTCTCTGGTACCATAGTGTACCTTTATCACTTTGTTCTCAACACATGCATTCCAGGTACATAGGGGCACGAAAGCACCTCATAGATTTGCACAAGGATAGAACAATTATGGTTCTCCACCTCTGGGACAATTCAGTACTGGCCTGTGAGCATAATTCCCTACGGTAAAGCACTCATAGATAAGACTATCGTCATGTCATGGAGGTCGTAGAAGTCACAGAATCCATGATTTCCAGCGACCTCCATGACACTGCCCCCCCCCACCCCCCCGCAGCTGACCAGCCATCATGTAGTATGAAAAACTGCAATCTGACCGAATTTGCTTCTTAAAGTGTACTGAGCATGCTCACACGAACTGAGCATGCTCAGTAACATGTGCTGAGGCCAGCAGTGGGAGACCCTTGCAGCAGCCCACCCTCCACAGGCCACTGGGAAGCCTCCTGCAGCTCCCCAGTAACTGCGGGCGATGGGACCCCACAACAGACCAGCTGCCAAAAGGGACTGCTGAGCTGTTCAGCCGCGAGCAGGCGCAGCGGCAGAGGGACCTTGAAGCTGCTCAGCCAGCCACCTCTGGAGGTGGCAGAGGGATCCCAGAGCTGCTTATCAGCTGCTGGAAAGCTCCCACCCACCCCCCATAACTCCCCAGCTGGCAGTGGCGAGAGGACCCCTCCATCTCCACAGGACAATGGGGACCCTGCACCTCCCAGCTACTGCAGGTGGGATGCATGGTAATGGACTCTCCTCCCTGCCTATTTAGTGAGGGATGATTTTAGTAAAAGTCAGGGATGGGTCACAGCTTCTGTGATCTCTTGTTTAGGTTAAATTAGTTGTCTCTGCGTGAGATCGACTTGATGCCTAGCAACCAGCTAGCATAACGCTACATAGTCAGAGGCTTAAACATAACCATTTTTGGTTACCATCCGTGACCCATCCATGGCTTTTACTAAAAATATCCATGACCAAATTGTAGCCTTATCCATCGGTCCTGGTCTTGACAGCTTCCTATTTTCTTAAGCCAAAAAGCGACTGCAAATGCAAGTGATTATGGGATACTTAGTAAAAGTGAGTTGGCTTATAAAAAAGCATAGGCCGATTTAGGCTATTTAACTGCTATCATATTTGTGCTTAATAGTACTTATGCTTAATGTATACTAATATATATAGTGAGGATAATACATATTAATATTGTATGATAGCCAGCATATATTGATCAATAGGTCCTCCCTTGTCACCATGATGATAATTGTAGTCAAGGCAACACTTTTGCCAAATTAACGTATGAAGCAGTGGGGAGGGCCTCTTTATATAATCTAAAATGTGTAAGCAGCCACACATAATTAACACACCTAAAACTACTCCACCTTGTAACACAAGCAAAACTTTAAATGCATCTTTTATCTAAATGTAGAAAATCAGTGTTTCAATATCCTTATCCAGGAAAACATAATTAAAGGATTTTTCTGACGTGCGCATATCATTGCTAATTTGAATAATGTGTGTGTCTTTCTGACCTTGTGATGTTTTTAAATTTAAAGTATGTGGATTAGTGTCACATTAAAAATTGTTAGATAAGTTACAGTTTCATCCTGGTATTGGGGCTCACTTTGGATGATACATTGATTTTGGAAAAACTAGGATCATTACAGCATGTCTGACAGTGCTATGTACATGAGGAGTAAAACAGAATTTTGGAGTAGTGACCTTACAACTGAGGTCTCCATGTACAAATTCCTTTTAATTAGTTACTACACAGTGCTGTCCATCCATATTATAGTTCACACTAGTGCCGGTTGTCACCATCTGATAAGCTTCTCCAGGTCGGAGTGACTAGCTAATTCCTAATGGAATTGCAGTGTCAAAGACATCACATCTTCAAATGTATCAATATTCCTTAATAAAACAATAATCCAGGTGTGGTTCTCTGCAAATTTGTGTTGCTGTGTGATCAGCAGTTGAGGTAGACCCTGTCATTCCTGTTAGATGCCACATTCCAGTTAAGCTACTGAATGGACAGTAACTAACTTGTCAAATATGACTGTCAGGATCTGATATTGATTTGTATGGTACTGGCACTGAGTAAGATTGTTTTGAATAAAATCTACCTCAATCAGGATGCAGTTTCATTCACCCCAGATTACAATTGGCACTAAAGGGAATCTGTCTACACAATTTAATTCCAATTGAAACATAGAGGATAATACCATTTAGCTGTTTATCACTACTAAAGTCAGGCAATTTCCTTTTTAAATGTTGCCTAGTGAGTTATGATAGTGAACCCATAACTCCTATACACGTAACAGTACAAATAACTACCAATCTGATTTTTCCTTGCTTTCATATTATTTCTTGTTAAAACAGCGTTGCAAGGTCATGCACCTTGTATACCATGTATCGTTCTGCAGTAGCTAGGCCCTCAATACCATGAAGTATTGGTTCTGAGAATTTTGCTGTTGCTCCCGCAGCTCCCAGTGGCTGGGAGTGGCAAACCGTGGCCACTGGGAGCTGTGGGGGGTGGGGGCATGCCTGCGGACAGTCAACATTCACAAAATGTCTTGTGGCCTGCAAGTTGCCCACCACTGCTCTAGAGTCTCCTATGTTGAAAGATTCCAGATTGTGGCTCAGTCTCTTGCCTGGATTACTTTTTTTTTTTTTAAACTGGGTCACGTGCTGTCAGGACCCTACTATTGAACCTAGGCCTGCCAGGTGGTTAGGTGGCATCTTTATCTGGTGTGCCAGGGTGATACTCTTAATTAGTTCCCCTGACCAACCACCTTAGTACTAAAGGCCTACAACAGGGGTAGGGAACCTTTTTTGTGCCAAGGGCCATTTGGACATTTATAATGTCCTTCACTGGCCGCTCCCCTTCCCCCCCCCTCCCCGCGGGCCGCTTCCTTCTCCCCCCCCCCCCCCCCCGAGGAAGCCCAGTCTGGCAACGGGAGCTGAGACTCCAGCTGGCAAGGGGCCAGCGGGGGAAACCCCAAAGCAGTGGCAAGCGGAGTGCTTAGCCCTGCACTGCTTTGGGGTTTCCCCGCTGGCCCCTTGCCAGCCGAGGTCCTGCCGCCTGCCCCAGTCAGCTCCCGTGACCAGCCTGGGTGTAGGGGGTGATGTCTCCCCCCTCCCAACCCAGCCTCCTGCCCCCCATGACTGACCCACCCAGCCCAGCCTCCTTCCCTCCTGCACCCACACCTCGCCCACCCCGGCCTCCCCCCCACACCCCATTGACCATCAGCTCCCCGCGGCACCGGCAGCCCCCCCCAGGTTCGAGCTGCCCCCGCCTGGCGGCCCACGCACGTTCCTGGCCGGCGGCTCCCCCAGGCACTTGCCGGCCTCAGCGCGGAGCCACGCCCGCCTGCCGGCCGGAGCACAGAGCCACCCCCGCGCGTCCCTGGCCGACGGCTCCCCCAGGCGCTTCCGGCCTCTTCGCCGAGCGCGGAGTCGCCCCGGGCTGCCGGGGGGGGGGGGGGGGGGATCCACGTTCGGCGAAGGGGCCGGGAAGCACCTGGGGGAGCCGCTGGCCAGGGACGCGTGCGGGCTGGACGGAAGGCTTTGGCGGGCCTCTGGTATGGATTGGTGTGTCAGCTACCCGACCATTCATGCACACTTAACTGCTGCTCTAGAGTGCCCCCTAAACCCCCGTGGTCACCGGGCATTACATGTGCACATTCCTGATAAGAAGCTACTATATTGATTGAACTATACAGTAATGATACATTTGCTTTTACACACTAACTAAATCAAGCCAGAAAAAATTGTCAAAAATGACAAATTTAGAACAATAGGTACATACATAAACTCGCTCTGCTTAATAATATACAGTTTAGCTAAGAGTTAGACCTGGCCCGGTTAGTTGGCTTTATAATAGCTCCATAGTAAGTTGCTGTCACGGATCCACAAGATGAGTGCTATGGGCCCCAGCTTTGAAATACTCTCTAGGAGGAACTTCAGTATGATAGACCTCTCCAGTGTAAACCATGTATCTTCATTGCCTCCTTAGACTGGCCCCCTAGGCCTGCAGCACTCCTCCTTCACACTGCAAGCTCCATTCAGTGAATCCAACTGGGACAGACTGATGGAGACGTGTATACTTTTTAGGGATCAAATCATCTCTCCCAACATTTGCAATGACACTCCCATGGTGTTGTCAAAACAGTGGGGTTCATTCATCATTTGGAACACAGCATAGAAAGTCCTTAGATTAGTACAGAGGAATGAAGATTAACGCACAGTTAATTCTGGTTAGCAGGGAGCCCAGCCAAGCTGTAATGAACTCTATTATTCATGCGCTGTTTCTCTCCGTCTGTCTGACCTACTTCATCAGACTCCCAAGTGTGCTCTGACTGCTTTCCACAGCCCACACTAGGCTATGCTTACACTAGCACTTTTGTCGACATAACTTATGTCACTCAGGGGTGTGAAAAAACACCCCTCTGCGTGACATAAGTTACACTGACAGAGCGCGGTCTATACCAGCACTTATGTCAATGGGAGACATGCTGAGGGTGGTTTAAATATGTTGATGGGAGAGCTTGCTCCTGTTGGCATAGAGCGGCTTCCCAGGAGATCTTACAGCAGCGCAACTGTGCTGCTCTAAGTTCTCTAGTGTAGACATCGCCTTAACTTCCACCTCTCTCCCTCCCCACAGTCTCTTGTTTTCTAGCAGGTGAAATGCTGTTCAGCCATCCTCTGGGTCATTGCTTGCTAGGTGTCAATATCCAGGCAATTGCATCTGCCATTGTATTCTGAAGAGCTCCATTGGTATGAGGATTAAAGCCCAGGCAACACCCATATCTGTGTATCTCTGCCTGCCTGAGAGAGAACAGTCTCTTTTCAACCATGCATCACGTAGGAGAAACAGGCACAAACAGGTCTCATAAAAATATTACAAAAATTCCCACTTGGTTGCAGTTGCACACTTAATTGTCCATTTGTGGAAGGTTAAAATGTAGTGGAACGGTTGGTTTTTCATAAAACACTTTTTATCTTTTCTTTTTCCGATGTCTGGGATTTCTTCACTGTCCACTGATATCTTCTGGTGTCTCCAGCCTGTGGGGCGTGCCATTAAAGTTTAAGTCAGTTAACATGAAATACTTTTTTTGTTTTATATTTCTTGTTTTCACTAATCCACATTTATACACAGATGAACTTGGTTTATTTACAGTGTATAGTGACCAAGTTGCTTCTTGCACAAACTATATTGTGCATACGATAGAAGAATGACTTGGATTTTTACTCTTAATTCCCTTCCCCTTTATTAAAATACATTTTGCTTTTTGTTCTTTTTTTCCCAATTCTTTAGCACTAATATATGTTTTAGATGCTTTCATAATTTTTGCATACAGACATTGATTTTTACTCCCTTAACATACAGATTACTAGTTTCCCATAATATAGCACTTGACTGCTAAAATAGATGATCAGCTTTTATTCTGAGAGGAGTTGTGTTGCTCTCCCCTACAGGCTAAGCACTCTGTGTTAAGGAGAGAGTTAGCAACATTTTTTTACCTAAACTTTTTAGAGTTAATCTACTTGTGTTAGAAATTAATTTTTTGTTAAACATTAGGAAGCACAAACTTTAATAAATCTATACATTTTCCTTTAACATAGCAAAAAAGAAAATAGTATAAAATATAAAGCAAAATGAAGTTTAAATGCAGGTTTATGCAAATCCTCTTTGAGGGTAATACATTTTCATTATATTTGTTTGTGCTTGGGAGACATAGAAACCTGTTGAGATTTATTTGGTTGGATTTAACATTTTGCAGCATAACAAGACATAATATACATTGCTTTTAAGCATTTGGGCTATAATGAATTTATAACTATATTTTAATAATAAATGTGAAAACAAGTTTATAAAAAACGTATTTTATTAACATTAACTTTTCATGCTAAAGTTTTTCACCTTTGCTTTTTTCCTTTTAAAAAAACCTTTTGATTAATAAAAAATGATCTTTTTGTTTGCAACTGCATTATTTATTGAGGCATAAATATATGCACATGTATTATAATGGAGACCTTTTGAACTTTACAAAAAATGTGTATTATCACGTATATGTTCCAACCATAATATTAGAATAGCACTTAAAGTATTTTTTATAATTGAGTGAGAAACTGGCTTTTGTTGTGACAGTATAAACAAAAATTAGTCAGATGACACACACAACTTACAACTGCTATTTATGCTTAATGCATACTAATATATATAATATGTTTTGGATAATGCATGTTGTTATGATGTATGCAATAGCCAGCATATGTTGGTCCACAGGATAGTTAGAGACTTAGAAAGGAGATGAGTCAGATGGACATAACTATATAAAGTAATGCATGGTCTAGGGAGGGTGATCAGGAATCCTTGTTCTCTGTTCATACTGGAAGAACAAGGGGATGATTCGTGAAATTAGAAGCTGGTGAAATTCAAAATCAGTAAAAGGAAATACTTCTTTACACACTGCGTGATGAAACTGTGGAACTCACTGTCACAGGAAGTCATTGAAGCTAACAATTTAAGAAGATTCAAAAAGGGATTGAACATTTATATGGATATCAAGAAAACCCAGAGTTTTTATTAATTTGCATTAAAATTGTGTGGAGTAATATTAAATTTCATGTTTCAGATCTTAATCAAATCAGGATGAGACATATTGCGGGTCTGGGGGACAGAGTACCGCACACTGGCCTGCTGCAAGTTCTTGCTCCCTCCTCTGTAGCATCTGCTGCTGGCCACTGTCAAAGACAGAATAGTGGATAACATGGATCTGTGATCTGAACCAGTATGGAAATTCCTTTATTCTTAATGAGCCAGGACAGCCCCCTGTCTCTGTCTAAACAAAGCAATCAATCTATGTACAGAATTATAGTTTGTGCAGCTTTATGTCCCTTGCTCATGAAACAATTATAATACATTTTTTAAGAGCCCTCCTTTACTCCCTCATGATGTGTGTGCTTCCCATGGTTGAGTAATTGTATAATCTTATAGCTGTTGTTAACTGTCTTGTTGCTAGAGTTGATTGGGATTTTCCAATGAAACACTTTTGTCAGAAAATGCCAATTAATTGAATGCAATAGTGTTCATGGGGAAGGTTTGGTTTCAACAAATTTTCCCATTTGAAATTTTTGTTTTTTGGGTTGTTGGGGTTTTTTTTGGAAAATTCTGTTAACGTTTTCATTTTTCATTTTCCAGTTTGAAACAAGTTTTTGTTTTGGAATTGTAATTTATATCTATATATATAAAGGTCAAGTGGTGTATGTATGTGTGTATGTATGTATGTATGTATGTACGTATGACTGCGAACTCCTCCCGCACCGTTTGAGCCAGAGACTTGAAATTTGGTACAGTGAGGGGTCTTGGGGTCTAGATGCTGGTAAGGGTCGAAAAATTTTCGGATCTCACCTCTGACGCCCCCCAGGGGTGAAAGTCTTTCAGGGCCAATCACATCAGCTGGGCGGTTAGGTGGTGATGATGTCATAATACCCCCCTCCAACAGACACCTCACTCGCTCAGCTCACCCCTCCCTCCTCCAATGGAACCCCGGAGATCCCTCAGTTCTCTACCCCTCCCCCCTCCCAACGGAACCCCGGAGATTCCTCCGTTCTCTGCCCCTCCCCCCTCCCAACGGAACCCCGGAGAGCCCTCAGTTCTCTGCCCCTCCCACCTCAACCCCGGACTCCATCAGCTCTGTGCCCCCCCCCCCCCACCTGCGAAGGTCCCCGGAATCCCTCGGCTCTGGGCCCTCTCCCCGCCTGCGACGGATCTGAGTTGGGTTTGGTGGGACGGTAAGTGAGGTGGGGGTGTCGGGTTCGGTCGGGGGGGTGAGGTGGGGGTGTTGGGGTTGGTCAGGGGGTGTTGCGGTTGGTGGGGGGGTGAGGTGGGGGTGTTGGGTTTGCTTGGGGGGGTGAGGTGGGGGTGTCGGGTTTGGTTGGGGGTAAGTGAGCCGGGGGGGTGTCGGGGTTGGTCTGGGGGGGTGGGAAGGTGTCGGGGGGGGGTGAGGGGTGTGGTGTGGGTGTTGGGTTTGGTCTGGGGGGGGGAAGGTGTTGGGGTGGGTGCCCAGACCAAACCCGACACACCCCCCCCGGCTCACTTACCCCCCCGACCAAACCCGACACCGCCACCTCACCCCCCCACCAACCGCAACACCCCCTGACCAACCCCAACACCCACCCCTCACCCCTCACCCACCCCAACACCTTCCCACCCCCCCAGACCAAACCCGACACCCCCTGGCTCACTTACCCCCCGACCGAACCTGACACCCCCACCTCACCCCCCCACACCAATCGCAACACCCCCAGACCAAACCTGACACCCCCCGGCTCACTTACCCCCCGACCGAACCCGACACTCCCACCTCACCCCCCCAAGCAAACCCGACACCCCCACCTCACCCCCCCACCAACCACAACACCCCCTGACCAACCCCAACACCCACACCTCACCCCTCACCCCTCACCCACCACGACACCTTCCCACCCCCCCAGACCAAACCCGACACCCCCCCGGCTCACTTACCCCCGACCGAACCCGACACCCCTACCTCATCCCCCCAAGCAAACCTGATACCCCCACCTCAACCCCCCACCAACCGCAACACCCCCTGACCAACCACAACACTCACCCCTCACCCCCCCCAACACCTTCCCACCCCCCCAGACCAAACCCTACACCCCCCGGCTCACTTACCCCCCGACCAAACCTGACCCCCCCAAGCAAACCCAACACCCCCACCTGACCCCCCGACCAAACCCGACACCCCCCCCCCCCCGGCTCATGGTGCACTGTGTAGCACACAGATTATTAAATACACTGTTCGGTCGGGGGGTGAGGTGGGGGTGTCGGGTTTGCTCAGGGAGTGAGGTGGGGGTGTCGGGTTTGGTCGGGGGGTGAGGTGGGGGTGTTGGGTTTGTTTTGGGGGGTCAGGTGGGGTTGTCGGGTTTGGTCGGGGGGTAAGTGAGCCGGGGGGTCTTGGGGTTGGTCGGGGGGGTGGGAAGATGTCAGGGTGGGTGAAGGGTGGGTGTTGGGGTTGGTCAGGGGGTGTCAACTGTCTGCCCCCTCCCCACCTCCGACTGACCCGAGCAACGCCGGGCACTTATGCTAGTATTTATATAAATGGAAAGTATGTGTTTGTGTGTGTGTGGTAGAGAGATCTTCCCTTCTCTCTCTACCTAGGGTAAAGAGAACGGTCTCTCATACAAGACCAAATAACTGCAAGCTGCTTTCCCAGCCTAAGTTATTCTTCCCTCCCCCCACCCCCAACACCCCCACTTTACCAGTTAGGTATTGGGGACCATGCTGCCACCATTCAAGTGAATCTCCAAGACCCTGGAGGGGGGCACCTGAACTCCCCAACTCCCTTTCCCTCTCTGCCTGAGAGATCGGGACACTTAACGCTGCTTCACTCTTCCCTGATTAGCCTTGGAGCCTGCCAGATCCAACGCTTAGATCACTTTACTAGAATTACCAGACAATTCTTATAGGTATAAAAGTTTAATAAAGAAAAGAACAAGTATACAATTACAATACAACTTCACAGAAATAGAGCTCTCTAACCCCATCCCTCTGAAAGGCTAGTGACACCCTAGATCAGGTACAAAAACTTCTGAAATCAAAATGTTACTTACAGTCAGCCTAATCTTAGGAATATAAGGGTGCTTCATCTCTCCCACAGCTAGGAGAGAAGAGAAGAGCTTTCATAGCTGGAAAAAAGGTTGAGCTCACCCAAAAGCTCTGGGGGAACTGAACCTGACTTCCTGGTTCTTCCTCAAGGTGGGCTGCTCTGACGTCACCCCCCCCCCTCTCAATTAACCCCTAACAGGTAAAACAACCCTCCCAGGCACTTCACACTTATGACTGTGCATGAAGGAAAAAGCTGAAATAGAAATGTTTCAGTAGACTCTACCTAATATTTTAAATCAAACTATTGGTTTGCAAAGGTTTTCAAGATTTTGACAATCTTCCTAATGCAAGGACAGGGCGGGAAAAAATCAAACTCTTGTGGGATGGGAAAGTGTTTCCCATGTTGTTCTATTTGATATTCCCTTATGTCATGTCTGAAATTACTGTCATGGGTCCTTAAAATTCCACCTGGCCCCACAGAAAGTGAGTGTTCTTTTTTTTCAGTATAAGAGCACAATATAATTCAGTAGAAATGACCCTACTGGTGAGGGGCACTTTTAAGCCTCCACTGCTGTCATGTGTAAGCTCCTCAGGAAAAGGATCATGTTTTTACTTGTATTTGTATGGTGGGTCAGCAAGAACTTGTGGGTGCAATAGGAAATAATAATGGGTTGTTGATCTTCAAAAGACTTTTTAGTGCTCAACATTTTGAAATTTCCCTTTTAATTTTTGTAATCACTGCATGCACCTTTCCCAATCTGATCCATGCATTGTAGGGATTTTCAGACCATAAAGGATAGATATCCTGACAGTTCAACAAGAGACATTTCAATCTCAGCTGAAAGTTTGAATGCTATAAAAATAAATAGAAAATACAGTATACGTGTGCAAATTACTTTTCCAAAAAGCAAAAGACATTCTTAGCATCTGCCTGTCTACTGATCTTTTGCATTCTTTTTACTACCTATTGTATTACCTTATGTAGAATCTGTTTCACATCTAAGTAGTATGTAATGTAATGAAGTTATAACTTTACCCAGTTCAATTTGGCATAGGCTTTAAAATTAAACAGCTTACATGTATGTAGGGTATGTCTATACTACCTGTTGGATTGAGTGGGGGGGTCGATTTATCGCATCTAGTCCAGACACGATAAATCATAGACCCATAGACTTTAAGGTCAGAAGGGACCATTATGATCATCTAGTCTGACCTCCTGCAACGCAGGCCACAGAATTTTACCCACCCATTCCTACAATATACCTCACCTATATCTGAGCTATTGAAGTCCTCAAATCTTGGTTTAAGGACTTCAAAGTACAGAGAATCCTCCAGCAAGTGACCCATGCCCCCTGCTGCAGGGGAAGGCAAAAAACCTCCAGGGCCTCTTCCAATTTGCCCTGGAGGAAAATTCCTTCCCGACCCCAATATGGCGATCAGCTGAACCCTGAGCATGTGAGCAAGACTCGCCAGCCAGACACCCCGGAAAGCATTCTCTGTAGCATCTTAGACCCCATCTCCTCCAACTTTCCATCATATACCACCAGGCCCCTCTATTTCCATAGTCAAGGATCAGTTTCCAAAATTATGTTTTCCCATCACACCATCTCCTCCATAAACTTATCAAGCTTCATCTTGAAGCCAGCTAGGTCTTTTGCCCCCACTGCTTCCCTTGGAAGGTTGTTCCAGAATTTCACTCCTCTAATGGTTACAAACCTTCATCTAATTTCGAATCTAAATTTCCTGTTGACCAGTTTACATCCATTTGTTCTTGTGGCCACATTAGTACTGAGCTTAAATAATTCCTCTACTTCCATGGTATTTATCCCTCTGAAATATTTGTAGAGAGTAATCATATCTCCCCTCAGCCTTCTTTTGGATAGGCTATACAAGCCCAGCTCCCTGAGTCTCCCCTCATAAGACAGGTTTTCCATTCCTCGGATCATCCTAGTAGCCCTTCTCTGCACCTGTTCTAGTTTGAATTCATCCTTCTTAAACATGGGATACCAGAACTGCACACAGTATTCCAAATGAGGTCTCCCCAGTGCCTTATATAATGGTACTAATACCTCCTTATCCCTATTAGAAATACCTCGCCTAATGCAACCCAAGACCGCATTAGCTTTTTTCACAGCCATATCACATTGGCGGCTCATTGTCATCTTGTGATCAACTAATACTCCACGGTCCTTCTCCTCCTCTGTTATCGACGACTGCCACTCCCCCAGTGCTATCCCATCGACTCTGGTACTCTACCTTGGCGAGAGGCACAGGCGGAGTTGACGGGAGAGCATCAGTTAAGACACTGCGGTGAGGAGAACTAAGTACATTGATTTAAGCTACTTTATTCACATAGCTGAAGTTGTGTATCTGAGATCAATGTCCCTGTCACCCCCCCCCCACACACACACACACACTGTAGACCAGGCCTAAGATACTTTGATCCCTAAAGTACTGTAGAAAAAATATTAACTGATCCACCACTAACATGTATCAGCTGTTGGAACAGTGTACAGTAACACCAAACAGCAGAACAGGAAGTGAGTAAGAATCCCACCCCCAAAATTATAATTTGTTCAGGTCAGTGGGATAATGCCCTTATTCTTGTCTTTTGCAGATTTAGGTCCAGCAGGAGAAGTGAAGACTTAAAATGCCAGCTTTTAATTTTGTCTATTTTTTTCAATCCCTTTCTCACATATGGTTTCCTTGATTGCATGACAAGGTGGGAATCGGGTGCTTTACTCATTAGTTAGTGTGTTGAACTTGTTTAAAGGCAGGTGAATATTAATTATCATAATTAAAGTAAAACATTTTATGAATGGACAAAGAGGAGTGTGTTTGGTCCTGCCATGCAGGTGTCAAAGTGGATGTGTCCATGTTATGAAATAAACCAGGGGTTCTCAAACTTGGGGTTAAAAACTTTTAGCTCCGTGGGACTGACAGCTCCCAGCCCCCATTAAATTAAATTACCTCCGATTTTTAATGTATAAGGGGGTGTCATACTCAGACTTGCTGTGTGTGAAAGGGGACACTAATACAAAAAGTTTGAAAACCACTGAAATAAGCCAAACAATAATAAGAGAATGTGAATAAGCATAAGGATAATGTGTAAGAATACTTGATGAGTGAGCTTTGAGAAATGCACACAAATATGGTGCTTTCAATCATATCCATTACACAACTGTATATAGTGACAATCATTTTATTAACTAATCATTTTTCATGATTTTGAACAAGAATATGCTGAGTTATAATAGCAAATCTTTTTTTTTAAGTGTTGGAAGTGATTATAGAATTCAGGGCTTAAGCCAGTATCTTTTAGGGGTTACAAAGAGACTTTACTGCATGTCAGGTGATCTCATAACTGTCTAGTGGTGGGTTTCTATCTCCTTCCTTTGAAACATCTGGTTCTAGCCGTTGAAATGGAATACTGGACTTGGTGGATCATAAATTTAATCCAGTATAGCAATTCCCCTGTAGGGGACTGCCATATTCACAAATTATGTTCATTTCCTTAGTACATATTATTTGTACTGTGATAGCTCCTGGGAGTCCTGGGCATAGACCAGGACCCAAGTATGGTAGGTTCTGTACAAACAGAGAACAGAAAGATGGTCTCTGCCTCAAGAAGGTTGCAATCTAAGCAAATCTTCCTTATATTTGTTTCTGTGTTTTACCAGAAGTCATTCTAAATTCATTAAAATAGAAAGGTTGAGAAAAAGGATCTTTACGTGCCCATCTTTTTGATTAAAGGATTATTCTCACTGTGACATTTCATTTAACTCTTTTGCATATACAAATGTCCTTTTATTTCATTAGGCCACTGTTTTCCCATCTTCAAAACTGAGGGACACATCACAGTGCTCCGTCCTTATTTAAAACAACAACAACAACAACAAGCCATTCACTTAAGGCATCCAAATTTGAAAAATTTGGCCTTGGTTTATAGGGACTTATGGGCTGCATAAATCTTTCTAACCATGATTATGGATGGAAATTCTGAATTGTCCTATTATTGTGCTAGCAGGTGCTACAAGGCATTTTTACAGTACAAGTACAGAAAAAGGTCATTTTCCACATTATTTAGAGAGCTATCAAGGCAAACACAGATCGTATAACTTACTAAGTCACACTCAAAGATACCATTGGTTTTCTGGTGTGTTCTACCGATGTTAAGCTGTATTGCCTACTGGAGAAATATTTTGCCAGGCTCCATGTTCTGTACTGCAGGAAAAGCAATGCCTCATTCATATGAAACATCTTACTCCAGTAGAAATGTACAAAATATAAAGTAGGTTAAAAATAGTGGAAAACCCACATCTAGCCAAATGTATGATCAGAAAAGGAACACCTAAAATATTTTTAAAATGTGTGTTAGTGAAACAAGTTAAAATATTTCTTTTCTTTTCTCTGGTAGAGAATACTGGCAAAATAATACTCTATACTTTAAGTCAAAGAATGTCTGAACTGATAGGAGAAATATTTAAAATGTCATCTAATATATCATTTGAGTTGACAGGTTCCTACATCCCAATCCCTGCAATACATCACTAAACACACTACCATATAATCCAGTGGTGGGCAACCTGCGGCCCATCAAGGTAATCCCCTGGTGGGCTGCCAGACAGTCTATTTACATTTGTATGGTCTCCCACTGCTCCCAGTGGCTGTGGTTTGCCATTCCCAGCCAATGCCTCCCCAGCTGCGAAGCAGTGATGGCCACAGGGACGTGCCTGCTGCTGCTTCCCGCAGCTCCCATTGGCTGGGAATGGCGAACCGTGGCCAGTGGGAGCTGCAGGCAGCCATGCAAACGTAAACAAACTGGCAGCCTGCCAGCAGATGACTGACAGGCTGCATGCAGCCCGCAGGCCGCAGCTTGCCCACCACTGACATAATGACATCACATTCATCATCACATCCATTCTACAATAAATCTGTGCTAAGTCCTGAAGTCCTTTCTGAGGCGGAACGCTGACAAGTATTGTAAACTATTGTGTTGGAAATAAATTAATTAGCAAGGAATTAATGATCAAAGTGAGAGTCTATCAAAGAACTTGAGGGCATCGTGTTTAGAAAAGAGGGCCACACATGTTTAAAGAAATACACAAGCTTCTGTACTTTACTGGATCAGTCTGGTGCTGTGTGCAAGCTCAGTTTTCAAATGCCAGTCCTTTTTGATGAACTGTGTTCAAGAAAAACTTTTTCCAGTGTGAGAAATGTATCGCTAGAATTCTCTCCTGTCCGAAATGGGTTACGTATTTGTGCTGAAACTAGGGGCAGGAAGGAAGGAAGGCATCAGACTGAACTACAAAGTTTGCAAACGGTAAGCAATATCACAGTAATCATGTCATCATTGAAATGCAGCTGTTTCTGGTGTAAAGTCAGGTGCCAATGAGCATATTCAATATTGCACAAAGCTGGGTGACCGAAAAAAGCCTGAGATATGTCACTACTGTTGCATAGTTTCCTTTGATATGTTTGTTTTAATGTCCTTGGAGAGCAGATAGGACAATAAATTCCATCACAGCAAATTGCACTGAGCTCAGGATTTTCTTCAGGAGGAAGAGCTGAGTCAACGCTGCCAATATCTGAACTGGTTCCACAGAGTCTAAGTATTTCAGACCTGATGGATGGCCTGTACAGCTGACTCCTTGAGATCATTAGACTTTAATAAAGTGAGAACTATATTGGTGGGATTGACATTTGAGGTCAAACTAAAGACCATTCACCCAGAGCTGTGAATACCAATCTACTCGTCCCTTCACCTGTCCCATCTCTGCAGATTTTCTGAGAAGCTGGCTAGAGCTGCAGGAATTACATACTTTTACTGCATTATGCTCTCAAGGAGATAATCTAAATGCAATTTGTCTACTCTATGATGCCTAGCCCACAGCGGAGATTTCAACCCTTCCCTTTGTTGCACTTCTGGTGTATAACTATGATTTCCTAATTACATTTTAAAACCATTTAGTTTTCTCTTCAGCATCCTCTCACTAGGTGTGCTTCATTCATGTTCAAGAACACTTTGCTATTAATTATTTCTTACATATCTGTAAATAGGTCATTTTCTCTTTATATATAAAAATTCTCTGGTTAATCAACCATTATTGTCTTGACAGCCTCTTTAAAACATCCACCTGATTGTTTTGTTTCTATAGACTTCATCTACCTCTGTATTTACAAGGTTGGGGGTTACTTGTGATGTGACATTACTTGCCTATAATTTATACATAAGGAGAAAACTTCTGTTAAAACGCCAGAAGAAAACTACAAATTCCTAATATTGAACTGCAACCATATTAAAAAACCCAGCTTGAAATGTGTTTGCTTCCTTACCACCTGCTGCAGCAAGGAAACACAGCGATAAAACCCAAAATACTGAAAGGCCGTGGTGTCAGCCTCAGGGCAACTGTTGGGAAAGTGACTGTAAAAATCAATCTCCTGTAGCCCAGCAACATCCTCAACCTGTGGGTGAGTCCTTCACAATCCTAGATGCCTCTTTGTTTCCTGACTTAGAGATGTGGTTCCACACACTAGGCCAGCGGTTCTTAAATTGTGGGTCAGGACCCTGTCTCACTAGGGGCACCAGGGCTGGCTTAGAGTTGCTGGGGCCCAGGACTGAAGCCAACCTGAGATCCACTGCCCAAGGTGAAAGACTAAGCCCAGAGGCTTCAGCCCTGGATGCCAGGGCTCAGGTTACAGGCTTCTTACCTGGGGCTGAAGCCCTTGGGATTCGGCTTTGGTCCCCTTGCCCATGGGGTGGGCCTTAGGCCAGCTCAGACTTTGGTCCCCCTTTCTGGGATCGAATAGTAATTTTTGTTGTCAGAAGACAGTTGCCGTGCAATGAAATTTGAGAACCCCCGCACTAGGCAACACCTGTATACTCAAATTCCTATTGCTAGTAAATGTCACAATTATGCAATTCTCTTGACTTCAATGGAATTATTTATATCAGGCTGAGAGCAGGGAAAGCAGATGTCATGGATGCAAAGAATGTTCATCCTGCAAATTTGTGACTCTGTGCCAGAATTCAAATGAGACCTCTTCAGGCCTGGCTGAACTCAAACCTGACTTCAGCGGTACATTTTTTTAGCAGGATGGTGTCCTCTCCTACGGAGTGAGGGATTCTGTTAAGTTGTTGTCTCATCCAGGAAATATGGATTTCCTCTTTTTGCGGGAGCTACCCTTCACTAGATGTTTTCAACAACAGAACATAAAGTGCAGATTGTTTTGCTCCACAGTAGTCAAGGACCTATAACCAGGTATCTCTCTTCCATACTGGCAGAAATGCTTTCCTTTACTCTGACTCCAAAAGTATGAAGAAAGAAGCATCTAGACAGCTCAAGTGATTGTAATTGCTCCAGCATAGGTCAGATACAAATGGCACCAATATGTGTTAGCCTCGTTCAAGGAAGAGTCTGTCTTTATGCCATTGATGCCAGATCTCATATATTCTCCATCTGGGTTTGAAGTCTCCTCACCTACATAGTGGTGTGGTTTGAGTTGCTAGGAGAAGAATTGTTTTTCCTTATTTGTTTTCTAATGGGAGTTGCTGGTACTCAGCATGTGGCAGTGGAGGTGAATTTTTATTTTATTTTAGGATGCTTTATCATATTATAGCAAGTACTGTCTGAGAAGAAGGATGATCTTTTGGGTAAGACACTGGGCAAGGACATGCTACATCATCACAATAGTCCAAGGTTTTGATTATTGAGAGAGTCTGACCATTCATCAAGTAGTAAGCAACAAAAGCAAACAACAGTTTTAGTGGACCTTCAGCAAGTTATTTCCTTTATGGTGATATATACAGTAATCCTAATAAATATTCTTTGTACAACACACTGTGAATTACACACCAGCATATTAACTTGTACTCTGTCATCTAAGCCACCATTTCCCTGCCACTAGCACAGTGAGAAAATAATTTTTCAGTCAAAAACTAAGAGTGATGATTAAGTTATTAATGGGTCACCACTGAGAGATTTTAAAGAAATCATTCCAACTGCTGGTTATTGTGCAGAAGATCTCCTAGATTTGGAAGTCATTTTCTGACTCAAATACTACTTTAAAAAGTAACAGAATCTAGGATTTGCTGAAAAGGTTAGAAGTTAAAGAATTAGAATGATGGCTTACCAAAGCTTACACATATTTTATTTCTTTTAATGCATCATTTCCCCCAAAATAGCCTCTAATGGATTCTCGGACGATCCCTGGATCTTTGCTTTTTCTAGAGGCCATTTCTAATATTATTTTTGATAGGGTAAAGTGCATCCATATAGATGTCTGCTTTATTGAATGTTCTGAATCCTCGCTGGAAAGCTGCACTTGGGTTGTCATCCTATATATATATAAATAAGTCGAAGACTTCAATTTTATATTTTTATATATATATATATAAAATTGACTTTCAATTCTTCAAGTGAAACATTCCAAAGAGTATTTCATTTCAGTCCATACAGATTTAGAGCTTGATTCAAATCTTTGACCCACTATAACCATCTACTTAATTCAGCCCATCAGGGTTAGAATTTCAGATGACCCTGGTGAGGAAGCTGTTTAAGGGCTCACCCTGAAACTCCTAGCTCCTCTGTAAGTACCTGATGGGCTAACTTCTTATGAGATTACGTCGCTGTAGAATCCATAAGGCCAAACCATTGTGTTAGGCAAATACAAATACAAAGTGAGGGTGCATCCTCACATTGAAGAGCTTACATATGACACATGCTAAAGGGATACTATGAGTGGGGACTGGGGAGTGTCGTGGCACATTTTGCTAGGAAACTGATCCATTATGTGAAAGGGAGGGAGGGATTTTAGTAGCCTAGGGAAGGGTGGCAGTTCAAAATGGGGGGAGAGATGGTAACGCTGAAGAGGGTGGAAGTGGTAATGACAGAGGGATAGATAACTAGCGGGTTCAGTGCAAACATTTTTCAGTGACCAAGAGTCTTGTAGCACCTTATAGACTAGCAGATTTTAGGGATCATGAGCTTTCGTGGGTTAAGACCCACTTCATCAGATAAATGAAGTGGGTCTTAACCCATGAAAACTCATGATCCCTAAAATCTGTTCGTCTATAAGGTGCTACAAGACGCTTTGTTGCTTTTGCAGATCCAGACTAACACGGTACACCTCTGATACTATTTTTCAGTGAGACACTGATCCCCTGCAGAGCAAATGTGATTCCTTCTTGAAATGTGCTAGCAGTAAAGCCTTTTTCTCTCTTTACCTTCCTTTCTGAGTTCCATATGTTTTACGCCTGTCTGAAATACCTTCCAACTTCTATTGAAACTAATGTGCTAGGTGGCCATTGGGACTGGGGAAGCCAGGAATCCTTCAGGTGTTTGACGACTTCAATCCCCTCAACCATCCATTTCCCCATTTTGGGGCCCCGTGCTGCTCCCACTGAACTCAGAGTGAGTAAAAACAGCAGGGCAATAGAGCGATGAAGACCCCCAGGTGGAGTGAAAGTGAGAGGACAATGAGGGGGAGATGAGGCCCTTCATGCAGAGTGTGTGTTGAAAGGGAAATGAGTCACTGAGGTATCATGAGCAGATGGGATCCTCTGGGGGAGGGAGGAAGAGAGGGTAGCCAGTTCTCACTCATAATAGTCCATGTGCCTCGGTTGTAGTAGTGGATGCTCAGCACCTCTGAAAATCAGACCCCAGGTATCGAAAGTTGAACACCCAGAAATGCACGCCTCAGTTTCACAGTCTGTAAAATTAGGATCATTACGCTTCTGTGTGTCACAGTGACATTGTGGACACTTGGAGATTTTGTGGCTTTGGAGACACTCTTGGAGTATAAAGTTCTTATTTATTATTACTGGAGAAATGAGGAATGTGGGAGAGAAAGTGAGTGGAGGGCAAAGGAGAATGGATGTAAGTGAAAATAAAGAGATGGTGAGATATTGCATTTCCCCCAAAACCTGCATTCTCTTGTTCTATGGATGTGATAGTTTCAGTCAGGGCTTGAGTGGAATGAGAGCTATCATACGTTGCTATGTTGAGAAGAAAGAATAAGAAAGAAGATAAACTTAACCCATTGAGAGGAATTGTGCTAAAGCCTAGTCCCTCTATTTATATGGAGTTGTCTGAGATTGTAAAATGATTGCTATGAAGAAAATTGGAGACTGTAAATATTGTAAAAGCCTGTTTCAAAGAAGTATGAGGTTTTGCTTAGAATATTGATAACCTCTAAAAATCTTTCTGCAGCAATAGCATAATTTTCCTTTTGTTAGACGATAACACTGTAGCAGAAACCTGGGAATGTAAAGAAACCATCCATATATTCACCACCACAAAGACATTCCTTTGATCATTTAGGTCAGTGTGTAAAAGTACAATATCCAAACTAACTAAATCTAATACTTGCATGGTCTGAACTGTAATTTCATAAAAATGCTATTTTTACAAATTGCTTTTAAATGGTAGTTTTAGATTCAGAGGTTGGTGAATGATGTAGTCATATAGCACCTCAGCAGGAATACATTAGACAGCACAGGAGATGCAAACTTAAGTTGTGTGCATTATATAGAAAGATGGATAGCTTTATCCTTGTTGACCTTCAGTGTATAACATATAGACATGCTTCTTGTTTGCAGAGCCAGAGAAAGGCGAACTGGAGGCTGTATATTTTTATTTCACTCACTACACCCTAACATATCTAGGTTAGTCTAAAATGAAGTATTGGTCTTTTTATAGCTTTTGCTTCTACCAATTGTTAGATGTTCACTCTTGCAGAGAAAAGTCATTGATACCACTACAAGATGAAGAAAGTTCCATTGATTTTCCTGGCATCTTGTGCTTACCGCTAATGCACTCACCAGCCAAACAGGTAGGGCTACCTCATATAACAGATCTGGCTGTGTCCACAAAATACTTTAGACAGTTGTTTTCAACACCCAGCATCAGCACTGCTATATGTGAAACATTGGTTATTTGCAAAAAAATAGGTAATGGGCAAATAGTCCATTGTTAATTTTATCTTTTAATCAGAAAGTGCAGAATAGAGAATGATCCTCCTGACTTCCGTGGATATAAACTTAAATCTGTCCAGCAAGGAAATGTGGTAATGAATGGAAGATCCTTAATAAATCAAATGCCTTATTATGCCATATTGAGGTTATATTTAAGACTTCAAAATAATTCACATTGCATAGCAGGATTTTTTTAGAGAATTAAAAATTTGGTAAGTGCTGTTGCTATAGATGGCTACAATTCTTTCTTGTGGAATTTCGAATAAAATGTCAGGAATGATGTATGGTGTTTGCTTTCTTAATACCAATGGTGTCAAGATGCAGAAAAATCTTCTTGAATGAGAATTAGGATGACTTTTTGACCCTATCTTAGTTTTTTCCAATGGAATTACTGTTTATAGTTCCAGAAGGAATGACTAGCCAACAACCATATTTTGTTCTTTAAAATGGGTGAAATCATTTGGAGCCAAACATCTTGTGTGGAATATCAGGCTAAGTGATGTAGAGTTAAATGTAATACACTGGAACAAAAATAGATGTTTTGTGTTTACAGAGACCAAAACAAGACTAAGACCCCTTGGAAACCAGTAGAGGTTTTGGATACTCAAGGAATACAGGATCGGGTCCTAAGTAATGAAATTATCTGCAGTGATACTTATGAAGGAGAACATAATGGTGCTAGATGTGAGATTGTATTGTAGGACAAAAAGGAAGGTTAGATAATCACTGAGGACAGTGCCAACTAAGTGGCTAAAAATGTCCCTTAACTGGCCAGCTAGGGGTTCCTCACATGTGGAGGATATGCAGATTGTATAAAGCCATCTTAGCTGGCTCCTCTGTCACTCCAGTGTAGAAGTCATGGCCAGGGAGAAGGGGTGTCACCAGTGGTGATTCCACCAGGAGTACCGATCTTTAAGGGTTATAGATAGATGGCATCATCTATTGGTTTTGCACTCCCTACCCTCCCAACTTCAGTCGATGCTTATTGGGTGCAGCTCAGAATGGGGGCAGGGTGAGGGCGTATTGAATAGGAAAGTTGGCATTCATAAGGAATTAATTAATTATTACCCACTTTAGCAGCTTTTAAATTGTTTGTTCGTTGAGGGGGAACGATCCACATCTTTCAAAATGGAACTGAAAATGGTGAACCCTAAGTGCCAGATTTTCAAAGGTGGACACAACTGGTGCTGTTGTAAGAATGCATGTGCACCGCTTGCATCCACCAAACTTTTCATTTGGATGTGCACATGTGAACTTGTCTGCACAAATTGGGGAATGTCATGCCTATAAACCCTGGGATTCAATGGGAGTACAGTGAGGTCAATATGAATTTTGCTTTTGTAAGAAGTGCAGGTTCTTCTTGAGTGGTTGTTCATGTCCATTCCAATAGGTGTCTGTGCGAGCCACGTGTACAATCATCGGACATTTTTACCCTAGTGGTACCCGTCGGGTCGGCTGTGGAGCCCTCTGGAGTGGCACTGTTATGGCAGCGTATACTGGTCCCAATGAAACACCCCCACCCCAGCGCTGCCCCGCCGAAACAAACCCCGCCCCCCATGCTGGCCAGCCCCGGAAACGAGCCTCCCCCCCCCCCCCCCCCCCCGACAGTGCCACCCAGCCAAACACCCTCCCCTCCCCTGGTCCCAGTGCCGCCCGAACTCGTGAGAACACCCCCTTCCTTCCCCAGCGCCACCCTGCCGAAACACACACCCCCAGCGCCAACAGAGCCTGCCAAAACACCTCCCCCAGTGCCCCCCAGCCCTCCATAAACATCTCCCCCTCCCCAGCACCACTCGGCTCTTCATACCCCCACACCCTCTGGCTTGTCTACTCATCCCCCTGCCTCCCGCTCGCCTTCTCAACACCCCCCCACACCCCGCTGCCGGCTCACCTGCACCCCCACCTGCTGGCTCTGCCCCGCTCGGCTCTTCATCCCTCTCACCCTCCTGGATCACCTACTAACCCCCGTCCGCCTGCTTGCCTACTCAGCCCCCCAGCTCACCTTCCTGCCTGCTGCCAGCTCGCCTGCTTCACCTTCTGCCTGCCCCCGCCCCCTGCCGCTGGCTTACCCTCACTCCCCCGCCTGCCACTGGCCTTTTCACCACCCCACCAGCCAGCCAGCCAGCTGTTGGCTTGTCCCACCCCGCCTCTTGCCTACTCACCCCCTGCAGGCCTCACAGTGAGCCCCCCTATACACCCCTCGCGGGCCACACAGTGAGCCCACGCGGGCTGCATGTTGTGCAGGCCTGTAATCTAAAAGGAGCTTCTCCCTTTCCTCTTGTCCTTTTTCTTTAGCATTGTTGATTATTTCATTATTATCCTTATTTTCCACTCTCACAATTCAATTGCATTTTTCTCCTGTATTTTTTTTTTACTCCACAATATTCATTCTCTCACTAAGTCCTGTCATTTCTTCCTATATAATATTGTATAAATCTACCCCTTCCTCGTTAGCCCTCACACTGCTCCTATTGCCTTCAGTGGTGCAGGAATCAGATCCTTTGTTTCCTTGATAGTACACACATTTTGGTAATCTCTGACTTTAATTACTGTTTTTCTCTCTCCTGCCTCCCCTACTGTCTTCCCTCTTGCTGTGCTGAACACTATTACTGAAGTTGTCATCTTGCTCTTTCACTCTCACTAGGTTGCCCCATTCTGAGTCTTTCTCATGCATCCTGTCTTTCACAGCATTAAATCCATCTTTCCCATTTTCCCTCTTCCAGACCTCATCACTACCTAAGTATTTCCTCTCATTTCTTCCTACTCCATTGTTACTCACTACCCTGTTCCTAATTCTTTCTACTTACAGTTTCTTTTATCTTATGCCACTCTTGGTTTCACACTTTCTATTATGCAGTCCCATGGCCTCCTAATTCTTTTCTCCTGTCCCTCAAGTACCTCATGGGAACCCATTTCTGCAGAAAGCACTTAGCACACTGTTGCAGATAAAGAATGTTAATATATTGTCCGACCTTGCTGCGAATGCCAAATTTAGGACAGACTGATAAAAAAAACAGGGCCAACATACCCCCAAACTGGTGGCTTTTTCTGTAATTAGATTTTACCAAGCCTGTAACAGAAGTGAGCTCCTGTATCACCGTACTGGTTAACATGAAGCCAAAATACAGTCCTTAGACAATCCAGCCCCTGTCACCACCTGGGCATCCGGTCTTTATGATGAGAGGTTACTGAGGTTATATATATAATTCTTCTAATCCCAAAGGATTCCCCAGGTCTAGATTCAGTTCAGCTCTTACCCCAAAATCACACTTGTAGTCAATCCCTTAGTAACTAAAAATGAACAGTTTATTAATATAAAAATGACTCATTAAAGGAACCATATACATTACAACTGATTTCAGAGTTTGCAGGTAAGGATAATAGTGACGATGATAAATTTGCTAGCTTGATTAAGTCTCACTGGTTCACACATTAGATTGGGGGTCACCAGTCCATTATTCAAAGCTCTTCTTCGTTAGAAATCCTGTCCAGAGATGTGAAGCAGGAATAAAGACAAAAGTGATGTCAGTGTCCTTTTATACTTTCAGCCCAAGTGCATGAAAAGTTACTGGCAAAAGATGGATTCTTAGATCACATGTCCTTACATGTGTTGCTGAATCATGGAGTAGCCATAGCCTCAGTGACCTCTGAAATGTCTCCAGGAGAGGCTCACTGGGAGAGCTGATTGTCCTTAATAGGTCATCTAGGAGACTGGCTAGCCTTAATGCCATTCTGTCTTGTGGAGTCTCTCAAGAAAATGACATGTTTGAGAGACAAACACTTAGTAAATATTCATAACTTCATATCCAAAGATTATACATGGATTTAAACAGGATAATAATATATAGCAGCCTATAACTTTTTACATGATATATTTTGTACACAATTTATTGCAATTTTGTAACAATTTTGTACTCAGTGTAATTTAATCTGTGTAACTAGTTATCTCCCTTTTTATACAGCATCAGACCATGTTCTCTTTATCTATAATTTCTCCAGCATCTGTTTAGGTAAAAGTCATCTTGTGCCTTGTCTTTGTTTCTCTTGTGTCTGTTAGGCTTGGTCTACACTAGCCAGGGGGTGGGGGTGGTCGACCTAAGATACGCAACTTCAGCTACGTGCATAACGTAGCTGAAGTCGGCGCATCTTAGGTCGGCTTACCTGGTGTCAGCGGGCTCCCCCATCGATTCCGCTTGCACCTCTTGGTGAGCTAGAGTCCCAGAGTTGACAGGTGAGTGCCTTTGGGGATCAATTTAGCATGTTTAAATGAGACACGATAAATCGATCCCAGATAGATTGATCGCTACCCGATGATCCAGCAGGTAGTGACGACCTACATTGTAAGACCTTTGGGGCATGGAGTTACTCTTGCTCTGTTTTGTAAAATGCTTTGTTAAATTTACAAAGTTTACATAGTGTCACAAAAACCCATCAGCTAGATTTTTTGCATTGAACCCTTTAGGGCAGAGCAGTACTGGAATACGGCATACAGTTCTGATATCCACACCTTTCAAAGAATGTTGAAAATTTTGAGATGGTGCCAAAGAAATGATTTGGAGGGAAAAGATTCATCACTGTGAGAGACTTTGAGCCCAATCACTTTAGTGTATCAAAAAGCAGATTTGAGGTGACTGATTTACAATGTACAAGTATTGTCACAGTGAGAAAAAAAAACAGGCACTAAAGAGCTCTTTAACTTGGCAGAAAAAGGAACAGCAAGAACCAGTGGCTGGATGCTGAAGCCAGACAAATTCAAATAAGAAATTAGGTATACATTTTTAACAGTGAGGATGATTAACCCCTGGAACAAACTCCTAAAGAAAGTGGTGAAGTTGCCATCTATTCTTGTCTTTAAATAAAAAGTGGATACATTTCTGGGGGATACTTTAGCCATTTATGTGGTTGGGCTCAATACAGGGCTAACTAGTTGCAATTTAATGCCTGTGATATGCAAGACGTTAGACTCAATGTTCTGATGGTCCTTACTGGACTTAAACTATGAATTTTGTAAATCTCACTGTATATTTTGCTATTTGCAGTGATTTTGTGTGATCATTTCAAACCCATGATAATAAATCCTCCTATTGCCTGTATAGTGTTTCTATTCTCTCTGTGTTCATACTATAGAAAAGCAGAATGCGAGCTTTAATCCATTTAAAGAAAAAGAAAAAACAGAAAGGAGAGGGGAAAAACCACAATTCAACGATGTTAAATTAATTTAACATGTTCAGCCCTCTGTTTACAGAAGTGCAAATTGCTCAATGACATTTTTCTAACCCAGTCAATGTTTTAATAGCCTTTGGCAGTGCAGATACTTCAAATTTAAACTCAAAATAAATTATACACAAAGCCCGGTATTTTTCTGTGTATAGCATTTGGCTGATATGCCAAAAGAGAACTTTTTTTTTCCTGGAAGTATCCAGATCTGGCCCAAAATTGATACATGGATGAATAAAAAGTAGACAGTAGTGTTGAGTATCTCTTCAGGTGATTAAGGTGCCAGATAATCTTTGTGTTGCCTGTAAAACAAAAGAAAAGGAGAGAGGGATATTGTGGCATAACACATAAAAAGACAGAATTGGTAACAAAAGGGGGAAACTACATACGGTGAAACCTGGTTTTATTTTAGTGCTATAGCAAATCAGTTTAAAAGTAATTGCCAGCAATTCTGATGGATAGGGATTTATTCTCAATACAGATGAACCAAATTCATAGAAACGTTATCATCTAAATTCCTCCTATCTTCTCTCTGGAATTTAATTAAAATTAAACTTTCAACCATTCCTTTTGCTTTTGCCACTATCATCAAGGTCATATATAATTAAGCTGACCTGAAACTTTTTTTTTTCTGGAAGACAAGTGACTTTCAATTTTCTCACCTTCTCAGTTAAAATGAAAGAGGCATTAAACTCTGGTAAATACTCCCTCTGAGGAACTTTTTCCTACACAGAGCAACCATTGAATTCAGGATCTGAATTAAAATGAACAGACAAAAACCATTGGATCTTACATTAATACAGCTGAAAGATCATTTTGATCATGAACAGACTCTAAAGTGGTCATTTATGACCCCCTTTAATTGTGAGGAAAGCAAATGTCTCCTCAGCATTATTCAATTTTTACATCTTTAAGCTTAGTTGTGAACTAATTCACTATTATTCTCATGTATCCTTTTTCAGGAGAAACACATAACATTTTCCTCTTGTCAAGAATTTTCAGAACCTTATTAAGATTATTGCATGAAGCAGATATATGAGGGTTGGGGTTTTTTTAGGTCCAACTAATGCTCGTGTAACCTTGCCTGTTTTTCTTGTCACTGAATCATTTGGCATTTCCTCCTGAGAAAGCATCACTTCCACTAGTGTTGATTCAATGTAGCTGGTTAGTGAGAGTATTGCTTACCATATAGCTTTCATTACATGGCAGCAGGTGTAGGCTTCCCAACTGGGCAGATAAGCAGTATGGAGATAAACAACAACAACAAAAAAGAGAGTAGTTTGGGTTGAAAGTGGTAGAAGGGAAAGAAGAGAACTGAAGGGAAGATAGGGTAAGGAAAAGGTAAAACAAGGAAAGGATAGTGAGAAATGGAAGAGGACACAGAGCAGAGAAAATATGTACGATGCAAAAAAAAGAGTTGTCTACCTATTACAATTTCGGAGTGAATTTGTTGCATATAAGTTAAATCTCAGAGTAATTCACCTCATTTAATCTTCTGAACACATACAGCAAAGAGCAGTGGAAATCCAATTTTCCATACAGCACCTGTGTGCCTCTACCTCCTTTCAGTTCAGTTTCCTTGTCTATTCTATTATTGGCTGACCTGATGGATAGCTTTCCATTAAGCTCTAGAATCAGAACCCCACTGTAATCCAAGGCCACTAAATCACTATAGCTTGGAAGTCTCTTCTGTTACCAGTCCCTAAGCCACAATGTTCTCCTAAATGTATATTTTGTCAGTACTTTCAGATAAGTTCTCATATTGCAAACCCTGTTGAATTTCTCTCAAGTTTTGATTCAAGAAATACAAACTCATAATTTTATTGGGATTCTCGGCATTTACAATGAGAAGCCTAGATGTGCAAATTGAAAACATCTAGCATGACATTAACATGCATTATAGAGAAAATCCAACTCAGTGCACAGCAAAGCAAACAAGTCCCATGCCCATCTGTATGCGATTGTTGCTGAAGAACAGAAAGCTGTGCCCCAGACTGCAGTAAATGATGAAGGGCAACTACTGCCGGGTATGAGCCTAGATACCACATGCTGATGTCCCATCCATTAGATTTGGGTCCAGTGAAGGTCACAGACATTGACCACACTCCCAAACTAATTTGCTATGGTGATCTTCTGTTTCTGTGGTCCAGTACAGATGTCATACACAAATATTTGACCCACAAATTACAGGAGGATGCAGTGTTTAATGCAGACTCTGGCCAACCGTAACACACTCCTAAAAGAAATGTGCCATTTCCACTGCACTGTGTCATACACAACCACAGAGGGGAGGACCACGATTTGTATTACATATATCAGTATATTTTACATTATAATAAATGTAGATTCCCAGGCCAGAAGGGACCACTGTGATCATTTGGTCTGACCTCCTGTATGACACAGGCCATGGAATTTCCCCAAAATAATTGCTAGGGCAGATGTTTTAGAAAAACACCCAATCTCGATTTAAAAATAGTCAGTGCTGCAGTATCTATTGCTAAATTGAATATCCTGGCTAAACTGTTAATCTGAATGGTTAATTATCCTCTGTTTGAAAATGCACACCTTTCCAGCCTGAAATTATCTAGCTTCATTGGATAGTGGTATATCTTTCTCTGCTAGACTGAATAACCCATTATCAAATATCTGTTCCCCAAGTAGGTACTTATAGACTGTAATCAAGTCACTCCTAACCTTCTCATTGTTAACCTAAATACATTGAACCCCTTGAGTCTCTTGGTATGTCTTCACTACAGGACTAGGTCAATCTCCCTTAATTCGATTTTCTAAATTCAATTTAGAAAATCGAATCAGTGTGTCCCCACCAGGACAGCAGGTCGACAGTGGTCGACACTGTCTGTCCTAGAACTTTTTCAGGGGTCGACATAGCCTGCATTGCACTGTGGGTAGGTAGCCCACAGTGCAATGCATGCTGGACCCCCCCCTACCCAAGCAGCCCCGCCGGACCCCCCCCCCCCGCCCGCCCGAGTGGGGGGGGGGGGGAGAGCCAGCGCAGGGCTGCTTGAGCAAGCCGGTCAGCTGCTTGGTCAATTTCAGGTGAAACTGACTAGGCAGCTCACCGGCTCGCTCAAGCAGCCCCGCACGGGACCCCCCGCCCCCCACCCGAGCAGCCCCACGCCCACCTGAACAGCACCCGCACCGGACCCTCCCCCCGCCCACCCGCCCGAGGGGGGGGGGGGAGAGCCAGCGCGGGGCTGCTTGAGCGAGCCGGTGAGCTGCTTGGTCAATTTCAGGTGAAACTGACTAGGCAGCTCACCGGCTCGCTCAAGCAGCCCCGCACAGGACCCCCCGCCCCCCACCCGAGCAGCCCCCCGCCCCCCCCCCCACCTGAACAGCACCCCCGCCGGACGCCCCCCCCCCGCCCGAGGGGGGGTGGGGGAGCCGGCGGGCTGCTTGAGCGAGCTGGTCAGCTGCCTACTCAGTTTCACCTGAAATTGACCAAGCAGCTGACCTGCTCGCTCAAGCAGCGCCGGACCCCCCCGGCCCCCCACCCGAGCAGCCCTGCGGCCCCCCCACCTGAACAGCCCCCCTGCCGGACCCCCCCCGCCCGCCCGAGGGGGGGGGAGAGCTGGCGGGCTGCTTGAGCGAGCCGGTGAGCTGCCTAGTCAATTTCACCTGAAATTGATCAAGCAGCTGACCCTCTCGCTCAAGCAGCCGGGCACGGCTCCCCCCCCTCGGGGCGGGGGTCAGGCGGGGGGGGGGCTGCTAAGGTGGGCGGGGCTGCTCGGAGGTCGGAGGCTTAACTTCAGATGCCTCTTCACTGCCTCACAATAGACGTAGAGAAGTCGATTTTAGCCTTACTTCTCTCGTCAGGCAGGAGTTACAAATTCGATTTTGAGGGCCCTTTAGATCGACTTTAAGGGCATGTATGTGAAGACAGGTACACGTTTAATTCGACCTAACGTCGTTAAGGTCGAATTAAAGTGGTAGTGAAGACATGCCCTCTGACTTGAGTTTGTTTGAGGAGTAACTGTGTAAGGATTTGAGGTTCTGGTTCTTTGTTGTTTTACTCTTCGTTGTTTATAAAAGGTGGAGTGGACACACGTACAATATTTTCTGGGCTGTGCACCCAAATCTAAGAAAAGAAAAGCCGGTGAAATTGCAGGAAGCCATCCTCTTTAACAGTATTTATGTTCAAGGCACTTATATCTGTACCATCCTCAGTTAAACTGAACAGATGAAGGGAACACCTAGCTATTTACCCATACCTCATCATCATCATCATCAATCCTCTTCACTCCCGCTGGAGTATAAGGCACCAACAAATCTCCTCCATGCCTCTCGATCTTGGGCAAGCCAGCTGATTTCATTCCACGTTTTGTTCATCATCTTCAGTTTCTCTTCCACAGTTCTTCTCCAGGTACCCATTGGTCTGCCTCGCTTACGCTTTCCAGGTGGAGTCCATCTTAGGGCTATCTTAGGGTGTCTGGTGTTTTTCATTCGAAGAACGTGACCCAGCCACCCCCATCGTCGCCTTTTTAACTCATCCACAATGTTGATGATACCCGTGCATCTGCTAACTTCCCTGTTGCTGATGTGTTCTTCCCAGCGCACTCTAAGGATGCGTCGGAGGCATCTACCTTCAAATCCTCTCACTCTGCTCTCCACTTTCTTGTTGGTTCTCCATGTCTCTGCAGCATACAACAGGACAGAACGCACGTTTGATTTGTAAACCTTCAGCTTGGTCTTGATCTGAAGCATCGATGACTTCCAGATATTGTTAAGTCTGTTGAAGGCTTGTGCTGCCAAAGCAATTCTAGTGGAGACCTCTTTCTCGATGTTACTATCAGCAGAGATATAACTACCCAGATTCTTAAAATCCTTTACTTCCTCCAGCTCCACTCCATTAGCTGTAATCTTCTGGCTACTCTTGGTTCTCACTTTCATCATTTTGGACTTCCCAGAGTTAATCACCAGCCCGATGCTTCTGGCAGCTTGGTTTACTCTGTCAGTTTTCTCCTGAATATCCTTCTGTGAATGTGATAGCAATGCCAAATCATCTGCGAAATCACAATCCTCCAAACGGTTGGTTAATCCCCACACCAATCCTCTTGGCCTATCCTCTGTGGTTTTTCTCATCACCCAGTCGATGACCACAAGAAAGATTACAGGCGAAATGACACATCCTTGCCTGACTCCTGTCCTGACCTGAAACCATTCACTCTCCTGTCCTTCGTGACGTACACAACACTGGTTCTCGACATACAGATCTTTAAAGATGTTAATGACCTTCTGAGGGAATCCATATGCTTTTAGGATCTTCCAAAGCGATGGGTGGTGAATACTATCAAAAGCTTTCTCGAAATCAATGTAGTTGATGTAAAGCGAGGAGTTCCATTCCAATGACTCCACCGTTGTCTGGTCCCAAGTCCAGAATGCGAAAGGAGGAGGGTTGTGCGCTGGGTTAGCAACCCGCCACATAAAAAAACACCTGCTACAGAAACACCAACAGATTTATCGAAATGTCTTCTCATCATGGGTGATCAGCTGAGGACGAAGGCAGTAATGCCTGATATGATGAGGAGGAATGAAAGCCGAAAGGAAATTTCTCTTCCGATGCAGTCCCTGGCGAAACCCAAACAACAGGTGAGAGTAGCTGCGTGGAACGTAAGAACTATGTATGAGACTGGAAGAACAGCGCAAGTGGTGAAAGAAATGTCTAAGTACAAGATCAATGTTTTGGGCATCAGCGAGATGAGATGGACGGACTCTGGTTTGATGACACTTGGATCGGGGGAGACTGTTGTTTACTCTGGGCGGTCAGATGGTCAACACCGAGAAGGAATTGGTATCCTGATGGATAAGCAGGCTAGAATGAGTCTTGTGGGATGGGAACCAGTCAGCTCCCGAATTATAAGAGCAAGATTCTTCTCCAAGTATGCCAAGACCACCATCATACAGTGTTATGCACCCATCGAGCAAGCAACAGAAGAAGAGAAGGACCTATTCTACAGCAGCTTGCAAAATCAGATAGATAAGACACCTCGGCACGATGTCCTAATTGTAATGGGGGACCTGAATGCTAAAATAGGATCAGACAATGAAGGCTATGAGTCCTGCATGGGTCGAGAAGGAATAGGAGAAAGGAATAACAATGGGCAGTGCTTTATTGATATGTGTTTGGAAAATGGTCTGGTGATAGGTGGCAGTATCTTTCAGCATAAGACAATACACAAGTATACTTGGACATCCCCAAACGACAGAACCCGCAACCAAATCGATCACATTACCATCAATCAAAAATGGAGAAGATCCATGAGAGATGTTAGAGTACTGAGAGGAGCGGACGCAGGAAGTGATCACAACCTTGTGTTGTGCAAGCTTCAACTGAAGCTGAAAAGAATGAATAGAAAGACGGGTGATCAGCTCTTTGACTCCAGCAGACTGAAAGACCCAGCAGTGAAGACCAAATTTGTGGTAGAATTACACAATAGATTTAGCTTACTGGAAGGCTTATCAGAAGAGAACGTAAACACCGAGTGCGAAAACATCCAAAAAATCTATCTTGAAACCAGTAAGAGCACACTGGGATATAAAAGAAAACCCATACCTCAACCACTTGCCAAATATCTTTATTGCCCCATGAGTCTACTCGCTAATTTGTTGTTTTTAACTAAGAGCAACTGTGAAACTATTAAAAAAAATATTAGAGAGACAAGGTAGGTGAGGTAATATCTTTCATTAGACCAACTTCTGTCTTTAAAGGTTGGCTTCTGTGTAGCTCAAAAGCTTGTCTCTCTCTCCAACAGAAGTTGGCCCAACAAAAATTATTGGCCACAATAGCACTGCATACATAAATTCTTTGACATGAGTTGGCCTATTTATGAACTCCACTCTGCATTGATTTCAGTCCAATAGATCGTAGCCGCAGGTACCATATGTCTGAAAAGTGAAAAGTAAACCTAGAACTCTGCCATCTCATTGTCCCATTGTGACACCTTCCTGCTCCTAGGAATGGAGAATGAGCATCTCTTTTCAGCTGCAATTCCAGGTTTGGAACTGTGGATCAGTAAGCTGGAGTATTGCAGACTCCTTCATAGAGGTTGAAGGCACCACTTCTCTGGAGGCTAAGAGCATGATCTATCTCCATCTGCCTGCCTAGAGCTCATGAGAACATGAACATTTTATTGATTTGTTGAAACGGCTTATGTCATTTGTACTTGTTTTGAATAACGTACACTCCATTTTGTTTATTACATTTTCCAGCAGCGATAATTAGATCAACACAAAGTAACCAACTGTGATGGTCCCAGAATAAAGCAATTCTTGCTGCACTAATATCTACAGCACTGGAAAACCAATTGCTTATTGTAGATGATGCAACCAAGACTGCCCAACTAGGTCACTAGACTGGATGACCTTTGTATTGTGCAATTGAGCCAGCTGGTTGATCAGCACTGTGGAGGATTAAGTCTTTCTATCTTTTTTAAAAATGTAAAATACTTTGTAGATATTTGTTAATTACCTGACGCTTCTGTCACCTCTTTGGAGTCTGGTTCCTGGCAGTGTTCTTGATGGGCATGGTTAAATGCATTCAGTACCTCTCCGGAAGGGGTCTGTGAATGTATAGGTTACAGATCACTATTTGACAAAATGCTCAACAATGTATAATCCATATTTTTCTATAGCACTCTATAGCTAATTATTTCTGGCAATTTACCTCTGAAGTAAGTAGGTAGATACTTAGGATAATTTTCCTTTTGTGTTTGGGAAATAAAGACAAAGTGGTAACATTACTTGTCCTAGGACATAGAATAAGTCCGTGACACAATTGTGATTAGACCCCATGTGTCCAACTTCCAGCCCCTTGCTCCAACAATGGAACCCTTTGGTTTCTTAGAGGAGATCCTTTGATTCGTGCATTGTCTTTGCAAAGCCCCAATACCCTTGCTGGAAAGATCTTCTGAAGGAGTGAAATAGATGTAATTAAAACCTAAACCAAAGATGGGGAAAATATTTAAAGAAATTAATCAATACATGTAAAATAATGTTATTTCTGGAAATAGTTCCTAGAAAATCCAGATGCAGAATGATGCACAAAAAGAAGGCTCTAGCTGCTTCAATTTCATTTTTATACTAAAACACAACTCAACATTTCGCCAAAGTTCACACTGTTTTGATTGTACTTTGACTGCACATCTTTCAAACTTGACAAGTATGACTGATTGTGCCAGAAACCAATTTAAATTAGTTTTGTGTTGTTGTAACAGAAACCATCTATCTTGCTGTATTGCTACAATAGCTAATAACTTTGTCATGATAATAGATAGTCATTAATAAATTAGTCTCTTTTTTTAAACTCCTGACTTCCTGTTATTCCTCGCTTTGTTTTTTGGTGTCATCCAAACAAGCTGCTGTATTAGTGAGAATGCTCAAATAAAAATTAGTGAGACTGTGCAAATAAAAATCCAGTTTTTCAAGCCTACCTGTAAGGATTCACCAGTCCTCAAGAAAGAAAGAATTGGATTACCTGTGCCATGTTTTGCAATAACTTAAAGCAGTAACTGCTGATTTGGAAAATTAATTATTTTGTCTAGAAAGAGAGGCAACCTCTGTTACAGAAATGTCTAGATCTCTAGTGGTTTCCTCCATTAAATACTGTAAATATCCAATTTTTTTTTACAGTGGAAGAGTATGTGTGTGTGTGGTAAAAATATATCTTTTCGGATGATCATTTAAAACCAACTAAATAAATGTCCCAGGGCTCTTAGGCAGTATACATCCACAGGTGGAATAATCACTTTGTTGATACCAACTATTATTCCCAAAAAAGTGCAAAAGAAAACCTTAGTAACATCTAGCTTTTTGAAGTTGTATGCTACAGTACCAGAAGAGTTAACATAGATGTAGTGAGAGAGAGTGAGCTCTGAGTATTATCGCCGGTGCTAGCCTGACTGTTATTCCATGAGTCAGTTGGTTTCCTTTAGCCTAGAAGTGGCACCGTCAAATAGCATCGCTAACTAACTTTAAGGTTATTGTGACCTTGCACTCAAATGAAAGTACTAAAATGTACTCTGTGTGATGTGGCTAGGGTGACCAGACAACAAATGTGAAAAATCGGGATGGGGAAGGGGGTAATAGGATCCTATATAAGAAAAAGACCCCAAACTCCGGACTGTCCCTGTAAAATTGGGACATCCGGTCACCCTAGCTGTGACCAATGTTTCCAAAAGCTTGTCTTTCTTTTTGCAGACATAGGTTACATCTACTGATTTTCATAAATGTCAAGTTGTAAACTGGTCACCTTCTATATAGTAACAAATTATGAGACAGCTAGCAAATAATGCTTGGTGATAGTGATTCTGTATATTAGGCTCAGACTTAGACAAAAAGATCCTAAGGATTTGGACATCTGAATCTTAGGCCGCTTTGGAGATCCCAGCCTCAGTCTTATCTTATAATTGCTGTTGAAATTAACACCACAAAAGCCTAAATTTGATTTGTCTATTTTCTTCCATAAATTGTATGTTTGTTTTCCCTATCCTTCCAGATGAATCTTGTTCTTTCTGTCTAATGCCATCAGAGTAATCCAGGCCTATTGGCACAGCAGTATTATTTCCAGAAGTGAGAAAAAGAAGCCTCTAACTCAAGCAGTTAAAATTTTGCAACAATGATTCAAACTTAATTCCTCTCAGATTATTCAAGTCTGGGAAAACTATATTGCTTTATTCAGATCCAATTTTAATATTTTATTGTCAAGACCAAACCCAAGTTCTATTGCAAACTGTCTCTTTTTTAGAAAAGAGTACTAATAAATGTGCTGGAGAAAAAGGGTAGTATTGTTCTTAGTAAGACAGAAGAAGCTTCCTGGACGCAAGGCTCTAAACCATTGAACACATCAGACTGAAAAGTTAAAATAGAGGGGAAATTGCTGTCTACTTCTAAAATGATAGAGATGTTTTGCACCCTTTGTAAAAATAAGGACAAGTAAATGTTTGTCCCCATATGAAACATCTTTAACAAATCCTCAGAAAACTTTACTTTTGCCTATTTTTATGCTTACACTTGAGCTGATTTCTTCCAGCAGAAAGCCCATTGAGGGAAGATTATGGCAATGCACAGTGGCTACCAAGGAATTCTGTGGGAAGCAGCGCTGCCCAAAAAGTAAGTGCTCTGGGCAAGGAGGAGATGTAGTGGATGTACTGGTTCAGCACTTCTCAGTAGGCCTGGTGGTGCCCTGGAGAAGGTAGACAGTTCTTTGTCTCCATCCGGTGACTCACTCCTACAGCAGAGACAGTCACAATGAATAGCAATTTGAACCCATCTCTCTGTACTAGTCAGAGTGACTGTGGCCCTGAATGTCACCATTAATATTAGAGAGACAAGGTGGGTGAGGTAATATCTTTTATTGGACCAACTTCAGTTGGTGAGAGAGACAAATTTTCGTTTCGCGCAGACCACCTCTTCATGTGTCTCACCTAAAGAAGATGATCCAATAAAAGATATTACTTCATCCACTTTGTGTCTCTAGTACCTTGCGACTGACATGGATGCAGGTATCATCTTGAGTCTGCAGGCAGCTTCAGACATTGAGTCAGAGATGCAAACTCTCCTGTTCCTTATTAAGCTCCTGGGAATGTCAACACTAAGTCCAGCAATAACAAATACACCTGGGCCACTCTAGTGAAAGTAGTGTGATTTAGATCAGTGGTCTTCAAAGTGGGGTGCGCGGCATAACAGTACTATTAGTTATACCTTTGATTCTTACTAGATATGGAAATCTTCAACTGTATTTTCCTAATGACTGTCACTCAGCAGCACACAATTAGAAGCAGTACAGTATTTGTTTTCCCCACAAGTTTGCCTGTCTATATAGATATTTTAATATGTTTTGATGCAATACTAAAGATTTTTAAATCTTCAGGATTCTCATCTTCCCCTGACAATGAGCCCGTTTGGACACGTGTGGCTAAGATTTCTTAAATCTATAGTATCATTTGATCCATAGATGGAATGACTCCCATTGAAGTCACTAAGGGTTTCTCCGCTATTTCCTTTGGGTTTTTATTATTCTGAGTTAGATGTAGTACCATAGCAAGTGGTTACCGCAACCAGATTGGGAGACCATTTTGCTCCTCATGACTCAAACAAAAATGGGAGAAAAATCCATCACCCGAATGACTGAATTATAATCCCACACTGCTTAATTTTTTTTTAAAGTGAAGGAAGACCTACTTGCAGTAGGGCCTCAATAAATCCTTTTACAGCTCAAGGTGGCGGGGGGGAAGGCTTTTCTTCCTGGTTTCCAGCTAGCTTTGTAGCCTGACATTGGTACTTTATAACTACGATTATACGCCTTTACTATTTGTTAAAAAACATTTTGTAGAGGTAATTATTTCCCTTGTAATAAGTCTTGTAGGAACAATTAAAATCCTTTAAATATCTCAGTCGCAATCATTAATGTTTATGTTTTAAGTTATCAGTCAAATTGATGGTGTGCTGGAGACAACTACAAACAGTTCTAATCCCTAATTAGAAAGTTCATCTGCACTAAAATTTAACACTAGGGTAGAAAGCAATTTCTTGAAAGCTTTTGTAGAAAGAAAGCAGCAGAAACAATCATGCAGTGAAAATATGGTGTGAGCTCCATTTATACTTCCATTACCTAGAAGCCAAAAAAATTAAATACTGAGTCTTCTGAACAGAAATAGAGTCAAATTTGACGTGGTTGCATAAGGTACAACTCAGTTTTTCTGTTGTTTGATATTGCAGTAGTTCTTAGAGACTGGGACTGGCGCTGGGGCCCCACTGTGCTGGGCACTCTACAAAATAAATGGCTGCTCCTGCCCTAAAGAGATGAGCATCTAAATCAGCATCTGTCAAAGATTTTTCACTGCGGCCCCTTTCTTCTTCCCTATACCTCTCGCGGCCTGGCGGTGTGTCCGCCGAATTGCCGTTGACTGCATGGCTTCCGCGGTTGACGGCATTTTGGCAGGACACAAATAGAACTTCCTATTTCGGCAGCATTTGGCATGATCACGTGGCGGCCGGGGCATGTCCCCTGAAATGGTGCAGAAAGGCGCCGGGGTCTCGCGCACCCCACTTTGAAGACCACTGATCTAAATCACACTACTTTCACTAGAGTGGCCCAGGTGTATTTGTTATTGCTGGACTTAGTGTTGACATTCCCAGGAGCTTAATAAGGAACAGGAGAGTTTGCATCTCTGACTCAATGTCTGAAGCTGCCTGCAGACTCAAGATGATACCTCATTAATTTACATTTGCAGGATTTTCATCATAATTGTGACAGCTGGAAACTTTACTTTTTTTTCAATAAATAAAAGCTGAGATTCCATTAACTGGAACATGTTGTGTAGATCAATCCAACAAGCGAGGCCAGACTGCCTGTGAGTCCCGTGTTTGACACCCTTGCTGTATGCAGCCTTCCAGCACTACCAGAGGCTATTTTCCTATCTCAGGCACAGATACTGCTGCAGTGGCTTTTACTCCCCTCCTGCTGACATAAGTGTGTCTACACTGAAGTGCTACATTAGCACTACTGTAGTTTTTCAAGTGTAGACAAGCCTTTAGTCCCAAAAGTCACATATGTCTGGTCACTTTCTTATTGAAAATTATTTACGTCACCAATAAAGAATCATGAAGTAAAAGTTATAGGAAGATTTATTCACCTTGAAAGAATGAATCCTGCAGCATTTTAAGTTTCCTGCATAAATATTTTCACACTTTGAATTGTTCCAGATATTAGAGAGTTTAGGAGATCCATAAAAGTGCCTGATAGATTGATCATCTCCTACATTTAGGCCTTTTCAAGTCTGATAGCAAAATCAAATCAGTATCTTAGATGTCTGTATGCTAATACAGGAAGTATGGGGAATAAGCAGGAACAACTAGAAATGCTAGTAAATAAACACAACTATGACAGAGTTGGTATCACAGAGACTTGGTGGAATAATACACATGACTGGAATATTGGTATAGAAGGGTACAGCTTGCTCACGAATGACAGGCAGGGGAAAAAGGGAGGAGGTGTTGCCTTATATCTTAAAAATGTACACATTAGGACTGAGGTTGAGATGGAAATAGGCGACCGATTTATTGAAAGTTCCTGGATAAGGATAAAAGGGGTAAAAAACAAGGGTGATGTCATGGTGTACTATAGACCACCAAGCCATGAAGAAGAGGTGGATGAGGATTTTTTTTTTTTAAACTAAAATCATCCAAAGCACAGGACTTGGTGGTGATGGGAGACTTCAACTACCTAGACATCTGGGTGATGGGAGACTTCAACACCTAAACACAGCAGGGCACAGTTTATCTAATAAGTTTTTGGAATGTATTGGAGACATTTTTTTATTTGGAGAAGCTCTTCTAGATTTGATTTTGACAAATAGGGAGGAACTAGTTGAAATTTTGAAAGTGGAAGGCAACTTTGGTGAAAGTGATCATAAAATGGTAAAGTTCATGATTCAAAGGAATGGTAGGAGGGAGAACAGCACAATAAAGATAATGGATTTCAAGAAGGCAGAGTTCAGCAAACTCAAGGAGTTGGTAGATAAAATCCCATGGGAAGCAAGTCTAAGGGAAAAAACAATTGAAGACCCCTTGGTTCTCCATCCCTGTCCAATGGGGGCTGTGGGAAGTGGCGTATGGCGAGCCGGCAGGTAAATAAAGCAGCCAGGCCAGCTAAGGGTACTTACCCTGTGGTCCCGCGTTCCGACGTTGCCAACCGCTGGTCTAGATAATACTTAGTCATGCTTTGAGTGCAGGGGATTGGCCTAGATGACCTCTCCAGGTCCCTTCCAGGTCTATGAGACTGGTGGCAGTAGATAGGCAAACGAGATCTGGAGAGAGAGAGAGAGAGAGAGAGAGAGAGAGAAGAAAAATCTATGCATAATGGAGGGTTTTTTAAAACAAGGATGTTTATAAAATGTTTGTTTGTTACAAAGTTTTTAAGGATTTGTGAAGCAGCTTCCAGGAAGTTCTTACAGTGATTATGTATTCTAGAGAGAATCTTTAAGTAACTTCTAGTGTCAAATACACCCAATATAAAATGATCAATGAATGGCCAGCATTTATGTCTCTCTGCTCCTCTGAGTATTAAATATGGTTGTTGGGAATCATTTCCTTTGAATAATGGGCTTTGCTGTAGGCTGTGTTTTAATAATAAATCCTTATAAAAGCAAGGGAGAGTTCTGATACTACTTCAGAATTTCTACATTCTGTTTAAAAACTGAATTGTCGGTACTCTTGTTAGCTAAGAAAGGTAATAAAGGATTAGGATAATCATATACTGCTTCCAAAATGTTAACTACATGCTACAACCTTTAACAGATATTGTTCATGACACAAACTAACATTATAGACCAGGGGTCTCCAAACTACGGCCTGGGGGCCGGATCCGGCCCGTGGCATTGATTTGTCCGGCCCCCCAAGCTGAGAAGGCACATGGAGAAGCCACACACCCCTCCGCCGCCATGTGAGCTGCTGCTGGAGGTTCCACGTGTGATGGGGTAAGGGCCCCCACGGTGTGGCTGGAGGAGCAAAGGGAAGGGGCAGTAGTGGCCTGCTAAGCCCCTTCATAAATCTAAAATGGCCCTCGTCTCAAAAAGTTTGGAGACCCCTGTTATAGACTAACAATGGTGCCATTCATAAACTACCTTTTTTTCCTATGTTTCAGTAGGGTTACTTTTTTTTTTTTTTTAGCTTGAATTTGTGAAATATAGCAAGGCCAGAAAAATACAGATACATATATGTTAAATATCACTTGTTCCTGACTGCTGCTCAATCAGTTTGGCTAATTTCTTACAGGTGTCCACCACAGATGGATCTCCAGTAGAGATTTGAAGGAGGAGCAGGTAGTGGAATTATAGATTACTTCAGGGCATAAATTCTATGCATAAGAGGTAACATTGAAGAAGGTGGTTTTACAGAGGTGTTTGTGGGCAGATATGTATTAAAGACTAGGATAATTGGACAAATGGAGGGTGAAAAGGAATTGTAGTAGTGGAACATGTTAATTTGCTTTTTGTCACAATTTCCAGTAATTCAGAAATTTGACTATTTACACAGCCATATTCTTGAATTGTACACAGGGCCCTGATTATTAAGAGTGCGCTGAAAAGCGTAGGGAAAATTTTTGCAGGCTACTTTATATATGTAGCCAATAGATTTTTCACCTTCCCCCACACCCATAGGGAAAGGAGCTAATAAAACTGAAGTTTCTGAAGTTTGAAGAAGTCAGCATAACCCCATGCAATCTGGTGACTGATAGGCCTCTGCGATGATCTCTGATCCGTCTTCTGAGTAGAGAAAAGGGGAGACATTGAGTGCCCCCCCCCAAACTTAAGTCTTCGATCAACAGGCTTTAGAATACTTTTGCACTATTCTCAGTGACCCATAAAATGATGCTATAGGGGTGTTAGTTATTATAAACATTTTCATATAGAACCGTAGATTTAAAACATGGGGGCAGATCTTCAGCTGGTGTAAATGGGAATTGTTTTTATTGACATCAGTGGAAGCCATCTTAAATCAACTGAGTCCAGATTTATAGCATCTGCCCAGACGTAATCTAAATTAGAAATAGCCATGGCAGAGAGAGAGAGCCGGCATTATGGAATGATATGGAAAGTTTACATAAAATAAGGTAATGGGTATGGCTCTACTTAATTAGTGATATTGCGGAAACTGCAGATCCCACAATATTAGACTTAAACCACAGTTTTGATGGTGGGAGCCCCACTCTCAGCCCTGGGCGGCAGACTCTGCTTTCAGCCCCAGGCTGTCAATAGCTAGAGCCTCTGCTCTCAGACCCTGGTTCCTTCTCTCAGTCCCAGGCTCTTGCTCTCAACCCCCGGCTCTTGCTGTTAGCCCTTTTCCAAATTACCATAAATAATAGGGTCCATTATTACTCTTCCATGGCTTTTCTGCAAATGAGCAGCAGTTTTTTGACAAATCATGTATGGCCTTAATCTATTTGTTTTCACATAAGAATGGCCCTAATGGGTCAGAACAAAGGTTCATCTAGCCCAACATCCTGTTTTCTAACAGTGTCCAGTGCCAGTGCCCCAAAGGGAGTGAACAGAACAGGTAATCGTCCAGTGAGCCACCCCTGTTGCTCATTCCCAGCTTCTGGCAAACAGAGGCTAGGGATACCATTCCTACCCATCCTGGCTAATAGCCATCAATGGACCTTCCCTCCATGAATTTATCTAGTTCTTTTTTGAGCCTTGTTCTGTGTTGGCCTTCAAAACATCCTCTGGCAACGAATTCTACAAGTTGACTATGCATTGGGTGAACAAATACTTCCTTTTATTTGTTTTAAACCTGCTGCCTATTAATTTAATTTGCTGACTCCTAGTTCTTGTGTTATGAGAATTAGTAAACAACACTTCCTTTTCTACTTTCTCTACACCAGTCATGATTTTATAGACCTCAGTCATATCTTCGCTTAGCCGTCTCTTTTCAAAGCTGAAAAGTCCCAATCTTATTAAGCTCTCCTCATATGGAAGTTGTTCCATATCCCTAATCATTTTTGTTTCTCTTTTCTGAACCTTTTCCAATTCCAATATATCTTTTATGAGATGTGGTGACCACATCTGTACACAGTATTCAAGATGTGGGCATGCCATGGATTTACATAGAGGTAACATGGTATTTTTCTGTCCTATTATCTATTCCTTTTTTAATTATTCTATTTGCTTTTTTGACCATCACTGCACATAGAGTGAATGTTTTCAGAGAACTATCCATAATGACTCCAAGATCTCTTTCTTGAGTGGTAACAGCTAATTTAGACCCCATCATTTTATATCTATAGTTGGGATTATGCTTTTAACTTGTATTACTTTGCATGGCTCAGGCTTGGGAATCTCCCTCACATTCTCAGCTGTGGAGACCGGTGCAAAGAATTAATTTAGTTTCTCTGCAATGGCCTTATCATCCTCCAGTGCTCCTTTAGCACCTCGATCGTCCAATGTCCACACTGGTTGTTTAGCAGTACTTAACACTTTTTAAAATTACTTTTTGAGTCTTTGGCTAACTGTTCTTTAAATTCTTTTTTGGCCTTCCTAATTGTATTTTTACACTTCATTTGCCAGTGTTTATATTCCTTTCTATTTTCTTCACTAGGATTCAACTTTCACTTATTAAAGGATGCCTTTTTGGCTCTGACTGCTTCTTTTACTTTGTTGTTTAGCCACGGGGACTCTTTTTTGTTTCTATTTCTATGTTTTTTTTAAAATTTGGGGTATACATTTAAGTTGAGCCTCTAAGAGCGGACTTTTTTAAAGCCCTGGTCTTCCTGAGTAGGTACATATCTTAAGGAATTTACCTTTTATTTTCTAAGGCATGTACGTCATGTAAAGATGAAAATTTAGACATGAGACTCACTTACTCATAGACTTCTTGCAAAGGGTATTTATAGAACTCAGGAAAAAAGAAATATTTTTGATTCAAATACCTGTAAATAAAATCTCCAAGACAGTTGTTCATGGTTGAGCTGCAATTGATTATACTGTTAAAATACAAATAACTTCTACCATACCAGGTCCAAGGAAGTCACTTTGCTGAAAAGTTATGATACAGGATGAGAAAGTAGTAATTCATGAACATTTTGTAAAATATTTATTAGTAAGCTAAAGCCAGAAAAATTATATTAGCTTTAAATATTTTATTTCTTACTCCTAATATAGTTTGAACAGCAAGAGGAATGTTCACACTTTGCAACCAGTTCTTCCCTGAAAAATAAAAACAACAAAGTTCCATCGGCAGCATCTCTGGGTTACAAAATGGGAAAATATGAAAAGCCACTAACAATATTCAGGCTGGGAAAAAGTATAAACCTCCTTACATTTATTTCTGTCATTTTTTTTCAGAAATGGCAATTATCCTCTCCCGTTCTAAATTTTTTAATCAGCTACAAACTGTTTAATATCCTTTTGTGTATTTTTATTGCATTTCTTCACAAAATGGGCTTTGCTATTAGCTTTTGAGAGGAGAAAGAAACTAGGCTAAATATATATTATAACACTACGAAAGGATATACTTTGCTCATTAAATTCATGAGTGAAACATGCAAAGCCAGCAGTTCTTAGTTTGACCCAAGTATATTTAATTTTATAATCTGGGGGACCAAGTTCAGTCATGTCTACTAGTTCGCCATGATGATTGATAGATGCATCTAAAACAGATATAGAATATATAGATAGGTTCTGGAAGGGAGCTCATCAAGACCTGAGCAGAAGCAGAAGCAATACCTGTACCAAGACCAGCCCTGACAGGTGTTTGTCCAGTCTATTCTTAAAATCCTCTGGTGATGGGAATTCTACAACCTCCCTTAGAAGCCCATTTCAGAACTTACCTATCGTTACAGTTAAAAAGTTTTTTTCTAATATGTAACCTTAAACTCCCTTGCTACAAGCTAAGCCTGTTGCTTCTTAAGAACCTAAAAACAGCCATAGTAGTCTAGCCAATGGTCCATTTAGAATAGTCTGTCTTCTCTTGGTGGCCAATGCCAGATTCTTCAGCGGGAGCGAACAAAATTTTTTGAGTGATCTATTGTCCTGTTGTCCAGTTTCAGCTTTTGGCACTCAGAGGCTTAGGGACTCCCCAGAGCATAGGGTTGTGTCCCTGACCACATTGGCTAATAGTCATTGGTAGACTGACCCCCTAGAAACTTTTTTTACTCTGTTATATCTTTGGCCTTCACAACATCCCCTGGCAATAAGTTTCACAGGTTAACTGTATTGTATGAAGTACTTCCTTTTGTTTGGCTTAAACCTGCTGTCTATTAATTTAATTAGGTGATCCCTGGTTCATGTGTTATGTGATGGGATAAATAATACTTCCCCATTCACTTTTTACATACCATTCATAGTTGCTTAGGCCCCTTAATTGTCTCTTTTTTAAGATGAACGCTCCCAGTCTTTTAGTCTTTCATAATACGAAAGCTGTTTCATAACTAATAATTTTTGTTGCCATTCTCTGTACCTTTTCCAATTCTATTATATTTTTTTGAGATGGGGTGATCAGAACTGCATAGAGTATTTGAGGTATGGGCATACCATCAGTTTATGTAGAGGCAATATCGTATATTTCTGTCTTATGAGCTATCCCTTTCCTAATGGTTCCTAATGTTCTGTTAGTGTTTGACTGCCGCTGCACATTGAGTGAATGTTTTCAGAGACCTTTCCACAATGACTCCATTACTATGCACTTTCTCTACATTAACTTTCATCTGCCATTTTGTTTTTTGGCACCTCAGGGTAGCGAGATCCCTCTGTAACTCTTCACAGTCACCTTTAGACTTAACTATATTGAATATTTTTGTATTGTCTTAAATTTTTGCCACATCACTGACCAAATTAATTTTTTGATTATGAACAGTGGGATGGATTTAGGAACTCAGTACCATCTAGTCTCCTTCATGCACAGTAGCTCTTCCACTTGTTACAATGGGTGATTGATAGAATGTGCATAGTAACTTAAGAACAAAGTAACTTATAGGACTCTGTCTTGCAAGCTGCTGTGCTTGGCTTTAGTGGGCCTCCACATTGGTATAATTTTGCTAAACTTTATTACAGCCTTTTAAAAAACATATTCCTGTTTTTGTATTTTTCCTCTTACAATGTTGCTCCTGCTTTTTCTATCAAAGATTTAAAAGTAATGAATTTCTGTTGAATTAAGGCTTTTTCATTATGAAGACTCATGAATGTTCCCTGAAGAAAGTCTCGGACACAGTACTGCTCCCGCTTATGTCACTGCGTGTGCTCCATTTGACTTGAGTGGGATTAAGATCAGGCTACTAAAAGCCTGCTTGTCAACATTTTAAAGATATAGGCACCAATGGAGAGAAAATTGGTGCACACCTTTAAAGAACATTGAAATGAATTAGAGTAACAGAACATTTCAGAGTGATCGAGAGGGGAAATGTCTTTTTTTTTTCTTAAATAAAGATTCTTTCCCATGGGAGTATTTGCTGTGCATATGAAATCAAATATAATACAGTTTCAGCCTTCTAAAATGTAAATGTAAAATTGTTCTATCATAGTCACAAAATAGCATCATAAGTCCAAATGTCAATTAATGCTGGGAACATAATGATTTTTTGATAGGGAAATACTGTGTCTTGTACATATTCTTTCTGTGATTTGTCTGATTGCTCTTTAGATCAGATCTTTAAAGCAAACATTTTTTCTATGCTACAGTATACATAACAATGTGCAGAGTACAATTTTGGTATGTTACACTTCTGCTTGGAGGTTGGCAGTTCTTTTCCTGAACCACAGGGTTCAAGTATTAAGGCTGATCTTAAGTTCAGTTATTGAATCTGGGCATTAAAAGTAGAGGTTATGGATATAATTTATTATTATATATATATATTTACACTTTCATTTAAAATTTATGTTTTTACAAAAGCATCGACTGTTCATGTAGTGTTGTAAGGATTTGTAGTGTGGGGGTTTTTGACACAAGATGAGATAAATGGCTGTTTTGAGGAGGTGGCTGTAAACCAAGACTGCATTTTTAGGGTCAGGAATTCACATAAACTACTAAATGTCGTTACGTCATAGCCACTTCCATAAGGTGACTGATTCTAGCTTATGTCAGTAGACAGACTATATCTGTTGTTCTATAGCTGGCATTTTCTCAGGCTGCCAGAAAGCATCTGCATCAGTGGGTATGTTCCAAGCATTAGAGAGAACAGGGAGAGCAAGAGCTGCAGGACCTTTACTCTTTACAGCCAATCAGAAAGGATGGTTAATTCCTATCACTAGCAGAGCGTTTCTCTGCAGCTTTCCTCTAGCCTTCACTTCTCTGTATTCTTGTAATGAACTAGCAGCAGTAGGCATGGTCTGGTTCTACACAGAAAACCTGTGGTTAGAAACAAGGGTTGGTATTGCTGAAGTAATGGACTGAGTATCTCAGCTTGGACAGCTGCAGAGCAGAGACCTGAATGGAAGTCCTGACCATCTGGGAAACGAGCACATAGGTACTTTGCGTGTCTTGAAGGGACGTTTATTGTAGAAGTCAGTTGCTTTTGATTTTAACTAAAGTTTGCAAGTTATTTATAAGCTTTTGTGGAATTGGAACAAAAATGTTTTGAAGTTGGTGAAAAACAGTTAGGGTAAAAAAGACTATTGACTTGTTATTGACAGGGAAGTAGGAATAATTGTAAGAAGAAAAGTCTTTTGTTTTTATAACCATTGGCTGTTTCCATTTGCATTCGATATGATGGGGATAATCAGGCTTTAGGGAGGATATTTGCTCATAGTTGTAGGACAATATTTCTGTATACAGAGTCCAAGTACTTTTGTGAGAGGGTTCAGCTACAACTGTCTTTTGTTTTGCATGCTTTGATGTTGAACGTGTGACGCAACAAGTTAGAAATGAATCCAATCATGGTGTTTCATCTTGGGGAATATGTCTGCGAATGGCATGTGAGGGGTTTTCTATATTATCTACCTTCCCTCCTGTTAAACACTATTTTGGGAAAGTAAGAAATTTAGCTATTTATAGATTTTTGCCTAAAATAACAAAACATGAGTTAATTTATTGAGATGGAGGGGAAATATTTCTGGAAAAGTTTATTTAATAAACTAGATTTGATGTATGTATCTGTTTTTAATAATTGAATATGATGTACACAATACAGTGCTTCAATGTATAAGCTGGTTTGCTCTAACATAATGGTGAAATTGGAGAGACAGTATGTTCAACCTGATTCCCTTAATCTACATGCAAGTTTGTAAAAAAATTTGAGATGCTATCACCCTACCATGATTTGATTACAGTGATGGAAATGAAATAAGCACACTTGATTGCTATTATATGTTTTCCACATGCAAGGAACATTTATAGTGAACATGATTGATTACATATTATTTTTGTGAGCATTAAGGACATTTGAGAGTGTTTTATTTGCATTTTATTCTGACTGTCTTTGGAGTTAGAGCTTTTCACATGACACATGGACAGTTTGGAGAAGGGAATTCTCTTTTAATCAGATGATGGGCAATGGCTAAGGAATCATGCAGAGCATAATACATGTTATCTGCCTGTGCAGTAAAATACTTTGATATCTCTGTCTGTGGTTCATTTTGTTTCATAGATGTCTATTTTTTTGAACTTTGTCGATTTCACTACTCAGTTGTCATTAAGTATTTTTGTTCTTGAAAATAATTATTTCTGAATGAGAAATGAGAATGAGAAATTTCTGTAGCTAAAAACTGTCCTTTGTCCTGGCAGTAGCATAAAGGAAAGTGATCTGTACAGTAGCAGAGCCTGCAAGTGACTGATTCTACTGCAAGCAAGGCGATGGTTTATCATTTTCTTAAAAAAGAAGTTACAATCTGTGTCTAGCTTTGTTTTGTCTTTTATTCAGTGGCCTCTTGTCGCTTTTACAGGAGGCATCGTTGATAAGGACCTTCGTCACTACCTCAATTTACGGTTCCAGAAAGGTTCAGTGGACCACGAGCTCCAGCAGATCATACGAGACAATCTTTACCTCCGTACGGTGCCATGTGAGTATGGAGAAGATTACATACCCTGTTTCTGAATGCAGTGCCCAGTTACCAGAATGAATGTAGATGCAAGTTAAAAATCACAAAAGCATCAAAATACTAAGAGGTTGGGAGATTGTTATTACCGGTATTATTTTTTTGGATGGAGCATTTTTTTCTGATTCTTGGATTGGTGTGGACCGAATTATTGTTTAGAGACTACTCTAAATAATTCAGATGCAATTTCTAGTGTTTCTAGCTGTGTTGGAACCTGCAGCTATTGCAAAGAGGTTATTTCTAAGTACAGTGGATTCTTCTGTAGTTGGTCTGGGTCTAAAAAATCAAAAAATGATTTGACCACTTTGCAGGGCAGGTAAGCTGGTGTCTGATAGTTGAAATTTTATCTGCACCATATAGAATACATATGCATTTTATCATTTATGTATTATATTGGAGGAGATGGAAATACAATAGGAGGAGGAAGAAGGAAATATTCAAATTAAGAGACAGCATAATTTAGTTGCAACAAGTATGGTCTAACTCTAAAGCATTTAACCTGTCTAGCGACTGCATGACATTTTTGGTGGAATACAAGTCAACTATATTTAGATCTAGAGCCTTATATAAACTTTTTTGGTTATATTTTTAGTAGTGAGCCAATTGACATATTTGTATACTAGCCATCTGAATATTAGTAATATAAGAAATGCCAGATTAGCAGCATCTGGTGTTTCAGAATAGAGCTGTTTGGTGACTGTCGATATGTCTCTCAAAACTCTGGCATAGTGGAGTAGCTTGATAAATATAATCCAAACCTGCTGCATTTAAATCAGGAAATGCGGAGTGTGCACCCTTGAACTTGCAGGTGTGACATCAGAGTGATGGGCCGAGTAAGATGGATTAAAGTAAGTGACTGTACTATTTACACAGTAACGGATGACTGCACTTTGAAAGCTGAGATGTTGTCAGTGTTCCTGTCTGAGTTTTATCTTTCATGATATAAAATAAAAGGAGATATGAAGCACTAAAAAAAGATCATTTTTACTATTTTTGGAAGCGGAAGATAAATAAATATAATATCTTACTTTCAAGTGTGCAACCAGTCCCTGGTAGGACTAAAGGATGCTTCTATATTACGGTTGTGTGAGAGTTGTGAGTAACTGGGTTTGCTTTAAATGCATTGTGAAGAAGAATAGTGGATGCAAGCAGAGGTGAAAATGCAAATATGTTTTGAGGCCAGTGCCTAGTTATCTAAACATAGGGGTATATTGAGGGCCATTGACACACTGGGTTGAGTATTTATAAAACCCCTCTTTAATTTAGAGTATCAACCAAAATGGATGGATTGCCACTGACATTTTACTTCTGGAGATATGGATTTTTAAAGAGACTGTGACCTGTGTGAAAACATATCAGTCCCTGCTACTTAGCATCCTATGGTAAAGTTTGATAGGGGGAGAATATCTGATTAGCAGGAGTTTCAGAAGTCAGCCATTTCTCATGTAGTGAGTAATTTAGACTTAGAGCAGTATCAGGCCTTCGATCCATACACGCGAACTCCAGTGACATCCGTGGAAGCTATGTGTGTGTACTGAGGGCATGATGTGACCTCAAGATTTGTCTAAATCAAGAGATTAATTAGGCCAGTAAAGTACTGCATTGCATACTGTAGTATACACAAGGAGATATGTTACCAAGCAGGAGCAAATATATCAGTGAAAAAAACATGGGTGCAGTAGGACCATGCAGAAGGATAGTACACTCACTTAAGGGTGACTTCCAATTTAAATGAGCTAGAGGTAAAAGGGTACAGAACAATCATGAGAAACTGTTATAAACCCACTTGGATAGGATGAGAAAGCTGACCAGGAAATATTTATACTGATAAGAAAGCCTGAAAAATCCAAGAACATCAATCAGAAGGGATTTCAATTACTTTGATAGTGACATGGATGACAATTGTTGAATTCCTAAGTAACCAGGCTTGTTCTTGGAGACAGTGTAAAGCCATTTTCCTACTCCATTTGCAGGTGGTAGGAAAAAAACAACCAGGTCTAGTGATCATGACATCTTGTTCAAAATGGTCTTAAAACCACTGGAAAGATAGGTAGCATCCCCAAAATATGGGACTTTTAAAATAAAATAATTAACAGGATACACAATGAGTTTACTTTTGATTTTTGTTGAAAAGCTTACTTACACCCAAATAATAAATATTTAAAAATACAATAGGTCCCACTTCGTCCATTTGTTTGTTAAAACTCAGAATTTAGGAGGCTACAGTATATCTTACATGTGGGTTTATTCTGCTTCCAGTGTTCATGCATAAGTCCAGTCAATGTTAATGACATATATACCTGCACATTTAGAGGAGAATGCACTCCTAAACTATTTTCTGTTTTTAATATACCTTATGAACTTATTTTTTAAAAAAATATCAAGAGTCACAGCTCCCATTGACTTAAATTTGTGCTTCAGGCAGTCAGCACTTCTGAAACTCTTTATTAGAAGGTAAAAGTCATGGTTGACAATACAAAATGCTTTCTTTTATAAATTGTAAAGAGCTGATTTCACAGGTATATAACTAGATTATCAAATAAACTATTCCATTGCCAGCAGATCTAAGAAAGACAATAAATGTAGTTCATGAATGTGCTTCCTGCAAATCCTGCCACAAGACAAAACAGTAGCCAGGGTGAAAGAAATATGAAACACTTACAGGTAGGGGGCCTGGCCTTGGGCAGAAGAGATGAGGTTAGCCTCCCCCCGCCAGCCCATCTGGGCTGCCTGGGACTCCAGCGGTGCTTTTAAATCATCAGCCCCAGGGCAACTTGTCGTCCCCCCCATGCCTGGGTTCGGGCTGCCAAAGGGGAGGGGTAAAAGGGACAGTGACGTTAAAGCAGGCAGAAATGCATAAAGATATGCAAAAATAAAGAGAGTGGGTCAGATTCCCTGCTCATAATCCAGTGAGTTTTGTAGGTGTGACTCAGATCAGAATTTGGACTCTTGGACTTACTTTCCTTGCATTTTTTTCATGTATTCGGCCTAGCAAAACTGTTTTCACCAAAGGGGAACTGGCCATATGACCCAATGGCCCAAATACTGTCTTCAGTACGTGTGTAACAGTAGTCGTAGATATATGAAATAGATTTTCACTACATTGCTAATGGAAATTGCATTCACGTATCCAATGGCAGAATTTGGGATTATATTTGCAATGCTTTTGCAGTGAAGCAGCAGTTAGCACTGCTCTGGACATAGTGTTAGTTGACAGCATTAATGAAGCTGATGCACAAACAAGGAAATGAAGAAAAAGGCATGTTAATTTGAAGCTGTATAAGAAAAGAGATAGAAGTAGTAAGGGTCACAATCAATGTGTTGAAGCTTTTAAATGCTTTAACTATTCCAAACAATGGAAAGCAAAACAAGGAAAGCCAGGGAACTCTGTAAAAAGGTAGCTGGAAGGGAAAGGAGCCTGTAGGAGCACAGATCTCAGTGTCCAGTTGTTAAGAGTTGTACTGTCCTTTTCTTGTTTGCTTGTTTTTTATTATGGACACTTCACCCTTAGTGTAATTGAATGGCAGAGGCTTATTGAGGGGTGAGGAGCAATGGCCAAGGAGATGTAATGCTGCACAATAACCTTAGGAGGAGGCGGTGTGTGGTGAGATATGACAGTTGCTAAACCATAGAAAAGTTACTGCAAGCATTCGCTCCGCTGTAACTGTCTTGGTGCTAGCTGGGATGGGGGAGGGACCATAGATACTCTTCTGGGGCCATAAGTGCTACGGGTAGCATCATGCTGTAGCTTGTGCTACATAATGCTTGTAGCCAATTTGTAGATACCACTTGCACAGAGAGTAAGAGTGGACGTGGCTGTCCATTCTTCCTTATTCTTCATGCAGATAGCCCTACCTGAGACCTAACTAGCAAGGATAGAATGTTGTGGAGAACACTGGCTTAGAGGAAAGTCTTTTAGTGGCGGTGGTAATGGTTCGTTGCACCTTCTTAAGGATGCTCTTCCAGATGCTCCACTATTCAGGTTTTCAAAAAAAATGCAGATTGAAGATTGGGTTTGCATATATTCCTCCCCCAAAGGCTATATTAACGCAACATTGTAAATCACTGACTAAACAACACCGTATGAATCAATGCCAAGGACAAAGAGACTCTTAGAGATTGTCTTTTAAGTAGTCTACTAACAACCTCCATTCCCAAGGTGTTCGTAACTCTGAGGTTCTGCTGTACTTGCTTTCTTGCAGTCTAATTTTTTTTTTTTAGACTGTAAGACATTTGTCACAGGAATTGTCCCTTAACAGGTTTTTGTATAGGGCACAAAAAAGCCAAATCTAGGCATATAGGAATAATGTTACCTTTTCTTCCTTACCTCCAATTTCTTCCTTTATCTCCATCTATTCTGTCTCCTCGTATATTTAGATTCTTTGGTTAGGGACTGTAGTTTTATTATATTTGGACCAGATTTTCAAAAGACCTCAGCTTCAATACGTTCTCAATGGGACTGACTAGGTGCTGAGCATTTTAGGCAATGAAATAAGGGCCAGATTTTCAAAAGCGCTCAGCACCTAGTCAGCACCATTGAGAACATTTTGAAGTGGAGGTCTTTTGAAAATCTGGTGCTGTGTTTGTTAGCATCATGGAAAAAATGCCTGATTTAGAGACTGTGGGTACTACTAGTATGATGAACATAATTTATAATAATAATAATAATAGCACATTTATTTTTATTTATTATTTGTGGTTTATGATTAATAATAAGAACATATGAAAGTGAAAGGACAGTTAATAGTGGAGATAAGACTATCTTAGTCACCTGCCAAAGCTAACATCTGCATGGAGGCTTGTTTTATTTCTGAGATAGCAAAGGAAGGGTTTTCTAAGAATTATAATTAATAAGTAGCAGTTGATTTTCATCCTTCTGTGAAAACAAACAAAACAAGGAAGAAGATTTATCTGACCCAGGGATTATGTGCATGTGCGGACATCACACTTCAAGATCTGGTAGAAATGGTAAAATATTTGGGATTTATAATCACTATGGCCTAAAAATATACCCCCAAGAGTGTTCAAAGGAGAGTATATAGAGGAGACAGATTTTTCTTACAAGTTAGCTCAGTGTCAAAAATATCTTGGATGAGTGAAAAATGACTGCATGACTCTGTTCTAAAATAAACAGGCCAGATATTGCCAATTAAGAGTTGCACTTACTCGTCATGTGGCACTGTTCTTAGTATAAAATAACCTGATCTTAGCACCCAAAAAATAGCAAAGAAGAGTCCACATCAGTGAAAATCACAGCTACCACCTTTAATGAATGTTTTGTTCTTGCACACAGAAGTGTTAGTTATTGCACCAACTTGACTTTGATGGCTCAGAATAAATCAATGCAGGGCCCTTGGGGAATGTTCTTGTTATTTATCTAATGTGGGCACACGTCAGAGTTGAAAATTAGCCTATTTAAAGTTGAGTCATTGGCAGCTATGTTCAGTATTAATGTATCTTGAGCAAAAATAAAACAAGTTATGTGAAAGTGTTAGTAAGATTGAGTTTCATTATTATTTTTACTTATATTATGGTAATGGCTGACGTCACCACTGAGATTATGGCCCTTTGGATGTAGTGTTGGACAAGAAGTAAGAGACAGTCACTGTCCCAGATAACTGACAGTCTAAACAGATAGGACACAGTAGCTCTCAACCTTTCCAGACCACTTTTAGTTGATTTGTTGATTTGCTTGTGTACCCCAGAGTTACACCTCACTGCTTGCTTACAAAATCAGACCTAAAAATACACAAGAGTCACAGCACACTATTACTGAAAAAATGCTTATTTTCTCATTTTTACCATCTATAAAATAAATCAACTGGAAGATTGTACTTACATTTCAGTTTCTAGTATGTCGAGCAGTATAAACAAGTCATTGTCTGTATGAAATTTTAGTTTGTATTTACTTCGCTAGTGCTTTTTATGTAGCCTGTAAATTCTTTAGCCCCAGGGGTACCTGTGTCCCGCCCGGGTTGAAAACCACTGAGAAGAAAAGAAAGCAAGGAATACTTTCTTTAAGGTGCTACAAGTATTCCTCGCTTTCTTTATGGATACAAACTAACATGGCTGCTATTCTTGAAACTGAGAAGAAAGGCGTGGAAGTGAAACCAAGGCACAGAGAGGTGAAGTGACTTGCCCAAGTTTATACAGCAGGTCAGTGACTGAGCTGCGAACAGAATGCAAGTCTCCTGATTCCTAGTCCAGTGCCTTACCCACCGGGCCATTCTGCCTTTCCCATTATAGGCAATACAAGATTATATTAAATTATACTGGTAAATAGAAATACCCGCCCTACTTGTTAAAGTTATCCAGTATAAATATGTTGATAAATCAATATTAAAATGATAACGCATTGGTTTTATGTATCTTCATTATAATTTTACAGATTTGTTTTCTTGTTATGCAAAGAAGTATCCGAATCTTTTATTATTGTACAGTATAAGGGTCAGGTCCAATGCTCATCAGAGTCAATAGAGGCCCATTGACTTCACGGGGTATTGGCCTAGGGTCCGAATGCTTTTTCACAGGAGCCTTTTGATATAGTTAGTTTGAGAAAGTGGATAATGATGACAAGGAATTTGGAGATTTAATTGTTGAATAAATCAAGCTTTTGGCTTAATTAATATCCAGGGTAAGCGTATGTCAAAATGGAGTCTGCAAATGGGAAAGATGCTAGGTGGAAACATTGTACAGTGAATAGTCTTCAGAAGGTAAAAGAGACCAAATTTCTGTAAACCTCTCAGGTAACTTGTAATGAGTATTTCCTGAAGGTGTCTAATCTCAGCTACTCAGTCATGTATTCTGCTTTTTGCATGTATGTTAAATATTTCTCTTACAACTATGGATGTCAAAGAAAAACAAATGGTACTCAAGGGAAGAAAATGGTATGCGATGTGGTATAAGAATTGTAGTGTGATCATTTGATATAATAAAGGAAGCAGTTTCCTTAGGAAGGTAACGTGAAGTCTTTGTGGTTTTTGCACTGCCTTTGCAGCTGCTTTTGCTTATATCAGCCTCTGCTTTCTTGCATTTCTTACCCCAAAAATCAGAACTCTTGAAATCACAAGTCACTTTTGAATATTAGGAACCAGTTTATTTATCTCATACACTGGCCAGTGTGTACCAGTGCCCTAAAAGGACTTGACCCTGCACCCCTGAAATCAATGGGAGTTTTAACGATGACTTTAATAGGACCAGGAGCAAGCTCTAAAAGTGGGTAACCCCTGTCTGTCTTTAGGGGTTGTCATGAACAAGATATATCACATAACTAGTTATAAGTGATGTAGGTTGTTGTATCTTTTCAGCCATTTGGAGGTTTTCTGACAACACTACCTGCATGCCACTTAGCTTGCTAATGATGCTTGACTGTATGCAGCCAGAAATTTGCTGTTGCATGATACATTTATGGTCACAGTTCAGAATTTTGGAGACAATATTTGTTGCTTAGATGAATTATTTTACACTGATCCATTTTTTTCAAGAGCTCTCACTTTCTCATGAACTCTTTCTAATGTATTGTGCTTTTCTGCATAGATCCTTTCATATTTGTGAACTACTAAGAACAAGTGCTATCTGTGATTTAGGTCTAAGTTTGAAGAGGCCATATGGTTTTACAACATGATACCAAATGGATCAAAGAAAGTGATAGTTTTAAATGAATCTTGATGATGCCAATCATTTTGTTGAATACTTTAGATCTGTAAATATTTACAGATCAAGAACAACGGGTAATAGAAGAGGTCACAACTAACTTGCATTGCGAGCTGGGCATGAGTAAAGGTTCTGAGGGGGACTTCAAGGTATTGGATTTTGCCTATAAAAACTAAAACCATTTTGGACATCTGAGAAATTTTTTCTCTCTCTCTGGCACGCAGCCACAGTGAATATTGCCAACCCCAAGCAGCCAAACATCATGTCAGACTCCCCAAAATCATGAGATTGGCTTAGAAATCAAGAGATTAAAAAAAAATAAATTATTGTTCCTTCCTGTTAACCTTCTAGGTTTTTGAACCTTTTGGATGCACTTAGTTCACATTTTCAAGCTTTTATCTGCAGCCATGAGGGACAGAAATGTACTTTTTAAATGAAAGCTGAGATTCTCATGTCATCACATGACTCCAGGAGCTAGTGTTTTCAGAAAATCACTAAATACTGTGAAACTTCTTATAAAATCACAAGAGCTAGCAATGCAGAACAGAGCTGAGAATGGCAGAGGTGCTCGAACTGAAATTCCCTTGACATAAACAAGAAAGAGGTGCTAAAAGGCCATCTCCTATGAGGGGTCCTTTATTTTGGAAATAGCTCCACCAGAGCGCAGATTTGTTAACCTTTTGGGCATACTGCAAAACTCATCTTTTTTCTCTCTCCTCTTAGCCTGTTGAATGTGGAGTGGTCTGAGGTAGATATATTCATGGAGAGTCTTTTGCTTATTTGGTGACTTTACTTCATAGGATAGATGTTCAAAGCACACTTTCAGCATTCCCATTCTCTCTCTCATTATTTTGAGTGGTTTTAAAACAGTCAATTTTCATGCCTAAAATTAAGCTACTGCATCCCTGCTTAAACACCTAAAAAAGACTCGGTGTAGTTTTAGGGAATGAGATATGAAAACATCTGTCATAGTTTCTGTCTGTAACCACAGCAAACCAAACTTCAGTTTCTGGAATTAGAGTGGCCTGCCATACGGTAAGAAACTAGTCAGAATGAATGTCATGAAGTTTAGAAATGTGATAAGTATTCAGCTGTTTTTAAGCCTCTCTAAATCCTAGCCAAACCATTGACCTCATCTTCAGTTCTGCCAGACTCCCAGCTGGATCACATTTCCCTCTGAAGTATGCTCACAGGTCAATAACACTCTAAACATGCCTCTTCTCTGCCCTTCAGGACTAGGGTGACCAGATGTCCTGATTTTATAGGGACAGTCACAATATTTTGGCCTTTTTCTTATATAGGTTCCTATTAACCCCCACCCCTGTCCTGATTTTTCACATTTGCTGTCTGGTCACCCTATTCAGGACTCCCCTACCCCTTGCTATTCCTTTCCTTGAACATGTGGTATCTGGGTCCTAATGCTGCTCACAGTATATCTGGCAATATTCTACAGCTTTCTCTTGCTACTGAAATACCTGGATATGTCAAAGCATATGATAGCTCTTCCTCATGAGAATAATGGGTCTCATGGGGAAAGAGGGGATTTCAAACTCACTCTGTGAACCATAAGCCAAAATCTAAGAAAGCCCTTAAGTGGCACCAAGTTTTGAGTAGAAAAACACAGGTTGAGTAGAGCTCTTTTAGGAAGGAGTGGGTGACCAACCCAGGAGAAATGTTTGCTCAAACAGTGAGTAAAGGTTTGGTTCAGCTACTGAAAATGGGCTTAATGTGGAGCCTCCGACTGACGTGGTGGTTAGGATAAGACCTTCTGCAAATCCTTCCTTAAGTGCCCCCTTTCACCCTGCTTTTCCTGACAGCACCACACTCACGTTCTCCTGGCTTTCGTCCAGTGATTGCTTGTTGTTTCTGGGTTCAACTCTGTTTCCAAGGTCTGTATCTCTCAGTTCCATCTTATCTATCTTAAAGCTTTTCTCTCACGTTTCAATCCTCCATCATTATCAAGCCATCCACAGTAATAGTGATACACATCTGCTTCTCAGACTTGCTTTTGGCTTAGTTTGCTTTCACTCACGTCCATTTATAAAATTTGTTTAAAATATTCGGAATGGGGAAATATTTTCAACATGGAGCAGGTGGAAACTTGTTTATGGAAAAATTGCAGAAGCCCCAGACTGCATTTCAAATAAATAAACTGTAGTCTTGAAGAAGAGCAGTCGTTGCAGTCAGTTTCTCAGCTCTCCATTAATGCAAAGCGCAGGATGTCATTACAATGATAGTGTGAGCAACTCTTGGGAAATTTCTTGTCTTGGGAATTTTGTGGAGATGGCAAAGTAGCGAATATACAAAAAGTTTTCAAAAATGTGCAGCCTTTTTCATAAGAGTCAAAGGGGTTCCAGCACAGATGCAGTATTAAGTGTTTTTCATGATGGAATATATATTCAGACATAGATACAAATTTTTTTGTAGGGAGAATAATACTTGATATCCATTATGATATGAAAGTATATTTGCATAATTTTTGCTAATAGAAATGTCATTTATATGAAAATAAAAGTGAAATCCATCCACACTGAGTTACTGATTACATAGGTTCCAGTAATTCTTAAATGATATTTTGCTCATGATAAAAATTGTAGAACAGCAAATTTCAATATTCAGCTCTCTTTTTCAGTCTTTTTCTTCTCATTGACTAGTCTGCATTTCTCTTCAAATGCTCACTAAGCATAAGAGGAGTTGCGTAGGTGCTAGAGCCAGCCTTTGGAGTCCATGAAGCGTTTGTAACCCCTGATGTGCAGGATGTAGAAATGTCAGGATAAATTATGTTGTTGCTTTTTTAATGACGGCTGTAAGATCCATAACCCCTTTCTTGCAAAGATAGCTTTGAGAATGGAAACTGAGTGCACAGAATGAATGTTTGTCACTGAGAATTCCCCATCGTAAGCACCTGGGTTCCACTTCTCCAACGGCAAGAGAACCAGGGAGGCCATTCTATCAAATGTTTGACCCTTTATGTGTCAGAGATGCCATGCTAGAATACCATTCTGTCAAGCTTTAATAGCTTCAGATAAGATCTTCACCGTTCTTTAGATGATAAACACATACATATCACAGCCCTTCTTGGAGAGTTTCTTGGGAACCAAATAATTTTGTTTTATATATTCACCTATATTTCTTATAGAAGTCTCATCTATAGTGATATTGAATGTAATTGGAAACCATGCAACTAAACCCTCAACTATGTGGTATTCTTTAGAGTTGGTCCTCAATACTGGGTCCTGTTGCATGACAATCTGCCTGCGCAAATCATCCCTAAGCATGTATCCTGGAGGATCTGCAATGCATAAGGCAAGTCGTTTCCCCATTGTCCCACATGGGGAAAAGAACTGATATCTGGTCAGTAAAATGGTAAAACAGTCTCTTAGGTTCATTGACAACGAGCATAGTTTAGAGTAGCTTGGCCCAAAGCAACCCAGTTTCGACTTTGTGTCCAATTTCTAGTTGCAACAAACATTCCCCAATTGCAGCTGATAATGTTCATGATTCCCACCCTTATCTGGCTTTACATCTTTTGTGACTATGATCTATTCAGACATCAAAAAATCGAAAAGAAAAAAATAAGAAAAGGATGGCAAAAGCGCTCCACATGCAAGCATGGCTAATAGTTTAAAACATTATGGAACTATTTTGACTCTTCCAGTTATTTTAAGGCTTTGGCAAAGGAATAAAATTGCACTAATTTGACTGTAGTTTGTCATACAAGAGTGTGGAATTAATGTGTTATCATTCCTCATTAAATCCATGTACCTACATATTACCAACATCGGTACCTAATCATTCTTATTTTCATGTTATGAATAGCTTCAAATAATTTTAAGAGTGTTAAACAGAAGATTATACTTTGTTTATTAATTTCAGTCCACAGTTATCTCATCAGAAAGCACGAATGTGTTAACAGACTGTGGCTTGCAATTATAGTTTTGTCACAAGAAAATAAAATGGAGAAATTGCTTTCCAGAAATATTTTTGAACGAGGGACTACAAATGGAATCTTAATTAAAAGAACTGGTGTGAATATGTTGTTAAAGCTGGGGAACTAACACAGTAAATTAGTAACAGGTTGAAAACATTCAGATGCCTTGAGTTCGAACTGGCACATCATATTAGATGAGTGGCCAACACTGTCAAACTACCATTGTGGAGAAATTGGCAGTATTGTTGTAGCTATAATATCATCTTGGTTGTATCTGAAGTCTTAAACAGAAGTATCAAGTATTCATGTGTTTGCAGTAAATGATTGTAAGCTTGTTCAGGCAGAAATCATCTTTTTGTTATGTTTGTACAATGCCTAGGCAGGGTCCATCTTTTTGTTGTGTTTGTACAATACCTAGGACAATAAGCTCCTACACAGTTTAAGAATACAAATAATAGTAAGTGGTTTTAAAACATTATTATATTGGAATAGCCTCATGAGATAGATAAATATTTTCATACCTCTTTTATGGCACAAAGAGGTTAAGTGACTTTGAGGGCACAGAGTGAGTTGCTGCCAGAACTATGGATTCCAGACACCCATTCCTCTGGTCCATGAAGCAACACTTCCTCTTTTCAGTTACTTTACCAAAATTTCCTCAAGAGAGCTCATGGTTACTCCTGCTCTTTCGTGTCCATTAGTCTCATTTTGAGGCTCCCTTCTGACTTTCATCACTGAGGATATATCCAATAGCATCTTGTACAGATATTTATTTTTCAGCCTCCTCCTGTGTGGATCGCTGTGGCCCCGTTGTTTATGGTTCAGTGCAGATGTTAGAGACAAGGATCTGCTGTAGGACTATTCCTGGCATGTGCTGTTGACAGATCTAGTGAGTCTCAAAAGGGGTTGGGAGGTGTGAGGGCCCTGGTACTGCTCCATTCTCCCTTGGCACTGTCAGGGTTCCCTCCCCACTCTGAACTCAGGGGTACAAATGTGGCGACCTGCATGAAAGACCTAGCTTAGGTTAAAAACTTCCCCAAGGTACAAATCCCTCCTTGTCCTTGGACAATACTGCTGCCATCACCAAGTGATTTAGATAAAGATTCAGGAAAAGGACCACTTGGAGTTCCTATTCCCCCCCCCCCAAATATTCCCCCAAGCCCCTTCACTCCATTTCCTAGGGAGGCTTGAGAATAATATCCTCACCAATTGGTACAAGTGAGCACAGACCACATCCTTGGGTATTTAGGACACTGAGAAACAATCAGGTTCTTGAAATAAAAAGTTTATTTTAAAAAAAGTAAAAGAATCACCTCTGTAAACTCAGGATGGAAGGAAAAGTTTCAGGGTAATAAAAGGTTTAAACACAGAGGGCCCTCTTCCAGGCTTAGCTTCAAAGTTACAGAAAACAGGAATAAAACTTCCTCTTAGCACAGGGAGAATCCACAGGCTAAAACAAAAGATAATCTAACACCTTCCCTTGCTTACTTACACTTTTTGTAATATCAGAGACTTGTTCCAGGATTGTCTGTAAGAGTTGGATTTTCCTGCCCTGGCCCCTCTTGGGCTCTGAGAGAACACAAACAAAGAGCACACAACAAAAACCTGCCCCCCCTCCCAATTTGAAATCTCTTTTTTTTTCCCCATTGGTCCTTCTGGTCAGGTGCCAACTAAGGTTAACTGAACTGATTAACCCCTTGCAGGTGAGGGGATTCTGTACCTATTGCCAGAAGTGATTTTTTATTACTCCGTACATACGGGTTGTTACCCTTTCCTTTATATTTATGACAGCAGCTGAGCCAGTGGCCTACAGAAGGGTTAAACAGTGGGCTTATAACCTGTACAGCCTGTTTGCTCTGTGAGGTATTGTAGTTTCATTAGGCGCAATACTTTCTTGACTGCTCATTGTCCAGTGCCTTAAAGACTTATTTCTCCCTATGTTTGTAAAGAATCTGTTTCTATTAAGTAGCTTATTTTATAAAATGTTCTTTCTAAAAATTAAAAAAAAATCAATAAAGCCTAAAAAGAAAAGAAAAGGTTCCTGTAAGATGTATTTATATTCTTTCTCTCTTGTCCTCTTACTGGATGTGAAAGACTAGATTAATAATAATAAACATAAGAAAATATTAGTTGCTCTATACCTTCATTAGCATCATATAAAAAGGATTCAGAATCAATATTAAAGGCTTCTTTTTTAAAAGTTTACAGATTTACGTGCTCTCCTCTACAAAAGAGGGAACCTTAAAAGAACAGATATAGATGAGGGATTTGTTACAAGAGCTTCATCTTTGCCTTTTGGGACAGTGGACTGACTTGAAATGCAGATAGATAGTGAGTGAAACCCAGGGTACACTGAGAGTCCCGTAGAAATGATGCTCACACACAGTGGCTAGATGAATAAAAGTGGTGAGTTTATTAAAGGTAGCGACATCTGCGCACTGGGGCCCCCACAGACAGTGCTAATGCAGATGGGAGACCTTGCACATTGGAGCAATGCCCGGGGAAGAAGCCCGACACACAAGGGCACACGGATACAGAAATACTCATGCTCATTTGCATCTTATGCATAGCTTATGAATAACTAATTACATGTTTTGCAATCCTGCCCTAGTTTACCTGTTCGGTTTTACACAAGCAGAGTTTTACACAGACCAAGTAAACAACTTCCCAGCTGCAGCTGGGGAGAGGCTTTCCATGAGATAAGCTCTGAAGCCAGGGCCGTTTCCATAGAGACGCAAAGAAGCGAAATTGCACCACCTAGCGATTGCCATCACATTAATCTTCCGCGTACTACACCCGAGTTCAGCTTTATCATTTTTCGGTGGCCCATCATGAACCCTGGATGTGACTATGACATTTTTCAGTTAGGTTAAGTTATCATAATGGTGAAAATTAAAAGGTTGCACCTGAAATTGTGGAAGTGAGGTGGTAATGTTTTGTGCTAAAGCAATATGAAGAACAAATCCTTCTGCTCCCTACAAAAAGCTCCAAAAAAGGGTGTACAATATAGCTCACTTTTATTTTTAAAAATAAAACTTACCTTGTGTTGCCTTCCTTTAAAAAAAAAAAAGGCAGCTTAACACCATATTAGTCACTGCAAACTTCGTATGTTGTTTCTCACTGAATTTAAAAACATGGATAAATAGTTGAGGTCACTTGGCTGAATGCATTTGGGGTAAAAGCCTGATCCAGAGCTGTCAAGGTGTGTCTCCCACTCTGAACTCTAGGGTAAAGAAGTGGGGACCCCGAATGAAAGAAGAAATCACCCCCCAAGCTTATTTTACAAGCTTAGGTTAAAACTTTCCCCCAGAACATAAACTTCCCCTATGTCTGGGCTTGGAAAACGTTGCCACCACCAATTTAAGCCCCCAAAACCATGGGTTAGGGTAAATTGGAACCCCCCTGTAACACCTCTCAAATCTCCTCCCTTCCCCTGGGAGAGGTTTGAGGAACAAGAAATCCCTCACTTGCTGTGAGACGTGCCTGATCCAGACCAGGATCAATCCAATGGAACAAGCAGACAGAATCTTAAAAGGAAGATTTTAATAAAAGGAAAAGAAGAGCATAAACCCCTTGTACAAATATTGTCACAAATTGAAGTATCAGTAGAGGAGGTTCTGGAACTCATTGATAAACTTAACTGTAACAAGTCACCGGGACCAGATGGCATTCACCCAAGAGTTCTGAAAGAACTCAAATGTGAAATTGCGGCACTATTAACGAGGGTTTGTAACCTATCCTTTAAATCGGCTACTGTGCCCAGTGACTGGAAGATAGCTAATGTAACGCCAATATTTAAAAAGGGCTCTAGAGGTGATCCTGGCAATTACAGACCAGTCAGTCTAACGTCCGTACCGGGAAAATTAGTTGAAACAATAGTAAAGAATAAAATTGTCAGACACATAGAAGAGCATAAATTGTTGGGCAAAAGTCAACATGGTTTCTGCAAAGGGAAATCGTGTCTTACTAATCTATTAGAGTTCTTTGAAGGGGTCAGCAAACATGTGGACAAGGGGGATCCGGTGGACATAGTGTACTTAGATTTCCAGAAAGCCTTTGACAAGGTCCCTCACCAAAGGCTCTTACGTAAATTAAGCTGCCATGAGATAAGAGGGAAGATCTTCTCATGGATTGAAAACTGGTTAAAAGACAGGGAACAAAGGGTAGGAATAAATGGAACTTTTTCAGAATGGAGAGGGGTAACTAGTGGTGTTCCCCAAGGGTCAGTCCTGGTACCGATCCTATTCAACTTATTTATAAATGATTTGGAGGAAGGGGTAAACAGTGATGTGGCAAAGTTTGCAGATGATACTAAACTGCTCAAAGTAGTAAGGACCAAAGCAGACTGTGAAGAACTTCAAAAAGATCTCACTAAACTAAGTGATTGGGCAACAAAATGGCAAATGAAATTTAATGTGGATAAATGTAAAGTAATGCACATTGGAAAAAATAACCCCAACTATACATACAATATGATGGGGGCTAATTTAGCTACAACCAATCAGGAAAAAGACCTGGGAGTCATTGTGGATAGTTCTCTGAAGGCATCCACGCAGTGTGCAGCGGCAGTCAAAAAAGCAAACAGGATGTTAGGAATCATTAAAAAAGGGATAGAGAATAAGTCGGAGAATATCTTATTGCCCTTATACAAATCCATGGTGCGCCCACATCTTGAATACTGCGTACAAATTTGGTCTCCTCATCTCAAAAAGGATATACTGGCACTAGAAAAGGTTCAGAGAAGGGCAACTAAAATGATTAGGGGTTTGGAACGGGTCCCATATGAAGAGAGATTAAAGAGGCTAGGACTTTTTAGCTTGGAAAAGAGGAGACTAAGGGGGGATATGATAGAGGTATATAAAATTATGAGTGGTGTGGAGGAAGTAAATAAGGAAAAGTTATTTACTTGTTCCCAAAATAGAAGAACTAGGGGCCACTCAATGAAATTGGCGTGCAGCAGGTTTAAAACAAATAAAAGGAAGTTCTTCTTCACACAGCGCACAGTCAACCTGTGGAACTCCTTACCTGAGGAGGCTGTGAAGGCTAGGACTATAACAGGGTTTAAAAGAGAGCTGGATAAATTCATGGAGGCTAAGTCCATAAATGGCTATTAGCCGGGATGGGTAATGAATGGTGTCCCTAGCCTCTGTCTGTCAGAGGGGGGTGATGGATGGCAGGAGAGAGATCGCTCGATCATACCTGTTAGGTTCACTCACTCCGGGGCACCTGGCATTGGCCACTGTCGGTAGACAGGATGCTGGGCTAGATGGACCTTTGGTCTGACCCAGTATGGCCGTTCTTATGTTCTTATGTACAGAAATCAATAGACTAAACACCTCACTTACATCACATAGCATAACTGACCCCTCCCCTGGGAATTCTTCCCGTGCCACAGCTTAACAGTAAAGAAACAGCATGGAACAATTATCAAGTGATACAGTTCAAGCTTACAAATCACTTACTACTGGACTGATTTCTTAGAAGCTTATAAGAATGTAGAATAGAGACAGAAGGTTGGTTTGCCACACCTGGCGAACAGCAGCACAGACAGACAGCCGAGAGAGACGAGCCGGAGAAACTGAAAGTAAAAAAACACTCCCCTTTGTTCCTAAGGTTGATTACCTCATCTCCCTCTCTCAGGTTGCTTCAAGTTTACCCTTCACAGGTAAAAAAGTAATTCTAAGCTACTTTATACTTATGACAGGAGCTCACTAAAGTCAATGGCAAAACTCTTATTGACTTAAGTGAGGGCTAGACCAAGCTCAAAGTGTTGCAATTATCATTAAGAATTGATGGTATGGCATGGGCTGTAGTGCAAAACAGAGTATGTCTACCCTTGGAGCAAGAGGTGTGATTTGTGTCTCGACGAGACATACCCTAGGCATCACGGAACTTGTGCACTAAGAACAGAATGTCGTTGTTGCAGAGCGAGCTGGGCTAGGTGCTTGAGTATGTGTCTATCTGAGACCTTAGACGTGTACTCGGGATGGGCAGCCTGTCCTGCAGCTTGGGCTGCCACAGCTATATTCTATTTTTTGCACACTAGCTTCAGGAGAGCTAGCATGAGTATGTCTCCTCCAGCTGGGAATCACACACCCATAGAAACAATTCATTCTGCTTCTGAGCTGTTCACATGAGAGTCAAATAACAAAGAGACTCTTTGTCCTATCGTCTAACAGATTTGTGTTCTAGAAAATCTAAGTTAAGGCAGAGGCACATTCGAGGAAATTTAAATTAGCTTTTTTATAAGATGAAGAGTGATTTGGAAGTTGAAGACGGTGCACTTCAATCTGCAAAAATCTTGCTGACTTCAGATTTCGTCAGTACAAACATTACCTCTTGTTTCCAGAATTGTAGGTGTAAGTTTGATTATGAGTATGTAATTTATTAGAATACTAACAAAAAGACGGCATCTTAGTGTTCTCAATAGTCATCTGTCAATGTAAATTTTGTGCTGGAGTTAGGACTTAGGCACTAGGCTTGATACGTATTTCAGCCACAACCAACGTTGTGGAAAGCTTGGAGGTTGGGGCTTCAGAAGAAACAACACTAAATCCTGGCCCAAATAATATCAGTGGCAAAACTTCCACTGACTCCTGTGAGGCCAGGATCTCATCTTTTCTCCTCTATCCCTAAATATTCATATGATCATTAGACTTTTGTTACTGGAAACCCTTGGGTGCTAATCATGCAAACACTCAGCCTGCATATAACTTCACACACCGAAGTAAAGCCACTGAAATCAATGGAACTACCCACAGACTACTCATATGCAAAAACGTAAGCATGTGCATAGGTGTTTACAGGATTGGGGTGTAGGTTTGGCAGAAATGTTATCATATAGTTGAGATTGTGAAGAAGAAAATAGGTAAAGGTGTTTTGTATTTTGAACAGGTTCAAAAGTAGGGTGACCAGATGTCCCAATTTGATAGGGACAGTCCCGATTTTTGGGTCTTTTTCTTATGTAGGTTCCTATTACCCTTTCCTACCCCCGTTCCAATTTTTCACACTTGCTGTTTGGTCACGCTACTCAAAAAGGCTGATGCAGGACTTGATTCTTGTGGCTCTTTAGCTTAGAGAGTTTGCTAGCTGTGTTTGGGAACATGCATGATTTGAAGTGAATGTCAGAGTATGTGTTTTGCGTTTCATTTAATAAAGCTGTAGTTGAGCTTTTCACTGTAGCCTTTCTTCCCCTCAATGAGCTTTTTCAGGCTGAGGAAAATCACAGCCAGCCTGATCTGGGTTAGACATAAAAATATTGCTTGAGCAGTAATATTCACAGATCGCACAGTAATATTAGCAAGTTGCTTAGGAGATGCACAAAGTAATAATCATAAGTCAAGGAGTGCAATATTTACTTCCCCTGTAAAATATCTTGAACTTTCATTGAATACAACTAAATGGTCTCAGTAAGTTCCATAAAGCTGAAATAGGAATCAGTTTGGTCTTGTATGTCTCTGGGTGTATTCTGTTAAAATATTACATAAGTTTCTACATCCTGTAAAATAGTACACCATTCCCCTAGACAATACTGTAATGTTTACAGCAGCCTACTTTCCTTTCATTATATAATTCCTTGTAGTGCTTTTAGGATGTGCTGTACACAAAAGCAGCAATTTTTTATAGTTAAAACTCTAACAGATCAATGTAATCAGGTCTGCTAAGCTAGGAACACAGGGCACTTCATGCTGCTGGCCAGGTGGATTAATAAAAGTACAGAAGTTGTACAGAAGCAAGAAAAATATGAATAATTTTTATAAGACTCCTAGTTGTCTGATTTCAGGAGAAATTTACAGAAATATCCCTCTGCCTTAGATGTTTCTAAGGCATCTGTCACCCTGTCCTTATCATTTTGGCCCTGATTCTGAAAAAGTGTGTGTATGGAGACCCAATAACTTCAGCGAGTCTGATTCAGGTCTTTGCTTCTAACCTCATCAGGACAGAAACTGACCTTTTATTTGAGTCTTGTACAACTGTGAGCATGTTGTTGGTTCTTAGCAAGTAAGAAAATTTTTAGTACATTCCTTGTGGCTGCTGCATATTCCTTTGTAGACTGTCCAGTGTAATTCAGTGCGTTAACAAGAGCAGGGATTCATTACACAATGAATTACTAAACTTTTTGTGATCAGGATCCATTTAGGGCCACATTGTGTACAGATCTGTTTATAGGGTAATGCAGAGCTGCCCTGTCCCGCCCCAAGGAGGCACTCTCCCAGAGTTCCCTGGCACACTTAAAGTGATCCTCTTAGCTGGGGATCATAGACCAGGCAAATACAATTTCCATCAGGATCACTTAGGGCTGCACATTCCAATCAGGCTTGGGGAAAAAAACCATTGATTGGCTGTTTTTACCCCTTCCTTGTTTCCTGGAGTGTAAGCAGCCAATCGGGGCTGCTTCAGAAAACAATTAGAATTCTCTTGCCCTGCTCTCAAGAGCTGAAGCCCTCATCTCAAGAGGGAGGAAACCTAGCCGATCAAGCAGCTCTGCTCTCCACCCCCACCAGGGTACCCTGTTCTGTGAGCAGCTTGACAGCTTCTCTGCTCTTCCCCCTGCAACAACCACCTTGGGAAGGGGGAGGGAAGACCCTGTAGCAGCCCCTCCTTCCGGCCCTGGAAGAAGGGGATGGAGACCCCCCTGCAAGGAACTGCAGGAGGAGCAGAGATGAGGTGGGTTAAGGGAGGAGCACAATTGATAGAGGAGCTGGGGGCAGAATTAATTTCACAGCTCAGGAGCAGAGCAGATGTGATATTGCTTTTATTTCTATAGAAAATGATGGATTCCCCCACATTTTTCAGACTTTTTAAAGCTCTGGTTTAGATCGTCAGTAGACTCCGTCCTCTTCCCCTCCCAAGCTACAGTCTCTATCCCTTTATCTTTATACATTAAAATAGACTAAATGGTTAAAATCTTCCTATTAGCTTTGTGTCTATTACTCTGTGTATCTTTCTTAAAAGCACACTTTCAAGCTGTTTCCAGTAATGTGCACTGTCAGGTCTGTGATGAACTAAATCATTGGGAAGAATATAGCTCCCTTTTCATTTTAAGATTTTGCTTTTCATAAACTGAGGAAGATTACTCCATCCTAGCCAGGGCCGGCGACAGGGGGGTACTACGGGTACAGCTGTACCGGGCCCCCTGACTTTAGGGGGGCCCCGGTACACCGCTGTACCCATTCTGTCCCCCCTTGTCGCCGGGCCTGGAGAGCGGGGAAGGGGCGGGGAGGCAGCGCGGCTCTCCCCGGACAAGCGCGCCTGGCCCTGGCAGGAACAGAGAGCTGGGCCGGCGGCAGCAGCGCTGTCGGGGGGGAGGGGGAGAGAAAGGGCGGCTCACGCCGCTCTCGCTCCCGCTGCTGCCAGCTGTCAGCTGGTGTGGGGGGGGAGCGGGCTGGGCTGGGCTGGGCTGGGGGGCCCCCATCTGCTGTCGGCTGGGCTGGGGGGGCCCTCAAACTATCAGAGTAGGGGGCCCCCAAATTTCTGTCGCCAGCCCTGATCCTAGCAAATACTAAATATGCATTTTCACCTATTACAACATAATATAATAAAATTACACTGGCTGTAGTTCTAAAATAACAATTATTAGAACTTGGCAGGAAATATTTTTCCCAATCCCCCCAAAAAATTCTGTCTTGAAATCAGGTCAAAAAGTCCAAAATCTTTAGGGTGGAAGAATTTTTTGCAAACCAAAAATCTGAAAAAATTCAATTGGGGGTCGATCAAAATGTTTTGTGTAGATTTAGACTATTTTTATTTTTTAATTATTTGGCTATAATTATCTCAGCTTTCAAAATGTAAAGTAGGTTTGAACCTGAAAACCAGAATTTTTTTCTTTTGAAAATATTGAATGGGAGCCACATATTTGAATGCCCTGACTTTCCATACAGTTTTATCCAAATTATATTTTCCATTATATTATTAAAATGAAGATTCCAAATCACACCATGCAGTAATTCCATGGCTTTCTTAAAATTTTAGTTTGTATCCTCATATTTTAATATGAATAAGTATTGTATTCGTTGCCACATTTCCTTATGGCTGTCCATCCATACTGTGGCTTTGACCCTTGTAATGCATCCACTTATGAGTGGATGCCCAATTGGAGCCCCCTCCATGCAGGTGCAGGGATCCAAACATGCAAATGCCCCAGCATTCAGAGAGACTGTGATTCATCAAATGCCTTCAGGAAAATGCATAATTTGAAAGCCCAGCTAAATCAGATCCAGAATCACTATTTCTTACTCTTTTCAGCTGTTCTGTAGACTTACACTTTTCAAATATATATATATATCAGTCATTCTTAGAATACACTGAGCCAGATTCTCAGGTGGTATAAATCAGCATAATTCCATTGACATCAGTGGAGCTAAGATGATTAACACCAGCTCAGGATCTGGCCCTGTAATCGTAACCCAGGAAACGTAACATTCCATTTCTAAAGTATTAAACTCTGATTTTACAGATAAGAATTGACATGTATCAGCTTTGATCACTGCAGAACTAAATATGTTGTTGAAATAGCAAATTAAATATGTATCTGCAGCTTTGCTGAATTCTGTGTAGACATTTGTAAACGGCTTTATACTCCACAGGTACAAAAAGGAACAAAGGACATGTAAGAGCATTTTTAATAGCAAGGTTGTAAAGTGCTGTGAATGTAAAAAGCTGGAGCCTTTATTGGTGTCTTCAAATAAATAGATTGTTGTTGTCATTTCCATAGTAACAGAAACCCAACCAAGTCAGAGTTAAGGAAATTGGGTTTCTGCTTGTTTGTTTTTAATTTTAAAAGAATTTGCTTTTGCAAGCTAAATTTGCAGCATGGAAGCTCAACTAAGTGCTTACTCCTCTAATTGCTGTCTGTGCAGGAATACCTTTCCCAAGGTCAGTTATGTCACTTTTTTTTTAATCTTCCCACTAGAAAGGGAAGCCATGTTGTAGCTAAAACACTATAATGAGTATTACTTTGATGGTTTAGTGGCACAATGAATGCCACAGTAATGAAGGTTATGTTAGTATTTCCATAATGTACCTCTTTCAGAGGGGTTAAAACAAAACCCTTTTCTATAATATTGTTCTAGGCATAAATTTGGCTGCTATGCCCAGCAGATGTGGAAGATAGTGTGAGAAATTGCAGCACTGTATTTCCTTGATTTTATAAATGTTATTTTGATTGTGCATATTTTAGGGACAAATCCTACGCAGAGGCAGAGTAACAAATATGCCTATTTTGATGCACGTGGGTTTAGAAGAGGGAAAGGAATGTCTCATAACAAAGCTGATCCATTTCTGTAGGAAACTGTACTTGTAACCACCTAAACTCCGAAAGGTATGAGTGCCCACATTCATAGTGCGTACAGATGTGGTCCCCTCATCTCAAAAAGGATATACTGGCATTAGAAAAGCTTCAGAGAAGGGCAACTAAAATGATTAGGGGTTTGGAACAGGTCCCATATGAGGATAGATTAAAGAGGCTAGGACTTTTCAGCTTGGAAAAAAGGAGACTAAGGGGGGATATGATAGAGGTATATAAAATTATGAGTGGTGTGGAGAAAGTGAATAAGGAAAAGTTATTTACTTGTTCCCATAATATAAGCGCTAGGGGCCACCAAATTAAATTAATGGGCAGCAGGTTTAAAACAAATAAAAGGATGTTCTTTACACAGCAGACAGTCAATCTGTGGAACTCCTTACCTGAGGAGGTTGTGAAGGCTAGGATTGTAACAGGGTTTAAAAGAGAACTGGATAAATTAATGGAGGTTAAGTCCATTCCTTACCCATCCTGGCTAATAGCCATTAATGGTGTCCCTAGCATCTGTTTGTCAGAGTGGGGTGATGGATGGCAGGAGAGAGGTCACTTGGTCATTACATGTTAGGTTCACTTACTCGGAAGCACCTGGCATTGGCCACTGTCGGTAGACAGGATACTGGGCTGGATGGATCTTTGGTCTGACCCAGTACGGCCATTCTTATGTTCATTTCAGTGAGGTATTAACTCATGTGCCCTGCAATGTTATCATGAATTATTTTTATTCCACTGATCAGGAAAGAGAGGTAGGGGCATAGATCTTCACAATTTTCTGTGGCCACTGTCTCACGTTGGTGCTACAAGTGGGTGTCATCATTTGGAAGAGTATCACCTATGTTCTCCCCCGCCTCCTTCCTCCCCCCCCCCCCCCCGATCAAGAACAAATGCCAGACCCATGAGTATATTGAAGCTCCACCTTGGGGAATCAAAGCTGAAGCAGTCCAGTGCAACTCAGAATATGCACAGTCATATTTTTAACATCTGCATAACTTATTGAGAATAGTCTTTTGTATTGGCAACTCACATGGGAAAAGCTTCTGCCTCCTCCCCACTTAATTCAGCCCCAGCTACGTGCCAACCCACAACATGCTAGTAATAATGATAAATACCTATCTCTTATATAGCTCTTTTCATCAGTAGACCTCAGAGCACTTCAAAATCTTTAATGTATTTATCCACACACCACCACATGGAAGTGCTGAGAGATAGGGAAGTGCTATTATCCCCATTTCACAGATGGGAAACTAAAGCACAGAGTGGCTAAATGACTTGCCCAAGGTCACAGAGGAAGTCTGTGGCAGAGGAAGAAATTGAACCCAGGTCTCCCAAATCCTAAGCTAGTTCCCTAAACATTTGATAGAATTGTTATCAGGTGACTAATAAGTGGTAAGCAGAAGAGGAGGCTGAAATAGTTGAATACAGTTTTCACTAAGCTGAATGAGGAGGTTGCCTAGTGCAAAATAAATAAATGAATGAGTGAAAAGGGGGGAAAATGTGGTAAGTAAAGACTGTGCCATAATGCAAAAATAATAGGGAGCAGAATTAAGTCAACTTTTATTCTGGGGTTTCCTAACTTTTGAGTTATCCAATTTTCAACCTTTATAATGTTCTTTTAACATAATTTGTACAGTAGAGATGGTCCACAACTTTTCTCCCTATAGAAAATACATAAAAAACTAAACAAAAACCTGATTTTTTTGTTTTCAGCATTGACAACCAAAAATGTTTGGCCAACAGCTGCTGAAAATTGAAAAAAACCTACCCCCCCCCCCAAAAAAAAAAAAAAACACCCCACCCCACCCCAGTTTTATGTTTAAGTTCTAATTAAACATCCAATTCTCAAGGAGTACAGACATTTTCTGGAAAAAAAAGTTGAAAACCCAATTTTCTACTGGAAAAAAATTTAGATGGAAAATTTTGACAACCTTAGTAGGCAGTTTACCTCTCCACTGGTGCCTTTTCCCATGATCTTGGAAATCATGTATTTTCTGTGGTCACTCTCATGTAGGTGGAAAGAGGGGGAGTAGCAATATGTGGTTAGCTATTTGGAACAAAGATCTTTGCAGTGGTCCAAAATGAGGAAATAAGGGAATATTCTGAAAAGAAAAACTTCACTTTCTAAGGTAAGACCCAGCCCAATGGTCATAACATTTTGATTTATTAGTTACTGTAATGATTACAACTAACTTTTAGGAAGTGCTTTTAATCAGTAGAGCTGAAAGCCCTTTACAAAATAAGTCAGGATCATTACCCCCATTTTACAGATGGGGAAACTGAGGTACAGAAGTGACATGACTTGCCTGAGGTGACCCAGGCCAGTGGCAGAGCCAAGGATAGGACTCCAGTCTCTTGAATTGTAGTCCAGTGGTCTGTCCATTAGGTCACACTGTATGTAGCTGTTTAGGCTTTGTTAGCCATGGAATATGAGAGAACTAGTCACCAGTCTTGATACCAAATATGTGTTCATATTTTGGTTGGTTGGGGAAACTGATAATGTCTTTCAAAAAAGACAAAGGTAATACAACTGTGGTTTAGAAAAGGGCTAATAATTATCTTACTTGTTGTTTATATTGTGCCCTTTTCATCTAAAGAAACCCAAGAATCCTTGCAAAACTATATAGAGAGAAATCACTTCTTGCCCCACTCTAGACATGCACAGTGGACACTGGAGATTCTTAACACACGGCAATGCTATACAAGTTTAGAACAAGGCAAGGTGGTCTTATCCATTTGAAACTATAGTGAGAATTGAGAGTACAGCCTCCTGAGATAGAATTTTCTCAGAATAGGAGTATAACTTAATATCACTATTTTTTTCTTGAAAATATCATTGAATCCCTAATGACAAGTGCTCAGAATATGAAACAGTCCAATCTCCCCCCCGTAATAAATCAGTAAGGACTGAGAGGCCAGAGTATCAACTAGTAAATCACTTCTTCCTGTAGCACCTAGGTATTCCTTAGTGATATCCCATCCCAATACAGATCTGGGCTGATACTACTCTTGTAAGATCAAACACAAGGTAGCATAGCTATAGGGCTGGTCTCCACTAGGGGGGGAATCAACTGTCAATACGCAATTTCAGCTACGTTAATAACGTAGCTGAAATCGGTGTCTCTACAGACGACTTACCTCCCATCCTCACGGCGGTGGCGGTCGGCGGCGCGGTCCCCCGTTGACTCCACCTTGCGCCTTTTGGTGAGCTGGACTTCTGGAGTCGATGGGGGAGCTGCTGGCGATCGATTTATTGCGTCTTGATGAGACGCGATAAATCAGTCGCCAGAAGATCGATGCTTCCCTGCCGTAGTGAGGACAAGCCCCTAGATAGGAAAAAGAGACTAAACAATGACTTGGTAGAATGAATTGTTTGGCGCATTAATTTAGGTTTTTGAGGGAAAAAAGAAGACACCACTGAAGTGGATCTGAAAAATGAAGATTAAGAAGAAAGACAACTCACACATATGTGAAAGTTAGTTTTTAGAAGGTGTTAACGGGTGATGTTGCTGAAGTTATCAGGGTAAGTTGGAAAAGGGAGGATACTAATTAGAAAGCTGACTGAGCTAAAAAGAAAAGCAGAAAGAGAGACGCCTTCGGATTTATGTGGAATTGCTTAAAAAAGTTTGAGAACTGAAGTGATGAAATATTTGACTGTCATTTATGCTGTCTGGGGAAATGAGATGCCTCCATATTAAACAATATTCCGACCACTCCACAGAAAACGGAGAAGAAATATAAAAGCCAACAAAATAATAAGTCTCCAGCTGAAGATGTAAATGAGCAAGTGTTTGCTACACAGCTCCAAAACTGAATGCAGGCAAGGCACCTTGAGGAAAGATTGAAAGGGAAATTATTGCGGATTGAGGAAAGGGCATAGAGTTTCTGACCATATCACTCACTAAGAGAGACAAGTACACAGTGATTGTACATAGAAGAGATTTGTCGGTTTATTTTATCTTTGGAGAGTTGGGGCCTTTGGCTCAGCTGAATGTTTATGCTAAGGCAGCGTTGAAACGTCAGCTCTGTAATTCTATGTTCACCTTTCCATTTTTTTCAATTTTAACATTTAAGTAGAATAAATAAGACTCTGTGTTACAGTGTTTGCCTATTGATTCTTGAGTTCTTACTGCAATACTCATAGAGAACTTTTCTTTTTATTAAGCTATCACAAGTGAACTAGAACATTTCCCATTAGTGAGATGTCAGAAGTTCTTAAGTATCAACATCTGCGAGGAAGTATTTCATGTTGTAACATGAAAACATGTTGCTTAAGGGCTAGGGCCTGCGGTTAGCCAATCCTGATTTCTAAGGAGGCACACCTGAACAAGGATCACCTGTTTCCTCTGTAAAGGGCAGCAGGAAGCAGGGGGGGGATGCTCAGAGAGAGACCAGTCCCTGCTGAGAGTCAGATGCTCAGTCAAGTAGCCTCCAGCAGGTGACCCTGCATTTTCAGGGAAGAATCTCCAGTCAGGGAAGGCCTGCAAGGTCCCTAGCAGGAATACTTGAAGGAGAAACTTAATGGAGATTTGAGAATTTTTATTTTGAGATTTTGTTATGTTAAGAAATCCAGCCCCCAGGCATGGGAGTTGCTGAACTTAAGAAGAGCTAGAGTGTGGAGCATTTAAGAAGCTCCTTGAGGGGGGAAACAGAGGCAGGGTGCCTGCCAAGTGACTTGAGGACATGAGGGGGCAAATGGGAAGAGCTAAATCTTGTGTAAACTCAGATCGTATATTTGCTGACCAGAATCCCCAGACTATGAACTATGGGCCTGATCCAACTCCCACGGATTTCAATGGACTTTGGATCATGCTCTGTATCCTTAGAGAAACAAATGTGATTTAGTGATTAGAAGAAGGGACTAGGACTGAAAAAAATCTTGTGTTGTATTTTAGACTAGTAAATGGGAGAAATACCCTATGTGAGGAGAGTTTAATTATGATTTATGAATTGGTTGCAAATCCTTCAATAAAAGACCAAGTTATGTGGTTTTAGATACAATTTTATCAGTATTGCTAACTCCAACCATTCAAAAATCATAAATCAGGTGCCCCAAAATTCATGAGATTGACTTAAAAATAAGAAAAGAAAAGAAGACACGTGAGTTTGTTTGGGAGGAGGGGGGTTGCCTTCCTTTTTTTTAGCCTTTTCAATGCACATGGGTGGCTGTTTCAAGTTTTTCTCTGCAACCATGGGGATGAGAAACTTCCTCTCTTTTACGAAAGCTGAGAGATGCAGTCACCTGACTTCAGGAGCTGGCACGTTAAATAATACATTGACTATTGTGAGATTCACAAGAAAACTGAGAGTTAGCAACACTGGTTTATGGTTTTTTGCCTAAAGAGGTCATGATGGTCTTATGTGTTTGATTTAGTGACACTGCTTCTTTCGTGCCTTCAAACCAATTTTCTCTACACGTGAAACATCTGAATGGACCATTTCAGCAGAAAAATCCAAAAGTAGACTTTACTCACATGTATATTCATTAACTTGCATCAATCAGAATTAATCTCCTGGGTAAGGATTTGCAGGATTCCGTGCGGTTGTTGTTGCTGATCTTTTTCATAAACTAAGAGAAAAGAAAGCAAGATTGGGCATCAGCTGTGTAAATTTTGGCCTAAAAGATTGATTATTCAGGTGCGTAAACAAGTGCCTATCTATGGTTTAAATAAGAGTTTCCGCTAACCAGGGTTATATTAAATGGGTATTCTGCAGTAATTGTGACTGAGCTTCTGTAATCTAGTAGCCCAATTTTCTTCTCAATAACAGAGATTCTTTGCAAGTCTTTCCCTGCCATTTGGTGTCTCCTCTGTTTGTTCCACAGCTGAGAGGATTTTTCCTTATTTATTTCATTTGTTGTTTGTGATTTTGTTTGTTTACATAGATGTGTTGAAAAGAAATGAATATAGAAAGTGTTCTGTCCCATTTGTATTAATAAGTCCTGTGGGGACATTAAGGCCCTTTGTGTCAATGGACATTCAATAGTAAATGGTTTATTTAAGCACCAAGTCTAGAGACTAGAAACCTTTTAGGGTGTGGCTACACTTGCAGATGTAGAGCACTTTGAGTTAAACCAGCCTTCAGAGAGCGCAGTAGGGAAAGCGCTGCAGCAGTCTGTCCACACTGACAACTGTAAGTGCACTGGCATGGCCACATTTGCGGCACTTGCAGTGGCATTGAGAGCGGTGCATTATGGGCAGCTATCCCAAGGTGGGGTGGATTGTGACAGGGAGTGTGTTGTGTATATGTGGGGGGAGGGGAGAAAGAGTGGGTTTTTGGGGTGCTGAGAGTGTGTCAGCATGCTGTCTTGTAAATTCAGACACCCTCCCTTGACTCACTCAAAGCAAGCAACATTCCTCAGTAATGTTTGCTTTGTCTCAAAGCAGATAAGCAGCCCGCTGTCAGAAACAGAGCTTTGAAAGGGCACATTCGCATTCCTACAGCCAGTTCAGAACAGTGACAAGAATGGCCACTTGACTTAAGGGGATTATGGGACGTTTCTGGAGGTCAATCAGAGCGCAGTAATGCAAACCTTTCCCACACTGACATTGGGCATCTCAGCCAATATGCATAAAACATTATTCCTCTCACCAAGGTGGAGTACCAGGAGTGCTCTAGCCACGTAGTCAGAGCGCTCTACGTGCCTTGCCGGCATGGCGTGAATTAGAGATCATTGGGTAGCTTTAGTGCACTCTAACTTGCAAGTGTAGCCAAGCCCCTCGTCATGCTAAATCCATAGACTGAAGAATCTCCAACTGTGCTATGGCTCAATAACCATTGTAGCTAACATGGTAATCAGACAAATATGAAGACGTTTTCAATTATACATTTATGTAGTAGACATGGATGCAGTAAAAAGTCGCTACTAAAACAGATGTTCTGATGTATCATTTCAGTCAAGTAGGGAATGTATGAAGTAATCCCCAAACGCTCCTTGACAGGTAGTGTCTCACATTCTTTCATTCAAGTAATAATAGCCCCTTTGGAATAGTTATGAACTCGATGGTAAAACAAATACAATACATTCCTACAGAGAGATTGTGCCTTTGACTTTTTTACTTTCTCTTTTGTAAAGATTGCAACCAAACAGAGATGAATATGCAAACAAGGATGTATTAATAGAATAAGCCCAAGAATCAGCGTGTGCATGTTTTATGTGCTGGCTCATATCTGAGTTTGTTAAATACTGTAAAATCTTTCCACACTTTGCATAACACTTGTAAGCAAAAGGTAACCACCAAATATTCAATAATCTCGTGTTCCTTTTTAACGGATGTACTTATTCACAGAACTCCAGTTGAAAAGGAAACACTCCATCTTGTTATGGTTGGAAATTTTGAGCCCCTGTTTAGCAAAACACTTCAGAATTACAATACTTTAGTCTAATCTTGTTCAATATGCTCACATCTCATGAAAGCCACTGGGCTGTCTGTTAAAGTCAGTGAACATAACTAGATGTTTAATGTTCAACACGTGCGTAAGCCATCGATTATCTCAAATTTGTACATCACCAGGATGGACTGTATCTAATGGCAGATCATATGGTTAAGAAGATCCAGTTGGTAAAATAATTTGTATAGCTATTATCACTATTCTGTGTTCTTATCAGTTTCTTCCATTATCACATTGACCTGAATATTAGAAAAGGCACATTCAATGTTGCATTAGATTTTGGGCAGGAATTAAGCAAACAAAACCCCCAACAATATTTTGAGCATCTTCAAACACTCAGTCAGATTTTCATACGTGAGCTCCTAAATTGTACCTGACAGATCCATCCTTCCATGAATACTTGTATTTGTAGCTGCCTGTTTTGTGCTCCCCAAAATAACATGGTCCATAATGTGTTCTGTAAAATCCAGGTGCAGTTGGATGAGTTAAGATATTGTTTCCTTCACTATTTCACAAAGGATTGGAATATTGGAAAGTGAAAATCAAGTCTTTATTAATATAATAACAGGTTTGACTTAAACTTGTGAATAATATGAACTTCAGATGAAACAATCAGGTGAGAAGTGTGAGATGAAATGGAGCAGTAAAAATGATGCAGAATGGATAGAAATACATTACTAATGTAGCTAACTCTAATGATGTTGTATTACCATGTAAGAACTGTACCTTAATGCTGTGGTAGTACATATTCTACAGGACGTTAAAGTTTCTGGAGAATATCACTACACTTTTGCACAAAAGCTCTGTTTTCATCCTGTGATATAATTTACAATATTTTCATTGTCATCAAAGCAGACCAGACAGCGAGACATCAATGGTTATAAATCCCATGATTATAAGGTTTTCATTATTAGATCAGAGATGTAGGTTGCTCTGGGTCAGCTGTTCCTGACCAAGGTTTTATATATTATGAAACGAGAGGGATGGATGGATAGACAAAATATTTAGAATGTATTGCGGACCTGTGCTAATAAAACAAGATAATAATTAATAATGTAAGTAGAGGAGGATATGGTTTTATTCATGCTGAATTTTAAGGAATGCAAGGAAGAAAATGGCAATAGTTTTACTTAGTAATAACAAAAATCTGATTTAGTTTATGTAATTTCTAAATGTTTTAAATATCAGGCCTTGTACCATTAGGGAAACAGATATGATCTTGTGGTTAGAAGAAGGGACTAGGAGTGAGGGGTGGGAGGGAATACTGTGGTGTAGTCTAGGTGAAATTTAATATTTTCATCTTCCATTTTATTGCTTACTTAGTTACTGTATTTTAGATCACAATGACATTAATGTTTAATGTATTCTACCATTTTGCATATTTGTATTTATTTGTTTGTTTATTTAGTTTGTTTTGTTCAGCGCCAGAGGGCCCAAATCAGGTATCATGGTCCCTTTGCACTAAGCATTGTTCTCAAAAAAATATTCTCTGTCCCAAAGAGCTCCAGTGTAGACTGCAACAGGTGGAAATAAATCAGTAGGGAGGGTGGGGAGGCGATATGTACAGGATCAGAGGGTGGTCAGACTAGGTTAGACTGACATAAACTTGATGAAAACCTGTTTTACCATCATCCCTAGTTAATAGAGGAACTTCGGTGAGGTGGTGAGAGGTAATGAAAGACCTTAAAGTGAAGAGGAGGAGTTTTGACCCTAGTTTGTGGGGCACTAGGCATGGGGGAGCATTCTGATTATCCATGAGAGTTGGTGGTAGAGCCTTTCTCCATGGCTGTAGGTGTGTGCACATTTGTGGATTTATGGTTTTGCAACTCTTTCCGATACATCCGCTCCCCAAAACCACAAAGTGAATCCCAAACTTGGCAATATACATTGTTTAAAAGACTGGGGGGGAGGACAGGACAGTGTTTACAAGAACTTAACTCCACACAGTAGAAGAGAACTATTACCTCCATTGAAAAATGAGCCATATAGTCTTATTAAATAATGGCACAGATGTTGATCCAAACAATGTCAGTTCTTGAAGAAGAAAAGGTTTTTCTGTGTGCTAGGTGGCTTCAAATGGATATATTGTATAAGTAAACTGCAGACAGTAAACATTTGATATAGCTGCAGTCACTATATTAATAACATGAATATGCCGAGATCCTAAAAGGCATTATCTACATAAAAATGATGTCCCTGGCAAAACAAAATTATCAGGTTTTATGGCATTTGAACAGAACAGCAGCAGGAAAACACATGGACACCCTGGAAATGAAAAACAAACAAACAAGGCACATTTAACTGAAATATACAGAAGGAGAGTTTTGCCCTGAGAGTAATGAGCATATGGCTTTTACTGCCCCAGGAGATCTTAATAGAACCCACTCTACCCTGGATTCAAGAAAAATATGGAGCTGGGATAGAAGGACTCTCTGTGTACAAGTAAAATTAGATGTGTAACCATAGTGATTCATACTCAGATGCACAAGTTTGGAATGATCACAAACTTTGAGGCACAGAAGATGTTTTCTCTCATCAGTTATTGGTAAGAGCTATAGGGTTTTTAAGTTTCTCTGGAGCAGTGATCACCAATTAAGTTGGCATAGTCCCAGACAATCATTTTCCTGTGACTTCAGGGAATGACTATTGCTTCACCTTGCTCATTTCCTTGCTTATTATATGTGTCTGGTTCTCATTAGTGGCAATCAAATATTTATTTTATTTTGTTGCTGAAACAATCATGTCTGTTACAGAGTGGTAACCATATTAATCTGTATCCGCAAAAAGAACAAGGAGTACTTATGGCACCTTAGAGACTAACACATTTATTTGGGCATAAGCTTTGGTGGGCTAGAACCCACTTCATCAGACCCATAGAGTGGAACATACAGTAGGGATAGATAGATAGATAGATATAGATATATACACACACACATACACAGAGAGAAGGTGAAAAGGGGGAGATTGCCATACCAACTCTAAGAGGCTAATCAATTAAGGTGAACTATTATCAGCAGGAGAAAAAAACCTTTTGTAGTGATAATCAGGATGGCCTATTTCAAACAGTTGACAAGAAGGTGTGAATAATAGTAGGGGGAAACTTAGCATGGGGAAATAATTTCAGTTTGTGTAATGACCCAGACACTCCAGTCACGTTTGTGTGTAGCATACTTTGAGCCACATTTATGTCAGCTTCTGACAGTAAATACAGTGGTTCAGTTTACTAGTAGGAAGTCCACTAGGCAAAGAGTTTGCAGTGGCACCTTGTACCACCCTCCTGGCAGTGGGGACGGCCATTGTTGCCCAACAATTGATCAGACCTGGCCAGAAAGGGAGCTTGGACAGAGAAGCTAAGGCACTAATTCAACACCACCCCTCTGTGGAGCTGCATGGAAGCCCCCGTGGAAGCTCATCAGAGGAATACCTAAGGGACAATACCAGCACTGGCTGTAAATTTCATTTGAAGAAATTTAAAACAAACTGTAATTAAACCATAAAAGAAATCAAAAGATTGTCTCACTGATGTTACTAGAGACAATCAGTCTAAAAAATCGGTGATATTGCATAGACTTACATTGTTATCCTCATTCATACTTTAATGTTGATTGGCTTTTTATACATGCTGTGTTTGTCTGACTTCAAACAGAGTCACTAAAGCATTTCAGAATATTCTCAATATTTTTAATTGATTTATGAATGCCTTTTATCAGAAAGGAGTCTAAAATGCTATACAGGGATCACTTTAACAAGCACTAGAATGCAGCTGCCTCTTAGATAGATGTGACAGTTATTTAATAACGTACAACAATATTCCTCGGTGCTTTAGGCAGGAAAATGAAGAATATTGTATGTACCGTATTTTTCGCCCTATAAGACGCACTTTTTCTTCCCCAAAACGGGGGGAAAAAGTTGGTGCGTCTTATAGGGCGAATGTGCGCCCCGGTTCCCCCCTCCCCGCCGCGGGCGGGCTGCCGGGAGCATCCCGGTTCCCCCCTCCCCGCCGCGGGCGGGCTGCCGGGAGCGTCCCGGTTCCCCCCTCCCCGCCGCGGGCGGGCTGCCGGGAGGGGGGAACCGGGACGCTCCCGGCAGCCCGCCCGCGGCGGGGAGGGGGGAACCGGGACGCTCCCGGCAGCCCGCCCGCGCGGCGGGGACGGGAGAGCGAGGCACTTTTTTTTTTTTTTTTTTTTGTCCGGCTTTTTTATTGAAAAACGAGGGGGCGTCTTATAGGCCGGAGCGTCCTATAGGGCGAAAAATACGGTAACTGTCACTACAAGAGGAACATAAGTAGGCAGAAAGTATTAAAATGATTCAGTTTGAATTTGGCCAGGGCTCCACCGCTAAAACCAGAATTCTTCTGCAATGTACCATTGGGCTTTAAGTACTACAAGTGGTCAGGGCATTTGTTTTACATTTTAGACAGAAGTTGCTGTCTCCAGCAGTAGTGTCCCCAATTGCCATCTGGGCTGTTGATTCCATTCAGACTCACAAAGATGAGCTATTTACTGAATCACCAATAGTGCTTTGCTCAGCACCAGGACTTCTATTTGTCTGTGTCCCATCAAAGCAGTGACTAGCTTTCTGGGTGGCGTGGCTGTCCTGTTTCTGTGGTATCTGTTCTAGAATAGTGGAAATTATTTTTAATTTTTTCTGGGCAATTTTCCATAAATTGGTTTGGTTTGGGTGTAATTTTGTCATTTTCACAGTAGACTAAATTCTAAGTGGCGCTGAACACCTGCAACTCCCTCTATAGTCCATGCGATTTACAGGTGGTCAGTATCTATCAGGGCATGGCCAGCTGCAGATGTCTTGGGTAGATTTGGGTGCATTAGGCTATTCCCTTATTTCAGTACTATATGTTCAGCCTGTCCAGAGTGTCGTGAATGCACTTGACAAGGAGGTTCAGTTCCTTCCCCTTGCATCAAGTTATCAGGGTAGCTTAATCCATTTTGGGGTAAGTAGGGATAAAAACAGCACTGAAAAGATGCTCATTGAGAGTCTGTACCACTTTCCCTTTCAAATAAGTTTGGATGGATCAAGGATCACACTGTGGTCTACTGATTTCTACATTAATAAAATCTTAGTGGTGCTTTCATATTGGTAGTGACCCTTACACTGAAAATATTGTGGAATTATGGTTGAAGTTGTCCTTTGTTTAAATTATCTCCAATTTGGATTTAATTAATCCTTACTGGCTCCAACTGGAAACCTCTAAGAAATAAACATGTACCAGTATCCGAATGAGCTATTCTACAGATGATTTCATTACTATACGGATCCATGGACCATTGCTCCCTTGTGAACAGATCTATAGGAATTATGTCAAATTCTTTAGCCCCGAGATATACTCTATCTATAGTACATACTTACCTACTAATTTCGTAACTTTAAAAACAGCAAAAAAATAAAAAATAAACCTCAACCTAAGTGTGCTCCCTAAACTTGGTGTTTCCTAAAAGTTCCTGGCAGAGACAGTATATCCTGGATTTCAGTTCCCCAGAGGACTCTCTGCTCTCTGATATCTAGGGTAGAGTAGACAAGACTCACCTGCCATGAGTCATTAGTTATGTTAGTATATTCCTGTCACCGTGATTCACGTGCTCTTATGACAATGTTGAAAAAATACTAAAAGATGAATGCACAAATGACCCAAGTTTGATGATCTAAAAGTACCCCACCTGTAAATACTATATTTTATAACTGAGATGTTTTAAGGGGATATTGTTAAGGAGGAAGGAAGTCAAGCATACGTACGCTCTCTTGGGTAGGGATGGTCTCTTCATCTGTGTTTGTACAGCTCCCGGAATTAACAGGGCATTAATCCTATTGGAGCTCCACGAGTGTTTTTGTAATACAAATTATTATTAATAATATGTACTGAGGGGCAAGAAGAAAAGTAATTTTAATGTAGTCTGGATCCATTGTGTGACTTAACACTACAGCTTAATAGTTAAAATAAAAGCAAAATGCTTGATATTACCTAAACTACTTAGTCATTTACATTTCATTTTTAAGGGGGAGGGCTTGCCAGCCTGAATAATGATATGCCTTATTTGACATGTCATAATAATACTGTCATAGAACGTATACACTATGATTATATGAGTTAGTAACCAAGGAAACAAAATTGGTATTGTACTGGTATCCTCCAGGACATCTGTAATTAAAGGTCTGTCAGCTTTTCTGTAAAAGATCTTCAGTTATTTCAGGGCTTGCAATCTGTCTGTAAAAGTTTGCTGTACAGACTGAAACTTAACATACAGTGCAGGATGAGAGAGAACAAATGTATAAAGTTTGTTGTACATTTCTTTGGCTGTGGAAGTGCAGTGCAGCATAGTAGATGTGTGATGTCTAATGCGTGTTGATGCTCCTATTACTATGACATTTTGATGTGTGCTTGCCTGTCCATAATGAGAAATAATAGCTTGGAAAATAACATCAGCATTTCAAATTCTGCTGTTAGTTGTGCTGAAGACACAGAGTATGAAGGGTGCTCAGAATTTTACAGGCTTGGAGCCCTCTTAGGTGCGTGTGTGGGGAGATTCTTGACCTGTGCATGATCTTCCTGACTACTAGAGTCAAAATTTATTACTTTTTGAAATTGAGTGTGAGCAAAAATGTGTTTGTAATTTGCACATAATTTTGCATGTGCTCTGTGACGGTGCTGTTCCTGGTGGGATCCAACTGTGAGTGTCAGATCAGGACAGATTGCTTCCAAAGGGGCAACTACAGCCCAAAGCTGGGGTTTTTCCACACTAAGGCAAACCAAACCAGCCAAACAGAAAAGACTTTGGTTTCGCCCCACTGGCTAACCACAAGTCACACAAGCAATTCCCTTAGACACTCCAGCTTCCCAGTATCACCACCACCAGCCACCTGTCCTGGGGATCAGTGGTTATGAAAACCAATCCTCCAAATAAAGAAAACGGTTCTCCCCAATTCCAAGGAATCAGGCCCCAGACCCAGGTCAATATACAAATCAGATCTTACCACAAATCACGCTGTTGCCAATCCTTTAGAATCTAAAATCTAAAGGTTTATTATACAAGGAAAAAGGTATAGGTGAGGGTTAAGAATGGTTAAAAGAAATCAATTACATGCAGTAATGGCACATCTCTTGGTTTAGGCTTGCAGCAAAGGTAGAATAAACTGCAGGTTCAAATCAAAGTCTTAGAATGCATCCCATTTGGGGGATGGGTCAGCACCTTAGTTCAGAGTTCACCTGTGTAGCAAAGTCCATTCAGAGCTGGAAGCAAGACAGGCTGCATGCTGAAGGTAAAGACAAAATGGAGAATGTTCTTCCAGCTTTTATAGACTCTGTCTTCTGGGCCAAGACCCTCCTCCTTCTTTTGCAGAGTCCGGTTGCAAAATGGAGGTTTACAGTCACAAGGTCCAATCACCAGACTCTCCAGGATTCAGTTTCTGACCAGGCAGTTGACATTCCTAGAGCAGCTCGGGTGTGGACAGGCATATACAAAGTCCATTGTGTGGTTGATGTCCCTTAATGGGCCATCCGGCAGCCCAAGCCAAGCTGACGCCCAGTATTCAGGAATCTTCTTCCCCAGCAGAGCACAATATTTGGAAAGACAGACAGTCCAGAGCCAATATTCATAACTTCAACTGCCAAATCGATACACACATACCAATGCCATATTTACAATTAGCCATCCATAACCTGGTCATAGACACCCATTATGACCCCCTGTACATAAGATCCGGTGCCACTATAGGACTCTGGTTGCTCCAATGATCTATATGATCCCAAATAATTCCTGTAACGTGACATGCTCTTACCATGATCATATGTGAGATAGCAGTGATTATGAATGTGAAATGTGTGGGGTGTTTCTTCACTCACGCACAGTCTCAATATTGGTGCCTCACCACCTTTTAGGCCACGGCAGTCTGGTTTTTCGCAGTGTACAACATGAGCACCACACACTAACATTGCAGTTTAAAATAATGATTTAACTCCTTCTTCAAATCAAGTCTCCAGCACTTGACAACTTCATGGTGTTACTGTTAATTTTAAAAAAGCCCATATTGTAAGTTAGAATTAGTTTCCTGAGACCCATAAAATAAATATTGATTAAATGTACTCGTACTAAAAAGTCTTGGAACACCATTTTTTTCCTTAGTGGTGAGACATAAAGATATGTTGTTAATTTACAGCAGCGGATAGAGTCAGTGGTAAGAAATGTCAAGTGCACGCAAAGCATTTCTCGGACCTTTCAGTTTAATGCTTGACATCTGAGCCATTCCACTGATCAAATGTGATAGTCGCACAGAAGGCTTCACAAAGGAGGAAAATAAAATGCAGCATTTTGTGAAGGTATTCACTTGCTTTCAGGGAAGAAATGGTTTGTTCTCTGATGTTTGCAATGAGTGAAAATGATACCTAGTTAGGGGATGCCTAAAATCTAAAGGTCTTGGCCTTGTGACATCTTCAGGAGCATCACATGAAATGTGCTGAACACCCTCAACTGTCATTTAGGTAGGAAATGCTTACAATAGTTTATTTTCCCAGTATTTAGAATCATGGGGTCACAGTTTCTGAGACACTTGTAAATGGAATTTGTTATACATCCAAAGGAAACAAAATAGTCTGTCATGATCAGGCTCCTCTGATTATCAACATAAGGAAATAGCTTGGATTTGTCATACATAAAACTTTCCTGAGTCTTTTATCAATTTTCTCTTTAAACCTACACATGTCGTAACAAACTTTTGTTTAATAGCATTTAAACAGTTGTAACCTTTTGTAAGCTTTCTTCTCAAATGATTGGCTGTGTTGGATTAGATGTAAATTATGCATCCGGAACCAAAGACTGGGGTATGGAACAGAATCAAAGTCAATTATTGCAGGCAGCAGAGTCCAGGAAAAGAAGATGATTGCTATTGCAGCACATCACAAAATAAAGGTGTGGACACTTACTTTTTTTCTTTCTTACACACTTTATACAGTTGCAGAAAATGTGGTAAACATAAAAACCATGTAAAGATTGTGGGTTTTTTTTTTGGGGGGGGGGGGGAAATCGCACACATTATCATTGCAAATGAATCTGTGCTTTTAATACAATAATGTTTCAGTGGGCCCTAAAAATGTGAGTTAGACCCTACTAGAAATTATCCGTTGCGTAAGTTACAGGTGCCTCCGTGTTTCTGTCTTGTCTCTGTGTTCCAATATATTTTAGATTTGGTTCTTCATAGTAACATCGCTGCTGTAATAACAGTGAGGATGAAATCACTCCTCTGTTACCCATAGCCCTCATTTAATATACAGAAAATGTCATCATTCATGAAGACCTGTTCTTCAGATTTCTGAACTCGAAAGCTGTTTAATTGGACCCCTTTGGACACTTTACAGGGCAACTGGAGCAATCTCAAATTATGTACGGTAATGATTTCAATTTAGGAGTAATTTGAAAATCACCTCTTTGGAAAAACCTGACAACAACATTTATATTTCTCCACATATTTCACTGTTTCCAAGGAAGAAAATAAAAGACAAGTGATCAGTGTTTCGCTTGGCGGCTAGACTCTTTGCTCCATTCAGCTGTGTTTAGGGAATAGGTTTATTATGTGAGCTTTTCCAAAGCAAGTGATGACACTAATTAGTTTTCTCCTTTGTACTGAAAGTAACCAGGTAACACATTTTCGATGTCTGAGCAAGCCAATTCAAGATCCAGTGACTGGAAACTGAAGTCCAGAAAAACTCAGCTTGGAAATAAGATGTTGCTATTGAACAGTGAGAGAATTAACCATTGGAACAACTTGCCAGGGAAGTGATAAATTTATCTTTACTTGGAGTCCTTAAATCAATATAGGATGCCTTTTGAAAGGAAACAGTCTAGTTCAATTACAAGTTATTTCCTTTATAGTGCTGTGTTACAGAGGAGGGAGAATAATTCCCTCCTTCACAGGTGACATTCAATAGCCTGTTTTACATAGACGTTTCAGATAAGAGAATCATACTGGTTTCCTGTGGCATTAAAATCTCTGGGCTAATTTTCAAAAGTGACCAATAATTTTGGGTGTCTCTCTGGTTGGGTTCCCGCCATGAAGGGGCCTGATTTTCAGAAAATGCTGAGCACCCATCCTCTAAATATTGGGTCCCATTATGGTATATGAAGCACCCCACATCACAAGCTATTTTTGAAAAATTGAAGCTCTGATTCTGATTTAGCTTTTAACAGTAAGAAGTTTTGGGGAAAAGTAAAGTCAACCCAGCTTGTAAATATTGCAGCAGTGTGGTGGCAGATGACCCCCATATACATCAGTAAGGGTTAAGGATCTTCTGTGGTCGCAATGATCCCCAACTTGCTTCTGAGTGCCTCTCCATTATGCAGTGAACCTCTCCGGGGTAACAAGTAGACCTCGGTCTCGGAGTTCACAGACTGAGGGCTATGTGACACTACCTTGCCTATAGCTTGCACATATCCTTACCCAGACCTTGTGAGGAAGGTGGGCTGTGGAGATTTTCTTTGTTGAAATTCCCCCAGGATTAAGCCTTGACCTTTTACTCACACTGAGGAATGGGAACTGAGACTGCCTGCAGGGCCTGAGAGACTGCTTCCCTTTCCCGTACAGTGGGAAGCCATTTTCGGGAAGTATTTTTTTCTTTTGTTATGACTGCTTCCTATTTCCCCAAAAGTGGGGGACAGACTAACCAGCACAACCAGACTGCTGAACCACACCACAGATTTGTGACTGCCCAGAGAATGACATACGAGGTAAGTGAAATATGTGCTGTCACCCTCAGGAGTGACCTTGAGATGTTAACCTTCAACAATGGCAAAAATGTTTACAGAGTACATAACAGTCAAGGCAGTTGAATTTATAGATGGTCTCAATTAGTTTTTACTGACTAAATAATTTCTTTTAATCAATGTTAACCCCCTTTATTTTTCTTTATTTTCTTTCTTTAATGTCAGCTCTGATTTATGATATTTATCCATCAGGCAGAAAAGAAAAGATTTGCTACTCGGTCATTTTCTTTTCAGGACTTTTGAAAAAGTGATACGTAAGCAAAGCTTCTTACTGTGAAAGCAAATGTTGGTGATTTCCATGAAGCAAGCACTAGTCAACTGTTTTGTACTAAAAAGACAAACAATTAGAATGGTAAAACAAGAACTGGACAAATTTACTCCAGATACTATTTATTGGCACCCACTGTAGGTAATTCCTAGAAATGTAAGTTGTATTTTCATAAGTCTACAATTTTACCTGATCCAAAGTGAAAGCAGATGCTCACATAGAAATTGACAGGGTTGTCAGGGCTTATTTAAGCTAGGAGCAGGGGAAAGCTGACAGGTGCTAAGGAACACTCAGGTCAGACAAAGACATCTGCTAGAGATGTCACTAATACAAAGATAAATGCGTCTCCAGCAAAAGAGAGGGCAGAAATTACAACTGAACTGGAAATGGGATGGATTGACACTACACAGGCATGTTCTAGGAAAGTAACAAGGTGTCAAATAAAGGAGTTGGGGAAGAAAGAAAGAGACAGAAAAATAAAAACAGTATGTGACTGTAGTAACAGTGCAGGAGATTTACAAGCATGTCTAAGGCCTTCTGTACACTAAACACGTTGGGCAGTTCTCCAACTTTTGGTGCTGCACTGGTACATCTCCACTTGGGCTGGCAGAAGTGGTAGGATTTTTACCACTATGTCATCTTGCCTGGGCTAAAACAGATGAAGTAAAATGCCTGAGAGTAGAAGAGGATCTTGATTAAAATAAACATTCCTGGAAATATAGTGGAATGACAAAAATCCATGAGCTGCTTAATACCTGGCTACAAACTATACAGTAGGGACAGATTAGACGTAGATTTCAGGGAGCAGCATTGTACTGAAGTTTCCATCAGCTCTAAGGACACAACATTTGTGAGTGGAGAAGACCACGTAGTAGGACCTGAATGGAGAAGAAAATCCAGGTAATCTGAACACACACATCCTGGCCAGCGAAAGGATACTGAGTATGTCTAGAGGTTGAGCTGGTGTAATTTCCAGCTCCAGGAGACATAGCCATGTTAATTTTGACAAAGCCAGTGCACGAAAAACGGAGCGTAGCTGTGGCAGCACAAGCATTGGAAGGTCTAGCTACCCTGAGCATGTACTCCTCCAAGATGTTAGGTACATACTCAGGGCAGCTAGCCCCGTCCACCACTCATCCTGCTGCAGCTACATTCTGTTCTTAGCACAGTGGCTCAATCACAGCTAGCATGGGTATGTTTCTTGAACTGAAAATTATACAGCAAGTAACTGTAGCCAAACCACTAAGGATTAGTGACCACAGTGGATTGAAGCAGGAGGATGCATCCATTACATTTGCTATGATGGACAGAATAGAAAGTTTGTCCTCTCTTAACAGGATGTGAGGTGGTGTCTGCTGAAATGAAACATTTTCAAATCAGGAGCCCTGAATGAAACCCACCCAAAAGTCTTAAAGTTTCAGAGCTGTCTGAACCATTAATGTTAACTTTTAACAAATCTTGGAAAACTGGAGAAATTCCAAAGGGTTGGAGGACTGCCAATGTAGTTCCAATATTTTACCAATGTAGAACAGATGATCAAATGAGCCTGATGCTGATCCTGAGTAAAACAATGGAACAGTTAATTTTGAACTCTCTCATATAAACCTGTTGTCTTTTTTAACAGATCTGGCTGATAAAAGCAACTGTGCTGATATATAGTATACTTGGATTTCTCCAAAGCTTTTACATTAGCACCATATAACATTTTGATTAAAAAAACAACAACCCACTTTTACTTCATGAAACTAACAGGCAACACATAAAATAGACTAAAAGCTGGCTCACTGACAGATCTCAAAATGTAGCTATTGATAGGGAAATATCAGTGAGTGGAGCGGTTTCTAGCAGGTAACCTATCCTTGGATAGGTTTTTAATATTTTTAGTAAGTATTTAAATGATGATCTAAAATCTTGCCAGCAAAGATTGCAGTGATACAGAGATTGGTGGGATAGCAAATAATGAGGAGGACAGGTTACTGTTACAGTAAACTGAATCACCTTATTAAATTATTACAATCCAACAAAATTTGTTTGTATGCCACTAAATTCACGGTTATAGTTCTGGGAACCAAGAATGCAGGTTATACCTACAAGACTGGGGAGAAAGCAGTGATTCAGAGAAGGACTTAGGGGTCATTGTAGTTAATCACCTCAGCATGAACCCTCAATTGAATGTGTCAAGAAGAGGCTTACGTGAGCTCAGATGTACAAAAAGGAGAATATCAAGTTGAAGTAGAAAATCGAATTTGCCTCTGTATGCAGCACTTATAAGACCACTACTAGAATAGTGTGTTCAGTTCTGGTGACCACACTTCAAAAAGGATATGAAAAATATCTGAGAGAGTTCAAAGTAGAATCATAAAAATGATCCAGGGGCTTAAGACAACCCTTACAATGGGAAGCTTAATGATCTCAACGAATTCAGCTCATTGAAGCAAAGGTTGAGAGGTGATTTGCTCACTATGTTTAGGTACTTACACATGGAGAAGAGATTTGATAATGGGACTCTTCAACTTGCTGACAAAGGCATATCAAGGTTCAGCGTCTGGAAGCAGAAGTTTGATAAATTCAACCTTGAAATAAGACATAATTTCCTAGTTGTGAGGGAAATTAAACACTAGAACAGCTTTTCAGGGGAGATAGTGCACTCAACATGGCTTGAGTCTTTCTGGTTAAATTACGTATATTTTTAAAAGACATGCATTAATCCAGTTTCTAAGATCAATTCTATGGCCCGGGGGGTTGGGGGGTCATGCTAAATGGTCATAGAGGTCCTTTCTGGCTTTGGAATCTGTGACTCTCAGTCCCTCTGTTAAGGGGCTATGGGGAGAATGGAATTGCCTGCAGTGCCCTCAGGATGCTTAACACTTGAAGATCTGTATTTAGATGATGGCTATAATCAAATCTTCAAAGTTTCAGGATTTCAGCCAATTGTCTGCATGTGTCATGAAGAATTCCCCCTGCCCCTCATGCATAATTAGACAGATATATTCTGGGTTGTTGTTTTTTTTTCACTTTCCTGTGAAACAACAGAGATTGGCCACAGCTGGAGATGGGACACCAGCCAGTTAAAAACCTGAGGCTGGCCTATGCTAGCTGACTCAAGCTCACAGGGCTCTGGCTAAGAGACTGTTTAATTGTGGTGTATATATTGAAGCTTGGGCTGGATCCCAGACTCTAGGACTCTATATGGTAGGAGGGTCCCAGAGGGTCAAGCCTGAACGTCTATACACTGCAATTATACAGCCTGTGATCTGGTGCCTGGGATAAACCACACTGAGAGTTCCACCTTCAGGGTAGATTGCAAGAAATAGGGCAAACAATCCCTAAAGCTGGTGGTTTACTCTATAATTAGATTCACCAAGCCAGTAACAAAAGAGCTTCTGCAGAACCATACTAGTTAACCAGAAGCCAAACACAGTCCCCTTTAGGCATTCCAGCCCTTGGCTCCCATCCAGGCAACCCAGTCGAATATAGTGAGAGGTTATTGAAAGCCCATTTCATCATATCTGAGGCTCTTTCTAATTCCAAAGGATCCGACTCCAGGTCGCTATGAATCTCAGATCTTACCCAAATATTATGCTGTCAGCCAATCCTTCATAAACTAACTGAAGATTTATTACTAAAAGGAAAGAGCTAAAATAGTTAACCAACCATATACATACAAATGATTGCAATATCCTTAAATCAGGTTTGACGCGGTGATGGAATAGACTGCTGGCTTGTCTCTCTGGTAACTTCCACAGGATTGGAAGGTCCTCGGTGCATAGTTCACGATGCTCCTGTTAGTAGTAAATCCACAGTTCAGAGAATGGAAACAGGAAAGAGGCAAAATGGAGATGTTCCAATTGCAATTTGTATCTTCTGCCACGTGCATGGAAATTTACTGTCCCAAACAAAGCCCACAGCCCCTGTATGTGGAAAGTTACTGACCCAAGATAGAGTCCAGGGTCACATGAGCATATCACATGCTCCTACATGGTTTGCAAAATCATAGGGGTGGCCATTGGCTCCTTGATGCCTGAGACAGCCTCAGGAAGAGCTGTCTGGATGGGATGAGTTTCTTCAATTGCCCATTTTGAGAGTGGAGCATCCTTGATAGGTCATCAACACATAGCTGTCTAGACCTAATGCAAATTTATCTGGGGAGGCGTCACCATACAACATGTGTTTTACATACCCATATATAGCCAATATTTATAACTTTAGATACAAAGATGATACACGGATTTACTCATGATTTATCATATATGATTATCCTAACTTCTTCATTGATACATTACATGGCATACTTTGTACAAGACTTATGGTAACTGTGTTAACAGTGATATAAATGGTCATCTTTAATCCTACAGCATCGCACAGCCACTTAATCCAAGCCTGGTGAGCCTGAGTCAGCTGGCACAAGCCAGCGGAGAGTTTTTACTTGCATACCCTCACTCCCCTCTTCTCAGAGCTGAGAGCAGCATGATCCGTGAACCTCTATACTACAAGAGGGGAGGGATTTGTAAAGCGCAGTAGACATGGATTGTCTGAGTTTTGGGGCCAGGCTGTCTTCTGGGTTCTTAGCCTCCTCATTCATACAAGGGCACTCCTTTCACTCTGCCGCTAATCCCACCCCACCAAGAGGGAATATTGCAATGGGTTTCTGCCTGTGTAGATGCATGCTGTATTTGAAGTAGTTTGAACATTCCCATGATGTTCCGTTCAGAAGCGGATGGTATGGATTTTGAAAACATTTTGCCTTTGCTCCTTAATTGTGTGACTAATAGATTGCTAGGTAGACTTTAATGGGCCAAATTCTCCCCTCAGCTACCATTGTGCAGCCCCATTCAGAGATGTTATTGCATGGATACTGTTCTGGAAGTTACATATTTTCCTTCTTTGTTTATCACTTTAATATAAAAGTTCAAAACCAAAAGCAACCCCTATATATGGTGTGATGTTGCACTCCATATGTTTTATAGAAATATGCTTATGAGTGTGAATATGATGTAACTGGAATATGCTTTATGCAAAAGATCTCTTGTAAGGGATCATATAACAAAGGTTATAACCTACTGAATATAATCCTCCAATGTATCACATATCTGAATGTATCATTCTTGTATCTGAAGCTAGATGAAGTATAACTCTGAGGTCCTATTGTAATTATGCAAAGTGTGGGCCATTAATGGTGGTCTAGAATCTTGATGGCTCCCATTGACTAGGACAATTGATTGTAAAGGGTTTATTTATTTTCTGGTGGCCCAACCCTGGAAGAATGGAATCTAGTGAATTTACAGTGATATGTGACTACGTCACATGGTACTGGAATCCATCTTAATCCTTGTACTTTCAATTGATGAGGCGAGGATGGGGACAAGCACAGACAAAATATTCCCGCCTTGTGCCAAAATTATAAAAGAGTGTGGATCAGGACAAAAGGAACTGCCAGTCATGAGAAAACCCCTGCTTACCACCTGAAATGTCTGCTGGATCTAACAAAGATTGTACCAGGGGAAAGGATTGGGCCCAGACTAAGAAGGAGTCCAGTCTGTGAAAGAAGTGTATTAGAATATCTCTGAGGGTGAGATATTACTTGTAATCAGTTTCTTAACGTATTAGGCTTAGACTTGAGTTTTTCATAGAATCATAGAATATCAGGGTTGGAAGGGACCTCAGGAGGTCATCTAGTCCAATCACCTTTGCTTTATTTTGCTTGGTGATTTACTTTGTTCTGTCGGTTATTACTTGAAACCACTTAAATCCTACTTTTTATACTTAATAAAATCACTTTTGTTTATTAGTAAACCCAGAGTAAGTGATTGATAGCGGGGGGGGGGGGGGAGGGCAGTAAACAGCGGTGTATATCTCTCTATCAGTGTTATAGAGGATGGACAATTTATGAATTTAACCTGTATAGCTTTATAGAGAGTAAAACCGATTTATTTGGAGTTCAGACGACCAGAAAGGCTGAACACTGGGTGCTGGGAAAGTCCCTGGTAAGTGAGACGCCCTGGGCTGAGTGAATCTCAGCTTCAGTGAACTATCGAGAGGCCTGGCCCAACCTCTGGGTCTGTGCTCAAGCTGACTGGACTGTCCCTTTTTTAAGGCCTCTAAAATTTCAAGTGTTTTCAGTTGCAAAAATGTTCCCTTGGGTAACCTGAAGTCAGACCTAACTAGAAAGGTACGAGATGAATAATTCCTTTGTAGCTAAACCTGGTACCCATTATCTTGCTTTTTTTTTTATTATTATTCCCCCTTGATTGAACATAAGAGTATCCAACCAATGGATAATTTGCAGCTTTTGGCCCTTTTCTTTCATTTGCAAAATAACTTAAAGAATGCAGACCAATGTCTAATGTTCTTGATGGAACTTGAGGGAATCTAGGAGAGAGCATTGCCGAGATTACTGTACAGAAAGGAGCGCAGTAGAAAGAAGCTACGTATGGAGTGATTGAGGGGGGGGGGAAATCCCAATTTTGAGAAAGCAATAAATAGATTTGATATTGGATCAAATGAGACCTTAGTGTAATTCCATTGATGTGAATGGAGTTACCCCAGGGGAGCATAAGACCATTGTTGCTGTTGAACATTTATTTTTTTATGTCTGTAAAATATACAATATTAAAGTAAGTCACAAACTTATCTCTGTCCATTTTATTTGTTTTTAATCTGTCAAGTCCTGCAGATCTTAGTAGCCATAAATAGAACATAAAATGAGCTATTTCACAAAAATGCTATCTTTCAAAATGTTCACTTTGGGGTTAGACGGCAATCTGTTAAAAAGGGAAACCTTTCCAAAACTGTCAGAACAGATCATGCGGGCATTTGACAGATGCAGAATATTTACTTAAGAGGAAATGGCCTGAGGACTTGATGTTAATTTTGATTAATTTTTTGCTCACCCAAATGGTTTGCCAGTACTAGAGAATCTTTGAAACTGTTTGTTTTCTATGTTGCAAATTGCTTCTTGTCTTTTATTGTAGCTCCTGGTAACTGATCCACAAAGTCTGCTTGTAAATCTATGCTTTAAAAAGGCAATTTAAAAAAGATTAAGATATAGCAAAATGTTTGGGGATAGCGAAGAATATCCGTTGGGTGAGAAAATGAGGACATTTTCTTTGGAACATTGTTCATGAAGTGATTTAATAATATTTAAGGACAGTGATCCATGTTCACTAGGATGATTTTTCCTGTAGTGGTCATTACTCTTTTCTCCTTTCATTATACAGGGTAAATGGTATCAAATGCTACATCCTTAAAAGTTCTTCTTTTGATGCCTGTATGTTTTTCCTGTTTATATACAAGATAATGTGGACCAAAATATGTGTTGCTTGTGTAGGTAAATATCATGGAAGTTATTTCCATAGGATTGTATGAGATATAAGATGGTTCAGAATTTGCATGATGGTTATGACAGTAAATTTAACATAGCTTTTAATGTGGTCTGGTTAAAAATTCTGGGCCTGATTATTTTTTTTTGCTTCTGCATGGACACCAATTTAACTCCATTACTGTCTGTGGAGTTACTGGTCCATTTGATTTACACTAAGATAACCGAGGACAATAAGGTCCTTTTTGTCTGTGCTCTGAGATTTGGTATGCTTGCGTTTAAAATATATAGCAACTTCATGTTAAACATTACATGCTCAGAATGTTCTCGATAGTGTGAATAAGACCTTCTGCTCTCCTCCCCCCATCATCCATTGCTCCTGTATCCCACCCAGACACAACTTCCCTACAACCTCTCTACATTTCCTAAAACCCGCAGGTGAGGCTCCCTGCTTTGATAGACTTCAGTGCTCATTCAAAAAGATGGAAAATCCATTAAAAAAGCCAGACTTAATTAGAAAGGATATGTTTGAAAGCTGTTTCAGTGGAGTCCAGCAGACGTCCAGACACCACAATATTACACTTCCTTTACAAAAAATGTACTCCTTTCACAAATGTCAAATATTGAAATGCCTAGAAATGAACAGATAAAGGACCCAACCTGATCCTCAGATCCTATTAATCCTACATCCCTTACCATTGCTCACCAAAATTTAACTCTGATCTTAGTGATATGCAGAAGTGTACACAATGGTCAAAATAACAAATTGATCCAGGGTGGGAGAATGGCAGTATTATCTGCCTCATTTTACATTTTACAGAGAGATTAAATTACTTGCCATAGTCAAACAGGAAATCTAAGGCAGCGCTGAAGCCAGATCACAGAAAATTTTAGGATTCCATTTTCTTTTCTTATTTTAGTTTTCCATTTACATCATTTCAGTGGTATAATTCAGCAGCTGATTGTATATGTGGTTTTCTTAATTAGGTTCCCATCAGACAAAAGGTACCTAATTGATCCCTACAGGATTTCTAATCACTGTCAGTTTGGCAAGAACCCGCCTTGTAGCATTACAAGTTCCCACTCCCACTATCCAGACAGTCATTTTGTTGCGTATTCTTTACTTGCTGAGATGAGACAGTGAACTGTGGATTGAAAGATCCTAAAAAGTCCAGACGCCATAAATAAATCACCTGTTGCAGACATTCCACATCTGCAAGACAGTTTAGAGTGTCACCAGTCACCTTGTAAGCTAGAGGGAGATTACTGCCTTGACAATTACCAGTTCTTTCTCCTAAGGAGATACTATTTTGTTATACTTTGTTCTCAGTATGAAGTGAAGGACACTTCAGTGAGACGAGAGATTGTTATGTATGCATATGGTACATTTCCCTTTGATTTTTCTACTCTCCCCTCTTATCCACCATCTCAGCTTGGCAAACTACTTCAGCCTCCAAGAGACTTTTCACCTGCATCTCCAAAGATCCTTCACTTCAGATTTGTGATTTTTGGCATGTTGTTCTGTTTGATTAATTAGTTTTGTGTGACTACAATAAGGGAAAGTTATTGCATAAGAAAAGGCCAAGTGGTATGTGAATGTTTGCAGAGAGAAGATGATGCCGAGGACTCTTATGTAATAAATTATCCATTCTTTGTATCAGTGACTAATAATATAGCCCTTGGGGTTTTTTTTCTGAATTTATTGTGATATGCCTGAAAGTCATTTAATAGCCCTATCTGCACTTGACTGAGTAACTAGGATCAGAAATGTGAGATTTCAAATGAAGGTCTGAAAGTTTGGATAGGACAGCCGTTGTCTTGGCCAAAAAAATAATTGATCATGAACCTGCTCCAAATGAACCAGAATAGCCACAAAAGCCAGACTAATGGAAGACAATATGCCAACATCCCGTCCCAGGAAAATTAGCTCAGTGAAGTAATAGCATCTCATTAAAATTGTCCTTTCCATGCAATGTTTTTAACAAGACATGCAAGCATTCTAAAACCCTCAGTAATGTGACAAATCAGGACTAAGAACAAGGGTTTGGCAACTGATGCCAGAAAAGGCCTTTGTGGCTAAAACAGTCTTTTCAGCAACAGCAACTTATCATCTTGCAAAAAATCTAAACACAGCAGGAGGTCGTAGCAGGAGGCATTTTTCTCTTGAGAAGCAGTAGTTTCACTAATAGGTCTTTTTTGAACTCTCTGCAAAGGCTGGGTGACACCAGGAATGACCTGATCACATTTAAAGACATCCCAAAGCTAACAGCCTTTCTCGCAGTACAGTAAAACCTCCATTTAATGGACTAATTCGGGCGAGGGGGTGTCCGTTAAATCAAAAAGTCCATTATTTAATAATAATAATAAAAAAAGCTGTCGGAGCAGCAGCCCACCCGCCACAGGGTCGGGGCGACAGCTCCGTAGCCCGCCTGCTGCCTGGACCCGGGCGGCAGCCGGGAGCCGGCAGCCCCGCATCCCGCCCGCTGCCTGGACCCGGGCGGCAGCCAGGAGCCGGCAGCCAGCCCACCAGAAATGGATCAGGAATGCATCAGACTTGCTCAGAAATTTTGTCCGTTGCATCCAAAGTCCGTTAAATCGAGGTCCGTTAAATCGAGGGTTTACTGTAGTAAATGCAGAAGCAGTACAAATAGGAAGGTATGCTCAATAGACAGGTGATCTGACTCCATCCATCTCAGGGTTGTGATACTGCTTGGAAATTCACAAGCCTGTTTAGTACAAGAGGAGGAAATAGCTAGTACTAGCAAGCTGAGTGTTTTTCAAGTCTCTTAAACCACTTCAACTATTCAGCCCATTCCTCCTATTCTCATTCACCAGGACAGATCTTTTGTTTGAGGTGACTCCGTTTCCCTAGCTGACCTCAGCTGGCTACCTCCACTGAACTGATCTTATGACTACTCTATAAGATGTTTGTGGGGGAGTGGGTGCAGTCCATGATTCCTGCCTGCCCTGTAGAGATGACAACATATGGCAGTTGATTAGGTGTGCTCTAAAGAAAATCTTCCCTCAGATCCATTCAAATATCCATGACCATGGAGCCCAAGCAACCTTCACAGTTCCTGGAGTTTCCATGATTTGATCCTGAATATTCAGTTGTAAGCCTGCCTATATGCAATGTGGCTCCTTATGCCCACTTATCTCCCTGCACATGCTGTCAGACCCAGTGCAGGCAGAGAGCAGCCACTATTCATCTGTTTCTTCCTGTCCCACACATGAAGTAGAGGTGGCAGAGCACAGAAATTTCTTCTACATGGAAAAAAAGGGGATAGAAGTGACCTGGCTGATTGTCCCAGACACAGTCTTGTTCCCGCCCAGATCCTGGACTTGCACAGCTGTATGTTGCCCCTTGCACAGGCTAGTTGTGTGGTGGTAATCAACCATGATTGTGCTAGCCATAATTTCTGATCCTATATTATCGGATTCTAAATATTGAAGGACTCAAAGCCTTTGAAAAAAAGGCTAGGTCACCTGAATGCTCCATTTTCTGTCATTATTTCTAGATTGTGTGGACCCGTAAGCCAAGGATCTGGTTTGATATGAGGGAGCTCAGCACAGCTAAAATTAGTTCTGAGAAATGTATTCATGTTTCCAAAGCAGCTATGGGTCAAGTTGCCATTTCTTTGCCTTGACCCCTGGGTTGAAAGATGCCAGCATCTATCAGAGGTGAAGTCAGCAGCCTCTGAGGGAGAAAAACGGCCATGAATTGTATGAATACTTTCCTCTCAGACAATCTCTGTCAGTCATAGGCAGCCGAGAGTTGCTGCCATCCATCATACATACAGTAAGAGCATCTATCATTAAAGAGTAAAAAAAAAAAAACCTTGCACAAAATATAGAGGTAGTTGCCTCCTCCAAACAGATTTTCGGTTTAATTTAGTACATTATTCAATTTGCTGGGGTTTTTTTTTCCCAGAGAGGAATCAATTTAAGCTCTTCATTCCAGATAAAGAAGCGAGGAAAGCAGGTTTTAGCCTAAGATAATTACTCATTATCACAGTCTTCACAAGCACCTCCTTAGATGGACATGAATGTACCTGGGGATCTCCAATCTGCTTGTATGGATATTCTCTTCTTGCTAATTAAGGTTAGGCAGCTTAGTGTGAAACAAATTAACAAAACCTGGTTATTCTGTTAAATGATAAGACAATTCTTTATTAACACATATGTATCTAATTGAAACCCAATATCTCATTTGGTACTCCAGAAATGCCTTTTTAAAAAGAACAGCTTTGTGAAGACTGTGAAATATTAAATTTAGGAGGTGGAATGTAACTGTTGATACTGTAGAAAGTCATAAATCCCTGCCTGTTTGCCAGACAGATTTTAAAACAAATCAAGTTCTATACAGTACTTAAAAATGCCTATTAAAATATGTTTTCTCGGTGCTATTATAACAAGGTTTTCCTCATAATTTTCAAATAAGTTTTCTTATTTGATATATTTGTTACATACACTTAACACATTCCAAGTGTTCACACTAGTTAAATGTTCAGAGTAATATTAAAAAGCCATATGCTTGTTTTTTTCCCTTCAGATTCTTTTTTTTTTTTTTGCTATTTTCACCTACTGCACCCATTAGCCTTGGGTTGTCATTCCTTTTGGCAAACCCAAGCATCCGGATGAAATAGGAAGTTAGGCATTTTGGTTTTAGTATACAGTGAAGGTGTGCTTGAAGTAGGGAGCCCTGTGATCTTGAATGTACTTGCATACGTGGTCATTGCTGAACAAAATACATTCAAGTAAGATTAGCGTTATGTTTAATTAATTTCATACCAATTTGATGGTATGGTCAGATGAGGACAGTCTTCTCATATTTTCTCAGTATTACCTTAACAAAGCCTTCTTGGCACTTAGTTCTTTTTCACTGAAATTCCTTGGCGTTCTATCATACTCTGTAGTCCTACCTTGTGGACCACCGGTTTGTTTTGACCACGTCATATTGCTAGATGTCCAGGTCAGCCGCTCCACAACAAAGAGAGCTATTCTATGCTGTTTTCTGACTGGGATTCTTTCCCCTTATTCTGTTTGCTTAGCTGAAACCTTGCATTTCTTAAATCTGCAGTTAAGGAGCATGAGACTGAGGCTGCAAGAATGTTTTTCCTGGAGAAAGTGTATTAATTTGATAAGAGAGAAAATTCAGCATCCTCTGCAAAATTTCAAGCCCATATAGGGGACTTTCTGAAATACTAATAAGTTTAAGAGGTGGAAGAAGGCAGTTTTTTTGCCACTGTGGCTTTTAATTTTAAAATTGCTAGAAGATCTTACTGATTTCTGTTTTCTAGGGAAGAACAGAATTAATTTTAGCTAATGTGTAGGTCATTCCAACCCCTTGGACTCTTCACTTCTAGCACAGATCAGTTAGAGCATCCGGTGTAGTAGTCCAAATAACAGAAGGCTAATCTGTGCAGTGAATGCTTTCTTAACGTCTTTGCTAAATTAGTTCCTATTCTCTGTTCTTCCCTCCGCCCCCACTTAATATTTTCACTGTATGCTTTCCTCCTCCATTCCATACTCGTATCTTCTATATACTCCAGCTCACTACTCCTTCGGTCATCTTAATAGGAATAGGTTCCCATGGCACGAGTCAAACAGCTTCCTTTGTTTAGTAAGGCTAACAATCTGTTTGTCTTTGTTTCTGTTTTAAAAAGATAAAATATGTGAAACCCTTAGGTCAATTTTTATAAGCAATGTTGATGCTTATGAAAGTTATTGAATTGACACTACTGGAAAAGATCAGACCTATATGTACCGAATAAGGCCCTGATCTAGTAAAGCACTTGAGCTGTTGCTTAACTTTAAGCCTGTGAATAGTCCCATTAAGTTGTAACATGTGGATGTGAAAGCTGGAACTCCACCAAGGTAAGGCTAGACAGGGACCATATGGCACGGGTGCCAAAGGTGGCACACAAGCTGATTTTCAGTGGCATTCACACTACCCGGGTTTTGATCACCAGTCTGGGAGGCTCTGCATTTTAATTTAATTTTAAATGAAGCTTCTTAAATATTTTAAAAATCTTATTTACTTTACATACAACAATAGTTTAGTTATATATTGTAGACTAATAGAAAGAGACTTTCTAAGAATGTTAAAAAATATTATTGGCATGCAAACCCTTAAATTAGAGTGAATAAATGAAGACTCGGCACATCACTTCTGAAAGGTTGCCAAACCCTGGGCTAGCATATAAATTCCCTCTAAAGGTAAAATTCTACATGAAGTGCATTGATAGCAAATGTCAAGATTCATCAGAGAGCTCAACAGTCCCATATCTCTAAAGTTATCCAGAAAACAAGATGGAAATACTTGGGTCATACATGAAGAATGAAGCCTGTAAACTTACGCAATTGGGCAGCTAGAGGGAACACACAAAAGGACCAGCTAAAAGAATCCTACTATAAAACCCTTTTGAGGAAGTGAAAAATTATGGCATAGAGCAAAAGACGTGCAAAGAGCGGCCCAGGATAGACAGATGGCAGAGCTTCATTCTTAAGCAACGTCTGATGGTGTGGGAAGGATACAGGTAAATGAGTTACTGGATTAAGATCTAAGTGTTCTATTATCAGTAGTGATATCTGGACACCTAAAGGTTATAGAGCTACCATGATCATCAAGAAGAATTGAACCCAGGACTTTAGGAACACAAGACACTACCACCTGAGCTAAAGAAGAAGCATGCATGATACCTCTCATTAAGTTACAGGCTCTCATCCTTGATATAGCCAGCTAGTTGAGAGTGGAATGGTTACCAGTACTAAACCAGTATGTTACATTTGTGTTGTTTGTACACCTAAAATTCCCATGACTATGCTAGTCTGGTATGTAAGGAAAGTGAAATTCACCCCTGTGCAGTTGATCTGTGAGAGCCCCTATGCACAACTTAATCCTGAAAAGAGCCCTTAATGTAGAGTCTATGCAAGGGGGGTGAGTTTCACTTAAAAGGGAGGTCCAGGCCAGGAAAAAGCAAATGGGTCTGATGCTATATAGATCTTCCCCTTCTTCCTTATGAAGGCAATAGGAAATATTATAGCCCCAAGATTGCAATAGTGGCTGGGGAGCAGATTCCCAGCAGCTCTATAGTTTGCCCATTCTCTAAGAATTAATATGCAAAAGAGAGTATTTTCTTTGTCACAGTTCAATAGATTTTTTGCTGCTGGGTTGGTGACACGCCTCATCTGCACTTTAGAATTATAAGTATGTTCATGTAATTTATCTCTGTAAAGATTCAAACATCAGATGAAATTTGGAGTATTTTTAACCCCACATAGAGGTATAACAATTATTGTCCATTATGGGATGATTTCCTGTAAAACTTGGGAATAGCATTTAACTTGTTCTTTGGAGCTTATTTTGGAAATATAAGTAATCACCATGATAGAATGTACCGAATATAGCTAGTTTCCTCTGTAGATAATTTGAATGAATTACCACAGGAGAACTGAAAATATAATCTATAGCTGCAAATTAGTATGGCCAAGTATTACTACCGCTGTTATAATTCTAGTGTAGATCTTGGAAAGCACATGCCTAATTTGGATTTGTAGAGTTCTCTGAGGAAGTCAAAACTTTTAAGACCTCTAGAACTGGGTGACGCTCACTGGATTCTCATGCAGTGAGTAGAAATAATCTAATGCTTTGCTAACCTGCTGATTAAGAACACATTTCTCTGTACATATAAATGTAGGTACCTATTTTAAAATTAACAACATTTCCATGTGGAAGTCCAAATACACATTTTAGACTTTCAGGGTGATTGATCCTCCTAGAGTACTACTATTGAGTGAATAAATTTTCAGATGCACCACGGACTCTATAGCGCTACATTCGATTTACCCATCATAATGAATGCAACAATATTTACAGGGTCCCTTTCCAGAATCCTGCAACTTTGGTAGTTTCCTGCTGGCACACACACGTGCTGGTTTATTGGCTAAATAAGACATCCAGAGAAGGCTTCAAGAAATGCACTTCAGCTCCATCAGCAGAGTTAGTCTTCACAAAGCAGACTTAAGAAACATTTTCACTAGCTCAGCCAGTAGAGGGAACTGTAATAAAGTAAATGGCAGGAGGTCTGTGATTCCAGGATAGGGCAGTAGCCCAAGTGCATGAAAGCAAATACAATAATACATCTTTATTTATAGTTTGTACAGTGATATTTAACCAGTGCCTCCTGTCTGTTGATTTAGTGCATAAGGGTAAGTCTGCTAACAATTCCTTTAGGAATGTTTTTGTTTGTTTGTGTGCTTCATTTAAAGGGTGGAGATTGTGTTGTCAATGATATAATAATGATTCAATGAAATCATAAATATTACATCTCACATTCCAATTGGCCATTCATTTGCAATATGATCACATTTAAATATTAGATTTTTCTCCATTTTCTGAACTCTATGTGGTATCAGAGGTATGTGAAGTAACCATAGAAATGTGGTGGGACAGCAACCCATGTTGAGAATGATTGGCACATATCCTTTGGAAGCCAGTGTCACTCCTTACAAGAGGACAGACTGCTAATTCTAGTGAAGGAATACTGTCCACAAAATAAGGACTTGTAAAGACAGTTTTATTCTCAGAGTAAAGATTCAAACACACACAACATGAGAGAGACAGTCTCTTTTTACCCATTGATTGCCCCAAGATGCTCTTCCTTTGAGTATCAATGTCTTTGCTCCTCAAAAGGTCCCTGCTTCCTCCTGTTCCAAAATCCTATGTGTTCATCCACTCACTCATTGTTCTCGTATCTGCTTTTCTCCTGTGTTATCTCTGAGGAGAAGTAACATCACCAAGAAGGTTGGATTCTTTAAGTAGGATTTTTAAAGGGAGAGGTTTTTTTGTTTTTGTTTTTATAGAACTGTTACAATTACCCTAGGATGGAAAGTATATTTGGTCCACTAGAAAGATCTTATCACATCTTATTGGTGAAGTGGACAGTAACTGAATGTAGTTAGAGCTAAAGATTTTCCTACGATCTGTCTTTGTCAAAAAGTCAAACTGCTGTATAAGATGCTCTTAACGTGGTATTGCTGGTTGTTTTGAGGCTCGGGTGTTTGATAGATTTTCCTGCAGAAAAAAGAGTGTATCATAAAATAAACTTCTGTGTTATTGGATAATATTTTAAATGATTTGTATAAATGCAGGGATGTGTGTTAGACCCATCATTGAAATATGTGATGAATAACAATTATTTTAAGTGTAGTTACTCTCTTGGAGAAAGGAACAGTATCCTTGCTTGTGCTTGTTTTCATTGTTTCTAATGGGAGCATTTCAGATCCCTTGCACCAGTAATGAAGGCAGAGACAGACCCTGTCCCAGCATTCCAAAGGAACCTTGGCCATTGAACGTGCCATGATTTGGAACATTTTGAAGATCCAAGCAACAATGAGGTTCTCTCTGTGTTGTTTGTGAGTATTTCTAGCATTAAGATTGTAGAAGGAATGGGGTATTAACTAGCTAATCTAGTTTTTTCATGGACTGCTGTACTTTAAATTCTGTCTCAACAGGAGTCTGGTTAGCTTAGCTTACTGTTGCAATTCAGGTAGGTGGTTTCTTTTAAAGAAAGCATTCATGGATCATTCACAGTTGGTTATTAACAAAGAATGTTTCAGATAGTAGGGCATATTAAATCTGAGCCTGCATGCATTTAAATCTGTGGAAAGTTTCTTTTCATTCCAGTGTCTAAAGGATCAAGCCCATTATTAGAGGTTAAAGGAGGGGTGAGATTTTGTAGTACCGATATTTTTTTGATATTACAGAGGGGAGCTTTTTGCTTGCAATGGATGAACTGATTCAAGCAAATCAAGTTTGGACTTGAAACTTGGCCCTTCCCTGTAACCAACTGTGAACCTTTTTTTCATGTTTGGATGAGTCAGATCTCGCATTCCGAGTATGCTCCTCTGAAGCCCCAAACCATTTCTGATCTCGTGTGCGTAACTCTTCAGACATGGCACAAATTCTGAGACAGAACTAAATGGTGGAGAGAAAAAAGCAGGATCCTGATTGTACTGCAGCCACCAGGGCCAAAAGTGAGGAGTGGGCTGCTTTGGACCTCCAGTTTATTAGACATTCAAAACCTATGCTGAGTTGTATCTTGGATCTATATTTGACCAATCAAATGGAGACGGCTACTATGTACTAATATTTTAAGGGCCCAATTCTCCACCCTTATCAAGATGAGGCAGAGTATATTCCATATTTCACTGTGACTGCTTGTGGAGTAGGAGTAGCAGAATGAGACCCTTACAAGACTTTGCATCTATAATGCAGCCTTTCATTTGAGCGTGTCAAAATCATATACAGACTTGAAGCCTCCCAGACACAAGTGTGAAGTAGTTTTAAAGATGAGTAAAATGGAGGCTCAGAGGTCACAGTTGTATAGTTACACAGTGAATTGGTGACAGAACTGGAAAGAAAACCAAGGGTCCTGACTTCTTGTTCCTTGTTCTGACCACTGGAGAGTGCCACCATAAGGTATAATTTTGATTTGGATTATTAAAACTAGAGAAAAAGGATAAGACCATTTAGCTCACTTAAGGTTATTTTCTGTGGCCACAACATTAATCTGTCCATACTCTTGGAACACCCTTTCCATTGTAGGGTGGAGCCAATTTTATAAAGGCAGTTTTAAATTGATTTAAATTCTGAGGAATGTGGCTGACATTCATTGCACATAGTATAGGTGCTGCAGATGGCTTGGGTAAACAGGCGATAAGGTAGATAGGCAGGTGGGAAACATGCAGGCATGGTAATATCTCATAGAAGCAAAGGAGTCAGGAGAAATCAAAGGAAAAGATTCTATGGCTAGTGATTAGTGAGTTTTTTTCTTTTTGTTTGGCTTTTAATATCAAGGCTCTGAAAAACACTGTTACTGGCTACATCTCTGCTGTTATTTCTTCATACTTCCATGCTCTGAGACAGACCTTTAGCAGAGCTGATGAACTTCACTAGAGCTACTCCCAGTTATATCCCGGCTGAGGTTCTGGCCCTCTGTGTCTTTGTGTTCCTCACTTCTCCTTTCCCACTCTTACCTTTAGGCCTTCTATATTGCTACTATTTATGCTGGGAACAGTCTTTCTTTTTGTGCTCCAAGCTACTGTCATTTCTTCATACAAATCTCTCTATAAAGCACACTTCCTTAGAAAAGCTTTACAATGGCAATCTGCCTCTGAGTTCGGAAATGGCATGTGCTCTGAGCTGAGAAATGCTATGCTCTGAAATTGGACCTAGTAGTAGTAACTTGATTTATTTATGCAATTTGCTTGGTGTCCAACTCCAGTTATTTAGGCCAAAATTTTCAAAAATAGGAAAGTGTAACAGGGTCTCCCTCTGCTTCCCTGCTCCCTGCAGCCCGCTGGCTGCCCAAATAAAACTCCACAAGGCTTCACTGTGCAGCACTTGTGTCCTTTATTATATACAATGCAGTGCCCACCACCGGTGTTAAGCTATATACAACTTATAGGCTTACTTGGTTCCTCACAAACACAGCAGCCCTCAGCCAGGAAACTGACCTTACCATGACCATTCCCCCCACCTTCTGGCTCCTTCCAGCCTTTATAGCCTTCAGGCCAGCAGGTGTAGCCAATCCATAGGCCAGGCATCAGGCTCTCCCCAGCCCCAATCTATCGCCTTTGATTGGGACTGACTGAGCAGGGACTGATTAGGTACCTTTTGCAGCAGCACCCTGCTACAGAATGTAAAGGTGGAAGTCTAAAGTTAGGCTCCTAAGTAATTATTTGAGAACCTACTGAGGCACACAAGCATTACGTGATTTAGGAGCACACATCATCTTCAATACGAAGAAGCATCTAAGTGCTTTTGAAAATCCCACCCTTGGTGCTTCAGTGTGCACTTACGAGTCTAGTTTTAGACTCCTGTTTTTGAAAATGTTGGCCTTAATCTGAGACTTTAAATTATATACTGGGATTTGGACAACCAACTTCCTTAGCATCCTCTTGAAAATTACAGACTTAATCTCTGTTGTTTAGTTTCCAATTTGAAGAGTGTGCTGTATTTGTCCTATCTGACTTATCTGTTTAGATTGTATGCACTTTGAGGTAAGGGGTTCTCCCTTGCTATGTGAATGAGACAACAGTTTTGGTTGGGGACTCTAGGTGTTACTGAAACACAAACAATACATAATGTCTGTAAACAATTAATATTGTCTTATGTGCCTGGATTGTGTGGTCTGTACAATAGAAGAACAATGATTGTGTTCCTTCATGTGATATACAGTACAAAAATCAATGATGTCAGCAAAATAGTGGATGTTAACAATTTTAAGGCTAATTCATAAGAGCTTTGTGTACATGGCTATCCTGTTCATTTCTGGGTAGATGGTGAACAAGGTTACAAAGTTACTGTGTGCCAAAATATGTGGGCTTACCAGAGGTTTCTACTCTATTTAGGGAAGAGGTATAAGTGGAAGGGAATATTATAGGACCATTTGTTGCTAAATTTATCCTGAAAGAACCATATCTCAGGTAGACTGCCTTAGTCCACCAATGAAGTCTGAACCTTAGTATAAAAGTCAAGGAAGATCAGTGTAATTACCATTCTCAGACATTTTATGTATCATTAGGCTTCATGATGCAGCTTTGCCAGGTGTGAAAGGTAGCCCAGAAACCTGACAGCAGACCTGTGACTTGGTGAGTCAGTTTTGTGATACCCTGGTCTAAATGATTAAAACATGCTCATTACATTCACTGACATTTACCTGAAAGTTTGGAGAAGGAGCACAAGTTCACTCAGGCTCAATGTCAGTGTTGTATCCATAAGGAGACACAAAGATGAACATTGTTGTTCTTGTTTAAGTTCCGAATCTGAAACATGTTGATCGAGATTACAGACTCTTGTTACTATGAAAAGGGGATCCCATTGGCAGGAAATTATGGTTCTGTATTGTTCCATTTTCTTTTTATTTGCCAGTTTTGCCAACAAGAGAAAGGTGTCTAGAGGCACTTAGTGGGTCTGGAAGGCACTCATTGCACCTTTTGAGAAAACTAATGTAGACTGTAAACTCTTTGGGATTGGAGGCTGTCTTTTTGCTCTGTTTGTTCAGCACCTAGCAGAACTAGTCCTGATCCATGACTGGGGCTCCTAGCTGCTATTATAACACAAATAATAAGATTCAGAGAAGGCTTGTTCTGCATGAGCAATTCCATAATAAAGGGCTTGATTGTGCAAATTGCCGAGCACCATTGACTCAGATTGGCTTCCATGAGAGATGTGGTGAAGAAGAATGAGGACCTTAGAGGACTGGGTCTAATGTAGTAGAAAAGGTGTAAGGACTTGTTTTCATGACGTATTCACCACTGACCTGCTTTCTGTTGAAGTACTGGTGGAATAAGGCAAAGTTCCTTGCATGGCCCATTGGATTTTCTGCACAGCCACCAACCTTAACCTTCTATTCACTTTTCCACAATCACCAAAATAGGCCTCTTGTATGTGGTAAATAATTTCTTGTTGGCAGTGCAAAGTGTGAGGAGAACTAAACTGTGCAGTGTGAGAGAACTAAACTATGTGAGGAGAACTAAACTGTGCAGCAGAATGTCCTTGTCTGATAACAGCCATAGTATTTGTGATGCAGTATATTCGCAGTTGGTTTAAGAATTATACTGTATCACTGTATGTCATGGAATGTGTGATAATTAACTGTTCGCTAAAGTAAACCGCAAAGCACATCATGCAATATTAAAGAAAATGTGTAAAGCACCACATGCACAAAACATGAAGTGGTACTGTTGGTGTTTTGTTAAATTATTTACAGCACATTTCCATTTAAGCCAAATTAATGATAAGCAGCCAGAATGAGTCTTTGTGAATTTGATTTATGGTTTTGTATTAATGATTTCACATGGGTACTTACCGTTGAGCACGCTTGAGGGTTTTCCACTGATTTATGGATTGAGTACCTTAAACTTACATTTTGTATGCTGAAATCAGGAATAATACTGTTTGCTGGTACAGTTAATGTGACTATACAAATGGAGTGACAGAAAGGGCAGATGCTGAAATAATGGATTTCTTTTTTGTTTGTTATATACCCAGTTTACTGTGTTATCATTGGATTTCAGAAACGAAGCACCTCTCTAATGAATTTATTTTATGCAGTATGTCAATCCAGCCTTTTTGAAGGAAAAGGTCAGGTTTTGCTAAAACTATTACTTGGTTTATTCCTTTGGACTGTTCACAATAAGTAGTTCCCTTTTATCTGGTATTATACTAAATATGGAGTTGGTCTCAGCCATATAGATTGCTGGGTCGTTGATCCTGATTTACTGAGCAAGGCAAAATAAAACAAAACTTAAGCCATTCTAAAATTTGGTTATTCTTTAACAGTACAATCTTTAATGAGAGTGTTGATTTGGTATCAGCTGAAACAGACTAAATCCATTACAAAATGCAATTTAAGATATCAAAAGACCTTGGAAAAGAATGTATCTTGCGATTTATTTTAGAAGTCACATTTTTAATCCATTGTTTATAGGATGTTTTGTTGCTATAGTTCTGTATCAGTAGCATAGCTAGAAGGAGATCTGGGGAAGCAGCTGCTCTCCCTGAAGCCAGATTCCCAAAAGTGGTTCTTATTCACCGGGCGGCTGGAGCAGGGGAAAGCGAAGTGTGTCCGTCCACCAAAATGCCGCCAAAAGGGCTCCACTTCTTTTAGCAGCATTTCGGCGGCCATACCCGCTTCACTGCTTTGTCCAGTGGCATTTCGATGGCAGCTTCACCAGCTGGAAGTCATACTTTTTTTATTTTTGGTGGTGCCTTCCTTTTTGGAGGTGACACCTTTTTTTTCGTGGTCACTAGTGTTGAAACCTGGCTACAGCCCTGGGTCTGATACTGTGACATGTCTGATGAAGAGAAAGCGTAGAAGTCGTGCCTTTTCTGAAGTCCACAATGAAACAGGAGCTGAGAGCATGTCTGACATGGCATAGTAACGGTTACTATACATAAGTGTAGTTCATTTATTAGAATAAATGTGTGTCTGGTCTGTGGCTTGTTGATCTATGTAGGGAATTTGGTAGGGATACTTGGACTAGCATTTCAGAGTAACTCTTGGCCATTGGCATTCATTCCTTGGCGTTCTTCATCTTCATTTCTCTCGCTGTACTCTCAATTAATCACAATTTGAGCCTATAATGTGTACTGAAAACTGTAAGATACTTTTTTAGGGCTTATGGTGCCCTGAGCTATGTCAAAATTCAGAATGGATGCCTCTTCCCTACAAGCATTTAAGTAAACAAAATTGGTACAGCCACCTTAGCCCTGTGAATAAGTGGATCCAGAGCTCTTTCAGGTCTCACTAATGTAAAAAATATTAGTATGATGTTTTAAAGTCCAAACTAATGTTGTTAAGTCCAGCTCCTTAACCTTCTGTGTAACTATACAAAAAAATTACTTTTTGCCATATGGAATGAGATTGCTTTTGACATTTATTTTAAATTAAAAACAGCAAAGAGAATTCTGTAACCCTTGCACACCACTAATTGGTTTAGTCCAGCTGCATGAACAGATGAGCAAAAACACGTGAAATAGCAGAGGGAGAACTTCATCTTATAATCAAGGAATAATAGAGGACAGAAAAAAAAGAGAGAAAGAAAGAAACTATTACATCTCTCTGCCAATACCGGATCGATCCCTGCTGAACATTTGTCTGTCGAATATTTGTGGTATATAGAATAGGTGCTATAATATAATGTATATGTAGGTGAATATATATTATGCACACACGTATTCCCTGCTGGGAACAATCATGGTTTGATAGGGAGAACTAAATGAAATAGAAGGCCTTTTTAAAATATTTCTGATCTTTTTTTTGAGAGAGAGAGAGAGAGAGAGAGAGAGAGAGAGAGAGAGAGAGAGAGAGAGAGAGAGAGAGAGCATGTAAAAATATAAAGGTTTATATTACCATAAATTGAGAAACACTTCAACACAACATCAGGTTCTAAGGGCTTTTTAGTTCACTCAATGTTTAGGTCACTCAGAACCTTGCAAGATTGTATCCATGCTATGTTGTCAAAGTGATCGCTATCTATCTAAGGTACTTATATGGTTTCCATTACCGGAGTATCTGAGCACCTTGCATTCTTTGAGAAATGTATGTATGTTCACAAAACACCTATCAGATAAGGATAAGTTGTGATCCCCATTTATAAAACTAAAGCTGAGTAACTTGCCCAGTTCACACAGGATGTCTGCAGAAGAGCAGTGAATTGAACCAAGATCTCCTAAGTTAACATACTAACCATTAAACTATCCTTCAGCCTGATTGCTGGAAGGTGTTTTGTTTTAGTTTGTTTTAGTTTGTTATTAATTTACATAGTGCTATTGTTGTACATGATGTTGTACAAACATATAAAGATACATCTGGGTTGAGCCTGGTGTATATTGGGTATTGGAATCTGCTTGCAAGGTATTGAACACAATTTCTAATCTCAACACCCTGTCAGAATAAGGCCCAAAATTATACAAAGTCAAAGTATTTGTACATTCATTGGGAATGCATTCTAATGTCCAAATATAGACATAATATTATTGGTTTTAAAAAAAAGAAAAAACAGGATAAAATGTAATGAATGCCATTCCCACAGAATAGCACTAAAAAATCCCACAGGTTAAAATGAAAAATCAAGATCAGCTGGCTTTTCCAATTTGTAAATGACACAACTGGAGAATAACATTGGCTTATGGTCACTGAAGGGCTTGTTTCACTATCTATATAATTTAGATTTAAAACATTGTTCTAGTGATGGCTAGAGAGCAGGAATTGCAGCTGCAACACCATGAGTGGAGACAGCAAAGATGTAGGGAATCACTGCCTTTTCTCCAAACACTTTACCTTACCATATAGTACTTGCAGAAGCAGAGACAGCAGCACAGCCTAGGAAAATTAAGTGGTTTTGAATTTGATAAATACCACGAAGTGAACTATGTTGGTTTGGAATTTGTGTAAGCAAAAAGGAAAAAAATATTGTGTTTCCAACTTAAATCAAGATGATGAAATATGAGACCCAAAATGAGTAATGAAGTTGCTACATCATTTCTATAAATTGCACTACTCCTCTGAGAGAGAGAACAGAGTCAGTTCCATTGGCACTCATTATTATGGGATTACTCATGGCATTCTCTCCTGTATAAACAGAAAGCCTTAATGCTACTATTCATCTTGAAGAGGTAATGCATGTAGTTACAAGTATGGCCAATGGAAAGTCTGAAGATCGGATCTTCTATCAGTGGAATTTTGAGCCATTGATATATCACTTAACTCCTCTGCTCTGTAGAGTTTTTGAGGAGACTCTTGCCTCAAAACATTTCCCAGGCAATATGTGTTGGTTGATTATCACTCTATTCCCAGATGAAGGTTGGTTATTAGAGCTTTATGCTAGTGACTATTGGCGGTGTAAATCTCATGATCCTTACTAAAATGCTCTACTTGATTGGAAAGGCTGATCCCCAAATTGATTGTGATCAGGTTGTGTTTTCCCGTGGCAGGCACAATTCAAATTGATAAAGGTTCGCCACTCTGCTTGAATTCTGTCTCCCAATACAGAAAATGACTTTGACTGGGTTGAGTGTTCAGCTCTTTTTGTAGCCATGAAGGGAATAGGGATTTGAAAAGTATTTTATCATCATAAGCTATTCTTCTGATAAATGGTCCCTACTATGAAACTACTCAGTTCAAAAGGGCCACCAGGCAGGATTGATTCTTGTCCCCACTTCTCTTCAGTATTTTATTGGAGATGTTCTTTGTTTGATTTGGCCCTATTCTTTAGCCATAGGATAAGAGCTAGCATCAGGGAGCATAAGCTTGACTATGTATGCTGGTAATAGGCTACTCTCCATTAGCAGCCTCACAGTGTCTATTCCAAATCTATTAAACCTCACAATGTAATATGTCTTTGTCTACCTTTGTCTACAAGGTAACCATGTCCAAATCATCAGCCATGTTCCTCAGTCCTTATGATAAATGTTGACTCAAAATAGATAGGGTCCTGTGTACTCTGTGGCAAGGCTAACCTAATATCTGCCTGGATTCTGCAGTGTTTTCTGCTTGTCATGAAAAGGTGAGGGTTTTTATTTCTGTTTGAAGGAAGAAGTGATCTGATCAAGATAGATAAGTGGATCTTTGATTTTTATGTTTGCATCCAGCTGAAGGATCCATCCAGGCTATTGCTCAGTGTCTGTATGATTCTGCAGATGACCTGTAAGATCTAAGACAGGAGGTTTTGCTATATTTTGTGAGGTCATTATCTGCATGGATGTTTTAGACTACTAAAATGATGGGTCTCACAAACTTCCTCAGTATATCAGCTGCATCTCTGGTATGTGGAGGCTTACAGACTTAGCCCACGTTCATTTTGTGTCTTGACTCACAGATTAAGTGGATACACTCTAGGGATTTTGATTCAAGTGGTCTTTTCTTGCATTTGAGAACAGAAGGAAATAGAATGGTTTCTTAGCTTCCTGATTCGTCCTCCCCGGATCTAGTGTATCCTTGGTGTAGTGCTACAGCTACTGCTGTTTGCACCTGTAAAGAACCTGAGAAAGAGTTTGTAAAATAATAAGAAATGTAGATAGGAAGATGTGATAGGACCAAAAAAAATGGAAACATTAAACAAAGGACTGATTCTTCAACCTGTGATAAGTAGTAGTTACTCATGCAAGGAGTCCCATTGAGGTCAATGGCATTACTCATTTTAGTAGCTACCATTCAATATAAGTTCTGCAGTATTGGTCTCAAATTTTCATTATAAAACAGACAATATAACGAGCTAAGCAGCAGCAACAATATCAGTAAATGTAACAAAAATCAGAGGATATCAGCCCAAGGAAAATCACAGGAAAACTGAAGGAGTGAATACTGTGTCATTAAGTTAAATTAAAATAAGAAAAGAGTTAACTTTGAAAAACTTATGATAAAGAATGTTGCTGCATTTGCACATTTTGGAAATGAGTATAACAATATGATAAGTAGAAAAATAGCAATTATATGAACATCAAACAAATTGCGAATTTGCTGATACTCAATTTTTCTCACCCCCCCCCCCCAAAAACCTCCTTTCTTTTGTGTACATTGTTTCAGTTTATTTACTTGCTAGGAAATTGACAGCACTGTTAAGATGCTAATGGACATAACAGCAAAATAACTGTACATATTTCTTTCTTGCATTCTTTATGATACAGGATGTACATTAGTTCTTATATTTTTAAAAAAATGGGTAGGCCAAGCAGACTCTTGCTTTAATGTAACATTATTCATTACATTTTGTCTTAAATAAACCACTGACATTCTTAACCCAGGATAGAGAATTGGGAGGGCATATGCAGTTCAAATGTATGATATTTTAAAAATATTTTAATATAATTATGGATCTCAGAGATCTTAACCAAGAACCATAATCACGTCAGTAATCCCAATGAAGTCACTCACACGAGTATTTCTGGATTAGACAAAAAAGTTGTGAAGGAGTTAAAATATCCACCACAATACCCCAGATAAACTCATCTCATCATTAATGACACAAGATAACATTTTCACCACTGTAAAATCATTCTTCTAATTGCAGTCTTCCAAACATCTTATCAAATCCTGATATGCTACCCAATTTAAGTGAGGTTTTTGCTTGATTTAAGTGTGACTATCTGTGTCATGACATTGTCTTCACTTCACTCATGAAATAATCAGACCTTTAGGCTCCGATCCTGCTGTGTGTGTTGCATGTGAACATAGGGAGCCCTGTTGACTTCAGTGATGTTTTGTATCCTAGATCAGGGCCTTAATCAGTAACATGCCAGGATTAGATAAGCATCTTAGAACTATAAGTATGCACTGTGTGCACATCCCACTTTTTTCCTGACTTGCTGAATATCCCCAGTCTTCACTAGAATACCTGCAGAATTTCTAATCCACACCAAAAGAAAAAGCTAAGTCCTATAAACTGTTTAATATAAATCATGATAGTCTCCATTTCTTCTTTTCTGCCTATTAAATTAATTAAGAAAAAAAACTTCACTCGGAATACATAAAGCACATTAAGGTGCATATGGATGGGAAAGGAGAAGAAGAAAAATTAACTGCAGTGCAAAGTGATTGTGTCGTTCATTTAATTCAGGCACTAGTTAATATGATGCTCTGTGTATTTAATCAAAAACAAACCCAGTTTTATTTTAAATTTATTCTTCCCACAAATTCTATTCTTTCTTGTGCTCAATTTTGATCTCTTTAGGTAGGTATAAATGGATAATTTAATCATGAGGCTATAAAAATGTATTTTAAACACTGAGGACAGTGAGGCTGGCTACAGTTTTGAACAAAGAGCACAAAGATCAACGATAATAAAATGTGACTTACAGCTGACATTGTTACTGGTATTATAACCATGTGAGATATAAGATGGGATTTACTTCCTAGTGGTCATAGGGATAACAAGTTCAGCTCCTTCTTTCAGTTAAATGTATAAGAATTAGACTTGGTTTACATAAGCATAAGGCTCTTGTATTCCTAAAGCTAAGAAATCTAGTTGATGATAAATTAAGATACTATATAGGACCCCGATGCTTTTCTTAATGAAATCCATAGCAAACTCCCCTTGACTTCACTGGGAGCAGAAGCAGTCCCAGTTTTTCATTGTTACTATGGAAACAAACTCCCATTTTGTTTATGAGACAGAGGAAATGCCTTATAATACATGGAATAAAGGGATGACTATTTAAACAGTTTTACATGGAGTAGGTGAGCATCTAAAGGATCTAGGCAGGATAAACAGATAAACTTACTGCTTCAAGAACACCATTAAACAAAAGCTGTTCTGTTTACTTTGCTGATTAAATGATGGAGAAAAAGAAAAATGTCAACTCCTTCTTTAGATAGGCTGGAGAAAGAGCATTTCAGAGGTTTCTAAATTGTGTCCTGTCACACACACAAAATTGCCAAATATGAACATTGCAAAATATTGTTTTGCTTCCAAATAAATGCACTTTAATAATTTCTAGACACCAGGAAACTGTGTAGCTAGGTTAATTCCTCACACTGGAAATAGTATTGAATACATCTTATTTATCCAAGTCACTCTGACTCTATACAAATTTCCTGTGTCTCACCCTGTTGGGTAAGAGAGAGTCCTGGTAGGAGACTTTCCCTGAGCAGCTTTGAAACCTGTCTCTTACGTTTGTGGGGATTTATCAATCTCTCTTGCCATCTTTATTTCAACACCCTACCCACTATATTTTCAAAACAAGGAGAGTGGCTTTGGCGAGTTAATTTCTTGACTCCTATTGACTATGAGGACCAAAACCTGACCTCTCCTACACCTTTTTGACTCAGTAACAACAGTAGGATTGGATAAGCATAAATGAGGGGTCAACATGTCTAGGGGTAAATAGCCAAACTAAGAAAAATATAGCAAGTGTGAAAATTCTAAAGAAAATCTTTTGCCATTAGAAAATACTTCAGAAAGCAAGAATGCAAGCAATCAAATGAGTGCATTATCATTGTTCTGCCATTGTTACACACTGTTTGATTACTAGTGGTTCTACAAGATTAGTAAATGCAGCATCATCACAATATCAATTCTAAGGGTACATCTTCAGTATGAAATTAGGTCAAATTTATAGAAGTCGATTTTATACAGTCCTTTGTGTGTGTCCCCACTAAGTGTGTTAAGTCGGCGGAGTGCATCCACGGTACTGTGGCTAGCATCGACTCCGAAAGCAGTGCACTGTGGGTAGCTATCCCACATTCCCTGCAGTCTCCGCTGCCCATTGGTATTCTGTTTTTTTGAATGGAGTTCTGCCTGCATAGATTCTTCTCCCTATACTCTGATCAGATCTAGTACCTTGGTGCATGCTGGAGCTCTTTTCCGATTCTTGGACTGCAGGAAATGAAATTCAAAAGTTCCCAGGGCTTTTCCTGACTACCTGGCTAGTGCATCTGAGTTGTAAGTGCTGTCCAGAGTGGTCACAATGGAGCATTCTGGGATACCTCCTGGAGGCCAATATTGTCTAATTGCATTCACAGAACCTCAAATTCAAACCAGCAAGGTTGATTTTACTGTGGAGGAGTACAAAAATCGATTTTAAGAACCCTTTAAGTCGACACAACGGGATTGTTGTTTTAATTTTAATTCGATATAACACGGCTAAATTTGACATAATCACATACTGTAGACCAGGCCTCAGGCCATACCATTGTACTGTGTCTGTTGTAATATCACTGTATTTGGAGACAGGAGAGTGGTGGTAACTAAGGTGGTCATTATGGCTTAACCCTGCACATTGCTTCCATTGGCCTCCGAAGAGTAAATTGCAGGTGAAGGCCATAGGACTTGCTGTTGTGTCTAGGCTATGGTTTGCTTTGGTAGGTTTACTCTTTTGAGCCACTAAGAGATGGAAGACTAGATAGTGAATATATCATTTTAATATGAATGTGGTGGGTGACATCATTCTGACAGCCTTTAAACACTGTTACAAAATTCTGAAAGATAAAATATCTTGGTGTTAACATTGGGCCAGTAACTAGTAACATTGCAGTAAAAATTGACTGCTTCTAATGTTGCCATTAGTTCATGTTTCGCAAGATATGGCCTAATGCATACCAGTCTGAATTAGATGGTGTCAAGGGAGAGGCAGGCTCTAAGTAAAGTACTGTGTCGGACCAAATCATAAGGCCCTGTATCTCATATAATTCCCAATTAATGTAAGATCATTCTGAATTCAAGTGTGGGACCTAACAAGGTTACTTATAGCTTTACTCATATAATTAAAGAAGCAACCCTGATAATGTATATAAGCCTGTTTTCCAGAAGCATTAAACATCCATTTCTTTTGAAATCAGTGGGAACCGTGTATGATCAAACTTCTGAAAAAGTATAATGTATTTTAGAGGAGAATCAGCTAAAATAAATGCTAAATGCTCACTACACCCAGTCCGAACACCATTAGTTATTCCATAAGGTAACTCTGTAATCAGATTTCATTTTCCAGGAAGGACTGTCTTATCTGACACATGAAAGATATTTTCTGTAAATATTAATGATTTCGTTCCCTATTACAGACTTAAAATACTGAGAGAAAAACTGATCATTTTTATGGAGAATTCTGTAGATTATTTTGCAAATTTATGTGACTTGAGAGACATGCAAGAAAAGAGGACCTGTGCTAGGTAAGATTTATCTTGACAACTTACCATGATCAGGAAAAACAAAATTTCAACAGCTGATACAAAGGAAATGAAGGTTTCAAAAGGGAAGGAGCTCTTTTGAACTGGTCTTGATCAGTAAATGGAAATAGGTTCCCCATCCTGCAAGAGTTGTTAAAATTTTAATAAAATTTTCCTGTCTGGAACTAGTACGAAAAGCCAAAATCTTTTAAAAAATCAGAAACCAAAAATCAAATCAATAAGTATATAAACTGTAAACTGAAACATTTCATTTTGAATTTGACCTTTTTTAAAAAAAATATACCCCTTTTAGCATAAGTTAAATAAAATGTTAAAAATTGTCATTTCAAACCAGCAAATGAAACTTTGTGTTTCATATATATAAAAATTTCAAAATATTTTTTCAAAACATTTTTAATCATAAGTTTTGTTGAAACTTGTCTTTTCCTGAAAATGGCTTCTGTTTCACTGAATTTACATTTTCTGATGATGAAAATATGTAATCATGAATTTCATGACCAGCTCTAGGTATGATTTCAAGAGGCATGGTTTCTTGTAAATTGTTGTGCGTGCTTTTTACATTTAATATGACTGAGTATGCCATATCGTGGGAGCGCTAATAAACAAACAATTTACAAGAAACAGTGCCTTTTGAAATGTATTTTCTTTGGAAAATTCTAGTTCAATTAAGCTGAAAGGCCCTAAAGGATCCAGTATGCTAAGTTTTGTACAAATGCATACAATAACTTGGTTCTAGACCCAAAGAGTATACAACATAAAATGATTGTGGCCACCTTGTCAATAAGCCTTTGCTCACTGCTTTCCCCCAGCCACAACCCTCTCTAGGGCTGTTTTAACCCCTTCTGCGGTGAAGCGGGTGACCACCCCACTGTAAACCCCTAGATTTATCAATTGCTCTGCTGACTTTTGCACTCCAATCACTTTGAGTTTTTTGGTGACTTAACGTTCATTGGAATGATTTTATTTTTTAATTTTTCCATCCTAAATTAATTGGTTAACCCAGTAAATTCAGGATCATTCATGAGTGAGCTTGGATGTGTTTCTTTTCTACAGTTTGACCCTTAGGGGAACATTGTTGCAGTGTTTGGTGAGACTTTGTCTGTGACTCTAACATAAAGTGTGGTAGATGGTCAAAAATGAAGTTTAGATTAACACTGAGGTTTTTTTATGTGACTCACTCATTCAAAGGCATTTGAAAGAATTTCTCATGACAGTTCTTTTTCTGACTAGTTTCCTAAGTAATCCCAGAGGCAATGGCATTTTTGTTAGAGTCAAGTACAGTTATATTACTCTCCATTCTAACCAGCTGACATTTTGTAACTTAAATGGAAGAAGCCTATAATCTTTGTTGTTGCTCTGGGATCTTGCCATTTTAAGAAACCAAGATTAGATTTCAGTCTTAGTCAAAGAATTAGTTAATACTTCTACACATTTTTATTCCTCTCAGCCTTCCACTTCAGCAGACATCTTTTCCTGATGCAGGGTGAATTCCCATTTGAAAACAAAATGGGAATTCGTTTACTTCAGTGACAGAGAAATGTATTAATAGTGACTGTTTGTACAAAAGGCAAAAGACTTTATACTGGAAGAAGAAAAAATAAACAACCACAAGACAAAGTATGCTGTTGTCTAGCTGCCTTGAAATTTCATTGTTACTTGCTGCTGTGTATTATCCATTGTCAATAAATCCTCTGATTGGTTTCTATTTCTTTTTTGATTTTTTTAAAATATAAAATAAATACATACCCAGGGATAGCTGCTTTTTGTTGCAGGCTGGAAAAATATATTGTTTGGATTTAGAGCTAAATTTTAGTCTCACCTCCAGGGAGGTCCATAGATTTCAAACCCTGGAGGTGAAATTGAGGGCGGAATTCGGCTATCAGCATTCTAATTTGTTTAGTAAATTACATTCAGAATGATACATTGCATTTACCTTCCCTTCTTGATGATGCTTTCTACATTCTGGAATGTTGCTTACTGTTACTTTGACATTTGTAAAGTTTTAACCAGAGTTTCAACAAAAGGTCACTTTATGGTCAGATTTTTCTTTTTCCAGAAAATTGTGGGGAGGCCGTTGAATGCAGGATAACCCATTCTGGATTTTACAGACAAGCCTTTTTCAGATGGATTTTTGAGCATCTCTGTTTCACAATTTTGTTTTTAATGTGCCACCATAACCTTCTGCTTCAAAACTGTCTTCTCATTTAACTCACTGTGAATGTCTTTCCTTCTCATGCAGGGTTAACATGTCAAGAACATCTCCAATTAGATGGTTGGAATTATTTATCCTATGCCTGAATATAGTGCTCAGGAAAGCATAGTAATTGTAATAGCACTGACTTAGATCCAAGCACAATAAGATAGTTATCATTTAAGCTTCCCCATGCAGCTCTGTCACTGTACAGTACTTCAGTCCTGATCTCCCACACTACAGATATTTCTATAAAGCATCCTTCTTACACACAGTCTGCTGTTGGGTCTTTTACATCTTTAATTTCTGTTCTGTGATTCTGAGAGTTATGACAAATTGAGTGCTGGGGTTTCCAAAGACAAATAATTAATTTCTTACTTTTGGCGGTTATGTGAACTGTGCTACTGAATGATGATTTTGTTATGGCTACAAAAGTCCATTTAAGAATAAAAAGATGTAATTAAGCTTATTTTCATATTTGACCTAACTAGTGTACTCTCCCTCTGACATTGCTAGCACAGAAATATCTCTTAGTAAACTCTTTCAATAGAAAGTAAACTGATAGGAATATTGCTCTTGTTAAATGTATACAGCACTCACTGTAATAAGGTAAGAAATCATAAAAGGGTGTGCTGGTATTAGTAGGGTGAATGTATGCCTTGTGTATCTGGGAGCTTTTACCACCCAAGATATGCAATGATAGCCTGGTAACAATAAGTTGTACATTCTTCAAAGTACAGTGAAACCTCGATATAACGGACTAATTCGGGCGGGGGGGTGTCCGTTAAAACCGAAAGTCCGTTATTTAATAATTTTTTAAAATCATTAAATAACGGACTTTCGGGTGACAACGGACACCCCCCCGCCCGAATTAGTCCGTTATATAGAGCGAGCCATGAGTTAGCCCACCCCACCCCCTCCCCCCGCCCGGCTCCCCGCTGCGGGGAGCCGGGCGGGGGGTTGACAGCTCCCGCCTGGCTTCCCGCTGGGGGGAGCCGAGCGGGATCTGTCAAACCCCCCCGCCCGGCTTCCCGCTGCGGGGAGCCGAGCGGAAGCTATCAAACCCCCCGCCTGGCTTCCCGCTGCGGGGAGCCGAGCGGAGGCTCTCAAACCCCCCCCCCCGGCTCCCCGTTGCGGGGAGCCGGGCAGGGGGGGGGTTGACAGCTCCCGCCCGGCTCCCCCCAGCGGGAAGCCCGGCGGGAGCTGTCAACCCCCCCGCCCAGCTTCCCGCTGCGGGGAGCCGGGCGGGAGCTGTCAAACCCCCCGCCTAGCTTCCCGCTGCGGCGAGCCGAGCGGGGGCTCTCAAACGCCCCCCCCCCCCGCCCGGCTCCCCGCTGCGAGGAGCCGGGCGGGGGGTTGACAGCTCCCGCTCGTCTCCCCCCAGCGGGAAGCCCGGCGGGAGCTGTCAAACCCCCCGCCCGGCTTCCCGCTGCGGGGAGCCGAGCGGGGGCTCTCAAACACCCCCCCCCCGCCCGGCTCCCCGTTGCGGGGAGCCGGGTGGGGGGGTTGACAGCTCCCGGCTGGCTTCCAGCTGGGGGGAGCCGAGCGGGAGCTGTCAAACCCTCCCGCCCGGCTTCCCGCTGCGGGGAGCCGAGCGGGGGCTCTCAAACGCCCCCCCCCCCCCCGCCCGGCTCCCCGCTGCGAGGAGCCGGGCGGGGGGTTGACAGCTCCCGCTCGGCTCCCCCCAGCGGGAAGCCCGGCGGGAGCTGTCAAACCCCCCGCCCGGCTTCCCGCTGCAGGGAGCCGAACGGGGGCTCTCAAACGCCCCCCCCCCCCCCGGCTCCCCGTTGCGGGGAGCCGGGCGGGGGGGTTGACAGCTCCCGCCCAGCTTCCAGCTGGGGGGAGCCGAGCGGGAGCTGTCAAACCCCCCCGCCCGGCTTCCCGCTGCGGGGAGCCGAGCGGGGGCTCTCAAACGCCCCCCCCGCCCGGCTCCCCGTTGCGGGGAGCCGGTAGCGGGGGTGGGGGGGGGGGGGTTGACAGCTCCCGCAGGGGTCCCCGCTGCGGGGAGCCGGGCGGGAGCTGTCAACCCAGCCGGCTCCCTGGGGCGGGAGCCGGCAGCCCCCAAAACGGATTTCGGATGCATCGGAAATTTTGTCCGTTGCATCCGAAGTCCGTTAAATTGGGGTCCGTAAAATCGAGGGTTTACTGTATGGCTTATTAACTTGAAATTTAAGGCAGAGATTCTCAGAATATGGTCTGTGAGCTCCATTCAGGTGGTCTGCGAGTGGTTCCCTCTAAAGTGAGTGCCTGGGCGGCTGCACACAAGAATATGAAGGCCACCCACCAAATTACTGGAGCCATGCAGATGTGGCTCCTCTAATTAGGTGCCTGGTCCCTGGAGGAGACGCACATGTAAGGTAAGGTGGTAGAATAGGGCGTAGGTGGGAGGGGGCAGTGGGGCGAGAAGATGGGGTGGGGGAAATTTGGGACATGTAGGGCTGTGACTGCCAGAGAAAGAGGCAATTTTCCCCAGCTCCAGGGCTGCGGCTGTTGGGGAGAGACGGTCCTCCTTCCTGGCCCCAGCTCTGTGGCTGCTGTGGTGGAGGAGAGATCCCCCTCACTCCCAGCCCCAGCTTGGGGGCTGTCACAGCAGGGGAGAAAAGGAGAGACCCCCTATTCCTTCCCAGCCCCAGCTCAGAGACTGCCGCAGTGTGGGGGAGGGCACATCCATCGCATTAAGAAGGTAAGATTGCTGATATTAAAATATAAGTTGTGTGCTTGTATTTGTAGAACAAAAGAAGTTAATTATTACTACTTTTTGTAATATAGTGCTTTTATCCAAAGCACCTTACAATAGTTAGCTAATGGAACAAACAGCATTTGGAAAGATCATTAAGTGGTCTGCTGCGACCCTCAGCAATTTTCAAGTGGTCCACAAAAAAAAAAAAGTTTGAGAACCATTTATTTAAGGTATTTTAGAGGGGGGGAAATTAGCCAGTTGTTTGCCATTTTGAGCAATGTATCTTTCCAGTAAGTAGTTCCTAGTACAGGGATCAGCAGCCTTGGCGAGCGGCCCAGCAGGGTAAGCACCGTAGCCGGGCCCAGCCGGTTTGTTTACCTGCCGCATCCGCAAGTTCGGCCTATCATAGCCCCCACTGGCCGTGGTTCACTGCTTCAGTCCAATGGGGGCTGCGGGAAGCTGCACGGTGCTGACAGCTGCTTCACACAGCCCCCATTGGACCAGAGCGGCAGGTAAACAAATCGGCTGGGCCTGCCCAGGGTGCTTACCCTGTGGGGCTGCATGCCAATGTTGCCGATCCCTGTCCTAATACAAGGATAAAAGAAAATAATATGGAAATAATCATCAACCAACTTTCCACACTACAATAAAAGTGTTGCATGTCTAAGAAGCAAAGGCTCTGGCCTTTAATCATGACAGAGTATACCTCTCTTAAATAGAGTAACAGAGTGCTTAAACTGACCTTTTCCTTGCATGCTTTGAAATTGAAGTATTTGAATTTTCAGTACTCTATATAACTCATTAAGAGCTGTCAAATTACTTGTGCTCACTGGTCTCATAGGATAATATCTTAGTAATACTGCATGTTTATATGGCTAGATGATGAAGTCCCATGAGCAAAATGTGAAAATGGCTCAGCTGAACTTGGAAGAAAGGACTAGCCAGGACATTTCAATGACAATATTTAGTCATACATTATATAGTCACTGTGCCATCATAAAGCAGAGATATCTGATTAGACATACTTGGTGAATTTGACGGATGCGGATGATAAAAATGCCTAAAGCAAAATTCTTCATTTCTTGAAAGCCGGCAGACATTCATTTGAACGTTCAGTATTTCCTCAGCTTTCTTACCCTATTCTAGTGAATACCATGCATTTTGGAAATAATTTCTGCACTCTCATCTTAAAATGTCCTTATTTCCCCAGCTCTTTGGATCTGTCAAGGCATGACAGATATTTTTTAAAATGTGTTTACTCCAGTTTTTTCTGACGTACTTTAGCTGACAAGGCCATCATCAAATACAATATAAGATATATTTGTGGTAATACAGAATCACACGATTATTGATGAGTGGCATTATAAGGAGGCTAGTGAGAATGCACTCTATAAACTTTTTATGAATTGAATGCTGAGTGGTGGTGGCCTGCAGTTTTCGGTGCCTTGAACTGCTGGCTGATTATATCCTCACTCCTGTATAGAAATATTATAGACATTCAATATTTCTTTAATTAATGGGTACTTTGTTAATGTAGAAAATTTGTATAACATTCATCTGTGTAATAAAACTTGTTTGCATTTTGGTCCCTTCTACCTTTCACATTTGAAAACCTTAGCACCACTACTGAAAGAAAGAGGAAATGCAGCTGACATGCAGCCCAGGATAAGGGCCTGAATATTTATTACCAATATTCAATTTTTCAGTGCTTGTGCTAACATATTATTTAATTAATCAACACAAAAGAGCTTAAAAGGTCATAATTTATTAAATCTGTAGTGTTGACCAAACTTGATTCAATATTGTTTCATGGATTTTTCTTGGTAACCTCTTCAACTATTATAATGTATTACCTTTGTGAAATGAACAGCTTGCAACAAATATTACTGCTCCATACTAACAGAATAATTCAAATGAATATTACCGGTTCATGGTGCTTCCCTTTGGCCTGTCTGCAGCTCCTTGGGTATTCACAAAATATATAGTCATAGTGGCAGCATTCCTGAGATTAGGAGCACAAGTCTACCCATAGCTGGATAACTGGCTAGTCAAGGGTCGATTTAGGGCTCAGGCTGTATTTAGCGTTCAACTCATCCAGTCAGCATTCAAGTTCCAGTGCCTACTGATCAGTGCAGATAAGTTTACCCTTTGTCTAGTACAGAGAATAGAGTTTATTGGGGCAGGCTAGGGCATTCTGCCCAGTGTTATGATTCCAGTCGATCTAATCCCTGGTGACCCACCTCAAATGTCATCCAATCACAATAGTCTGAAACAGTATGGGGCTTCTAGACAATATGACCTCATGCACAGATGTGATACAATATGAGACTGGACCTCAGACACCTCCAGACTTGGCTGGCACCAAGCAGTTGTCCTCTGGACATTGTACTCATGGTACCGTCCCAGGTTCTCATTTCTCTGAATTGGTGGTTGGATCCTCTTAACATTTGTGTGGGTGTTCCCTTTATCTGCCCTGACTCTGGTCTCAGATGTGTCGGCCCTAAATGGGGAGCTCTTCTGGGGGCCCTGTGAACTCAGGACCTTTGGTCACTGCAGAGGTCTCTTCAGATCAACATCAGAGAGATCAAGGTGGTTTGTCTTGCCTGTTACGCTTTCCTTCCTCATATTAGAGAGAGAAACCTATTTGTTCCAATGACAACAACTGTGTTTTACCTCAACAGGTAGATAGCTCACTCATTTCTCCTTTGTCAGGAAACGGTTCACTTGTGGGAATTTTGTACTGCCCGTTCAATCAAGCTCAAGGCCTTTTATCTTTCAGAGGTGCAGAACACATTAGCAGATCACCTAAGCAGGTTTTTCTCTGGTGACCACAGGTGGTCTCTTCACCCGGATGTAGCCAGAGGCATTTTCCCAAAGTGGGGGACTCCACATATAGACCTATTTGTGAACAAGTACAACAATAAAATCTTACCAATTCTGCTCAAAGCCATAGTCAGGGTTTCATCATGGACATCTTCCTGCTACCCTGTAATTTATGCTTTCCCCCCAACCCCACTCCTTCACAGAATGGTTCTAAAGATCAAGTGGGACCATGCTTGGGTTATATTAACAGCCTCAGCATGACCCTGCCAACACTGGTTCTCCACTACGCTGGACCTCTCAGTGACGACTCCAATTTCACTCCCATTGCACCTGGATTTGATCACTCAGGACCACCATTAGCTGCTCCACCCGAGCCTGCATTCCCTTTATTTAACAGCCTGGAAGCTCCATGTCTAAATCCCAGAAAGCATGCTTGCTCAGAGTGAGTTCCTATTAAGCTGCAGGAAGCCCTCCACCAGGAATGCTAACCTATCAATATAGAAGTGGCACTCAGTGTGGGCTTCCCAAACTGGAGTCTCCCAGATACATTCATCCATCCAACATATACTCAACTATTTGCTGCACCTGAAACAGCAAGCTTAGCAATTTCCTCTCAAGGTGCACCTAGCAGCAATATCAAGTGTCCACCCTTGTGGAGGTAACTATTCTGTTTTTTCAAATGACATGATAATCAGATTCATTAAGCGCTTGGGAAGGTGGTACCCTCAATTAAGAGAGCCTGTCCCCCAACCTGGGGACTTGAATAAATGTATGGGGCCACCATTTGAGCCTCTAGCAAAATGCTTCTTACTATACCTCTCCTGGAAGGTGTCTTTTCTAATTGCTATCACTTCTGCCAAAAGAGTCTCTGAACTCTGTGCCCTGACATCAGAGCCACCATATATAGTCTTCTTTAAAAATAAGGTATACCTACGCCCTCATCCGAGTTTCCTCCATAAAGTAGTTTCAGATTTTCATAGCAATCAAGAAATTTACTTACCTGTGCTTTACCCAAAACCTCACACAGATAGGAATGAACAATTACATACTCTGGATATTAGACAAGTTATAGCATTCTACATAGACAGGACTAAACTATTTCGGTAGTCCATCCAATGGTTCTTGGCTATTGTGGACAAGATGAAAGATTTCCCAATCTCCTCATGGAGAATTTTGTCTTGGATAACCTTGTGTATCCACTCTTGTTATGAACAGTCAGGTGTTTTGACAGTGAGTAACTGGACTGCTCATTCCACAAGATCTCAAGCATTCTCAGCTGTGTCCTTAGTGAAAATCCCTAGTCAGAACATTTGTAAAACAGCAGTATGGTATTGGTTCATGCTTTCTCTTCCCATTATGCTATCACCTATTATTCTAGGATGATGCCAAATTTGGTTGAGTTGTATGTACGTGAGCTCAGATCCTTCCACCTTTATTACTGCTTGGGCGTCACCAAGAGTGGAATGCATATGTGAAAGCAGTTGAAAAAGAAAACAGTTACTAACCTTTTGTAACTGTTCTTCAAGGTGTACTGCACAGGTTCATCCCATGACCCATCCTCCTACCCCTCGATGGCAGAGCTTCTGGAAAGAAGGAACTGATGTCGTGTGGGGTTGATGGGTGCTTTATACTGGTGCTAGCAGAGCATGGCTGCAGAGGGCACTTGAGACGCCGCAACAAGCACCTCTGAGGGGAAAATTTCCAGCAACTATGTATAGGGTATGTGCACACTAAGAGTAGAATGGACATGCGCAACGCATCTTGAAGAACAACACTTATGAGACACCCATTTTATCTAAGTATTCTGTGTTGTACACTAGGAGCTTGCTGAAAACTTTATTCTGACCTTCCAATGCCAAATTGTTTCACAATTGGCTTGAACTTTTATCTAGCTACCTAACTCCCTTTGAGTGCGTGTGGGGAGGGAAGGAGGAGACAGACCCCGTTGGATAGGATTACCACAAGTAAGAAAAATATGTTCCGTACAACATAGTGAGCATGGAATTGAGCTCTGCTTTTTTTTCTTCTATAAACTGTAATGACCTAAACTATTCTGTAATCCTGAAAGACTTAGGCATGTGCTTAATGTGATGCATGGGTGGTCTAGTTAAAATAAATGGGGAAAAACTGCATGTGTCACATTAAGCAAATATATGTCTTTGAAAGAACTAGGCTTGTTCCATTTGAATGAGAAATTAAAAACAGTATGTGCATGTGTGCACTTTGGTACCTCTAATGGAAATTATACTAGATGTCATCTGTATTCAAGTGTTTTTTGGTAGTTTCTACTGGAGAACCAGCACACCAATAGACCCTTTGATCTTTGCCAAGCCCATTACAGTTGTCACCTGGAAGCAATAGGAATGAACTGGAAAATGTCATCTTGAATTTTCACTAGAATGGGAGAAAAGAGATTTCATGATGAAGGAAAGTATTCAGTAAAGCCTAAATGTTTGGAAAGTATTCAGAAAAGAGCTGCACGAACGAAATAGACCAGTAATAAAAAAGAGATATTATCCCCATTTTACAGGTAAGGAACTGTGATACAGAGCAATGATGTGACTTACCAAAGGTCGCACAAGAAGTCAGTGACAGAGCCTGCAATCAGATGTAGATCTCCTGATTCACAGTCCAGTATTTTAACCACAAGAGCATCCTTCCTGTCATTTTTAGGTTTTCCACCTAAAATAAAATGGTTGCACACCTTTCATTCTCTTACATATAAAAATCACTTTATTGCATATCTATAAACACATTATTGTGTACCTACAAATAGTTTTTGCCTATTTTTCATGTTCACGTCATCATTTGCCATGCAAATTATACTTAAGTTTAATTTCTCTTTAATTGTTTCAAAATAGATCTAGTAGTAATTACTACATATTTCTTGTTGTTTCACAATATAATTGTGAAATTCTATGACCTGTGTTAGACAGGAGGTCAGACTAGATGACCACACCAGACACTTAAAATCTATGCATCATTTTACTTAATTTCTCTTAAATTGTTTTGAAGTAGATCCAGCAGTAATTGCACATATTTCTTCTTGTTTGATAATATGGGCATGCATCTAATTAGGAAATGTAGTGCACACCTGTAAAGTCAACATGGACCAATGAATGTGCAACATGTTAGCACACTTTAGAAATCACATTTCTAGAGTGCACATTGCCCCAATGTGGCCAATCTCTTAGTGTAATTTTTCTTTATAATATATAATATATAATACACCAGCTCTTCAGTAGAGGTGCTCAGAATCCTCATGCAGACAATCCCCTCTTTCAGGAACTGTAGCCAAGATACCAATGTCTGCTTCCCAGAAAGCAATTCTACCTCAAGAATTGTCTAGTTAAAGAGATTAAGACAGAGAGCAAATTCCCTTTCTGCTTGCAACAGCCCCACCCTCCAAAAAAGTCACAAAATCAGCAACAATACAAGCATTACTTCAGACATTATTCACATGCTAAGAAAAATAACTGGTAAGACACTGTGTAATAGCACCATCTGGTGACTTTCACCATAACAATACTTCACATTTTATAGTATAAGTTTTAATACAAAGAATCACAAAGTGTCTTACAAACTGTGCATACCCAGGAATCATTTCACACAGCATCTGAGAGAGGAACGACAACAGCTGAAGAGGACACAGCAACACTACACAACAATTTAGGATAGGAAATGAGGACTATTATATCCATGTGAAATTGAAGGTGGAATTTAGGTAGTAGATACGTAGCTACCCATAATGAATTTACGGTATGCAGAATGACAAGGTTGTTACCCCAACGTGGTGATGTCAATTACTTCATTTTATGTGTCCTCTGAAAAATGCAGCTTCCAACCGAACTTTAAATACAATGATTTTGGGGTGATTTCCCTTATTGTTATTTTATCATTGTTCCTTATATGTGGGTGTCTTTCTTGCAGCAAACGGGGAGAGGGAAAAACTGTAGGGCTGGATTCTGCCACCCTTACCCATTGTAAGTAGAACCCTCCTCATCTGATACCATTGGAGCTACATGGGAGTAAAGAACAAGTCACTGTGGGTAAGGTTGGAGGAATCTCTCACTTAGAGTGTAGGGAAATGAGTCAAATTTTGACACACTTACATTTGTGAACAGTTACTCACCTGAAGAATTACATTTGAAGTCAATGGGACACTACATGAGTAACTGCTTACTAATGCCAGTAAGAGATTTGTAATCTCTACTTCTGACTGCAAAACCACAGATATCTCTGTATGGGGAGTCATCAATGGGCATAGTACCCAAAACTACTTTTAACTATTTTTAACTGATTGGATGTCAGTTTAGAATCTAGTTCTGAGGGTATTATTGATTTTATGTTTTAGGACTTTTAAAATGTAACATTATTTAAATATTGACAGTGTCTAGCAGACCAGTAATACAAGCTGATCTAAATTTGTTATTTTCACCCCCAAATCCATTTTATTCCAGGCAGTGGTTTTAGGACACCCATAAACCTATCCATCCCTATCCAAACATAACAAAGTAACTTGATTTGAAAATAGCTATGTTTAATGCTGTTTGCCTTTCTTGTACAGCACCCTGAGTAGACATGCAAACTGATTTCTACACTAATAAAACCGAGTGGAAGAAATGATTGGGGACCATTAACCTTTAGAACACTAAGAACTTAAGATCAAGGAATATTTTTGAGCTGCCTAGCAGAGCTTTGAAGCGACTGCCTTCATCCTTCATCTAAATTGACTGCATTCATTTCCAAGGCTGATAAACTGTCAAGTGAATTATGAGATGTGGGCTTTGGGTTAATTTATAGAAATGCCCCTGCACAAATGCTGAGGAAATCCTGCACCTTTCCTTCGTCTGCTTATTGGCTTAAGCTCCTTCTAAAACGATCATACTTTCCCTCTAGTTCAGGCTCCCCATTTTGCAGCGACTCTTCGTTCTTGAAAAATAGCTTAGTACAATCCTAAAAGGCAGAGTTAGCTACAGCATGTGTTTGTGACTCTTACATAGGTCCTCTAGGGGTGGTCAAGTTGACTTACTAGATGCCTTAAATAAAATAGAAAAGAAAAGGTCAGAAGCTACCTGTCAAAGCAAGAGTTCAAAGGAAGAATACATGTTTTAACTTCCATTTCTTTTTTGGTGACTACCCAGATTTCAATTTATGCTTGTTTGGCTAGCAGAATTAAGAGAGAATCTGCTAGAAAAGCCCATACCAGTAAGTTAGTTTTGACTTTAATACTGCTGTCTGTTTCCCCACGTATTTGGTGTGTGTAATCTGGGATAGGTAATGTTTTGACTGACTCACTGAGAGATTATGTTGATTTCTGGATACATTTTAGATTTCCATTGATTTTATTCTTCAAATATTCCCAATAATCGGGACTCAGATAGTATGGTGATGAGCACAGTGTAAAGAAATACATTGACAAAAAATAATGTAAATGCTGCATTGCTTTTCAGATAGATGAAGGCAAATTTCATTTTTGGCAGAAGCTATTCTATTCAAATTTCATTCTGTTCTATTTAGTTTCTTATGTTGCCCTCATCACCATTGTATCTTAGTGCCTAACATGTACAAACAGTATGGTTGATTGGGCCTCAGTTTCTGCATCACGAGCATCGCCTTTGTGGTAATGGCCATGAAGTCCCGATAGCTGTGTTGGATATATCATTAAGCCCCTTAATGAATGCTTAATTAATACTGCTTCAGCCTCCCAAAACACTCCTGGATTTTGTGTGTAATGCATGGATACAGAGCAAAGGGTCAGGCAGCCTAAGGACATAGTGGCCAGTGGCTTTAGAAGGACTTACAGGGAAGATTAGGCAATGTGTACACTACGCAGTATGATCTCCTCCTAAAGCAGCCTAACTGAAACAGAAATGGCTTGTGTAAGTAAATGGTACTCAGAACACTGTTAACTCACTGTGTGCACTCAGGGTAAACACTTTTGCCAGTGGGGGAGCTCATAATAGTTGCACCATGCAGGAGGCTGCTAGTAGTGGGATCAAAAACAGAAGACCTGTAAAGTCAACAGGGTTACTTCATATGGCCTGAAATTTGTAAGGTTGTTCATATCTCATCCTGTGAATCTCAAGACTCCTGCATGTAATTGTGGCTGCCCCAAGTCTGCACTGCCATTTGCCCCATGTGGTCAGAAGGAACAATGCAGTGGAATTAATAGTATTAAAAGGTTCACTGCTACCGTAGCAAACACAAATTGATATCTTCAGTTGCAACATAAAGAAAACACAGTGTTGTCGTAAGTGTGAAGTGCCTTGGAGTGTTGTTTTACCTGTTAGGGGTAAACTGAGAGGGGGGGTGATGTCAGAGCAGCCCACCTCGAGGAAGAACCAGGAAGTCAGAGTTCAGTTCCCCCGGAGCTTTGGGCAAGCTCAACCTTTTTTTCCAGCTATGGAAGCTCTTCTCCCCCCCCCCCTAGCTTTGGGAGAGATGGATCACCCTTCTATCTTTAAAATTAGATTAACTGTGAGTAGCCTATTGATCTCATAAGATGTACCTGATTAGAGTGTCACTAGTCTTCTCAGAGGGCTGGGTTAGGAAGCTTTATATCTGTAAAGTTGTCTTAGTGTAAGTTTCCTCTTTTCTTTATTAAACCTTTTTTGTTATAAAGAGTGTTTGGTTATTTTCATAAAGGAATCCTAGCATTGGATTGGGCAGCTCATGGTTAGTGAGCCTGGGTATCTGAGTCTCTCTCCTAAGAGCAGGGGGGGAGGGGTGGTGGCTCGGAGATTGAATCTTATCTCTCCCAGTACAAGAGGAAAGTGGGGGAGGAGTGAAGCAGTCTGTGAGTGTCCCGATTTCTCAGGGAGAGAGAGGGGAAGTTTGGGGTGTTCATGTACCCCTTCCAGGGTCTTTGAGATTTATATGAATGGTGGCAGCGGTACCCCAATTTCCCAACTGGTGAAGTGTGGGGCTTTGAGGGGAGAAAGGAATTAACTTAGGCTGGAAAGCAGCTTGCAGTTAAGGGTCATAGAAGAGACCCCTCACTTGAACCCCAGTGTTCAGAGTGAGAGGAGGTTCTCTCTTTTCACAAGTGTATATTGATAGGGTGGTGGTTGTTCCTTCTTCAGGGTATCCTGTGTCAAAGGGATAGTTATTCTAAAACTATCTCTTTAGTTTCTTTGATAGCTATCACACACAAATTGCAGGGTAAAATTTTGCAGTAGTGGGAATTCTGATGGCAGTTTTCCAGGAACACAACAGCTACCCCCAGTTTGCAAATACATATATACAGTTATATAAATATACATTGATTTAGTGTCAATTCCCCTTGCTCACACTCTTATTATATTTAAAATAAAATATTTGACATTTTTGAATGACTGAAATATTTTATAACCATTAAGGACATTTGCTGCCTTACCCTCCTCCTTTATTACCTTCTCTCTTGTAATCTCATTCTTTGTCCCTATAATTTTCTGTATTTTCTTCATTTTATTTTCTCTCCTTTTTCTCTCTATCCTTTTCATCCTCCACCTCCTGAGCTCCATTTAAGATGCCTCCTGAATTAGTGTGGGACTCTGTTCCAGAATGTCTTCGCTTTCCAGCATGTTGGATGTTCCCACCAATAAAGGCCTCATTATGTTTTCATAATAGTTCCTCCGAGAATTGTGGTGATTCATAATCAATTTATACTTCATTGCAATTCCAATAATCATAAATAGGCACCATATATGAGAAGCATTTTGAGATATTTGAATGGCGAAAGCCATACAGTGTATTTATTATTATTATATTTTGTGATTATGAACTCCACTGATATAGTTTAAGGAATTTTAAACTATGTTTGCCAGACATCTTGGATCAAAAAACTGAGAAGGTTGGCCAGGAGAAGGGATTATCTTTCAGTTCAATCACAGAATTGGAGTTCAGAAAATCAAATTCGTTGGGTGATCCTGGGCAAGTCACTTACTCTCCTTGAGCTTTAGTTTCCTGACCTATACAATAGGTTTGATAATACTTCTATACTCTGCAAGAGCATTCTGAAGTTTAACTCAATAGTGTCCATAAATAGCATTGTAATCCTTGGTTAGAAGGCTTGAAATACAAAATATGTATTTAGGTTCCTGTCCTGCAAAGAGAACTACATGGGCAGATCCCACATAGAGTACTTTTGACTTCAGTTTAGACATAGACATGTGCCTGCAGAGAGCTCATTTCAGGATCAACGAGGAGTCCAGTGGCACCTTAAAGACTAACAAATTTATTTGGGCATAACATTTCTTGGGTAAAACCCCCCACTTCTTCAGAGGCATGGAGTGAAAATTACAAATGCAGGCTTAAATATACTGACACATAAAGAGAAGGGAGTTACCTTACAAGTGGAGAACCAATGTTGACAGGGCCAATTCAGCCAGGGTAGAAGTGGTCCATTCCCAATAACTGATGAAGAGGTGTCAATACCAAGAGGGGGAAAATGGCATTTGTAGTGAGCCAGCCATTCCCAGTCCATATTGAACCCCAAATTAATGGTATTAAGTTTGTAAGTGAATTGTAGCTGTGCGGTTTCTCTTTGAAGTCTACTTTTGAAGTTCTTTTGATGAAGTATGGCCTCTTTTAAATCTGTTATAGAATGTCCAGGGAGATTGAAGTGTTTTCCTACTGGCTTTTGTCCATTTATTCTTTTACGTAGAGACTGTCTGATTTGGCCAAAGTACATGGCAGAGGGGCCTTGCTGACATATTATGGCATATATCACATTAGTAGATGTACAGGTGAATTAGCCCCTGAAGTTGTGGTTCATGTGGTTGGGTCCTCTGGTGTTGCTACAGTAAATATGGGCATAGAGTAGGCAACAGGGTTTGTTACAGAGATTGGTCCCTGGGTAAGTGTTTCTGTTTTGTGATGTGTAGTTGCTGGTGAGTATTTGCATCAGCTGGGGGGTTGTCTGTCTGTAAGCGAGGACTGGCCTGCCTCTCAAGGTCTGTGAGAGTGAGGGATCGCTTTCCAGGATAGGTTGTAGATCTTGATGATGTGCTGGAGAGGTGTTAGCTTGGGGCTGTATGTGGTGGCAGTGGTGTTCTGTTATTTTCCTTGTTAGCCCTGTCCTGTAGTAGATGACTTCTGGGTACCCGTGTCACTCTGTCAATCTGTTTCCTCACTTCCCCGGGTGGGTATTGTAGTTTTAAGAATGCTTGATAAAGATCTTGTAGGTGTTTGCCAGAGGGATTGGAGCAAATTCGGTTGTATCTTAGGACTTGGCTATAGACAATGGATTGTGTGATGTGTCCTGAATGGAAGCTGGATGCATTTAGGTAAGTATAGCAGTCACTAGGTTTCTGATATAGGGTGATGATTATGTGACCATCACTTATTTGCACTGTAGTGTCCAGGAAATTGATCTTTTGTTTGGACTGGTCTGGGCTGAGGTTGATGGTGGGTGGAAATTTGTTGAAATCCAGGTGGAATTCTTCAAGGACCTCTTTCCCGTGATTCCATATGATGAAGATGTCCTCAATGTAGTGCAAGTATTGGAGAGGCTCTAGAGGCCGAGAGCTGAGAAAGCATTGTTCTAAGTCGACCATAAAAATGTTGGAATACTGTGGGGCCGTGTGGGTACCCATAGACTGACTTGAAGGTATAAATAGTCCCCAAATCTGAAATGGTTGTGGGTGAGGATAAAGTTCAGTCATCAGGTGTGCTGTGGTCTCATCAGGGATGCTGTTCCTTACTGTTTGTAATCCACCCTCATGTGGAACACTTCAGTCTCCCTGGACATTCTATAATTGATTTATAGGTAGCGATACTTTAACAAAAATACTTCAAAGACAGTCTTCAAAGAGAAATGCAGAGCTACAATTCATTTGCAAATTTAACACCATTAATTTGGGCTTGAATAGGGACTAGGAATGGCTGGCTCACTACAAAAGCAATTTTCCCTCTTTTGGTATTGATACCTCCTCATCAATTATTGGGAATGGACCACATCTACCCTGATTGAATTCGCCCTGTTAACACTGATTTTCAGGAAGAGCCTTCTCTTCATGTCTAAGTATATTTATGCTTGCATCTATAATTTTCACTCCATGCATCTGAAGAAGTGGGGTTTTTTTACCCACGAAAGCTTTTGCCCAAATAAATCTGTTAGTCTTTAAGGTGCCACCAGACTCCTTGTTGTTTTTGTGGATACAGACTAAAATGGCTACCCCTCTGATATTTGACACATTTCAGGATCAGGTTCATAGGGTTGTCCACGCCAGAAACATTTGAACCAATGTAACTATAAGTTACACTACAGTAAAACGCTTAATAGAGCTACAGCAATATAAAGCAGAGTTTACACTAATACCACTTAATCTCATAAATTATTGGAATGAATCACACAGACCACCCCTTCATGTTGGTGCAGTAAATTGAAATTTAGGGGTTGCATCAGTACTTATACCAATGAAAGCCACTATGCTTTGCATAGACAGGACATGAGCTTGTAAACTCCTTACTGTAGGATCTGTTTCTTCTCTGTTTTTGGTATAGCACTAAGTGTCATATCAATTCTTAATAAACAGTATATAATAATAAAAATTATTACCAAATGTAACAGGGTCAAGACTGGCCACTCAAACCCTGCTTATTGTATTTATATATTTATTTGTAATTCCCTACTTATGGAAGGTATATTGGAGTTATAAAGAATTCAGTTGTCTAATTAGGAAGAAAATGAGGAAAGGGGCTGAATATTTATTCCAGAGTTACAGTATACAGTATTTAAAATGCATGCAAGGCTAGAGCCTTACTTCCTAATTACTTAGTTCCTAATTACTTAGTTCCTGTCACTTCTCATTAACATGTAAATTGTGTTATGCACATAGTAAAGGTGGAGTAAAATATGTCCTGAGGGATGGGGGCATACTGAAAAATTGCTTTGGGCAGTCTGGTGATGCAAGTGTTTCACTTGTAGCTCATCTGTATTCCAGTCCTATGGGAGTCTCCATGTACGAGATTTGAGGCAATCATATTTTATTTTTTCTGGGATGGAGTGGTTGTTACATTTAAAATTGATCTGCAGGATTCAAATCATTTGTTAAGGAATTAACATACAAAGTTGGTGCCTATCAAACAGACTGGAATGGGAGCGAAAAATATGTCTGTAGAACAATTTTATTCACTATTATTTAAAAATATTAGATAATTGTCCTACAAATAAAATATTATAATTAATAGTGTTTTAATTGACAACAGTCCATCCTAAAAAATGCTCTCGATATGAATTATATAAAAACAAGGCAACACAGCCTGATAACATTGAAAGCATGTAGAATTAATTGTTAGTTAAATAATTTTAAGCTAGAGATGACTGAATTCTATTCACTTGCCTGTCTTTTAATATTTTGCCTTAATAGCTGTAAGAATACTTGTTTGGAAAACTGTATAATTGATGTCATAATATTTATCACTTTCATTTCACTTCACGGCTTCAGCACACTCTAGAGACATTAATGTCATCAGGTTTGTACAATTTTCTTTAGATAACTAGTTTATAGATTTTCCCCGACTTTTAATTTACTTGCCTAACAGTGGCTGTGTTGTGCACAGAAGGGCATCATATTTCTCAGTGTTCATATCTGAATGCCTTCTCCATGCTGGGAAAAGATAATCATATTAGTTACCATTTTCCCTCTGACAACGCCTTAGCAGTGTGTCTGGCCTGGAAGGGTGAAGATGTGAGCTTCTTCTGAAGTCAAGTATTACTGTGCTGCATATATTAAAAATGTATGGGATGAAGGAAATAATATATGGGGGTTGATGAGCAATCATTATCCCTTCTATCCAACATGATCAGATGTCTTGATTTGTTCAGATATCATTGATTTCTGTGGCCCTTCTCCGGTGAATTATCAAAAAGCTAGGGCATTTAGCTTTGTTCGTTCTAACTGTCCAGTTTTCTGAGCTCTATCCCACCCAAATCCCCACGGTCTCCATAGAAGTAAAGGATGCTTGGTGCACTAGTATGTCACATATGTCCATTGTATTTTCCACCAGAGTATGGCAGGAAAAGTGACAATATTTGTCTGGAGTCTGAATCTGACATGATCAGAGTCAGAGATGTTGGTAAAATTGCAAGCTTGAGTCAGTAGGAGGATAGTGGTGGCATCACCAGTGATGGTGAAAGGGAGGAGATGAAAGGTGAGAAGTTCAGTTTTTGGCGTGTTTATTTAAGAAGGTGTCAGGGCAGCCCCGAGGAGAGATGAGTCTGCCAATTGTCCCATTTCCTGTGATACACATTTCCACAGCGCAGACATATCCTCATATATCCAGCTGGGCTGGGTATAAGAGCTGTAATTGCTCTTCCTATCCACTAGGGGACTCCAGTTGCACTTGTGCTGTAGAGTAAGTCCTCCAGGAGTGGTAGAGATGACCCTGCCCACTAGCCTCTCAAAGAAACCCAAGGCAACTGAAAGCTCCCACCAAGCCAACAGACCCCTCAGAAGACACACATTCACTTATCTCAGCACCCTTCTCTTAGCTACAGCCATAGCCTCATCTTCCAGATTATCAAGCTCCTGCTCACCCAGACAGTCTCCAGACAGACCCTAGTTACCCAAACCAGGATTCCAGACACCTATCCCTGACACCATCTGACTGCACCCAGCTACCCCCAGACAGTCCAACCCGGCTACCCATCAGAGAGCACTCTTCCCACAGGCATATCCAGGACCACCAAGTTTTGCGCACATCCATATTCTATATCTACTACTGCTTAGGGTGTAACAAATGTTAGCTGAAGTTTAGAGTTTTATGGTAATTAGCTAATTAAATAATTTGCATAGAATGTCACACAGGGCTGCATAAAACATGGTAGAATCTAGGAAGTAGCAGAGAGGCATGAAGAGATGCAAAGCGGGATGGGGTAGAAAAGTAGATTTGAGAGTCTTCATTTTAGAAATAAGAGACATGGGGAGATTAAAGGCAGTCAGATGAAAATATTAGGGGGAGTAAAGGAAGGGGTAAAAACCGGAACTCTGGGGAACTCCAACTGAGAGGCAGAGGGGGGGAAAAGATGACGTGTGGTTCGGTATTTGCAGTGCATAATTTGTGCCAGGGCAGAGTCCCGGCACCTCTGGGCTTGGTGCATCAGTTATGAATGTGAACAAATTGCCTGACCATCACACCTCTTTCATTATAAATTAAGCACTGGGCATTTTAATAACCCTTTGTAAATATTGTTGTGTCTGTGTGTCAACTCCTTGTTTTTCCCTTTCTCTCTTTTTTTTAACTGCCATTAAAAACTGCCATTACACTGCCATTAAAAAATGCAATAAACTGCCGAAATACGTTAATGTTGAATGTCTAGTTGCAACTAATAAAAGCCAGGAAGGCAGAGTTAAGAAAATAAGAAGCACTTAGTATAGTACTCTATTGACAACCAAAAAATATGTGTAGCACTAGTCTGAAATGATAATTGAAATATTAGGTAGAGAGCTTTATTTCATATGAAAATTGGTTAAATTTTTACATGTGCATCTGACCTGTTAAAGTTTTTTGAGCCAGACAGAAAATTGAATGCAGGCTGGGAGCAGTGCTCAATGACAGTGACATTTCCTGACAGTGCAATTCTTTGCATATCAGCTGCGCTAATTATATTCAAACTGACAGCAGCAGTTTAACCCATTCACCAGAGGAAGCTTCTTTCTGCAACACCAGTGATCTATGCTTTCATTTAGATGTCAGTCTAGGCTAGGACTGTACATTTTAAATGTACAATTAATTTTAAATGACTAATACCAGAATGGTAAACATTATCTCTCCACAGTAGAGCTGTGTAGAAAACTAATTTGCATTCACAGCAAAATTGGCAAATTCTTGTCTTGTTGCCCTTATTGGAGCCAGGCTGAAAATTTTTGATTCTTGCCTGAGGCAGTTTTCTTCATTTTACCATAAGCGAAAATAGTTTTGCCATCAGAAAATTGCTTTTTGCCTCCCCAAACAGCAAGGTGTGTATTATCCATGGGGAAGAGCTGAAATTCAGCCTTCAGCTTCATTTGCTGTCATTCTGAATATACCTAAACTTTCTATGTCACAGCTGGGAGGCCTTGTCAGAGAGTGAGGCTGGAAAAGGAATATGGCATAGGGGCTCTCTATAGGTTATATAACACATTTGTTGATGATTTTTCAAGTCCCACCCCTACTTGTACCACTTTAGAATACTGAAACAAACATACAAAAATAAGGTCCCACTCACCCACATCCATATGCAATTTATGGGCAGATATCAACCAATTACATTAATTAAATTTAAATCAAACAAACTCTACTTTGTGCAGGTGTGTGTGTGTGTGTTTGTGTGTGTTGATAGAGGAACAGGGAGACTAAATGAGTGGGAGACAGTGTACAGGAATGGAAAAAAAGTATGACTGGCCAGCCTCAAAGAGTTTGGAAGAGTGGTTTAAATGCTTATTTATTCATCCTTAAGGAAAGCTTCCAAACCTTCTGTGAGGTCCTCAGGTCTGTGCCCCTGCTCCAACAATCCTTCTCGCTGTAACAGAGTGGACCTTCGGAGTATATGCTTGCCAGAGGCCTGTTCCTGATTGTATTGAAGACAGTACAGGGGCAGGAGCAGGCTTTAAGCAGAATACTGATTCAGTAGTTGTGGTGTGTGTGTAGCCGTGTAGCAAGCGCCTCCCAATTACGTAGTCAGGGAGAAATGGAGTAAAATACCAATACAAAAGGGAAAGAAACAAGTGTTACCGTGTTTCCCCAAAAATAAGACAGTCTCTTATATTAATTTTTGCTCCCAAAATTACATTACATTATATTACAGCGAGAGGCAAAACTGGAAGTACGTCTTATTTTCGGGGGATGTCTTACTTTCGGGGAAACAGGGTAAGAGCAGACTTTCTGGCCTTGACTCTGTCACAACCAGGGTTGGCTCCAGGCACCAGCAGACCAAGCATGTGCTTGGGGCAGCACCTTCTCAGGAGCGACATTCTGTCCAATCTTGGGGCAGCACAATCTGGCCGCCACCACTACTCCCCCTCCCCCCTTTTTTTTCCCTTCAGCAGTGCAGCACTCGGTTTTTTAGGCATAGGCAGATGCGTAGGGTACCATGAAATTTGGGGTGCCAAATTGCCCCAAATGTCATGGTGCCCGCAGCCCTAGACAGCTGCATGCTGCATATGCGGCAGGACCAGCGCCCCGCCCCCCCAGTTTGGTGTGCAGTACTGGACAACTCCCTCCGCCCTGCCTCTTCACCGTCTCTCCTGCTCCGCCTCCGGCCTGCCCTCATTCCACTTCTTCCCCCAGGGACCGCACAATTCACCAGCAGCGGCAGGAAGTGGAGCTATGCAGCCTCAGCCTGCTCTTCTCCGCCAGCTCCCAGCCACGGCGCTCCAGTTCCCACCACCGGCGAGTGCATGGTTAGGAAAGGACCCAAAGTCCCCCTCCCCCCCACTCACCAATGGCAGGAAGCAGAGCGACAGGGCCTCAGCCTGCCCCGCTTCCCTCTCCCAGGCCCCAGCCCTGTCGCACTGCTTCCCACCGCTGGTGCGTGTGGAGGTCGATCCTTTCCCCACACTCACCAGCAATGCTAAATGGAGCACCCTGACCCCAGCCCGCCCTCCTTGCCTCGCCTCGGCCCCAGCCATGTCGCTCGGGGGAGGGGACTTTGGGGGAAAAGATCCCCCCCCCCCAGCAGCGGTGGCAAGCGGAGTACTGTGGCTGAAAGCTGGCGGAGTAGAGCGGGCTGGAGTCGGGCTGCTCTGCTTCCTGCCGCTGCCAGTGATAGTGTGTAGGGGAGGGGATCCATTACCACTCCAGTATTTTTCAATGGGTTTTGCTCAGGATTTGAAGATGTTGGCAAAAGTACTCCTGTGAACTCTCCTCTGTTGTGTGAAGGGGAATTTCTCTCCACTTATCAATTGGTGTTAACCTCTAGCTTCTATTTCAAGTATTCTGGGAGCATGACTAGGTGTTCATTATCAACAGTACTTTAGATATTGCTGAGTCATAATCCGGGGCAACGCATAGAGGGTCCAATAACTTGCAGTGCTTGCCATGTGGCCCTGATAATGCCAGTACACACATAATCTAAGCAGCTTTCTGGAATCATCAATATCATCTGTTCCATCTACAGACACTGACCTTAACAACAACCAATAACAAATCCCCTTCCGTAACACCACAGACTCTTGGCTTTTGTGCTGTTGTTCTTGATACTGTTGCCATTTCTGTCAGGCCCGATACTGCCAGTGTTGTGTAACCGTTCCCATTTATTCACTAAAGTTAGAGGTGGAAAAGGCTTATAAGATCATCTAGTCTATTCCCTATCTGTGAAGGAGTCTTCTCTGTGATGTTTTCTAGCACATTGTCCAGTCTAGTTTTAAATGAGATGAGTAATGGGCTTTAAGCCCCTTCCCTTGGCAAAATGTTTCACAGTCTAATAAGCCTACATCCTTGAAAGCAAATACAAACCTACTGGCCCTACTGAAATCAATTGAAGGTTTGCTATTGACTTTAATGAAGCCAGGATTTCGCTCTTTGGGTGTACATCCTAGAGTTTATAGCTACCAAAAGGTGGGTGAGACCTTGTTTTCAAAGCGGAAAATGAGTGAGACACAATTTTACAACATCAAGGACTGCAATGCAGAGATGGGCATTGCCAGAAACATGATTGTCAAACCTAATGTGCATTTATCATTACATATTTTTCAAAATCACAAATAAATACATCACCTTAACTAGGATGCTCACTACTTCTTTTCTACTTGTACATTCTTATACCAGTCCCAAAATGAAGGACAGACGGTTTGAAGGAGGGTAAGAGTGTAACAGGTGATTCTGTCAGCAATATTACCAGCCAGTATTTTAAGACTAACAAATCAAAAGTATGGTCTTGTTATCTAAGCATAGGGCTATAATCCAGGAAATCTATGTATTTATAACATATGTATCTTCTCTACCTCAGTTTCCCTATCTATCTGTAAAAAATACTCCTCTGTGCCTCAAGGGTATTTTGAGGATTAGTTATCTCATGTTGTTTGTAAAGTGTTTTAAAGATATTAAATACTAGGTGGTATTTTAAAATTATGCAAGTGTTTTATATGACCTTTTGAATTTTCCACCTCTGAACAGCAAGGTGCAGTGTAATAAAATACCCTCTGGTGTGAATTGTGTAACAATCTAATATTCTGAGGTTATATCTGAAAATTCCATTAAAATAATATTTAAAATAATTGAATGCACACACCCAGTACAATGTTCTGGTTTGAAATTACAGATCTACCTTGCTAGATAACTAGAAATTGCTTGTCCTTTGTATTCACCAGCTGATCACTTTTAAAGAAGTTATGCTTTATTATCATCCAGCAGTTATCCCGAAGGCTATTCTTCAGGCACTCCTGTTATGTAGTCCTCATGATACCAATGTAGTGATGTTAACACTCTTGTGGATATTTGCCCTGTTTACTATGTCATGTTCATGCATCTGGATTAAAATATGGTAATTTCCAAACAACATACATTTAAAAAAAATCAGGTTTCCTGTGAACATTTGGGTCTTACTGCTGTGAAATGCCTTGGGTCATCAGCTACTGTTCTCTTCAGTGAGAGATGAAAGGGCTTGCAGGACTAAACATAAGAAAGCAAGAATAGCCATAATGGGTCAGACCAAAGGTCCATCTAGCCCAGTATCCTGTCTTCCAACAGAGGCCAATGGCAGGTGCCCCAAAGGGAATGAACAGATCAGGTAATCATCAAGTGATCCATCCCCTGTCGCCCATTCCCAGCTTCAGGCAAACAAAGACTAAGGACACCATCCCTGCCCATCTTGGCTAATAGCCATTGATAGTCCTATCCTCCATGAACTTATCTAGTTCTCTTTTGAACCCTGGTATAGTCTTAGCCTTCACAACATCCTGTGGCAAAGAGTTCTGCAGGTTTACCGTATGGTATGGTTTGCACATTGCACATAGTGTATTACAGTTGTGGTCTGAATACATGCAACAATATGTAATTCACTGATTCTGAAAACGTGTTCTTATTAGAACGTCAGCAGTTTGTCATAAGACATTTATCACATATTTCAGGAGTTTGAAATAGAAGTTGCTTGCTGAAAGGAATATGTATGTAGGTTTTTTTCCTCTAGGATTGTTTAAGGCTATTTAATGTAATGTGCTTTCCACAAACATTAACCATTAGTAGTAAAGCTACTGCAGTGTATCAATATGCTGTTAAAGTCAGCAGGGCCCTGAAATGGCATCATAACATATTTACTGAATACAAGTGGCTCTCTGCCTTGGTGCTGAGATTATGGTCTTTGTTCTAGATGCTGGAAAAACCCACAGCTCATCTGTTGCGTATCTTCTGGTAAACAAAGAGCATATTTAGAGTAACCGTTTCTTCTGTTCATAGAGAACTAGGGAAGAGGTTGTTTTCAGAAGGGTCAGGTCTGATCAACAACCTTGTTATCTAAACCGTTTGAGTCGCCAGGCACAGCGCTCGCTCGTGTAAAACAAAATCTCCCTTAAAGCTGTCTGGGTGTTACCATTACCCAGGCTGCCTTCTTGGGGAATACCTAGCAATCTGTAACTACCCTTTGGATAGCTGTCCGCTCCCAGCAGTTCCAGTAAAAGAAATACCCACTATCAGATTTTAGCTGAAAGGCCTTTTCAGGCCAGAGAGATTTCTAGAAGAGGTGAGCCATGCAGTAAGATGGAGTTGCAGAGGGGTTATGGGGATGAGCAGAGAGTTGCAGAATGTGCCTGGCATGAGCCAAATGGCAAGATGTGCTAATGGTAGGAGTAGGATTGCCAACAGTCCCTTACTTTTTCCTCTGTACAACAAGATAAGGAGTTAATGAATGTTGCAAAAAGCAGCAAGAAATACCCCTTGTGAATGTAGGTAGAAATACCCCTTGTGAATAAGGCTTATGTATTATTATTATTATTATTTATTATTTTTAAATGCTAATAATGTTGGCAGGAGGACTAGGGATAGTGCTGAGAAAACAGTCTCTTATTTTTTAAATACAGTATTGGCAGCCATAGGTAGGAATGAGCAAGGAAGACTGGTGAAGGAATTAATGCCTCACGTATGATGTTCCATGTTCTATTTCTGCATGTAGAATATGACACAATGGTTAAATTCAGGGGTAAAGGAAATTAAAAGGTTTAATTCAAAGGCTGGATGAAGGTTCAGACTATATTTATCCAAGCCACTTCACCTAGTTCTGCTTTACATGCAAATTATTCAGTGTCCATTCTCTAGTCTGTGAAGCATTTTAAAAAAACAACACTTCTTAAAATAGGAATTCAGCTTTACTGGTCGGGGAACAGTATAATAGCAATATTGACTGGGTCAAACTGCAGACACACATAATTTGAATAAAGTACCTGAGACTGTTAGTTTCTTTTTTTGGTAATAAACTCTAATTCAGTCTGAGCTGTGATCTGGAATGTTGTTTTATTCTGAGGTCTAAATTAGAACTTGATATGCATTCAAACTAAGATATGTTAATTGATTATCACATGTAAGAAAACAGGTGAATAACCTTGGACTTTTGATTTCTTAGGGATCCTAGTGGTATCTCTCAAAGAAATAAATCTTTCTCTCTTTCTCAGATAGCTATTGGACTATACATGTCAGTCATATGGAGGAAAGTCAGTGATCTGCCAACATTGATAAATGCAAAGTAATGCACATTGGAAAACATAATCCCAACTATACTTATAAAGTGATGGGATCTAAATTAGCTGTTACCACTCAAGAAAGAGATGTTGGAGTCATGGATAGTGTGACAGATCGCCTTCTCGCCCCCACTCCAAACACAGACAGGAGACTCTTCTTTGGCTCCAAATAGTGCTCTTTATTTACAGTCAGTGCAAACCCCACCACCAATATACAGCATTACAGGCTTCAGGTTAGCTCAGGCCCAGCCCTCACTAGGCTGCCTCAGGAATAGTTAGCTCAGCTACTTCCCAGCTCAGGGAGAACAGGCTATAGCTCAGGTAGGCAAGTCTCTTCCTCCTGGTTTACAGGGATCCAGAGTCTGTTTTTTACTCCTCCCTCCTGCTTCGCTAGCTTCCTTCTCTCTCTCTCTTCTTCTCTCTATTTCTCTACTCCTCCACACCACCACACTACCACCCTGGGCTTCCTGCCTGGCAGGCTTTTATCCCCCTGAGGAGGCTGCCAGGTGGAACACATAAGGCTGATTGCCCTGCAGCCCAGGTGGCTGATTAGGCTTCTCTGCAGGGAGGTTTGCAGAGGGCTTTTCTCCCTCTTAAAGGGGCGGCAGGCTGGGTCAGGCCCACCCTGCCACAATAGTTTTCTGAAAATGTCCACTCAATGTGCAGCGGCAGTCAAAAAAGGAAATAGAATCTTGGGCATCATTAAGAAAGGGATAGAATATAGGGCAGAGAATATCATGTTGCCTCTATATTAATCCATGCCCACATCTTGAATACTGCATGCAGATGTGGTCGCTTCATCTCAAAAAAGATATATTGGAATTAGAAAAGGTTCACAATAGAGCAACACAAATAATTAGGGGATATGGAACGGCTTCTGTAGGAGGAGAGATTAATAAGACTGGAACTTTTCAGCTTGGAAAAGAGAGGACTAAGGGTGGGATCTGATTGAGGTCTATAAAATCATGACTGTTGTGTAGAAAGGAAATAAGGAAGTATTATTTACTCCTTCTCATAACACAAGAACTAGGGGTCACCAAATGAAAGTAATAGGCATAGGTTTAAAACAAACCAAAGGAAATATTTTTTCACACAACCCACAGTCAACCTGTGGAACTCTTTGCCAAAGGATGTTGTGAAGGCCAAGACTATAACAGGGTTCAAAAAAGAACTAGATATGCTTATGGAGGATAGGTTCATCAATGGCTATTAGCCAGGATGGGCAGGAATGGTGTTCCTAGCCTCTGTTTGCCAGAAGCTGGGAATGAGTGACAGGGAATGGATCACTTGATGATTAGCTGTTCATTCCCTCTTGGGCACCTGGCATTGACCACTGTTGGAAGACTGCATAGTGGGCTAGATGGACATTTCTTCTGACCCAGTATGGCCATTCTTCTGTTATGTTCAACATTATAAGAAGGACTTCTGTAGCAAGACGGTGACTCACCCCTTGGCACCTCCCACTGGTCCGTCCAGGAATTAGCTTTCACCAGTGTCTGAAGCGCCCTCTTCAGGCTGATGTCCCACTTGCTGTTGGCCCTGTGTCCCTCCCGGACCCCGATGCCCTCTTATCTGAGGGTGCAGCACCCCTGCAGTACCGCCTCAGTCTCAGGGTCTCCCCTCCCTGGGGAACCCCCACCCTCTATCCCCACCTTGCCTCAGTTTAGGCAACTGCCAGTCACCACTTGCCCCCGTTCACTGGGGCAGACTGCAGTATAATTGCCACTCATCACCGGCAAGGAGGGTTGGCCTGCTGCCTCTGCCTCTAGAACCATGGGCTGCCCCCTGCAACCCTAGTACCCTTTGTTGGGCCTTCCACTAGGCCCTGCAGCCTGGGGGTTTCCAGGCAGGAGTTTCCCCAGCTCCTCTGGCCTTACCCCAGCCCTGCAGCACTCTAGGTACCCTGTCAAGCTTAGCAGCCAGGCCTGTCTGCCTCTGCTGACAGAGGAGACTTCTCTTTCAGCACCAAATTCTGGGCCCTTTTTATCAGGGCCAGCTGGGTCCTAATTAACCCAGCCACAGCTGTGGCTGCTCTGCCCCAGCTGCCTTCTGTTGCAGCCCTCTTCTGGGCTGCCTTTCTTTAACTACAGCCCCTTGCAGGGCTGTTCTAAGCCCTTTTTCCTGGAGTGGGGCAGCTGCCCCACTACAACTTCCTTTAAAAGTTTTGGTACTTGATGGATGAAACATTTCTTGTGCAAAATATCCTATTCCAGTCCCATCAAATTCTATGCTCCCATGTCTGCTACTGCCATTAGTTTTTCCCCTCCATTATTTTCTACCCCATGCTTTGCTTCCTCATAATTTTCACATACTTGCTTAACAGCTGTTCATCATGGCAGAGAAGGTGGGGGTGGCAATTTTGCCCAGTGGCCTTGTAAGCGAGCGGGCACTCACCCCGGCGGTGCCTCCTGCTGGTTGTCTGGGGAATCAGCTCTCCAGCCTCCGGAGCACCCTCTGCCGGCCGATGTCCCGCTCCTACTCCGGCCCCGTGTCCCTCCCGGACCCCGGTGCCCTCTAGCTGAGGGTACTGCACCCTTGCAGAACCCCCTCAAGTCCAAGGGTCTCCCCTCCCCGGGGAACCCTACACCCACTATCCCCACCTTGCCTCAGACGTAGCCACTGCCAGTCACCATTTGCCTCCGCTCACTGAGGCAGACTGCAGTATCATGGCCTCTCATCACCGGCAAGGGGGGTTGGCCTGCTGCTTCTAATACTAGCCCCAGGCTGCCCCCTGCAACCTCAGTACCCCTGGATCGGGCCTTCTGCTAGGCCCAGAGCTTCCCCAGCCCCTACCGCCTGGACCCAGGCCTGCACCAGTCTAGGTACTCTGTTTAAGGCTCCCTGCAGCTAGGCCTGTCCTCCTCTGGAGACAGAGGAGACTAACTGTCTAGGCCCCTGCCTCTCAGCCTTTATACAGGCCTGAGTGTTTGGGGCGTGGCCACTCAGCTGAGCCTGCTTCCCAAATAAGCTTGGGAGTTGGCTACCTCCCAGCCACAACCCCTTCCCTGCCCTACTCCAGCCCTTCCGGGCAGGAAGCGGGTAGTCACCCCACTACAGGCCTCTTCTAGAAATGGTGATGGTGGTCATCCTTAGGTTGCTAGTTTCAGAGTAGCAGCCGTGTTAGTCTGTATCTGCAAAAAGAACAAGAGTACTTGTGGCACCTTAGAGACTAACAAATCATCTGATGAAGTAGGCTGTAGCCCACGAAAGCTTATGCGTAAATAAATTGATTAGTCTCTCAGGTGCTACAAGTACTCCTGTTCTTAGGTTGCTAGCTTTGTTGGTCAGGTGGCGAGCAGGACTCTTGGAATTATGAGAGGTTGGTCCTGGTATCAGGTGTTCACCTCTGCGTGGTGGTAGAGGGAGGGATTTCCCTGGCTTTTGGTGAGCGGTGAGAGTTCATTTTCTATATGTTTGTACAGTGCCCAGCTCAATGGGGCACCTCAACCTGGTTGACCAAAGCACTACTGCAGTATATAAATATAATTAATAATGCACATGAGCAGCATTAGAATTGTGGAGAGAGTAAGCAAGGTGATTATTTGGAGTACAGCCCAGACATTAGTGAGGGGGGAATCATTAGGTCTCTCCAAGCCTCCTATTGAAATAGTAAAACTCATATGGTTGCTTCTTTCAGTGTAAGTAATCACTTTAGCCTGGAAAATGTATCTAATGTATAATCACGTGGAAAAGGGCTACTTTATTTTAAAACTGAAAGAGGAGATTGTTACATATGAATCTGAAGACCTGTGTTAATGTGGAGTTTGCCTGAGCCTCCATAATCCTCACCAGATTCTTAGTGAAGATTGAAATATTTCTAGCAAACATTTATAAACGAGAGATAAGAACTGTGGGTACAAAATCTTCAACTTGTGGGAGAATAATAGACATGTACACACACTAGAATTTTGCACAGTGGCCTCTCTGCTGGCAGTGGTCATGGTAGAATGTCCTGGGATTGCTGGAGTTGATGGTCAGGTTGAGAGCAAATGTCTTCTCATAAACAATCTAGGGAAATACAACTTAAATGGAGCTACTAAAGGCAGGTGCATAACTGGTTGGAAAACCATTCATTCCCAGAAAGTAATTATCAGTGGTTCAAGTCAAACTGGAAAGGCATGTCAAGTGGCGTCCCACAGGGTTCAGTTCTGTTCCATTTCTGTTCAGTATCTTCATCAATGATTTAGGTAATGGCATAGAGTACACTTACAAAGTTTGCGGACAATACCAAGTGGGGAGGGTGTGACGGGGTTCGGACTCGCCACCGCGGTTTTAGTGAAACTAAAAATGGATACATAAGTTTATAGACAAAAGAAAATGTTCTGTTTTGTGCGTGGGGGGGGGGGGGTGTTGATTCACAAAATGTGATGAATGAGTTTTTCTTAAAGGTATCCCCCCCAATAAACCCTAAACCCAGAAAATATTCCACATTTTTATTTCTGCCTTTATTTAGACCGCTCTAGAATATAACCAATGGAAGAGTTTAAATCATGTCCATAGAGGTTTCTTTTTAAGCTTATCAAACCTGGCATTGAAAGTCAGATACTAACAAAAATAAGACAACTATGACACCCAAACAACATAAACTAAACCGCAGAAGTCTCAGTAATTCCAGGCATGGTATTGTGATGGATGTCTTGCCTCTGAAATTTCTGCAGAAAACATGAAATGGATGAAAAGTTAAAATATAGAGAATATTAAAAGATGTGCCACGGTGAGCCATCCACCATATTGGCCTACCAGGGTGTGTGAGTAGTAGGGGAAGAAGTCTTTCTGGAATCTTTCTTGCCATCACCACTAACAATAACTTGCAACCTTTATATAAAAGAAACATTGTTTAATTTTGTGAGAGGAAATGTCATTCATAGGAGGAATCCAGTTATATTTTGAGCACAGATTGTCAGTTCATCTTAGTTTGTAGTTAATTTGTGACTGTTTTTTTTTAAGGAACTTTCATCCTCTGCCCAAAAATGTCAATAGACCTACAGTGCCTTTTTGCAATTACTTGAATAATAAATTTAATATTATAGCTAGGGGAATAAACTTTCAAGAGGCAAAAGCCATGACGTAATCCACTGAACCATTTCCTAATAAAAACAGTGTATTTAAGATTATTTTTGGTGAATTTGACATTTGTTTATATGACTGTGCATCAGTAGCAGGATATAAGTGTCAAAGGGAATATATAAGGGTTAGCAGAACCAAGATATCTGCATTGTGTTGTTTAGATAAGGCATCTCAATGTAAATGAGAAGACTTTCAAGTTTCTGTATGTTAATTCAAAGAGTACAGGAGACAAACAAGATTAAATTCTAGTGGCCAAAACTAAAACTTTGTAGGACCAGGCTGAAATATCAGTAAAGATGGGTGGAATGTATAGAGGGAAGTAGTGAATATTACTGTATAGGAAAAGTACTGTTAAATAGAATTTAAAGAATACAAAAATGAAAAAGGAGAAACAACTAGAAGCACCTGCTGCTGATCAGCAGATAGACAGAATAGACAATTCAAATGAAATGTTAATGACTGAGATAACTTTAGGGTAATCCATACGGTCAAACATGTATCAAGGAGATTCCTAAATTATACAATAGGCAGATTTGTGATCAAGAGATTAGAGATTCCAACCGGAGGAGAAGACACTGCAGAGCAATTCATCACAGGAAAGGACTGACTGAGAATGTAAGAATATTAGGGAAGCTCGGGACAGGTGATCATGAAGTACTTTAATTCAGTTTACTAAGGGATGGTGGTGTGTTGTGATTCCATATGAAAGAAGTCAGTGGATTTACAATGGATTCTTTATTTAATGTAACTCACAAAATTAGCTTGTGGAATAGTCTTCCAAGCGAACTAATGCCAGCCCAATTGTTTAGACATTAAAACCCAGACTAGAGAAGACAATAGGTGTCTGTTCCAACACACTTTGATGTCATCAGAAGAAGTTTTTCCATTGATTTCAGTCGGCTTTGTATCAAATATGCAATGTTGTAGTTTAGGAAACGGTCCTCCATTGGGAGGTGAATAGTCTAGATTACCTAAAATGTATTTTTCATCCTTTCACTTCTGTCTTTCCAAGTGCAGGACAATGCTTGGAGAATTTACATGATGTAGCTCATATAGCAAAATTAGGTCTGTAATATTAATAGAAGTGAAAATAGACTTCTACACTCTTGTGACATGGAATATACATTTTTTAACGTTAGCACAAAATATAAGCAGTCTTCATTGCTTAAAATTCCTAATCTTTCACTAACTGAGGTGCATAGAAAGCAGTAAATTTTCCAAGCAGAAAATTAGTCCTAGATTAAAATTTGCTAACTGAATTGAGAGTCGATAAGAAATGCAATTCTCATTATCATTACTAATTAATTAGGTTGTAGAGAAGGTCTCAGTCTCTAATATGAAGCCTAACAGGAAGGAATGATCCATTCTTCCTAAATTATTCATTAGGGATTTCAATATTTTAAAATACAATTTTTAAAAAAGCCTTTGATATGAATGATTCTATTTTCACAAGACTGCCATCCATAATGGAATTTTGCATTCAAAAAAGAGCAGAAAAAAAGGCAGTGGTAAGTATATCCTGGTTTGCCAAAGTGTCCCTTTTCTTGTAACTTTTGCAAAGTTTGTTGAGAGTATATAACCTATGGATGTCATACATTTCAAAAGAGCATCAGCTTTGTCATCTTTTATGTGCATGTACTCAGATTTGGCAGGTGCAAACACATGAACACGTATCTTAAAAATCCTTATAGGTTCATATGCACTTTAATTACCTTGACTGCTCTACCAGGCAGAAGGGTTTTTGAGATGCCCACTGGAGTCCATGGACTTTGTAGTTGTAAATCTGACACTTGTGCCCAGAGGTATTAAACTACTAAAGAAAGGTGTGCACAGAAGTGTGAGTGACTGCAGGTGGTATTTCTGCAAAGAGTAGGTGCCTGTATCTTGTGGATGCTGGCCTTTGAAAATTTACTCTATAGTGACTCTCTTAGGAAACAGAGTCAAAACAGTGCATTACATTGAACTCTTCCATTACAGACTCCCTTACTGGTTTTTCTTTCTAAAGTTTCCCCAGTCTTAACTTTTTCTACAGCTCAGCAACTCAATCACAAGTCTTCCATGTGATCTAACCAATAAGATTAGCCTATCTGTTATTAATGTGCAGATCAGCTCACAAATGGCATTGTGGGGTATTATATTTTTTGTGTCTCAGTAACATCTAGATCAGCCATTCTTAGTTTGCAGTAAACATATGCATTTTGTAGTTGCCGGCATTGCAAACTCATTGCCAACTTTGTCAAGATGAGTTCTCACTTGGTTAATAATTCTGTTGATGATGTGCAGTCCAGCTTGATCTCCCATAATTGTATTGATTCTGTAAAGCTAATGTGAGTCACCAGGAAGCAAAACCTATTTTTATCAGGATAGTAAACAGATGTTATTCTTAATACACAGATGGAGTAAATCTGCCAAGTAAAAAAAGAACAATTTTCCTAGATAGCCACTATTTAGATTAGAATGACACTTTACCAATCCTCCTGTGAAAAGCAAGAAATGAAGCTGAAAAACCTTCCAAATCTTTATAATTAAACCAAGATTTTCTTCTAATGTTGCAAACAAAAGAACCTTTTAGTTGCACAGAGTCAAGTCCATCCTGTTACAAAATATTTGAAAATAGCACAGTTTGGAAAAATAAAAACATTGCTCCATTGAAGTACAGGGCATATATTTGGTCCTGACATTGTAAGATTGAGTCTGAGATTCTTCACTGATCTACCGTGTGTGTGTGTGTGTCTCTCTCTCTCTCTCTCACTGGAGCAAAAACCAACAAAGTAGGGATGAAAAGCTTAGACAATGAGTTTTAAAAATATCTGTATGCATCATTACATTCTAATGGCAGAATTTTTACTGTGTACATTTTATGATGTCCCTATTTCTCAGTGTGCAATAAGATATATCTGTTCCTCAGAGATTAATGATATTTCCCTAGATAATCTGTTCTGTTTAATTAATGTGTTCCACAAATGAAGCATACAGACACTCACAACAGTGTTTCTCATCTTTAATGTCATTATTTTAGAATGTGTTAATTGAAGATAATTGGTTAACATACAATAATAAGAAATTCTATAAGATAAAATGTTACATTAGTACAACATGGTCCAACTGCACCCTTGTTTCTCTCAGAAATGGTACTTAACCTGATGTCATTAGAAAATACACAGTTTAAAAAATTCCCTAGTGTATCAGTGGAGGAAAGAAGAAAATATATTGAGATAATGATTATTCTGTATCTAAAATACCCATTCACTTACTGCAATTCAGGATATAAAGAATATGTCAATTGTATTGCTGTGTTTTTGAAAGAGACGTTTCAGTGACATAGCTTTTGCAATAGAAATATTTGTGAAAAATATTGAAGTTAGGACAATATTGGTCAAAATCATTATGGTGTTTTTAGCTATAAACAGTCTTCATGAACTGAGTTTGACATAAAAAATTGTCAATGGTTTGGTTTGTGTATAAAATTTTGTCAGTGGTTTCGTTCATGTAAAAATAACCATTGCAAACTAGACAGAATTGTCATTTTTTGCTCAAGAAGGCTTAGGGCTGGATTCATTAGAAAAAAAGTATTATAGGCATTGCATGACTTTCCTGCAGATCTGTTACATGGAGGAAAGGTTTCTTATTATATTCATCATTCTAGCAGATCAAGATTAACAGTACATGGACTGGCAGCATCCAGGCAGAGTTCAGAGAAGCACATAATTGAGGATTGACATCAAAGAAAGTATGAGAAATATCCTCTCTTTGACCATTATAGGACAGATCACGTGGTCAACAGCTGGGGTTGATAAAGGATTTTTCTACCACAAAATATTAGTGACTAGCAATTTGTGACTACAGAGCAGAACAACATCAAAATGACTGCAAAGAGTAGGAAAATATATTTCACATACAGAATGGGACATTCCCTGACCAAAACCAGCCTCCTCCAAATTTTGATTAAACTGTTTTTCTCTTATCTATTGATAACACTCTTTCTACTGTAGTTTCTCCTGTTAGTGTGCACCCAATATACTGAGAATTATTTTGGAGATCCTATTTTCTTCCAGTGTGTTTCATTTAATGAAAATTAATGTTTTAGGGTGAATAGATGCAGTGTTGTGGTAAATAATCACCTTGAAGCTAATCTTGGTATTCTAATATACATTAATTTTAGAAAAGCCCGTTGCCATTGGAAGATAGGATATAGGACTGATAGGGGCCTCCTGGATCATCGATGCCAGTCCCTGCTAGTGCAGGCAATCCTGCCAAATAATGCTGTTGATATATTTAGCAAGCTCCATCCTAAAAACTAGTTAGGGTTTTTTGTCCTCGCCTGCCTCAGTACTCTCATTGGAAGGCTGCTGGAGAACCTCCCTCCTCTGATAGTTAGAATTCATCTCTTCTGTCCTCTAGTACTGTGTTTATTAATAGTAATACTTCTTAATATTTAATAAAATTTTCATCTGTAGATCTCAACACACCTTGCAAAGGAAATTAAGAATCAGGATCCTATTTTAACTAAACTGAAACAAAAAGAGGTCAAAGTAATTTTCCTAAAGTAAAGCAAGTTAGTGGTGAAGCTGAGACTAGAACCCAGGTCTCTCTAATCTTCATTTTATCTCCTCTCTCTTATAATCAGGTTGTGTCCTTCCAGAGCTGAACTGCAAAAGCACCTAATTCATCCTCAAATAGAAAAATGTAAATAATTTTAATAAATTGGATTTAGTATTTTTGTCATATTTTTGAGACACATGGGGAGGTATATGGGGACATTTTCATGGGAAACCAATTTTAATGAAAAAGTCCTGTTGACTTCTATGGGAGTTGAAGGTCATCAGGAGCTTTCAGAAGTGTGCTTAGAACTTCACAAGATCATACCCCATAGACACAGGAAAAAAATCATTGGTTATATGCCTCTGAAAATGACTGAAAACACCTCTGAAATTTAGGCAAGGTTTTGTATTATTGGAAGAGTGGCCGATGTAACAGTGTAATAGAGTAGTAAATAAAATCCATTTCACTTGATAGCACATTCAGTAAATGTAAGTCTATCCTACAGTAGTAATAATACCAAACATTTGTATTATGGAAGCTCCAACAGACCCTATTAGTATTGGGTCCTGCTGTGCTGGGCCCTGTGCAAACATAGATAAGAGATGGAGAAGGTTTACCATCTAAAAGACAATATAGAAGAATCAACATATGAATATGCTTTGTTAGTTAAATGGAACCGTAGCTACCACGTTAATTCCAATGTTAATTTCCATGAATGAGTATGTGTGTTTTATATGAAGACTATGAACACATCCACAACACATTTTTCAACACATTTTAGGATGACCAGATAGCAAGCGTGAAAAATCGGGATGGGGTGGGGGTAATAGGACCCTATATATAAGAAAAAGCCCCCCAAATTGGAACTGTCCCTATAAAATCAGGGCATCTGGTCACCCTAGGGTCTGCCCCTTAATTTTTCAGCCAGTAGTGAAAAGTCAATGGAGCTGTGATGATTTAGACCAGTTGAGGATCTGCATCTTGCATGTCTTAAGCCTTGAGATATTTATGCCCAATGTTTTCACAGCCCTCCAACTGGCATGTTCATCAAATTTTCTTAACGACCTATATCTACACACACAAAATATCACTTGCACAAACTGAGTAGTTTGGTTATATATTCCCTGAGTTGTTTCCAAATGTCAATTTTTGTGAGCAAATTCAAGTTGTGTACTTGTAAAGAAGTCGGTAGGCAAGTGTGCATTATTTTTTATTGATTTATTCCTGATCCCTTCTAAATACTGAGAAATTTCAAATGTAAAAAAATTTACACATCTGTGCTACATATTTTTTAATTCAATGTTGTCAAAGATGATAAATTTAGATGATAAGGCAATAGCTCCAGACAAGTACACATGATAGATAGGTACATAGAAAATGTTGGCCATCAATATAATTGTTCCTTTTTGGTCAAATAATGTTCATGAAGATGACTTTGGCTGCCAATAGTTTTATGATTTGCTTTCCTATGTGATTTATGCATAGAATGAATATAATTTTAGATTGTATTAAGCATTTATTTTTCTAATCTTCAGCCTGCAATAATTCTCTGCCATCGGCAGTGGAATATGTAATTGCTTCAATGAGGGAACTTCTGCATTAGCTGAGAGATAACCGAATATTTTGTGGAGTTGCAAAAATCATCATTAGTTCCAGCTGACATTTAATAAACAGTCTTAATAAATAAGGTGAGTGAAATGTTGATAATTAACACCACCGAGAAAGAATATCTTGGAGCACATGTAATTGGTCAGATGCTTCTACTGTTCCCTCCCCCCCAGCAATGTAATGTTATCTGCAAAAAGCTATTCCTCTAGCATTAAACATTATCTCTGTGAAAATTAGTAGCAGATAAATTGGGTGCTGATGGGGAGCCAACTGAATGCAGTCAACTGTGAGTGATAAGATAGCACTATTTGCATCCTATATTATTCATATAAAGAGTTGCAGGATGCCCAAACATCTGACATGATTAGAACGCATGAACAGCAGATTAAAAATCACAGTGTTTGAAACCTAACAAATGAAGTGAAAATTGAGATAAATTTTGACCATTTTAAGAAAGATATATTTGTTCAGTATTTCACAGCTCCTCTCTCAATTTTTGAGAAAGTATCTGTTCCTTTCTCCTATGATTTCTCTGCTTTTGTATGTGGAATGACATTATTGACAAGTGTTCATGTTTCCAAACAATAAATTAGACTTCAGTTGATAAGAGATTAGATGGTATTTTGCATTTAGAGTACCTGTTATCTTTTGGGGTTTGCACTTTTAAATAATACTTATTAATGCAAACTTTTATATTATTTAAAGTTAACTTATTAATTTTATTGGCTGGTCCAGTGACTTTTATAGCTTGTGTCATGCTGATCTGAATATTAAAATGGGGTACCTCAGGCTGCCTTGAAGGAACATATGGATCCAAGTGCACATACAGTCAGAGATAAATATCTCCCTGTTCCTCTCATGCACACCAAGAGCAGGTCTATGCTACTGCTTAAGTCAATTTAACTGGGTATGAAAAAGACAATTCCCTGAGTGACAAGTTACAGCAACCTAAGCACTGACCACACCAGTCCTATGTCTGCGAGAGACGGTCTCCCGCCGACATAGCTTCTGCCTCTGGTGGAGATGAAGTAATTAAGCTGATGGAAGAGTATTATCCCATTGGTAGAGAGCATCTTTACCAGAGGCACTACAGCAACGCATCTGAATCGGTGAAGCTGCACCAGTGTAGCACTTGAAGTGTAGTCCTGCCCTGTAGCGGGGCGGTGACTCACCCTGCAGCGCCTCCTGCTGGTCTGTCTGGGAATTAGCTCAGTCCAGCCACCAGAGCGCCCTCTGCAGGCCGATGTCCCACTTGCTGCTGGGCCAGAGTCCTTCCCGGTGCCCTCTTCCCTTGGGTGCTGCACCCCTGAAGTACCCCCTTAGGTCTTAGGGTCTCCGCTCCCTGGGGAACCCCCACCCTCTATCCCCACCTTGCCTCAGTCTAGGCAACTGCCAGTCACCACTTGCCCCTGTTCTCTGGGGCAGACTGCAGTATCATTGCCTCTCATCACTGGCAAGGGGGGGTTGGCCTGCTGCCTCTACCTCTAGAGCCATGGGCTGCCCCCTGCAACCCTAGTACCCCTTATTGGGCCTTCCCCTAGGCCCTGCAGCCTGGGGGTTTCCAGGCAGGAGCTGCCCCAGCTCCTCGTGCCCTGCCCCAGCCCTGCTTCACTCTGGGTATCTTGTCAAGCTCCTAGCAGCCAGGCCTGTCTACCTTTGGAGACAGAGGAGACTCTATTTTAGGCCCCTGCCTCTTAGCCCTTTTATAAGGGCCTGGTCTGTGTGGGGTGTGGCCACCCAGTTGAGCCTGCTTCCCAATCAGCCCAGCTTTTCCCTACTCAGCCTGGGAGCTGCTTGCCCCCAGCCATAGCCCTTCCCAGGGCTGTTTTAAACCCTTCTCCACTGGAGTGGGGCAGTCACCCCACTACATGCCCCTAGAGCCTGATCCATTAAAAGTCCATTAAAATCAATAGGAAGCTTTACATTGATGTCAATGGACTTTGGGTCAAACTCCTGTTGTTGAATCCATGATATATATTCATATGCATGCTACTTTTGTGTAAAATACTGTAGTTTAACTTTCAAACCGCATCCTGGACTTTGGGCTGCAAGAATCATATTTCTTTTGCTGTTGAGACTTTGAAATGAAAGAAACTCCAGCATTTTTCCTTTTAAGTCGGTCTGACACAAATCCCATTTTTCTATTTCCAGTTATAACTAAAGAAAGCTTCAGGGCCAGATTCTCCTCTCACTTACACTGGTGTAAATCAGGAGAATTTCCCTGAAGTTGCACTGGTTCCATATTGGCGCTGCAATTGTTTACAATTAGAGACCAGGAGAACAATGAAGTGGGGAAGTTTGCATATTGAACACAATTATTTAGATTAGTCCAGAGTCGAAAAGACCATGCAGAACTTTAGATGGACCTAACCAAGTTATGGCACATGAAATTCACTGTTGACATATGCAAGGTAATGCATATTGGAAAGAATAATTTGAATTACCCATACACATTAATGGGCTCTAAATTAATTGTAACTACTCTAATAATGATCTGGGTATCACAGTAGACAGCTCTTTGGAAAAATTCTGCTCAGTGCATAGTAATCATCAAATCCAACAATATGGTAAGATGTATTAAAATGAATAAAAAAATAGTACTGAAAATTTAACATTAATCAATGTGCAGCCACCTGAAAAACTGAGTTTAATTCTAGTCACCTTGTATCAAAGAAGATATAGTAGAAAGTAGTGCCCAGAATCAGATAGCAAAAATAATTCTGAGCAGGAAAAGACTTCTGTATGAAGACAGATTCAAAAGATTGGGACAATTTAGTTTATAAAGGATCCAAACAATAGAGACTATAATAGAGGTATACAAAGTAATTCATGTTTTAGAAAAGCAAATCAGATGCCCTTATGTATTCTTTCTCGTAATATGAGACCAAAGGAAGAGTCAATTATATTAAAATGCAACAAATTTAAAATTAATCAAAGGATTTTTTTTAATATAATGCATAATTGACCTATGGAACTCAATGCTCCAAGATAATACTGGAAAAATGCAAAAAGGATTTTATTACCCACATGAATATTTAAGCGTCTACAGTCACATTAGGCAGGGTACTTGTTTTCTAGAGGGATACAAGTCCACATCTTTCAGGGAATAAATACATCACTAAGGGGATGATTATTCCATAACCGTGAACTACGAAATTTCTTGTGTTGTCTTATGAATGGTGTGGTACTGACCTCTGCTTGAGACATGTTATTGATGTAGATGGACAACTGGTATAATTAATTGTGGCAATTCATGTGATCCAGCATAAACATGGTATGAGAGGAAAAAATGTGCCCCTAAATTCTTGTTGGGGACTAAACCAATTGTGCAGCTTCCTGATCCCCAGTGGTGAATTGCTGCTGCACCTAAGCATCTCCTCACATGGTGATTCTTTGTGGGGTAGGTATTTATTGCTTGTTAGTTTGAGCACTCAGATCAGTTTTGAATGAGACTAGGTGGGTCAGGTAATATCTTTTATTGGACCAACTTCGGTGTGTGAAAGAGACAAGAATGGAGAGGTCAGAAATGGAATGATCATTTTATGATAACTCTTTGCCCATGAGAGGCCATGTGGTTTTTCTCTTTTATCATTTTTCTGTGCGAGTTCATTCAAGAGTGTAGGGATTGTCTTGTTTCACCCACATAGTTGTTGTTGTTGGAGCATTTGATGCACTGGATGAGGTACATCACATGTTGTGCTAGACATGTGTAAGACCCATAGATCTTGAAAGCTGTATTGTGGGTGTTGTTGATCATTGTAGCACTGGAGATAGGCCTTCAGGTTTCGCATGTGTTGTTCTATCAGGCTTATGAGCTACTTTGAGTTGGTGTGTCCTAGTCTGTGACAATTATGATGCTGAGCCTGGCAAAATTGGGGGCTTTGTTTCATAATATGATCACTCACTATCTGACCTCTCAGTCCTTGTCCTCAAAGGAAACTTGCCAAACACCTTGAAAAGACGAACCTGGGAGTTTAAATTCACAACTCGGCTAGACACTAAAAAATGATGGACTCAAAAAGAGACATTGGTTTTATGGCTCATTACTGCAATCTTTTAACTCGCTAACCCTCCTTTTTCCTGTGACAGGAGAGGTGTTAATTGCCCACTTCATCTTGAATGATCTCTTGCAATGTGTTAACTCCTTATGCTTAACAATCTGTTCTGCCTTGTGTTTGGCTGTGACACTCTGATTATCTTTCTCAGACCTCAGGAGGAGTTCTATGTACCTCCAAAGCTTGTATATTTCACCAGTTGAAGTTGGTCCAATAAAACAGAGGTTCTCAACCTTTTTCTTTCTGATCTACACCCCCAACATGCTGTAAAAACGCCATGACCCATTTGTGCCACAACAACAGTTTTTCTGCATATCCAATAGATTAAAGCCAAGGCCGACATTAGGGGTGTGACAGATCGCTCTCTCACCCCTCTCAGGAACAGGCAGGAAAACCCTTCTTTGCTTCAAACAGTGCTCTTTAATCCACAGTGCAAGATCCCACCACCAATATATACAGCTTTGTACAGACCTTCAGCATACAGCTCTTGATAGCTCAGCTCTACAGCTTACAGCTTTACAGACTCTATATAGTCCAGCTCTTAACATGCAACTCTAAACAGTTGTAAACATACAGCTCTGACTAGCTCCAACCACACAGCTCTGAATAGCTCCAAACCACCACCACACTCTATACCATCCCCACCACCCTGGGCTTGCTTCCTGGCAGGCCTTTTATCCCCCTGAGGAGGCTGCCAGGTGTCACTCATCAAGCCTGAGCCCAGGTGGCTGATTAGGCTTCCTGCAAGGGAGCTTTGCAGAGGGTTTTTCTCCCTCTTAAAGTGGGTGGCAGGGCTGGCTCAGGCACTCCTGGCCAGCACCATGCCACAAGGGATAGCAAGTAAAGCAATTGCCCGGGGCCCCATACAAAGCTAAATTGCTCAGGCTTCAGCTCCGCACAGCCGGGCTCGGATTTTGGCTTTCTCCCCTGTGCCCCAGAGAATTTAATGTGAACCCTGGGTGTTTATTTCCCCACTCTGAACTCTAGGGTAAAGATGTGGGGACCCCGCATGAAAGACAAATCACCCCCAAGCTTATTTTACCAGCTTAGGTTAAATCTTTTCCCCCAAAGCCCAAACTTCTCCAGTTGGGGCTTGGAAATCGCTGCCACCACTAATGTGAGTCCCCAAAGCTATGGGGTAGGGCACATTAGAACCCCAATAGTAACACCCCCTCCCCCTTTTTACCTGGGAGAGATTCGAGAACACAAACCCTCACTAGCTGTGAGACTAGTCTGATCCAACCTAGGATCACTCCAATGGAAATACAGACAGTTTTTACCAAAAAAAGAGAAAGATTTAATAGAAGAACAGAGAAAAAGCATAACTCCTTACACAGAGATTCATAGATACCAAGTCTCCTAGCATTAACCAGCCTCGTGGAGCCCCCTCCCTTGGAATTTCTCTCTCTGCTAAACTCTACAGTTAAGAACACCGTGGACTGATTACAAGGTGATACAATTCAAGAATACACTTACGGCTAGGCTTTTGTTTTCTTAGCAGGTTATTGAAATGATGAATAGATTGATGTCCCCCATAGCTGGGGATTGCAGATAGCTCCGAGCAGCCGAGAGAGAGAGACAGACCGAGACCCCGGGAACAAAGTGAAAGTAACCCTTTGTCTCTAGATATCAGCAGCTCCGATACGTCATCCCCTATCCTGTTTCAGGTTTAACCCTTAACAGGTAAAACAGTAATTCTAAGGCACTTCATACTTATGACACCTGCTCTCTGGTTTATTTTGGCAGCCCCCATGAAACCTTATCACGCCCATAGGGCCCTCCCAGACCCTGTTGCAATAAAAGATATTACCACACCCACCTTGTGTCTCTCATATCCTGGAACCAACATAGCCACAACTACACTGCCAACATTCATTATGGGCAGTTTTGGCTTATGTGTCCACTCAATTGATAAAGAAGATAAAAATAGACTTAATTATCTTCCAGTATCTACATTTCATTCCAGAAACATCAGCAGTAGAGCTTTTGAGTGTCTGTCCAAGGGTGCATGGAAGAAAGAAGAATCCTTTCCCTTGTTGGTTTGGTTTTGTCTTTCTATCTAAGGGAATACCCAGGAACAAACCCTGGTTTATATTTATTTCATTCCACAATAAACCTTTCTTCTGTGTAATCTCTGCTACTTAGTAAGAACATCAACAAGGTGATAGCAACTGTGTTTTTCTTCCTTTTTCTATTGCTTTTTCTGTCCATTGTTTCACTGTTTTGGACAGCAGTGATCACTGGAAGGACAAAAGGTTGATCAGAAGACAAAAAGAAGATTAGAGGCAGAGAGAAAAGGGACTAAGTGTTCAGATAGGAAAAGGAGAAAAAAATAGATAAGCAAAGGGATGTGCTGAAACTTGCCAACAGCAGCAGAATACATCTTGCACACTTTGCCTTTATATAATGACTGCTTTATGGTGGACCCACTTACATTGTTAGGTAGCCTAATTCCATTAAATTTCAACAGGAGTTAATGGGCACCTAACACCATTACTCCCCAACATAAATCAATTAGAAATTACAGTGCTTTCTTCGGAGCAATGCTAGTCTTGCCGTTAAAGCAAAGTACTGGGAATCTAGAGATACCAGGCTAAACTCTGTTCTCAATCACTCTGGATGTACAGAAGTTTAAATTAGAGCAGCATTTGGGTCCTGTATTTTAATGCTGGACATCCCATGTGACTCTGGGCAATTCTGTGTCCATTTTGTTAGTTGTAAAATGGTGTTTACATCCTCTTTCTCCCAAGAGGTCCTAGCAGCGAAGGACATCTTAAGTCTCGAGCCAAGGCTCTGTAAGAGCCATCTTGGCATGTTCTGTCAGGGAACGGTGTAGAATCAGTGCTTCACCTGTGTTCCTTGGCCATGAGACCAATGATAAAAACCAAATTCTAATATTGAGTGAGGAGGAGCACATTAGGAATCTGGGTGAATAACAGTAACTGTGATACTAATCTATGATGTCTGTGATTGGTAGATAAATGTCTGTTTTGAGCTTTCAGTTATTTTTGGTACAGTAACATTAGCTATTTGTATTTATTCTAGTTTTTCAATTACTTATTTCCTATTGCTCCATCTGAACAAACAGACTGGTATAAATACTATATTGCCATAACAAAAAGGGTGGTACTTCCTAAATCAGGGGTCTCAAACATGCGGCCCGCAAAGCCCTTCCCTGCGGCCCGCCAAGCTTCCTGGCGCTCCCCCCCCCCCCCCCACATAGCAGTTTGCAGGACGGAGGGGCCAGAAGTGGAGGCTTCTCTGCTGCCTGGCTGGGCCGCGCGTGTTTCTAGCTCTGGACTTCCTATATTGCTCTTGCTTTGTTTGCCAAACAGCTGTTGGTGGTGCCTAGCGCTTTCCAGGAGGGAATGGGGAGCTGCGTGCTCAGAGGAGGAGGTGGGGCAGGGGTGGGACCTCTTGGAAGGGGTGGAGTGGGGGCGGAACCGGGGCAGCAAGGGCAGGGTGTGTGTCAGTGGTGCGGCCCTCGGGCCAGTGCACTAGTCCCCATGCGGCCCTCATGGTCATTTGAGTTTGAGACCCCTGTCCTAAATAAAGAAAACTGTATGCAAGAGATGGAAACAGGTTTTGTGCAGCTGAAGATACAGCTTCCCACAGCACTCATAAGAGAGATTATAAAAGTAATTGGGTGCCAACAGTCTCTAAACTGATTGAGACATCCTGCAACTGGCTGAACAGTTCCTAGAATATACATATTTTTGCCTAGAATGTATGTGCTTTTGTTTTTTTCTTTTTTAATTAGTGCATCTAAAAGATTTTACATGAAGTAGACATGACAGATAGGACAGTTCATCATGTCTTTATAGTTACTGATCTTGGGCTGAATAGATAAGTATCTATCACTAGTAGTTCATATTTATACAACACCTTTTACATAGAAAGATCCAAGGTCGTATTTAGTCATCACCATAATACAGCCACCACTGTTGAGGATTACAGTATCCTTTCTGCATCAGTAATACTTCACAGCAATATTTAAGAAAGATATAAAATCACAGGGAAAACCTAATTTAGCCAGAAACCTAGATTATGTTTTACAATATGTCCATGCAGATATTTTAATAAGACAAAAGTCTAATGCTAATTCAGAGAATGCAGTACCTCCTCATTTGCCAGAGATACTTCATGCAACACCTGAGTTTTCCTGGGAAGTTTTATAGACTCATGCTTACCATGCTTAGTTCATGAGGTCACAGAACAAGTGGCTAGAGTTTCCTAATAAAAATAAACAGTGCACATTACAGTGCCTGCATAAGGCTTTTATGAATATTCTGAGAATTCATGCAAGTTGAATCCTTTATAAAACTTGAATAAACCAGAACATACTGAGAGGAGCAGAACCCTGGAAATGCCAGGATTTAGATCTATCCTAAATAAATGGATTGGATTTGAGAATGCAAATATTAATATGAATTGGAAAAAAGTCAAGTGTTTGTGTCAAAATTAGTCCTGCTCTACTTACTCACTAACTGAGATAATTTTGCAGGGTAAATATAATATGAAGATTAATAGCCCCTTTTCCATCTCTACAATATATACTGATTAGATAGATATAGATATACTTTGTCTACTGATTTATCCGGTGAAGTTCCCACTATATTGAATGCCGAAAACCATGCAAAGTAAATGCGTCATTAAAACTGCAGTGTTAACATCAACAAAGGTCATGAAATACCAAATTAAAATTTCAACATCAGTGTTAACTCACTAAGATTGCAAAATCTGGATGGACTAGTGGCATAAACATTAAGGAAAATAATTAACAATGAAAACTGCAATGGAAAGTATTGCATATGTGGAGGGTCACCAGGTTGTCATGCTGCTAAGAAATATCAACTTTTGGACTGCATAATTTTATGCTTGAAATTTCATAGGTATTTTAAAAGAAAACATCATCTATAAGTGCTTCTCTCATCTTAAGTCCTTGCAGAGGAGATGAGGGGCTGTAGAATGTGTATGTGTTTAGTGCATCTCTCTCCAAATGAGGAAACTCTGACTTAACTACCAGTACATTTTTTTCTGCATGTGCACAACAGTCAGTTTTCATTCTTTAATCCTGGCACATGTTGGACTAAAAGGTGATTTTGGGGGCTAAAATTATGAATAGTGAAAATAGGAGAAGCAATTCCCCTTGACAATGCAAGATGATGGAACTGAATGAATAGACAATAAATTTATAGGGAGGAAATCTATGTGGTCATGGGATTTCCTCCAGTGGTATTCAGCAGTACTGAAATAGGAAAGGAGACGACTGATGTGGAGGGTGAACCAGAACTGTGCTTAATGGAATGGATTTTGCTGTTGGAGAGAGGGGCAAAGAAAACTTTTTCAGTGGGGAGGAATAGGGCTGAGAGTAGCAGAGAAGCAGGGCTTAAATTCAGCCGGAGCTGTCTGGAGCAGAGCTCTGGTAAATACTTTCAGACTTGCGGGAGCCCCAGCGATTTCCTCTCCCCTCCCCCCCCCCCCCCCCCCGGGGGTTGAAACCCCAAGCACTGGGAAATACTCAGTAGATTTTAAAGGTTGCAGAGGAGCAATGGATGGTGATGAATTGCAGTTTTGGAAGAGCTGAGTGAAAGGGCATGGGGGCAGATGGGAAAATCTGAAAGAGATGAAGTCCATGGTCAGAGTGAACACATCTACGGTGGGGAAAAAAAAGCAATGTTGACAGGTCGGAGCAAGTGGCTATATTGGGAAGCAGAAGAGTTGATCCATGACTGAAGATCAGTCTAGGAGGAGGAAGCAAAGGAACAGATGGGATGTTATTATAGAAGTTGAAGTACCAAGTATGAGAGTGACAGACTGAGGAGTGGGAGAGTCCATTCAGATTTTTCTATTGGTCATTTTACTTCTTCAATATAAACCTTAATGTATCACTCTCCATTGTATCTATATTGTTTGGAATTCAGCATTTGAATTGTGACCCAGTTTATGTCATGGAAGTGTTACATTTTTGGAATTTTCTGACTTTTGAGTGCTGAATTTCTCAACCTTGTTTCTGCCCTGATGTTGGGTTTTGCACTTAGTATGCATTTGTTTAATGCTAAATGGAAAAACATGCAGTATGTGTTTAGTAACTTACCTGAAAGTGAAATATATTGAGTTAAATTGGTAAACATTGTGCTACAGTTTTCTCCATTTATGTTTATAAGAAACCCCCATACTCGTATTAAATGCAAACCCCAGCATTAATGCAGAGTCAAGGATGAAACACCACTGAGGAGTCCTAAATTCCAAGGTTGAGGTTGTCAATGAGAATTGGGCAACTAACTCCCTTAGGTGTCTTTGAAAATCCCAGCCAAGAGGCATTATCTATCTTAAGCAATCTTTATTCAGTTTTCCTTAATTAGCCCCTACATAACAGATGCAGCTGATAGAGTCTTTAATAGAGACATCCTTAAAACATGTCAGGGGAGAGGGGAAAAGGGCCAATAATAGTAATATGTGTATGTGAAATTACTGTCTGTACATCTTCATAGTTTTTAATTTACTGAATTTATTTTCTTGGACTAAACTTTTAACAAGCAAAGTTGGACGTGTCCAGCTTCAGCTATTCATGAGTTGTGAGAGGGAAAAAATTGCATTTGGAAAATATAAGAAAATACATATTTTCCCTCAAACTTAAAATTCCACATTAAGACATCCAATTTGCCTTAAACTTTCCCAGCCACTCCCCATCTCCAAAATCACCTTTGAGCTAAGACTAAGCTAGGAGAATGTCAACTCCGAAAAATATAAGCAATTTAAAATCTTTGGGTTTTCAGTGGAAATCAGAATACCCCTAAACTATAGATAGGCTTGGCAGAATTCAATTTTTTTTATCATTTTGATGGATAGTATAAATTTTATTACAGATTTAAATGTTCACAGTTGTGGGAAATTATGAGGGTTCAGATGTTGAGGGGTAATGACTGTAGACATTGAGATTGAAAAAGGTAAAGATTTATAACCATTAAAACATAAATTGTCAATATCACATTAAAATATACGAAGTAAATAGCCTTAAATCAAATTCTAAATGTTCTAAAGCAGCATTTTTTTTACACTGCCTATCTGTACATTTTGATTAGTATCAATGGGAATATTTTTTTCATTGGTGTGTGTGGTAAAATCAGCATTTACCAATCCTAGCCTTCCAATCTTACCTGTAGATCTTCTAGTGACCACTATACTATTCTTTATCCAGGAAAACTGAGGTAGCTTTCACCACCTCATTGCTTTCTTCTGGGCATTTTCTCTGCCCTTAGAGGGGAAAAAGATAAACTAAACGCATACAGATAATAAGCTGATCTAAAAAACCTCCACTTTGTTGCACAAGATTGATAGATAATTATTAAGGAAATTCTGACCAAAAGGTCCATTTTATGGCACAAGTTGTTATTTGGGATGATGGATTACAGACAAATTCACTTTTAAAAACAAGCCAAAATAAGGTATTATGGGTCCCTCCTGTTGTCATTTCAGCCAAGGGCATGGAATGGAAACATTGGTTGCATTGATGGATGCCTTCCTTGTGGGAATGGACAGATCATTTATTTGTTTAAAGCAGGCTTCTTTTTACACATTGTTTTACAGAAATAGGACTCGTTTGTCTGTTGATTTGATTTAAAACTTCCTTGTAATCTGTTCTGATGCAAATGTAAATAAGGCCATGTTATAACAGCTTGTTATACCTTCCTTCATGCTCTACCCAGGGGAATAAATAGACATCCTATCCAAATGGTCTACTGAGGCTACATTTCCCAGCCTGCCCTTGGAAACTACTTTCTGAAATAATGGTAGCTCAGCAGTGGGACTTTTAAAAATAGCTGCTGCTGTCTCTGGCATAGATGACATTCCCCTTACTGCTCCAGAAGGTATTTTCCCTTCTTTTCCTTACCTAAACTCCTAAAAGTTGCTAGAGGAAAAAAGTGTTAGAGCAGCTGCATTTCCTGCAGGCAGCTAAAATGTCAGTGTAACGGGTCTCATTATACTTAAAGTGCTCTCCCAACCACAGAGTGAAAGGGCCACTCTAGCCTACCCAGCTTCATGAGCTCTAGACTTAGGGTCCTAAAAATAGAGCTGAAGAAAACAGGTCAGTCTTGTCAGAAAGCTCCATCTTGTTTCCCTAAGAACACTTCTCGCCTCCAGTGACACATTCCTCTGACACAGCTCTGGCTGACCTCTACAAAATCTAACCAGGAATTGATGGGAGCCTTAACTATTTTCATTTCATAAATAGAAAAAATGAAAGAGACAATGAAACCAAGTCACGTATGTCACTATTCAAACTTTTAAAATACGCAGCAGTTTATCCTGCGATGAAAGTCAATGCCTGGCAAATAAAATTATAGCACCAGTAAAAGAAAAGTGTCCCAGTGTACAAAGCTAATGACATTGCTTGTAATTAAGATACCAAGTTGTCTATGCACTGTAGTTTCTAATGTACAGCAGAACTGCAGGCATGCTTTGTCTATTCTGTTTTCTTCATGAGTGAACAGATAATAGGTTCATGGTTTAAGTTGAAAATAAACTGTATTACAACATTAAATCCTTAATTATCTGACCATTCGGAGTACAATTAAATATCTCTAAAAAGCGGTTGTTAGTTTAGTAAGCATTCCCAAGTTTTAAATGAAAAAAAGAACAATGTTTTAAATCTAAATTATATAGATAGTGAAACAAGCCCTTCAGTGACCATAAGCCAATGTTATTCTCCAGTTGTGTCATTTACAAATTGGAAAAGCCAGCTGATCTTGATTTTTCATTTTAACCTGTGGGATTTTTTAGTGCTATTCTGTGGGAATGGCATTCATTACATTTTATCCTGTTTTTTCTTTTTTTTTAAACCAATAATATTATGTCTATATTTGGACATTAGAATGCATTCCCAATGAATGTACAAATACTTTGACTTAAGTATCTGATGCTTTGGGATGCTAGGTGATAGAGTAGATGATCTTATTCACAGCTTGTCTTTCCTGCAGACAGGTAGTGCAGTCTCTTTCCAACTCAGTGGCTTGACAGATATGGAGTCATGTTCGTTTAATTTGCTCTGATACCTAAACAGTGTAACCAACTTGTTCATCTAGTATTCACTGTCCGTCTGAATTCATGTCATGAGGAGAAATATAGTATTGTGAATTTTGGTATGAAATATGGGAGTTAATCCTGTATATTTAAAATATAATAACAAATTAATACTTAAAATGCAGATAGAGAAGCTAAACCTTCATTGTGTTCTTATGTTCTTATATCTAGCTGGAAACTGTTTTGTATGATGATCTCTCTTCATATGGGATTCAGTGGGACAAAATCTTAAACAGAATATACTGCAAAATTCCCTGCTGGAGTAACTCAGTGAAGTCACTAGAGTTACACTAACAGGGAATTTGACCAATGATTTTTTCCCCTTTTTTTGAAATCATAGGAGCATATTTTCTTGTATTTAACCTTGTCACTCTTCATTGAAATCACAGGAGGCTTCATGGATTTACTATAACCAGGAACAGAATTTGGCCCATTGTCTTTTGGGAGTGCTGACAAATGCCCTAATGAGTACACTGACAAAAAGAGGGGAACATCTGTGGGCTTGTCTTCATGGCATAATGTAGCTGGAGTCGACATAGCTTAGGTGGACTTACCCGGGGTCTTCATGGCGCTGAGTCAATGGAAGACATTCTTTGGTCGACTTCTCTTACTCTTCTCAGAGAGCTGAAGTACCGGGGTCTACCGGAGAGTGCTCTATCATTGATTTAGACGGACTTCACTAGACCCGCTAAATCAATCCCTGGTGCATCGATGGCAGCAGTGTCGTTCTCCCTGATAGTGAAGACCAACCTTGAGTCTAGAATATATTTACAAATTTTAGGGATACACTGGGGTGTTTAAATTCAAATTATCTTTAATTTTAAAAGGTCATTGCATTGAATAACTAATGAAAGCAAGGAGGCATTTCTTTTGATGACAAATGCAGGTGAATTTTCAGGCTAATAGATGGATTTATTTTGATATACCAGCAAGAGAATACACAATCATTTTTCTTATATGCACTTTTCCTTTTAATTTTGAGGAAACTAAGTGGGTATGAAAATGAGGGGGAGTATATGAATGTTGCAGTTGCTGAGGTTTTCCCACACAGCTTTGCAACTGAACCTCATTCTAAACTTGTTAACTCTCACATTGTTCTAGTTCTGGGATTTGTAGAGCCAGAGGCTGCCAGTCACACCTGTCTGTATTTGGAGAATGCGATCACATAGATCACTTATGATTAATTATATTATATCATCCCAGGTATGCAGAGAAATTGAAGGTTTGTTTCTTTAGGGGCTTTTTGTATACCCATTGAAATCAACGGGAGCATTGCCATTGACTTAGATAAACACAGAATCATGCCTTTTAGCTAATGTGCCATTTCACTTCACAGCATGCCATGTGTGATTCTTTAGTATCTAAAAATGCTTTATTCAATGAAAATGAATGAGGAGTCCTTTCATGTACTCTATCATCCACATAGTGCGATATAGTGCTCTTTAAAGGTAGACTCATCGAGGTGGATGTATAAAAGGATTTAGACATGCTGGTATCTGCCAGTTTTAGTGCATCTGAACTTGACATTATCACTGTTCTTAGATTTATTTGTACAGACAAGGTGGTTCTTCAGATAAACGGGGGCATTTGGGGAATTTGTTACTTTAAAGTAGCCTGGATTTAGTCCTGAGAGACAGTGTTACATCAGTGTGACTTACTGTGCAAAGAAGATGAAAAATGCTTTTCACTAATAGGGAAATAATTTTCATCTAACTGACACCCGTGTGAGTGCTTTTCTTCACCTATAAGAGAATTTTTCTTCTTTCTTTTCTTTCACAATTTACACAAACATTGAAGACAGGGTAAGTAATGTTGTTGTATGTAAGAGCTTTTAAGCAACAGCCACAGAAGCAATCAGATGAGATTTTTACCATTTTGCTATTTCCCCCCTTCTCTTCCCCAGTGTGTCTGGAACTTTACTTTTTCAGTTTATAGCCTTTTAACTAAGTTTCTGTCTACGCTATAGCTTATGTCAGCATAACTTATGCCGCTATGGTGTGTGAATAAACCACACCCCAAGCAACATAAGTTACACCAACATAAGCTCTAGTGTGCACAGTACTATGTCAGCGGGAGAGGTTCTACCATCGACAGAGCTAAGGGTATGTCTTCACTACAGCAGTAGGTCGATTTCCCTTAAGTCGATTTTCTAAAGTCTACTTTAGAAAATCGACTTAGTGCGTCCCCACAAAGGACAGCAGGTCGATACTGTCTTTCCTAGAACTTTTGCAGGGGTCGACATATCCCGCATTGCACTGTGGGTAGTCTCCCCAGCTGGCACCACCTTTCGGGGCAGCCAGGCACGCTCCCCAGGGGACCAGCCCCAGTCCAAGCAGCTCTGTGGCCCCCATGCCCGCCCGAGCAGGTCCGCGGACCCCCCCGCCTGAGCAGTCCCGTGCCGGACCCCCCCCCCCCCCGCCCGCCCGAGCAGGTCCGAGAACCCCCCATCCGCACGAGCAGCCCCGCGCCGGCTCCCCCCGCCCGAGCAGCCCCGCGCCAGACCCCCCCACCCGCCCGAGCAGCTCTGCGAACCCCCCTGCCCGCCCGATCAGCCCCGTGCCGGCTCCCCCCATCCGAGCAGCCCCGCGCCGGATCCCCCGCCCGCCCGAGCAGCTCCGCAAACCCCCCCGCCCGCCCAAGCAGCCCTGCGCCGGCTCCCCCCGCCCGAGCAGCCCCACGCCGGACCCCCCGCCTGCCCGAGCAGCACCGCGAACCCCTGCTCGGGCGGGCGGGGGGGGTGTCAGCGGAGCTGCTCGGGCGGGGGGAGCCGGCGCGGGGCTGCTCGGGCGGGCGGGGGGGTCCGCGGAGCTGCTCGGAGGTCGGAGGCTTAAAGTCCCATGCCTCTTCACTAGTCCGCAATCGACCTAGAGAGGTCAATTTCAGCGCTACTCCTCTCGTTTTGGAGGAGTACAAAAGTCGATTTTGAGGGCCCTTTAAATCGACTTTAATGGCATGGATGTGAAGACGGGTACATGTTTATTTTGACTTAACGTCGCTAAAGTCAATGTTAAGTCGTAGTGAAGACATGCCCTAACACTGCTCACAGAGGTGGTTTTATTATGCTGATGGAAGAGTTCTGTCCCATCAGCACAGAGTGTCTTCACCAGACATTCTGCAGTGATGTAGCTGCGCCACTATATATGTAGACAAGCTCTAAGAAGTATACTGGAGGGTGAAAAGACTTTTGGGGGGGCATGTTCACTGGATGTTCATTGTTTTTATTTTATCCATTCTCTTGTAGTTTTGAACAGAATGGTTTAAAGTTCCCAGAGGTTCATGGAGATGATTTATTTGGCTTTTGATTAGCATAAGGCACTCAGATACTACAAAAAAAGAACAGGAGTACTTGTGGCACCTTAGAGACTAACAAATATATTTCATCATAAGCTTTCATAGGCTATAGCCCACTTCATCGGATGCATAAAATGGAATACAGCGTAGGTAATATATATACGCACACAGAAAATATGTAAAGCTGGAAGTTGCCATACCAATTCTAAGAGGCTATTTAATTTAGACGGGCTATTATTAGCAGGAGAAAAAAACCTTTTGTAGTGATAATCAAGATGGTCCATATCAGATAATAAGATGAGGAAGACTTTGTAGCACCTTAGAGACTAACCAGTTTATTTCAGCATAATCTTTCGTGGGCTATAGCCCACTTCATTGGATGCATAGAATGGAACAAAAGTAAGATGAATTTATACACACAGAAAGCAACAACAACAACAAAATTGTAAATTACCATACCAATTCTAAGAGGCTGTTAAATTTGGATGGGCCATTATCAGCAGGAAATTTCCACTCTATGCCGCCGATGAAGTGAGCTATAGACCACGAAAGCATATGCTGAAATAAACTGGTTAGTCTCTATGGTGCTATAAAGTCTTCCTCATCTTATTTATGGATACAGACTAACACCCGGCTGCTAATCTTAGGGTATGTCTTCACTACAGCAGTAGGTTGATTTCCCTTAAGTCGATTTTCTAAAGTCTACTTTAGAAAATTGACTTAGTGTGTCCCCACAAAGGACAGCAGGTCGACAGTGGTCGACAGTGTTTGTCCTTCAACTTTTGCAGGGGTCGACATAGCCCGCATTGCACTGTGGGTAGGTAGCCCACAGTGCCGGGAGTCCCCAGCTGGCACCACCTTTCGGGGCAGACAGGCACGCTCCCCAGGGGACCAGCCCCAGTCTGAGCAGCCCGGCGCCGGGCCCCCCGCCCGCCCGAGCAGCCCCGCGAACCCCCCCGCCCACACGAGCAGCTCCACGGACCCCCGTGCTACTCCCCAGCAACCACACAACAAAAACACTAACCCAGGAACCTATCCTTGCAAGAAAGCCCAATGCCAACTCTGTCCACATATTTAGTCAACTGATACCATCATAGGATCTAATCACATCAGCCACGCCATCAGGGGCTCATTCACCTGCACATCTACCAATGTGATATATGCCATCATGTGCCAGCAATGCCCCTCTGCCATTTACATTGGCCAAACTGGACAGTTTCTACGCAAAAGAATAAATGGACACAAATCTGACATCAGAAATCATAACATTCAAAAACCAGTAGGAGAACAATTCAGCCTCTCTGGTCACTCAATAACAGATTTATTTGGTTTTTCAGCTGCTGAGTCTTTCACTTTTGTACTGCATGCTTCTCACCAGTCTAAGTTTCTTGCAGAAAGATAGTGAGCATTTGCTGGTCGTGGTTAGAACCAGTGTCCAACTTCAGTATTAACAAGTGACAATGCACTTAAGAATCAGAGAGGTAGCCGTGTTAGTCTGGAATTGCAGAAGTGACAGAGAGTCCCATGGCACCTTAAAGACTAACTAAATTATTGAATGCACTTAAGATTAGCCTCCAGTTTGTAGTGGGTAGTATCTCTTGTTTAAATAGAAAGTATGACGTGGCAGGCATGTTTCTTTGCATAAAATGTGTTGTGATTCCAGCATTTTGAACAGCTCTCCATCTGTGCAGAGAGCAGCCAGGTCTAGTTTCAGTGGAGATGCAGCCATGCAAGCAGATTGATACTCTGGACCACTGCAGCAGAAGCCATACTGATTTATTATGGGATCACTGCTTAAAAGTGGACAGTCCATGCGCCCCCCCTTCCCAGCCCCTGCCCCCTAGCTCTGCGGCCTATAGAACTTTGAGTAAGTGAAAAAACCTGTGGGGGAGAGGAGTTGTCCCTTGCAGTCCCCACTAATTAGCACCACTGTTTGTTCCGCATGGATTCTGTAGCAGCAATAAAGAACTCCAGTCCTGCTCAAAAAGCACAGACCTTTTCAACTTGAGCAATCTGAGAAGATCCTTTACATCTCAGTCAACTTATTGGGTTAACTTTATGTATGTGCTGAAGTGTTTTGCTGCATGAGTAGGACATTAGTTGTCAGCAGGACTTACTAGCATGTGGGTGAGCAGTTAGAGTTCTGTCCAATAGAGCAGTGGTCTTCAAAGAGGGGTGCGTGAGACCCCGGGATGCCACCGAAATTGTAAGCAGTCTATTTTTGTCCCGATGAAATGCCGCTGAAAGCGGAAGCTTTCTGTTCGGCAACATGTCGACGGACATACCCCAGGGGCCGTGAGTGGACGCAGGACCGGGGAAAGGGGCTGCCCCTGTAAAACTTTGAGGAATGCTGCAATAGAGGGTGGAGGTTTCCTTATTAGCAATTTCATCTGCAGTCATTATGGGAAAATCCTGTAAATTTCATAGCTTATGGATTGATATTAACCAGTCTTTATCATAGAAAAAAATCTCAATTATTTTTCTAAAGTGTTATTATACTGTTAACCCCCCAGATACAATATTTCTGGCAGCAACAATAACTGTTTGGGACAAATTGCTGACTGAGATTTTTACACCCACCAGTAATGGTTTTTAGGGCAGCACTTCCAAGACTGAAAACATTTAAAACAGCAGTTTTTATTGATGGGATAAGATTAACATCTGATTGGTGCACAGACCCTCATATGTCTTTGTTCCAAGATACTCAAATTCAATAGCACAGATTTGGCATCACTCTTTGTACCACATTATGTCATTGGCTTCATGGTATACGATTGTACTTAGCACAAACAACACATACTTTTCTTGAATGGGAATGATTTGTGTATTAGAGTTTGCATCACATGTCATGTGAGGGTCAGAAAATTACCGGTGTCTGCTGAAACACACATACCATCCCCATTAAGGAAGGCTGTGTTCATGCAGTGCGCATGTGCACACAATTTCAAAGCAAAGTGGGGATGTTTTTTGTGCTCATTTACATATGAATGCACACAATGCCTTTTCATTCTTAGTTATTTTCAAATTATGCTTTCATGTTGGAAACACACTGAAAGGGCCTGAATAGGCTTGTCACTGATGAGTTCTTCTCTGTCTTTTTGAAGAAAAAAAATGCAGGTTCTTCAGTCACCTAATTAGGAGTGGATTTGGATTTTTTGCAAACTATTTCAGTTCTAACTTAATGATCTATCACTCTTGGTTCCAATTAAATCATCAGTTTCAGGGCACCAGTTCCAATTCCGCAATTACAGGAAAATAATCTAAGTGCTATAGGCCTGTCTGTTCAAAATAAGGCCACTGGAGCTGACAGATAACCTTTTGAAAAAATTACTTTACAATTAAAGTCCTATAATCAACTAAAAACTCTAACTGATTAATTATTCACATTTTAAGACCCACAAAAAGGTGACAGACAGACTCAGTGTTTTATTAACTTTTGTGTGGATGTTAAATTAAGAAAGCTACATTATTACATCACTTTCTCCCTCACTGGCATTTGTTAAGGCCCATACTTGACTGCATGTTTCTTGATAAATTTCTTCTCTGGGTCAGATGCCACCTGATTAGTAATGGTTAACTTTGTTTTTATAAAGATCAAGTAGCAAGTATGTGGAGTTGTAATTTATTTGAATCACACAGATGCAAGAAACTGTTGGAATTTAATACATTTTTGATGTGTTAGCTTTTCTCTGGCTCTGTTACTGGCTTTAATGGCTCATGTAGCACTCGTGAGTACGTTAGAGGTGTTAAGTTGTTAAAGATCACAGTTCAGGGAAAGATACAAAAAGGGTACAGTTCATACCTTTAATTTTCCTTTGGTAGGGGATAGGTTACAAAAGCCAATAGGTGCCTTGTTTGTCTTGTATCCTGCTACTGCTACCCTCAAGAATTACAGCAACAAAACAACACTTCAGATCCAAGGGAGTTCTACCGCTCTTCCTCTACAGGTCTTAAATATGGGAGTTAGCATCCTATTCAGAAATATGTGTCATTTCAGTGTATACACACTTTTTCATACTGAAAGTGACAGCTAAATATAGAGCATGTGCAACTTTCCAATATTACTTGGGAAGCTCTGAAGAACAAAACTGTTCATGACTTAGAGGTGCTACATAGTGCTTTTGGGTGAAAACTAAGAAAATACACACACACAAAAGGAATCCATAAAAAGAATTAGTGTGCTGTGATTGATAGTAAAATTGCGCTGTGGATTTGATTCGCCATATCCATATCTACAGTACCGTGTCACACCCTTCACAGTGGTATGTGAATATACACATATCTTTCACTCTCTCTCTCTCTCCTCCATAATGTGGGGACTCTTGCCTACAAAAATACAATTATTCAATAGAAAAAAATGATATATATTCAATAGTCTAGAAAATGAGATCACATGTACAAAGTGCCAAACATTTACTCATACTGAGTAGCATCCTACTCTGCAAATAGACCTGCTGATTTCAATTGGACAGTTTGTGAAATAAAATACTACTGAGGTTAGCTGTGACAGAAGCTGGCCCTTAATGTTCTTTAGAATCGCTGTTCTTCCTCATATAGGATTCATTGGTTCAGAACTTTAAAAATGAGGGCCAACATTTTCAAATTGGAGTGCCCAAATTTAGGCTCCTGGATTCATATTCAGGGATCAGAAGAAAAGAGGCCAACTTTTTAGAGATACAAAACAATTTGAACTCCTACTCAAATCATTGGATTAGCAACCCATTGAGACCAAATGTAGTCTCAATCCTGCAAGACATCTTCATAAGAAGTTCCCTTTGGGTTTCAGAGGGAGTTTGGTGAATTCAGAGCTCGCAAGATCAAGCCCTATTCCAATTATACATTGTACTCATTCACATATCAGGGACCTTAAAGTCATTGCATTCACCTTTATGCAATGCAGCTGTGCTTTTGCAGTTCTGTATGAATGTCTTGCTGAATAATCTTTGCAATGTAAGGTTTAGAGAAAACCCAACTTTAATATACTCTATGTCCTTTTAAAATCTGTGTTGTTCTGCTGTGATTTACTTACCTGCTTTTTAAATTCAGCCATATATCTCTTCTGTTGTGTAAGTCATGAGAAGGTGGTGCTTGCTGTATACTAGATTGTGGCAAAAATAATTGGCTCTTTAGCATGTAGAATGCAGTTACTGTCTCAAACTAGTGGAAAATGTAATAAGGATGTATAGAAATTGTTGTGATATTAACTTCCCCTTTTAAATTCAACCGTGTGAAAGAACAGAGTAATAGTAAGGGTGGAAGAACTTCCACTTGCTGTTTATAAATAGGGCTTACTTTCCATTCTTCTGTACTTTCCTCACTGAGGCACTCAGACACATAGAGCACTCATTCCTTCATTTAATAGTTTGTCATAACATCCTGACAAAGAACAATCTGTATGCTTTGTCTTTGACCTGGTTTCCAGGGGGCCACTTAACTGATGATAGTTCAAGCATAGAATTTTAGACATTCAGGAGGTTTGTGCTCTAGATCTCATACAACAAATTAGGCAGAGGTCAGTGAATTAAACGGGTACAACAGACTGCCTTCGTCCTTCTAGGAATGGGCTGATAGGGTAGCTAGTGATTGGTGTGAGGTACCTCAGATGCTGAAAGTACCATGGCTCTTGAAAGTGTCCTGTGTTTTTTGTCTTGGTCTCAGGGACCAGTGCCAATTTTAAGGTATAGTTATATTCTAACAGAGGGTTCAAGACTGAGACCAGGGCCGGTGACGGGGGAGACTAGGGGGACAGGTGTACCGGGCCCCAGACTTAAGGGGGGCCCCCATGGACTCAGGAGTGCGCAGGCGGGGTGGAAACAGGGGATGTTCTACAGAGCCCCGGTGCACGCGCGGCTGTCCGCATGCAAATACCCCACTGGGCAGCCACCCCAGCACTGTAGCCAAGCGCCCGCACCGCACGGCAGACTCCACAGCGGGCCCGGGGAAGCACGCCCGGCCGCCCTGGTGTGTGGTGCTGACGGTGGCGGAGGCACCGAGAAGGGGAGCCGGCCTCACCAGGGAAAGGGGGTAGGGGGTCTAGCCCCACTCGGGAGTGGCTCCGGGAGGGGGGGGGGCTTTGGGCGGGCGGGCTCTGAGGTGAGTTCACCCCCTGTGGGCGCTCGGGACTCGGGAGGTTCATTCATCAGCGTGGCTGAGCTGGGGGGCAGGCAAGGGGGTGGTGCGGGGGAGGCCAGGCTGGGCGGGCGGGGAGGGAGGCAGGAGACTAAGCTGGATGAGGTGGGCGAGGCGTGGGTGCGGGAGGGAAGGAGGTTTGGTGGGGGGGAGGCTGACCTGGGCGGGTCAGGTGTGGGGGGCAGGAAGCTGGGTTGGGAGTGGGAGGGGGGAGGAGGTTAGGCTGGGGGAGGAGATTAGGTTGGGTGGGCCAGATCAGGCAGGGGGGGAAGGAGAATAGGCTGGCGGGGAGGTGGGCCAGGCAGGGGTGGTGTGCTAGAGGCCGCCCGCACGCGCCACGCTCCTCACACCACCGTGCTACCGCCGACCGCGCCCGGTACCCCCGCGATATGACACCCCCGCTATGCCCGACCGGCAAGGCAGTCCCACGTAGGCCCGGGCAGGGCAGGGCGCGGGAGACCAGACGGGGGGGGGGGGGGGGGTACAAACGATCAGAGTACCGGGCCCCAAATTTCTGTTGCCGGGCCTGACTGAGACACAAGCTGTGGTTACACCTGTTGTGGGGTGACCACCCGCCCCCTACTAGTAGGGGCTTGGGAAAGCCCCAAAAGGGGTTTGGAAAAAGCCCAGGAGGGGGTTAAGGCTGGCAGCCAGCAGGCCTTTCAGGCCTGATTGGGCATGAGGCTCAGCTAGGTGGCCACGCCCCAAACACAGGCCTGTATAAAGGCTGGGAGGCAGGGGCCTAGAGGAAGCAGTCTCCTCTGCATTCAGAGGGAGACAGGCCTAGCTGCAGGAGCTGAAGCCAGGTACCTGGGTTAGGGCAGAGCTGGGGCAGGGCAGAGGGAGCTGGGCAGGCTCTAGCCGAGAGCCCCAGGCCTCCGGGCCTGACACAAGGCCTGACCCAGGAGTACCAGGGTTGCAGGGGGCAGCCCAGGGCTGGAGATAGCGACAGCAGGCCAACCCTCCTTGCCTGTGATGAGAAGCCATGATACTGCAGTCCGCCCCAGTGAGCGGGGGCAAGTGGTGACTGGCAGTGGCACACTCTGAGGCGAGGTGGGAATAAGGGGTAGGGGGTTCCCCTGGGGAGGGGAGACCCTCACACCAAAGGGGGTACTGCAGGGGTGCAGCACCCACAGCTGGAGGGCACCGGGGTCCAGGAGGGACACGGGGCCAGCAAAGGAGCGGGGCATCCACCTGCGGAGGGCGCTCTGGACGCTGAAGGAGCTGATTCCCCAGATGACCAGCGGGAGGCGCCGAAGGGAGGAGTGTGGACCCCGTTACAACACCTCTGAATGACAGATTATTTAGGTGGTTAACAGATGCTACACCAGGTATAAGGTGGCCTTAGGAGCAGGTAGCAAGGCATCTGCTGTAGAATGCTTTGATATTTTAGAGAAGGCTATGGAGTGAGCCCCTAGCAACAGGAAAGCTACTGGAGCAGACCCAAAACTACCACACCCAATTCCTGAAGCTTCTGGATGTAGAGTGCTTAATCTGCCTAGCAACAATGACCCAGTCACAGCTCACTTCTACCTCTCCCCCACCATGGGTCTCTTAAAGAGATATCTCCCTATTAGGCACATGGGTTACACAATGTTCTGTGAACCACCCAAGATACAAAAAGAATCTTGCACATGATTGGAAAACTAGGAACCATGTACCTGGGAAATTAGAAGAAAATCAAAAGCAATGTGCTATACCCACTATTATTTTAGTCTTTGACTAAAAGACAGGAAGAGATGGAACAACTAAATTCAGCTCTGAAAGTGTGATTCTATTCTGAAGAGCGACTATGTAAAAATGGCACTTGCATAGTCTACTTTTCTGTCCCCAAGTGTCCTGTCAGTTGATTCTAGTGAGAAGAAGCTGCTTTTAAATTCTTTTTATTCTTCTGAGACCTATAGAGTAATCGCAGCTAAGAGGTTAAGCTGGATTCAGTTTTTATGTGCCTCATCAACTAGATTGTACAAATCAATGACACCATGCAAATCCATTGAAAGTTTGGGCAGAAGAATGAAAGAAGCTAGCTTGAGTCCAAATCTTTTCCTATTAAAGTCAGGAGAACATTTGAGTACATTTGCTCTGAAAAACTATTGAGATAATAAAAGTAGTAGTCCATAGTGCCACATTTTTACAGAGTAATTTCTTAGATTTCTCACACATTGATATTCTCCCCTTCCTGGTGGAATCCCAATTGCCCATTATTTGTAGGCAGCTTTCTCTCCAAGGCATAACTAAATGAATACTGATCAATCAACTGTAGCTAATGTTGATACTTAACATTACTGGCTATTACTCCTAAACATCTTATACTAATTTCCCTTTCTTTAAAACTGTGTGTTGCATTTCAAAAAGTGGCTACAGAGGACAATCATCAATGACCTGAGAACCAGCATTCAGATTTGTATGGTTAGTTAAACAAGCTGCGCATACCTCTAAATTTGTGGCATTCACTATATGTGATGTGCCTTTTTGTTGCTTCACATTATGCAACATTGTTGATAAATCAGCTACAAATAAACATGATTTTAGAAGAGATGGAAAAGTTGAGCATTATCACATTCACTTAAATAAAAAGAAGCTAGCACAATAGATGAGGATTTTTTTTTCTTGAATTGCATCACTGCTTGATAACATGTAATAAATCATTCCTGATGTTTCCCCCCATTTTATTAACAAAATGTGCAAATAAGCTAGAAGTAATTCTCAAAGTGATTCTTTGAGTTATGGTATTCATCTAAAAAAACAAGACTGTAAAAATTCATTTCTCCAGAGGAAAAGCTAAAATCATTAGGGAAATTTCTGAATAGGATGTTTAATCAATTATGATAATACTATACGAAGGCAAACATTTTGATTTGTAGTTAGAATTCTATTGGTAAATAAATCTGGTTATGTATGTTGAAATTGCTTTTTATTAAAAATGCATAACTGTCCAATAGAACGGACCCCAAAATGCTTTTGTTTTCAATACCAGAAAATGAAATTAACTGTAGTAAAATTCTGAATTACAATTTAATATGAAATTACATGCTATCAAAATAAAGTATATTTCAAGAAGCTCTTAACTCTACATATAAGCCCAACATACAAAGTATTTCCAATAAAAAAATTTACAATAATAGATAATAGTAAAAAATTCACACATTGATTCATTTTACTGAACACATGGGACTAATTTAAGGAGCTATATAAACAGTTTCAATGCTTTATTAAAGGCAGTGTCTGTTTTTCTTATCACAAGTACTTCACAGTTTAAGAGACACAGCTTCAGGTGTTCAGAACCTGTGCATTTCCTTAGGGATGTATTTAACTGCCATTGTCAAAATGATTGAGTTTAATATAGCTGTGGTTTACTCAGTTACAAACGGTATAGCCTAGCGTAGGTAAAAGGAGCACTTTACCTATATCTGGCATAAGATACAACATAGGGTTATTATACAATGTTAATAACAGTTTGCACCCTAGAGCCCAATTCTGCATATATAGATTCATAGATTTTAAGGCCAGAAGGGACCAGTGTGATCATCTATTCTGACCTCTGCATATTGCAGGCCACAGAACCTCACCCACCCCATCCTGAAATAGACGCCTAACCTTTGGCTGAGTTACACAAGTCCTCAAATTGTGATTTAAAGACTTAAAGTTTCAGAGAATCTACCATTTATTCTAGTTCAAACCAGCAACTGACCTGTGCCCCACACCACAGAGGAAGCTGAAAACCCCCAGGGTCTCTGCCAGTCTGATCTGGGGTAAAATTTCTTCTCGCCGCCAATGTGGTAAAGACTTAAGCCCTGAACATGTCTCTGAGACTCACCATTCAGACACCCGGGAAGGAATTCTTTGTAGTAACTCAGAGTCCTCCCCATCTTGTGTCCCATCTCCAGTCATTGGAAATATTTTCTGTGAGCAGTCACAGATGGCCCATATTCCATTTTAGGCAATCATTTCATACCATCCTCTCCATAAACTTATCAAGCTCAATCTTGAAACCAGTTAGGCCTGCCCTTCCTCCAGCCTCTTGGGAGACTGTACCAGAACATCACTCCTCTGATGGTTAGAAACCTTTGTCTAATTTCAAGCCTAAACTTGTTGATGGCCAGTTTATATCCATTTGTTCTTGTGCCAGCATTGGCTCTTAACTTAAATAACTCCTCTTCATGGTGTTTATCCCTCTGGTGCATTTAGAGGGATCAATGAGATCTCCCATCAGCCTGCGTTTGATTAGGCTAAACAAGCCAAGGTCTTTAAGTGTCCTCTCGTAAGATAGGTTCTCCATTCTTTGATCATTCCGGAAGCTCTTCTCTGCACCTATTTCAGTTTGAATGATTGTTTGTTAAACATAGATATCATTCAGCATAGTATTTAGTCAATGGAACTACTCTTGATAGTAAGAACTATGCTTGATAGTGTTTACAAAATTGAGTCTTGCCGTAACTCTGATGCATGGATTTAAAACACTTTACAAACAATTAAGCCTTACTACATCTGCGGTAGGTGAGTACTCCACCTATTTTGCAAATGAGCAAACCCAGTATGAGAAAGGTCAGTGTGAGTTTACAGCCAGTTAGTGGGGAAAAAAATTCATCAGCAGTCCACTGTACTGTCTGCAATGTCTTTCAACCTTTCTGTTCATGTACTGCATGCCATAGATGATCATGTAGAGTGCTGATTTATAATCAAAGCTGTCTCAGATTAGCATTAAGCCTTATTGTTAAATGAGATGATAGTGAGCAACAAGAACATGGTTTTACACAGTGTGAAATCTCAAAATGTATGGCCCACACTTTTTTGCCCACAGATGGTGTAGATTAAGTACTCGTGCCTCCGACTACAGGAGTGCAGGTAAAAATTAAGTAGTTAGCAGCACGAGCGGTCAGATATGCAGGCGCAAGTATGTTGATACAAGTTATACTCAAAAAGGAAGCAGGGTCATAGCATAGATGTAAATATATCCTTGAATACCTTTCACTATATAAATCACTAGAGCATGTACAATGATCTTCAAGGTAATAGCACTTCAGCAAAGTTACATTTCTCTCAGTTCACTTCAAATGTTCCCATTAGATTGACTCTTTTGCAAAACTGCTGTACATTCTTCTAATATGAGAAACACTCTCTTTGAAATATGTCAACTAGATCTATGTTGTGGTACAAAAGTGTCTCTTCAAAAGTTTGGAAATATTTGACTGTATGACCCTGTGATTAATTAGAAGGGTAACTGGAAGTGAGATATTTCCTTATTAATGTTCAGTTGAAAGGTTTTTATTTTATTTGAAAAGTATTAAGCACATAAAGGGAGATTATGTTGGAATAAATCATTTGAAGCACTGGAGAAATGTTTGGTTTCAAACAGGTAACTGTATCTTTTAGGGAGAGCTGGACAATTTATTTCCTTATCTATCTTATAACAGAAGACAGTAAGTTGGGTGAAAAACATTCTGTAATTGTATCAAAGCAGTTGGCTAAAAACTCAAAGGTATTAATTTAGAAAATGAATATGGAATGTAGCTATGATACAGTGTAATGCATTTGAGAGAGAGTTAATTTTCTTTACTGTTTTGGATTTTTTTCTGTTGGATTTCAAATATAGTTAAAAAAATTATATGTAGACGCATGGGAGAAAAACTGTCACAATAACAAAACCTCTTCTTAGATCCAGGTTCTCCCCGCCTCCTGCCATGCACACCCCCCTCCTCCCCAACTGAAGTAGTTACTGTGAACAAGGGATTACAGGTGGAGACTGGGTGCATGAATTCTAATTCTGGCTCTGATACTGACTCATGTCACCTTGGGCAAATAACTTAATTGTGTATGTTTAATTTATCCACGTACCAAATAGATACGATGCAAATCTTAGTTGGGTGCTATGAGGCATAAAAAATCATGGTTAAGGATATAAGCTTTTGACATGCATACGGTAATGTGAGTGCAAAGAAGTTCACCATTTCAAATCTGGATCTATTCAACTGTGAGCAGAATATCTGTGACAGCAGTTTAGTTGCCAATAAGAGATGAGTTCATCTTCAGCCGTGTCACAAAAAAGATTGAGCCCTCATCCTCATGTTTAGGAGCAGGAAGGTAGTTCATTCTCTATTATATTTAGTGCTCTATAAATATTGATTAATTCTCCCAATATTATCCCTGTGAGATAGTTAAATGTACATTATTGAGCCTGTCTTTATAGATGGGGAAGCTGAGATTCCAACCAGTTACCTGATGTGCCCAAAGCTGCACACTGAATCTATGACAAAGCTAAGATAAAAACTCAGGAATGTATGCCTCCAATGTAATAGTCTGTCCAGTTTTAAGTAGCAGAAAAACATTGTTATGCATTCACCAGTATATTGGAAATTGCGCTTATTTTGACTTATGTGATTAGAATTAGCCAGGCCAATAAAATATTGGTCCTTTAAAAAAAAATGAAACCCCATATAAGTAAAGCCATCATGTTAAGAAATTACCATTATGCTGGCAATATTCTTTCTGTAGAGAATATTAATGTCAATAAATATTGCCCATTTATTTTCATAGTAAAAGATTTGCTAAAGGACAATATCTAGGAGTGTAAACAAAGATGATATAGCAAAAATGAAGCAGTTATTCTTTCTTAATTCTCAGTTATTGTGGTTAGGATGAAGTACCATGAAAGCATTATCATTAACACCAATTAGTGAATTTTTGTTAATCTCAGTAGAACATCTAGTAATTGAACTGGAATGGATGTTGAACTACCCTCTCACCGTTAAAGGTAAGCCTTCCTGAGGCACTTTGGTACAGCTTTGTGAGGAAGAATATACAGTCAGAAGTGAAAGTAAGGGGGTACGGACCCATACGGCATACGGGTAAAAGGTAGCCGCCAGTACTGGTTCGTACCACTGACTTTAAAACGCTGCCATGACAGCGCTTCAACATCGCTGCCCCTTTTGTGCCCCCGATGTGTGTCCCTGCCAGGTCCCTAACAGAAGGGCTGCCAAATGGGGATGGAGCGCAAAAGGGGTAGTGACAACCTGGCAGGGCTGCCGAGAGGGGCGCAAAAGGAGCAGTGCTTTAATGTCTCTATCTCTTTTGCCCCATGGCTGCTGACAGGTGGTGGTGGGGAAGAAGTAGCTGCCCTGGGGCTGCAATTTAAAAAGGCCCGGGGCTCTGGCCACCTTGCCTCCGGCCAGAACCCCAGACCCTTTATATCTCCACTGGAAGATGCTTTGACCCCTGTCCCTTCCATCTGAGTGGCCCCCTGTACTGGTAAGAGCTGCATTTTACTTTCACCCCTGTATACAGTACTGCTGTGGCCCGTGGTATAGTTCTTCTGTGGTTAGCTGAGTAAATAGCCACATTTTCAAAAGTGGACGTTAATATTGAATACTTCATTTTCAAGTGCTCCTCTTGAGGTATCTTCAACTTACTTCTCAAAGGGGCTGAGTCTCTGCAATTCTAATTGCAACCCCCATCTTTTCATGTTCTTAATATGTGTGTATATATATATACCTTCTGATTGTATTTTCCACTACATGCATCTGATTAAGTGGGTTTTAATCCATGAAAGCTTATGACCAAATACATTTGTTAGTCTCTAGCGTGCCACAAGTACTCCTCATTATTTCTGCAGATACAGACTAATACGGCTATTACTCTGAAACATCCCCCACAGGTTTAAGATTAGCAGCCATGTTAGTAATATGCTAATGTACAACTTTTTTTTGCTTTCTGTGTGTATAAATGCATCTTACTTCTGTTCCATTCTATGCATCTGATGAAGTGGGCTCACGAAAGCTTATGCTGAAATAAACTGGTTAGTCTCTAAGGTGCTACAAAGTGTTCCTCATCCCCCACAGTTATCCGTGGCTTTCCTCAACTCCCTCAGCCCCTCCCCCACCATCACTCACTCCTGTTTCCTGCTACCTGCCTATGTGGAATGTGAGGCCTCCCTCACACCTGTATACAAAGCTTCGGGTAGTGCACTGAGGGGAACTCAGCAAAGTGACTTCTTTTTACTAGTGAGAAAAAACCCTAGACTAACTGCATGCAGGTTTTTCTGCGTGCAACAGATGCTCTTTAACATCGATCACTCCTGTACTTCCATAAACCCTAACAAATAACAAAACCATATGTAGTGCAGAATGAGAGAGAAATAAACAGGCTGCACCTACAGCTCTAATATAATAGCTTAACATGTGAAGTAAAGGCCAAGTACTGGGCAAGAATATTTGTTTAATTTTATCATAGATGTGACTTCAGTAGAGTTTAGTTAAAGAAATATACTGCTTCAGGAGATACTTCGGCATGGGGAGGAAATCAAACATTTCTCCTTATTCAGAACTAAAGCAATACTGTGTATATTAAATCAGTCCTGGTGCTCACGAAATGGCAGTGCAAAAACTTCATACAACTGTGATTCTGATCTGTTTCTAATCAACCTATATTAAAATATGAGCTGTTTTTATTTAAGTAGGTCCATCAATGGGTTTGGCAAATTACTGCCATCTGATGGAGCAGTCTGTAAAATTATTCTGCACAACTTCCATCAATTGGATGCCATCAGTTTAGGCTTAAATAGGGACTGGGAGTGGCTGGGTCATTACACCAATTGAATCTATTTCCCCATGTTAAGTATCCTCACACCTTGTCAACCGTCTGATATGGGCCATCTTGAATATCACTACAACGGTGTGGTTTTTTTTCTCCTTCTGATAATAGCTCATAATAATTAAATAGCCTCTTTGAATTGGTATGGCAACTTCCATCTACTGTCTGTTCCATTCTATGCATCCGATGAAATGGACTGTAGCCTACGAAAGCTTATGCTTAAATACATTTGTTAGTCTCTGAGGTGCCACAAGTACTCCTGTTCTTTTTGCGGATACAGACTAACACGGCTGCTATTCTGAAACCTCTGCACAACTAGTTTATACCCCCCTCCAACGGACCCCACACTCGCTCAGCTCTCTGCCCCTCCCCCCTCCAACGGACCACGCACTCGCTCAGCTCTCTTCCCCCCTCAGGTAAGAATTGAAAAATTTTAAAATCTCACCCCCCTCCCCCCACTCCAATGCCCCCCCCACTCGCTCAGCTCTCTCCCCCTCCCCCCTCCAAGGGCCCCCCACTCGCTCAGCTCTCTCCCCCCTCTCCCCTCCAACGGCCCCCCCACTCGCTCAGCTCTCTCCCCCCTCAGGTAAGAATCAATTTTTTTAAATCTCCCCCTCTCCCCCCGCCAACGGACCACGCACTCGCTCAGCTCTCTCCCCCCTCAGGTAAGAATTGAAAATTTTTAAAATCTCCCCCCCCTCCCCCCACTCCAACGCCCCCCCCACTCGCTCAGCTCTCTCCCCCTCCCCCCTCCAAGGGCCCCCCACTCGCTCAGCTCTCTCCCCCCTCCAACAGCCCCCCCACTCACTCAGCTCTCTCCCCTCTCCGCCCTCCAACAGACCCCTCACTCGCTCAGCTCTCTCCCCCCTCCCCCCCTCCGACGGACCCGAGCAACGCCGGGTATTTTTGCTAGTTGTGGATATAAAAGAATTTCAGAGTTTAGTTTATAAAAGAGTTTAGTTAGGTTAGTCCTGTAATTTTTGTTTGTGATCTTGTGATATATCTTTGTTGCTTTTTTTCAAATTCCAAAATCACGTCGGTGCTTTTGAAAATCCCACCACAAATACTGGAAATTTTGCCCTTAACCTTTCCATAGATATCTCAAGTCCTAAAATGATATATTCTAGAATCTGACATGTATTATGTTCAGTGTCTGCCTTTCTACCAGATAAGCTATCATATGAAAGAGTTTGGCTTAAGATAGATTTAGGTTCTTATTTGGTCATTTCATTCCCATCAGTCAAGAACATGATAGAACAATGGAAGAACAATGTGTCATTGTAACTCCATAAATATTACCATTCAATCATTGTTACCAACACTTACATTCATTAAGATACCATATCACCTATTACGGATCTTTACTTACAGAGCTACAGTGATTAATGCATCTAACAACCTCCTGCCTTGGAAGTACATTTAATGTAATGCTCTTGATCTCTCTAACCTTTTCTTGGATTTGACGTGTTTATTTTCATTGAATTAATTTTCTAAAAAAGGGCAAGGTAATGCTTACTTATACTCAGACAGCTAACCTCTTTCTTCATGGAATGGATGATTAGTTTTGCTTTCCAAGAAAATGACTTGAATATATCAAACATCCTAAGATATTGTGTAGGCATTATGACTACAAAAAATGGCACAGTAAATTGTTCATACTGGAGTATAGCAGCTACAGTATAATTAGTGCTACTTTTAGTGATCCGTATATCTTCATTAGTACATAGTATTCTCTCATTCATAATTCTCTTCATGATGACTCATAAAATGAACAGTGTGTACTCATTTCGTGCCAAAACTCATTTTGCTTTTCAATCACCCAAACCCATCTGCATGTCCTTTGTATGACTAGAGTATATATTTTCATTCAAATGAACTTACAGCTTGCTTAGGACGTTATCCCAAATTCTTTTCCTTAAGACCTCTTTAGATAAATGCAAATACTTTAGTTTCTTATTCTAAAGTTCTTTCTGGAATGGGAAATTTTTTTCTAAGAAAGACTTACATAATTTTTTTTATAGTTCAGAAAGCCTACAACAATGTATAGTTTAATGTCCAAAGCTGAATGTAGTTTAAAGACCAGACATGGTGTTTCCATTTGCAGGGTGGTAAGCTTTTCTAGTAATCTCTTCCAAAGATCCAGCAGAAATCAGAATAAAATGAGCTCTGAATTTGACCTCTAAAAGACTTTGCACATTGCTGTTGTTATGATACATTCAATTTTCTAAATTGTCTGCCTTGTTTTTTGGTGAAATTATCTCCCCCTAAATCCACCACATGTTCATTACATATATTCACTACAACAGTGTGAATATATCTGTTGCTGTAGTCCTCACATCAGGGCCGGTGTAACCACTAGGCAAACTAGGCGGCTGCCTACGGTGCCAAGATTGGGGGCACCAAAAAGTGCTCGGGCCAGGGTGGCGGTTGAACTCCATGTTCTGCTTGGGGGGGGGGGGGCGGAGCACAAGGGCTCCGTGCCTGACTCCCGCTGGGGAGGGAGGGCACGAGGGCTTCGTGCCCATGTCCCTGCGGTGGAGTGGGAGGGGGCGCAAGGTGGAAGTTTCCCCTAGGGCGCCAAATATCCTTGGACCGGCCTTGCCTTACATGCCATTTTCCAGCGACTCTTGTCTTCCCTTTCAAGAGTACTATACTTCGGTACCATGTCTTTGAGAAAAGTTTGTAGAATGAAGTGGTTTTAGTTAATCTGCCAAAAAGCAATATAGAATTTTTCTGCCACTTAATTAGTATACTTACTATTTGTTCCTTTTATCGTTTTGACCAAAAGACCCTTTAGAACATGTGTGATCCCTTCATATTTTTTTTAAATTAAAAATGGCTGCAATACTTGTAATTTCTGTAAATGTGATTAACATCAAGACAGGCACTTTTGGTGAGTCCAGAAAGCACTTAATGGGCCATGACCACTGGAAGAGCACTCAGGAGGAATACCATGTGCATATTCATTTTTTATTTACTCTGTGCCTCCTAACGTGCAATTTTAGGTGCCTGATTAGCAAAGAACTTAAGCATGTGGCATGCTTAGTTGTATTTACATCCTCAAGTCCAACCCTAGTTAATAACTTTTAAGCATTTGGTTAAATGCCATGGAAGTAGAGAATCAGAGAGGTAGCCGTGCTAGTCTGGAATAGCAGAGGTAACAAAGAGTCCTGTGGCACCTTAAAGACTAACTAAAGTATTGAAGCATAAGCTTTCGTGGGCTAATACCCACTTCATCAGATGCAAGCAGTGGAAGTGTCCAGGGGCAGGTATAGATAAGTAGGCATGAACAAGGTAGGAGGTAACAAGGTTAGTCCAATCAGCCTGAACCAGCCTGTTATCTCAAATCAGGGAGGGTGAGGTATTCCTTTAGCAGCTGAATTGGAGGTGTGAACTCGGAGAGAGGAGTTTTTGTAATTATCAAGCCATTCAAGATCTTTGTTCAATCCCAGATTGATTGTGTCAAATTTGCAAATGAATTGCAGCTCTGCAGTTTCTCTTTGCAGTCTGGTCTTGAAGTTTTTTTGCTGCAACATGGTGACTTTTAAATCTGTAATTGTGTGTCCAGGCAGGTTGAAGTGTTCTCCTACAGGTTTTTGTATATTGCCATTCCTGATATCTGATTTGTGTCCATTTATCCTTCTTCGTAGGGACTGTCCAGTTTGGCCGATGTACATAGCAGAGGGACATTGGTGGCATATAATGGCATATATGACATTGGTAGATGTGCAAGTGAATGAACCATATCTGCTCTGGTAAATCAGGGCTCTGGTGCCGACATCTCTAAATAGCAATGGAAGAAGCAACAGAAAGGAGCCAAAGGGCCAGGAATACTCTATGGTTAAGCTTACTGAATTCTCTGCACATGATCCCTGAAAGACCAGAGATTTGGGAAGCCAAATCCTCCTAAATCCCAGGGATAAAAGCTCTGAGTTGCATTAACTCTCTCCCAAGTTTCTTTGTAGAAATCCTGGCCAGGGGAGAGATATAGCAGAGCATGGTCAGTACCCTGTTCCAGCCTCACCTCTCAAATTCCACAGAGCCCCTGGGGAAATGATGGAGAAGGGAATACAGTGCCATGGTTGCATTCTCATTCAACTCCCCATTCACCAAGACATGAGAGGCAATCCTTAGTGGTTTTCTTTGCAAGTTCTAGCTGTTGAAGGGCACTCATTCCCTGAGGGCTCAAAAGCCTTTGCCAATAACCAACGGAAGGTGGAACTGACTGGTAGCTAGTCTAGCTCAAACTGCTAAAATATGTTTACTATGATATTTTTAATACGAGGGGAGTGTGTGTCTGTAGATATAAATTCATTTATACTAGAAATATTAACTGGAACTAGAAAGCCTTACTAAGCCCACAATACAACATGGAAGGCTGAACCGGAACCACAGTTAATTGCTTTAGCAGCCAAAAAAGAACTGGCTGGAGCAGCCAAAGGCCTGGCCTTAACACCCTGATCAGATCTGTGAGGGATCATGCATGTGGCTTCAAGGCAGACATGCCAAACCCATGAAAAAATGCAGAAATTTGGCTTGTTTTTGGCCTAACTGGCTTGTGAGTTGTTTATTGTCTAGATTTGGGCTGGTAGCTTGTTGAACCATGTTACTACTTCTTCTTTTTTTAATTTTGATTGGGTCAGGGGTGCCCAACACAGTCCCAGACTACACGCCGGGGGAATTTAGTCACAAAGAGTGTTGGGGCTCTTAGGGATTGGCTTGTTTTGGCCTTGTTTTGAAATGGGATTAGCTTGATTTTTGGCTTTTTGTGAAAGTTGGGGTGGTTATTTACCACATGAGAATTGGCAACTGTGCAAAGGCCACTGCTTTCCATAGGTTTCTGACTCAGTGATGAGGTAGCACGTGTCTCTACTGTGTGGTTATAACCAGACAATGCTCCAAAAGATCTGAATAACGCTATTTTATACTGAATGTCAAAATAATTTGCTGATCTATTTGGTCAGACTGATAATACAAATATTACAATTAATGTTATTGTTTAGAACTGAAACAATTGTAAATGATCCTATGGGTTGTGTCTGTGTCCCACTGATAAACAATATGATTTGTAACAGTTTGAAAGATGGGCATTGATCTGGCTTTTAGACTTTGGTACATATCCTTGACTCTCTGTCAGCCAAACTGTCTGACCATAACAAATGTCCTAAAGCCAACTACATATGATTACCTTTTGAGAGCTCTATTGTTTGATTCACATGGCATTTACTCTAAAAGGGATATACAGTGTTACGCTAGTCTTGCCTAATTTAATTCTTTGTTCTAATGACATGCAATTTACAATGGGGAAAAAAAAGACAAGCAATATGATATACATCTGGAGAAAAGAAATGTATATGGCTTTAGCAGTATAAATATACAAAATAGAAGCCAATTCCCTAGTAACATATTCAAGAAGAACAGAGCAAGAAGAGTACCCAGAAGCCACCTACTACAGGACAGGCTGAACAAAGACAAAAACAGCACACCATTAGCCGTCACCTTCAGCCCCCAACTTAAGCCTATCCAACGCATCATCAAAGACCTACAACCTATCCTGAAAGATGATCCCACACTCTCACAGATCTTGGGAGACAGACCAGTCCTCGCTTACAGACAGCCCCCCAACCTGAAACAAATACTCACCAGCAACCGCACACCACACAACAAAAACACTAACCCAGGTACCTATCCTTGTAACAAAGCCTGATGCCAACTCTGTCCTCATATCCATTCAACTGACACCATCATAGGACCTAATCACATCAGCCACACCATCAGAGGCTCATTCACCTGCACATTGACCAATGTGATATATGCCATCATGTGCCAGCAATGCCCCTCTGCTATGTACATTGGCCAAACTGGCCAGTCTCTATGCAAAAGAATAAATGGACACAAATCTGACATGAAGAATCATAACATTCAAAAACCGGTAGGAGAACACTACAGTCTTCCTGGCCATTCCATTAAAGACTTGATGGTGTCAGTTTTGAAACAGAAAACCTTCCAAAACAGACTCCAACAAGAGACTGAGGAACTCTAATTAATTTTCAAATTGGACACAATAAACCAAGGGCTTAACAGAACTTGTGAATGGTTCTCTCATTACACTAATTGATTGCATTTCCCTTGTTAATTTACCTTCAATGTAAATTTACCTTCAGGTGTTAAATCCTGCCTCACAGAAATCCATTTCAAAAGGTATTTTCTTCTATTGATAATGGCCCATCTAAATTTAACAGCCTCTTAGAATTGGTATGCTAATGTACAACCTTTTTTTTTCTTTCTTTCTGTGTGTATAAATGCATCTTACTTCTGTTCCATTCTATGCATCCAATGAAATGGGCTATAGCCCACGAAAGCTTATGCTGAAATAAACTAGTTAGTCTCTAAGTTGCTACAAGTATTCCTCGCTTTCTCCATAGTAACATAATAATTCTCCAGAATAAAGGAACTATGATTCTTTGATATGTCTGGTTATGCCTTTAATAATTTGCATTATATACTGTTTCTTTCAGCCAATAATATTTAAGGCCTGGATGCACAAAAGGAGATAGGTGCCAAGAAAATCACTGTGGTTCACAGAGTCTGAGCTAGGAGTCTAACCTGTTATAAATGAGGGGAAAAAGACTGGCACCCTAGACTGCAGTTCACAAAACCCAGCATGCTACACAGGGAGCACCTAAGCTTGCCAAAAGGGAGACGCTGACGAGTGGGGAGTGTGCAAAATTGTTAAATAATTACATGATATTCAATAATTTAGTCTTTTGGGCCAGAGTGTGAGAGAGTGAGTGAGAGCTGCAGCAGAATGATTGTATCACCTGGTTGTTAGCACATTCACCCAGGATGTGGGAAACCCAAGAGCCAGTCTCTGCTCCAATGACTCTTCAGTTATTTAGCCACAGTGCGACAGCTTCAACAGGAGAGACAGAAGAAGCCCCACATCAGAAGATCCCTTAGTTCAGTGATAAGAGCACTCATCTGAGAGATGGTAGATCCCTGTTCAAGTCCCTTCTCCTCCCCTCATGTGGAAGGAAGGGACTTGAATGGGGGTAGAGGGCTCATCTCACCCACTGTGTGATAAATTATAGGATAAGTCTCTCCCCTCCCCAACCCCCGGCTTCCTGCTTAAACAGCATAGATGTCTAACTCCAAAGAGGATTCCCAGCAGTGGATTGGTAGCAACAATACATGCCTTGCTTCAGCCTGGACTTTGGTGTCTGTTTCTGTGAGAGACAGGGATTAGCACACCCGCCTCATCCCAGTTTAGGGGCTACCTCATGGCCAGTTTAGGGGCTACCTCTTGGTGTGCTGACTTTCGCGAATTGCAGTCTAAGGTGCCTGTCTCTACCCACTGATTGTATAAGGAGCCTAGGTGCATAATCAGGCATTGTAAATCAGAGTGATTTTCTAGGTGCCTAAAGGTAGATGTGATGATGCTCAGCATTACAATACCTACCTCCTTTTGTGCATCAGGCCTTTATAAACAACTATTAAAGGCCTATATCAACATTGCATGTAGCAGACCCTTTTTACAAAGTGGTAAACTGAGGCACAGCAGTTGGGACGTGCTCAAAATCATAGCAATGGTTTTAGGAATGGAACCCAGGAGTTCTAACTACCAGCTGTTTGCTCTAAATGCTAGATCACCCTGCCTCCCACTAAACCACACTGTATCCCACGAGAGCCATACTCCTGTATAATTTTGTGCTAAAATTATGTTTCATTTCCATTAAGCTATACCATGTGTTGACATTTGTTATGCCAGGTACCTCAGACTCAAGTATATGTTCCAGAGGTTTCATTTTTACTAAACTACTATGTAAATTACTATTCACATATTCATATTTAAAGCAACCTATTTTTGTGCTGAATTTCTATGGTACTCTACAAAACATCATAAATATGACCATACGCTACACTGTGTGCATTTTAAATGTCTCTTTTCTTTCCTGGTGATTTGTTTCATTAGTGACATTCTGCAAACAGGAAATCGGTTCAGTGAACAGGGATTTATATTACAAAAGAAGTACTCACTTAGGAAGTACTTTTAATACTTTGTTCATTGAAAAAAATGCTAACCTCCAGACTTTTCTGACTTTAATGCTCTGGTGTTTCAGTTTGGATTTAACTGCAAATGAAAGACTGAAAAGCCATATAATCCATCGATCTCATATTTGCCGAAGCACACATTTCATGGTACATCAACATTTTTCATTTCTTTGATTTTTATTCCTCCCCTAATTATGTCAGCTATGTTACCTCTAGGCATGATGCATTTAATTCTGTTGTCTGTTCTGCTCTGCTATTCCGTTAACTAACTAAATGTCTATTCTTCTTTAATATTTATTTAGTTTTTTAAAAAGAGACCAGGGCTCAAATGTCTGAATTTTGGTTTTAACCTCCTCCCCTTTTCAGGGCAGAGGAATTATCATGATGTGAATGTTGAAAGTGGTCTTCTACTATAAGAAGTGACTGTAAAAAATGTGATCTTCTCCCTTCTCCTTTTGTGTGTACAGAATCCTAATGCTTAGGTTTATTTTGACAAAAAATAAGCTTTTGCTACGTTTTTACTTTTGTTAGCACACAAGCGTCAGTACTGTGGAAGGAGACTTTTACAGGGTGATTGGCCCCTTTTAAGGTGAGATCAGGCCAACCACACCTGTGCTATTACTAATTAACTGCTTCCCAGTCTGAGTGTGTGAGACTAAAGAGAGTCAGGTGATAGATTTATGGACACTTGGACCTTATAAAAGAACTGAGAGTAAGATCACTCTAGTTGGAACCACAGGGAGCAAGCAAGCTGGTTCCTGGGGAAGGTCCTGAGCAAGGAAAATGGTACACCAGAGACCCAGCCTGAGGACCCAGGGTTCTGTACCAGAGCCAGGAAGGACATGATGTGAACATACCATAAAGGGGCTGTGACATTATTGACGTAAGCTATGACAGTATAAGTCATTGTTGTAACAGCTGTTATATATTTGCAGCAAATCTATATATATAAAAAAGTCAAATGGTGTATGCGTGTATGTATGTGTGTATGTATGTGCACTTACTCCTTCCACACCGTTTGAGCTAGAGACTTGAAATTTGGTCCAGTTATAGGTCTTAGGTCCTAATCAGGGTAAGAGTCGAAAATTTTTCAAATCTCACCTCTGACGCCCCCCAGGGGTGAAATTATTTAAAGGCCAATCACATCAGCTGGGCAGCTGCTGTTCTCTGTGACATAGTTATGATGTCATAATACCCCCTCTAATGGACCCTGCATTCGCTCAGCTCTCTGCCCCCTTCCCCCTCCAATGGACTCCGCACTCGCTCAGCTCTCTGCCCCCTCCCCACCTCCGACGGACCTGAGTTGGGTTTGGTCGGAGGGTAAGTGAGGTAGGGGTGTCGGGTTTGGTTGGGGGGTGAGGTGGGGGTGTCGGGTTTGGTCGGGGGGTGAGTGAGCCGGGGGTGTCAGGTTTGGTCTGGGGGGGTGGGAAGGTGTCTGGGTTGGTGAGGTGTGGGTGTTGGGGTTGGTCAGGGGGTGTTGGGTTTGCTGGGGGGGGTAAGGTGGGAGGGTTGGGTTTGGTTGGGGGCGTGAGGAGGGGGGTTGGGTTTGGTCGAGGTGTAAGTGAGGTGTGGGTGTTGGTCAGGGGGTGTTGGTAGGGGGTGACGTGGGGGTGTTGGGTTTGGGTGGGGGGGTGAGGTGGGGGTGTCAGGTTTGCTCTCTGCCCCCTCCACCCTCCAACGGACCCCGCACTTGCTCAGCTCTCTGCCCCCTCCCCACCTCCGATGGACCCGAGCAACGCCGGGTATTTTCGCTAGTATTGTATAAAGGTTGTTGTGTAAGATGTCTATGGAAAGGTTATGATTTACTGGGCATGATTACATTGTCTGTCTGTGTGTGTATCATTTTCATAATTAAAGTTATTGGCTATGTACTTGTATATCAATGTGTTGATTCTGAAGTAGCCTCAGTAAAGCATTTGGTCAGCTTCTTGAGAAAGGAATGTGCAAACGAAGTGCCCAGTCAAGAAACACTTAACTAACAATGGCTCTTGAAAGACTCCAATCCACATAAGTAGTCTTCCTGGGAACATTCAAGGTAGCATGTCCAGTGGTTCTCAGACTTCTGTGTTCCACAACCCATTTTTCCTATTCTGCATCCTGTTGTGGCCGGAGGGATATGTCCACCAAGCTGCCACCGAATTGAACTCTTCCACTATTGGCGGCATATCAGCGGACACGCGGCATTCCTCTCTGTGTCCGCCAAAATGCCGCTGACACCGGAAGCTTTCACTTTGGTGACATTTCAGCGGACACAATCCCACGTTTGGAGCTTCTGCTGAAATGCCGCTGAAGGCACCGGCAGCTTGTGACCTCTCTGGAATCACCCCCATTGGCACAAGCCCAACAGATTTTCAGAATCCATCATTTGCTGATGCTCAAACAGGACAGAACCCAGTTTAACATTGAGATCCCAGGGTAGAAGCAAGTAAAAACATTTTTGTTGTTGTTAAATTGAGTAAATTGGACCTAGAAATCATGTAAATATGGAATACAAATAATGTCAATACATACATTTTTTCAGTGATTTTTTTTAAGTTTAGTTCTCTTGTCAAAAGGATGACTTCAGACCACTAAGTGTTTGAATAAATTAGTTTCAGAGTAGTCTATATCCGTAAAAAGAACAGGAGTACTTGTGGCACCTTAGATACTAACAAATTTATTTCACCATAAGCTTTCGTAGGCTATAGCCCACTTCATCGGATGGCCAGACCAGACAGTCACTACGCAAAAGAATAAACGGACACAAATCTGACATCAGAAATCATAACATTCAAAAACCAATAGAGAATACTTCAATCTCCCTGGTCACTCAGTAACAGACCTGAAGATGACAATTTTAAAACAGAAAAGCTTCAAAAACAGACTCCAACAAGAAGCTACTGAACTGGAAATTATTTGCAAAATGGACTCTATTAAATTAGGGTTAAACAGAGACTGGGAATGGCTGGGTCATTATACTATTTGAATCTATTTCCATATGTTAAGTATCCTCACACCTTCTTGTCAATAGTCTGATATGGACCATCTTGATCATCCCTACAAAAGGGTTTTTTTTTTCTCCTGCTGCTAATAGCCCATCTAAATTAAATAGTCTCTTAGAATTGGTATGGCAACTTCCACATTTACATATTTTCTCTGTGTGTATCTATCTATCTATCTATCTATCTATCTATCTATCTATCTATCTATCTATCTATCTATCTATCTATCTATCTAACCTACTGTGTGTTCCATTCTATGCATCCAATGAAGTGGTCTGCTATTTTTTCCACAGTCCAGGCTCTGAAAAATATCTTTGGTTGTGTAACTGCCAGTCATCCAGCATAGATTTCTATTTGCAAATTTAATTTGCCCTGAATAGTTATATTGAAAGCCACCACTCACTGCTATTGTATTTAGATCTGCATTAGACATAAAGTAGACAAGACAGACTTTGCAGAGAACAAGCTCCTGTGAGTATAGGAGACATTTTGTGATTCTAAAATCAGTTCTCAATAAAACACCTCCATTTCGCCAACCTATTTATTTGGGAATAAGAGAAATACACAATTTTTGTTCTGTCTTTGTACAGCGCCTAGCACTATGGGGTACTGATACATGACTAGGCTTCAATGCATTACTGTAATACAAATAAATAATGTTTCCTCAGGTTGAGCATTTCCGTCTCTTATTATTACAATAGTTACAGCTAACACAGATCAAAGAGACCACTCAGTTGCTGAACTGTCCAACTGCTGTACACATTGTACAGCGGTATAAAAATTACAGAAATTGATTCTTCAATGGCATATTTTAAAATGAATTACCCAGGCTACTAAACTTATTTGTATATAAATTGCCTCCATCTATTTATTAATATTGTAAGCTCTTGTTACTAGTTCTGTGGTTTAGTTGGAGTGGGTCAAGAACAATAGAAGTAGCCACGCCTGAAGTCCAGCTATCCTGGAATTTTTTCAAGTGGATTTAATGTGATTTCCCAAAGAGATTTGTCACCCATTGGGTTTGGAAAAACAGATAGAAAATGAAAAAAATAAGAAAAGTTGATTTTAAAATGTACCTAGTATTATGCTAGCATGCATGTAAAAAAGTTATATCCTAGGAAACTTCTTTTGAAAGATTCAGATCATGCACAGTCCTTGTGCAGTGGGGAGAGCATAACAAGTCTTCCCACCATTCTTGTGCTTACGTCATGCAACAGCTTGCTAAATCACTGTCCCTACACATTTGGGGAGCTGCAGGAATTGTATCCTTCATGCACGCTCAGTAAGACTACAACTTTGGCATGTAATTGTTACTGAAAATCACGGCAGAGGTGAAGGAAAAACATGAGAAATCATGGAAAGGTCACCCAATAATGTAATTTTTGCTACATCAACATACACAAGAGTATAGTGGGGTTGCTGAAAGGTGAGGGAGTTTTGGAGAGTGAGCCAGCCCCTCACTCACCCTGCAGCGGTGGATGCCATCCCATGGGGCTGGGCCCAATCTCCCGTCCCAGGCTTTGCAACCTGGTGCATGGGGTTGTAGCACCACTCAGGTATCCAGAAAGGCAGACAGCCAAACCTGACTGGTGCAGCAATGCCATGCACCGGTCACCATGCCATTCAGTTTGGGGGATCTAAGCTAATGTGTTTTGACAGCCATTTCCAAGATTTCATGGACTTAATTCAGATTCACAGTTTCCATGACCTCTGCGACAAAATCGTAGCTCTAACCATCAGTGATGCAAATTGCCTCGAAGGGGGCAGAACCAAGACTCCACTCCTTGCCCCTGCATTGGCCCATAGAGTTAACCTGGGATAGTGCATATTCCATACTCCGACTTGCCATAAGGAACCCAGGAAGGGTATGTGCCTTTTAAACAATAATTGCTATTCCTGGGGAGAGTGACCGACTCCACTGTGTTGTCAACAGAGGCTATAATTGACAAAATCTGGTTCTAATATAGTAAGAAGATTTCATTCAATCATTTCATGCTTCAGTTTGTTCTTTCACTCTTAATCATTAACAAACTGAGTTTTTTTATCATTCAGAAAATATCATTGACCTTTTTCAATGTGCAGGTGGGATTACATTGCTGCTGGTATTAGTTTGCAGTTTAAGCAGACACTCAGATACTGTGATGATGAGGGCTGAATAAGAACATGAACAGAATAGGAAAAGAAGAAAAAAATATTCATAGCACAGGTAGCAATTATATTAAGTTACATAATGTGCTTGTGTGTTGAATAATGAAATAACTCATTTTATGTATTTGTCCCTGTAAGAGTGGGGTACCCCAGCCTCTGTGCTCTTGAGTACAAAGACTGGGACTCTTTTTTTAGCCAAACCACTTAACTTTAGCTGCTTCCCAGCCAAGTTAATTCTCTACCTCCCAAGACTTCCCCCCTTTACCAGTGGGGTTCTTGGGGTACCACGGCTGCCACAATCCGGGTGTACTTCCAAAACCTTGGAGGGCCCCCCCGGACTTCCCCACCCTCCGTCTCTCTACCTGACAGCCGGACCCTTAGAGGCTGTTCCCTTCCCCCTCCCCCGTCTAACCTGACGGTAGCGAGAGACAGTCTCCACACTCCAGCTATACACTTAGCTGTCCTGATACCTATTCCCCTCCCTTCCCTCTTCCTAGTTTGAAAGCAGAGAAAACCTTAAGGGAAATAGACCAGACATTTTTTATAACTAACAAGATTTAATAAAGAAAGAGAATAAAACAGAGATACAGTACACTTCACAATCTGGGATTCCCTAACTCCCCTCTAAAAAGGACCGAGGCACCCCAAATAGGCACAGGCTTATAATATCAAAAGATCACTTACAATCCGCTAAGTAGAAATATAAGAGTAGAGTCATCTTAATAGCCCAAAGATGCTCCGAGACCCTTTTCCAGCTACATGGCAAGCAAAACGAAACTGAACTAAAAACTCCTCCCTCCCTCTCTCATGGCAGGGAGCTCTTACGTTACTTGTTCTCAGCTAACATTAACCCTCTCCAGCCCTTTACACTTATGACAGTCCCATAGAGAATTTCCATTGAAATTCAGTGGGATTTGAGCACTGCACTCAGGCTCCATTCAAAATCCCAACCATAGTCTGAGGAGATAGGCCTCAGTTGTCCTTTTTAGATGATGGCCCATACCTTCGTAAGAACGTAAGAATGTCCCTACTGGGTTAGACCAAAGATCCATCTAGCCCAGTATCCTGTCTTCTGACAGTGGCCAAAGCTATGTGGTTCAGAGGGAATGAACAGAACAGGTGATCACAGTACACTGTGAACCTGTGTGAAGAAATACTTCCTTTTGTTTGTTTTAAACCTGTTGCCTATTAATTTCAATTGATGACTCTCTAGTTCCTGTGTCATGAGGAGTAAACAACACTTCCTTATTTACTTTCTCTACACCAGCCATGATTTATTAATCTCTCTTCATATGAAAGCTGTTCTATACCCTTAATCATTTTTATTATCCTTTTCTGAACTTTTTCCAATTCCAGTATTCAAGATGTGGGTGTACCATGAATTTATGTAGAGGCAATATCGTATTTTTCTGTCTTATTATTTCTTTCTTTCTTAATGGTTCCCAACATTCTGTTAGCTTTTCTGACTGCCGCTGCACATTGACTGGATGTTTTCAGAGAACTATCCACAATGACGCCAAGATCTCTCTCTTGAGTTGTAACAGCTAATTTAGATCCCATAAATGTGTGTATAGTTGGGATTGTTTTCCATTGTGCATTACCTTGCATTTATAAACATACAATTTCTGCCATTTTGTTCCCCAGTACCCAGTTTTGGGAGATCCCTTTGTAACTCTTTGCAATCTGCTTTGGCCTTAACTGTCTTGAGTTATCATCTGTTTACCCCCTTTTTCAGATCATTTATGAATATGTTGAATAGGACTGGTCCCAGTACAGACTCTTGGGGGACAACACCATTTACCTCTCTCCATTCTGAAAACTGACCATTTATTCCTAACCTGTGTTTCCTATCTTTTAATCAGTTACTGATCCACAAGAGAACCTTCCATCTAATGCTAGGATAGATTACTTAGCTTAAATGCCTTCGGTGAGGGACCTTGTCAAAGTCTTTCTCTAAATCTAAGTACACTGTATCCATTGGATTCCCCTTGTCCACATGCTTGTTGACCCCCATTAAAGAATTCTAGTAGATTGGTGAGGCATGATTTCCCTTTACAAAAAGTATGTTGACTCTTTCTAAACAAATTATTTTCATCTATGTCTGACAATTTTGTTCTTTACTGTAGTTTCAACCAGTATTCCCGGTACTGAAGTCAGGCTTACCAGTCTGTAATTGCCGGGATAACCTGTGGAGACCTTTTTAAAATTTGGCACCATATTAGCACAAATATCCAGTCATTTGACACAGAAGCTGACTTAAATGATAGGTTACAAACCACAGTTAGTAGCTGTAATTTCACATTCAAGTTCCTTCAGAACTCTTGGGTGAATACCATTTGGTCCTGGTGACTTATTACTGTTTGTTTTATCAATTTCTTCCAAAACCTCCTTTAGTGACACTTCAGTCTGTGACAGTTCCTCAGATTTGTCACCTACAAAGGATGGCTCAGGTTTGGGAATCTCCCTCACATCCGCAGCTGTGACAACTGATGCAATGAATTCATTTAGTTTCTCTGCAATGGTCTTGTCATCTTTGAGTGCTCCTTTAGCATCTCGATCGTCCAGTGGCCCCATTGGTTGTTTAGCAGGATTCCTGCTTCTGATGTATTTAAAAAAACTTTGAAGTAGTATCATTTTACCTCCTTCCGGTGTACAATAGATGCTCCTTGTCATGGGCAGCCTACTCATCTCTGCCCCTTCCCTTCCCTTTTGGAATAACTATTTCAGGTGTAAGAACTGCAGCTGTAGCTCTGCCACTATACAAAGGTTTCAGGAAAGAAGTTCTTTGCAGCATATTTTAGTTGACCATGTGCGACTGGGGTCAGCAACAGTCTAAACAGCAGTTATCTCATTGTGAATTTGGAATATGTTCATCTTTTGTAATCTGGTGTTAAATACCTCATTTCCTGCATTTCAGTCCCCCAAATTCTGATATCAGGAAGTGCCAAAGGATCACTCTACTAGCAAAAGATCACTCTACTGATTAGACAACTCTTTCCTCTCTAAGAATATCTCTAACATATCTCTCAACATGCATCATGAATGGACCCTGCCCATGGACTATAATGAGTGTTCATCTTCATGCTTTGAAATTTCTTATCTCACTTTTGCAGTACAAAGTAAGTGACATCAAGCTGACTGCAGTAACTACACAATGATTGCAATACATCACTTCAGTAATAGTGACTGGATTGTAGAGTTCTGTTCTTTTCTCTTATCAGCTAAGGTTTCAACACACTCAACATGCTATTCAATATGCTGCCTGGACTTTCCTTGATATCAGATGGAGGGGTAGTCTATATATTACAGACCCGTAAGAGAGCACATATAAATCTATAGTCTAGCACTGGACTAGAATCCTCTTGGATTCCTGTGTTCTAAACCTGGCTCTAGCACTGACCAACTCAGCCTTGAGCAAGCCACAAACCAATTTCTCTTGCCTTGAGCAAGAGGAGAGTGTGCTGTACCCTCTCCCTGTGGCTGAACAGTCCTTCAAAATCATTTAAAAAATGGATGGCAAGGCAGAAAGGGGAAGTCTGATTTATAATTCTCTATACATATTCTGTACAGTAACTTCTCATTTAAAGTCGTCCCAGTTAACGTTGTTTCGTTGTTACGTTGCTAATCAATTAGGGAACATGCTCATTTAAAAATGTGCAATGCTTCCTTCTAATGTCGTCAGCTGCCCAGCAGGCTATCAATTGCCGGCAGTTCAATTACAGTAGTTTTTCTGTGCCTTCCCCCACTGCAATATGCTGCTCCAGCCATCTGCCTTGGAGCTTCTCCCTGAGACTTCTGCTTGCTGGAGGGGGGAGGGAGGAGAAGAGGAGGAGGGCTAATGTCAGGTGTCTCTCTCCCCCCTGCTCCTGCACCCCTCTTACCCCATCTTCCATAGAGTAGAAGGGACACACCACGGAGGAAGCTGCTGCCTTAGGCAGCAGCTTCAGGCTTGCTGATCTAATTAACAAGGCAGTGTACTTCTGACCCCTCTTGATACCTAATTGAAAATACACATCTCTATATCTCTCAGGGTGTGTATTTCTGCCTCCCTCCTTTCCTGTTGCATTTAGAGTGTGAGAGTTAACCCTTGAGGCCTCAGCAAATTGCTAGTTCATTTAACACAGTGGTTTTCAAAATTTTGTATTGGTGACCCCTTTCAAATAGCAAGCCTCTGAGTGTGATCCCCCTTATAAATTAAAAACACTTTTAAATATATTAAAAATCACTATAAATGCTGGATGCAAAGCAGAGTTTGGGGTAGAGGCTGACAGCTCATGACCCCCCCTTCCCCCCCCCCCCCCCCCCGGTGTAATAACCTCATGATCCCATTAGGGGTCCTGAACCCCAGTTTGAGAACTCCTGATTTTTATATATATATATATATATAAGTATTTGGTCTGATGAAAAAAATTCCCTGGAACCTAACCCCACCTATTTACATTAATTCTTATAGGGAAATTGGATTCGGTTAACATCGTTTCGCTGTAAGTTGCATTTTTCAGGAACATAACTACAAGGTTAAGTGAGGAGTTCCTGTAATTGCTGGTTTGCTAAAACATTTTACCACAAATAATAAAAAAGGGGTTCTACTCATGTGAGAGGACACCCCTTAGAATGAAGAAAAATTCAGAGTATAAGATTAAGCTTTTGGTGTTGGGTCTGACGACTGGATAAAGGCCTGATGCTGTGAGAAAATCTGCAGTAGTGACTGCCTACACCCTTGCAAAAATTCACTTATGCAGAGTATATACTGCGTGCTTTGGATCTAATCTTGTAACCTTCAATCAAGCAAAGCTTCCTTTTCAAATCCCCTTGAAGACTGAAGATTGAGCCCTTTATATATATTTCTTTATTCTGCATATGAACACTACATCGGTTCACAATTTCAGGTATTTATAAACTTCCTATCAGCTTGGTAAGAGGGAAAGAATTTTGTCTCTCTCCATTCCCAAACTTGTTTTTTCTCCAAATATACAATTTGTACAGGAATCTTACTCATAACTTCTTAGCTGAGGAAAGCATAATAACAAATAAGTAATTTTCCTTTTTTGCAGTTGACCTTAGAAGTGGATGGTGTTACTATCAGAGAAGGCTTAGGGAAAAGGTATATCTTGCAGCTAGATCTAAAAATAATCAAGTTTGGCTTTGTCTGAAACTCTTGAATAGGACAGAACAGTCAGGTTTCTGCTCTGCCATTGTACATCCAGGGTCTATTAGACTGCCGTATCTCTATGTAAAGCAGTTATCTTGGAGGATTATGGATGAATAGTGTGCAGTCTCCAAGACAGTCAAGACCATATTCCCTAAGGGCTGTGTACAGGAGAATTTGTTATTGAATTTATTCCAGAAACAAATCCAGAGGCTGGAGAGACCAAGTCTTTATTGCTAAGTAGGTGGTCTGCTGCATGTTGTGAAATGCAGTTTTCATGGGGCAGTATATTAGTTGAAGTTGTCTAATTTGTAGGTGATGAAGACCTAAAATCATAGTGGAGGGTTTGAGAGAAGAGGCCTAATCTCATCCTGCTCAAAAGATGGAAGATTTCATGGAGCATCAAGATCTGACCAAGAAGGAGGGCTGTACAGGATCTCACATGTGAGGAGATTTATATGGAGAGGTGCTCATCATGATTCTCTGTGTGGGATTCATGAGGAATGAATGGAAACAAAAAAGTATTTCTTCATCCACTCCTGCATCCATGTCTCATCTAGGAGTCAGAGAACATTATTTATCACCAGTCTTGAAGGCTACGGAGAGATTCAGAAGCACAGTCTTCGGCGTTTGTTGTCTTTTGAGAGCCAGAAGCAGATCAGATCATTCATAAAAACTAGCAGGCCTGTCTCCATGCTATTTACATGGTCCGAAGACTAACTTTGGAGAGATCCTGGTTATTGAAGGTGGTCATTTGTTTACAGAAGTTTGGATACCATTTTCTTTTCACTGGATTTGTCCATAAATAGGAGGTTGGCAATGAAGAGGTAACTAGTGAGTTGCTCAGTAGATTTCTTCACTACTGACCAGCCGATTGCATTTTCAGGGTTATTTAGAAAGCAACCTAGTTATTCTTCACTTGGTTTTTCCAGTCATAAGAAGCAAAAGTCTGTTTAGTAGATGACTGGCTCAGTTTTCATGTAATTTTGTTTCTATCTGGATAGGTCTGATAATCCAGATAGAAACTGGATGAGGTTGGGGAAAAGATTCATTAGGCCTCCATTGTGGCTATGGCATACATTTGAAGATGGATCTTGTATTATTTTGGGAGTATGTGAGTTTTGCACATTATACCTTCTAACTTCATGCTTCAATTCACCTTCAATGTCAGTGAACCACTATGAACTGCTGTGGTGGTTCTGGCCAGTGCATCCGTGGTTTCAACAAACAGTGGGGTTATAGCATTGTATCAAATTGTCTGTTGTTTCATCTTGAGGCTGAATGTTTGCTTGCATCTGAACCATCTGGAAACATACTGGGAAATTTGTAGGAGAGTAAGGAGAGTGTTTTGTTTGGTTTATTCGAGAGGCAGGCTGGGGACAGACTAGTTTGGTTGGCTTACTCTGATGAACAGGTGGGAACCTGTAGCATATAGACTCTATAATAAGAGGGGGACAAAATGGTGAATCTGTCAACATTATCAAAGAAGAGAAATGTTAGGTAAACAATAAAACTTTTCCAAACATTTTAAAAGAAAAAATAATGGCGTGTTTGATTTTGGTCTGACTTTCCACAGTGTAATTCCACTGACTTTGGTGGTATCACTCATGTTTATATCAGCCCTTAAATCTCATCAACAACATTTAGGCCCAGATTCTGTAACTTTGTACATGAGTAAATTTGTACACATGAGTAAATCATTGAACTCAGTGGGACTGAATTTACATCAGTGAAAACATTTCACCCATGTCAATGTTTGTGGAATCGGTTCCATAGGGAGTTACAGTTTTGAATTTAAATTGGTCTTTTAAGATTTGGACAAAGTCTGAATCACTCAGGTGTCTTTAATTAGAGCATTTTTTTATTACCATGAATGTAATGACTTAATTCAAACAGAATCACAATATTTTCTGATTTTAGGTTATTTATTTAATGAAACCCGTAAAGGTACATTAGACAAGGTCTGTAGCACAAGGTGCTTACAATCTATTATAGGGAAGAAAGTTGAATGGATGAGACAACTCTTTCCAATGCAGGTAGCATGGTGGGATTGTTAATATTGCACACCAAATCAAGTGAGTTGACAATGCCAATGCCAATGGCATTGTCAATGCCAATGCCAATGGCATTGCCAATGACAATGGCATTGGCAATCACAATGACGGCAATGACAATGGCAATGGCAATGACAATTAAGGAGAGGGAGTGCATTTGGTTTATGACAGATTGGGAGGGTGGTCCAACTAGGAGTGGTTCTATAAAAGAAAATCTGGAGAATGGAAAGAAGAGAGAAAAGGAAAAGTTAGGAATGGCATACACAGAACAGAAGGAGTGAGGGGACATGTAAAATGAAAAGAAAGAAAAGTGGTTTCATTCCTGTTGTCTAAATCAGACTTTCAAATGATAAAGGTCAAGTCCTTCAGGTAATGTTGCTCTCCAAGGTCCTGAACACAGATAAAACCTGAGCTTAATAAGTTAAAACAGTTGTGACAGGAATACATTAGGCTATAATTAATCAGGCAGTCATTTAAATGAGAGAATTTTATCAGACCAACATAGTTTACGAAATTCAGCATTCCCTATTGACCAAATTGTCTGCAGGGGACTGAGAATATGCAGTTGGTGGTGATATTTTTTATTCGACTATGGCTCTTAAATTTTCACAGCTCATCTCCTGCCTATAGTCATCCCATGCTTTTCCATTATTAATTCTTGGTGTATGCTTATGTGTGAATATACATATGTGTGTGCACACATATATAATACACTGAAAAAAATAGATGAGCTTTTGCTAATATGACCTTTCCATTATCACATTCCTTGTGTATTGCATCTAATGTGTGACATGCTTCTACTTTACTGGTCAGACTGAGTTAATTCCTTCTTCTTCTGGACAGGCAGACTGAGGGGTGTTTCATTTGCTTGTCATGGTGAGATCAAGAAATCTATTGTTTATTATTATGGTTTCAATACCAGCTCAGCTGCCTGTGTCAGATATGTAGCTGTATATGTGTTTGACTAGCAGCATGGCTATGCTTTTTTTACTCATTTTTTCTAGAGATGAACATGTAAAACTTCCACCCATCCAACTCCCCCTGCTCCTCCTTGTCCACCTTGACCACCACTCCCAGGACCCTCCTCCCCTGACTGCCCCAAAACCTATCCACCCCCCGCCCTCCAACAGTTCCCCCCCCCCCGGCGACTCCCATGCTTATCCAAATGCTCCCTGTTCCCTGACAGTCGCCACCCTCAGAACCTCTGTCCCAACCAACCACGCCCTATTCCTTGTCCCCTAACTTCCTCTTGGCACCCCCGCCCCTTATTCAACCCTCCCCTCCCGGCCCTGGCCCCCTTACCAAGCCACTCAGAGCAGTATATCTGGAAGCTGTGCTGCCCCACAGGATCATGCAGCCCCACTGCCCAGAGTGCTGCCCGTACGATGGCATGGCTGCGGGAGAGGGGGAATATCAGGGGAGGCACCAAAGGCTAGCCTGCCTGGCTGGGAGCTCAGGGGCTGGGCAAGACAGTCCCGTGGGCCAAATGTGACCCACAGGCCACCTCTGATGTAACAGAAAAAACTGCCAGCATCCTACATTTCCATAAATGGCTGATTTAAACACAAATGTGAAATTATCAGGCTTTCTGTTGTTGTTGTCAATCTAAGGAGTAAAATATCTAATTCAGTCATTTTTTTATTATAGCCATTTTATAAAATTTGAGATTTAATGGATAATGTAGATGGCAATATTAATGGGCAACTATTAATGGGAAAAGATTACTATAATCAGTAAAATAATATAGATTAAATAAACACATTTGAAATACTGTGGTGTTCCAAGAAAAAGTCTGCCTTATATTTCAGTTGGCACATGCCAGCCCGGGAGGAATTCTTCAGACCTGCTTCTTTTGCTCAAAAAATCTGATTTTTTGCATAGTGGCTTGATATAGGTAAAATTTGGGGTAATTTTGGTATTTGAAAATGTCATGGATTGTCTTTGCTTTTTATAATGAAAACCAATGAAGATTCAAATGATAAATGGTTGCAGTTTCGGCTTACCTGTAGTAGTAGCTACTGAGTTGCTGGAACTTGAATATAAAGTTCTAGGCTGCCAATTCCCCAAATTGATCCCTGAATGTATCTTTGGGATTCTAGAGAGGAGAGACCATGCTGTGGAAAATGCTGACATGAGAAAAGAGCATGTGGAAGAACTTCTTTTGCATGTATCATCAGTTGTTGGCTGCGTGTATGTTCTCTCTCTGCAGGCTGCACTAGTTCTGGCCAGGTAGCCTGTACAGCAGGATTCAGTCAAACTGCCCAGTAAGACCACAGACTCCATTCAGTATCAAAGGTGCTCGGCCAGGTTTATTGTCTACAAAGCCCAGTCCTAATGCTGGTTCAATGGTTAAATATACACTAATGTGCATATGCTCGTTGCAATGGATTCAGCTCAGTAAATGGCAGGACTTTCCATTTTCCCCTGGGCCGGACAAAGACACCACGTCTCCCCCTTTGTAACTCCTCTTTTATACGTTGATACAAACAAGTTACTTATTGCCCCTCTATCCATCACCCTGCCATTCCTACCTTATCTTTAAGAGGAGCCAGTGTGTCCCCATATCATCCTAGAGGAGTGTGTTTACACCATATTTTGGTATTGGACTGTTCTGATACCAACTCTCTGGAATATGTTTACATGAGTATGTCATGCCAAGAAGTGCTCGTGTTTTTGCAATGATAGCCATGTTATTGCCGAGTTCAGACGGTGAAAATGCAAGCTGGCATGTTTTCTAAGAGGTCCTGACTTTTGCTAACTTTATTTTATATCCGCAAGACCTGACTTTAGTTCATGCTTCAGGCCTTATACTACTCCTTTATACCAGGCCTCATATCTCGGGCTCTCTCTTTCTACTACACTCCCCCACTTTTTGTCTTTTTATAGAGGGGATGTTTTACCCATTGTCCTTGAAAAAATACAGTGAATGGACTGAAGAGACTCTGTTATGGTCACCTTCCCTTATCATTCACACATTCATACCTCATCTGTCCCTTGGTCTACCCATTCCTTTGTACGACTGGTTGACAGATTTTATTTTCCAGTTGTGTTTAGTCCTTTATGGTGGGCCTGGAAATGTTAGGTCCAGGACTTTGAGGATAGTTTTATGATTGAGTCCTGGGGGCACTCCCAAATAATGAATATATATGGATGTGTGTGTGTGTGTGTATTTATAATGTATGTGAATATATGACACAGCTTCATATTTAAGCATCACAATCCTTTTCCAAGCTGGTGGTGTAATCTGGCCCTTTTACTTTGGTACCACAGATAGCAACACAGTCCTATTAGGGCAATTACAATTACTATCTGTATTATCATTAGTAGTAGGCTGTGTGTTTTGAAATACTGGAATAGATATTAGTACAGTGTGTCCCACAGTGCTATGTATATAAGAAGTAAAACAGAAATTTGAATTAGTGACGTTACAAATGGGGCATCTATATATAAAATTCATATTAGTTACTACACAGCACTGAACATCCATTTCTAGGTTTCTCTTATTGCTGGTTGTCATCCTCTGATGAGCATCACTGAGGAGGAAATAGGAACAGCTTGCTTCTCTGTTCCATTGGTTGCAGTGCTCTGGATACACCTGTAGTTGACATAGTTCCAGTTGATTCTTATAGATGCTGTCTTCCAGATAATCTACTGAATGGACAGTAACCAATTTATCAATTATTGCTGTCAGGATTTACTATTGGTACCCAAACGCTGAACAAGATTGTTTTGAATAACGGTGCTTCAGCTAGGATGCAGTGTCACTAACCCCAAATTATGACTGATACCAACAGGGAATTTGTTTATATAATATTGAATATGAGATGTCAGTTTACCACTGTTTTTGTTATACAGTGAAGACCATGCCAGTGAGGTGTTTGTTACTAATAACATTAGATGATTTTCCTTTTTTAATATTCCCTAATGAGTTAGTTATGGTAGTTACTATGTAACTTCCATAAACAGTACAAATACCTTCTTCACCAATTTGTGTTTTCTTTGCCTTATTGTTTGCTGCCATTAGTTTGTTAACTTTTACCTGTGTGTTGGTTTAACAGTTTAGCAATATTATGCACATTATAATACAGCAATAATAAAGTTGCATTTACACAGTAGCCAAATCCATGCATATTTTGATGCTAAAGATTTAAAGCCACAGGCAAATGAACCCGCTTTACTTAATATACAATTTAAATGACAGTTAGACCTGGTCCACCTCATAGTTTTTAGCTAATTGCCTACTTAACTGTCCATATATGGTAGACTTAGGTGTAGTCAACTAATCTATTGTTTATAAAGCACTTCTTTTTTTTTTCTTAATGCTAGGGGGTTTTCTCATCGTCAACTGATCTCTTTTGGTGTTTTCAGTCTGTGGGATGCAACCTTAAACAGCTTAAGTTGGTTAACATAATAAAGTTTTTGCTTCAGTATTATACATTTATCTTGTTTTCAGTAACCCAAATTTAATATACAGATTAACTTAGTTTGTTTACAGTGTAATTCAAACTATACTTTTGTAACACAAACTATCCTTTTACAATTATTGTATAGACATTCATTTTCACTTGAGGTGCATTACTAATATTTTATACTAAATATAATGTGTAACTGCTAAAATAGATGCTCAAAATCTTCTATGAGAAGGTATATTTCTTTCCCCTGCCAAACACTCTGTTTTAGCAAGAGTTAGTTACAGAGTTTTTACCCAAGCTTTTTAGAGTTAATTTGCTTGTGATACCAATTCTGCTTTGTGTAACTGTTTAGAAGCGCAAATTATTACAGCCACTACTTCCTTTTAACATACCACAAAAGAAAAGTGTATAAAAATTAAATCAAAATGAATTCTAAATGCAGGCCTATGAAAGCACTTTGAGGATATTAAACTTTTATAATAGAGTTGTATTTAGGAGACAAAAGTGGAAACTTGTTGAAATATTTTGGTTAGTTATAAAATTTTGCAACATAACCAGACATAGTATATATAGTATTTATACCATTTTGCTACAACATTTTTATAACTATATTTTAATACTTAGTACAGGTACAAACAAGTTGGGAAAAACTCAAACAAGAAATTGGCGTTTTGCTAATATTACCTTTGCATTACTGTTGAGGTTTCCACTTCCATTTTTTCCCTTTCAATAAAAAAGCCCCTGTGATTAATCAGAGAAAAATGCTGTGAGAATTTGCATTATTTGGCAAAACATATGAATACTAGTGTAACAGCCCGTGTACATGGACCAAAGTGCTTAATACTGTTTGCCCTCAGTCCCCCTGCACTGTGCCCTGTTACCTCACTGAGTCCCTCCCCCGCTCTGCCACTGCCTCTCAGTCCCACCGTACCGTGCCCTGTTACCTCACTGGGGTCCCCCTCCTTCTCTACCACTGCCCCTCAGCATCGTGCCAATACCTCACTGGGGTCCCCCCCCCCCCGCTCTACCACTGCCTCTCAGCACTATGCCCTGTTACCTCACTGGGGTCCCCCCCCTACCACTGCCTCTCAGGACTGTGCCCTGTTACCTCACTGGGGATGGGCCAAAGTGCTTACCGCTGTTTGTCCGGGCTGTCTCTGCAGCTCATGACGGCGCACGCGTGGTGGCCATTTTGTGCCACTGAACTACCACTCCCAGCATGCTGTTCGTCCAGGCCGTCTCTACTGCGCATGACGGCTTCGGACAAACTTCCTCTGGCCTTTTATTATATAGGATATATTTATAACTGAGGCCTTTTTGAGCTTTTAAAAAAATGGTTATTAATAATATTATGATGGTTATAGCCCAACCATAATATTAAAATAGTGTGGTACGACTTATATTTTCAAAAAAGTACAAAATTGCATTTTTTGCAACAAAATTAAAAGAAAAAGTAGTTATGTGACACATACAACATAGAATACAGCACAACATACATGAAATACAAAACAAATTTGCAATTAAAGATGAATAGTGCCTGAATTATATTCATAATTATACAAGATAAAACAATCAAAGCTTAGTTAATAAAGAAATGTAGTTTAAAAAAACAGACAAGTAAACAAAAGAGTTAAGCTTTTAAATAAGCAAGTTATTACCTTTTTATTTAAAACTTTAATAAGAATTAATAAAATTCATATTAAGTTATGTGTTTGACCCCTTTGTATTAATTTAAGTTTTTGTCCATTACTTTATATTAAAATAATAGAATATCAGGGTTGGAAGGGACCTCAGGAGCTCATCTAGTCCAACCGCCTGCTCAAAGCAGGAACAATCCCCAATTAAATCATCCAACAGATTTTTGCCCCACATCCCTAAATGGTCCCCTCAAGGATTGAACTCACAACCCTGGGTTAGCAGGCCAATGCTTTTATTTCAAAACTCTGCTTCATGGAAATAAGAAAAGCCCATGTTTCAAATATTAATTAGTGGTTAGTATTAGAAGCAGAGTCTGCATTTCTTTTGCTTGGCAACCATATCTTTAAGAAAGTTAGGAGTATTTCCAGCTGTTGCATTCCTAATGGGTTAAAGATTAATTTACTGAACTTATTTAAAGTAAAGTTTTTAACCTTGTTTTATTTGTTTGTTGTTTTATTCTATTTTCAGTTGCTCCTTTTTGTTTTTTAGCAGTGGTGGTTTCTATAATAACTATAACTTTTTACTTTAAAACAAAGAGTAGAAGTGAGGAGAGGCGGGGCAGAATGGGAAAGAGCAATCTAGGAAAACTTGAGCCAAAAGAGATTAATTAGCTTTATCAAAGTATCTTAAAGTACAGGCAGCAGCAGTGACTTTAACAAACTGAGAGAGGATTTAAAGTAAAATTTAACCTGTATGTAAAATTATATGAGAAAGAAGGTTATATTATTAGCTCTCAGTTAGTAGGCTCCCTGAACTAAAGCAGTTGGAGACCCCTACCTCTGTTTTGTATCCTAGCTCTGAGAGGAGAATGGGGATTGTTACCTTCTCTTGCAAAACGTGAATTTATTCCCCCAATGTCTGTTGCTTTTGTCTGCATGCCAAATGGATTGGTATCATTTCTAGGTGTTAATCTATGCATCAATTCTAGGTGTTAATCCACTCACTCTTGGTTTTTCACTTTAAAATGGTTTTCTATCCACTCACCTCCAATCAGGTCACAGCTTTTGTCTTGTAATGTGCTCTGTGAACGGCTCCATTTTTTCCTTTATCTGATTTACCAATCCAGACAGAGATTTTTTATTACTTCTACCTCCTGTGCACTTACTTTTCATGTTCTGAAAGGCACCAGTCTAGGTCTCAGTTTAGGTTTTACCCTATTTTATTTTTATTATAAGGTGATGGTTGCAATGCAGTGGCCCATGCCCATGGATTGGTAAGTGGCTAGTATGGGTCATTTCCTATGTCCCAATTGCAGCATCCATTCCCGTCATTCTGTGTTACATCTTTTAATTTTGCTTGGGCTGACTTTTTTCCATTTCTGCCCTTGTTCTTCTGCCACAATAAAGCAACTACGAGCCCATTGTTGACCATCAATATTTATAACAGGGATGGCACTTCTCTTTTGTGCAGATTCTTTATCGCTGTTTCCAGTGTTTTCTTCTGTTCCTGTGTTTGCTGTAATGTATACAGTCTCTGGACTGCATGCTGCCCTGCTAGGGGAGCAGGGGTGTCCCAGAGCTCTGCTGCTTCTCTGGCTTCTTTTTACACTTTTTGTGTTTCTGTTCGCTGCCCCACCAATATTGTGCCATGTGGGACATTTCTTACTCTTATTTTCCAAGGCTACCGTCTCTGGCCAAGCCTTACAGATTCCATTCCATATTTCTTCCCCACTATCTTTCTTTTTAAAATTCAAATGGACCTCTGTGCTGTCACCCCAGCATGACATCCATACCTTATCAAACTCTTTGGGAATTTGCAGGGAGGGAGATAAGGGGTTCCCTAGCTTGTAGCTTTTCTGCCATGTTAGATCACGATTCCTACAGAGGACAGCTCACCTACTTACCAAATCAGGTGTCAGGGTCACCAGTGTTGTCAGTTCTTGGCTGCGTGTGTGTGTGCTCCTGCATGCTGCACTGGTTCTGGCCAGATAGATAGCAGGCTCCAGTTGAAATGCCTAATAAGACCACACACTCTGTTCAGTAGTGAAGGTTGTCTGGCTCATTTGTTGTCAACAAAGCACGGTCCTAGTGCACTGGCTCAGTGGTTACAGGTACACTAACACAGGTATGCTCATTGCAGTGTATTTAGCTGAGTGAATGGCAGGATTTTCTGTTCCCCCTCTCCGCTGGACGAAGACACACGCTTTGTGACTCATCTTTTATATATTGATACAAACAAGTTACCTCATGCCCCTCTGAGGTGAATAGTTTCCACCCTTTACCTTGTACATATTGGTTCGATCAAAACATCTCGATCCACCACCCTGTCACACTGACCTAATCTTTAAGAGGGGTCAATGAGTCCCTGTACCAGTTTTGGATAGTGTGTTTCCACCATATCTTTGTATTAAGGTGTTCAAATACTACCCTTCTCTAATGTGTTTATGTGAATACTTAGTACCTAGGCGTGCTTGCAATACTAGCCATGTTCTTGCCAAGTTCAGACAGCGAACCTGCAAGCTGGCATGTTTTGTAAGAGGACCTGACTTTTTCCAACTTTGCTTTATATCAGCAAGGCCTGACTTTAATTCAGGCTTTATACTAGGCCTTTATATCAGGCCTTATATCTCAGGATCTCCCCAAGATAACCAGCCATTTTTACTCTGCCCTTCTCAGGCAAATTCCTATTGACTTCAGTAGACTACAATAGCCATTGCAGTAGTCTTCTGCACTAAGTAGCCTGTTGTGGGAATTTTTCCTTAGTGCACATGATATAGCACTTCTGTTTTCTGTTGCAGATTTACTGCAGAATCCCATTATAAATAGAATTAATTTTAAACAAATTACACTAAAAAGAGTATAAAATTAAAATACTCTGCTTAAATGGATTTTGTACCCATTTGATAATTCACTTACTATTGTTTTAGTATCATTGAAGAAAATAAACAGCATTTTTTAAAATAAAAAGTATGGTAAAGTAAAACTGTAACATAGATTAATTAGTCTTTTTTGCAATTTGCTTTTTTGTTTCTGTTTGGATTAGCATACTATAAATCCAAATTTTCACATTCTTTAAAACACTTGCATTAAACTCTTTGTTGAATGTTTCTCAAACCTAGAAAGAGAGATGTTGTTAGTATCGGTATAAACATAGGTACAAACATAGGTGTAAATCAGAAGTAATTCCACTAGAGAATTTTACATTTGTAAAAAATCAGTCTCAGAGAAAGAGACATGCTCTGCCTTGAAGAGTTTATAATCTAATGCTGCTTCTACACTCCCAAATTTAAGGTCTGAATTCACCACAATGCAGTACTACCAGCAGTAGAAGTGGTGCAGTCAATAGCGTAGACAGGACTACGGTATTTTTACCACTGTCATCTAGCTATTCTCTAAACAGGATTAGATGACGTGGAACTATAAACATCTGAGTCCTATCTATGGATGTTCACCCTCTATTGTTGTTGCTACAGGTAAAGATGCAATGATAGTGAGCAACCCATCTCGTTTGTCCTAGGGTGGACAATAGAGCAGGTCAGGACACAACTGCTTTTTTTGCTCTGAAAAACATCATCAAAACCAAAGAAATTTCATTTTTGTTAAAATTCTTCTGACATTTGTATTTTCTCAAAAATGAACATTTTCTATGAAAATTTACTAATTTACCAAAAATGTCCATTGAGTCAAAAAGTTATTTTTCATTTAAAAAAAAGATGTGACTATTTTTTACCATCTTAAGCAGACAAAGACCGAAGGGTTTCATTTTGCAATGCCCTCAGTGTATGTGCTCAGCATCTGGCCGGATCAAACATCAGACATCTTGAATATGCTAGGATGAGGTCAGTTCCTGAAGTGGTACCGATATCTCTGGGGAGGGGATCATAATTTTGAACTCATTCACTCACACACCATAAATGGCTAGCGGGAGATCATTTCTAAATTATTCCATCTTCTTTCATTCTTGCATGTGAAAATACAATAAATGTGCTTTTTTGCATTAACTATAGTTGTGCATAATTCATAAACCCTTATTTTCCTGGCATAGGAGAGAGTCTACTCAGCACATGAGTAGAGTCACAGATGGAGAAGGACATTCCCACACTAGCTTCAAATAAAATCTGTGTATCCATTGAAAACATTTTTTCAAAGTAGGTCACTTTTGATCACATGCTACGGGTGAGATGAAATCAAAAGCTTTCATTTTTGCAGGACAGTACCAATAATAAGTTGTATGATTTTGATAGATTAATTATGCTGTTGTTTAATAAAGAGCACAATCACTCTTTATACACTACTGTTCTCTGGAAAGAAGGGGAAGTGGTGTTGTAATAAGAGGAGTGTGGAGTGTGAGTCAAGCAAGTGCCATTCAAAGTGGAGTTCCATAATCGGTGTGCACCAACAATTGGTGTCCTGTGGATTCCTCCATTGTAATCCAGTTAAACTTCATTGAATTTCAAGGTGGGGGAGAGGCACAGGGGTGTGAATCCTCACTGCAATGATACCATAGACTATCTTTCCCAAAAGCACTGAAAGCCAATTAAAAAAATTGATGTATTGAAGATAGTATACTTAATGAACAGACTGGGGAGCTGTAGGGCGGCGACTCACCCTGCAGCACCTCCTGCTGGTTCGTCCGGGAATTAGCTCACCAGCGCCCTCTGCATGCCGATGTCCCGCTTGCTGCTCTGGCCCCATGTCCCTCCCGGACCCCGGTGCCCTCTTACCAAGGTGCTGCACCCCTGCAGTACCCCCACAGTTCTTAGGGTCTCCCCTCCCTGGGGAACCCCCACCCTCTATCCCCACCTTGCCTCAGTCTAGGCAACTGCCAGTCACCATTTGCCCCCGTTCACTGGGGCAGACTGCGGTATAACTGCCACTCATCACTGGCAAGGAGGGTTGGCCTGCTGCTTCTGTCTCAGTAGATATGGGCTGCCCCCTGCAACTCCAGTACCCCTTTGTTGGGCCTTCTCCTAGGCCCTGCAGCCTGAGGGTTTCTAGGCAGTAGCTCCCCCAGCTCTTCTTGCCTTGCCCCAGCCCTGCACCACTCTAGGTACCTCCTCAAGCTCCCAGCAGCCAGGCCTGTCTACCTCTGTAGCCAGAGGAGACTCTCTTCTCAGGCCCCTGCCTCTCAGCCCTTTTATAAGGGCCTGGTCTGTTTGGGGTGTGGCCACCCAGCTGAGCCTGCTTCCCAATCAGCCCAGCTTTTCCCTACTCAGCCTGGGAGCTGCTTGCCCCCAGCCATAGCTGTTTTAAACCCTTCTCCACTGGAGTGGGGCAGTCACCCCACTACAGGAGCCAAAAGTATCTTCTCCTGGACATCACGTATGTGCACACACATCTGTACACCCTTGCAGAGAGAGACAACTGCAACCATCCCAACACCCTCGAAGAATAAACCAGATATTTGTGAATCTGTAGTTATCTAGGGCAACAGTTTTCCTCTATTGGCCCATCTGTTTCAGTGGCAACTACTGAGCCCTCTTAATATGCTTACCAGCTAGAGCAACACATCCAGTCCCCTCCAAAACAGGTGCCCTATGCCACTTAGTGAACTAGCTGGCAGGAGCACTTCTAAAACTGAATGTTACATTTATATAATGGTTTCCATCCCAAAAGATCACAAAGATCTTTATAAACTGAACAAACTATATATAAGAATGCGAGGAATACTTGTAGCACCTTAGAGACTAACCAGTTTATTTCAGCATAATCTTTCGTACTTCATCGGATGCATAGAATTTATGAAGTGGGCTATAGTCCACGAAAGCTTATGCTAAAATAAACTGGTTAGTCTCTAAGGTGCTACAAGTATTCCTCGCTTTCTTTACGGATACAGACTAACACGGCTGCTATTCTTGAACCTATATATAAGAATGACTTTGTCCTCCATTGAAACACACCCATCTCACCCGTAGCATGTGATAACTCTGTAACAATAGATAGCAGTGCTATAAACTGTGTTTTTAATTGTTTATCTGACTGTTCCACTGTGTTTCTGATTAATGTATTTGATATTTTTATGCTTATGTGTATGTGAAATCACACAGAACAATGAGTGGATGCTGTTTTTTATATAAATCAAAATAAAAGAAAAAGAAATAAGATCTTCCTGTGGTTTCAGTTTAGGTCAGCAAAATATACTTACTGGCACTGGACTTTAGCCGGGACACTAATTTTAGTACTCGTGCCTTGTAAGAGAGCTGTGGGATATTCCAGTGACCAAAAATGGCCCAGACCTCATTTCTATATTTTCGGAAAATGTTCCTGTAGCACAGCACCCTGTAACCTCAAATTAGGTCTTGGTGCTAGCTCAGAGGTAAGTATAACATATACTGACTCCCTAGTTCCATCTCCATCAGCGCCTGTTTTCTTTGATAGTGTTCCGTTGAAATATCGATCTGGACTATACATTATTGCTATCACATAAAATCAGTACTGTCATTTTAGTAGGCTGGAATCCTAAATTTCCCCTGGCTCCCAGGAGCATCATCAGTTCTCTTTTTTTCCTCTTCTGCTCAGTAGTAGTTTCAGTGATTCCTGTGGCCTCCTGTATTTGACAGAAGAGTGCCAGCAGCTCTAAAATATCTTTGTACTAAAATTGCTGATCAGCTCTCAGTTTCTAGTTCCTGTTCTTAGATCAACAAAGCTGACAGCTGACTACTTCACTCAGCACTGAGGTCCCTACGGAATGCTGTCCCTACAATGGGTCACAGCTCATGCATAACAAGTGGTTTAGGATTTCCCTGGAGGAAGATTACCACCATACCCCTTTCCTGTTTCATTTGGGTAATATGTGTCCTCTGGGAGAACAGTCTCTGAGTTCCTGCAAGCATTAGGGAGTCTTTTGAAGGATGCATAATAGAGGGTGTGTGCACCCACAAAAAGAACTGGCCGAAAGTTGGCCTAAAATTATTAATCTAAATGATTGTAATTTACATGCAACAAGCCTGAAGAAAGGTGCAAGAAGTGTAAATTAATGTAAGGTGAGAGATACTTTAACTTATATTTTTCTAGCTCTTCTGTGTATAAGCTACATGCACTTAGCCCATGTCTATACTTACTGGGGATCAACGCTCTTGTGATTGATGCAGCAGGGGGTCGATTTAGCAGGTCTAGTGAAGACCCACTAAATTGACTGCTGAGCGCTCTCCGATCAACTCCAGTACTCCACTGGCATGAGAGGAGTTAGGTAAATCAACAGAAGAGCATCCTCTGTCAATGCAATGTGGTGTAGACACTGCAGTAAGTTGACCTAAGGTATGTCAACTCTAGGTTTGTTATTCACATAGCTCAGGGGTTCTCAAACCGTGGGTCGTGACCCCTCGAGGGGTCGCTGGCCGCCTCCCGAGGGGTTGCGAGCTGCTTGTGCCGCTGAAAAGCTGCTGCCGCGATCGCTTCCGCATCCGGCGGCTATTTTCAGTGGGCATGCCGAGTGCTCCTGAAAGCGCTCGGCATGTCCGCCGAAAATAGCTGCCGAATGCGAAGTTAATATATTCGGCGGCTTTTCGGCGGACATACCGAGCGCTTTCGGGAGTGCTCGGCATATCCACTGAAAATAGCCGCCGAATAAGGAGTTCATTTATTTGGCGGCTTTTCGGCGGACATACAAGGGTCTGCCGTGCCAAGAGAGAAACTAAAAAGGGGTCGCGGTTCTCAATAGTTTGAGAACCCCGGACATAGCTGAAGTAGCATAATTTAGGTTGACTTACCCCAGTAGTGTTGACAAGGCCTTAGGTTTCCTCCCTCTTCAGTAGAGTTTGTATAAATGAATCTGAGGCCAGGTATACACTGGGGAAGAGGTGTCAACCTAAGATATGCAACTTCAGCTATGCGAATAGCGTAGCTGAAGTCGACATATCTTAGGTCGAATTACCTCGGATCCTCATGGCGGCGAGTCAACCGCTGCTGCTCCCCCATCAACTCTGCTTCCACTTCTTGTGGTGGTGGAGTTCTGGAGTAGACTGGGAGAGCATTCGGGGAATGATTATCACATCTACACTAGACGTGCTAAATCGATCCCTGATAGATCGATCACTACCTGCCGATCCAGCGGGTAGTGTAGACCTGGCCTGAGTGTAACAGAGCATTCTAACACCTCCTTACACATCACTTCTCAATTTGGCCCATAGACTTATAAATTGCAGTCATCTTAAGTATAATGAAAAAGGAAAATGTTCATGCCTGCTTGGTGCATGAATTCACACAGACTTAATAAACATACTTACATGAGTTCTCCTCTTTCCCACTCATTGGACATAGTTTCAGTTTGAAGCATGTACATATATCTTTTTGACTTGAATATAAACTTAATTTTTAAAAAAGGCAACCAAGTTCCATAACTGTTTCTTAAGAATAAATCCATCATAATGCCTGCAGTATATTGTCAATACAATAGAGACCTTTCTAGGAATTTTATGGCTGATATGTAGTTGTTTATAAAATAATACTACACTTCAATTGGCATTGCAAATATTAAGGCAATTTCTATAACAAAAGTGCCCATCAAGCATTTTTAATGTGAAGTGTCTCTGTAATTTTGTACCATTTCTGTATTGTTGCTAAAGTCAGAGCTCTAACTTTTAATACTTTGTAATTTAAAAGTACTGTTTTTGCCAGAAAGTCATCATATTTCACTTAAGGGATCACAGATCTACAGCTCTGTGATAAAGGAATACTACGTGCACCTCTTGATTAGCTAATATTAGTGGATGCAGAGTCTTAATTTGATCAGCATTACTACACAGTATATTTGCAAAACATAATACGTATACGCCACGGGAAACACTTTCTATGTTGTGGTTCTTTTAACGCAGGGATCGGTAATGATGCGCGTGACTGCAGGGTAAGCACCCTTAGCAGGCCCTGCTGCTTTATTTACCTGCCGTTTCGCCGACCGCGGCTCCCACTGGCTCGCCATCCCGGTCCAATGGGGGCTGCGAGAAGCGGTGGCCAGCACCGCACTGCTTCCCGCAGCCCCCATTGGACCAGGACTATGAACCGCGGCCAGTGGGAGCCATGGTCGGCAAAACAGCAGGTAAATAAAGCAGCGGGGCCCGCTAAGGGTGCTTACCCGGTGGGCCTGTGTGCCAACGTTGCTGATCCCTGTTGTAATGTATGCTTTATATATGTTATTTTTTTAATGGGAGGCAAATCTCCAGTTGACTCCAGTGTCAGTGAGGTAAGATCCTCACACTTTTGTATTTATCAGAAAGACAAATGTCCTTACTTTCGTGATCTTGTGTGACAACACAGATGGTGTTGGAGGTTTTATGCAAGTTGGAAAACAAATGTTTTATTTCTAAGAAATCCAAAGCAATTTTGTATATTATAGGAATAATAGTCCACATGGCCAGGTAGGCATTTTATAACCTTTCCTGGGGAAGGAGAAATGGGTGTCCTACATGATCTCTAGGGCAGTGAATGGCAGGATGATCTGGGAACCCAGGGGGTTTGCAGAGTTCCAAAATTCTGCAATGCAGGATTCAACTGGAGGACCAAGAGACCCTGTGCAGCTCCTGAATTCTGTGGGGCAATAGTTTCAGGATGGAGTTGGAAGCCTTGCAGAGTTCATAGGTGAAATCCTGCCCCATTAAAGTCATAGCTGAGCCAGAATTTCATCCCAGGAGCTTTCTCAGACACTTGAAGTGAGGGGAAGAAATGATCCTGTGGACTTTCTAATTCCACATTGCAGACTAAGGCATCTGGGAGATAGGGACTCTTAAGGTCTGAATGCTAGAGCAAGGCATGGAGGTCATTTCAGAGCTCCTAAATTCTAGATCGCAGAAGGCTGGGGAAGCAGATTACCCTCTGAATCTCCTAAACTCTGGAGTGGCACTGTTTCTTTAATTAAATAAAGTAAGAATACTAACATACAAAGATTTTAAGTTAGGGCTGCTACTGTATACCAAGGCAATTTACAGTTAAAAATACCTCAGCATTTCAAAATATAGTTTTTCACCATCCATCATGTAGGAATGTACTTACATTACAATTACATTATATTGCTGTATGGAAAGTAAGAAGTAAAAAGATGATATCTTTGGGTAGTTCTAGACGGAAGAACTAGAGGGATGGTCTATGGATCACAGATGATGGAAAAGTGGACTTTTTTAACATACAAATTCGTAGGTCATTATATCAGTGTGTATTCTCTATGGTGGATGACAGCAAGAGGTTGTCTAGTCTATAATCTGATACTGTATTGGGATATGAGAGCAGTTTTAGGATGTTTAGGGAATATGCAATGTGATATGATAGACATGCTTATTTAAGGCACTGTATGAATGTTGAGTGTGTTTGAATATTTACTTTTTCTTAACTCTTTATTTCTATACTTTTAAATGTTTAGGTTTTCTAGCATTCCTTGGCATTCATACCTAGTAGCAACCTTGGATGAAATTTTGGCCCCAATGGCAAAACTTTCATTGACTTCATTGGGAGCAAAACTTGACCCTTTATCTTGAAGTTGACGAAGTCTCTGTCATTTATAGATCTGATTACATTATCTTGCATGTAAGTGAACCCTAACTTTACAAAGGTTCTGGGGAACCTCTGACATCTTGGTAATATCTGGGACTTAGATAATCAGGAACTGCTCTCTTGCAGAGATTCTAAGTTCCTAAAACCTGATCTGCCTTCAGTGACATTCTGGGGGGCATAAACAGCAGTTAAGCCAGAGTTTGGAAAATCAGGGTTATACTGTAAAGCCCTTTGGGTCAAAATACATGAAAGTATTGCAGAATTTGAGTCAAGGATAAACCAGCATTACAGATGTTTTGTTGTTGTTTTTTTCAGTTGGATGATAGAATGTTTGATGTTTAGATTTTAAATACAGTTTCATTATATTTATTTGATTGACCTTGTACTTTTTAAGTATTATGGAGTTACATGATATACAAACCATGAAAGATTATTAACACTGAAAAGTTAAATTACATTTCTTTATACCAGACTAGCTTTTGTTGATTGCTAAGGGGGAATTCAAAAGCAGAAAAATGCTTAATGATCTCCTGAGAGCTATATTTTCTTCCTTCTTTGTAATGTAAATTGATATTTTTTTTAAAAAAAACCCACCATAGATTCAAACACTCCATCAGCATCTTTTATGCTTTTAAAAGGAGGGTCACCTGACTGCCACCTAGAGATGCCCTTTTTATCGATGAAATCCAGAAGTACTAGGTACGAATGGATACATAATAGGGCATCATTGCTGAGAATGTAAATGACCCTGACTGAAGGAGAGTGGAGTTAGGCTGCTGGTGGGGGTAGGGAGGGGGGAAGAGAGAGAGAGAAAGAGAGACACACGCACACAGTGGGAGTGCTGCTTGCTTCATCTTTTGAGAGGAGGGAAAACAAAAGAGCTCAGCTGCAGTTTTGTGTTGCTGTGTCTGGCTTAAACAGAAAATTCTAGACATCTGTGCTGATAAATCAAATCACAGCTGAAACTGTTTCTATCAGGAAGATTATTTTCTCCCCTCAGAATGGGTTGGATCAATACAGGTGGTTTGCAGATCATGAGAAGACAGACTGGCTGAGAATCATGGAAAGGTGGGATAAGACTCTGCCTCTTTTTCTGCTCTCTTCTTCCCTCCCCCCCTTCATACAGTAGTGTATCCGTGAGCTGGGACCTGATAAGTGGTCAGTGTAAAAGCTTAGGTGGGTTTTTAAATCCCACAAAACAAAATCAGAATTAAAAGGCACTACCCTATTCGACCAGACGTTGAATGGAAACTTGAGCTGAGTCTTACTTGGCTTACAGAATTCCTGTGTGTTGCTTTGGATGTTGTCTTTGTTTGGAATAGTTCCTGTAGGAAAGAGCCATAACATAAGACAAAATGCATGTTTATTCACAAATTGTGAAATGACTGTTCTGATGCCGTTAAATTTTGGCCAGGGTGACTGCAAGTGGAGGCTATCATTCTTGTGTATATAGAAACAAAAAGAGCTGTTGACTTTTTGAAATTCTTATGATGCCGGCATGATTAGAAGTTGAGCTGCAATTATTGGTGTACATTATCTGAATTGTAACAACAGGCAGTTCAAATAGAGCAAGTTTGAATGGTTTTTCTTCAGCTGTTCCAAATGCATCTTACTCATACACTGTTTTGCATTTCAATAAAAGCAGGGAAATTGATTTTACTGAGAAATTCCTAAAGAATAATGAGGGATAAGGAGTTAATGTTTCAGAGTTTTCATGTTCACCTTAGTATAAACAGTTGTATTAAGATGCCTACATTTCTAAAGCAAGTCCCAGTAATTTCTCATTTCTCTTGCTGTGAAGATGCATTTTCTTTTGTTCTTTAATATATTTTCCCCGCTCTCTTTTAGAACAAAAAACATTGACTGCTTTATAATGGTATCAAGAGACTTGTATACAAATTACCCATTTTGCATAGGTTTATTCTGATTCATTCCTAAGAAAAGTGCCTTAAGGTATTAAGGAAGGGGGAGGGGGCTAGACTGGTGTTTTAAGAAATATTTAATTTATATTGTTTAAATCATACATAGAAGCATATATTTAGCTGAAATTCAGTTCCCTGCTGTGTGAAATGTCCAGACCACAGAAGGGACATTCTTCGCAACCAATAAATCAGATTTGTAATGGGCCCTTTAAAATGTGTCTGTGAGGGGTGACTGGCTGGGTCCCCTTTGGCCAAATTAAGATGCAATCTGACAGTGCACTAGCAGCTGTGTACTGACATTTTCCTCATGAACCTAGTAAAAAATGGCTCCATATCTTGTCTCTAGTCCCGAGAAGATGGTCTCTGAGTAGCCGTGTATTTTTCCTCTATTGTTGTTTGTCCTAATCACCATTCTTGCTGATAGTGTCTGACTGGTTCATTTCAGTTTGCTTGCTTTTAAATCTTGGCTCAAAGGGCAGAAGTAGTAGTTGGTAGTGATTGTCTTACTTGGACTCGGAACCATGTCAATATTACTTCCTAGACAAAAAATGTTTATCACAAATGGGTTGCATAAATACTGTTAATACTGATCCTTCTGTCAGTTTAAATGAAGTTAGATAAGTGGGCTGAAATGCATTTAAGGCAGAGTACCACCCATTATAATGGATGAAAATGCCAGCCAGTAGTTAGTGAAAATTGACAGGTATAACCACAAATCCTTGGAAGATAATCCATTTCTGAAAGGATAAAGCTACCTTTGTTGAAAGAAGTGTGCGCTTATTCAAGGGAAAAGCTCATACTCAGATACTGCTAGACAATGGGGGTGGGGAGAGAAGAAATGTGCCACTTTTATTGTACTACCAGAGTTATTATTGAAGAAATTCCTGTATAAAATAGATATTGAGTATGCCACAGCAGTAGCACTTGATGTATCTCCATTCAAACTTGAGTTTATAAAAGCACTGGGAACAGAGCAGAGTGATCTTCCATTGCTTCTAAGGCCAGAAGGGACCATTGTGATCATGTATCTGCATCTCCCATATAGCATAGGTCATAGAACTTCCCCAAAATAATTCCCGGAGCAGATCTTTTAGCAGAACATCCAATCTTAATCTGAAAAATGGTCAGAGATGTAGAATTCACCACAACCAGTGGGAAATTGTTCCAGTGGTTAATTACTCTCTAAAAATTACACCTTATTTCCAGTCTGAACTTGTCTAGCTTCAACTTCCAGCCATTGGATCATGTTATACTTCCCCTGCTAGACTGAAGAGCCCATTATTAAATATTTGTTCCCTGTGTAGGTACTTATAGACTGTAATCAAGTCACCCCTTCACCTTCTCTTTGTTAAATAAATTGAGTTCCTTGAGTCTGTCACTACAAGGCATCTTGGAGAAGCACAGTTATTCTGTGCATGTGTAAGATGAAGAAAGGAGGGTGGTAGAGCTGGCTGTGTTATTCAACGAGTGACATTGGAGATAGCTCTTGAAGAAGCTGCTTCTTTAAATGTTTGCCCAGTGATAAGATGTTTTAACACTAGCTACAAGCACAGAAGTAGGGCAAATATGGGGTTGAAAGGGTGATTTGGAGAAATGATGAGTCATATAGATAGTCTCTAGGAAACATAGTCAATGTTGCTTTTATGAATGCCTCATAATGCTGCTTCTGAAAAAAATCACAGAAAATACCAAACACTGGCACTTTATCCACATTTTAAAGTAATAGTTTCTGCATTATTACAAATATGATTGACAGTAGGAAAGCAGTAATTTTAAAAGCCTCCATCCTAGCAATACAAATGTTGTTCCATTTACTTGGTATAAGAGGCATTACCTTTCAGGTCCTGTTTAGAAACCATGTTGTGTCGAATGGCTATAAAAATCCCCAATTGTTACTTGCCAATCTGTTTAGATTAATTTTCATACAACTAAAAGCTTGGAGATGCTGTTTAATTCTGCTTTTTCAGGAGAATGGTGGATATGGCATTTTAGCGCTGCTGCAGAACTGATTATTGCTTTTACAAATATAGATAATTTGACCATAGTAAATGGCCTGCTTCATGGAAAGTGATACAATTACACTGTAGAAATGTAAAAAGAAAACAGACAATACAGCTTAAAAGCCTTCTCCAAACTCCTCAGAGAAACAGCAATGTCAATATGAAATAGACCAAATAAATGGAGTTAAATTGGCTTGAGGGATATACAAAGAATCCAAATGTCTAGTTTAGGCTGACCATATCTGTAAAGCCGGACAGCTCAGCTGCAGTTTTGGAAGCTTGACCAATCCAGTTTCATTTCCAGATGTATGTGTTTATAACTCTGAACGGTGAAAGGCAGTAGTAGGAACAGATTAGTTTTCAAAATGAACCATTTAGATAATCTGCATTAAAAGATTCATCAAAGGCAAAGAAGTGGTTCTGGGGGAAAAGGGAATGAACACAGTCCAGATGAAATAGGCCAATCAATCTTAGGAATGAATGATAACTGGTTATAACTGATGTGGTTCTCATGAACAATTGTTTCTAGTAGGCATTCACAATCAAAATCGGATCTCAGAAATGGTGCAAGAATTTTGACACTTTCCCCCATTATTAAATGAAAAATGGACAGGAACTTTCCCTGTAATGCACAGTTTTGGGGACATAGCATAGAAATAAGATGGTGGTGCTACAGAGATTTAATTTCTGATGGTCACTCTCTACACACTATGTTAGCACATCCTTTGGTTAAATACAGGCCCTGATTCTCCTCTCATTTTCACTCGTGTTAATCATGAGTGGTTCTACTGAAGTAAATGAAGTTACAGTAATGTGGGAGGATAGACAACTCCATGCTGTCGATAGACAACTCCATGCTGTCAAAGGCTACAAGATTTTATATTTAATTGAAATTGTCAAAGTGGCAATTGTCTGTGTTTTGACTGGTAGACTCAACAAACAGTCCACCAATTTCCGTTTTGTCTGGTATCTTTAGAACAAATGCCCTTGCAAAAATCATAAGTTCCCTGGTTGCAAGATGAGTTGAAACAAACATAAGGGGTCAAATTCTGCCATCAATTATGCAAGTGTCGATTTTTTGAATAAATTACACCAATGTAATAATCACAGTTTGGCCCCTAGAATAAAGAGGCCAAAGTGATCAGCAGAATTTTCAGGAATCTGTAAATTTTATAAGAGCATCTCAACAATTCCTGAGCCTTTGCTCTCTCAAATACAGTACATTCCAGTCCCATGTGCCTTCATCGCCTTTGGCTTTAAAGGATGCTGAGGATAACAGATGAAAGTTGGAAGACAGATCTCCCTCTCTTGTTACCAAATGTGCCCGTTACTTTGGGGTATGCTCATTTATTCGGGTTACTCTTCTGGGAGGGGGTAGTTCTGTAATTCTATTAATGGGCTGCTTATGTTACTTGTGTTCATATGGAGCTCTACTCCTTCCTTCTGCAAGTCCCCTCCCAGTGGAGCTATCCTGCTAGGTTCCCTGGGGCTGGGTTTCTCCAGCCCTAGAACTAGATGAACACACACATACACACACACACACACACACACACACACACTAACAGAGCAAGTCTGAGCACACTGGGTCAATCGGCACTTTCAGCTGATCCCCTTATGTGTCCCTGTGCTCAGTGAGCTGGGCTAAACAGCACTCTCAAGCTGGTACCCTTATGTGCTCCTGGTCTCAATGGGTTGAGTTGAGCAGCACTCTCAGCTGCCCCCCCCCCTTATGTGCCCCAAGTTGAACACGTCCCTATCCCGCTTTCACAGTAACCAACTCAATGAGCAAACCCCACAGTATATTTGGGCACCACAGGGATCTTTTAGCTGAGGTAAAAGAAGCATTGCTGAGGAGTAAATGGGGGAAGCTATAGACACAAATGAGTAAAATTCAGAGAGTGAGAGAGAAACAACCAACTTCACCATAAGGGTTATTTATTGAATAATAATGATAACCATACAAAGAGAGCCTAAACCAGCATAGCATCCATTATTAAAGGGTAGTTCCTGAGACAGGAAGGAAAACAGAGAAAGAGAGAGAGAGAGAGAGAGAGAGAGAGAGAGAGAGAGAGAGAGAGAAGGGGATCTCACCACTCCTGCAGCATGAATTAGTCGGGGTTCCCAGGTGATGGTAGCCGCTCAGGATCCTGAAGGTAGGAGACTGGCAGAGCCCCCAGCATGATCAGTTAGGTGATGATGGAGTGGAACTGGTGCAGTTTGGGTCTTAGCATCAGAACACTGACTGGGGCACAGGTAGGGGGGTTTATAGAGAAAATACAAAGGTTCAAGGGAGAACAAAGATTTGTTTAGGAGTAAACTGGGGATTCAAGGGTTTTCTTTAGGATAGACAATAGGAGCTGATCACTCTTGGCTATGGGAGGTGTTTTCTTCAGGGAGCTCACAATGTAACCAGGTTGCTTCAGTATTTTGGGATAGCAATCAAAGATCTATTACTAGAATTGGTCTGATAATTGCTGAGCTGGGTGTGTGCAGGCGTAGGTCCATTAGCATTTGGAGCAGGGATTCCCAGAATGCAGTGCATCCCTGCTTTTTAGGTCCCAGAGTTCAGTGCAGTTCTCTTTTCTTCATTCTTCATGCTAATTCCTGTCCATCTTTCATGCAGATGAGGCATGGGGAGTGGTCTCAGTTCTCCATTCCTTATGCTAATCGAGATGTCTTATTCTTGTCACCTTGTCAGGAGGGGTCCAGGCGTGTCTCCCAACACCCTTCATTGTTCTCTGCAGACCTTTTCTCTGATCAGTTTTGGTTCAAACAGAGACTGGGCGGGGAGTGTCTTTCATGAGACAGGCAGGCTGGATACTGCGCCCTGGTTCCCCAAAAACACAGAGCGGACTGGTATCAAACTGTGCCCTGGTTCCCAAAAACACAGAGCTGCCTGGTATCACTCTGTTAACCATTGTGGACTTTATACTTTTTAAAAGTTCTTTTTCTTAATGTACTGTACCATATGATATAAAGTAAGTTATCTCCAGTGGCTGGGTCTTGCATTTACAGGGCATGCTCAAGTATTAATTATCTTCCATTATTTAGTTAAAAGTAGACCACCACCACCAATGATAGATTACAATCAAGTTGGCTAGCTCTGCTGATCTGAGCTCAACATATCAAAGAAGACCACAGTTTGTATAATGAAAACTGTTTTGATCAAACAAGTATGTCAAGTTTTTTTCAGCTGGCCTCAGCTTCTCATCTCTATCCTAACCCAATTTCTCAGACTCCTCCTCACTTCCAGAAGCCTGACCCTCCACAGTCCTCTCTGGTTTTCTCTGCTCAGCTGTCAGGGACTTTTCTTTACTGCATACCTTTGTTTCTCTTAAGGTGAGATCTACTCCCCCCTACTGTTCTTGTCCTGATGAAGTCAAAGCTGGCGCTAGCTATGTGGGTTGTGTGAAGAGCATGTCTGGGAGGTCAGAAAGCTTTCTGAAAGTGGGGAAGTGTGGAGCAAGAAGAGAATCTTAGCTTACCCTATCTCCCTGATCCCTAGTGTGGCACTCCTTCTCAGATCTGTCTCCAGATCCTTAGCTAGTGGTTTAAGTTTTAAAACTGCTGGAGGCAGAGGGAAGGCTAAATGATTATCCAGGTCCACTATGACCATCCAGAATTGCACCCTGAATGGAGTTAGTGTTGGATGAGCTGCACTAAAGAAAAAGTAGGACTGTTAGGAGCAAAACTCTCACTGGCTACAGCAGGAACAGGACCGAACTTTAGGCTAGAAAGAAGAGCTGAGCTTATGAAGGAAATGAAGAAGCTTCTCTTTGCTACAGTTCCTGACATAAGGGAGTGGGATTGAGAACTTTTGTTTTTAGCCATATTTAGCCTTAAACCTTCCTTATTTCACTGGGTTTTGCTAGTTATTACAAGATAAATAAAAAACATGCCCATTCTTTAGTCTACAAGACTTAGAGTTAAATCTTTGCAGCCAACATCACTGACAGAATTATATATAACCTAGAGGTGGTGGAATACAAGTAGGCATGGTCATGAGAAGCATTACGGTAGAGAGCACAGCCTAATAAATGCTCTTTCCCCGTCAACCCATGATTTCCACTCAAATAAATAAATGATTGTTGATGTACAGTGTGAAAAATTATTGCAACTAGAATGCTCAGAAAGAGATGATTTAATGAATAAATACATGTACTAGATAATAGGAAACAAAGGCTGCTTGAAATTAGTTAATAAATATTTGGGAATTTGGGGGGTCTGGATTGCTTGGAACACATTGATGGGATATGGAGCATTTCACTTCTCTCTCGATCGTGAAGCAGGCCATCTGTTAAATAACCTAGGAATATGAGAGAGCATTGCTTCAGTGCCTTGAGCACTACATTGGCTCTCCATCCACTACCAAATCCCAGGTGTCTGGCCTAAGTCTTCAGAACCCTTCAGGAAGTAGGCCAAGGTTGTCAAAGGGACTACTTCTGTGTCTGTGAACCAGAATGACGTCACCAGGAACCTTGGAGCTGACAATGCTTAGAGTGAAACTTGAAGGAGGCAGAGCCTCTTCAGTGTAAGGCTCACAATATGAAATTCCCTATTGTCAGAAACGTGCCTCTCCATGGATTTTCAGAGCAAAATGTAAGAGCAGCTTCCTAGCCCTAAAGAATGGTTCAGCATCCCTCCCCCAAAGATAAGCATTAAAAATAGCCCAACATGTTATATATCTTAACTGCTGTAACCACGTAGTACAGAGAGAAGTAGATAATTCTATGCATCCGATGAAGTGAGCTATAGCTCACGAAAGCTTATGCTGAAATATACTAGTTAGTCTCTAAGGTGCTATAAGTATTCCTCACCTTCTTTATGGAAACAGACTAACACGGCTGCTATTCTTGAACCTGTAGATAATACAGTCCTTCAGGTGGATTGTGCCTTTACTTAATTTGGTTGGAACCAAATACAATGGTGGTACATGTGTTGGAAACACCTGGATAGATAAAATAGGTTACTAATTGAGATGCAGAGTGATCAAAAAGTCCATATCATTTTATGGGCCCAGTGAGCTCATGATCTTGGTCAGTTTCCTAATGAACATGTGTCTACCCTGATTCATACCCAGGCCACTAAGGGGCTCTGTGTGTGTGTGTGTGTGTGTGTATTTTCACAGGTATTGCCCATGCTTCCAGACTGCCTCTGTTAGCCCTTCTTACATGATCTGGAAGACACGGTGGAGCTGTCTTTTGAGAGTGAGAAGTGACCAAATGTCAGGAATGATACTTTGCCTTGCTTGCTTCCATTCTCTATACTAAACTAACCCTGTAAATCTTTAAGGATAGCTGTGTTTTCCAGCCATCTGTTACAGCTCAGTCCTTATTCTGCCTTGCACAAAATAGAAATGGTATCTGTTTTGACACTGACACTCAGCTTTTTGAGCTGATTCTTTTCCTGATCTGTTGGAGTTTTAAACCCTTTAAAACTCGCACCTTTGTTGTCAGACATGAGTAGTAGGTGTGGAGAAGCAACCACCCTGAGTGTTGGGCTCTCTAACATAGGCTGGGACAAGTTGGTAGTAAGTGTCTTGCTGCACTGTTCTGTTCTGCAGATTCAGCAGGTACAGTTATAACCTTGAGACATTCGGAGATAGGACATTCTGTAATTATACTCTTAGACTGGGGAAGTTACTGCCTGTTACAGTTTTAAACGCCTCAGGAAGTATGTTTGCTGCTGCTTCCAGGTGTTCCCAACAAAATGTTGATAATTTTAATTTACTTATTATAAAATGTTGTGTGACTCCTGTGAAGGGACTATATCAAGGCATTTTGTTGCTGATACATAAGTCTCCAATTCTCAGTACCATCAGTCTACCTCCATAAATAATATTTTTCACTCATGTTGCTCCTTTCTTCAGAAGCTGTCAAGGTGTTTTACAATGGTGGGTAACGTATTTTACAAATTAGGAAAGTAAGGCACAAAAAAGGGCCCAAGGTCACACCAGTGGCAGAGGAGGAAATAGAAGCCAGGTCTCCTAACTCCCAGTCCTGTGCTCTAATCACTAAGCTCACTGCTTCCCATAGGACTCATTATATTCCAATTAGAGAAATAAAATAGGGCTATTGGACTTTTTTGCACCTGAAGAAATGTAGTGGCACTCAGATATGTTAGTTGTTCATACTATAAATATGGTACTTTGCTGTATCCAGATTAATTTTCCAAAAGAAAACCCCGTACAGTACACTTATATTAATAAATAGAGAGGACAATAGTGGAGAGACAGACATACACTGTGAAAGGCTGGGTCACAGAAACCCCCTTGGGAACTGCCACCTGATATGCTGAGACTACCTCTGAGCCTGTTTTCCCTGGCAGGTTAGGACTTCAGTACCCTGCCTGGTTGTGGTGGACACACTAGCCTCCTGTAAACACAGGTCTGAACCACACCCCTAAAAGCTGCAGGCTTAACTGGAAACAGCTTAAGAAGTGTTCCTGTCTCCAACACCCAGATACCCAGTTCCCAATGGGATCCAAACACCAAATACATCCGTTTGAGTCTGCATAAAGCATACACAGTGTAAACTCATAAATTGCTCACCCTCTGTAACATGGATAGAGAGAGATGCACAGCTGTTTGCTCCCCCAGGAATTAATACTTGCTCTGGGTTAATAAGTAAAACATGATTTTATTAAATATAAAAAGTAGGATTTAAGTGGTTCCAAGTAATAACAGAACAAAGTGAATTACCAAACCAAATAAAATAAAGCATGCAAATCTAAGCCTAATACAGTAAGAAACTAAATGCAGGTAAATCTCACCCTCAGAGATGTTCCAGTAAGCTTCTATTACAGACTAGACTTCCTCCTAGTCTGGGTCCAGCAATCACTCACACCCCTGTAGTTATTATACTTTGTTCCAGTTTCTTTCAGGCATCTGTTTGGGGTGAAGAGGCCATCTCGAGTCAGTTGAAGACAAAATGGAGGGGTTTCCCAGGGTCTTATATACAGTCGGACCCTGCAATACTGCGACAATAGAGATCCAAAGAAGACCGATCACGATAAGCTTGGGGTCGCAGTATTGTGCTGCATCAAAGCGCCACCCGGCGCTAACATCAGGAGCCAGCCCTGCCGCGTGCTATAAATGGATTCGTGCTATCGCGGGGCATGGTATTCCGGTGTCTGACTGTAGTCTCTTTCTTGAGAGTGGAAAACCCTCTCTCCCTGTGTAGAATCACAGCTACAAGTCACATATCCATGCATGACTCAGTTCTCTACAGGAACGTTCCCAGGAAAGCTTAGATGTAGATTGGCATCTATCAAGATCCATTGCTAGCCAAGTACTTCCATTTACTTGAATAACCCCTTCACACTATGTTGATCAAATCTTAGGTGCCTTAGGTGCATTCTACAACAAACACTTTAGATACAAGCATAGAGCTCATAACTTCAGATATAAAAATAATACATGTATACGAATAGGATGAATACATTCAGTAGAACATAACCTTTGCAAAGGTATGTTACATGGCATATCTAGCATAAAACATATTCCAGTTATTTACCATCATAAGCATATTTCTACAGAGCATTATGGGGTGCAACATCACACACACAACTCTACCTCCTTTGAAATAATCCAATAGTTTCACTATGTAGAGTGGTTCATCAAGTATTTGCTACCATAGTGTTCTGTAACAGCTCTTGCCATAACCTTGAGTAGAACAAATCAGCTCATTGGAAGCACTGGGAGGCTTTGTGCCTCACAAAGATAGTATGCCCTCTAGGGCTGCTGGGAGAGCAGCGAGAGTTACATGCCTCCAGGGGAATGCAATGTCTGTCTCCTTCAGGCAGAGAGTGGAGGATTGTGGCTGTGGCCAGTTCTTCTACCTCTCCCCTTATACAAGGGGGAGTCCCTATGTGAATAAAACTCTCTCTTACATGCCTACATGGGCTGGCCAGAACTTGGTCCTTAAGTAGTACTGGACACACCTTGCCACCCTTATTTTGTCCCTTTTTAGGAGGAGTTCAGTGCAGAATTCTGTTGATGCAATGTTATGGATAAGAATTTAAGTGCACCAAAGTTAGCAAGTTCAGACTCATACAAATAGAAATCAGCTTCTACACATATATATGGCTGTAGTTGCTTTGGGGACCATATATTTTCATTAGTCTCTGCTTTGTGATGGGGACTCTAAATGCACTATCTTGCCATAACAGATTTTTCATTTAATATATATATATTTTAAAAGTGTGATCACATGTTTATTTCAAAGCACAGTGTGAGATAGAAATGATCACACATTGACATAAACACGTCAATGTTAATTTCAATGTGTGGAACTACAGATATACATGCCCACCAATGTCTATATAACTAGAACTCTTCACGTCAGTACATTGATTTCCTTCACTGTATGTGTAACAATGTCACATACACCCAAGTTGGCTTGCAGCTCCATTATTCATAGGCCAGATTTCTTCAAATATGTCAAGGCTCTTGTCATCACTTGGGTATATGTAATGTTTTTTTCAAGTTTGGAAAGTGAAAAGCTTCAAGTTTTGATTACTGGATCATAGAAATCTGAAAATTTGCTTCATTTATGAAAAACACCTTCTTTGTGTGTTATGCGCAAATAATTCAAGTCCTGGACAGAATTTAAGTATTATTCTAAGAAAAAGGAACAAAAAGCACCTTTGGGTAATTATTTTACAAAGTTATAAAGTTCTTAAAACTGAAAATGCCTCATCAGCTGTAAATCCTGCATCCTTGTAATGTATTTACAGATCCACAGCCCATCTGTTACAGTAACATTCTCATCATATTTTGTCATACACACCTTGTTGCTTATTGCAAAAAAAATTGTTGATAGTAATACATTTCAGCCACTCAGTTCAGGGTTTTTGTTTTTTAGTCTTTTTTTGTTTGTTTGTTTGTTGGTTTTTCTTTATTTTTTCTTGTCTTTGGGGGGGGGTCAGCGTCATTCCCCCCCCCAAAAAAAAAAGTGAAGGGGGGGCAAGTCATATGACCAATTTTTGTCTTTGAAAGTATGTTAATTGTCAGTGAGGTGCAGCCCTTGTTTTTCCCTAGAGGCCCTACACCCTTCTGGGCATAGCTATCTGGGTGCCTAGCTCTGCCTCATTGCAGTCAAATGAGAGCAGAATTGTCCCTTATATCAGGAGGAAATGTTGTGAGCAGCTGCTACTGTGTCAGAGAGGGCAGCGGGGGCTGCTGTCATTATACCAAGGAAAACAGACAAGGGATTCCTCAGCTGCAGCCTTAAGGCAGCAGAAACAGGAATCTGACCCACAGAGCTCCTTCCTTTACTTGTCCAGAGGAAAATAAAAATAAAAACAAAACAAAAAAACCCAAAGCCACTGGATTTGGTTTCAAGGATCAGAGAGGTAGCCATGTTAGTCTGGAATAGCAGAGGTAACAAAGTCCTGTGGCACCTTAAAGACTAACTATAAAGTTTTGAAGCATAAGCTTTCGTGGGCTAATACCCACTTTGTCGGATGCAAGCTTGCATCCGACGAAGTGGGTATTAGCCCACGAAAGCTTATGCTTCAAAACTTTATAGTTAGTCTTTAAGGTGCCACAGGACTTTGTTACCTCTGGATTTGGTTTAACAGTTCATCGTGTGAAGACATGAAGCACCTTAGTTTTCATAAGAACATAAGAACGGCCATACTGGGTCAGACCAAAGGTCCATCTAGCCCAGCATCCTGTCTACCGACAGTGGCCAATGCCAGGTGCCCCGGAGTGAGTGAACCTAACAGGTATGATCGAGCGATCTCTCTCCTGCCATCCATCACCCCCCTCTGACAGACAGAGGCTAGGGACACCATTCATTACCCATCCCGGCTAATAGCCATTTATGGACTTAGCCTCCATGAATTTATCCAGCTCTCTTTTAAACCCTGTTATAGTCCTAGCCTTCACAGCCTCCTCAGGTAAGGAGTTCCACAGGTTGACTGTGCGCTGCGTGAAGAAGAACTTCCTTTTATTTGTTTTAAAGCTGCTGCACGCCAATTTCATTCAATTTCACTCCCCCTTCTGGGGATTTGCAAATAATATCTATCTCCCAGTCCAATTTCTGGTTACTGATTATCCCAAGTACTACAGTCCCACAAAATGAACACCCAGATATTATGGCGATAGGTGCACTGGAGATGGATGAATACTGTGTATACTGTCAAAAAACAGTCCAAAAGGGTGAAAACAATAACTTTGGTCCAGAGTGTGGCATTTGATCTGCAGGTGTAATGTGTCAGCCATGTGTTAGATCTCTCCTCCCCAAGCAGAAAAGAGATGGAATCAGCCACATCCATGGCAGCATCAACCCTTCTCCTGCACCCCATTCAGAGCTCTTTGAGCTGCAGATCTGGGGATCTGAACTGGAAGAAGGTTGTTTAAAAGTTGTATCCAGTGGTTTGCAGATGGTCCAATCCCCTTGCACCCAGTGAAGAGTCCAGAAGCAGTATTACCTTTGCTCGTCCCTCTTCCCCCAGGCATACACCTCCCATCGTCTTCACCACTGTCATGGGGATACCTCCCTGAGACAGCCACTGTCAGGAAAGCTCCTGGATATGCATTCCTACAGAATTTTTTTGTCAGACTGAAACCATAGAACCAGAGCTGTTTCTCAGGCACAGGGCCTCCTGCAGATCCCTGAAATCTCCACCTATCTTGGGCTATCAGTAGAAGTAGGTAGACCAGACCCTCACTTTCTTCCAGAACAGAACAAGCCTCCCATGAATAAGTAAATGGCTAAAATGTATGTAATAATGGGCAGGAATAAATGGTCAGTTTTCATAATGGAAAGAGGTATATCTCACTGGTTTGAGCATTGGCCTGCTAAACTCAGGGTTGTGAGTTCAATCCTTGAGGGGGCCATTTAGGGATGTGGGGCAAAAAATCTGTTAGGGAACAGTACTGGGGGGGGGGACTAGACTTGATGACCTTTCAAGGTCTTTCCAGCTCTATGAGACAGATTTAATATGGAGATATACCTATTAAAAGGTAAAGAGGTTCCCCCAAAGATTTGTAGTGGGAGCAGTGCTGTTCAACATGTTAATGAATTATCTGGAAAAGGGGGAAGTCCCAAAGTTGGCAGATGACAGAAAATTACTCATGAACGTTAAGTCTGTATAGAGCTATGAAGGGATCTCACAAAACTAGGTGAATGGGCAAGAAAAAGGCAGATAAAATTCAGTCTTGATGTGTGCAAGGTGTAACGCATATTGGGAAAAAATAATCCCAACCATACATCAAAAGAGGAGGTCTAAAATAGCTGTTACCACCCAAGAAAGATCTTGGCTGCATCATGGCTAGTTCATTGAAAACATCTGCTCAGTGTGCAGTGGCAGTCAAAAAAGCTGTCAGGACGTTAGCAGCCATTAGGAAGGGGATTGGTAATAAGGCAGAAACTATTATAATGCCCTATAAATCCGTGGTAGACCAACACCTTGAATACTGCATGCAATCTTCGTCACCCCATCTTAAAAACATATTAGAGTTGGAAAAGATATAGAGAAGGATATAAAGAACGGTTAGGAGTATGGAACACTTTCCACACAAGGAGAGATTTAAGAGAGTGGGACTGTTCATCTTAGAAAAGGGTCAACAGAGCGGGGTTATGAAAGAGGTCTGTAAAATCATGTATGTTTTGAGAAAGTTAAGTGTTATATGCTTCTTCCTGTAACACAAGAACCAGGGGTCACCCAATGAAATTAAAGGCAGCAGGTTTAAAAATAAACATAAGGAAGTACTTTGCACAGTTAGCCTGTGGAACTCATTGCAAGGTGATGCTGGGAAATTCAAAAATATAACTGGGTTAAAAATGATTTAGATACGTTCATGGAGAATACGTGGATAATGTTAACACAAGATCATATGTATAAATCTAAAATCCTCATTTTCCAGTCTTTTCTTGCACACATGTATCTGAGGAGAGAAGTGAGATTCCAGTCCATATCACATATGAAAGGGAAGTGATTTTTCCAATTATGTATTGCACAAATTCCTAACATTTAGAAGTATTCAAAATCCCCATGTTATAAAATCCTTACATATCCTCCTTTAATCTTATTTACTGACATTTTCATACCATTCATACAGCTACTGTGCAGAGTGGCAGCTACCTTCTGACCTGTTGCCAGTGGTTCTCATTTATCTTTGTTCCCCAGCACCACACACTAATTTACAAAGCATGTCACCTTCACCGACCTGAACATAGACCCGTTAAACAATCTCTCATCCAGCAGTTAGAGTTGCTGCTTTATGCTTTTCCACCTGTTTAGCTACCTTTTAATGTATTTTTTCATTGAATTATTTTAATTTTAAGTGTTATTTTTTAGATCATAACACCCAAGGATTTAAGTCATGGGTAATTTTTTTAGATAGATCAATATGGGAGAGAATAATTTCTAATTTATATTTAAACAGTAAATCCAATTTGATAATTTCACAATAGAGGTTGGTTGCCCAGGTGTACTCTGAGTTTATATCAAGCAAATTTAAATTGGTGATGCAAACAGGCATTGTCCTTGGCACTTAAATCAAGTCATATACTACAGAACACAATAATTTATTATGTTGTTAAAAACACTGGTCAGACTTTCATTATTCCAATGCTGCTTCATACTATTAGTATCCAGGTATATCAGAGGTGCAGGAGCATCACTAAAACTGGACTTGCGTACAAAGCATTTGGCTTTATATTCGGAGACCTTGAATTTGGAATTATTACAATTAATTAGATTTAGTGGCTTTTGCTGTGCTGCCTAGTATATGCTAATTATTTAGTCTTGCATGATTTCAGAAATTAAGAGCAGTCGTATGTCACAAGAAAGGCAGTCCCCAAGCTCCGTGATAATCAAGAGTGAAATTCACCCTTGTGCTGAGGGCCAGCATGAGTATGTTTATCCTGCCAGCTGACTCAGGCTTACAGGGCTTGGACTAAGAAGCTGTTTAATTTTGGGGTAGATGTTCAGATTTGGACTGGGGCCCGAGCTCTGGGGCCCTCTCTCCTCACAGGGTCCTAAGGCTCCAGCCTGAACATCTATAGTGCAGTTAAACAGCCCCTTAACTGAGTCCCAAGAGCCTGAGTCCGCTGGACTAGCTGCAAATTTTTAATTGCAGTCTGGACATATCCCATAAGGCCTCTGTATCAGGCAACTGCCACCTAAGCCCAGAATCCATAAAGGGCAACAGATTTCCCACGTAATGTTTCATTTGAGTCAAAAGATGGACATAGCGTCATTTCTAAGATTTTTATTATTGCCCTTACAGTATCTCACAGTTATCTAAAACATGAGTTCCTGAGAACTGACTTGTCCAGACTGTCACCACGAAGTATTTTCTTTTGAAAATAACAAAGCTCATTCCTTTGTTGTTTTTCACTTTAAATATGTCAGAAAGTTAGTGATTGGTAACTGATATTAATAACTCAAGAGCCTAGAACATTAAGCTGGGGATAGCGTGAGGATTTATTCCGTACCTAGCACACTGTGTTCTTCAGTCTCATTTCAGGATCTAGGCTCTGCTAACGTTATCAACCTTTGAGAATTCCTCATTTTTCTTTCCATTTAAAAAAAATGGAAATTAAATGCAATCTGTCTATAATGAAGTACACAACTGTCAGTTAGTTAGCATTGCTGTTGGAGTTTTATATTACCTGATTCTATTTGATTGTAATGTATGGAGCCTTTCAGACTGTGTGAATTCTGTGTGATTACTTTCTCTTTAAGATCTGGAACATTGTGGCTGGCAAAGTTCAACTGACAAGTTTTTGAAAGACAATGGCAGTTGCAGCTGAATTTAGACACTGAACCCAGTAGTGAAGTTTATTTGTAAATATAGCTGAAAGTTCTCTCTCAACTCTAAAACAGTATTTTTTTTTGGAACAGCTGCATCCCAGACATTGATAAGATCCTTTTACAAGAGCAGTGGAGTGAGTGTGATGATAGTGATGGAAGAGGTCTAGCTAAAAGAAAGAACAAAAGGAAGTTAGGTATGGCCACATCTGGGAGAATGGATGGTTTCCCATTTTAATGAAAAAGGTAAGGAGTTTATAGTTTATGTATAAAGATTGCAAAAGTAGTTTTATGCCAACATCATTGAAGCCATTTGAAAGAAAAGATACCATTTTCCTAAATCTGGTTGGAAGAGACATTTACCAGATTGAAAGACTTATCTTTCCTGCTTGACCTATGAGGAATTGGATGAAGTGTTTAAAAAGCACTATTTTCCTCAAGCAAAATTCCTAGCTGAGAGAGAGAAATTTCATGTACAAAACCAAAAAGAAGGAGAAAGTGTATCTTAAAAAGCTCTCCCAGAGCTTCCTCTTGGGTAATCACCTGCAGAAGTTCTCAGGGAGAGCTTTATATTTGAGATGAGAATTCTAAATTAAAAGAGAAGCTGCTGAGTATTATTCACAATGTAACTTAAACTGAGAGGAGCAGTGGGATATCATGTTTCTTTTATTGCACAAATCAATGCCTCAGACCACCATATAAAAATCTCCAGCTGAGTTATATCTTTGACCCCAATCATGCAACACCTCACATGCCTAACCGTGTGCACAGGATAGTCTCTGCCCTGCTGTTCAGTGGGACTCCTCACATGTCTAAAACTATCATGTGTGTCAGCAGTATTGGGGTCTTAAATGCACAGTAAGAATTAGTTTTGTCTTGCTCAGACCACATGTAGCAAAAAGGACTAGATGAAAAAGCAGCAGTGACAAACCCAAAACATAAACCTGCTGGAGTTTTTTATACCTAGGCCTAGGGGGATATTTAGTTTGAAATGACAGAGAAGGAAGAAAAAGGTTTAAAAAACCCCAAAACATTAGAATCCATGACATACCTTGCAATGAATAGAGAAATAATGAAGAAACGTGCAATTGTTTAGAAAATAGCAAAGGAATTGGTATTGCAGGAGATGGTAATTACTGCAGAAGGAAATTGTTCTGTTTGATGATGATTCCAATGCCAGTGTTAATGTAGAAACTGAATCTGGAATGAAAATATTATTGGGAAAACAGAATCTGTGAAGGTCAATGAGGAACAAGAGGGAGCAAGTGACAACTGCTCTTCCTGACTGGCATCTCTAGCAAAATGGAATCATAAACCTCCCAAAAGACTAACTTGTAATTTAAAAATGACAGGACAGGGAGGATTGTGATGTTTAGCATTTTCAACTGCGGTGACTGTGTGCACTTACTGCATCATTTAAGGCCTGGAATATTTGGGCAGGTAAAAGGCAAAGAGTTTGTTAGTTGACAGCTGGAGTCCTGAACCCAGCAATGGAGTGGGTTGGATGTAGCTTGTAAAAAAGGATCTTTTCACCGTGGTAGTGGAATTCATATTTGTTGTTACTTTACTTTGTTGTACTGCTGCAGTTAAGGTCTGTGTAGTTAATTAAAAAGGCATACGATATTTGGATTTTCATGAGACCTCACATTGACTTTAACTACATATCTACAAGATTAATGCAGGTTTTTAAATTAATTTAAAGTTAGAAAGACCAGGCATAAGGTGAGAGAGATTCACAAAAAACAGTTATTCTTTAAACCCTCAAATTAAACATGTTTGGTAGGAAGTGTACAGAGGAGCTTGCAAGAGAAGGAATCGCATTTCAAGTAGACAAATAATATTTCAAAATAAATCTTTATTAATGTAAAAAACAACAACTGACTAGTCCTCATATAAAACTGTTTCTAAATGGAATCTTACCAATAGCCTCTCACAAATACTGGCATAACCCTAGAGATGTCTCCTCTTCAGGCTCATTAGGAAATGTCCTAGGTTTCTCCTTGAATCTTTCATATAGCCTTGGCAAGAGGTTTTATTGAAGGCTAAAACCTCTTGTGGGCTATTAAGCATGTCCAGCTTTTCTCATTGCATTTTTTTCCCACAGTGCAGTGAATCAGAGCACTAATCCTTCTTGGTTCCAAGCTGCACAGCAGTTCAAGGAACAGTTTGACTATCACATTAAATGATGCCTGGAATTTGCATCTATATGTTACCATGGAGATGCCATGCAGACCTCGCTTTAGTGCTGTAGCACCTGACAGGAAAAGTAACGGATACCATGTGTGATACAAAAACTTTGCGTAGACCAGCCTCGATTGTATCTGTATAACTATATCAGTTAGGGGTGGGATTGTTTTTATCAATATAGTTATACCAGTATCAAGGTGCCTTATATCAATATAGCTTATTCCCCTTCCTATATGTGAATAAACTGTGCTGGTATAAATGTTTCCACATGAGAGGAGTAATACTACTTTAAGTATATCATATAGTTAAAACAGTATAACTTTAGTATGTAGACAAGGCCTTATTGTTGATAAAAGTCCTTCATATAATCTACATCTTGGATCTTACCTAGCTATTCTGCACTGGTCTGAGAATGAGCCACACTTATCCTTCATTCCCTATTGGAGGCTGTCACAGGGACCACACAGGTCTCACTCTCTTTGCCCTGTGCTCTGGCTAACAGAAATAAAAGTCTTCACACCCTCTTCTGGTGCTTCACCCTAGTGTCCTTTATTTACAGTGTACATCAGTAGCTTTAGTGCAAGAAAGTGCTCCCCTTTGTCCCCAAACGGTTTACCCTCTTTGTACCTGGTTCCAGGGTCTCCAGGCCCCTGAGGCACCTTGCCTGTAGTGAGGAGCAGCAGCAGCCGCCTCCACCGCCTCCTGTCCCCTTCCTGGGTTGCCTCCAAACTCAGTTTGGTTTAGAGCTTTTCTAGCCCTCTCAGTTTGCAGCCTCAACTGTGACCATTTAGCCCAGTCTGCTGCGGTGAGCCAGCCAACCCTCGTTAGGGCCCGCAGCTGGGCTCCCTGCTGGCTGCTCCAAGCCTCTGCCCCTGGCCCTCCTGCCAGAAAGCAGGGCTTAGCCATCAGGGACAGGGCATTCAAGGGGTTTTCCCCCAACCCTGCCACACCTTCCAAGGGCAAGGCAGGAGGAGCTAGGGGAGTTCCAGCCTAGAAACCCCCAGGCTGCAGGGCCTAGGGGGAGGCCCCACCAGGGGTCCTAGGGGTGCAGGGGCTGCTGCTGCTGCTACCACCACCACTCTTGCCCCCTGAAGCCCCTGCCTTCCCCCTTCCCCCTCCATCTGGGCCTGCCACTGCTGCCAGGCCTCTCTCACCCCCACACACCCCACTGTTTCCCTGGGGCTGCCATCACTTTGGGAGCTCCCCCTTTGGACTGCCTCACTACCAGCCGGGTTGAGCTCCCCCCACCACTTCACCAACCAGGACTGCTGCTGAGTGGGGGGGAGGCCTGCTGGCCTACCCCCCCTCCCCCCCGTTGTTTCTGGGGGGGGAGAGGCCCAGACAACTTCACCACCACCACCACCACCACTGCTACCACCGGGCCTCTCGACAATCCTGCTGCTGCTCACCGCCACCCCGAAACCACCGCTGCCGTCGAGGAGGTGAGGAAAAGAGTCGTCCATCAAAGGACTTTGTGGAGGGGGTTTTGCAACTGGACTGAGTGACTCTGTCATCTGTGCTCTTGGGGTGGTGGACTCGCTGTCGCCGGGGGGAGTGCGGGGGAGAGGCACGGACCCCCCCCGCTGCCCATCTGCTCCCCAGACCACCACCACCCCCACCGCTGCCCCCTCCACCGACCCATCCACCTCCGGACCTGCTCTTCACCCCTCGACGCGGGGTTGGCCTCCCTGCTACCCCTACCATCTGGGACTGAGCAGAGAGGACTGTGCTACACAGGCACCTGTGGGTGCACGCCTCCCACTTTGGACTCTTTCCTACCCCCCACCCCCCAGCTGCATTTGGCTGGTGGGGGTCCCCACCCCTTGCAACCCTTTCCCTGCCCCCCACCCCTTGCAACCCTTTTCCTGCCCCCCCCCCCAATTGCTTCTATAGTTTGGTTACTCCCTCCCCCTAGTCTGCCCCGCCCACTACCTACTTTCCCCAAGGGTTCCTTTCTGTTAGCTTTCCTTCCCTAACCCTTCAGCCTCTGTCCCTGGCCCCGCCCCAAACTTTGCAGCTCAGTTTGGTTTCCACCCAGCCTTTTACCCTTAGCCTCCATTTTGTGTTCCTACCCAGCCCTTTACTCCCCGGTCCTCCCTAGTTCTCGCCCCCCCCCCCCATCGCGTGTACCTACGGTTCCCCTTGAGGTGCCTGTGCCCCCCCCTCCCATCAGTCGCACTTTCACCCCCCACCCCATGATTTTGTAGCCCCCTCTCCTCCTAGTGCAGCCGGAGGAGCCGGACCTTTTGCTTAGTCCCCAGTGTCCACCCCTGACCCCTGCCGGCACCCTCCCCCCCCGCCTCCAGCCTAGCGGGGAGGAGCGGTTGCCCCCACTTTCCCTTCTCGTGCCTTGGGGCGCCCTCCTCTCCCGCTCGCAGCCCCGCGGGGAGGAGTGGTTAGCCCCTTTCCCTTACCTGTTCCCCCGCATTGAACCCTCCTCTCCCACTCGCAGCCCAGCAGGGAGGAGGGGTTAGCCCTTTCCTATACCCGTCCCCTCCGCCAGACCCTCCTCTCCTGTCCACAGTTCAGCAGGGAGGAGGGGTTTAGCCCCTTCCTATACCTACCCCCTCCGCCAGACCCTCCTCTCCTGTTTGCAGCTTGGAAGAGAGGAGGGGTTAGTCCCTTCCTGTACCTACCCCCTCCACCAGACCCTCCTCTCCTGTCCACAGTTCAGCAGGGAGGAGTGCCCCCCCCCCTGTCCCTACTGGTATAGGGCCTCCTCCTTTCCCCATACCATCATGGAGGGGACCCCTGCCCCTGTTCCTACCCCTGCCCCTCCTTCAGCCCCCACTCCCCCGATCCCTCCCCCTCCCTTGCCGTCGCCCCTGTCCACTCCTGCGGCCACCCTCTCGACCGGCCCCTGCCCGGTCCCTGCCGCTGCCGTGGCCGCCCCTCCCCCTGGCAAGAAGGGCCAGGGGAAAAAGAAGGGAAAGGGCCCCGCCCGGAAATCGACACCTCCCGTGGGCGGGGCCGCCCCCCCGGCCGCGGCGTCGACATCTGCCGCGGCCCCCCGTTCCCCGGCCGTCCCCTCCACCAGCTCTGCGGGCCCTCCGGCCCGCAGGGCGTACGCCCAGGTGGCCGCCGCCCCGCCGACCGCCCCGCCCGCTGCCTCTGCTGCCATCTCTGGGGGGCCGGGCCCTTTCCACTCCCTCACCAGGAGGCATGGGATCCGGTGCCACCTGGTGCCAGCCTCGCCTAATGGGGAAACCTACGCGCGAGCGCTGGCGCGGGTGGTGGGCCCCCGGAACATCGTGGCGGCCTCCAAAATGTATGGGAAGATGGTGTTCTTCCTAGCATCGGAGGCCGCCGCCCAAGAGGCAGTGGAGAAGGGCATGTCGGTGGGAGGCGTGTTCGTGCCCCTCGAGCCACTAGAGGACCTGGGCGTACGGGTGGTCCTCACCTCTGTCGAGCCCAGCCTCCCCAACGCTGCCCTGCTTCCCGCCCTCTCCACCCTGGGGAAGCCCATCTCCGCCATTACCCCCCTCTCCTCGGGCTATAAGGACCCCGTCCTCCGCCATATACTATCCTTCCGTCGGCAGGTACAACTCCAAGTATCGCCGGCGGTGGCACGTGGCGGAGCGCCCTTGGAGGGCTCCTTTCTAGTGCCCCACCGAGGGGCTTATCACCGGGTTCATTACTCGACGGGGGAGGCCCGGTGCTTCCTCTGCCGGGCGACGGGGCACGTCCGGAGGGACTGCCCCCTGGCCCGGACTGAGGGGGAGCCCGGGACCCCCGGGACCCGAGAGGGGTCCGGCCCCATCAACGCCGGTGCCCCGGGTCGCCCGGTCGCCACCGCCGCTCCTGCCGCCCCTCCCTCTACAGGGGAGGGGGTGACGGGGTCCTCTGTAGCCGGGAGGGAGGGCCCGCCCCAGGGGGAGGTTTCCCCTCCCCCCGTTGTCCCACCCCAGACTCCGACTCCCTCAGCCCCTGGCCCCGCTCCAACGGACCGGCCCTCCACCTCCAGCTCCACCTTGGAGGGCTGGGTGCTCGTCCGGGGGAAGCGTGCCGCCCGCAGGCCACGGGCCCGCTCCCCTCCCTCCGATGGGGAGCGGGAGGTAGCCCCCCGGAAGCTGCCGCGGGCGGCGACGACCAAGACCCCCTCGGCCGTGACCCCGGATAGAGCCCAGCGGGAGGAGCCGTCCACCAAGGCCACGGCAGCAGGGCGGGATGACCCCGTCCCTCCCATTCACCCTCCTTGCGAGGGGGCCACTGCGGGAGCCCCTCAGGCCCCCACACCATCGGACCCCCCCACCTCTGCCACCACCGACGCCGCGGCGCTTGCTGCCCCGGGGTCCGGTGGGGAGGCCGCTGGGGCCGAAGGGCCCGCCCTCCCCTCCATTTATGATGAAATTGAGGCCCTGGACCTGACCCCGTTCACTCAGGGGGAGGACGGTCCTCTACCAGCGGGCCTCGATCAGGGCGGCACTCTGCTCCCGCCGCCCCCTCCCTTTTCCTGCCCTTTTCCCCCGGAGGAAGCCCCCGCTCTGGTCCTCGGGGCGCCCCTGACCCTGCCCATCTGCCTGGCCGCCGAGAGCGCACCAGCCGAGGCCGCCGAGCCCTCCGGGGCGGCGGCCAGCGACGAGCGGCCGGGCCCCGGGCCAGTGGGCGCCGACGGGACCGTGCGGTCGGCTTCCCCTTCAGAGGGGGGCCCATCTAAGGTCTCCAACGTGCCCGATGCCGTGGCTGTGGGTGACGCAAGTGTTGAGTCGCCCATGCCCGGCGTCGAGGAGGGCCCCCCTCCTGTCTCCGGTCCCTTGATCCCATCCAAAGGTCGAGAGGAGCCGCACCCCGGCAGCTCGGCTGCCGAGGACCCCGATCCCATCCTTCCCCCCACGACCTCCCTGGCCCCGGACCCAGAACCGCCCCCTGTCCCTACCCCAACTCCTCACCCTGTGCCAGTCCCACCCACCGACCCTGACCCGGCCCAAACCCCCGATCCCGCCCCGATCCCGGTCCCTGCCCCGACTCCAGCCCCAGTCCCCACTCTGGTCTCGATCCTGTTCCCCGCCCCTTCCACTCCCATCGTTCCTGCCACCCCCGGGGTCGTCCCGTCATCAAGTCACCCGGACGACTCTCGGGGGGTGGTTCTAGAGTCTCCCACTCCCATTGTCCTAGGGGCTGCATTGCCCCCTCCGCCGCCCCCTTCCGGGCCGGGAACGGAGACAGGTCGCTCGGCGCGATCGCGCCGACGTCGCCCTCCCCACCCGCCCGTCTCCGCGGGCCACGAACTTCCTTCAGGGGCCCTACCGGAGGGCGGCAGCCGCTCGGCTGCCACGTCTCCCTCGGCGCTGGGGGCCGAGCTGCGCCATTTCCTGCGAGACACTCGTGGCTCCAGGGATAAGGTGCAGCTCGCCCTCCAGCGCTGGGGAGACTTCCACCTCATCTTCCGGGCCGTAAAGGCCCTGTTGGGGGAGGGGAAAGGGGCCGACAGGCAGGGCATGGCGGCCTACATGCGGGCCCGGAATTTCCGCAGCTCCCTGCTCGCCTTCGGGACCGAGCATGGGTTGCTGCGGGGCCCGCCGGGGCCCGACCATTCCCCTGCCCATGAGGATCCACCCCAGCCCTCCTCATGAAGTACACCACCATTGCCACCTTAAACACCGGAGGCTGTAGGGTGGGTCTCCGCAGGAGCCAGGTGCTCTCCTTCCTTCGGGAGGGGGGGTACTCTGTGATCTTCCTGCAGGAGACCCACACGACTCCAGCCGTCGAGGCTAGCTGGCGGCTGGAGTGGGGGAACGGGGTGTATTTTAGCCACCTCAGCACCCGTTTGGCTGGGGTGGCTACCCTGTTCTCCGCCGGGCTACGGCCCGAGGTGCTGGGGGTCGCCGAGGTCGTGCCGGGCCGCCTGCTGCACGTCCGGGCCCGCGTGGAGGGCGTCGTGCTCAATCTAGTGAACGTGTACGCCCCGAACGCGCGCCCGGACCGGGTGTGCTTTTTCCAGCAGGCGGCGGCCTTTCTCGGCACTCTGGATCCTCATGAATGCCTGGTCCTGGGCGGGGACTTTAACACCACCCTCGAAGACCAGGACCGCTCGGGGGTCGAGAAATCCCAGACGGCCGCGGGCGTCCTCAGGGAGATCGTAGATCAGCACTCCCTGGTGGACGTCTGGCGAGCCCACCACCCGGACGACCACGTCACCTTCACCTATGTCCGGGTGGGGGAAGGGCAGCCCGTTTTCTCCCGGATAGACCGCCTCTACTTGTCCCGGATTTATCTGGCGGAAGCCCGCGCCTCCGGCGTCTGGCCGGCCCCGTTCTCGGATCACCACATGGTGACCGTGACGGCCTCTCTGAGTTCGGAGAGGCCCGGGCCGGCCTATTGGCACTTTAACAACAGTCTGCTGGAGGACACGGGCTTCGTGGCGGCCTTCCGGGAGTTCTGGCTGGCCTGGCGGGACCAGCGGCGTTCCTTCCCTTCGGCGAGGCGGTGGTGGGACGTGGGGAAGGTGCGCGCCAAGCTCTTCTGCCGGGACTACACCCGGGGCGCCAGCCGGCGGCGGGGTGCGGTGATAGAGCAGTTGGAGCGGGAGGTTTTACAGCTAGAGAGGCGCCTGGCCTCCGGCCCCGAGGATCCACCCCTCCGCACAGTGTACAGGGAGAAGCGGGAGGAGCTCCGGGCTCTGGAGGACCTCAGGGCCCGGGGCGCGTTCGTTCGATCCCGCATCCGTCTCCTTCGGGAGATGGATCGCGGCTCCCGCTTCTTCTACGCCTTGGAGAAAAGGAGGGGGGCCAAAAAGCATGTCACCTGCCTCTTGGCGGCGGATGGCACCCCCCTCACGGATCCGGAGGAGCTGCGTGGAAGGGCCAGGGCCTTCTACGCCGACCTCTTCTCCCCGGATCCCACCGAAGCCGAAGCCCGCAGGGTGCTCTGGACCGGGCTCCCGACGGTCAGCGCGGGCGACCGAGACCGGCTGGAGTCGCCTCTCTCTCTGGCCGAGCTCTCGGCCGCCCTCCGGCTCATGCCCACCAACAAGTCTCCGGGCATGGACGGGCTGACCGTGGAGTTCTACCGCGTGTTCTGGGACGTCCTCGGCCCGGACCTCGTCATCGTCTGGGCCGAGTCCTTGCAATGCGGGGTCCTCCCTCTTTCGTGCAGGCGAGCGGTGCTGACCTTATTGCCGAAGAAGGGGGACCTCCGCGACCTTCGGAACTGGCGTCCCGTCTCGCTCCTCAGCACGGACTATAAGGTCGTAGCGAAAGCCATCTCGCTGCGGCTGGGGTCCGTGCTGGCGGACGTGGTCCATCCCGACCAGACCTACACGGTCCCGGGCCGTACCATCTTTGACAACTTATATTTGGTCCGGGACCTTCTAGAGTTAGGGCGTAGGGATGGTCTGTCGTTCGCCCTCCTGTCCCTGGACCAGGAGAAGGCGTTCGACAGGATGGACCACGGGTATCTCCTGGGCACTCTGCGGGCGTTCGGCTTCGGTCCCCGGTTTGTGGGTTTTCTCCGGGTGCTGTACGCTGAGGCGGAGTGTTTGGTCAGGCTCAACTGGACCCTGACCGAGCCGGTCAGCTTCGGGCGGGGAGTACGGCAGGGGTGCCCCCTCTCGGGTCAGCTGTACGCTCTGGCGATCGAGCCCTTCCTCTGTCTCCTCCGGCGGCGGTTGACGGGGTTGGTGCTCCGAGAGCCGGAGCTGCGGCTGGTCCTGTCGGCGTACGCCGACGATGTACTCCTCGTGGTCCAGGACCCGGGCGACCTGGTGCGGGTGGAGGCTTGCCAAGCCGTGTACTCGGCGGCCTCCTCCGCCCGGGTCAACTGGGTCAAGAGCTCCGGCCTGGTGGTCGGGGACGGGTGGCGGGTCAGCTCCCTCCCACCCGCGCTTCAGGCCATCCGGTGGAGCGCGGGTCCGCTGCTCTATCTGGGCGTTTATCTCTCCGCCACGCACCCCTCCCCGCCGGAAAACTGGCAAGATTTGGAGGGCAGGGTGAGTGAGCGGGTGCGGAGGTGGACGGGACTGCTGCACTGCCTCTCCCTCCGCGGGAGGGCGCTGGTGTTAAATCAGCTGGTCCTGTCCATGCTCTGGCACCGGCTCAACACCCTGAGCCCGGCCCCGGGGATCCTGGCCAGACTCCAGAGGCTCGCCCTGGGGTTTTTCTGGCCAGGACTGCACTGGGTCTCTGCAGGGGTCCTGAGTCTTCCCCTGGCGGACGGAGGGCAGGGCCTGGTCTGCTTGCGCAGCCAGGTCCACGTCTTCCGCCTCCAGGCCCTGCAGAGACTCCTTTATGGTGCTGGTAGTCCGGCATGGAGACCGTTGGCGCACGCCTTCCTCCGCCGCCTCCGGGGGCTTCGATATGACCGGCAGCTCTTTTTTCTCCAACGGGGAGGCCTTCCGCGAGACCTCTCGGAGCTGCCGGCCTTCTACCAGGACCTCCTCCGGACCTGGAAGCTCTTCGGGGTGACCAGGTCCTTTGTGGCCACCGAAGGAGAGGATCTCCTCGCGGAGCCCCTGCTTCACAATTCGGCCCTCCGTGTGCAGGTGGCGGAGTCTCCCTCGGTGCGCCGGAGATTGGTCCTGGCGGAAATCACCAAAGTCGGAGACCTCCTGGACTACGACGGGGGGGACTGGGCGGATCCCCGTGCGCTCGCCAGGCGTATGGGGCTCTCCACCCCTGTGACCCCCCTGCGCGTACTCCGGGAGGTGAGGACCGCTCTGCCTCCCGCCTCTCTCGGTTTCCTGCGGCGGGTCCTGCGAGAGGGTACTCCCCGCCCACCCCTCACCCCGAGCCCTCCGGAATTAGTACTTGGGCCCCAGTTTCGTGAGCCCTCCCGGCCTCCCCATCCCCACGCCCCGAGCCGGCTGCGCACCTTGCAGCCGGTCTCGTTTCGAACCGCGCCGAGGAAGCAGCTCTACACGCTTGTGCTCCACACGATTCATCTCCTCACCCTCGCGTCCCGCCCCGACACCAAGTGGCGGGACTACCTGATACCGAAGGAGGGTGAGGAGCCCCGGTGGGCCAGCTTCTATTCCACCTTGATCCCACGGCCCGCCGGGGATATTAGTTGGCGGCTCCTTCACGGAGCCGTGAGCACGGGCGTGTACCTGGCGCGGTTCCTCCCCGTGCCCGACGCCTGTCCTTTCTGCGGCGAGAGGGAGGACCTGGCGCACGCCTACCTAGAGTGCGCCAGGCTGCAGCCCCTATTCCGGCTCCTCCAGAACCTCTTATTGAGGTTCTGGCTGCACTTTTCCCCCCACCTTTTTCTTTTTGGGCACCCTATCCGTGGCCCCACAAAGTCGCGAGACCTCCTCGTCAACCTCCTCCTGGCGCTTGCCAAGACCTCCATCTACAACACCAGGAGGAGGATGCTAGACGAGGGGGTCCGCTGCGACTGTGGGGCCTACCTCCGGTCACTTCTCCAGGCACGCATCCGGGCAGAGTTCCACTGGGCAGCGTCCACTGGCTCCCTCGATGGTTTCGCGGAGCAGTGGGCGCTGTGCGGGGTTCTCTGCTCGGTGTCCCCGTCCTATACCCTGGTTTTGAACCTGTGACCCTCACGCACTCCCCGCCTTTTTGTCATTAGTTGTCCCCCGTATTTAGTTGTCCCCGGGCCTAGTGTCCCTCCCGCCAGGCTGGGGGAGGGACTTTAGTTCTGGGCGGGCCTAGGCCCGCCCACTCCTCGGGTACCCAAATAGATGCCACAGAGACCATGAGGTCCCATGAATAAAAGACTGGCTGGAGAGGCAGGAGATGTGAGTTTTAATCCTGATTCTGCCAATAATTTGCTCTAAGATCAGAGGTAAGTTACTTTACCTCTTTGTACCTTGGGCAGCCTATCGGTAAAGTGCAGGTAACGATAATGATTCCAAAACCTCTTTGTAAAGTGCTTGACATCTATAGCTGAAAAGCATCATGCAAGTGTAAAGTATTATAGTGACCACAATTTTAATAATAATATTGCTAATTTTCCACAGCTGGGATTTGAAGATTGTTTTATTGAAGCATATAATGATCTTTTATTATAGGCTTTATTGCTGGATACCTTAGTTGTATTATTTTTGTCTACAGTTCTCATGCGGATCCTGCTTCTGGAGTTAAGTGTATAATAGGTTCCATAAATAGCAACTTTTCTGTGTGTGAGCAAGGAGTGTGGGGAGACAACATAAGACAAGACCCCATTCAGATTTCTTGTATGCTAGAATTTTACAGATTGGATGATATCAAATTAATGTGTGAGACTGGGAAAAAGAATCATGCTGCTCCAATGTGCTTCTCTTTTGGGACTTGGCTTCTCCATGGATTTTTAATATTGTATTCAGGCTTTCTTTGCTTTACGTGAAATCTTTAATATAATTCTCTGCTATATAAAGAGGAACAACAAACATTATTGGGGAAAGCTTTCTTTCTGATTTAGGGATTCTTTGATCATTGGAGAATAATAAGAGCATCTTAAAAGCATCTCTTCTGGAGGAACACCCTAAAACAGTGATCCCCAAACTATGTGGCATGCCCCCATTAAGGGGCACGATGCAAATTATGTGCAGACAAATTATGCTAAGGGGAAGCATGACTAGAAAAGTTTGCCCACCGCTGCCCCAAAAGTAGTGCATCCATTTGGTAGAATGATTGGTGTCTATGTATCTGTTACTTTGTAACTGCGGATGTATAGTATCCTGAAATAAACAAATAAAGTATTTAACCAAATTAGCATTAACCGAATAAAGGAAAAGCAAGAAAGACTATGAGGTTCAAGTAAACCTAATGAACACATGGCAAATCTTTTGTAAATACAAAGCTATCTTCTTTGCGAGACTTTTCTGAGATGGGTTCTTCTTTGATTTGGGGTTGATTAAATCTGTATGGGATAAAAATCCAATTTTGTCCAAACTCAGGATATGGAAATACCCCAAAGAGAGCCTAAATCAAATTGATATATCTGAATTCATATTCAAAGCCAGGAATTATCTAACAGATGATTGAACAGTGCTGTATCATTGTTTTCTTCATTTATAGTAATTGGCTTCTTTCAAGGCATTTGCCTTACAAATTCCAGTAAATCAAAACAGTATCTGCAATGTAACAGGGCAATAATGTTGCTGCTGGAATAAAGTTACAACTGTCTGTGGAAGGAGTGCAGATTAATTGGTGAGAATAGAATGTTGAGGTTCAGGTCTCCAACATCCTCTTCCTGACCCTGAAACTAACTTGCGGGGTGACCTTGGGGAAAAGTCATTACACATCTCTGTTTACCCATCTGCAGAAGTGGGGGTTCTGACACTTCCCAAATGTTTGCAAAATGCTTTGAAACCCTCAGATGATATATAAGTATGAAGCGGTTTTATTCTTAGTGATTCCAGTCTTTGATCAAGTTCTCTAATCTGATGTTGGATGTTTATATACACTAGCAAACAGGTTTGTACAACATTTGTTGACTGTTGCTAGTACACTTCTCTGTAGTTCAGGGGCCAAGGTAACAGTTAGCTTCAATGACATGTCTAAAAGTGAAAATACGAGTAATGAGGAATCCGCTAGAGAATAATGACTTTGATTTTCCACTGGCAGGGCAGAATTTACATTGTGCTCTGAAGCGTCTTGTATGAGAAAGCAGTTGTTTCCCCTTTCCTCAGGAGTTGAAAGATGAACACCTTACAGTGCTGACAGAAGGTTCAGGAGTACAGCAGATAGGCCAGGATGTCTTATCAGTGCTACTCCTTTGCATTCTTGATGCTATGCGAGTGGAGAGGTGGAGTACTTTAACAAGCAATACTAAGACAGTGAGAAATAAGTACCAAATAAATCAAGAAGAAAGCAAGAGTGTTGTTTTCCCTTAAAGTTTAATTTTAAGTTTTCTGAAGAGCTGCTTAATGTAGACTCCAGGAAGCTACAGGTGATAGCCTGCATGTGCACCCATCACAGAGGCAAACACTGTGTTACTGCTGAATCACTGCTCATGCCAATAGAATGCTGTTAATTATTTGCACACCTCTTTTGTAATGTAGGTGGTTTAAAAGTAGTGCACAAGGGAGAAAGCTTATGAGCTTTTCCATGGATTTCCAGGCTATGGCTGTGACTCAGACATGTTTTGCTGAAAGAATTAGTGTGTGCCACCCTGTTCATTCCTCATTCTAACATGAATGGAAAACTGAGAACATGCTGTTTGACTTGACGTGTGTGTCATTTTTTTTTTACGCAAAACTGTAGAGTGGATAAGATTAACTAGAATTTGAACACCTATTTCTAAAGTGTCTAATTAGAGATAGGTTAGCCGAGGACAGATTCAGCCTATTAGTAATTAAAATGACTGCTGCGTTTACCTCAGAGATCAATAGCCTATTTCTGTTTAATATAACTACTCTTCTTGATTCCCAGGGACATGTTGTTAGCATGTCAGGATTGAAAGATGTAAGGCATTGTTTGTTTTCTTTTTCTTTGGAGATACTGATGGAAAAGGAAATACATAAATGAGGATATGCCTGTGAAAGCCTAACCCTCTTAGTTATCATGCCTTCTCCCACTGAGCAAGTGTACCCTCAAAAAGTAAATTAAGGGTAGACTAATACAGCATGACACTAATCTGACAGAATCAAATACCTTTTATGAAGCTTGGCTATTACTGATGGCATTAGCTCTGTCTGTAGTATCATTAAATTCAGCCATTCAGCTGTTGTCTTGGGATGACATTAGTGTATCCCTTTGCCACTGGCTTACAGGCCCAATGGCAGTGGGCCAGCAACATGCCTATGCCAGCCCTGGATAGAATTTATATATTACATGCAGCAGGTGTGTGGTGGTGACTCTAGGCCAAGGAACTGAAGTCATACAAATGTACTCTGTTGGCAAGGACTAATGTGGTTATTGTGAAAAGTGAAAGCACTCCCACGTTTCTGCTAGCATTCAGGCATCTCACCACTGCCATCCTACTAGTGTCCTGGTCACATGTTGAAGTGAAGTCTGATTCTCCCTGGATCCCCATAAAACTGCACCCTGATTAATGAGAATGAGTTAAATGCTTTCACTGAACATAGCAAGCTCTTTGGAACAGGGACCGTTTTTCAATCGTAGATGTATACAGTACCCAGTGCCCTGGGTTCCTGGTCAGGGCCCCCAAATGGTACCGCAATACAAATATTTGATAACAACAACAATAATAAATAAGACAGTGTTTACTCATGCAGTAAGGAAGAGGTTTTCTTATCCACATCCCAGCTACCTCCTAAAGTGTTATCCTAGAAGCCTTTCCAAATTTGGGTTAACACAGTGCATGGGAGTTCATATTTTCCCCCTAGCCTTTTCAAAATTCACATGGGAATCTTTAGATAATTTCAGGATTTTGTCCCAAATGATGTTTTGTATTCATGTCAAATAATGTTTGTCTCCTTGGAAGACCCAAGACCATCAATTAGTTTGGTGGTGACCTTTTAAAATAGAGGGTCATCAATAATCTACACTTATCTAAGACCTGTCATCCAGAGAATCTCAGATAATTTTACAGTTGGGATGGAAACATGAATTTAGCCTCTGTGAGGGAGCTAAGTAGTAATAGTCCCAGTTTTTCACACTGATAAGCTAAAGCAGAATCACAACACAAACTTGGAAAAATATCTGTATCCACAGCTTTTCAAGCCAATTGCTAATTGATACATGACACTTACACTATAGTTCTGGTGTATATGACAGCTCATGCCCATCTACTGTCTAGCGGTGTTGCTGTTTCTGCTTTAAAAACTGAATTTGGCATCACTCTTCATACCTTGTTGAAGGATCCTGCGAGGAACAAAATGTTGAAATGCATTATGGAACATTTCATCTTGTCATTAATACTGGCCACCTTCTTGTCTCTCAAAAGTTACAGCATTGTTTTTTGGCAGGCACCCATTTGTTTCTTGGTGGAGGTAAAAAGTTGTGTTTTCACAAGAAATTTGGATGCTAACCAAAAGGGTAATTACAGTCTATAAGGACAAAGGGTCTTGAGGATCCCAGGAAATATTCTGCCTCTTTTCTACTCACCCTTTCTAAAAGCTTCTGCAGATAATTAAGCCTTGAATTTATTAAAAGGACCTTTTAATTGGCTGTCAGATGAGAAATTTGAACCTCCGTAAAAACAAACAAATAAACCCCCCAACTCTTGTCCATTTAAAAATATCTTACTGATGATTAAACTATGACCGTCTGCTCATACTCAAGGCTGAATCCATGTTAAAATTACAGCTGGGTCCAAGATGGCTCAAAGTGTTAGTTATAGGGCATAATCTCCCTTCATCTCTTAGGTTGCCGGTTTAAGATCAGTTAACTCCTATAACTCAAGTGTTGCCCCTAGCCCATCCACACACACAAATCTCTAGCTCGAGTGTGATGTTGCTCTAAGCTTGAGCTAGCTCGCACATCAGTGTGCATAGGTTGAAGCCAGAGTGCTGCTGATACTGAAAATACTGCATGCTGTGTGAATGGAGCTAGAGTACACTTGAGTGCTGATGGTCTCCAATGCCTTCCCCAAATTCTCCTTGGGGCTTAATTGGAAAAAGCCGGATTTCCAGGAAAATCTGGCATTATACTGTCTGTACGTGCATCCCACAGACATGTCCATGATCCGTCCTCTCTGGTCCACCAAGTCCTGTAGAATGATGGAGTAGTGTCCTTTCCAGTTTAGATAATCATGTGCCGCTTGGGGGGAGGCAGCTAATGGGATTTGGATGGCAACCTCAGAGTTTGGGAAGCCCATTCACTCAAAGCTCCTATTATTTCAGGGACATTTTGAATCTTAGTTGTCCATGAGTGAACAAGACCTATAACTGCTTTGTAAACCTCCATTACCACAGCGCCAGCAGATGACTTCCCAACACAAAATCAAGTAGTCACCGACTTGAGCAGTCTGGGGTTTCCAGATTTTATATGGTGATAGCAACCCACTTCTTGACTGGCCTGGACTGCCTCATCTATGTATCCTAGACTGAATCATCAGGGCAATCTTGTCATACAGCTCCATAAAGGTGTCCTTCCTCTTAGGAAAGTTCTGGGCCTATTGCTGGTCATTCCAGAGCTGCAAGAAAATGTAATCTCCCCACTCATTGATGGCATTGCTGCTCCAGATGCACTGGTCAGCAGAGAAAGATTGCTCAGCTATGAAAAGTCTTCATAAGCTGTCTCCACTCTACCAGCATGTCTGCGTACAGCCTGCATGATCTTCTGAGCAAAGCACATCCCCACCTTCTGAGGGTGAGAAGTCATTGCCAAAAGGTCCTCCAGCTTTTGCCTTACCATCTGCCTCCTAATTCTGAAAAGAGAATTCCATTAATGCCGTTTGGTACAGGTTGTAATTCTGATTGGGATCCATGCGTCCACACCAGAACACAGGCTACGAAGACAAAACCAGAAGTGGCGTATGGTAATGAGTTGCTGAGCTAACATCACTTCTGTGTGCATGCCCAGAAAGTCAACTTTTCCCACTACACCTTGTGAAAGATTTCAAAGAGCAACTTACTTTATTGCAGTACTGAGAGCCAAGAGCCCCCAGAAGGCCTAGAAGATCACTTGGTTCACTTCTGTATCAGTTACGATGCAGTAACTTGAGTATATCATGCATGTGGGTGCAGTATGGATTTTCTCACTCAAGCTAGAGGCCTGGGTGCTGAAGTGTGGAGCTGCTTGCACTACTGCTGCCAATGTTGTAACGATCCAGTAGCTAAACAAAAGACTGCAGCCTCACGGTTCTCCATCCAGCACCATTCATGAGTCCTGCAGTTCTGGACTGGGCACTCGGTGTGAGCCAGCATGATTCTTTCTTCCACTTTCCCTATGAGCCCTTTTTTGGGAGCTGGCAGGGGACTGAAATTGTTATGAGGTTTTTTTTAAGGACAAAAAAAAGCACAGAAATAATATTTATTGCTTTCATTTTGTAGGATGCTGGTAATCAAAATATAACTTCAACTCATCAAATCCCCGGCTGTAAAACTTAGCCAGTGAACAGGACTAGGAATCACAGAACATCACCCCCATCTCAAACACTCAAATAAACGTCTGGCTTAAAAATTATATGAAGACAGGTTTAATGTTAATATTCACAAACTAAAAAACCTCAAACACTAGACAGAAATACATGTGTTTGTATGGGGTGGGGAGGCTCTGCAGAGAAAACCTTGCCTCTAAGATGGCAAAAAAACCCAAGATGCAAGGAAATCTGTGCCCACTAAACATTATAACGACCACAAAACTGAATGGGTTGGGGAAGTTCAGAGGTGTGCGTGGGGATAATGGGATGAATTGAGTGGTGAACATGCAAATCCAAGGGAGTAAAAGTCAGAGCTATAAATTGCTGATTTGTTGGCTGCGGTTCTTTTTATGGAGCACTAACTGGCCTTTGTGTGAAATTCAAATGTGTTCCTATGCTTGTGATTGCCCCATTGATAAGCATTAGTCATTCCCAGGCATAGACATCCATTAATGAAGAAAGCCATTGGGCTAGATGCAGGCTAAATTAACCTCTCTAGCTGCGGGTCCATGTAAGCTCTGCAGCCAAGGAGATAACACTGTGTTTTGAGGGGGGAAACTCTAGAGGCAGCAAAAATTATGGTCTTGGCTTTCTACAGGCACCTCTGCCCACCTCGTCTCATATGGGGCTCTTTAAGTGTTGGGACTGATGAGCAAGTCCTTCTACTGAAAGTTAGTCAGATCAGGAGGCATTTTAAATGGGCCACAGTTCAAGTTTCAGGGCTCTCCCTGGCCGCAGCTTTGTTCAGGAAGTCAGCCAGGTGGAAGGGCAAAGGGGGCCATGAGCACACAGAAAGAAGTCCCACCATCCCTGGTTGTAGCTGCTGTGGGCTGCAAATCTTCATCTGGAGAGGCTGAATGTCTGGAGGTCTATGACTAGCAGAAGATATGGCACAGGGAGCTCATTTAAATGAGTGCTCCCCACCCAGCTCAGCTCTGTGATGTCCATAGATTTCTGATCATGCCAGCGCGCCAGTCTGCCTGCTGCATACCCATGGCTTGCCCCATTACCTTTCTTAATTTTGTGTAATGGACGAAAGCAAACATGGTGCAATATATAAATACATGTAAACAGTGAGACAGAAGATCAAACATTCAGACTTAAGGCTTACTCAATTCTTTCACTTAGATACTGCTTTGGAAAAAGGCACAAGTGTGCCTTGTAAAGGAACAGAATCAGTCAGGAAGCTTAAAATGCAACCGCCTCTAGAATGCAACTGCCTCTAGAAATTAAATCGTTCAGTGTTTTCAGGTGCTAATCATGTCATGTTGTTTTTTAGATGAGGATTTGGGGAGGCAATTCAGTCTCACTTCCACTAGCTTGCCTTTTAGAGATCTAATCCTTCTCCCATTACATCGAATGGTAACACTCCCGTGTACATCATCTGGAAGAAGATCAGGCCGAGTCCGAGTTGGTGGTGTCAGAGTGCTGGTAAGGTGCCATTGATCTTGGCGCAGGCAGTTCTCCACAGTGCTTAACAGAAACCTATCTAGCCAGTCTGTAGTTGCAACACTGATGAGCTCTGAAGACTGTCTCCTCCAATCTCTTTGTCCCCAAACAGTGGCTGCAATACAGAGAGTGTAAAAGATGGTAAAATGAGACCCTCAGGGATCTAACAAGCAGTGGGGGGGGGGGAGAGAGAACATGAGGGTTGCGAGGCTGATTTTCTTAAATTGATTTAGGTTTTTAAAATATCCGTTGGTTACTGTTGCAAACCTGAGCTGTGCTTTTTTCTTCATGATCGCAAGTGCACAGTGCTTCTCCCTCTCTGCCTGTCTTTTCTCTTACTGTGTGCAGATAACAAAGTGAAATGTACAAGCTCTCTGAAGTGCTCACAAAGGCAGAATCCTTATACCTCAGTGCCACAACATGAGAACACAGCAGACAGACGCAGCTGAGTAAAGCATTCTATGCACACGAATCCTCAGTCTAAAATGTAATTGCTAGGTCAAATCTTTTGAGACAGCAGTGGCTTCAACTCCGTTTCTCTGGTAACAATATTCATTTTTGAACACAGTTTGTAGCCAGTAGATTGGAATGGATTTGGCAGGGTAAAAACATGTTTCTAGTTTTTTACCTGATATGTAGGAACAGGTCTGAATTGTGTAACTATGGGCCAAATTCTGCAGTCCACCAAAACTTACATTTACATATAATGCTTTAAAATTGCATGCCCTCCCCTGGGTGTCAGTGTGGGGTTTGCTGGAGTAAGCACCACAGGATTTGGCCATATGCATTTACACTTAAGATGAACCTAAATGCACGATGTAGATCTGAATCTAAATGCAGAAACACCAAAGCTGGGTTTGTTCAAGTCTGAAGTTTTGTTTCATGCTCATTTGTCATTCAGCTACTTGGCTAATGTGTGGTCATTGTTAAGAAGAAAAAAAGCCAGTGATTGTAAATGGGATGCTATGGCATGCCATAGCGTCCAAATAAAACTAAGATTGTTGTTATAGCCAGTATGTGTAAGCACCACATGGTCTGTGAAATTCAAGCTGTTTTTGGGTAAACCTCCAAAAGATTGAGGTTTGGTTTGGATGAGCCATATCAAGTTTAGATGCTTCTTCAGATCCCAGCAGATTATTTTCAAATCCATTTCTTCCCTTGTGTCCTCTCTTTGCTAAACACAACCAGACGGTCCCCCCTCCCCCCAATCCCAACCCTAGGGCCCTTGTTCCCAAGAATAATCTCTTAATATTTTTCACCATCAATGTCATACTAATTGTTCTGGCCTTTCAGACTCCCATCTCCTCTTTCTATAACCTAACAGGCTGACCTGTTTTGGTACTGTCCTTTCGAATCCACCAAAGGGTCTCAGAAGGTGTAGAAGTCTGGTGAGCTTGACAGTATCTTCATATTACATACACATGGGTTTACTGGGCTAGGTGCCACATAGTTCATTGCTCATTTCTGCGAGAAAGATGAGGGTATGGAGAGCATAATCTTTAAAGACAACAGCCAGCACACACTACCAGACTTCTTGAGCTCCAAGAATGGATATCACAGGCTGGATATTAGGAAAGAGTTTGGGGAGGTGGGACATCAGGAAGAAGACAGGATGCCAATTAGAAATTACTTGACACTTAAAGGTTGGGTTTGGTTTCATGCACCGTTTAAGGGCCATCTATAATTATCAGTAATGATCATGAACAGTGGAATAAGAATTTAGCCAGTAGTTTTGCTGATGAGGCAAAAAGAATGATGTTGCTTTATCCTGATGTAGAAACTTATTCTGTCAGTAAAATAAGCTGATATGTCTCAGAAAGCACACACAGACGGATATGCCCAGTTACCAAATAGTCTCTTTTCTCAGGTCACCTTTCTGACCAGGAATCTGTAAACTACACATCATAGAGACAAAAATGCCTTTTCAGAACTTCTCATATATATTCTTTTTCCCCAGTGTGAAAAAAACGCTTAAAATGGTGACATATGTCATTTGTGCCTCTGGAGAGAGAATACAACACAGGTGACACTTACCACTAGGAATCCCTGTGATGGTGAGCTAATTACTCAGAAGAACAGTAGGGGGACCCATGGGGCTTGCATTTATTTGCAAGTACATGGAATTTTAGAAATCAGAGATGGAAAATACCATTTAGTCCATCCTCAGGGGGCGGTGCAGGATTGTTCCTCTCACTATTTTCTATAGCTGTGTTATTTTATTGTTCTTCCATTTGCAAGGAGATGCTTGTAGACATACTCCACAAAACCCCTCACCTCATATACTCCGTTCAAGAAAGCCCATGGCCCCCATGACTCAGTCTGGTACAAAATTCACCATTATAGCTAGTACAGATAATAGGATTAAAAGTAATTCTAAAAAATCTGTGCCTGTGGCCTTCTGGTTAAGGTGTAAGATTAGGACTCTAGACCTGTAGGTTCAGTTCCCAGAACTGCCACAAACTTCCTGTTTGACACAGGACAGGGTATGGTGTTTCTGCTTCCTAGTCTTTAAAATAGGGATGATGTACCTTACAAGGTGTTTTGTGTATATATGTATGAGGTGCTCAGATACTACATTGATAGGTGCCAAAAAAAATTACATAGTCGATTTTAAAATAGACTAAAATATAGGCCCCAAACTTTACCCCCTCACATATATACAGGTCCAAAGGGAACCCAATATAGCAGAACCAGTGTGGTTCCATCAGTATGGGGGGAGGTGAGGTTACCAAGGCAGGGGGTCTGCACACTGCAGAACCTAGGTCCACGGAGTACCCTGAACTATGTGGCTAATCCACTGCACTATGTGGATAGTCCAGTCCTTCCAATGCTGTACATACATATGTTAAAATGGGGTCTGCCCCCAAAGAGTTTACAGTCTAAATAGACAAGCCAGGCAAAGGGAAGGAGGCAGAAAGCGAAGCAGAGATTGGGGACCAGAATTTCAGAGTTCCTCAGAACCCACCATTAAGGTCAGATTTTAAAAAGAGCTCAGCTCCCATATAGGCACTGAACTAAGTGATTAGATTTTTCAAAAGGTCTTTTGAAAATCTGGCCTTGAGTGTAACAGGGACCTAAGCCCTTTGGAAAATCTGGCCCTTATTTAGGTGCCTAAATGGGAGTTGAATCCTTTTGTAAACTTGATACCACATGACTCGATAAAGCCCACACAGGAAGACTGTGGCAGTGCTGGGAACAAACCAAGCACTCCTGAATCACAAGTCGCTTGCCTTAACTGCAAGGCCTTCCTTCCTCTTCTCCTGGGTGAAGACATCAAGATTTGGCTTATGCCTAATAAGTGTTGTATGTTCTCATTGAACTACTGTAGTCACAATTACTGCTTTAAAATTGTGACTGAAATCTGACTGGGAAAATGTGCCATGATCTTGCGAAAATACAAATGTAAAACTGGAGGCACATTACACCCAGTTATGTTACAGAATATTTTAAAAAGAGAACCAGGAACAACACACTAAAGCAAACCTTAAAAACTTAAATAATTTAGTTTGAACTAGCTAGATAATGTATTCTAAAAAATTATGGTTTAAGGATATAATGTGCTTTAAGATTTTTCTCTCTGTCTTTGAGGGCTTTTAAAAAACCTAATGCTTCGCAAGTATCCTCTGCACCACAGATTGTAATACCTGAGGCTTCTTCGTGTTATTTAAATTTTTCACTCCAAGTTGTTGGGTTTTTTATATTTATAAAGTGCGCTTTTCTAAATGAACAGAAAGTCAGAGTAACCAAACATTTTTGTTATGCAATCTGCAAAGCAATTAGGTATCAAGACAGCTCGCTAAACAGATGAATCTATTTTTTAAAATCCAGAATGGACCATTATGATCTAGTCCAGGAGTGGGCAATCCTTTTGGCCCGAGGCCACATGGGGTTGTAAAACAGTATGGAGGGCCAGGTAGGGAAGGCTGTGCCTCCCAAACAGCATGGCCCCACCCCCTATCCAACCCCCTCCCACTTCCTGCCCCCTTGATTGCTCCCCTCAGAATTCCCTGATCCATCCAACCCCCCCTGCTCCTTGTCCCCTGACCGCCCCCTCGAGAGACTCCACACACCCCTAACCACTCCCTGGGACCCCACTAGGGTGACCAGACAGCAAGTGTGAAAAATAGGACAGGAGGTGGGGGGTAATAGGAGCCTATATAAGAAAAATCCCTAAATATCAGAATTGTCCCTTAAAAATCAGGACATCTGGTCACCCTAGACCCCACTCCCGTATCTAAGCCCCCCTGCTACTTGTCCCCTGATTGCCCCCTCTAATGACCCTGAGCAGTTCTTACCGCAGCCTGGCTCCAGCCTCTAGCCTGACCAGAGTCCAGAACCTGAGGGGGAAAAGGAGTAGGGGTTGGGGGCTTGTGGCAAGAGGAGGGGCCACAGGGGGGACAGGGATCCTCCATGTGTCCTGCTTTTGCCTTTTGAAAAGGTGGTTGCCCTAAGGCAGGCGTGTAAATCAGTCACCACCTTGTGGTGTATCTGGCTTTGTACGTATTAGAAGGTGTGATGACTCTGTCTACCACATACTGAATCTTTCCATGTGAGGAGTCTGTGTCTGTGTGTGTGTGTGTGTGTGTGTGTGTGTTGGGAGGCTGTGTTAGGCTGTTCGAGAGGGCAGATTTTTAGAGCGCGGGTTCTCAACCAGGGGTACATGTACCCCTGGGGGTATGCAGAGGTCTTCCAGGTGTACATTAACTCACCTAGATATTTGCCTAGTTTTAAAACAGGCTACCTAAAAAGCACTAGCGAAGTCAGTACAAACTACAATTTCATACAATGACTTGTTTATACTGCTCTCTATATACTATACACTGAAATGTAAGTAAAGTGTTTATAGTCCAACTGATTTATTTTATGATTATATGGTAAAAATGAGAAAGTCAGCAATTCTTCAGGAAAGTGTGCTGTGACACTTTTGTATTTTTATGTTTGATTTTGTAAACAAGTAGATTATAAGTGAGGTGTAACTTGGGGGGGGGGGGGTATACAAGACAAATCAGACACCTGAAATGGGTACAGTTGTCTGGAAAGGTTGGGAGCCACTGTATTAGACAATGGGAGATCCCATAGTTGTCCTTTCTCCCTCAGCTGGTTTCCATAGTCTGATCATCTAGCTGAATGAACTAGGACATGTGCACAATGAGCATAGGAAATAGATTACCCCTGTTTGTACTATAACTGTCCTGCTGTTTCCCACATTCCCTGACAGTGTACAGCACCCCATTGTTTCTCTTTTGTCTTTTATGGAATTCCTATTAACTAACCCACATCAACAAAAGGGAGAAACACATTCAGGTGACTGCACATGCTGCTGCCACTTCGCAGCCTTGTTGATGTGCGGAAGACCAGACATGGGAACATTTTTCTGCACTACTGAGTACTGTGTTAGGCCACATCTGGAGTGCTGGAGGAAATCATGTAGCCCCCAGGCCAGACTTTGGGCACCTCAGATACAAACGTGTTGCTTAGTAGCAGACGATGAACTAACAAAGCTTCAATGAGGCTAAATTAGATTTGGGGAGGCAGGGGTAAGGTGTTGGGAAAAATGTTCTTTGGGAGAATCGGAACCAACAAAAATCCCAAACCTTTTAAGTCATCTTTATTTGCAATAGAGATTATAGTCAACTCACACTCTGACTTGATCATGGGGCAATGCCATTCACTTAGTGGAGTTACTTCTGATTTACCCTGATGTGAGTAAGATAACTGTCAGGACCAGTATCTTTCCAAGTCACCCTTTCTGCTTCCAGTGAGAGTAGCCACCAGTGTGAGTCACAATCTGACCACATTAGGTCTGTAGTGGTAAGTGTGTAATCACAGATCCCATGTTTGTCTATTTTATGACATGAACAAAGTGAAATTCATTAAAATATATTTCTCTTCTTGGGAGACCACAGTTTTAAAACCTGTCTTTCATATGTCATGAAATAGGCCAAACAGTATCAATAAATATAACATAACTTTTTTCTCTCTAGTTCCTCAATTATTTTTCATTATCTGTTCAGATCTCTACTCCTGTGAAGTTTCCAGCACTGAGCATGAACTGTGCCCGTAAAAATTAATGCATGTATAAACTCAGCAAAATAAAGTCTAATCGCAACATTTGAATCACTGAGATAAATGGGTGCCTAAACAGAGTAACCTTGTTTGTGCGATTCTTGGTTTCGCTGTGTCCTTTTCCCCAATTCCTGGGGTATTTTAGGCCTTCTCTGTCTTGGAAGACTGTTATTTAGATGTGAGATCTTCGGGGCAAGAACTTATACTTAGGGTACCCAACTGTCTAATCGCACAAACCCAAACACCCTTGCCCTGCCCCTTTCCCCGCCCCTTCTCCAAGGCCACGCTCCTACCCTGCCTCTTCTCCAATGCCGTATCCCCGCTCACTCCAGTCCCCCTCGCTCAGTTGCCTGCTCTCCCCCACCCCCACTCATTTTCACCGGGGAAAGGCAGGGGGATGGGGAGCAGGTTCTTGGCTGGGGAGTGGGGGTAGGGGTTAAGGTGTGGCAGGGGGTTTGCGGTGCAGGCTCTGGGAGGGAATTTCAGTGCGGGAGGGGGCTCAGGGCTGGGGCATGGGGTTGGAGTGCAGGAGGGGGCTCGGGGTGCAGGCTCTGGCCAGGCGGCACTTACCTTGGGTGGTCACTAGCAGCAGCATGTCCGGTAGCGGCTCCTAGATTCACGGACGGCTCTTTTTTGCTCCCCAGGCTGCAAAGACCGCCCCTACAGCTCCCATTGGCTGTGGTTCCCCATTCCTGGCCAATGGGAACTGCTGAGTCGGTGTTTGGGGTGGGAGCAGCATGCAGAGTCCCACAGGCCGCGCCTCCTCATAGGAGCTGCTGCTGGACATTTTGCCACTTCCGGAAGTGGAGCGGAGCCAGGGCAGATAGAGAGCCTGCCTTAGCCCCGCTGCACCGTTGGACTTTTAGCAGCCTATAATCTCCCAGATTGGCTTCAGTAGCTTCTGGGAGATTAAGCCCGCTTCTGGGAGACTCCCGGCCAAACCAGGAGGGTTGGCAACCATACCCGTCCTTAGTAGAACTCTGACATGGTTTCTTTACTCTGCTCTGGCAGCACAATGGGCTGTAAACTGGCTGGATCGCCTCAGCTGAGGAATCACTCAATATGTGTTGCTTTAAGGTATGCTATGAATATCTTAGAACTCGCCCTAGAAACAGTATCTCCCAATTGGCTTCTTTTCATGGCTACCCTGCGGTACACAGCAAGTATTGGCCACAACAGGGATCTGTGCTCCTGTGTGTTTTCTGTATAGCACTTAGGACACTTGTGGGTATTATTAAAGAATAACAATTTGTGAAAAGGACACCCATTATTTGACACTTTCACCCCATTAGGTTTCATCTAAAAACCCACAGGAGAGATGGTTTATTTAAAAAACTCTAGCGTTACATAGCCAGGCTTTTAAAATCCTCGTGATGTCGTTTCCTGTCTCTCAAGTTGATTTCTGATTAAAGGGGATGATTGGTGTGGCACATGCTGTAGTTTCACTGCCACTCCCAGTCGTGGGCAGCATTTTTCCAAAGTTGTTCTGCTCTTGCTGCACAGAATTAGGGTTGCCAGCCCTCCATTGTCCTGGAGTTTCCAGGAACTAAAGATTCATTTTTAATTAAAGATTATATCATGTGATGAAATCTCCAGGAATTCATCCAACCAAAGTTGGCAACCCTACACAACATATAATGGAAACATTGCCATTTTCTTCTTGTGTTGCTTTCTGTCCCACTAACGTAGCGGGTGGCATGATCCACCTGATAAAAAATTTCTGACTTCTTCCACATGTATGCTACCACATCTCCCATGACCTTCTCCCCTTGCCTAATGACAAGTGAACCTTGGCCCCCTCCCGCACTAGTATACTTCCAATTACTTTTGTCCACAAGATACATGCACTTGACGTGACCCAATTCTCTCATATTTCTCAACCTTCATAATTCCATATCAACAGCTCTTTCTGGTCTTCCCCAGCTCCTGTTTGCAATCTATGATGTGGTAATCACCACCCCACATATGATTATGCCTTTATCCAGATTTATCTTAAGGCTGTACTTTGATTTTTCAAGTCTGAAAACGGAAACATTGTGGAGAGGCACCAACTTGGGGCAGTTTTGTGTCCATAACTCACTGTAGTTTCACTGAAAAGCTATATTAACAACAGCACGATGCTCCTACCAAACAGACAGTCTATATATTATGGATTTGAGGATTGCTGCACTGTGCAGTCACAGCTCAATTTCATACTAGGATTTCTTTCCTCAAGAGGTTTTGGGAATATTTATAACCTTTTGTTTGTTTTCAATATTTGCTCTTCCTTTCAGAGAGCATCTGAGGTTGGATCCTAGTATAGGAGAAACCAAACAGAATGAGATCTTTTGTTTATATACAGACTAGACAATGATGGGTAGGGTACAGATCATCACACTCCATTATGTGATAGTGTTGATGGCATGCATTTATATTCCTTTGTTAATCTTCCTTTCATTTAAATAATAATCCAAGATAATGAAAGGTGCCAGATTTACAGCTCAAGATTTTCAAAATGGGTACCTCAAATTAAGCTGCTACATTTACAGTTAAGCTCCAAAATCAGTACCTGAGCACTGGGAGCTTCCATTGATTGGAGAGAAGGATGCTCTGTATTTTTGAAAACCAGTCATTTAGGCATGTGCCTAACTTTAGGCATCTATTTTTGAATGTCATGTCTGTTCAAGACTGAAACCCTCCATTTGGGCACAGAGCAGGTACAGCACAGGTAGCGGCAGCATTGAGTTTCCTTCACTGGCTTGAGATCAGGCACTCAGGTGCTGGCCTCTTTGCTGAGACAGCCAATCAGACATTAATTATAATGACAGTTGTGATGGTGGCTTTTTGATGTTTGATAGTAATGACATCGAGATGATTAATTCCTTTCACAAGGCTGTGAATATCTGTGAGATGGGACTGATTTCTGATCATTAGCAATCAGGGCCAGTTTCAGATCCCTAACCAAGAGGTGAAAGGTTCTTTGTTCTGTTATCCATCCCCAGAGCCATTGCATCTCTAATTTTTCATATTTTAATGCTTCAAAAGAAGCTGGTACAATGTAATTTCTAGCAAAAACAATGTTCTCTATTGTATACAAAATCAGTCATCTGCCAGAAGTGGTGATTGCATTATACTACATAACAGAACTTACTCTGCCCTCCACTTGGAATCATGATGACCTTGTTATTGTTTTAGCAGCAGGGTAGGATGTGGAAATCACAAAGGTATAGCTTGTGTCACAAGCATATTATGCACACGAGGAAACTATTTGTGATCATAACACATTCGCCTTTTTAAAAATCAAATCAGCAGTTTTACATAGAGGGAACACAAAGCTATTTGATTCTGGCATCTTCTATTGAGCTGTGGCATTGACTTGTTAAGGTCGCGGTCACATGTTGATGCAGAAGTAGCAGGGGCAGGGGTTGTTCTGGTTGAGCATGCTGGAGCACTCTCACAGAGAGAGCATAGGTGTGTGGTATTTTTGGCTAAGGGCAAAAGATTGAGCATATATTTGATGACTGGCGGAGGAGCTATTCTTTTACCCCAAGGGATCCAGAAGGTGTTTGACATGAGGGCTTGAGTATATGAACAAATGTGGGTCCCATTCCCATTATGATTGCTGGGGATGACCCTGGAAACACATGTCATAAACCAGATAATCAAGCTACTTAGCAGGGAGCCAGTTTATGTTTTGAGTTTGAAGCCAAATTGGCCACAACTTCTGTGCCCTTGTAAGCCTCCAAGAGCAATTTTCAAGGGAAGGGATTAAAAGGGGAAATTTAAATCGTGTATTATTGGTGAAGGTTGACTGGATGGAAGAGCACAGTTCAAGTAGTTGAGGGTTTTATGGCTGGAGAAGAAAAGTAATTCAAAGAAATCGACCCAAGTCTATTCCCCACCCTTCTGCTTTGAGATATTTCACTGGAGCATAACTCAGTCTCCGACAGAGTAGGAAGAGGGAAGACCATCAAAGAGGAGGTTAGTAGCCATATCCATGGTTTTCTGTTGCCAGACTCTGCAGGTTCTGTAACCTAGCCAAGTTTCTATTAGAGGGGGAAGATGTTGCCTCATCCTCTGCTGTCTGTATGTCCAATGACCTTGTGCTGCTGTTCTGTGCAGTCAAATGCAGGTAAAGAATAGCATGGATAAGTGTGGAATGGCAATCTGAGGAACCAGTAATACTGGAAAATCATCCTATCCTTCTACTCCTCCATTTGACAGACTGTTAAAAGATCAACCATTAAATCCATTACATTTATTCAGTATTGGAATCTTATATTTTGTTTAAAAGATACAACTAGCAATCGATCTGATTAATACATTGCACCATAATGCAATTTTCTTTTACTAACAAGGCAATCTGAAATTGCCTAACAAGGCAATCTGAAATTCAAAATAAGTCCTTGAGATGCATATTTTATTGCACAGCCAAGGAGCCTAGAGACACTGCATAGCAACTAATAGATACAGAAAGTTGCACTTCCTTAACAGGGAAACACTAAAAATAGCAGCAGCTGTAATCATATGTCATCAGCCATAAATCAATAAGAATGTGCTGCAATAAAGTCTATTGATTTAGTGCAATTAGAGTAAAACAGGTCTATTTTGATGGGTCTTGAGTCTGAGAAGAGCAAAACTTTTGTCTGTTGTTTACCCTTGTAACAAAGGGTTACCCTTGCTCAGTTCAGAAACATATTCTTTATTTTGCTTATATTTCTGTCTTTTCAGTTGGGTCAGGGGAGGAAGGGGAGAGAAAAGAAGTCTGGCTATTTCCCAAGGAAGTCTGCTTTTTAGAGAATCAGTCACAACAAAGTCTTCATTTAAAGTGTAGCACTGGCCATTTTAAAACAAGTGCAAGTAGGCAGTGCTAGGAAAATCATATTTGCTAGGTTTATGGAACCACTGTACAATTGAAACATGTCTTAAAGGTAGATGTACCTGATTGCATGTATATTCATCTAACTCAAAGTAAAACATAAATAAAATTAAATTTAAAAAATGGGAGCTACTGACACCATGTGGAACAGTTGGAGAATGCTCTATTTAGACAGAGTTGCTTCCTACTCAGTTACTCTTTCTTTCACCTTCATCCATTGTTATTGGGGATTGCACTAAAATGGGGATATTTTTAAGGTGAAAATTATGCAAGGGGCATGTCCATCTCAAAGGGCAGTCCAACTAGTATGGTTTCATAGTACTAGAAGGGATGGGTTTAAGGAATAGAGAGCTCATCCTGGGATGATCTCCCACCCTTCTGCATTGAGATCTTTCACAGGAATTAGAGCTGAGTGTCATGGGACTCCATCCACAGCTGTACAGAGCATGTTTGGAAGAAGGAGATGGAGATCTTGTTAGTGAATCTGCAACTATGTGGTCGACCTCTAAGGCCTCTGAGCATGGAGCAAATCTGTGGGTGCTCTGTGTCCTGGAAGGAGGGGAGAGAGGATCCTTTACCTTATTGAGCACCGCAGCTCAAACCTCAGACTTCTCTCAGGAGAGAGAGGAGTTGACTTTAAGAGTATATCAGCTTCTGCAGGTTAATGGCTCACCTAATGTAACCGTAATCTGTGCTTTCATAACCATTTAGCTCAGGATCCTACATGGCCATCACAAACAGAGGATTAAAATGGTCAAGAGGCAGGGACTCCTATGAAACGAAACTTGCTTTCACACAAATGTTCCTAGTGATAAAAATGCCTCTTAGTAATAAATTACATGGGACAAGAAACACCAAAGTATGACTCAGAAGTGCTATTGTCTCTAAATAGGATGTTCTGCAATGTACTGAGACATCAGTGGCTTTCTAATGCTGCAGTGTCTCACAGCAAGGTGAGACAGTTGTCATAAGTAAAACTTTTGTTCCTTCTCTTATTGAATGATGTGCTTAATGGTTTCATGCTGTCCCATGTTTGAGTTGACTTTTGAAAGAATTGTTAAGACATTTTAGTGGAGCCCAGAAAGGAAAAACTGCATTAAAAAGTCTTTGACTTTATTTATTCAACTTTTTCTTCTGGCATTAAGAAGAGCCAAGTGCTTTCGCTTTGCAAAGTAAATTCAAGGCATGCATGAAAAATGGCTTTCTTTCAGGTTATATGTAATTATTTTAAATTATCAGCATTCATTATTAAGTTATTTGATACTTAAAAGTGACCCATTGGGGACTTTTAGTTTTCTGTCAGTACCAAGCCTCCGAATTACTTGATTCTTATCCTACAGGTTTTGCTTATTGCATTCCTACATGATCCTATTTATAATTTAAATTAATAATTCCTAATGTACCTGTAGTGAGTTCTTAATTAATTAAGAACAAAAATACTGTCATAATATTAAGCACCAAACAAAGCAGGACAGCGATTCCCTATTTTCAACATTGTAACAAAGTCTAATTTCCGGTAACATGTTTTTTTAAATGGAAAGTCTATTTGCTGCACTACACGATTATTACAAAACAAAAACCCACTTTCTGTTAAGGGAACTGGATACCTCTTCTGGAGTCTTTTATCTCTGTGTCACCAGTCCAAATGTAACCTAACTAAACCTAGTGATCAAAGTTGTTACCAACTCACAATGTGTCACAACTTACAGTGCAGTCATGCGACTAGTAACTACACAGATGGTCAGTATCATGTGAACTGTCTGTACGGTTCTTAAGGTCAGATCAATTCCCATTGATTTAAATGGGAGTCTTTCTATTGTATTTAATGGGAGTTACTTTAGGCCTTTTGTGGACAAGGCTCCATATCATATAACTATTATCACAAGTGTCTCTAATGGACAATGTTGTCGAAATTCCAACAGGCCAATGACTGACTGAGCCATGAAGACTGAAGTAACCTCTCGCTTCTAGAAGTGATCCCTTAGTAACAAAGATGTGACATGCTGCTAGACTGATGTGCGGTACTTACAATACCTATTGTGACCAGGATCCGGGGTGGGAGGGGAGCGTGCACGCTGAGATTGCTCAGTTAGGGCAAACTGCAAATAATGGGGCAGGCAATCCCTAAAACTGGTGGTTATTCTAATTCTTAGATTCACCAACACCACTTCTACAATACACACTCTGGGATTGAACCGAGATCTACAATGGTTGGCTCATTACAGACATTGTTTCTCGTCTCTCCATGTTCACACACCCCATTCAAATGCTAGAAGAATAATCCACACTCCCTGATCGGAGATAACAAGCTGGCTCAGCTTAATTGGACTAACTTTTTCACCTCCCACCTGGCTCTTACCTACTTTTCTATAACTGCCTGTTTGTGAACACTTCCACTGCTTGCATCCGACGAAGTGGGTATTAGCCCACGAAAGCTCATGCTTCAAAACTTTATAGTTAGTCTTTAAGGTGCCACAGGACTTTGTTAACTCTGCTATTCCATACTAACACGGCTACCACCCTGATTCTCAATGCCTTACTGGTTACCCAGAAAACAAAACATAGTTTCCTTAAAGCAACCCAGCCTTGAGCTCCAACCCAGATGGCTAAGTCAAGTATGATGAGGATTACTGAAAATCTTGTTAATTATACAAAAAATTCTACCAATCCCAAAGGATCAGACACATTACCCACCATGTTAATGAATATTTCAGATCTTACCCAAATACATGCTTCCTCCGGTTCTTATTAACTAAACTAAAATGTATTTTAAAAAAGAGAGAGCATATTGGTTAACAGATCATTATACATACAGTATGAATACAGTTCCTAGGTCAGTTTCATAGTAGAGATGGTGAGTTTTGGAGTTGCAAAGAGTCCTTTCAGAATCAGTTCATCAGGGTATAGTCCAATGTCCAAATATCCAATATCAGGGTGATCTAGAGAACTCAGTCTTATAACTCAAACTTCCCTTTACAAAGGTAAAGCAGATCTGAGATGAAAAGGATCAGAACCCAAGAGTTTTTATAGACCCCTGGCAAGCTATTGCCAGCCTTCTGAGGGCAGGAGTTCCTTGGGTGAATAGTATCTTTGAAGTAACCTATTTCCTAAGCATCACCAGTAAATTAGCTACATGGATTAACATAAGGCAATTGCCTATCTCCCATCAATTACAGGTAGTTTGCTACCTACTTCCAAGAGAAATTAAGGCAGTTATCATCACTACATTCACTCTCTCTCTCTTTGCCCGTCACCCCCCAGCCAAGGTATGGGCCACCAACTGGTGTTGGTGTTTCAGTGGCAATTGGTTCCCTTCACTACATTCACAGTTCATTTAAATGTTAATATTTCCTTCTAATCTCTGAATTAACAGAATACAATGATAGATGGGAACTATTTGGTTACGTTGTCAACTTCTAACAATGTAAACACACAAAAACCACAACGATTATCTACTAATATGTCTCTAAAGGTTGACTCTGGGTCAATTAGCTTGCTAGTTTGTGTAACTCTTTTCAGCCCTGTGTCACATCAGTGCTTCACCTGTTTGTTGCCCATTTTGATCCTGGTCCTCTAATTGCTTTTCTGCAGCAGACCTCTGTGCCTAAACTGAGTGCCCTGTTTAAGTCTTGGGACTCCTCACAGGTGCAGAGTTCTGCCTGCATGGGAGACGTTGCAGAACCCTGGCCTTGGAGAAAGCAGAGGACTTTGTTTTTCTGGCCCTTTCATGCCAGCATCTTTCCTATCGTGTGCATTCAGTATCTCAGATGTTATGGAGATGGGTGCCAGTGCTCCATCTGTGTAGAAAGTGACTGATGTTGAAACTTTAGTACAGGCATTGTTCTTATTACATCATATTTCTAAACATACTGTGCTCTAACTTCCTTGGTCTTTTGAGGAGAGATGTTTTGAAACAGAGTTCAGAAAAAAAGTATCTGAACACATGACAGACAATGTTGCTGTTCTATTATTTGTCTTGGATCACTTATTGCATTCATACAGTCTTTAAAAAATGGAATCTACAGTGATAGTGTGTACGGCGTCTGATGAGATTCAAACACAGGGACTTATCCTTCAGATCCTTGCTCCCAGGAATATAGACCCTGCTCATGCAAGTAGTCCCCCTGAAGTGAACAGGCAGAAGTCTGAGCATCTGCAGCTCTCATTAACTTCAGTGGAGGTTGCAGACGTTCAGTAAGTGCTACGCATCTCTCACATTTTGGTCATGAGAATGAGGATTTAGTCTCGTGAATTTGCAGGAGCAACAATCAGGAGATGAGCTACCTTTACCTTTACACTAAACTAAAGCAATAGAATTATAATCCGTTAATCCATATAGTAATTTTTAAATGACTCTGCCTCACTTTCAGACAAATCCATCCAAATCTTCTGGACAGGTGAAAGCTCTATTGCTGAATCCAGCATACGTTTACACTCCGTAGATAAGCAGAGAACCTGAGTTTGCTGAGTTGCCATTTAGCCTTCATAAATATAAATAGAAAAATTATGCTTATCTTACCTTGTAGCGCGTTGTCCAAAATATTGCCTATTATTGCCACGGCCTCTCTGAAAGATTATAAACTTCCCATTTCTAGACAGATAATTCTGCTATATTATATACTACTGTATTTTCATAGCTCTATTAAAATACTTACTTAAGATGATCTGGCAAATTATGCTGCATCAGTTATAAAGATGCTTTTGTGGCAGGTTCATTATCCCATTTATATCATTTAATGTATACAGTATTTGAATATCAACACAAATATTTCCTTAATACAGTACTAAAGGTGGAAGAGAGGTTTGTTTTTTCACTTCGATTTTCTATTAAAAATGTAGGTAAGAATAAGTGGATATTGTTTATGGTTTCTTTCTGCAATCTACTTTAATTATTCTGATTTATTATTATATCAAATAAACATGATGTATGAAAGATTCATAAATCTCCTGGTTTGTTTATTTTACTCAGTGTAGATGGCAGATAGAGCTACATTTGAATAGAACATCTGCAGATTAATAAAAAATAGTGAATGTGGAATTAGTAAAGGGCGTAATCCAAAACCCGGTGGAGTCAATCAGAGTCTTTCTATTCACTCCACTGGGTTTTGGATTAGGCCTCAAAGCCATTCATAGAGCCACAGTGACAGCTAGCTTTTACCATTGCTGAAAATCATGTGTATCATTGTAAAAAATTATATGATAAAATACTGCAGTTCTTCTGTTATTAACTTCTCCAAGGACAATATTTCACATAATGTAACTTAATGTTCAAGGTACATTAAACTAAATATCAATGTGTCATTTAAGGAAGATAATTGTTTTGTCTTCAAAAAACTACTTAAAGGGCCGTTTTTCCTTTCCTGTCTAGTATTAAGTATTTTATAATATAAGCTCAAGTAACTTTGCAATTTCTGAGGATTGATGGTTTGACGGCAGTGCTGCTGCTGCTAGTACTCCTTCTGTTTAAGAAGAGCAGGTTTGGTGGGAGGGAGACAGTGTGTCTCCTGGCTTAACCCTGCTGGGATCACTTCATATTGGTTATATAAATATGGGTGGAGGGTTAGGAGTAGACCTGTCAGGGTGCATGGAAGTCTGGTTTCTTCAAAAGCGAATCATCATAGAAAATCTCCCTCTATCCCATTTTAGAGGGAAGTAGCTCACAACCTCCCACCCAATACCACTCCTCACTACAATTGGGAACCCCCTTCTTTTAGCGTCTTTGGAGAGTGCCAGTTGGCTTCTCTGTCTGTCTTGTACCATCCCTGTCCATTCACCTGGTACAATCCAGAGCTATGGAAGAAGGTAGTGCCTATAAGTCTTACCACACAGTTGCAATCATGCAAAGCATTGTTAGGCACAGTTCTAGTTCAAATTCATACAGGTCTTCCAAGGAGTTATGTAAGAACTCAGCTACTCTCTTACCATTAGAAGTGGTCAATCTAAGACCGGTCAAGGTTCAAGCACATTGCTTGGGCAGTATTGGGAAGCATTTGCTGCTGCTGCCCAGGTTGTAACTGGTCTGAAGACTCAAGACTTCCACACGTTTCATAAATACAGTAAAACCTCGATTTAACGGACTAATTGGGGCGACTGGGTGTCCGTTAAACCCAAAAGTCCGTTATTTAATAATTAGAAAAAAAACCCAGCCTGCCCAATTAGTCCTTATTTCGAGGTTTTACTATACAGTACTCCCCTCCGCCGAAAAGCCGCCAATTTTTTTAAAAAATAAAACGAAAAAAAAAACCCTGCCCTGGACCCCCATACACCCCGGCCCCAGTACCCGCTGGCGGCCGGGGCTCGGGGCTCCAGGCGCCGCGCTCCCCGGGGCTCCCGGCTCCAGCCGCCGCCCGGGGAGCGCGGCTAGATCCGTGCTCCCCCGGGCTCGGGGCTCACTCCCCGGGGCTTGGGGCTCCAGCTGCCGCCCGGGGAGCGCGGCTCCAGCTGCCACCCGGGGAGCGCGGCTTGGGGCTCCAGGCGCCGCACTCCCCGGGGCTCGGGGCTCGCTCCTCGGGGCTCCAGGCGCCCCGCTCCCCGGGGCTCGCGGCTCCAGCCGCCGCCCAGGGCTCGCGGCTCCAGCTGCCGCCCGGGGAGCGCAGCTTGATCCGCGCTCCCCGGGGCTAGGGGCTCGCTCCCCAAGGCTTGGGGCCCGGGGCGGCGCTCCAGCTGACTGCCAGGACCCGGGCAGCAGGCGGGACCCGGGCGGGCGCCGGCAGGCAGCCCACCCGCTGCCGGGACCCAGGCGGCAGCGGGGAGCCGGCAGCCAGACCTCGATAAACGGATTTTGGATGCATCGGACTTTCTTTAAAATTTTGTCCGTTGCATCCAAAGTCCGTTAAATCGAGGTCCGTTAAATTGAGGATTTACTGTATTTTTACAATACACTAGAGACATGGGTTAGAGCTTTGCTCATAGTCTCAGTCCTCCATCTCAGTGGTTCTCAATCTGGGGTCCCAGGCCCCAAGGGGGACCATGAGCAGGTTTCAGGGCCTAACAAGGGCAGCATTAGACTCACTGGGGCCCTGGACAGAAAGCCGAAGCCCTGCCATATGGGGTTGAAGCCCGTACCCTGGGCCCAGCCACCTGGGGTTGAAGCCGAAGCCTGAGCAATGTAGCTTCACGGGGGTACCTGTGGCATGGGTCCCCAGGCAGTTGCCCTTCTTGCCACCCCCTAACCCTGGCCCTGGCCTTTAGATGCAAAAAACCATTTATTGTGGCACAGGTGGGCCATGGAGTTTTTATAGCATGTTGGGGGCTCAGAAACAAAAAGGTTGAGAACCCCTGCTGTGCCTAATAGATGTACAGACACCACACAGAGCCCTTACACATGCACCCAAAATTTCTTATGACTAACCATCACTGGGTATGTCTACTCAGCAGCTGAGAGGTGTAATTTTCAGGTAGGCGTCCACATGCTGGCTCCGGTCAGCTAGTGCCTCAGAGTAGTGGTGTGGCTGCAGCAGCCCGGGCGGTGGCTCGGGCTAACCACCCAAGCATGTACCCATGGGATTGTGCTCAGGTGGGTAGTCTGAGCCACTACCCACGCCATTGCAGCCACACTGCTATTTTTAGGTGCTAGCTGGAGACTAGGGTGACCAGACAGCAAATGTGGAAAATCGAAACAGGGGTGGGGGGTAATAGGAACCTATATAAGAAAAAGACCCTATAAAATCGGGACATCTGGTCACCCTGCTTGAGACCGCTAGTTCATGTATGTCCATGCAATAGAAATTACAACTCTCCGCTGCTGCATAGACATATATCCACTGCTGAGGAGAGACCCTGATGCCATATAGTGTTGAGAACAGCTAAGAGGAGGCATGTGTCAGGCCACTCCTCACCTCTCCAATGGTATCAGCATCTCATTGTGATCCTTGCTGAATCTGAAACACATTCGAAAACAAAAATAGGCAAATTACTGTCGAAAAAAATGGGCTCAAAAGGTGTCTGCACATTTACTTTCATTAGCAACTGTTCTCTAAGCACACTGAATAGTAATGTGAAAACTTAGTGATCTGCATTAGCACCTTCAGTTAGGATAATTGCAGGTATTTGGGTTTAATGGAGCATTTATTAATTAACAAAAAAATGAATGTGATTATTGATATTGGCTTTTGCGCTGTTCACTTAAGTGTACTGATGCTAAATGTGTAATGTAAATGAAAACATTAAGCCCTCTTTCTCTTGGTTCTAATTAATGTAACTTCATTATTTTAAAACAACTATGGCCACAATTTTCAGGCTTAGAAATCACTGACATCAATGGGACAAACACCTTTCAAAACTCAGCCCACTTTAATATAAGTCCCTGCATAGACATTTAGATGCTTTGCTTTAGGTACCTATATTTGAAAATGCACGTCTATCTTTAGATAGAAGCCATGTTATTGTCACATACTGAGAAAATCTTGGAGGCTATCACTTCTAAATATCAGGCCCAAGATGTCTTGATTTGGCACCCAAATATTGAAGCACCTGAAATTAGTGACTTTTGAAAATGGTAGCCTTAATTAATATTGAATTCAGTAATAATAATTGAATAATTTAAGTTAGTCAGTTGCATACTAACTGTGTACAGTATTTAGACCCTGGTCCTGCATACACTTATGTAAATGAATAGTTCTATGGAGAGCTACTCTCATGTCTACAGTTAATCATGCACATAAATGTATCCTGATAAGGGCCTCAATCAGTGAGTCAGCAATAAAATTTAAAGTGCAATTATTTTTTTTCATTGTTAGAGCACTTTAAAAAGTATTAATTCATGTTTTCAACCAATGGATCCAAACATGTTTACTTAGTTAATAATTAACTTGATGAGAAGTTGTGTTTATCCTATGTTAAACAGGACCATACAACCTTTTATGTACTTGAAGACTCACTGTTTCCCCTGAGTCCTCTCTTCTCCAGACTTGAAAAACCCAATTTTTTCAGCCTATCCTGCTAGGCCATGTTTTCTAGACCTTTAATCATTTTTGTTGCTCTCCTCTGGACTTGCTTTCCCAAAGTGTGGTTATTAGAACTGGACACATTACTACAGTAGCATTTACTGGGGTGGCCAACCTGAGCCTGAGAAGGAGCTAGAATTTACCAATGTACATTTCCAAAGAGCCACAGTCATATGTCAGCAGCCTCTCATCATCTCCCAAAGCCTCCCACCCACTGGCAGCGCCACTGGTCAGCTCTTCCCCCTCCCTCCCTGCACCTCCCGATCAGCTGTTTCGTGTCATGCAGGAGGATGGGGGGGAGCAAGGGCGGAGGGGGTGAGAAGGGGTGGAGTGCGGGGGAGGGCTTGTGGCAGAGCCTGGGGTTGAGCAGTGAGCACACACACCCCGGCACCTGTAGCTTCAGCTCTGGAGTTGGTGCCTATACAAGGAGCTGCATATTAACTTCTGAAGAGCCACATGTGGCTCCGGAGCCACAGGTTGGCCATCTCTGAAAAATTCTGGACGATGTTGCCATTCATAGGAAACTGGTGACATTCTGCCACAATTAAGCCCTTTGAGAAATAGGAGAACACATAGGTGGCTTTAAGACATCACAGCTCCCGCTCCCTCAGGTCTGTGAGTTCAGTTTTGCACCTTTTTGACTTAGGACAATAGTGCAAGAGACTGGGCATTACTAATGAGAATAAGAAGAGAGAAGAGATTGCTGTTCAGGTGGATTTTAAGGAGAGAGGGCAGTTGGTAGATGAAGATGGGGAGCTTGGCTCATGTGAAGGAGGCAGCAGGATGGAAAGGATTAAGAAGTGGGAGTGGAGAAGAGGGAAATGAGTCAAAAGATGGACTGAGGGGCCATATAATGTGTGTCCTTAGAGATGAAGACAAGAAGCTACAATCTGATGCAGTGAGAAGCCAGCAGAGTGATTCAAGGAGTGGGTAGATGTTGATGTGTCACAGAGGAATTTAGGGGAGCGGATATAATTGTCACACAGTATGAGAAGGATGTAATTACCAAGGACAGTGAGGAATTATTTATGGCAGAATAGCAGTGGGGGAAGTTTAACACTGAAAATCAGGACAAACTTGCTGGCAGTGAGGCATATTAGGCTGTGAGCTAAACTCCCAAGGGAAGTGATGGAAATCCCATCCCTTGTGACACAGCTAGACTAGACACTGTGACTAATGAATGTAAATTAGGGAACAATGCCACATTGCCAATAGGAAGGAGAGTTTTGTTTCCAACCCTGTAATAATAATGTATCCTACAGCACAAAGTCAAACTGTTCCCCCTAACTTAGGAATGTCTCTCTCTCCTCTTTGCCCTAACTTCCCCAAGTCGCCCTAACCATCCATCCTCACTCCACACATTTTCCCGGTGGCTCCATCCTGCTCACTCCCAGCCTTCCACAGATAAATTATTAATTCTTTGGCATCAATCAGAAAGCAGAATCTCTGGGTGGGTGGTTTTCCAGAGATCTTGTTGCATTGGTGACCAACAGCTGGCTCATGTATGGGCATCTGCTTGCACATATGTCTGATCAGGAGCTGGAAATTGTGGGAGCATGAAGGCAGCTTTTAATTAGCCATTTGCTACTTGTCAGCACTATAAATACTTATGGCAAGGGGCAGAGCTTTTAAAGCTTTACCTGCAGTTTGTTGCTTCTTTCATCCCCCTCCCCCTTTACCAGTGGACCAATCAGAGAAAGGGGGAGTGCTTTTTTTTTACAAATTTCAGTTGCTGTTCTTTCTGCAAAGTGTCAGCATCTGCAGGGTCATCTAGATTTATTGATCACCAGGGTCACCTAGACTTACTGGTCACCCAGAAATGCAGGGGCTGCTGGGAGATATGGCAGTCAGTGAAAGGGACTATGTGGAACTGAATTTAAATTAATTTATAGCAAACCCAATTATTAATACCTTGAAAAATTAGCCTGGATAAGAGGTTTAACTGAGAATATAATATTATTGAATTAAAGAGGTACATACATTTGCACTTTAATTTAATTTGCTTTAGTCTAGACATACCATACAATGAGTGAATGGAACATACCTGAGACAGCTGACTTGCTTTGTCTTTTAATATCTTCATAAATATCCACAAATGGGGTCAGATGGTTTGGGTAAGTCATGTTATGAACTGAGTCTCCAATGAATGATCCTTCACATAGCAGAGCTACTGATAGCACCATTGTGCAGACCCCTGATATGTCAAACACCATTTTGCATGAAAGATATTTAGTGAATTGGAGAAGCCATTGTCAGCTGGCAATTTCCAAACATTTGCCATAACTTTTGGATTTAGCACGAGTAACTGCTGCAACTCAGTCCCACTTTACATGCTGTACCTTGTCTTCTGTAGCTGCACTGCAGATCTTCATTAAGACAGAATACAGAAAGGCAATGATATTTCACTCATTATTTTCTCACCATTTCCCCCTTTTCCTTTTATCTTCTCTCTCTCCCCCATTCTCACAGTAGGGGCTAATGAGGAGCCCGGCATTGTAAGCCTTGGTAGAATAGGCCTTGTCAGGACTGACCGTGCAGTGCTTAAATTAATTGGAAGTCATTCATGGTTAGCCTTTTGAAGAGCTGGTTAAGGCAATTTGCGAAGCGCAGGATTATTATACAGGGCAAAACACAGTGACGTAATTGTAATGGGAAATACAAAGATTGCAGAAGGGAAGGAAGCTTTCATATGGTTAAAAGGACACAGCTTGCAGTGTAAGAGCTCCGTGACTTGAAACATTTAAACCCCTTATTGATTACATTCACATTTAGACCTATGAGGTTATTTTTAAAAGATTTTATTATAGTCACTATTATAGTTTTGAGAGTAGAGTGTTAGGGTGCTTAGCTGATCAGGATTATTATTTTTTGTTTTACATTTTACAGATGGAAAATGAGAAATAAAATAGCAATATTTAGCTCTTCTAAAGCATTTTTCAGTCTTAAATCAATTTACAATGGAAAGTCCCCATTTTACAGATCAGGAAACGGAGATGGAGAAGTGGCATGATTTGCCCAGTGTTGTACAACAGGTCAGCAGCAGAACCGGGAAGAGAACCCGGTCTCCTAACCAAGCTCCTTTCATATTCTTAAGTCTTGGATGTTTTCTAAAGCATCCAGTATTCTAGACATGATTAGAAGTGTACAGCAGTTTGGGGCTGATCCAGTAGGGTGCTTGAACACTTTCAGTACCCATTGACTTCAGTAGGACTTGAGACCACTCAGCACTTCCCCTTTGTGCTCTTCTATTTATAATCTGGGAGTGAGTCAGACAGTGTTCCAGTGACGATAAATGAACCTGATTAAATATTTGACACCAAATATAGAACTGTGGTGGGGAAAGTTAAGAATGAGTAGAAAGAAGGGCTGCATAGTCTCCAAGGATCCTTGGTGTTCATTCATTTCATAGAAGCAAAATAATTTGGTTTTTGAGGTCATGAGGAGCATTGCAGAAATGTTGCTAACTCACTTCCCCACTGAAAATCAACCTGGCAGTGCATGTATTTAGCGTTCTGGCCCTAGGATACCCGCTGAGCTTTATGCAGTTTAGTTGTACATGCCTCGAACTTTAAAGGTGAACTGAACGATTTGCCTGCCAAGACCTTGACTTCAGGGTTCTGCAATTTCTCTGCTACAATTGCCAACTAGGTAACAACACAGAGCTGTGAACAAAACCCAGGCTGAGGCAGGTAAGTAGAAGAGGCAATGATTAGTAACTATTTTATAAATAAATATATTGTCATTGGTGCATTTTTTGGCTACATCATCATTGATTTAGGATCTTAAACTATTTTCTTTATTTGTGTGTATTTTTACAACACATTTTGTTCACCTGCTAGAAATTGTATTTCAATTTTCTGACTGTTCGTGGCTGTTTTATTGCCTCTCCCTTAATTAACATAGTCGTATTATTTGCTTTTCAGTGATTCCAAAGAAGGTACATCTATACTGAGAAGTAAAAGAGAGAGACACTTTCATTGTTTGTAAAGGTTTAATAAACATAGGTTTTATTCTGTACAACAGAAAGAAGTATTTGTTCAATCTGAAATAGTTACTGCAGCGGAGTGTGACTTTGAATACTTGTTGGGATTGCTTTTTGTAACACTTTTTGCTTAGGTACAATCCATGTTGAAATACCCAACAAATTTGTGCTATGACCACCAAGGAAAAACTGTGAAGCCAGTCATCAGCAACTCTTCATATTGGGTGAAATATCAGTAGCAAATAAAGTCCCCGTCCTACAAGGATCTGTACACGTTTTAACTTTATGCACAATGAGCAACATCATTGAAATAAATGGGACTACAGTCTTCCCAGAGTGAGGACCTAAGTTCCGATTGTAAATGCAGGAGAGAGAGCCTATATCAATTAGCAATGTAGAAACAGGATTTCCCATAGGGACAAGATGGAATCCATACAGAGTAATCTGTCTGTGACTTCACAAGAAGGAGCATACCACCACCATAATGGATGTCATGAGAGGTACAATTGGCATACATGAGGGGTTTTATACATTTTTGAGTGCTCTGTGTGATCAATTTATACTTTCTAGTGTGCGATTTGGTGACCCATTGTACTTTGCATAACCACAAAGGTTATGAACAACCATTAAAATCATCCAGTCCAGTTTTAATAGCAAGCTCAGTTTTTGTTTATAATGTACTGTGGTCATTTTGCAGGTGGATGGTACCGGCCATTATAGTTAAGTTTTATGCCCGACCTCCATTTTTAACCCCTTTGCCCAACAGAAACAAGTACTCAACTTTCCCAGGCAAATTGCTTTAGGATATGAAATTTTCCATTCCTGGTCTTTGCTGAAAAAGAATTTTTTGCTTTCTTGCTTGTTTGTTGGGGGGTGGCGGGTATGTTGAGTGAAATTGGTACAGTCAGTTAAGCATTATTTAGTGTAAAAATCTATATTTTCCCCTGACACACTGGTAAGAGATTTCACGCTCTTTCTAACCCAAGAAAAATGAAAGCTGGAACATTAGACTTGGTTTGTCCTGAAGAGCTCATTAAAACTTAAATCAGCAAAATTTGATGAAAATCAATGCTGTAGTTTTAAATTGAGCAATTGCGGAAAGATTCCATCTGCTTTTATTGAACACATTTTATGGACACATTTGTTAAGGATGCCTACTGAGAGGGAGAAGCTTGCAGATCTTATAAAGGTCTGTTCCAAGGCTTGCAGACCTTATAAATGTCTGGCTCAACTGACCTACCATGTCAGTTAAGGACAGCTCAGTACTTTTAAAAAATGGTGCTTTGTTTCCTTCTGTGGGAAACTCAATGGTATTGCTTTAAAGTAAACTGAATAATGAAAACAAAAATGAAAGTTCCCCCTTCTGTTGATATTTCCCTTAAATATTATTGTGAAGGAGGAATACAGCTTCCCATTTGCCCAGAGGTGTGGGGCAGTCATTATCAAAGGTTCTGGGCACAGCCAGGGAGGTAAATTTCAGTGAGCCATACCATTTCCAGAGACTTTGAAACCCATGAAAGCAAAATTTGTGTTTGCCAAATGCAAACAAACAAATAATCAGTAAAGAAAATAAGGTTCCCCATTTTTCCAAGAATTATTGGATTTCAGGGGTGACCTGCTATCCTGTGAACCTTGTGAAATACTTAAAAGGTTCCAGAATAAATTTGGGGTCTGGCAAAGCATCACCACTTAATGGAGTAGCACTGTGGTATGATGATTCGATAAAGCAGGATGGCATTGTGCTACAAGGATAAACCTTGCTTCAAAAGATGCTGTGATGTTGTCATTGCACCACTGTATCTTCGTTTGGATGTGTCTTAACCCTTCCAAATCATCGTCATGACACAGCCATCATTTTTAACCTAAATGCCCATCCTAACACATAGCAACACACCCCTCTGGGATCTCCTATCTCCTTAGTTGGCCAATTGCATCTCATTCAATCAAACCAGCTTGCCTACCCCTCTCAGCACTGGGATACTACACTGTGTTAAGCAATTTTTAGGTGTATGTGACTGTAATGCCTCTATATCTTCAGAAGACTCAAAGGTTATGATTTATAGTATGTCACTATGATTTACAATCAGCACAACTTTGAGAACCTTCCTGGACCTCTCTTCCACTGGGCCTGACTTTATTAGAATGACTGATAAGAAATTATACACATACACCTTGTATTTTAAATGTGAGCTATGCTTTTCACCTTGTTACCTTTTTGGGTACCAATGGGTACTTTAATAATGTGAATAGCAGGAAACAAACATTGTATGCTTTCTGGTGTAGTCACTTGTAGTGCTTTTCCTCCATGACTTTGTCTGATAGATATGAATTGTTCACTACAGGTCCAGTGTCTCATTGTTGCCTGTATGTGGATAGAAATCTGATGGAAAGGGGGAGGGTACTAAAGGATTTCACATAGTTCCTGTTGCCGGAGAAACCGTTTCCTTGCCGTCTGGGCATGTTCAGAGAGGATAGATCAATTAGAGATTCGGCACAAATCTTGCTTGCTTTGAGCAGAAGACGCAAACAATGAAGAATGGCTTATTATAGGATAACTAATATAACGTTAAAATATTAAAGCAATCTCTTAGATTGGGGGAGTGGAGGAGAGTGATGTCTTCAAGGAGTAAGAAAGAAAGGAAGTGACTGGAATTTCCTTACATTTCTGTGTTCCTCTTACTTTGTCTCTCCTTTTCTTTGTGTTTGTCTTCCATCCATATAGAGGAATGCATTGAAATCTGCTCTATTTCTCTGAGATATGCCTCGGGAGCTCTAATATTTGGAGGTCTCTCTTTTTTCCCCCCTTTGAATATGGGACACATTTATTTTAAAGAGTGTCTTCAATGGTGTGTCTTCTCGCCTGGATTTGGCATCTATCAGCTTTATCTGTTCTCCTCCACTTTTAAACACCCAGATCTACTCACCTCAAGGGCTGTATTTGTTAGAGAAACCTGCCATGTTTTGTTTTTCTGTTCAAAGCTGGGTTTCATTTTGTTGTTTGTAGCCCAGTTCTCAATTTAAGATCCTTCTGAATTTTATCTCTATCTTCCAAAGTAGTGGGTTTGTGATATCTGTAGATTTGATCAGTATGCTTCTATTCCTACATCCAGGCCATTAGTAAAGATGTTATCTCAGAACAGATTCCTGTGGAACCCCACTTGAGACCTGCCTCCAATCTGACATCTCTCCACTATCTAGGGTGACCAGACAGCAAGGGCTGGTCTTCACTACCGGGGGGGGGGAGGGATCGACTGCAGATACGCAACTTCAGCTACGTGAATCACGGCGCTGGCAGTCGGCGGCGCACTCCCCCGTCAACTCCAGCTTGCACCTCCCGGCAATCTGGAGTTCCGGAGTTGACGGGGGCACCACGGGCGATCGATTTCTCGCGTCTTCACAAGACGCGAGAAATCAATCGCCGAAAGATCGATCGCTACCCACCGATCCGACAGGTAGTGAAGACAAGCCCCAAGTGTGTAAAATCAGGACAAGGGGTGGGGAGTAATAGGTTCCTATATAAGACAAAGCTTCAAACATCAGTGCTTTCTCTATAAAACTGCAGCATCTGGACGCTCTACCATTAACAATTTTGAATCCACTTAATGACAGTTCCACAAAGCCTGCATTTCTCCAGCTTACCTGTCAGAAGGTTATGTGGGACTGTGTCAGAAGCCTCACTGAAGTCAAGGTATATTATGTCCACAGTACTCCCCCATCCACCAAACCAGTTACCCTATCAAAGAAAGAAGTCAAGCTGATTTGTTCTTTGTAAATCCATGCTGACTGCTAGTATTACCTCTTCATTCTCCAGGTATTCACAAATTGAATGTTTTATGTATTGCTTTAGTAGCTTCCCAGGTATCAAAGTCAGGCTGACTGGTCTATAGTTCTCTGCCTCCTCCTCTTTCAGAGATGGGCACCACATTAATTCTTTTCCCATCTTCAGGGATCTCTCCTGTCATCTATGAGTTTTCAAATATTTTTGCCAGTAGCGCCGAGATTTCTTTAGCTGATTCCTTCAATACCTTTGGGATAGACCCTGCCACTCTCAGTTCATTCAGATTGGTCAGAAGATCTCTGAAGTGTTCTTTACTTATCCCAATCCTTATTCCTTCCCCTTTATCGTCTATGGTAACTTCGCTAGTCATCTGCTTACAGGTTATTTTTTGTGATAAGACTGATGCAAAGTAGGCACTGAGCAGCTCTGCTTTCCAGTCATGTTCTGTTACCAGTTCACCTTCTCCACTGAGCAGCAGACCCACACCATCCTTGATCTTTCTTTTTTGTCTTGCATATCTGAAGTCTCATATCTTAAGGAGTCCTTGTGGCACCTTAAAGACTAACACATTTATTTGGGCATAAGCTTTCGTGGACTTGAACCCACTTCATCAGATGCATGGAGTGGAAAATACAGTAGCAGGTATAAATACATGAAAGGATGGGAGTTGCCCTACCAAATGTGAGGTCAGTCTAACAAGACAATTCAATTAACAGCAGGATACCAAGGGAGGAAAAATAACCTTTGAAGTGGTAAGGAGTGGCCCATTTCAGATAGTTTAGATTTTGCAATGACACAACCAGAACAAGGAGTGATGGTCTCAAGTTGTGGTGGGAAAGGTTTAAGTTGATATTAGGAAAAACTTTTTCACAAGGAGGGTCGTGAAGCACTGGAATGGGTTACCTAGGGAGGTGGTAGAATATCCTTCCTTAGAGGTTTTTAAGGTCAGGCTTGACAAAGCCCTGGCTGGGATTTCTTAGTTGGGGATCGGTCGTGCTTTGAGCAGGGGGTTGGACTTAGATAACCTCTTGAGGTCCCTTCCAACCATAATATTCTATGATTCTGTGAACCACTCCCAGTCATTATTCAGGCTTAATGTGATGGCGTCCAGTTTGCAAATTAATTCCAGTTCTGCAGTTTCACATTGGAGTCTGGTTTTGAAGTTTTTGTTGAAGAATGCCACTTTTAGGTCTGTTATTGAGTGACGAGAGAGATTGAAGTGTTGTCCTACTGGTTTTTAAATATTATGATTCCTGATGTCAGATTTATGTCCATTTATTATTTTGTGTAGAGACTGTCCAGTTTGGCCAATGTACATGGCAGAGGGGCGTTGCTGGCACATGATGGCCTATATCACATTAGTAGATGTGCAGGTGAATGAGGCCCTGATGATGTGGCTGACCAGAGCTGCTGACCAGAGCCGCCACAAGCCAGTGCCCGCAGTTTGAAAACCACCATGCTAGACCATGATGGAAGTATAGTATAAATAAATGACCAGATTAGATTCAGTAGTCAGGCTGTTCCATGCTTCTGGAAAACTGTACACACATCTGTGATGCACTCTGAGGTAAGGGTTATTGCTTGTTAACGCAGGCATCAACAAGGGAAAGGATTGAGAACAGGGGTGGGCCTGCTTTCCATTGTCTCCCCAAGAAAGGGCTACATGGGAGAGTGACCCTCTCCTGAGAGCTTTAGAAGTGGGAAGCTAAAGGCATCAGGCCTCCCAGATGACTAAAAAAGATGGAGCTGCTCTGTTGAGGAAAGATGGGGATCTGAGGTTATGAAGGCCGGGGACAAAGTTTTCTGGGGACCAGAAGTTCATGTGAAATTCTGAGTTTAGATTTTGGGCCATAGCTTTCACACATCTTGTGTCTTGAATCATGAGGTTATGATGATTGACACTAGTGGAAGATCTCTTTGAGCTCTAACCACTAGAAACACATCTTCCTTTATTCAAGCTTTGAAATTGTTCACATTTTTCCTAGCTGTGCTATTGCAAAGCGTCTTGCAAAGCGTCTTGCAAAAAGAAACCTTGATTCCTGGAACCAAAGTGTTAATACTTACCATTGTCCTCCTTTAGCAAGTCCTCTTAACCTAATACTCCAGACAGAAATGAGAGGGGAGAGACGCTAGCAGGAAATTTTCCTGCAGCTACTGCTTGTGTTATGAGATTGAACATCATGTATTAAATGTTGTTGCCAAATGCAACTGCGGATCTAATATATTTTGTTAGGCTATAAATACTTTCCATCCAATACCAGAAAGCCTCAATTTGCTCAGAAACTATTTCTGAAACACCCTGCAGAGACGTCTGCAGAGAGACATAACCCCCTCCTGTGGGAGATCAAGGACCTTTGGAGACAGGTTGGTTAGATAGCTCCCTTTCAGACTGATGTATTATGTGATACATCAGGGGTCAGTGCGACTGCTGCTGCTGCTATGAGAGTGAAGCTTTCCAAACACAATAGGAGTGACTTCCTTGACTGCCAAGTTTGTTTTTAAAAATTGCTATAATGGATGCAGAGCAGATGAAAGAGACTGAGTGAGGCCGGGTGTCTAAACTGCATCGTGACATGCATGGGTATTGCAGCTCAGATCATTATATATTTTGGATATGAAGAGTTGGTTAAAACACTGCTAGAATGTCAAATGCAGAATAAAAAGTACCCCAGAGCATACCTGTCAAATGTCCATCGATTCAGTCCAAGAGATGTTAGAAATATTTTCTCTATTAGAGCATGTCCCTCATTGATTTCGGTTGCACTCCAGTACTGAATCGGACTTTTGGTCTGAGGGGGAAGAATGGCAAAATCTTTCGGGAATCACATATGTAATCCATGGTAGCTGACGGGCTATGCCTTTGCTAATAGTTCTAAATTTACCTCTTTCCTTTATACTGTAACAGCTTTTTTCAGAGGCATGTAGAGCGCATACCCACGTAGACCCCCTAGCATGGGTCACTAGCAGTGTCGCTAGTGAGGCATGGCTTAGATGACGTGTAGACATGCCTGAAGGGTATGAGCACTTATGCTCTCTCTGCTCACCCACGCCATGCAATCACGTCTATCTACACTGCTATTGTTAGAAGTGCCTTCCTACTACTGGAGACTTTCCCCGCCACAGGAAAAGACTCCCCTAGGGGGAAGGCTTTGGCCGGGGGAATGCAGCCAGGAAAGGCTACAGCATTGTTCCCTGAAGGGCTCCAGCAGTGAGGAGTTGCTGAAGCTTTCCCCGCCACTGTCTCCTGTTTCCCAGAGCCTTTCATTGATTTGTGTAACTACACACTGTAGTGTGGACAGAGCAGGCTCTTCACTGCAGGATGTAGCTACGCGTTCACTACTCTCAGCTGCCAGTCGTGTGTAGTGTAGACATAGCTTCAGATGGCACACTCTTCGCTTCCAGGCCCAGCCTTACAAAGAGATACAGAGAAAAGAGTTATTTTACAGTAGAACTTCAGAGTTACAAACACCTCAGGAATGGAGGTTGTTCACCACTCTGAACAAAACATTACGATGATCTTTCAAAAGTTTACCACTGAACATTGACTTAATACAGCTTTGAAACTTTACTATGCAGAAGTAAAATGCAGCTTTTAGCCATCTTAATGCAAATGAAAAAAGCACAGTAACAATTTTCTTACCTTGTCAAAAAAAAATTTAAAACTTCCCCTTTATTTTTTTAGTAGTTTACATTTAGCAGGGTACTGTGTTATATTTGTTTTGGGTTTTTTCCGTTTGATTAGTGTTTTGTTTTGGGGTTGCTGGGTTTTTTTGAGTCTCTGTTGCCACTTGATTGCATACTTCCAGTTCCAAACAAGGTGTGTGGTTGACCGAACAGTTTATAACTCTGCTGTTCATAACTCTGGGGTTCTACTGTTTTACTGTTAATGGGTTATATTATTGTAATCTCAAGAAGCAAAGGAGACCTTTCCTCATGTTTTCTTGATATTGCTTTTCTTACCCCTCCTTAATTACTTAAAAAAATTACTACTTCCTCCTCCCTCTTCCCCTCCCCCACAATTACAGTGGTGTTCAGAGGCCCCGGTTGGGATCTTACACTGGGCAATGGAAATACACTAGAAAGCTTTTCCTGAAGAGCTCACAGACTAAATAGACAAGCCAGAGAAAATAATACATTATCCCCATTTTACACACTGGGAGATAAGGTACAATAGATTCACAGAAAACTTAAACCCAATCCAGGAGTTGAACCCAGATATTCTGAAGCACCAGCCAATACCTTAACCACAAGTCCAACCTTCTGATCATTAAAGACTTAGTGTTCCATTACTGTTTTCACAATTGTTTAGCTCATTTATCCTGTTGCTTAACTAATTTTACATCCCATAATGTATTGGGTATATGACCTTACATATTCATTAATAAGAATGAGTTAGATATAGGTGTATGTATATTAAACTTGTTTGTGGTTAAGGAACCAGATTTGGTGAAAGATTTTTGCATTGCCTGCAGAAACATTTTTTTTAGAGAGAGCGTTCTGTGTACTCATGCAGTGTAATGAAAAATATTAGAGAGCTAGCACAGATTGATGATAATATTCATTACTGTTAAATAAGAAATAAATGATTAACTTTAAACAATGTATAATTTAGTTTTACCAGTGTTGTGATCTTAGTGTGTTTATTTAGCTCTTCTAAATGATATATTAGAACCTCACAGTACGAATTATGAGTTATGAACTGACCAGTCAACCACTCACCTCATTTGGAACTGGAAGTATGTAATCTGCAGCAGAGACAAAAAACAAAAGCAAATAAAACAAAGTAAATACAATACAGTACTGTGTTATTAGTAAACTACTGAAAAAATAAAGGAAAAGCAGCATTTTTCTTACGCATAGTCAAGTTTCAAAGCTGTTTTAAGTCAATGTTCAGTTGTAAACTTTTGAAAGAACAACCATTATGTTTTGTTCAGAGTTACAAACAACCTCCATTCCAGATGTGTTCATAACTCTGAGGTTCTACTGTATATCAATAGTCACAAATCCTGGTCTATTTATATGCTAGTCTCTCTTGATAAATCATTATTTGTGTCATGTTTGTCCTTTTGATATATATCTGCATATGTTCTGAACTGTATTATATGGAAATAGTAAACTATTCCTACCCAATAATTGTACTTAACACTTAGATAACGCTTTAAATCTTCAATACATTCTATAAATGTAATTCATTATTCCTCCTCAAATCCCTGGCAGGTAGTTATTATCCTCATTTTCCACCAGGAAGAAAAACACAGAGGTAGTCCTGCCCAAGGTCATACCACACAACAGTGGTGGAGATAGGATTAGAGATTAGTAATGCCTGGTGGTATGTGCCGTGTTCTATCCACTAGACCCCACACACATTCAGATATGAGGTACTGATGGTTAAGAAATAAGGGTTAGCATGAGCTGTACTTTTCCACTTTCTGATTCTTGGAACTGAAATGGTTTACTCTATTCCATTTATTCTTTTTGTCGCAGCATTAACCATGCTGTGTTCATTGTTAAACTGCCTGGGTAAGACAATGGAGTTTATGGATAGGTAAGCTGGTACTGCTAATTCCAAATAGTAATAAAACTGTAGGTATGTAAAACCAAGATGATCTCATTAAAGTCATAACAAACTCAAAAAGATATTGGAGACCAGATGGGAATCCAAATAGGAAAATCTATAATAGAACATAAGGATGCAAATTACCCAGAGCAGAGTTTTTCTACATTTAAAATGTAGTTCCTTGTGTCATAAAAAGACAGATATATAAAATACAATCTGTTAAAGTACTTGTATCTAAATCACAATAATTTGTAAGCAGATGAACTCGGACTGCATTCAGAATCAATGAGAAGTATGTAATTGTTACCTTTTGTGTGAAGATTTGTGGCAGGTGTCAAACCCTATTTGTGTGAAATCACAATTGTACTTTTAACATCTTTGTCAGATGTTATATATATATATAGAGAGAGAGAGAGAGAGAGAGATAATCTTCACTGTAAACCCCATTAAACATACAGTACTGAAGTTTTTTTTAATTAATATGGATCCTGGTTTACATCAATGGGAGTCGTTCCATTGATGTCAGTGGACATTGGCCTCCATCTTTAATTCTCTGGAGTGAAGCTCAGAGGGAGAGAGACAGAAAAGCTTTAGGGATAATGCCCTTTTCCTTATTGGAATAGTGTGGTTCAATGTTGAAAGAAAGTGACTGTATCTGAGATTCTGTACCACTATCATATGAGGAAGCCTACTTAATTCCTGGAGATGGAAAACATCAGAGGGGTGGGCATTTTAAAAAGCCTTCTCTCGTACCTGTCCCAAACATGGTTACATATCCTTGTGATACATATACATATTCATGTGAAACTTCAGTATGCCGTCTTTCATCTCTTGTTCACAAATGCCCTCTACTCTCAGAAAATGGGTCCAAACTCATTTATTCCCCTTAGCCATACTTCCACAGGACACCCTACACTGGAAAATTCTCTGGCTGCTACACTTGGGCATGCTGGGAGTTTACTGGGTCCTGCCATACAGGAAATGAGGGAGCCCAGCAAAATCTACAGACGAACTAAGAAGAGGGAGACAAAAAGTGTCTGTTGCTTGAGTTTCACTTTGGTCCCATAAAAGGAACAACTCAGGGACATACTCATGAGTTATGAAGGTAGAAAATCAGAACAGAGGGAAAACAAACAATGTAAAATATTAAGACATTAGATAGTATCCATGTTGTTCCAAGGTGATGTGTTCTAAGAGAGTGTTTATGCTGGTTTCTTTCAGCAAAGGGTATTGGAGTGGAAAGTACCAGTTATTAAGCAACACTTGTAAAATGATTTATATCATTGATAAATTAAATATTCAAACCTGGTCTGAATACCTGCAAATCTTTACCATTTAGATCCTTGCTCGTAACTCCCTCTGTCAGCACTTCAGTGGCAAGCATAAATCCTCTGATGTAGAGTGAATCCCTGTGAGAGATAAATATGGTTTTGTGAGCTCTACACCCCCATTTCTCCCTCACCCTCCACTCCAGGCATAAAGGTGATTCCTGGGTGGACTGGAGAAAGAACAGTGCTACTGGTGATTCCTGGCCCATGGAGAAGTCCCTACGGGACCACTCTAATCCTCAAAGCATCCTTTAGATTGCATTAAATTATGCCATGGGCCAGTTTGGTACCCAGTCAGGCCACAGATCAGGCCTTAAAATGTCCCAGAATTACCTTTCCTTATCACCATAATTCAATTGTTCCTGAATTATAACTAGCTGAGCCTGGTGATCTTGCCCACTGAGTCAAAAACTTCAGAAATCAAATTCCATTTTTTAAAAATACATGTAGAGATAAAAATGGCTTGACCAATTTGTGGAGGAGGGGGATTGAAGATACTCATGGTTATTACACCTGGGTGAAAAGTGTTCAAGATAATTTTCAGTTTTAAATGGCCAAGTGTGTCAGACCCAAAACATGAAGTTTATAATAGAAACAGCAAGTGCAGTTGAGCTAATGCATTGCACGCTTTCTACCTGAATTATTAGCATGATGGGGGAAAGATTTCTAATAATAAAATGACAAACTTGGATCTCTCAATGGTTTAAATTCAAAGTAACTCCAGTAGAATCAACAGAAGTCAGTGGAATTATCCGATATTTATATCAGAGCAAATGAATTTGGAATCTGGCCTGAGCATGGGGCATTGTGTATCACAGGTACCCTGCCACTGCTTCTATTCTGGTTGTTTTCAGTAACTGCAGACATGAAGATGGGAAGACTACTCTTGCCTTTTATTCAGCACAAAATTAGTTGGCCAGTAAAAGTAAGGGATGGCAATAATGTAGAAGGCTAAATGTGCACATAATCTGTTGCTCCACATGATGAATTATTTTTTAATATTCTGCTGCCCAACGAAAAATGAGAGGGAGCTGATGTCAAAGTAGGGAGTGATGTCTCCAGCTGCAAGACATTCAAAATCTGCAGGTCCAGATGAATACAAGCTGCTGGAAGGGCAAGGTGAGTAGGAGGACCAATAGTGCTTTGTCAATCTGAAAATTTTTCATAAGAAAGACTTAGTTTGAGCGGCTTCCGGGTTAATTGTGGACCTTGCTCCAATTTGAATGTGGTTCATAAGAACTCGGCACTGCAAGCCTTACTCAATTGTATAATCCCTCTGAAGTTAACATTAACAAAAACTACAAGCAGCCAACATCCAGTATTTAAATGGCCCTGCCTCTTCCCCGAAAGGACATTTGAATATCAAGGGACTTAAAAGTGAAAACCCCGACTGAGAGATGTGATGCAAATACATAAGAAAGAGTAGGGGATTTTTTCCAGAATAAATATTTGATTTCTGATATTTTGAAATGTGAACTCCAGCCAGGCCTAGCAGGTTTTTGGTCTAAGTAGGGAGATTTACTGCAAGTTTTGCAGTACTTGGTGGGGGGTTTTCTTAAAGCCCCAGCTTCCTGGAATCAAGGGGTCATGTGAGAATCCTAGCTATCATTTACAAAATAAACATTTGTTTCCTGCCCTGTGGTTGCAGAGAAAATGTGGACCCTGAAGTTCCAGAAACTAGAAAGCATATGAAGGACCCACAGTTCATTTTTAAATCTCATGACTCTTTAAGCCAATTTCATGAGTTTTGTGTCCTGATTTATGCTTTTTGAACACTTGAGTTTGGCAGAGCTGGAAGACAGGTATAGAGTAGAGTGGAGGTATCCAGGATTGGACTTCCAGCTGCCCATCAGGAAATAACGAGTTTGTGTGCTTAAGACTGAAGATAGGCAGAATTTCACTTCAATAAGAGCTACACGGGAGCAGTTCAGGGCAGAATTTTGTCCTCGTGGGCAGCTTAAAACTCTGTTTTGGTTTTAAATCAGGTTTTAAATCAGGCTTTTTTCATCTCTTCTTCCATTTACTTTCATACAGTAGACTCTCGATTATCCAGGATGATAGGGAAAAAAATAATTCTGGTTAATAAAATCCTGGATAATCACCATCCATAGGAAATATGGGGAGTGGGGGTTGATTCACTAGCCATCCTGCACTGGGGGAAAGGGGGCGTTGGTTCACTGACTGCCCTGAGCCCTGGTAGGGTTTTTGTGTGTGTGTGCTTGGGGCAGCAGCAAAGCCAGAGACGGCCCTGCGAGTTGCACATATTTTTTTTTTTGGCATACTGGTTAATCCACATCCTGGTTAATCCAATCCTGGATAATCGAGAGTCTACCGTAATTCATTTTCAGCACTTTTACAGTAAATTGTTAAGGTTGTCCGTTGAGTGAGAGTAAAGCTGTGATAAGCAACATGATATAACTTGCATTCTTTAAATAATAATTGTTCTTAAGGGAATGCAAAGTGTTATTGTTCATGCGATTATTGTAGTAGGTTTTTGTTTCAAATCAATAAGTAGAAACCAACCACATAACATTTTTTTAGGTAGAGCTCTTACACACTGTTAATGCTGAAAAATCCATTTCTATACAAAGACCCAGTAATCAGATACATGTGTAATTTCACCCCCTCTGTCCCACATATGGGGACTCATAATTGTTTTTAACATCCAGAATGACCAACCTAGTTCAGACCTACAAGCAACTGTAGTGATGACAGAAAGCTGAGATTCTCAGTGCATGCACATTCGTAACTTACATTAATTCTAATCATAATTACACACTTGTAAATGTATTGAAACCAGAGTGGTATTTTTGCTCCATGTTAGTTTAAATGTACCCAGTTGTATGTATGGCACTAACTGGCTAAAATCTTAACAATAAAAAAAGGGGGGTGGACAAGCTCTGGGGATTACTAATGGGCTAAGATGATGTCACCTCTAGGTTATCAGTTCATGTTATTTTTCCCTATATTTGGGGAAATCATGGTACAACATGATAGGCAAATAGATTGTTGGTAATATGAACAAAGAATTTAAGGCAGAGCTGTCTGGTAGGTAGAAGTTAAAATTTCTGAGTTTTATTCCAAGCAATATGCTGCAGGTTATACTTTTATAAACACTAATCCTTTAGCTGTAGTTTAGTGTCTTTATAGGTGTACTGATGCTGAATTAATGTTTGCAGAGTGCTATGAAGTCATTGGAGGAAAGCTGTTATAGAAGTGCAAGATGTTGTTCAATTATAATTGAGAGAATAGGAGTGTGTGTTAATGTTTTTCAGCATATGGTGGAAAAGGTTGCACTAGAGTAATGGAATCACATTCAAATTGGGTTGGCGAGGTGACACACACAGTCAGCTTTATGAAAATGACCCATCAACAGCTAACTTATTTTGAATTGGCTGAATCATTTGTGGTACATGTGTTACTCAGACAGTAACTGATAAAATTACATACACATACATGTCCATAATCTTATTTTGAAGAAGCAATAGTAACATGTGACACCAAACCATTTTAAAGACTCACCCAGTCATAGAATCATAGAACATTAGGGTTGGAAGGGACCTCTGGAGGTCATCTAGTCCAACCCCCTGCTCAAAGCAGGACCAATCCCTAACTAAATCATTCCAGCCAGGGCTTTATCAAGCCTGACCTTAAAAACCTCTAAGGAAGATGATTCTACCACCTCCCTAGGTAACCCATTCCAATGCTTGACCACCCTCCTATTTAAAAAGTTTTTCCTAATATCCAATCTAAACCTTCCCAACTGCAACTTGAGACCATTACTCCTTGTTCGGTCATCTGCTACCACTGAGAACAGTCTAGATCCATCCTCTTTAGAAACCCCTTTCAGATAGTTGAAAACAGCTATCAAATCTCCCCTCAATCTTCTCTTCTGTAGACTAAACAATCCCAGTTCTCTCAGCGTCTCCTCATAAGTCATGCACTCCAGGCCCCTAATCATTTTTGTTGCCCTTCTCTGGACTCTTTCCAATTTTTCTACATCCTTTTTGTAGTGTGGGTCCCAAAATTGGACACAGTACTCCAGATGAGGCCTCACCAATGTCGAATAGAGGGGAACAATCACGTCCCTCGATCTGCTGGCAATGCTCCTACTATACAGACCAAAATGTCATTAGCCTTCTTGGCAACAAGGGAACACTGTTGACTCATATCCAGCTTCTCATCCACTGTAATCCCTAGGTCCTTTTCTGCAAAACTGCTGCCTCGCCATTCGGTCCCTAGTCTGTAGCAGTGCATTGGATTCTTCCGTCTTAAGTGCAGGACTCTGCACTTCTCCTTGCTGAACCTCATCAAATTTCTTTTGGCCCAGTCCTCTAATTTGTCTAGGTCCCTCTGTATCCTATCCCTACCCTCCAATGTATCTACCACTCCTCCCAGTTTCGTGTCATCTGCAAACTTGCTGAGGGTGCAGTCCACACCATCCTCCAGATCATTGATAAAGATATTGAATAAAACCAGCCCCAGGACCGACCCGTGGGGCACTCTGCTCAATACCAGCTGCCAACTAGACATGGAGCCATTGATCACTACCCGTTGAGCCCAATGATCCAGCCAGCTTTCTATCCACCTTATGGTCCATTCATCCAGCCCATACTTCTTTAACTTGCTGGCAAGAATATTGTGGGAGACCATATCAAAAGCTTTGCTAAAGTCAAGGAACAACACATCCACTGCTTTCCCCTCATCCACAGAGCCAGTCATTTGGTGTAAATTGGCATAGTTCCATCTGAAGATCTGGCCCACAAAATGGTCAAAGTTCACAAAGTAAAGAGCTAAAGGTTGCCCAGGTTAATCTTAATCTTTTAAGGTTGGGTAAAAGTGATGGGCTTTTTTTAATCCATTTCAGGAGACTTCACATTCCTGAAATTTAGCAAAAAGGCTCACATTTAAAACATGCAATGGGATGCATTTTCACGCATTTTTGCTACAAAGGCATCTTTACTTGAAAAAGAGCAGATTTTCACTTGAAACAGTATTGCTTGAAAAGGGGCATTTTGTGTTCCTGCACCAAGACTGTGACTTTTGCATGACCAAGAACAAATCATTTAGAAAGAGATCCAGTCTTGATTTAAAGTCTTTGTGTGACAGAGATCCCGTTACACAAAAGTCATTACCAGCCTGGACTCCTGCATGTGCATCCTTTCAGGCAGATTTGAACACACAAGCCTACATTTCAGTCATTTCCCATGTTAAAAGCACAAAGCTAGTCGTCCACCGAAGAGCTATTAGTGATGGATGTATGCTGGAGAGTTCTCACCTGTACTGGGAATCACTTAAGAATTTAAGGAAAAGAGAAAGGATGGTGAGATGTGCTTCCCTCAGAGAAACACACAGGAAGAACCAAAGAGTGTTTAACACTCTTCAGGGTTTCATCTGTTGGAGGTTTTAGGACATTTCTTCTAATGTAGGGTGACCAGATGTCCCAATAAAATCGGGACTGTCCCGATATTTAGTTGTTTGTCCCGCGTCCCGACCGAGGTATGGCCGGGACGCTATTTGTCCCAATATTTTGGCTCGGGGCTGCTCCCAGGAAAGGGTGGGCAGTAGGACCCCGCGGCTCCTAAGCACGGGAGCGGCAAGTCCCTGCTGCACTCACCACAAGCACTGGCTCCATCGTGGCCAATGGGAGCTGGGCACAGACGCTTCCTCCCCAGCTTTCAGCCAATGGCAGCTGGAGCCAGTGCTTATGGCCAGCATAGCACGTGGAGTGCAGGCCCCCCCTCCCCCGCTGACCCTGGGAGTCAGACCAGAAAAGCCAGGTAAGCAGGGGGGGCTGCGGGCGGGAGCCAAGGCCCTGGGTCCCCAGCCGGTGGTTTCGGTGGGGGGGGTTTTGCCCCCGACCACCAGCGGGGCTGCCTGGAGCTTGGGGGGGAGGGGCTTCTGCCCCCGACCCGCGGTGGGGCTGTGCAGTGCCTGGAGCTGGGGGGGGGGAGGGTTGGTGACCCCAACCCACAGCGGGACTGTGCCCAGATGCGGGGCGGGGAGGAGTCTTGGTGCCCCGACCCGCGGTGGGGCTGTGCCTGGAGCTGGGAGGGGGGCTGGTGCCCCTGACCCGCGGAGGAGCTGTGTGTGTGTGTGTGTGTGTGTGTAGGGGGGGTGTCCTGTGCCCCTGTGGAAGGGGGCAGGACCTGGGGCAGAGTGGGGGTGGAGTCTGGGAGGAGCAGGGGTGGACTGTGGGCGGGGCCCCAGTGTGTCCCGATATTCTGGTCCTGTGATCTGGTCACCCTATTCTAATGTGAGGGATTGGGATGGAGCACAGAAGGGCTAATCCATTGCCTGTTGAAGTCAATGTAAAAGCTTCCCAAATAGTGCACATTTGACACCCCATAACAAGGAAGGTGTGATGTGGTATACAAACCTCATATTGTAAAAGAAGGCACTAAGGAGCTGCTCTAGGCCTTGGTGGCCCTGCCCTACCACAGATGTAAAAGCCTGCATGGCCTGGAGGAGGAGCTTAAAAAGGGAAGCAGAGGAGCTCAGTGGCAGGCAGACCATGGAGGTGAGCTAACCTGCCCTCTGAGCTTCTGGGAAGATCTTGCTGTCTGAGGCCTGACAATAGTGATCTGACCACATTTGCAAAGAAAGGAATGGTGACTCTTAAGGTCAGATGCTTTATTCTATATTCAGTTCTTTACCTTGTAGAAAGAAAGGGCACTTGTGATCTAGAGAGGCACATCACCAGAGGGTGTAGGGCATAGGTCCCTATCACTGGGCTCTGGTTCAGAGTCTGGTGGAGAAAATGGGCCCAGGCTCCCCTATCAACCAACTACAAAACCCTGTCCTTCGGTAGGGAACCTAAGAGGTGAAAGTCCCTGAAGATACAAGAGTCCAGACCATGAGGCCCAGCCCAAAGGGAAAGCCCTGAATGCCTCAATTGATCCTGAAGACCACTCCATTATTGGACTCTTTATTTATACCCTGAAAGGGGGATGCAATGCTATGCTTGAAAGAACACTATTCTTGGAAGCTAAGGAAATCCAACGTTGTATTGAGGAAAGCATTATATTCAAACGTTAAAGCTTAATGACCTGGATCCTGTCTAATCTCAGTCAAAAGCTCTCCTGTGCAGCTCTTAACATCTAATCAAATGTTAAGAGAATGAGGTGGGAGCTGATTTATTCAGTGAACAGTATGTGTTTCTGGGCTACTTGTTTCCACTTTGGTACTGTCCATTTTATTTAGGCTTGGAAGTATTAGATATTAGTAAATATCAGTTTCACTGCACATGCACAAGCCAATGAAAAAATATTCCCCGCAATAATCAAAATTTACAGATAGGCAAACTAATAAAAATGCTTCTTAATAATTGATCAGAGTTAGATTTAAATCTATTTACTTTATATGTTTTGGTAAGTGTGAAAATTTAAATCAATAAAAATCTAAAAAAAGCTTAAAAATGAACTTTGATATTATCTGTCAGATTCATAAAAAATAATTGAATTCTGCCAAGCCCTAATTTTATTCCAGGCTGCTTTAGTTTGAGGTGCTTCAATGGCACATTGAGAACTCTTAAAAAACCCTAAGTAAGTAAAATCAATTCATGTCTGAATATTGATGCATGTCTGAATATCATAGCATAATTTTCAGAGCCCTGTCAATCCATTGCTGGCTTTAAGCTATCAGCAGCTGACCTCCCAGTGATCTTCTGGACTACGCTGCACACCTTCTATCCATCTTCTCACTGGTCATCTCCTGCTACAATGTCCCCAAACCATTCCTTTCATGATACCCTTCTCAAGGTTATTTCCATCTCTACACCTGATGTGACTAAAGTAAATAAGTTTGTACTTGTTGCTTTCCAACAACAGGGTTTGTTTCTCTCCAATAATATTTCAAAACATAATCAGTCATCTCCTTTTCCTCCCAGGAGACATGCAAGAGTATTTGCCTGTACTACATTTCATAGGCTTTAATTTTCTTTTCAGTAGCATTAACTTCCTACAATTCACATGCTTTTTACCAGATGACTCTTCCTACATATTGAGACATTAAGTTTTTTCTAAACTTTTGTAACAGAAACCATGGCTGAGTGAGCCATTCCTAGTTTTCTTCCAATTTCTTTGGAACAACTTCATTGGTTGGATATGTACGACCTCCAATAATTGAATGAATCTACATGATGGTGTGCTTCCATCCTGTTTTTGTTAATCATCTTAACGTGCATGCATTTCATTTTTGCCACATTCAGGGATAGTCACTAACTCACTAACTTCTTTTTACAGATTCCAACATTCATTGCATTGCCTTGGTAGTTTTAGCGAAGAGCATTGTATCATCAGTACTCCTAACCTGTCCAGTGGAAAACCGGTTGCTGCCACTTGATATTGTTTGTACAAAGGTCTCTTGTTGTGGTCTGTTGTTGATGGTAGAGACTTGTGATGAGTTCAGTGAGGTGCTTTGGAAGTCCCATGTTTTCCAGTATCTTTCAGAAAACCACAGCCCACCTCAAAGTGAAACCACCTTTGAAGAAAAGTGACTTGTAAAAAACTTCATACATATATCCAAGATAGGAACATGTTTGTTGTCATTATCAGAGCAGTGGACCAGCTAGTCCGATATTCTGAGTGGCGAAGTCAGTTAAAAAGAAGTTGTGAATTATTGTGGCACTTCTAAGTTGCAAATCAAACTTACCCACTACTGTTGGAAATTAACTGTTTGCAACAGTAATATCCACTAGAGTCACTAGATGTCTATATCACGGGAAAGTCCAACATTTTGAACTCCTTTTCTTTTCCCAATCTGAATCCGAATGAAAAGTTGACTTTTTTTTTTGCAGAATGGAAATTCTGGAAAAAATCAATTTGGAAACATTGAAACATGTTTGGATTACATTGAAATATTATTCTAGAACATACAATATTAAATGTGACGTAATATACATGTTAAAATTAATGTAATTTAATATAAGATGTACAGTAATATAAATAAGAAGTCAAAATGAGAAAGTAAAAACAATTAATTTTTAAACTATTCCATTGGATTCTTTTTTTTTCAAAATTGACAGGTTTCTATGAAACGTTTTGATTTTGAAAAAAATCCATTTTCTGTCAAAAAACATTCAACCACTTCTAATACACACTTGTTTTTACAGTGCACAAAATATGCAGGGAGTCCACCACACCATTACACTATTTTTTTCTTCTATAAGATGTATTAAATGTAAAAATTGGGAATAAGCATAGCATGTCATCTTAATTCATTTACTGCTGGTATGTTACATTGCTGACTACTGAAAAAATAGAAAGTTGTCATGAGACATACATGTGAGTAGTTGTAGGAATGCTTAGGTTTCCAGGTAAAGTAAATTAGAGATTTGCATATTCCTGCAAATTTTCCATTTTCATGATGCATTTCACTCCTCTGCATAATATCAAAAGTCTTTTTGAAAAGAACCATCTCTTTTAAACCTAACTTGAGATGAAACTGTTTGGATGATGTTAGCCTGCTTTCCTACATGCCCTAGTAAAAAAGGTTTGTTCTTACTTCACAGTCATCCTTCCATAAGTATTACAGTAACAATTCAGAAATAAAGTTTCCACCTTTTCTGGATAGCAGACTCTCATCAGAAGCTGAGCTATTGTTTGAACAAAGAGAATGAGGAGTACTTGTGGCGCCTTAGAGACTAACCAATTTATTTGGGCATAAGTTTTCAGATGCATCTGATGAAGTGGGTTCTAGTCCACAAAAGCTTATGCCCAAATAAATTGGTTAGTCTCTAAGGTGCCACAAGTACTCCCCGTTCTTTTTGGGAATATAGACACAGCTACTACTCTAAAATCTTTGAACAGTTTTTCTTTGTTTACACATACAGCATGAATCAATGTATTGACTTTGAGTCATACCATCATCCAACTGCAAAACAAGTTGTCATTCATATCCTGGCTGATAGAACTATAAAAATTTGTGAACTGGAAAATTTTGAATTAGAATTTACTCATCCTCCTTGTCCAATAATAGTTTCCCTAGATCTCTGAGAAAGGGAGTTATTGAAAGCAGGTGACATTCTTTTCCACTTTTTACTTTGAAGGATCTAAAGCCTATTAATCACATTGTTTGCCCTGTTTTCCTTGTACCACAGATGAAACTTGATCATATAATAATCACTTTTTTCCCTTTCCAATACTCAGGTGAAAAACTCTGCAGTGCTGCAGGACAGGGCATGCCTGGATGTTAACGTTGCTCAATGTATGTTGAGCAAACTTGTCATGCATTTGAGATTTATGTAAAAGACTATCATGTGGCCATTAAAAGAGAGCAAAAGACTAAATCTGTCTATAGCCAAGCATGCTGGAGAGAGACATGGGCTACCTTGCTTATAATTGATGGGCTTATTCATTTTAAAAAAAATAGTACAAGGAAATGATGCACTGCAAAACACTGAGGTTCTGCTTCATAGCAAAGCTATCAGGATGGCAACAGCCTAAGTGAAATTGGTAACATGTTTTTAAATGAGAACTTGACCTGGTGAATAAACAATAGATAGCATCTGCCTGTTACATCATCACTTTATAATTAGCTTTATTACAGCTGCATGTTCTTTGGTTTGAGAAAAGTGGGGTCTGTGCTGGGTTTTTAATTGGATTATGTATCATGCCGAGTTCACTGACGCATTTGAGCTTGTGTTGTCCTGTGGATGTAGGACATACTTCCAGCAAGAGAACAGTTGAGCACTGCTATATGTCAAACTTATTTGATTGCAATGGATGACCACGGTGTCTAAATTACATTGGGGAGAGACAGCCCATCAGCAGAGTGACCAAAATCTCTTGTTTTTCCTTCATTAGCATATTGCTTTAGAATTTTCTGTTTGAATATGTGCTATATAGTCTAGTACTTAGATCACAGGTTTGGGTGTAAGGAAACACAGATTCTATTCTTAATTATGCTGCTTCCTTGCTATGTAACACCCATTCACCTCTCTGTGCCTCAATTTTTTTCATCATTAGTAAAATAAAATAATACTTAACCCAACTTTGTAAAACACTCTGAATTCTATGAATGAAAAGTTCTAAATAAGCATGATTGTTATTATTGGGCTGTACTCTGTTTGTGTGTGTGTGTATAACACACACACATATATATATATGTACAAATTGTGTGTGTGTGTGTGTATATATGAAGTTGCCAAACCACAATCTACCCTAATTTGTGTGTACAAATTGTGTGTGTGTATATTCTGGAGGGAGCTGAGCCATAGAGGTTTTTTTTTGGGGGGGGGGGGGAAGTTAGGTAGGGGACACTGTGGTTCTCAACCTGTGGCCCACTAACACTTTGTGGCATATGTGGTCCACACTGATAAATAGGTTGAGAATCTCTGCTTTAAGGTCTTCTTATAGGGAGAGCTAGTAGCAACCCCTCTATGTAGGGTGCATAACCACTTTCTTTGTAAAAGATTCTCGCAGCCTTTTCTTGGGATGGCTGATATATTGTGTTAGTAACACAAAGAGGTGTGTTGTACTGGCTGTCCCTAGAATTTCTAGCTGGAAGTTAATCATTCAAATAAAATGTAATACTAGTTTTAAATTGCTTAAAAGAACATAATACTCCATGTTTTACTGTTTTCCCCATAGTAGTGTTTGTATTTTTTTTTTTTTAAGGTTAAGCTTAAAGAAAAGTCTTTGGTTCCTGATCCTTCCATTTCTGCTGTCTGTTTTCCAGGTAGTACAACATGATATCTGTGGCTTCCCACCACATGAAAAACAGTAATTGAAACCGCCTGCAGTTTGCCTTACAGAGAGAGTTAATTATTTCATACAAAACCATGGTTTATTTTTACAGTTTTTGGACAAAATTATATCTGAAATACAGAGAAAATGTGCACAAAAACTGATCATACTGTTAAACTTTGTCATGTCTCTGCAGTGATACGCAACCCATGATTTTGATGAATTAAAAACAATTGAACTATTGTATGCTCAGCACTGACTAATATTATGTTGAATTACTCCACCGAGTTTGTGTACCATGGCCTGATCCGTCGCTACTGAAGTCAATGGGAGGATCTGCTATGCAGGATGTGGCCTTTTATTATTTTTAAAGAGAGGGAGAGAGAGACTGGTTTATGCAGAAGAGAGTTATAAAATAAAATGGTTAAACATTTGAAAAATAGGAATTATCGAGCAAAGTTATGAGACCTAGTTATATTGGAAAGGAACACTGGGGAGAGAGATGATGGCCATCTACAAAAATTTAAAGGAAGGCTATAGAGAGAAGCAAATTATTCCCCTTAATTAATGACAGTACATCTAGAACTACAACTCTGAGATAAAACTCTATCTTAAATATTAGGAATAAACGTCATAGACTGCAGGCAGGCAATGAAATAATCTGTCACAGGAGGTTGTAGAATAGCTGGCACTGGATTCATGGAAAATCAAGGCCCTGTGCTGTTTTGGAATCATCAGATGTATTCAGACACAAATATCCTCATGGAAGCAGTGTTATCCTAAACAAAACAGCCTAGGATTGTAGCTGGAGAATAGTGATAGCATGATAGTGGCTGGATCACTGACTTTAGAGACCTTAGTTCCCAGCTTGGCTCTGCCAGTGACCCACTTGGTTGCTCTCTCTCTTTCTTTGTAAAATGAGGATAACAATCCTTACTTCCCCTTCCCCTCCCAACGATGTTGCAGGGTTTTAGTACATAATGGTTGTAAAGACTTTGAACATGTAAAACGCTGTCCTGACGCTGTAGCTAACATGTATTTGACAGTAATGAAAAGGGGGATGGATTTGCCTTCATTTTCTTAACTATTGTGGTCAAGTGTTTCCTGGGAGGAAAATGGTATGTGAAAAGGACCAGTGCCTAGGGCACAATGCAGCAGGCTCTATTTTGAGAATGACATCCGTTAAAAATTAGAGTGAAGGCCAAGTGTCTGACTGCTTTGTGTTTTGTATGCCTGCATACATTAACTCATTGGTTCTAAAAGTGGCAGTTGTAACCCAGTTATGTGGGGTTCGCGAGCCCCTGCTGCAGGCAACTGGCCCTGACCCTTGCCAGCGGCGCACTGGGCCCCAGCCCCGGGCCCAGCCGCAGCAGGCTGCCGGCGGCACCCAGGCCCCTGCCCCTGGGGGCTGATCGCTCCCCCGACCCCAAGTCCGGCCCCTCCCAGGGAGCTGCTGGCACCCTCCATCGCAAGTCCGGCTCCTGCCCTGGGGGGCTGCAGGTACCCCCCTCCCCAGCCTGACCCTTGCCCTAGGGGGACTGCCAGCAGCCCCCCGAGCCCAACCCCTAAGGGGGGTCGCGCTTAGAGGCCTGATATCCGAAAGGGGTCACCAATAAAAAAAGTTTGAAAACCACTGCATTAACTCCTGCATGAAACATTGAATTGTTGTTATATTTGACCCACCCGGGACATGAACAACACGGGAAATATATTTAGCATAAAGGCTGTGGAAAAGGAGCAATTACCTGATTCAGGAAGATGTGGTGTGTCCTCCCCCCAATCTGGCCCTATAGCTGAAGCAGAAGTACCTTATTTTCATTTTGGTCTTTTTCTAGCAGAGCCTGTTTTTCCAATGTGGGTGCGTTCAAGTGCATGTCTTGTCTAAGTGGCCTACTCACAGGTGTGAAAATTGGTGTGCCTAACCTCTTAGGGCCATTTAGACACACAGGGGCAGATTCTGCCATCAGAGCAAACGGCGGCATTAAGAACTATGCAAAATCACACTTTCCCATGGGAGTCCTAGGAGGCATGATGCCTCTTCCACTTCCTTTCTGCTCTGCAACACCCAAACTCCTTCATGCATGTGTGCAGAAGCGCTTGATCTATGTCCTTGGCTCCCCCCACCCTGGAGTGTGTTACATCTCTGAGTGTGCTAGGAGGAAGTAATCCCTGTGCTCCTTTGACAGCAGAGACTGCAATTGTGCATGCCCTCGGATTGGGAGATACAAGGTCTTTAAGGTTTCTTGTCTTCTCCCTCAGTCCTCTGTACACCCAGTCAGGTCCATAGCTGGCATATCCCACTCAAATCAGTTATATGAAATTGCTTGTTTCCATCTTTGAACATCAGGCCCATAGTGTCAGATACTCTTTGGGATTATAAATGTTTTATGAAAACCATGGTCTAGACTCTAGACCTATGTAGAAAAACGTGTGTGTTGATTTGCAATTCGCTGTGTGACATGTGGTCTTAAAAAGACAGCTTCATGGGGCCAAATTTATCCCTGTTGTTTTCTGAAATCAGTGGACTACACTAAAGATGAATTTGACCCTATAAGTATTAGCACTTGGAAGGGCCCTGTTTACAAAGCAATAGATTCCTGTTAAATGTGTAATCTCTTCTATCTTGGATTGGATTTCTGGTTCTCCAAAAAATAAAAATAATTGATGCCTAGGTTACTGAATAAGGCCAGCATACAAAGTCATGAGGATGGCTTCATTATGCCTAGAAAAATGTTTGACTGTAGATTTCTGCCAGCTTCTGCAAGCCTCCAAAATGACTCTCTGACTGCCCAAATAACTGATCTAAACCATAGTGGGCAATATATGTATCTTAAAAAGACTTCAGCTGCTAAGGCCTTTGTAAAGGGATAAGAGGAAACAAGTGAAAAGATGCAGTTGAGTATATGCTTCCTCACTCCATTTCTGTTTTTTTGAATATTTTCTCTAATCATTATCACATTAGTCCTTACTAAGTACAGTTACTCTGCAATAATCTTGTAGTCATTTTGTAATTATTTCTTCCCTGTAGATTGTGTCTGAAGTGTTTATGTGCTACTGTACTTAGAGAATGAGCACAGGTTTTATATAAATAATCTAGGGTGAAATGTACCATGTATATGTAGCTGCAGAACAAAATGATAATATTCTTGAGCATCTCTCTTAAAAGCTATTTCCTGAAATGCTTTACAGATTAAAATAGAGTTTCAGAACTAAGTAATAAATAAAAGAAACAAGAGAGAAGCTAAGGAGAATGTAATAAGTGGGAGGAAGGTGTTTTCAGCTGTGATTTGAAATGAGATGGAGAGTCAATGAAGCAGAAGGATACAAGGAGGCTGATCCAGAGATCATGAGCTGCAAAGATTGTGATTGCACCAGCAGTGTTAAGATTATCTAGAGCTAGTACCTGACTGCTCCTTTAATGAGGCTTGTGCAGGTGAATTAGAGATGTAACATGGATTATAGTATGTATAGTATTACATCTGAAATTGTGGATGGATTTTCAGACTTCCCAAGAGATTCAAATATGCAAATATTCCTGAATGGAGGGCAATGTAAGTCATTCTTATTTTCAGACACAATCTTAAATTGCACATCAGAAGCAGCATCACGGGTAGGATGCAGACATTCATATGAATGGCAATAGTGTGTAAGAATCCTGTTTAAAAGCATAATATTGCTCCTATTACCCTCACAGTTCCCCACTCACCTATCCTCCAATGTTATGTTCCCATAGATCACACAAATTACTCGTCTTGTGATCACTGAATGGTGGGCTGAAGTGAAATAGTGACAATCATTTCAATAGGTACTTACATTTCTGCAAAGGTGCCTACATCCTGATACCACAACAGAGCTTAGTGCCCAAGCCCCATCAGGGTCATCAAAATAGGCCTTTTCCCGCCTGTCTCACCCATAGGCAGGGCCGGCGACAGGGGGGTACAACGGGTACAGCTGTACCGGGCCCCGGACTTCAGGGGGGCCCCCTGAAGTCCGGGCCCCGTACGCAGCTGTACCCGTTTGTCGCTGGGGCTGTGAGGAAGGCGCGGCTACGGGCAGCCGCTGCCGCGCTCACTAGCCCCCTCCCCCGGCACCCAGCAGCCTCCCCCCGCCCCTTTGCTTCTCCCGGCTGGGCCACGCGGCCACAGCACGTGCCGGGGTTGGGGCCCACGGGAGGTAGGAGACCGGCCGGGGGGGAGGGGCGCGGGCGTCGGGAGATCGGCCGGGGGGGGAGGGGCGCGGGCGTCGGGAGATCGGCCGGGGGGGAGGGGCGCGGGCGGTGGGAGATCGGCCGGGGGGGAGGGGCACGGGCGGCGGGAGACGGGGGGCCCCGCAGGTGGCGGGAGACTGGCGGGGGGGGCCGCGGGCGGCAGGAGCCGGGGGCCCCCGCGGGCGGCGGGAGACTGGCGGGTGGGGGCCCCGCGGGCGGCAGCAGACGGGGGGGCCGCGGGCGGCGGGAGACTGGCGGGGCGGGGCCAGCGGGCGGCGGGACACTGGCGGGGGGGGGCCGCGGGTGGCGGGAGAGTGGCGGGGGGGCGGCGGGAGACTGGCGAGGGGGGGCCACAGGTGGCGGGAGACGGGGGGGGCATACGATCTGCCATACGGGGCCCCAAAATTCCTGTCGCCGGCCCTGCCCATAGGTGCTGAAACTAGGAGTGCAATGGGTGTTACAGCACCCCCTGTCTTAAAGTGGTATCCATGATAGACAGGGTTTACAGTTTGATTCAGTGGCTCTCAGTGCCCCTGTTATAAAAATTGTTCCAGCACCCCTCATCTCACCTGATCCAAATATTTTTCTCAGTAACCACCTAATGCAGTTGAAAGACTAAATACCCCTTGAGGATCTAGCCCCAAGCATGAAGTTCAAATATGTTAAGAGAATTTTCAGAACTGGCAAAATAAGACCCATCTTTTAAAGCCTTATAAGAAAATCTATTTATAGTTTAAACGAGTGGTCCCCAACCCCCGGTCCGCGGACCGGTACCGGTCCGTGGAGCCTTTGCTACCGGGCCGCGGCCGTGTTCCCCTCCGTGCCGCAGCCGTGTTCCCCTCCGTGCCGCGGCTGCGCTCCCCTCCGGGCTGCGGCTGCGCTCCCCTCCGGTTCCCCTCCGTTCCCCTCTGGGCGCGTTCCCTCCGCGTTCCCCTCCGTACCGCGGCTGCGCTCCCCTGCGGGCCGCGGCTGCGCTTCCCTCCGGTTACCCTCCGTTCCCCTCTGGGCGCGTTCCCTCCGCGTTCCCCTCCGTGCGCATTCTCCTGTGTTTCCCCATCCGGTTGGTTCCCGCCTTCCGTTCCGGTCCTGCTTCTGGCGGCTTTTCGGCGGACATAGAACACTCTGCCGCACACAGTGAAAAGTTAAATTCCGACCAGGCCGCAAGCCCGACTCGGCCGCGTTCACCGGTCCGCGGCGAACAAAAGGTTGGGGACCACTGGTCTAAACAGAATTCTCAAACAACGTGATCATTCTTAAGATTCCATTTATTTTCAGATCAGTGCCCTCTTTAAGAAATTATGCTAATGAAAGTGAACAATTTTAAACGTACAATGGGAGATGTACAATGGAGGGAGAAAGCAAAATAATAATGGTACGTGGATCCAAACCAGAAATAAGGAAATGCCTTTGTTTCCAGCTATTTATTACATGAACAAGATGTAACACATAGCAATGATATGTAATATGATTAATTATACCAGGGGTCGGCTACCTTTCAGAAGTGGTGTGCCGAGTCTTCATTTATTCATTCTAATTTAAGGTTTCATGTTCCAGTCATACATTTTAATGTTTTTAGAAGATCTCTTTCTATAAGTCTATCTATCTATATATATAAAAGTCAAGTGGTGTATGTATGTATGTATGTATGTATGTACGTATGACAGCGAACTCCTCCCGCATCGTTTGAGCCAGAGACTTGAAATTTGGTACAGTGAGGGGTCTTAGGGTCTAGATGCTGGTAAGGGTCGAAAAAATTTCGGATCTCACCTCTGACGCCCCCCAGGGGTGAAAGTCCTTCAGGGCCAATCACATCAGCTGGGCGGTTAGGTGGTGATGATGTCATAATACCCCCCTCCAACAGACACCTCACTCGCTCAGCTCACCCCTCCCTCCTCCAATGGAACCCCGGAGATCCCTCAGTTCTCTGCCCCTCCCCCCTCCCAACGGAACCCCGGAGATCCCTCAGTTCTCTGCCCCTCCCACCTCCCAACGGAACCCCGGACTCCATCAGCTCTGTGTCCCCTCCCCCCCCCCCCCCTCCACCTGCGAAGGTCCCCGGAATCCCTCGGCTCTGGGCACCCTCCCCGCCTGCGACGGATCCGAGTTGGGTTTGGTGGGACAGTAAGTGAGGTGGGGGTGTCGGGTTCGGTCGGGGGGTGCGGTGGGGGTGTTGGGTTTGCTTAGGGGGGTGAGGTGGGGGTGTCGGGTTTGGTCGGGGGGGTAAGTGAGCCGGGGGGTGTCGGGGTTGGTCTGGGGGGGGGTGGGAAGGTGTCGGGGGGGTGAGGGGTGAGGGGTGGGTGTTGGGTTTGGTTGGGGGGGGAAGGTGTTGGGGTGGGTACCCAGACCAAACCCGACACCCCCCCGGCTCACTTACCCCCGACCGAACCAGACACCCCCACCTCACCCCCCCCAAGCAAACCCGACACCGCCACCTCACCCCCCCACCAACCGCAACACCCCCTGACCAACCCCAACACCCACACCTCACCCCTCACCCACCCCGACACCTTCCCACCCCCCCCAGACCAAACCTGACACCCCCTGGCTCACTTACCCCCCGACCGAACCCGACACCCCCACCTCACCCCCCCAACCAACCCCGACACCCACTGACCAACCCCAACACCCACACCTCACCCCTCACCCACCCCGACAACTTCCCACCCCCCCAGACCAAACCCGACACCCCCTGGCTCACTTACCCCCCCGACCGAACCCGACACCCCCACCTCACCCCCCCACCAATCGCAACACCCCTAGACCAAACCCGACACCCCCGGCTCACTTACCCCCCGACCGAACCCAACACCCCCACCTCACCCCCCCCAAGTAAACCCCACACCCCCGCAACACCCCCTGACCAACCCCAACACCCACACCTCACCCCTCACCCACCCCAACACCTTCCCACCCCCCCAGACCAAACCCGACATCCCCTGGCTCACTTACCCCCCGACCGAACCCGACACCCCCACCTCACCCCCCCACCAACCGCAAACCCCCCTGTCCAACCCCAACACCCACACCTCACCCCTCACCCACCCTGACAACTTCCCACCCCCCCCCAGACCAAACCCGACACCCCCCCAGCTCACGGTGCACTGTGTAGCACACAGATTATTAAATACACTGTTCGGTCGGGGGGTGAGGTGGGGGTGTCGGATTTGCTCAGGGGGTGAGGTGGGGGTGTCGGATTTGCTCAGGGGGTCAGGTGGGGGTGTTGGGTTTGCTTGGGGGGGTCAGGTGGGGTTGTCGGGTTTGGTCGGGGGGTAAGTGAGCCGGGGGGTGTTGGGGTTGGTCGGGGGGGTGGGAAGGTGTCGGGGTGGGTGAGGGGTGAGGTGTGGGTGTTGGGGTTGGTCAGGGGGTGTCAGCTGTCTGCCCCCTCCCCACCTCCGACTGACCCGAGCAACGCCGGGCACTTATGCTAGTAATATATAACTAAACTATTGTTGTATATAAGTAAATAAGGTTTTTTAGATGTTTAAGAAGCTTCATTTAAAATTAAATTAAAATGTAGAGCCCCCCGGACCGGTGGCCAGGACCCAGGCAGTGTGAGTACCACTGAAAATCAGCTCATGTGCCGCCTTTGGCACACATGCCATAGGTTGCCTGTACCTGAACTATACCATCTCAAGGTGTAATTTCATTAAATCATTGATGATGAACAGGATTGGACTAAGCCAGCAATGGATGAAGTACCATCCCTACAGAGACACCTAAATGTCACAGAAAGTGTTTGTCTTAAGACTTATCACTCTGAGTTAGTAGTGAAGCATGATGGCTCATCATGGCATTAGTGGGGAGTTCACTGCAGGAAACATAATGTTTTGTGGTTATTAAAAATACCATGACACTTCACAGTAGTCCCGGTGGCTGTTCCTATTGTTTTCTTAAAAGTCCATTGGACAATGTTTTGCCCACCCAAGTCACCCCTTATAACTGGGAAATCATCTGAATCCCAGTCGCAGCCTCCACTCTTCCTCAACCTACAGCCCATTCTGCACTGTCAGATCTCAGAAGGGCCTTAGCCCCTTCCATGTATTTTTTGAAGGAGGGGATAGTATGGAGCATGATATGTTGGTGCTATCAGCCCTATTACATGGGGCCTACCATTTGCAGTTAAGCAGCTGACAGCCTTTGTATGATCTGCCTCAGGTATGATCTGAAGAATTACTGAGTGCCACTTAAAAACATTTTTTTTTAAACATGGGTAAAGCTTAAGTACCACTAAAGTATCATCATCTGAAAGCTTCTTGTGGGGGGTGAAAGCAACACTTTAAACGATCATCTGTATAATGAAACATTGGCTCTGGCATTCCCACCTGTAATTTTTCCCACAGTCCTCTCTCCAACATTGCCTGGCAATATGAAGACATTAAAAAAGGAGTTCTGATTTTTCTGTTAATAAATCTGTGGCCTGACTTACTCCTCCAATTTGATCTCCAATCATCCTGGTATTTTAATTTATTGAAATTAAATGCCAAGCTAGGAATGATTTTGATAGTCATTTCTCTTCATCAACAATGGCTTCTTAAAGTCAAAAATGTAAGAAATGCATATGGTTCTTACGTTACAGATGACTATTCAAACGTAGGGCTCTTCCCCCCCCCCCAAATTGCATCTGAAACCACCATTCTGAAGAGGTGATGTTATTACCCCCATCGACTTGAGCATGAATGGTAAGGGCTTGATCCTGCCAGGTACTGAGCATTGCGGTCTCAGTCAAGCAAAACACTTAGGCGTGTGCTTAAATTTAAGCTTGAGTAGTCCCAGTCAGTGATTAGATACAAGACTGTCTTTTAAAAATAAAATGTTTTATTTTATGACAGAAGCACAAAAGTCAAACTATTTCCCCCCTATATTTTTTCTTGTGTTCCTTAAAATTATATAGAAACTCTGTTGCTGGCATTAAATGGAACATTCACCAAAAGGCTAAAGCTTACATGGCTGTGGAGATTGAATTGCACATTGAATTGAATTGTGGAGATTGAATTACCCACTTACGAGGCTGCCAGCAAGCCAGCATTGGCAAGATGTTGACGAGACATTTCTGCTGCTATTAGCCGTGATATTTTGGCTGTGTGAATAAACGGGACATCATCAGGGTTTCTATGTAAAATCTGTCACCAGTCCTGAATGACAACGGGACTTAGTTAGCTTAGAAGATACAAAGCCTTTCACCCTCAAGTCACCACTTCAAATCCAACTTAGGTTAATAAGTGACCATATAAGCTATTTGGTGGCCAGTATGAAAGAATATTGGTGGGCTCAGTCCACCTTTTATTAGACAGCTATCCATACCACAAGACCATCCTAACTGGTGTCCTTTCTGGCAGTTTGAAGAGAGAGACCAAGACCTGAATGGGAATGGAGAGGGAGTTCTGTTCTTACTGAGAGTTGGATTCTTCAACCAGGTTTGAGACACATATGAGGAAGCTTCTACAGCTGCTGCCAAAGCTTTGATATGGCTAAGTAGAAAACCTCTGTCCCCTGAGCTATCTATCTAGCATTTCCCATGAACACTATCATGTTCTGAAGAACAGAGAATTTCATTATAGAAACCAAGAGCACAAAGAGTTTATAACATTTCTTTAAAGTGAGCCTATGTCTTCCCTTGTCAGACTGAGAATGCGTATGTCAAATTTCACTCCAGGATGAATCTTTATGGGCAGTTTTATAAACAATTGAACAAAGGCAATTTAGGTGCTGGGCTACTTTCTGTCTTAGTGTTGGGAACAGCAATATTAGAAATTTAGTGCTTTAACTGATGTGAAGATTGAGCTGTACTGGCGGTACCAATTTTGCAACATAAAGTGGGTTAGCAAGAGATTTTCATTGTTACAGTTTTCACAGCGTCACTAACCAGTTTCAAATCCAGAATACTTCTGCTCAGAAAGACACAGCATGAAATGATATAATCATTCGGGGTGGCCAACCTGTGCCCGAGAAGGAGCCACAATTTGCCAATGTACATTTCCAAAGAACCACAGTATTATGTCAGCAATCCCCATCAGCTCCTCCAACCCGCCTGCCAGCTGCCCTCCTGATCAGCACCTCCCCTCCATCCTAGTGCCTCACGCAGCATGCAGGAGGCTCTGAGGGTGGGGTCGAGGAGAAGAATGAGAGCATGGCAGGATTGGGGAAGGGACAGGGCCTGGGGGGAAGGGATGAAGTGGGGGCAGGACCAGTAGCAGAGGCAGGGGTTGAACAGTGAGCATTGGAAAGTTGGCATCTGTAGCTCTATCCCTGGAGTTGGTGCCTATGCCAGGAGCCGCATATTAACTTCTCAAGAGCCACATGTGTAAATAGTAAATTTCATTGCAACAAAGTGCAGTGATTTCTCTGGGTGCTGTCAGTTAATTATAAGATCATAGTGCGAATGAATTAGAAAATTTATACAAAGAATAGTTTTCTTTCAAAAGTAATGGAAGTCAGAAAAAAAGTTCACTTGAAAGAAAGGAGACCAAACTGTAAAGGAATGGCATCTGTGAACTTAATGTAGTGCTCAGTAAGATAGGGTAAATAGAATGTTTATTATAATGCTTCATACATATATAAGGACATTTTGCTGTTCACCTTTCAAGATTAAAAATGCTTCTTATATTTTAATCAACTTTCTCGTAATGTTAGAATTTAGCTGTGTTATATAACAAATTTAACTCAGGCGGCATCCCATGTTGTTACATCAAATGCTATATTCATAAAAACACAATCACCATGGCAGTTCTGTACATGCAAGTCATATAGACGAGTCCCTGCAGTTGGACAAGTACTTGCAGTTGTAGACTGCTTCCTTTTTTTCATCATCAGTCATCTTTCTGCCTCAGAAAGCTCGAAAAACTAATCTCATAATTTATTTTTCTGCTTAAGTTCCTGTGCTCTCCAGGTTCTTTGCATTTTTTTCTTTGTCCTGGTTGGTATTTATTGCAAATTATTATGGTAAAATATTGCACAAAATTGCATTATTTTGTTCATGTAGGGCTGATTCAGACCCCACTGAAGTCAGTAGATGTCTTTCTGAATCTGTGCATTAGACTTAGAGCATCAAACTGTCTACCTAGCACTATTTTTTAAAATGTCTGTTCAGTCTGGTTCTCTTTCACATCATCTAGTATGTCCGTATTGCAAAAGAGTGTGAAGTAAAACTATCCTGCAGCATTCACATAAAACAGTTTTGTTCAGAGTGGATGCATGTGGTGAGTGGGAGGGTGCAAAGAGAGACATCCCCCTCCCCCACATATGTATACAAATACCAGGAGATATTATCTGCAAGTGTTGTTGGTCCTGCCACTGATCCCAACTTGGGAAACCATCACATGAGTAAGGATTATACTCCTGATAATAAGGTTTACAGAATCAGATGCATAATTACATGATGTATTTTTGAAGTTTAAAGGGCATCTCAAATAAAAATAAAATAGAGTTAATATTTTTCTCAAAAACAAGCAAAACTTGTGAAGGGGGAAAATCTCGGATCTACTGGATAAATTATAATCCAAAGCATTCCCCTATTTAGGAATATTTTTAGTATATAAATTTGTTTCATCTAATCAATCATCTATTTGCAAACTCACAAGCTATTCCTTTAGTACATTTATACTAGAACTTCAATCTTCTACTTACATTATCTTTCTTAATGTTTATTGTCAAAGCCTCTTGTTAAATAAAATTAAGTGTGAAGAAGCCCATAGAAAATCAAAGGTTAATTAAATACCTCTTAATGAAGAAAAACATTATCCCACAAATGTGTTCCTACAAGAGAGTTAGGGGTTTGTTCACATAGAATCCTAGAAATGTAGAATTGGACAATACCTCAAGAGGTTATCTAGTCCAGCCACTGAGGCAGGACCAGGAATACCTAATACTTGACAGGTGTTTCTCTAATCTGTTCTTAAAACCTCCTATAATAGGGATTCACAAACTCCCTTGGAATGCTATTCCAGTGCTTAAATATCCTTGTAATTGGAAAGATTTTCCAAATATCTAACCTAACTCTTCCTTGCAGCAGATTAACCCCAATACATGTTGCCCTACCTTTAATGGACATGGAGATCAACTGATCACCATCCTCTTTATAATAGCCCTTAACATATTTGAAGACTGTTATCAGGTACCCCCTCAGACATCTTTTCTTAAAACTAAAAATACCCAGTTCTTTTACTTTTTCCTCAGAGGTCAGGTTTTCTAAACCTTTTATCATTTTTTTTTTTTGCTCTCCTTTGGACTCTCTCTAGTTTGTCCTCAGTTTTGCTAAAATTTGGTACTCAGAGCTGGACACACTGCTCCAGCTGAGGCCTCACCAGTGCCAAGTAGACTAGGACAATTATCACTTGTATCTTGCACATGACAGTTCTGTGAATACACCCCAGATTTTTATTAATCTTTTTAGCAACTGCATCACATTGTTGGCTCATATTCAATTTGTGATCCACTATAATTCCCAGATCCTTTTCAGCAGTACTGCCACCTAGCCATTTATTCCCGATTTTGTAGTTGTGCATTTGATTTTTCCTTCTTAAGTGTAATACTTTGCATTCATCTTGATTGAATTTCATCTTGTTGATTTCAGACCAATTATCTGATTTCTTAAGGTTATACACTTGTTAACATATACAGTAAGGCTGGTTTGTACCACTCTGGCAGTGTAAAGGATCTTAAAGAGAGTGTATATATAATGTATGCCCATTTTACAGACCCTTCACATTACCAGAGTAGTATAAAGGAGTTTTGGTGTAAAGGCGAATCAGGTTGTGTGTTTTATTTATCAGTATAACAAACTTTCATGTATGAAAACAGAACAAATAATGTTATAATAAAGGTGCTTATGCAAGTTCTGCACAATGTGGTAGATACAAACATAGTCATATGCATTAGTAGACAGGAGTTTCCATACAGAAATAAACCATAGATACATCTCTCATCTAACTAATCTGGGCTACCTATTCAAGTATCCTGCCTCTGGCTAAGAAACAAATTGTCTCTCCATGTATACAGCAGATGAGCAGCATGATTCCACTGTTATTGGTGATATTAGAAGACGCTACTCTGTGGAAGAGATCATTTTTTCCATAACTAACTAACTCCAGGATTTTGAAAAGGTAAAATACCACGGCTTTTAGGTTTCTTTATTCTATGAACACCGATTTAAAAATTAAACCTCACTGACATTACCTTCATGTTATATATTGTAGACTTTGACAGCACTGTATTTATCAATAGAGTAAGTAGCAAGTTTCATTCAGAAAGTAACCAATTTGTCCTTTAACAAGTTTTATAGAATACATTTACTGTTTTCCACTCCTACGCTGAGCTTCTTGTATCCAAATTATGATGCATCACACGGCTAAAAATCATTACTGTATTTTTCTTTGTTTTCTTTAATTTAAATGCCATGTGATATATCCTGCTAGGAAGGAAAATAAAGTAAAACATTTAAAAATAACTAAGGATATTTCGCCATATGTTTTCCATAAGTGAAGAGTAACTATATATTTAATATTAGATTAAGTGAAAATAGACCCAAGTAGACAAAACAGAAAAAGCACTGTAAGAGCACAGTGTCTCTCTCTCCTGTGTAACATGCTGTATCTTCCCATTGCAAAATGGAAGCTGACTCTGCAGACAGATGACGTCTAGGACTTCTAGTGCAATACACGGAAACCAAAATACTAATTGTTGCATAGCTGCATAAACCACAAAATAAAGGCAATATTTCATAGCTTCAGGAATTCTAAGGCCAGAAGGCACCATTATGAATACGTAGTCTGACCTCTGGCATAATAAAGGCCATTGATTTAATTCAGTATGTTTAGAATGTATTTAATAGAAATACTTCCCATCTTGATTTAAAAATGTGAAGTGTTGAAAGATCCACCACATGCCTTAATAAGTAGTTCCAACAGTTAATTATCCTCCCAGTTAAAAATGTGTGCCTTATTTCTAGCCTGAATTTATCTAGCTTCAGCTCCAGCCACTGAATATTGAACTTAGATCTTTTTTAAAAGACAGATTCGTGAATCATTAAACTCAGTGTTTGTTTTAAAAGTATTTTATTTTTAAAAAATCCAAGAAGACACTATACTACTAATATAACTCAAAAATTTGAAATACTCATTTTTATTAAAAAGTCCATACATTGCTGAGGGTACAGTTCTAGAATTTACAAGGCTTTTGAGCCAGTATCTGATTTGGCTCACACTCATCTCTGTTCTTGAGTCTTCTATTTCCTTATTCCCTATTTATACCTTGCTTGGTTTAGCAGAAGCAGCGTATTATGAGTTCATTTAGCTTTTATGTTTGTTTAAATGTGTTACTATAATAACATGATATCTTTAGGGACTTTGGAATTGTTTGGAGGAAAAATTACCTCATTCTTTGTAATGGGATTTTGTCTGGCTATTACTTTTCTGTATTTTTTTTCTGCTGGTTTTTGATGCCTAGCACATGCACTTCTATTAACAACTAGTAGGTCATTGCTGTTATGGATCCAGTCAGTGGATACATAGAGCATTAATGTTCTGATCAAACTTCGTAATATGTTGAGTTTTTGCTTTGGTGGTTTCTGAAGAAGTTGTGCCAAAAAAAAAAAGCCCATGGCATAACTAAATTATTGACAGTTACACCATATAATCGCAGATTTTGGAACTTCTAAGGGGATACCAAATAAACTTAGATTACAGCCATTGTCTTAGCCAAAACCATGAGATTGTACCAGTTGACAGCATGAGTCTCTACAGTTTAATCTAAGGAGGCAAGACCTGTACTAGGGTGTAATAGATTCAAATCATCTGAGGCTCAGACACAGAGAGGGAAATATTACACACACTGACAAGTAGGACAAGTACGAGGATTCTCAGTGTAATTAATAGATACTGGGGGTTCTGACCCAATTTTAGATTGGTCTAGTGTAGGTTGCATTTTACTTGGATAGGGACTTTCTGAGACAGTGCCAGAACTTTTTGTGTGTTTGTATAGGGCCTTCCACAATGGTCCATGACTGCATCTCCTAGGCATTATTACCATACACATCATAATAATTAGGATTTTTTATTTTGGTTTCCCATTTTTGATTTGGAGGCTCCCTGTGGGTGAATTCCTTTTAGTTGTAGTGTATTTACACTGAGCTTGTCTCCAGTTATGAGAAATTTCTTTTGAATTTGCTCCGCAAATATATCATTGAGGTGACTGTAACACAAAAGATATTCCTGTACCAATACTCCTTGTTAAATCTCTCTATTATTGTGGCTATTTACCTTGTTACGTCTGCCAGGTATTTGTGGATTCGGCAGGAATCATCCACATTTGAAGAGGATTGGGCAATTTCAGTTGCTTTCTTCTGTCAAACCTGGCAGCTCATGCTGGGCAAAAATTATAAAAAAATACAAGAGGATCAATGAAGGTTTGACAGATTGTTTAACAGTGTTCTGGAATGTTTGTGTGACCCCAAGTGTAGGCTTTCACCTTAATGAATTGACTATCTCTATAGCAGTAGCAAGCTAAAGAGGATTGCATTGATACTGGGGCTCAGGTGCTTTATATGTATTGTATAAATCTTGGAATTCAATTAATATGAGATTATATTGTACCATGTATGGACTCTGTTCTAATTAACTGAAAATCATTTTAAATGAAGTGATCACCTCCTTGGCTTGTTTAAAGCAACAAATTGTCATTGACTTCAATGGAACTACAGTAAACCCTCGATTTAACGGACCTCGATTTAACGGACTTCGGATGCAACGGACAAAATTTCTAAGCAAGTCTGATGCATCCGAAATCCATTTGTCGCGGGCGGGCTGCCGGCTCCCGGCTCCCGCCTGAGTCCCGCCTGCAGGCGGACTGGCTGCTGGCTGCCGGCTCCCGCCTGCGGGCGGGCTGGCTGCCGGCTCCTGGCTGCCGCCCGCGTCCCAGCAGCCGGGACCCGGGCGGGCTGGCTGACGGCTCCCAGCTGCCGCCTGGGTCGGAAGCGAGCGGGCTGGCTGATGGGTCCCAGCTGCCGCCCGGGTCCCAGCAGCGGGAGGGCTGGCTGGCTGCCGGCTCCCGGCTGCCGCCTGGGTCGGACCCGGGCGGGCTGGCTGCCGGCTCCCGGCTGCTGCCCGCGTTCCAGCAGCCGGGACCCGGACGGGCTGGCTGACGGGTCCCGGCTGCCGCCCGGGTCCCAATAGCCGGGATCCCAGCAGGCTGGCTGACGGCTCCCAGCTGTCACCCAGGTCCTGGCAGCGGGCGGGCTGCGGAGCTGCTGCCCCGACCCTGTGGCGGTCGGGCTGCTGCTCTGACAGCTCGGGGTTTTTTTTGTTATTAAATAACGGACTTTTTCATTTAACGGACACCCCCTCGCCCGAATTAGTCCGTTAAATGGAGGTTTTACTGTATGCTGATTTACACTATCTGATAATCTGGCTACCTTAGCATTTTGTATGCCAGGTATTACTGATTCTAGTGGGAGTTTTCAGGAAGGCTGCTTTTGGGATTTGGCCCTCTTTGAATTATATTTGTTTACAAATCCAGTAAACATTTATTGTTGAGGTGAGGGTAAGTAGGAACTCTTCCAAATCAGTTATGTGTATTGAAACATGCAAACAAATCACAAAGAAAAACCTTTACTAGTGTTACAAAACTAGATTATCTGCAAATATTTGCACACAGAAAAAGTAACATTTAAGTATATTATCCTCATTCAACTAGTGGTGAAAAGGTAATTTCCAAACTCTTCAAATGCTGCATTAAAAATTAAACACCTACAGTCAGTTAATATTAGCCTAACTTAAACCCATAAACTTTATCCTTAAACCATCCCATAGTGTCATTCAATTTCAGGGTTCCTTAAATATTGGATGATCAGACAGACAAAACATTTGGTTCAGTGGATGGAGCTGGAATGGATGTAAACTTGATCATCAATGTCATTCATATATATACACATATATACAGACACACACAAACACACAGGACTTGTCCATGCAGATAATTAATGCATTACAAGCCAGAGTGAAAACCTACAGCACACTAGCCTAGCTTGCCGTGCGTTAAGTCACCCTAGTGTGCTTTGACCTACTGCTTTTGGAAAATGAAGCAAGAGAAGCTGAGGAGGTGTACAAGAGAGAGAATTCTAAAAAAAACCCAAAACATTTTCTAGCATCTAAACAATTTATATCACAATTCTTGAACCTCTGTGGCATTGTAAAGGTTCAAGATGGTACAATTTTAACCACAGAGGAAGGATAGAGAAGCCTTTGGATGTTGGATGGAAAATTTCCAGGCTGTGCTCAGCTGCCTGGAACCACTAACACATACTGAGAGATGTAAAGAAATAGTCAACTTAACCTACATCCGTAGAAATAATTGCCTTGGAGACAGTAACTGAGGCCATAAACCAGCTGAAGAGTGATCAAGCACCAGACTATGATAAGACACATGCTGAAATGTTAAAAGCTGGAGAAGAAGTGATGGTGAATTAAATGTGCTGCTTTCACAAAATGGTTTGATAAAAGGTCATCTGTCCTAAAGATTGGAGAAGGTGCGTCATCTGTAAAATCCCTAAGAATGGGGGCCAGTTTATTTGTGATAACTGGAGAGGGGTGACCTTCTCTCTGTATCTGGAAAAAAATTGCTTTATCATTCTGAATAGGATGAAAACGATTGTTGACAAAGTACTCAGGGAAGAACAGGCTTCACCTTGAGAAGATTTATTGAGAAAGGTTTATCACACCCAAAGAAGGTTTTAAGTTGTTTGATTTTATGAAAGTGTAACAGGGTGCTGGCGAGAAAGTGCTGAGCCAGCCCCTGTTAGCTCAGCTAGCGAAGGTTCTGCTAGCTGAGCTCCCACAGCTGGGGGAGTTAATTGGCTGGCAGGGTGTGGCCCCGGGGTGAGTGGGGCTTGAGTAAACCACCTGGGAGCTTTCCAGACCAGAGCATAAAGCTGGCAGGAAGGAAGTCACTGGGGGGAAGAGAACAGGGTGGAAGTGTTCTTAGCTGGCTGTGAGAGCTAGCTGTTCCCCAAGGCAGCCAAGTCAGGGGCTATCCTGTACAGAACTGTAAATAGGTGACGGTGGGGTGTGCACAAGGGAATAAAGGGACACTGCTGCTTCCAACAAGGGGCTCCCGGCTCATTTTTTGAAGCGAGCAGGCAAAGGCTCGCTTACAGAAAGCATTTGATAATGTCCTCAGAGAAGACCTCTGGAAGATCCTGACACATTATTGAATTCCAGGAAAGACTGTTAATTTGATAAAAGCCTTGTATGATGAGTGCTCTTGTTGTGTCAGGGCAGAGAATGAAGCCATGGAAGTGTTTACAATTATTACTGATGTAAGGAAAAGTTGTATACTATACCTACATCTCTTCTGCATTGTCATAGACTTTGTGATGAGAAGAGTGATGGCTGCTGCTGACGAAAATGGTGTTTGGGCTGCAAGACTTAGTTTTTGCAGTTGACATGGTTATATTGTGTACCAACTTTGAAAAGACTGTATAAATATTAAAGAAGCAGCTTCTAAAGTAGGACTTCTTGTCAGTACTCAGAAGACCAAGACCATGGCGATAATGCTGTCAATGCTGGTGAATGTGTGATTGATGGAGAAGAGTACAAAAGAGTTGTTGATTTTGTCTGTCTTGGAAGTAAAATGTATGCTAATAGCTAGCTCACTAAAGTAGTGAAGGCAAGAACTGGCAAAGCTGGATCATTTTCCTGTTTGTCAAACATCTGGAAGAGTAAGAAGATATATCTATGCAGTAAAATGAGATTGTTCAATGTTGTTATCCTTTCAACGATATTGTATGCCTCAGAAATCTGGCAGTGCACAACAGGAAGCTGAATGCATTCCAACAACCTTGTTTAAGAAGAATCGTAGTGCTACTTCTGTCCATTACTTGCACAATAATGAAATCTTTATCACTTTCCTTTTCAGGTAGGCAGGCACTTAAGACTTCTTTGATAAATTATACTACTGGTACAAGAGCTCAAAATGGAAAGGTATAATTTTAAAATATATACAGCAGGGAAATACTTATGATTAAAAATGGTCAGACTGAAGTCTTAAGTGCCTGCTGACCCAAAAAGGAAATTGATATAGTTTTCATTATTGTTAAAGTAATGGAAAGAAGTAGCATGCAAGTTCTACTAAGCTGTGCAATTCTGTGGTGAAGAAACTCTGAGAATATGTCAGCTAAATAGATATTTGTGAATAATTATTTCCTATCTCAATTCTTAGGATTTTACGTACAGCTATTGCAGTGGCTTTTTATTCTCTTTGCCTTTAAAAGTTGCTAGTTGATGTTTGAGGTAACAAAGAGTCCCGTGGCACCTTAAAGACTAACTAAAGTATTGAAGCATAAGCTTTCGTGGGCTAATACCCACTGCATCTGACGAAGTGGGTACTAGCCCACGAAAGCTTATGCTTCAATACTTTAGTTAGTCTTTAAGGTGCCACAGGGCTCTTTGGGCTGGTCCCCACTACGGCTTAACGTCGACCTTTGCGACGTTAAGTCGATATAAACATGTACCCGTCCTCACATGCTTGCCATTTGCGTCAATTTAAAGGGACCTCAAAATCTACTTCTGTACTCCTCCCTAACGAGAGGAGTAGTGCTGAAATCGACCTCTCTGGGTCGATTGTGAACTAGTGAGGACGCATGGGACATTACTGGCCTCCAGAGGCTGTCCCACAATGCTCCATTCTGACCGCTCTGGACTGCCTCACTGCTCCACTGTGACCGCTCTGGACAGCGCTCTCAACTCGCTGCTCTGGCCAGGTAGACAGCAAAAGACCCGTTTTCACTAAAAAAGATTGTCAATATACTCTGGACCAGGACTTTGTAATGATTCCAATAACATGCGTTCCCTAGCTCTCTGAGACATTCTAAGCAGAGTGATGTCAGTCATGGTTGCCTGCTTGAAATACGGACTGCAATTAGTAGGGAAACAGCCAGCGAGACAGCCCATAGCGAGAGCAGGACGGGGGTTTGAGCCTGCAATCGCACATCCCCCCCCCACACACACACAGCCAGCCCGTGGTGCCTGGGTTTTGAAGTTCGGGTTACAGCGTGCCTGGGTTTTCAGCCTGCAATTGCCCCCCCCCCCCCCCCCGCCAGACTGAACACCCCCCCCCCCCCTTCCCCACAGCCAGCCCCTGGTGCCTGCTGGGGACTCTGGGAACTGTGGGATAGGTACCCACAGTGCAATGCTCGCTATGTCGATGCTTGCAAAAGTTGTACGGACAGACACTGTCGACTTGCTGTGCTTTGTGGGGACGCACAAAATCGACTATATAGTCTGCTTTAGAAAATCGACGTCAAGGAAATCGAACTAATGCTGTAGTGAAGACATACCCTTTGTTACTCTGCTATTCCAGAGTAACACGGCTACCTCTCTGATAGTTGATGTTTGTCATTCTTTATATGCATTTAGACTCAGCCCTGCTCCCTTTTCACAGGCAGAATGCCTAATGAATTTCTGATGTATTGGTCTTGACTGTATTAATAGGAATATTGTCTGTTGGATTGGACCCTGAATGGAAATTGTCAGCTTGGCAAAATTAATATTTATCAGAAAGCCTCACTTGTTATGCTCGGTTTAGCCATGAGAATTGCACTGAGAAGCATTTCTCACCACCTACAACCTGTGAATAGCATTTGAAACAAAAGCCTTGGTTTAAAATTGACATTGCTGAGCCAATGAACTACAGAATTTATCCACAAGTAGGTTATAAAAAAATGACTTGTGCCCTGTTTAGCTGGGACCACTTTTCCGATAAGTGGCTTTCAGAAAAATGATGTTTGAATAATTGGGGAAGCCTCTGGCTGGCTCCCCAATTTCCATTGAGAGGAAACACCAGGGAATTGGGATGGAAGAAATTTTAACTAAAGTGCCTTAGCTAGGTTTATCTACCTAAAGCACCTTAACTGAGGCCCAGCATTAAAGCACTTTAGCTAAACAGCTAAATGCTAAATGCTAAGTGCTCTCCCAGGCTGTTGACTCTCAGGCTGCCTCCCACTGTTCAGATAGGATAGTTGGGGGAACTGGGCAGCAAGTGAGGAGACACTGCTGGACCCTCACCTTCACATGTGCAAAGGTTTAATGTGTCTTCTGAGAACTTTGGGTTATCTGGGTTCTAGTAACTATTACATTAATGTAAAACTGGTTTTAAACCTGTAAAACAGGAAATTGAGTGAGAAAAACAAACATGGAGTCAAAATCATGGTCTATTCAGTTGTTGTTTTTTTTAAGTACAGACACGTGTGCACAGATGTTGCAAAAATTAGCATTACGGGTCGTATTGTCTGACCTGGGTATAGCCCCACATAGAGACCCTGTATAGATTTTTATTACTAGGCACAGGAATATCCTGTTTGAAATGCCAAGAGGCCACGGTATGCAGAACCTTCTCTTAAACACACTGAATGCAACTCCTAACCACAGGCCCCACCCATTCCCGAATATCCCTTCCACTATTCTATCTGCAGAAAACGTGGGGAGCTGGGGGAAGACTTCAGTGGGTTTTTCCCTCCACTTGGCTACCTCTTCTTACCTATCGGTAGAAGAGGTGAGAGTTGAACTCCTCCCTTTCAGGGCTGTAATATGAAAAGCTACAGCTTAAGGAATTCATACCCCATTACAAATAAACCAAGCTCCTGTGTGTTTCACATATGTACAGTATTTGCCCTATTCCTACATGTTTCCTTCTTATCCTTTTAAGAGTTCTATCCTTCTAATGCAAACTACACAAAAGCATTTTAACAGTTATGATAGAAATTTCTGATACAGAGAGAATATGAAACATTACTTGGGCGATGCTTGTCATAAATCTAATTTATCTGAGCATAATGGACATGTGCTTTAACAACTTTCCTTGGACAATTACAAAGGTGTAATACCAACAGGACCTCTATACCATGCAAAGATGTCAAGATTGCTAACAGAGAAAGTGGTACAAATTGTGCCAGTTTTTGAAATGTCCTAGGAATCCAGTTCTGTGTACAGAATGTGTGTTTGCCGGTTTGGTTCATTAGCTGATGCTGCTCAATCAGCTAAGTAGTAATAGCTCAGGAGAGCACAGTAAGAAGAATCTGCTGTTGCTTTTTTGGTCCTGACTGGAGACTAACTGGACAGCCAAGAGGGTAAAACTCATTTTCCATGACAGTTGGAAGGACAGCTGGAGGCCTGAAGGGACAGTGAAAAAGCTGTTCCTGGAGACTGCTCAGGATGCCTGAGCCGGAGTTTCCAGAAATTATGTGGTTAGGTCTATGTGAGTTTAAGCATAACAAGGCTCATATACATAGTGTGGGTAAGAACAAGTACGTAGTGTAAACAAACAAATTATGTCCTAGTTGACTTCTGAGACCTATTTGTCTTCAACAACAAAAATTGATCTGTTGCAAGGCCCCCAAACTGATCATGGCTTGCCAATGGGAAACAATTTATATGGCACAGAGCTACAAAATGTAGCTTGTGGACATAATCATACCTTATGCTAAGCAAATATTTAATTGAACATTATGAGTTAATTAACAGGCAGGACAAATGTATCTTGTAGATCATTTGAAGTAAATTGGCATGCTATAAAAGTTGGCATAGTAAGAAACCCACTGTTTAAATGCAGTGAAATTGTTACATAGTGTGATCAAGGGAACGTTTTGATATTGACAGCATTCAATGTCAGAAAAATATACCGGCACTAGAATTTGGACTATGGTGCTGATTAGTCCGAGCAAAAGATAGCATTAATCTGCATGAATCATGAATAGAGGTCTTCAGAAGGAAATGTAAGATGCCTAGAAAGAAGGAACCACACCTGACTACATTCTAATATAAAGATTATTCGTGTTCATAGGATGCCTAAGAACACATATATATTATTCTGTATTTTGGGCAAGCTACAGATATCAGTCAGTTATTCTTTGAATGGTAATGAATACTTGGTTCTAATTCCATTTGCAAACTAATCAAGCATCTCAAATTATATTGGGAAGTAGAATCAATGACCCCTTAAAAAAAAGAAATGTAATTCACTGTAGTTCACTCTATATATTCTTAAATAGTAATTCAATGTAGTTACATGAGGTAATTTAATGTAATTACATGCATTTAACATTTTTGTAACTACTTTTAATTTGCTGGTGTGATTAGCTATTATCCACCAGACATAATAGCTTGTTCTTGGTATCTGAATGATGCCAAAATAAGTGGAATCATCCCATCCCTAGTTATTACAGAACTAGTCATTGTAAACTTGATTATTATAGCTCATATCTAAGAATGAAGCCATATGTTATAACTTTCATGAAGTTCAGTCATCCTGCTTAGCAGCACAGATCACCATGAGCACATCCGGAAGTGCTCTGTTCCCTATGCCATACGAATACAATAGTGGGTCTCTGTCTTGGCATTAAAAGCCGTCTACCAGATTATCCCAAATCATACAGCCATGACAGCTATATTCTCCTGGAGCAATGAAACTGTCTATTAGTAGGGGCAACTGATGACTGTGGGAGACGGTACTTTGACAAGTGCTGGACCTAGATGTTTGAACTCATTCCTGTAAGAGATAAAAATGACCATGGGTCTGACTGCATTCAGAATTAAATGCAAAACTGATTTGCTCATCTTGAGATCACTGTATTATCCTCTGATATACTTATTTATTAGACATTAAATTTATGCTTAGGAGGAGAAGGAACATTTTTCTCTATCATCCATGTTTTTTATTCAGTTATGCCCTATCCTTAAATCAGCAACAAGCATTCTCATTTTTGTGAATATCTTATAAAATAGTGACTAGAAATAATTTATGTATTTCACTATTGATATTTTATTAATGTGAGTTAAGCAGAGAATAGTTTTCTCTAGTGACACAAGAAATCTACATTTCACATGGTGTTATTTTTACAAATGATTTAACACAAAAATCATGATGGTTTTAAAATAATAAATTTCCTCCTCAGATAACCTAATATAGTAAAAGTGCTCCAGCAACCTAATTATTCATAATAATGTTGGAGGCTACATTTCATGAATTACTGTTTGAAAACAGAAAAGTGGTATAGAAGACAAAATACTATATTTACTTGGAATTAACTGTGTAAGTACATTAGCCAATCAAGAGTTATTTTGCATATGAGAAAATAGTAGCTGGAGAAGAGAACCAGAAAAGTGGGGTATCTGTATATTCAACACCTAGATATATCTAGATATCCGGTAATCCAAATTATTTTGAAATAGACAAATTCTGCCCTTTCCACTGAAAGACAATGAAAGGTGCTCTTCTTGTCACATAAGCAGCCAGAGAAAACACCTGCATGTCACACCAGTGTACATGGGGAATCACAATGACTATTGTTCTCAAGTCTGCAGCAGTTCTCACCAGAGTGTGGTCTGCTGGAAGACAGTCATATCTAACATCCTGGCTGATCAGTGTGTGTGCTACCATTGGAAACACTGACCTGCAACTACACAGTTTGCATTTTACTCCTACTCAAGAGCAGCAGTGTTCCTGGCAGTGCATGGTGGTTGTCATCCATGAGAAATCTTATCCTGCATTGATAGGTTTCCTCGCTGAGAGACCACAGCTGCCTGTGGCTCTACTCATACTTCCTCTTATGGCATGTTGCTGCCTGCTTAGAATTTGGTCCTCCCAGACTTTGGTTGTCCATCTTCTAGTGGGCATTGTTATGTAAAGTGACTTTATGTGCACTACTGTTTGTTTATTTGAAGCATCGTTATTTGTGTATACATCTCCCATTGGGATACTAAGCCTTTTAGGCACCAACTGAATTTTATGCTTTAAATTTAAACCACCAAACCAAGGCCCTGATCCTATAATCTGATCTCCTACAATCTAATATGAGGACAAAAAATAAAGGCCAATAAACTTGCAGTTCTTTTCTTTGTCCTGAAGCTACGGAGATATATAGATATAGATATAGATATAGATATATATATCTATATCTATATGTATATATATATAGAGAGAGATAGATAGATAGATATAGATATACTAGCATAAGTGCCCGGCGTTGCTCGGGTCAGTCGGAGGTGGGGAGGGGGCAGACAGCTGACACCCTGTGACCAACCCCAACACCCACCCCTCACCCCTCACCCACCCCGACACCTTCCCACCCCCCCTGACCAACCCCAACACCCCCCGGCTCACTTACCCCCCGACCAAACCCGACAACCGCACCTGACCCCCCCAAGCAAACCCAACACCCCCACCTGACCCCCTGAGCAAATCCGACACCCCCACCTCACCCCCTGAGCAAATCCGACACCCCCACCTCACCCCCCGACCGAACAGTGTATTTAATAATCTGTGTGCTACACAGTGCACCGTGAGCTGGGGGGGTGTCGGGTTTGGTCTGGGCGGGGGGGAAGTTGTCAGGGTGGGTGAGGGGTGAGGTGTGGGTGTTGGGGTTGGTCAGGGGGGTTTGCGGTTGGTGGGGGGGTGAGGTGGGGGTGTCGGGTTCGGTCGGGGGGTAAGTGAGCCAGGGGATGTCGGGTTTGGTCTGGGGGGGTGGGAAGGTGTTGGGGTGGGTGAGGGGTGAGGTGTGGGTGTTGGGGTTGGTCAGGGGGTGTTGCGGGGGTGTGGGGTTTGCTTGGGGGGGTGAGGTGGGGGTGTTGGGTTCGGTCGGGGGGTAAGTGAGCCGGGGGTGTCGGGTTTGGTCTAGGGGTGTTGCGATTGGTGGGGGGGTGAGGTGGTTCGGTCGGGGGGTAAGTGAGCCGGGGGGTGTCGGGTTTGGTCTGGGGGGTGGGAAGTTGTCGGGGTGGGTGAGGGGTGAGGTGTGGGTGTTGGGGTTGGTCAGTGGGTGTCGGGGTTGGTTGGGGGGGTGAGGTGGGGGTGTCGGGTTCGGTCGGGGGGTAAGTGAGCCAGGGGGTGTCGGGTTTGGTCTGGGGGGGGTGGGAAGGTGTCGGGGTGGGTGAGGGGTGAGGTGTGGGTGTTGGGGTTGGTCAGGGGGTGTTGCGGTTGGTGGGGGGGTGAGGTGGCGGTGTCGGGTTTGCTTGGGGGGGTGAGGTGGGGGTGTCTGGTTCGGTCGGGGGTAAGTGAGCCGGGGGGGGTGTCGGGTTTGGTCTGGGTACCCACCCCAACACCTTCCCCCCCCCAGACCAAACCCAACACCCCCTGGCTCACTTACCCCCCCGACCAAACCCGACACCCCCACCTCACCCCCCCAAGCAAACCCAACACCCCCACCTCACCCCCCGACCGAACCCGACACTCCCACCTCACTTACTGTCCCACCAAACCCAACTCGGATCCGTCGCAGGCGGGGAGGGTGCCCAGAGCCGAGGGATTCCGGGGACCTTCGCAGGTGGGGGGGGGGGGACACAGAGCTGATGGAGTCCGGGGTTCCGTTGGGAGGTGGGAGGGGCAGAGAACTGAGGGATCTCCGGGGTTCCATTGGAGGAGGGAGGGGTGAGCTGAGCGAGTGAGGTGTCTGTTGGAGGGGGGTATTATGACATCATCACCACCTAACCGCCCAGCTGATGTGATTGGCCCTGAAAGACTTTCACCCCTGGGGGGCGTCAGAGGTGATATCCGAAAATTTTTCGACCCTTACCAGCATCTAGACCCTAAGACCCCTCACTGTACCAAATTTCAAGTCTCTGGCTCAAACGGTGCGGGAAGAGTTCGCTGTCATACGTACATACATACATACATACATACATACACCACTTGACTTTTATATATATAGATATATATAAAATGTGATTATATCTCCATCTTTTAGAAATTGCAGGTAGGTACACACACACACACACACCAGGATACCATAATATCACTTGTATTTTGTAAACTGCCATATATTTCACTTACCAATACTGAAGCAGTTGAAGTTTATTTACACCTTGCTATACAGTGGCTTTGTGTACTCATTTCAGGGGAAATCAGCCCGTCACTGAATGAGCACTGGGATAGATGAACCAGTGGTAGGAATAGAGGAAATCACAGCTTGTATAGGGCACAGCATTGTCCCAGACTCTTGGGAGAAAGACGAAATGCAAGGGATGTGGTTTAATTAGACTGCAATATGAACGCTCCTGGAATAACTCATACAGTACAGGTTCTCTCTTTAATTGTCTCCTAGTAGAGAATTGACATCAGCCCTCCACACCTGCTCTCAAGACCATTTCTGGGACTGCACAATCCTCCCCTCATATGGGGATTAGGAGGCTGCGTAACAGGGATGCCTGCCTCTTTAAGGGCCTGGAGGCCTGGAGCTAGTCTGCACTGTTTATTTAGCTCAGCTCTGCTACACACCTGCTGAGTGTTGGACTTCTGAGGAGAAAATCCCAGCACCTGAAGTCTGACATGGGAGGAGAGTGGACAGACCGCTCCTCCCTGGGAGCAAAAAAGTCTAGCGTAAACAGGGCCAATGTGACCATCTTTATTCTGCCACAAATCCTCAGAGATTATGTCCCTATTAAGCTCTCCTAACAGGGGAAAGCATTGTGCATATAAATGAGTGGCATTTCTCTTAATGCAAGTAGTAACACCACCACATCTGTATTAGGGTGGCCACCTGCCCTGAATTTGGTGGGACAGTTCCAAAATGCAGAATCTGAGTCCTGGTTCTGGGCTGAATGACTCTGGGATAACAGCATTTGTCCTGATTCCCTGCAGCACTTCTTTGCACCTGCCTGAGACTCAAGCATGGTGCCAGCCTCCTCCCAGTGGGGAACAGGGGGCTGAGGTGAGCCTTAATCTCCCCTCTCCACAAGGCCCTGCCCCCTGCTCCTCCTCTCCCTCCAAGGCCCCACCCTGTGGCACTTCTCAGGCAGTGGTGACATGGACCAGAGGCTGCTCTTTTGCACCCCGGCCCTCAGCCCAGGGTAGGTAGAGAGTTCAGTGCTCCCTAGCATGGCCCAGGTTGCTTGGGCAGTTCTCATTACACAAGGTTCCAGCTTCCAGCCTGAGTGAAACACTCCCCAAATATTCACACAGAAAGTGACTTCCTAACTTATGGCCTGATCCTAACAATAGTTACTCTTGTGTGTCTTTAAACTCACGCATAGACCTGTTGGCTTCAATGGGATGGCTAGTCTGTACTAGAAAGGCTTTTGCCAATACAGATGTAGTGGTATAGTCGTACTGGAAGAGGAACCTAGTCAAGATGCAGCTTATAGCTGCACAAGGAGATCTTTTACCAGTATAATGAAACCACCTCCCTAAATGACATAAACTGTACAAGCAAAAGGATTCTTGCCAGTGTAGCTGTATCTACATGATGGGTGGGCATTGCCAACACAGCTATGCCAATCAGGGACATGCCAGCAGAATTTTGTTATGTGGACCAGCCTGGGACTAAATATCCATGTGGGAGCAAAGGACTGGGTGGTTAATGTGATTGAGCCTCCAGGTTTCTGAAAGAGATCGGGATTTACCACAGTATCTCTCCCTCTATATGTCTCTGTCTCAAAGGATGGAAATCCATGGAAGTGATGCACTAAATACCTTTGAAACAGAAAAAATCTTGAAAGTCTCAGTCTTTGAATAGATTTTCCAAATGCTAATCACACATATACCCAGCTTCTCTTCAGAAGTGACATCACTGCTTACTCAACAGCCTGCCTTTATGAGTCCAGTTGTGGTATTTTAGTTTTAACATAATCCTGAAAAAGGCACTGGCGATGGGAAATTTTATAGTTGTGTGATCTAGGGCACTGATGAATTTCATGAAAGAAATTCCAGCATTTTCCATTGTTCCCAGTGAGTTTCTAATTCACACTTTAAAGAAACATTTCAGACAACAATTTGTAATTCAGAAAAATTTGCAAATAATTTGTTTTCTTTTCATCTGTTTCACTTCATGAACACTGAAAGGTACATTTTCTCAGGCAATTAGTAGATTACCTGTCTGTTAACTTGATCCTTAAATGCGAGAATGCCCATAGATTTCCAGTCTTAGTTCTCCCAAGAATTACATACAATACATTTTAGCTGCTGTGGATTCCTATAAAATCTAAGCCTACAAGTGATTTCCATATTACTATTATTATTATTTTACAATCATGGCTGCAATTTTCTATGCTTGAATTGACACAAGGTATCACGCTTCTTTGTTATTATCTTTTATCTGTGAATGTCATTGTTACATCTTAAAGGTACTCTTAGCAAAGATAATGCAAAAAGACATTTCATTTTCTCAGAAGCTGTACAGATGATGAACTCTTCTATAGATTGATTTATTATTGGGTCAAAGGCATCTTTAAAAGTAGAAACTGTAAAGAAGGAACAAGGAGTTTACCAGCATCAAGAAAATGACATACTTTATACCATGATTACTATGCAATGAGTTGTGTTGATTTGTAGAGAAATTTTCATAGAATTCATATATTCCAAGGCCAGAAGGGACCATTGTGATCATCTCTTCTGACCTTCTGTGTATCACAGGCCATAGAACTTCCCCCAATTATTCCTGGAGCAGTCTCTCAGAAAAACACCCAATCTGGATTTAAAAATTGGACAATCCAACCCACAACAATTGTTCCAATGTTTACCTGTTTTCACCATTAAAAATGTGTACCTTATTTCCCATCTGAATTTTATCTTGCTTCCACTTTCAACCATTGGATTGTGCTTTCCTTTTCTCTGCTAGACTGAAGAATCCATTATTAAATGCGGGTACTTATAGACTGTAATCAAGTCACCCCTTAACCTTCTCTTTGGTAAGCTAATAGATTGACCTCCTTGAGACTGTCACTATAAGTCATGTTTTCTAATAATTTAATCATTCTTATGGTTTCTCTGTGAACCCTATCCTGTTTATCAGCATCCTTTTTGAATTGTGGATACCAAAAATGGACACTGTATTCCAGCAGCAATTGTCCTAGTGCCAAATGCAAAGGTAAAATAACCTCTGTACTCCTACATGAGATTCCTCTGTTAATGCATCCGAGAATCACCTTAGTCCTTTTGGCCTCAGCATCACAATCTGCAGATTATCTACCACTACCTCCCAATCTTTTTTCTAATGCCTTGCACAGTTCTGCCTCTGACTGCATCATGAGTCTCATTTCCCATTGTGTTCCTTCTGTTCCACCAATGGTGCCAGTTTCAATGTCCCTTTTTAGACCTATGTACTTCCACAACAAGTTTGTAATTTAAACAAACAAACAAACAAAGAAAGCAGTGACTAAGCAACCCACACACTGTCGGTCCCACCTCCAGATTTTAAAGTTCTACTCAGCTCCAGTATGTCTGTTTTTCATAATATAAGCTCTTAGGAGTAGAGGCTGTTTCTATTTAATTTGTGTGTGTATTGTGGTGTGCCAACCCCAACGTGCAAAAACAAATGAGAAAAATGAACTCTAGATTTTGCTGAAATAAAATTCCTGGTGGGCATATTTTGAATCAGAAAAAAGTTCTCTAAAAAGTAATGTAAATTTTAAGTTTAATAATCCAATTTATATGGCACTAGTTTAACTAACGTTTATGCAGAAACCTTGCCTTGAATTTTGAAGAACTGAAGATGCTTCTTTGTTGTGACACAATGTAGGCACACACTTGTATATGTCCTAAGCAACCCTGGATGAATGGATTTATTGATCTAAAAATACAGTTATAAAAATAGATTACGCCAGTAATCACTCCTTTGCCCAATAATGACAATGTGTAATAACCTAACAGTTGACAACATATTTAAGATGTTTTTAATCCTCTACCAAAGTTCTTCCAATCCTTCATAGCTAAAGAAGACAAATGAGCCTTGTGGAGTGCACAGAAGGTTAAAAGACTAGGACTGTTTAAGGCAAGGCTTTTAAGACTATATGTAGCAGGACACTCTCACAGAGTATTTCCCCCCTCCACCCGCACATCTCATTTCAGGTGGCAGAAATTGCGTAATTATTACTCCTTATTGACCCTAGAGATACTGTTTCTTAGTATTAAAGAACACCAATTCTTCATTTTCTTCTAATGGGTAAGACTAGACTTTTCCCTTTACAGGGTATTCACATTCTAGCAACATTAATATATTCTATACACACAAGATTCTTCCTAGCCTTAATTATTGCCAAAACTGTTTTTCTAATGGGATATCAGCAATGTATGAATAAAATGCTGGTAGTATTTACAAAACAGAGTATTTTCAACTTATGAAATTGTACATTCTAATAAGAGTTAGGTCTTTGTTTTTTATTAGATATTAGACACAATTAAAAAACAGAATTATTTTTAAAAAATCTCTCAATATTTTTCCATTAAAAATTGAAATAAAAAAAATCTGTCAGCTCCATTAGATAATTATTAATGAAGGAGTTTGAAGGAGAAGAGAAAACAAAGTAACTCATGTTGTAGACATCCTGTCTGCTTTTCAGTCCCTTCAGCGATGAGTTCGTTGCTGTGGCCTTGACTCCAGGAAGTCTTTAAGATTATTTTCCATGTGAAATATAGACTACATTGTGATCGGCATGATGAGATATTATAGAATGTGGATGTACCATTATTGTGAAATGTTTTGCAACTGTTTTGGATTATATTACATTTTAGTATTTCAAAAAAAAATTATAACACATACTTTAAGACTTTCCTCCTAAAGTGCTTCACAAACAATTGTACCACTTGTTCTTCATGAGTTTAATCCAGTGCCCACTGAAGTGAATGGAGAGAGGCACCTATTGACTTCAGCGGACACTGGATGGGACCCTAAAAGCTCACCTAGGACTCCAACTGGTATCTGTGAGACAATATGGTACATAGGGAATGAAGGCTTGGGTATTTTATTAATATGAATCACATGACCAACCAGCTCTGGGATGGAGTGTAGCAGCACCATTTTACAACAGTTTAGGCCAGGAAGTGCTGAAGAATACGTGTCATAGAAATTATATGCCATAGTGTTTCTTTTCCTGTTTTTTTCTGACCATGGATCATATAAGTTAAATCTAATGGTATAGCTCAGCAACTGGTAAGTGCCTGGTTTTGTACTTCAGGGATTTTTGTGTTAGCTCACTGCTACCCGCATTCTTTATTTAAAAAACATGGCAGAGAAATTTTGGTAGTGGAAATAAATGAACCAGTGAGTCAGAAAGATGGAAAGAAATCTTGTGTCTGGTTTGACTCTTGACAAAAGAGAGTTTAATGGCATTGTGTTTTATGCTGTTCCTAGTGAAAATACCCGGCGTTGCTCGGGTCCATCGGAGGTGGAGAGGGGCCAGAGAGCTGAGCGAGTGCGGGGTCTGTTGGAGGGGGGAGGGGCAGAGAGCAAACCTGACACCCCCACCTCACCTCCCCGACCAAACCCGACACCCCCACCTCACTTACCCCTCAACCAACCCTGACTCACATTTTCACCCCCCCACACCCAAACCCAACACCCCACGTCACCCCCCTACCAACACCCCCTGACCAACACCAACACCTCACCCCCCGTAGACCAAACCTGACACACCCACCTCACTTCCCCCCCCACCAAACCCGACACCCCTACCTACCACCACAAACAAACCCGACACCCACACCTCACTTACCCCTCGACCAACCCCGACCCCCTCCTCACCCCCCAAACAAACCCAACACCCCCACCTTATCCCCCCACCAAACCCAACACCCCCTGACCAACCCCTACCCCCACACCTCACCCTCACCCACCCCGACACCTTCCCACCCCCCAGACCAAACCCAACACCCCCGGCTCACTTACCCCCGACCAAACCCGACACCCCCACCTCACCCCCGACCAAACCCGACACCCCCACCTCACCCCCCGACCAAACCCGACATCCCTACCTCACTTACCCTCCGACCAAACCCAACTCAGGTCCGTCGGAGTTGGGGAGGGGGCAGAGAGCTGAGCGAGTGCGGGGTCCGTTGAAGGGGGGAGGGGGCAGAGAGCTGAGTGAGTGCGGGGTCCGTTGGAGGGGGGAGGGGCAGAGAGCTGAGCGAATGCAGGGTCCGTTGGAGGGGGTATTATGACATCATAACTATGTCACAGAGAACAGCAACTGCCCAGCTGATGTGATTGGCCTTTAAATAATTTCACCCCTGGGGGGTGTCAGAAGTGAGATTTGAAATTTTTTTGACTCTTACCCTGATTAGGACCCTAAGACCTATAACTGTACCAAATTTCAAGTCTCTAGCTCAAACGGTGTGGAAGGAGTAAGCGCACATACATACACGCATACATACACGCATACACCATTTGACTTTTATATATATAGATTGTGAGAAATATCATATACACGTGGGGCTTCTTGCCTTGTAGTACATCTACATTCACTTTCATTGAAAATGATGTTCAATGTTCCCTTCAGATGGGAATTCAGCAGAACAAAATGATCGTGGTGTTTTTTCTGCTTTACGTATTTAGTAATTTGATGAGATAGGTATTATTTTCCATACAGTTCTGTTCCTTACAGCAATATTGTCCCTCAATAATTTGTCAAACAAACAAAAGAACTAATGAAATATTGTTGACATTTTCTAAGGCAAAATGGATACAAGGTCATATCAAGGGCTTAACTGAAGTTTATTAAAGACTAGCAGTCTGTTTCTGTGGGAGGGATCCCTCCAGCTATCTTAGTGTAACGCAGGCTGGCATACTGCTTTTCATAGCAAGCTGTTGTAAAATGCAGAATTACAGAACAAATTCACTGTCAGTGCCTGGCTAACCAAAGAGTATTATATACTTGGAAGCTTTTTGTTTGAATAGTTTAATTAGTCTTCTTGTTATATTTTGAACAAATAAAAATGTATTTTAAGGTCCTAGTTGCTATAAAATACTTTTCATGGAAAAAATGAATCTAAGATATCCTTGTGCACCCAGTGCTTTGATTTACCACACTTTTAGACTGGCCCGCTGCTCTGTGTTTGTGAAGCACCTAGCACAATTGTAATACAACAAATAAATAATGATAATAATGGAGATTTGGCAAGGGGAAGGTGAATGCCTTTTTTGGCTACACATTGCACTTAACAGTATTCCGATAATAAACATCTAGAATATTCCTAGAGCATTGGCAAGGCAGCTGCACAAAAAAAATGGTGTGAAGTTTGTGGGTAGGTAGTCAAGCATGCAGAGACTCCAGGATTTATCTCCATTCTTATGCATCACATATAGAGTACAGATGTGATACTAGCCCTGTAACTCTGCCAAAGACAGTGAGACATGGGTTATTTACCATGCAAGGATGAAGTGTTCTTGAAAACATTGTCTACTGTATTGAGCATAGAACAACTTGTAGTATTTATGCTTCTTCTGCAACAGTGGTTCCGCTTTTTCAAACTAACATTAATTTACCTGACTTGACATTTATATAAATCTGTAGTCTGACTCTTTTCGTATAGTGCATAAGGGAGCAGTGGCACCAGGAATAGAGGATGCTTTGATGGCAGCTATGATGGGAATGGCAATGTCAAGCACAGACTATGTTAAGACAGCTGTTCCAGAATATTAAAATATTGGTGTGAAGAAAATTGCTCATAGAACAACATCTGAGATCAGCTTGTGGGCACATAAATGGCCTAAGGGAGCACATACAGGATGTGGGTATTCTGCTAAGACCTCTTCATTTGCAAACTGGACTATGGGTCTTTAGCTTTTCTAATGTATGTAATGTTCAGTTGGTTTGACTCTAGTCTATTAGTCCATCTGGACAGGTATAAGAGAGGACTACAGTCATTGGTGGCAAACATAGGATTTGTATTTCATGGAATTAATGTTATTTATTGGTTTGCAGGTGCATGTATAAGTTCTCTTTAAATTACTTTACTGCCATTATATTAGTTTATTTCCTTTCTTCTTTATTTTAAGGGTTTTTTTCGGTATCCACTGTCATGGTGTCTGGATGCTCTAAAAACAATTAAAAAAACATCAGACAAAATTGCAAAGGCCACTCACATAAATGGCTTGCTGCAGTCTCACTGCCTAGCTGCCTCGCCAGAGACCTAAATATCGGCATAACGTCAGTCTGTTGAGTGTGTGAGTCTTAGGCTGCTTCCGAAGAGACAAACTTACCCTGGTAGTGCCATTAGAAGCAGCAAATTTCAAAAGGCAAAGGCTTTCTGCTGAAAACACTCTGCCACCAGCCTTGGAAATTTCTAACTGACATCAAAGATGCCTCCTCCAATCTTACAGTAACCGTTATAACAAGCCAGAAGAGGACATCTCCCAGGCAGTGGACTTCAGATGCTTTGAGACTTTACAAATTCCTTGAATTTCATTTTGGAGTGAATAGGTAGCCAGTGCAGAGCATGGAGCATTGGCATCGTACATAGATAATTGTTGATCCCACTTGATGTCTGTTAACCTACTATAATGCACAATGAAAAACAAGTAATGAACTGTTGTAGTATAGTCTGGTACCTTCTTTTTGTATCACATATCCAGGGTGGTTATGTCACAAGCAATATTAAAACTATGAAAATGGTGATTGTATAAACAATAATTGAGGTCTCTTTACTTCACATCTCCTGAGTTTGATTTTAGAACCCTGTATATAGGGTATCATCACCTGTTAAGTTGGTTTAGGCTTTTCTGTACCTCACTTGCTCAACTAATCTTTCTGGTTTGGTTAGTAGAGCACAGAATATGGAATTTCATTCAGATTAAGCTAATTAACCATATACAAATCATTTTGCTTTTATGTAGAGTTCTGTCAAAGTGCAAAATATTTTTAAAAAGCTGGAGTAAAAGTAGAGGGACAAAAACAAACTACATCTGAACAGAGTTTTTCTAAATACCTAAATTACCAAACTATGTTTCAGACTTGTGTAACCAGCCCAGCATTGGGGATGGGAACAAGGGGTTAGAGAGTAAATTGAGCTCTTCCAAAGGCTGGCCTGGACTGGAAGTTTTAAGGCCAAATTTTGTCCGTAGATGCATGTACACAGTTCTAAACTGGCTGGATTTTCCTCCCGCACCAGTAGAAATCAGAAGTCACTACACTGAAGTCAATATAATTACACTGTGTGACACTGGTGACAGGATATTTAGTTCCCAAAACTTCAGTGGTAGCTGTAGGCATTTAAGGCCAGAACTGAGGTTTTAAAAGCCCTATCTTGGGAGATGCTTAGTGCACTCACCCCAGTGAACTCAACGAGAGTAGAAGACATTTAGTACTCACAGGACTGAGCCTTTAGTTTCTAAGAAATCTTTACCCTCCATTCCTATCTGATTTATCAGAAACAAAAGGCTGAGGGTGGGGATGGGGATTATGTGTCCCCAGATAGCTGTTGTTATAAATATCCCTCCGCAGCAGGCAGCTGACCAGCGCCTGCTAAGTCAGCCCCTGCTCCCTCCAAGCCCAGCAAAAGGGAGAAGCCTCTGTAGCCTTCCCTGCTAGGGAAGGCAAATCAGCCACCTGGGGGTAGCCCTGGGCTGTAGAGGGCTTAATGTGCTCCACCTGGCTGCCTCCAGAGGGTATAAAGCCTGCTAGGGAGGAAGCCAGAGTGAAGAGACAGAGTGACAGCAGGGAAGTAAGTAGCTGCTGAGGCAGCAAAGCTTGCAAGAGCTAGCTATTCCTGGGGCCAGCCAAGCTGAGGGTGAGCCTGAGCTCTACTTGTAGAAAGCTGTATATAGGTGGTGGGGTTTTTGCACTGTGTGTGAACAAATAAAAGACACTGGTGAAGCCAACAAGCAGTTTCCTGCCTGTGTTTTGAAGAGGGTGGTCAGAGGCCCGCTTACACCCTCAGACATGTTCCTCTTGGTGTCCTTGACACTCCCCAGGCCCTTTGGAACTGGATTACATTTTTCTCAAACTACCATTCTAACAACATGGAGGCTGGCCTTCTTGTGATTTTCTTTCTGTAGTAGTAATAAACTAAACATTAGAGCAGTAGCAAGTATGTCCTCTTAAGATTTGCTTCTCCATAAGGAGGTTATCCTGTTTTTGTAAAGAGATGAGCAAGATGTTCATGTGCACACAGTGCTCTCTGTAGCCAGTAATAAAATAAACCTCCTTGTTGTTATATTAATGAAACAGTAGAATAAAATATAATATTTTAATTCAGAATGTTTGTGAGTTTGTTTATAGAGTTTACTTATCCTCTCATACTGGTGCAGCTAAAGAGGAAATCTGTTGAGATCAGTGGTGTTACACCAATGTAAAAATGGTATGGGAAAACTGGGCCAATGCTGTCGCATACAGGAAGATTGTTTTGTTCAATGTCTTTATTAATGATCTGAATGAGGGGATTCAGGTTTGCAGATGACACTAAGCTGTGGGGAGGGGTAGAGATGATGGAGAGGAGGGATAGGGTCCAGAGTGACCTATATACATTGGTTATTTGAATTATAGTGATATGTCCTTTTGTTGTCTGATTATATAATAGGTACATCAGGCACAGGGAGATCTTACATGTGTAGGCAGAATTGTGAGGCGTAGGTAATAGCCTATATGTTCAGAATGGAGATTGCACATGTTGGTCTGTATCTGGAGCATGTATTCTGACCTATCTGGAGAAGATAGATTAGATAGGGTTGGTGTATTTAGCCAATAATTGACTAGGATGAGAACAGTGTCTTATGTGGACCATATATAAAGGATAATGGGTCTGATGTTATCGTCTTTGGCTCATACAATGAGGGTTAAAGGGTTTGTTCTCTAGTGTCCAATTTGGGGTTTGATTCACAGTTTATAAGCCACTACATTGATTTTTCTTTGAGATAATAGAGATTTGTGGTCTAACAGTGAAACTTAAATAGGGAATTCTGATCAGAGATGGTAATAGAGACAAGGGACAGAAACAAGAGGGAAAAATAAGTCTGTTGTTGAAACTCAGAGGAGTAATTCCAGAAATTCCAATCAATTTTCTTGACTTTCAATTATTATTATTGTTGTTGTTTTATTATTATTGCTAAACTAACACAGAATTGCCTAGCTTTAGATCTTTTTATTTTTGGTTTAAAAAAGCATTTTTATATAGATTTGGGTTTTTTAAAAAATATATAATCTCTTTATAACCTTAACTACACCTTTTCTAGTATTTTTGGCTGATAATTGTCTTCTTTACAGTTAATGAACTAAAACCTCCTACGTGTTGTATTATGTGCTTCACAATGCTATGACTAAGTACAGCACAACCTCAATGCACCAAAGATTCCTTATTCAAAACAGGGTCATGACTCCTTGTTATTAGCCCTATATTAAATCTCTGAGCACCCTAGTCTAACCTTGATGTCTCCAGAGCCTGAGCAGATTCAGCATGATATTAGACACAAGTGTCCATGAGCATTGCATTATTGGGCCCTCAGTGTTTCGTGCAGTTAATAAAAAGTGCTACATTTTCTCTCCTGACAAATCTGACCCTTGGGTGCTTATTAAACTTTCTTCTGTGGAGCTCAGGAGCTACATAGACTGAAATTCTTCCCTTACAGTGTTCCAGTGTTTTTCATTGCTTATCACAAAGTCTAGTATCTTGGGAGACTCTGCAGAGCTCCCAGGGGTCAGTTTTTCCACAGTGAATAACTTCAAAATTGTCCATCCTACATACTTATGTATACCCTGTGTGCCAATTTTTTAGAATTGGGATTCCCTCTTACTTCACTCCACCCCCCCCCCCATTTGAAGTCTTGTGGTTTTTTTTTAAAGACAGCAGCTGTTTTAAAAGATCCAGATCTCTAAACACCTTCTGTGATCCACTTCAAACATCTCAGAAATTATCACCTAACGAGATCACACGTACAAAATGTTAAACCAAAAAGAGTTTTCTTTTTGAAAGCTGAGGTTGCAGGGGGATCAAAATCAGACTTATAAAGGAAAAATGTCTTGAGTTGTTAGTTGTGGAGTTACCACCGTAGCTCCACTGTAAAAATGTATTTTTAATATTTATTCATAAAGTTGATCACAGAGTATAATCCTGACATGAAATGCTCTAAGAAAAAATTGTAGTGAGCAGAGGAAGATTTTGATACATTAAAATAACGGTTTGGATTTTTCTAAAGCCACAGAAAATGTGGCAGTCATAAATTAAAAAAAGACTAATTTTACATATGAATTCCTGATCTCAGTGGTGACCATAATAAGCACAGCAGAATTATACTTTTTTTATTAGCTAGAGGTATGTAAGATGGAACCTAAGAAAATCTGGCCCAGAATCCCAACTGGCTCTTGCACACCTCCACCAGCATCCATAGTTACACTAAAAATCCAGGTAGTCAGAGTTGTGCAGTTTTGCAAATAACATGGGAAAGAAAGATGCACTGCATAGTACAAACATTTAAATTATCACCATATAATTTTCTCAAGTCATACAATCCAACTAGAACAGTGCAAGCATTAGTGAAGGTTTTGTAGTACTTTTCAGATATCAAATATCAGTTAATATATGTTTGATAAAGATCATTTTGATTGCTTTTTCTCTTATTATTAGGCACCACAAGGCCACATAAGGAGGGGGAGGTCCCTGGTGTGGACTATATTTTCATCACTGTTGAAGATTTTATGGAACTGGAGAAAAGTGGTGCTCTCTTAGAAAGTGGAACATATGAAGGTAAGTACATTTTTGTTGCTAAATCTGGTTTGTTTTCTATTTTTTTTTCCGATTTGACAGAAATGCATTAGGACATCCCATTGCAAATGTATCATTGCTACATATATCTGAAACTTATGAGGAGCCAGATGGCAATTGTGAAAATATTTTTACATGAAAAACCTAAAATGCAGATGGATTCATTGTAATTTTAATACATCACTCTAGCTAAGAGAGACACTCAGAGCAAAACTAACACTAAGTATTCATATAAACTGTCATGCAGCCCAACAGGATAATACTCTGAGATTATATAAAAGAAACATTAGTTCCTTATGCCAAGTACCTGAGGCAATGTAGATGAAGTTCAAACAAATAATTGCTTATTTAGCACATTTACAGGACAAAGCAAAGTCTTCAATGAGAAAATAGTTGTAGGGCTGGACACTTCTCCCCTGCTTATACAATAGTGATGGTCCTATAAATACCAGGGTTCATTGGCTACTCAGACAGCACTTTTTAAGTAAGGCAGGATGGCTTTGTAATATCATGTCTCTTGGGCTTTGTAAAGTTACTTAAAAGAATTCATTAATTTATGTATCTGTTAAATGCATTGGGATTCTCAGTGATTGCTGTGTTAGAAAATGTGTGTTTAAAGGGGAGAAGAGCTAGCAACTTAATGAAGAGCAATGTTCCCTGAGGGGCATGGTTGATTGATTCATCTGATTGCAATTGTGTTCCAAAACATAACCATCCTGAAAGCTAAACTCTTGTGAATTGGTCAGTTGACAGAAGAGTAATGAAACCAAAATCCGCACTAAAAAGTAATATTTTTTGTTTTAAACAGAAGTATTTAAAAATAAAAATGAAAGGATCAATATTTTTCTTTTAGCTATCTTCAATAGTGAATGTAACATTAAAAACATACCATATTTATGATTGAAAATATGGACCACTCCCTCAGAGAGCTCTGCATGGGCAGAGCCAGGTGCAGGATATGGCCCTATATTTGTACCATGTGATAAGAATATCTATAATCACTTTTACCCTGACTTTGTCCCAGCCAGGAAAAATATCTCAAGATAAAGAAAGAGCTGGTCACACCAAAGAAAATCATTAGCTCTATTATAAAGAGCATGAAGGAAAGCAATCCTTTCTCACCTAAGTAGCACAAAGTGCCAATTAAAAAGTAAATAAATGTTCATAAAGGTCTAGATCAATACACAGATTATAGCAAAGACAGTTCCCTTTAAAGGAAGACAAATGACTGGAAAAATGCTCTTTTCCTCGCCTCTCTTTTTCACTGTGTGACATTAAGGGAGAAACTTGCATAAACAATAACAAAGGTAAGGTAACCCTGCAGTGTTACATTTGTCAGACCTTCATTGAATGCTGAGCCATCTCTGCCAGTCTCTTTATGTTAATTTTGGTTTTGAAGCTTGCAGTAAAGCTACAGAAGTTTAGCACAGGTCTGTCATTGCTTGACAATGTAATTTCATTAGTTTGTAGCAACAGTGTAGAAGTTAACCCTGCTATTTCAAATTAAATCATAAGTTTTTTGCTCTCCTTGAGGGATACAGAAAATTGTCTTTTAATACCAACCATTAGAAGCTGAGTGGACAGCAATGTGAAATGATCTGAATTGGTTGATGGGGAACATTGTATGAATGCACCAGTGTGCTGAGAATCTAGCTGGATAAGGGCCCAAAGCAAGGCAGCACAGTGTCCAATACATCACTCTGATTGGTTTGGCGATCTTGGCATTTGCCAAAGACAAACCCAAATAAACCCATGAGACTTATCTCTACAAATCCTGTCCCTGTTTCACAGGCCTCCCATTATGGTGTGTGTTGTGGAAACTAAGTAGATATGCTGGAAAGTACACCTGACTTACAGATGGACATACTTTCATACTCCTTTGAGCGCTTGTCTTTAGGCACATTCCACTTATGGTGTGCATGCACCTTCTGACCCCTGAGATTGGAGTCTTTTTGGCCAGCATTACCCATAAGGCTTCATGCATTTTCAGTCCTCGGGCTTCACAGCAAGGGCAGATAAGGCCAGGGTATGCCAGCCCCCCTTCAGTTTCTTTCACAGCTTAGCGACGGAGCTCTGACTAGTCAAGAGACTGCCAACCTTCCTCCTGGAGTTGATAGCTTAATTGTTTTACAGTTTAGTTTATAGTTCATAGTTATTAATTATTTTTGTTTCTTGCCTGATGCTTTACTTCTTAGAGTTCTGTCCACCATTGATATGGTGTTGTCCAGTTCTCCTGGATTCAAACATTGCCCCTCTGACATGGGAGCTGACTACATGGGTGCTCCGGGGGTGAAGCACCCATTGGAAAATAATAGTGTGTGCTCAGCACCCACCAGAAGCCCTGCTGATCAGCTCCTCCCCCTCCCTCCCAGCGCCACCTGCCTGCCGGTGATTAGCTGTTCAGTGGTGTGCAGGCATTGGGGGGAGGTGGAGGATTGGGGGTAGGAAGAGGCAGAGCGAGGGTGGGGCATGCTCAGAGGAGGGGGCAGAATGCTCAGGAAGAGTCAGGACAGGGTGGGGCCTTGGGGGAACAGTTGGAGTGGGAGCGGGGCCTGGGGCAGAGTAGGGATCGAGCATCCCCGGAGAAATTTGAAAGTTGGCACCTTTGGTCATGCGAGGTATCCAGACTTCAGGTGGAGTGCTAGGAGAACTGCACATTCCTAGTAAATGTACAATTTGTGGGTACATCTACGCAGAGGCTGGGACGGCAGACTTGGGGTCATGGAGCTCACACAACAGGGCTAAAAATATCGGTGTAGACTAGGGGCTCAGGCTCTGAAGCTCCCCTCCCAAAGGATTCAGATTCCAATCTCCAATCTGAGCTGCAATGTCTGTGCAGCTATTTTTAGCACCCTGTCCTCTTTGTTCCCTGACCCATGGTCCCAACATTTATTATAAAGGTTTCCAAGATCCATTAAAAATAATTGTGGTAGCCCTCCACATCCCTATTGAGGACATAGCGGTATAGAGACACAGGTTAGTGGCCATACTTTAGGTCTCTGATCAGGAAGGATAAGCCTCTGTATCAAGGGAATATCATGGACCCTTGCAGATTCCTGTGACAGACACCTGCTTCAGCACTGCCTCCTCTCATAAGGTGTATAGAACATACCAAGTGCCTCTCAAGGGCGTGGAATTCTTTTACGGGCACCCTACCCCATCCTGCCGTGTGGTCACAGTGATGAATGGCAAGGCAAAACAATTCAGGTTCACACCAAAAAAAAAAAAATGAGAGTTAAGAGACTAGATTTATTTGGCTTGAAATCCTGCTCCTCAGCGAGCCCACATTTTTGCATGGCCAATTATCAGGCCATATTGGCCAGGTCTGACTTCCACATACATGAAAGACTGCTTGCCTTTGTGGATAAGCTGCCTAATCAGATTTGTGAGGACTTCACATCACTAGTCAATGAGGGTGAGCTAACGACCAGGGTAAATCTCCAAGCAGCAATTGATGCAGTGGATACAGCTGCCTGATCAATGGCAACTGTTGTCCTTATAAGAGGAACATCATCAGGGATCAGGATTCCCCAGGGAAGCTCAAATAATGGTGGAGGTTATATCTTTCAGAAGAGCTGAATTGTTCAGTTCTAAGCTGGATGAGGCCCTCCAAATGCTGAAGGACTCACGAGCCACCCTGCATTCCTTAAGGGTCTACATGCCAGATCCTAAGAGGAAACACATGAAACAGCCTTATCCCTCACAGAGACTAGTCCCTCCGACAGAAACATCCCTTCTAACAGGTGACTTTTTGCTAAGTACCGAAGAAAGGAAGGGAAAGGGATCTCACCTTCTATTACATGGGTTCCAAAGAGGATCAAAAACAGCTGGAGAACACAGACTCAGATCCAGTGGGACAGGGTGGAGTCACGTTTGGTATACACCCTCTTGTGCAGTTAAGTATTGTTGGAAGTGGATGATTTATTATTATTTATATCAAGGGCTGACTGAGGGTTCCATTTTATGATACATCGAGCTAGGTGATAAGCAAATGAGTAGACATGGCCTCAGCCCCAAATAACTTACAATCTAAAGTGCCATTTTCTTCTGACTGTCGGGGTTTTTGAAATAGATTCCACAGTGTGTCAGGAAAACTGGATGTTTTTGACTTGTTCACCCCTGAAGCTTTTCCTGATACTTCTGCCTGTCACTCTTGGAAAACAGCAAATGACTAGAGGGGTCCATAATTATGCAATAATCCTGTGTTTAAAACTATAGTTTTACATTTCCATTCCACATGATTTTTGTTTAGTTTTATTTTTTTCTGCACTTTTGCCAAATGGTATGACTATTTTTGCTCACTTTTATTTGTGTTCTCCTGAGCTCCTGCTGAAAAGACCTTGCCATCTCTATATTTGTGGATTCTTTTAAAACTGTGAAAATGCTTGAACTGCTCCTGCAAATGTTGTGGCAAAACACAGGAGTTCAGTCTCGAGGGTTATACGTGTGGCAGAAGAAAGAAAGGCCCTGCTTTTGCTCCTCTTGAAGTCAATGACAAAACTCCCATTGACTTGTATTGACAAAAATGTCAATAAATCAAGTATGTTAAATTAACACAGCTTTCCAATGCTGCCTTTACCAGCTGGCACCTCTTGTGGCTCTAAGGAGGGTTACACCAAGTTTGAGAGCTCTTCCCCTTCCTACTATCAATCATTTAGTTCTTTGTCTATCGATTTCTTGTTATGATCCCAGCCCTCTGGCCAGGCCCTTACTAGTTTCTGCCCTTTTGGGGCCCTAAAGATTCAAGAGTGCCATGAGCCTGGTGAAGGATGGACGGGTTCCAGCAGCTAGAACCAGTTCCTCACAGTCCTTTGCTGTTCCCTGAGCTGCTTCCCACCTCGCCTCCTTCTAGGCCTCCCCCAGACTCCCCTTTGGGACAGCCGACTTCCCTGGCAGCTCCTTGATGGTATGGTCAAGGTTTCTCCTTCCTTGGCAGCCACTCCACCCCTGTGCCTGGCAGCCCTTTCCTCTTTACAGCTTTTGAAGCCACCAGTCAATCCCAGCTGAGCAGACAGTTTTCTTATTAACCCTTTAGTTGCCATTATGCACAGGAAAAGTGTCCAATTTAATTCAGTGGTTCTCAAACTGGGGGTCGGGACCTCACAGGAGGTCGCGAGGTTATTACATGGGGAGTCGCGAGCTGTCAACCTCCACCCCACACCCCGTTTTGCCTCCAGCATTTATAATGGTGTTAAATATATTTAAAAATGTTTTTAATTTATTAGGGGGTCTCCACGCTATGTGGAAAGGGGTCACCAGTTCAAAAGTCAGAGAACCAATGATTAGTTGCTGTGCGATCTGTGCACAGAAATCCACTCGTCCTTTGATTGGGTCTTTAAATTGTGTAAAACTCTTCTACATAGTCAAAGATTCAGAGACCAGCTGAAATTGCTTGACCATTCCCAGCATTGCCTACATGTAGATTAAAATCCTGGCCCCACTTAAGTCAGCAACAAAATTCTGAGTGATTGAAATGAGGTCAGGATTTCACCCCTGCTATTCTACTATTTGGGTAACGTATGGCAGTAGAATAAACATTAGAGTTTCCCTTTTAACCCAGAACTCTTGAATTAAGGAATATACTTTAAATAAGATGACTGTGTATTTTCTTCAGGATGTTCTTTGTGTCCATATCCTTTTACGAAATACTGATTTGCCATATTTTCCCTGTATTTGAGGACACTATAATTTGTAGTTGTTTTACAGTTGATTACATAAGGGGATGGCTGGCACGTTTTCATTTGTAAATACTATGGAAGAAGGGGTTGTTATTATAAAGCCCTAGGGGATGTGGGAAGTGGAAGGATGTGGTAGTCATGCTGCCTCTCCCCCTTCCAGTTCCCAGTTGTGATTCATCTTCTGCAGAGGCATTATTCAGCACTACATCTTCCATACAGCTTTAATATTAGCATGATTTTTAAATCTGAATGCTGGATAATTCCATATAAGTATTTATTTATTATTGAATTATAACGATTATCATTATTATATTATTAAGTAGCAAGCTCCTAAGCCCCTTGCTCCATTTTTAAATAGGGGAGTTAGAAATGCAAGATTTGGCCCAGTGATTGTATTTCTATAGTGCTGCCTCTGGTCCAAGCACTTGGAACGCTGTACAAAATAAACGAAACAGATACAGTGTAAGAAAATGCCACCCTCTTAAAACACACAGAAGCAAGTTAAAAGGCCCAATTTTAAAAGGGGAGTAAATGGATTGAAAGGGTATGGATCTAGCTATTCATATAGTGATGATAATTCTAAAACCATCTTTTTATGATAAGTGAAGTGTGTTTAAAAGCAGGGAGGAAATGAAATGAGACAGGCTGCAGCGGGGAGTGAGGTCCATGCTGAAAGGCCCAAAGCAAAATTGTGATGGTCACTTTTCAGACCCAGCAGTTTATAAGCCTGGCTACCTACGAAGGGATGAAGGAGTAGGTCTTAAATGTGGCCAGGGAGTGGTGGCCTGATTGAGCTCTCTCATGAGTTTTACACTAGTGTAGTTCTGGTGGCTTCAGTGGCATTGCTATTGATTTACACAAGTGGGAGCAAGATCAGAATCAGGCCCTTGTCTCTAAATTTTGCAGAATGTTAAACATGAAGTGCTAGGGATTGTTGTTTATAAAAAAAAAAAAAAGCAAGAGGTAGAACCCTCAGAAATGGAAATGTTGAAGTGCTCCACAATGTAACACCAGGTCCAGCTTAGTGGATGTACTGGAGATTATAAGAGACTCTCTTCTGCTTCTTACTTAATGAACTGAAAAGCATCAATCTGTGCTCTTGTTCTGTTTTTTGGTTCCATGCACTGATGTTTACTAGGGTAAGGAATAGGTGAGAAATTACAGTTTAATAAACACAATTCCTGTCCATCCGTCCCCAGCTTCCTTATCCTCCAAAAGAAAAGAGAAAACAAGGCTTTTCTTTAGTTGTGCTACCCAAACATCAAATGTGACTTTCACAAGTAACTCCTACAGAATAGTTTTAAACTTCTGAAATGTAAAGATGGTGTGACAGATGTCCCCATCCTGGCTGATCTGAATTTTACCTGCTGGATAAATAATGATGATTTTAATAATTAGAGTTCTGTCTCTATGCATCTTACCAATGAATTTCTCTGTCTTGAGCTATGCTGCATGAAAAGAGCTGACAGCAATTAGTTTGGTGTTGAAATAGTACTTTTCGTAGTGGGTAATGTCATGTGTGCAACTGAGGATTGGGCAATAGATGTGTGTACAAAACAGGAATAAAAGGGCAGCACTTCTTTGGGGAGAAACCTGTGTGTGAAAAGGCCCACTGAAATCAAAGAATGTGGGGCAAGTAGCACTATAGTGAGAAGGAAGAGAGAAGCTGATCATTGATACAGAGTGGGGAGAGTGTAGCCCAATGTCCGTGCATGTTTGTAATAGAAACAAAAGTTTTTTGACATCTGGAATAGAATGAATGACACCAGGGAAATCAGACGCATCTCCACATAAAGCAAGGCTTACACCCAGACATACCCTTGAAGATCTTCCTGGCATCTTTCATTCACACTCTCTCTCTTGCTCTCTCCTCCCCCCCCCCCTTTCCCTTCCTCCCTCAAGGCACAATTTGTAGCAGTCTCAGGGCTGCTTTATATTGTAGCAGCTGATAATTGCCCCAGAGAAGATCAGCCCGATGTAGAACTCCCTGCCCCTCATCCCTTTCCCTGACTATGCCCAGCTGGATTCTGCAGCATGGAGGGGTCCTTGAGTGGTATAGCGCTGCAGCAGCAGGGCTTCCTGTGCTGCACCATGTATACCCAGCTGCTCAAACAGCCCCTGCAGCTCCTGGCAGCCAGTGTAAATTATAACAGTCTTCAGAGTGCTTTAATGTATGCCAGTGATTAGATCAACACCCAGAGGGTCCCAGTATCCCTAGGAATTCCAAAAGTGGCTTAAAGCCACTAGTTAAGCTAGTGCTAGTTAAGCCCTCTCTCCTGATTTGTGCAGAGCACTTCTCAGCTCAGCCCCAGATCTGACTCATTGCCAAAGTTCTGGGCAGTCACTACCAGAAAGATACTGACAAACTGAAGAATGTCAGAGAATGGCAACAAAAATTATCAGTCAGGTATAGGGATTGATTTAGCTTGTTTAAGCAATGATTGAGAACTATAATGTAATTAGAGTGTGCAAACCCCTAGGACAGAGAAAAAATATTTAGGGTCACCAAAGTATATAACTAGGAGAACTGGGAAGAAGTTGGCAAAGGGGAAAATTTAGGTTTAATATTAGGATATATTTTCTGACGGTGAGTTGTGTTAAACTATGGAATAATGTCACAAGGCAGAGGGTCAAAGTTCATTCACTCCCAAGTTTAAAAGTGGACTGGGCAATGCATTAATAAGTTATTGTAGAGAACTTCGCTGCACTGGTAGATGAATTAACTGAAAACATCTATCAAATGTTATCTATTTCTAATTCCTGTGTGAAATTATATTCTAATTGCTACCAAATTTATACCCTGAGTGACAAATTACAACCTGAATTTATTATTATACAACTAGATTATAAACCTTTAATTCTAGGCATTTCAGATATAAATGCTGACATAACTTCAGTTATGTGAATGCTGCCACTTTAATTCAAAATTATGGTAGTGATTTAAGCCAAATTAGAAAACAAAAGCACTAATTCCCTTACTCTGTGTACAACTGAGCCCAATAGGGACCTTGTATATTGCTCTGACAACACAAATTTATATTTGAGTTTTTTTTCCACGTACGTACTTTAGCATCCCAGACCACAAAACATAATAATAGATGCACTAGTTATGGAGAAAAGTGTAGCTAAAAGATACAGTAGTAAAGTTCTTATTTGGCTCACTTTTTTTATTTTAGAAACAAAATGTTTGGTAAACGAGGGCTGATTTGTATAAAATTAAAGATCTTAGTAGGGCTGATTAAACAGACTTCCTTTGCACCTGTGTATCCCCTTGAATTTATTATTCAATTTTTTATTTGTTATGCTCAATATTTTTCTGTTGTATTCAAGGGACAATGCCTTTCTTGTAGCAAATGTAACCTCATTTAGACTACCGTGAACTCCAGCCAAAAACTGTGTAGTGTAATACATAAAGCCATTGAGTTCAAATTTTGCACTACAGACAGGTCATTTTTATGAGAAATTCTTCATATCCTTTGGGCCAAATTATTAGCTGATTGAAGTGGAGCAGAATTTCCCCCTTTGTGTCAACAGGTCCCTATTCATTCAAAATAATTATGTTTTGTATATAGTAATACTCTTCAATTCACGAAACTATTTAAACAACTTTATGTGAAAAAAATAAAGTATAATCTACCAGATAGATTATCTTCCATCACAGTTTCCAGGCTACAAATTTCATATGAATTAAAGGATGCTTTTGGATTGGTTATAGACTTTGTCCCTAAACCTGGTTTTCAGATAAGCAGCGCACAAATGAAGTTGCGGTGTGGAAAGAGTTACTAGATAGCATTCCCCTGATCCTCAGCCTGCTATGTGTCCCTCACTGCAACTTGCAGCAGCCTAGAGGACACTAAATTTTGCCATCTTTCAATAGTTCTATTGCAGTCAGGAATCTACCTGACAACTAATTCTGAAATAGTTATGTCACTTCTAACACAGATTAATTTAAGCAGGTCAAGACTCCAGAGAAACTGAAAAAAATTACTTTTTGTGTGTGGATTCAAGGCAGTTTATGCCAAAACCCTTTCCTGTGTAGACAAGCCCTTACACTGGTTTCATACCAATGCAATTCCATTTAATCTAAATTAACCCTTGATATAATCTAGTGTAAATAAGACAAAAATAGGCCTTTGGGCATTATTTTGGCCAACTGAGGGCTCTCATTTATTTCCAATAAAGCAACAGAATTACAATCAAAACTGCAAGGACAAATGCGCTAATAGAATACTTTGACTCAGATGCTCCGCTGTGCTAAGGCCACTTTACATCATGCTGCTAGAACAAAACAACACTAAAGATGGTATAGTTAGGTGCAGAAAGGTTGTGCCAGTATAGCAAGGTCTTCAAGTCAGGTAGAACCAGTGCAAAGGCTCCTGTGTACACTGACCAGTACTGGTGTAAGGTGTGTAGGATGCATCCCCAGTGATCACTGTCTGCCATATGCCCCTTGAGGCCGTGGATAGCTGGCAAAATTTAGAGAAACCTCTAGGCTGTAGTAAGTTACACTGAGGTACACATCTGGCTGAGGATGAGGGGAATGCAAAGGTAACAAAGAGTTGGCTTAGTACTCCCTGACTTGCACTGTGCACCTGGTTAGCTGCAACCAGTGTTTATGGGTGAAGTCTATAATCAGTCTGAAAGCATCCTTTAGTTCATTTAGTTAATGATTTGGATGATGGGATAGATTTCACCTTCAGCAAGTTCGCAGATGACACTAAGATGGGGGGAGAGGTAGATGCGCTGGAGGGTAGGGATATGGTCCAGAGAGACTGAGATAAATTTGAGAATTGGGACAAAAGAAATGTGATGAGGTTCAACAAGTACAAGTGCAGAGTCCTGCACTTAGGACAGAAGAATCCCACGCACTGCTACACATTGGGGACCAACTGGCTAAGCAGCAGTTCTTCAGTAAAGGACCTAGGGATTACAATAAATGAGAATCTGGATATGAGTCAACAGTGTGCCCTTGTTGCCAAGAAGACTAATGGCATATTGGGCTATTCTAGTAGGAGCTTTTCCAGCAGATCGAGGGAAGTGATTATTCCCCTCTATTCGGCACTGGTGAGGCCACATCTGGAGTATTGTGTCCAGTTTTGGGGCCCCCACTTCAAAAAGGATATGGACAAATTGGAGAGTCCAGCAGAGGGCAATGAAAATGATTAGGTGGCTGGGGCACATGGCCTATGAGGAGAGGCTGAGGTAACTGGGCTTACTTAGTCTGCAGAAGAGAAGAGTGAGGGGGAATTTGGTAGCAGCCTTCAACTACCTAAAGGGGGTTCCAAAGAGGATGGAGCTAGGCTGTGGTCATCAGATGGTGGCAGATGACAGAACAAGGAGTAATGATCTCAAGTCACAGTGTGGGAGGTCTAGATTGGATATTAGGAAACACTATTTCACTAGGAGGGTGGTGAAGCACTGGAATGAGTTACCTAGGGAGGTGGTGGAATCTCCATCCTTAGAGGTTTTTAAGTCCTGCTTGACAAAGCTGTGGCTGGGATGATTTAGTTGGGGCTGGTCCTGCTTTGAGCAGGAGGGGTGGACTAGATGACCTCCTGAGGTCTCTTCCAACCCTAATCTTCTATGATTCAATCACACTGCGCTCTGTAGTGAGAAATATAAGAAGACTCAGAAGACTGAGAGTCTGGTCCAAATCAAGCTGCCACATCTCTTCAGCCTCCCTACTCCCTTTCTCAGTTACTGATGTTGTGCATACAGATAAGGGACACCAAATACAGGTAGTCTCCATGTTAGCTTTTTCTACCAGTGATGTTGCAGGTTGATTCAATCTTACCAGTGTTTTAAAGTGAAGATATGAGGATGAGAGGACAACTTTCTGATCAAAACCATTGTACGCAGTAAAGCTAGTTTAAAAATAGAATAGTTCAATCGCACGGAGGGGTGGGTCAAGTTTCACTGGTATGCTCTGTCCTCTTTGTGCTGCTCCAGTAAGACAAAGCATCTATCAACCTGCAAAACTGGGTGTGCATGATGGCTAGAGCACAGCTCTGTGTGTGAATTTGGCCCATGATAGTTAAAAAAAGCTGTTTTTTTTTAAGTAGCCCTTTAAAGGGTTCCGTTAAATGTAACAGCAGCACTGCTAACTTTGCCCTTTCCTGGGATGTATAAAGATCTTTGAACAGGGTTCAGGGAGCCAAATCATCTCTATTTGTGTTATGCTAGAAAGCTAAACCTTTCCTAACATGTCTCTTCTTTTAGGTATCACAAGTTCATATGGCTTAACCCTCCTTTGTCTAGCAGCTTTTTAACTTCTGAAATGTTTTATATCAGATGAAATACAGTTCCGCCTTTTGGGATCTTTGAAATTTCTAGTGTAACAACAAAATAACACAAAGGCTTTCTTTTTTTCAAATACTGTACTGTACTTCTTGACACTTTCCAAGAGGAGAAGACAAAATATTTAATCTTCTGGGTATAACAACTGGCCAGAAAAGGGCTGAGCAGGAGAGAGGAGGAGAGAGAGAAATGTAACTTTCATGGAGAACTTTTACTGCTGAAAGTTCCACTCAGAACTTCAATCTGAAGAAACTTTAAATACAACATCTGCTATGGAACAATTTTATTTGCTATCAGGAGATTTAGTACAGGTTCTGTTAAGAGGAAATTTTTCTTTTGTAAAGTCTAAAGAGACCAACCAAAAGAATGTTCATTTACCTTATTCTCATTACAATAAGCTAAGAAGATTATAGACCTAAAAGCCACAAGAAGTCCAGTTGGAGCGAGGTATTTAATTTTTTTTTCTTACTGGTAGGGGTTAGATTATTAAAGGCTCTTATTCAGAGGTGTGGGAGAAAGGTTTAACAATCTTCCTGCACATCGCTCAGTCCATGAAAAGGCCTGTTGGAAATGTAGCCCCACCCCTCTGTGGAGGAGAACATAGGCAGTGTCCTTCTGGGATAGAGCCTGCACTATTGAAATCAGTGGGCACTTTGTATTGGCTTCAGGCTCTTGGTGTGCTATAGGGGAACAGAGTGCTTGAAAGGCTATGGTACCCTCCCTACTAGGCTAGAGAGAACGGTGTGCAAGACGAAAGAGTTCCTCAGATGGGTTTAGCTATAACTAACATCAAGCTGAGCTGGTTCCTCTATGAGTGGCCATCCAGATAATAAAAAGAGTCCATAACTGAGAGTCCTTTGAGCAAAGTTCTCTATGTTTAACCCTTTCTCTGGAGATTTTCATATCAAGTAGTTACATCAGTAATCCCTAGCACACATTTCACTTCCACCTTTCCCATAGTATTACACTTTGAGTGCCAGTCCAGTTAATAGCAATAGTTTTTTGGAAAGAAAAAGAAATGAAACTTCACTCCTAGGGTGTTGGAAGAACCTTGTAATTTTGGAATCACTCTGCCTGTCCCCCTGGGAAGGAGAATGATGAAAAATCCCTTGATAGACAGAAATTCAAATTCAAACTCTGACAGAATCAGCCATGAAGAATATTAAATAGGACACATGCTTGAATAATCTCCATGATGGTTGGCTCCATGATGTAGCTCAGCTAGAGAAAGAAAAGAAAGACCCATTAGGACAAAAGAGTTACCAGAGTAAACTCCCCTAGCCCCACTTCAACACTCTGTGGAGTGAGTTCCCCCTAGAATATCCACCAGGAGGAGAATGAGGAGACCTCCCAGACATTAAGTAATGTTTTAATTAATTTTATTATTATGACATATAGATGTGTATGGAAACCAATAATGACAGCTTCCAGCCTGAAGAATTTGCAATCTAGAAGTTAAAATAAGAGACCAGAGGTGAAGAGAACACAAGAGGTTGGGTAGGAACAAGGACAAGTGCAAGGATGATACTATCATGCTATTATAAAACAGCCAGAGCTTATGCCTTTCACTGTCCTGGGATTCTACAGTCCTAGGCTCTAAGCAGCATGGTGCTAATAGGAAGATGAACAGATTCATAAAGTCCAAGTTTCCAAGAAGGAACCAGTGTGATTATTTATGCCACATAGGCCATGGAACTTCCCCAAATAATTCCTAGAGCAGATCTTTTCAATCTTGATTTTAAAATAGTCAGTGATGGAGGATTCACCTTGACCCTTGGTAAATTGATCCAATGATCAATTACTCCCACCATTAAAAATGTATGCCTTATATCCGGTCTCAATTTGTCTAGCTTTTACTTCCAGCCAGTGGACCATGTTATACCTTTCTCTGCTACATTGAAGAGCCCATTATTAAATATTTGTTCCTCGTAGAGATAATTACAGATTTTAATCAGGTCACCCCTTAACCTTTCTGTTATGATAAATAGATTGAGTTCCTTGAGTCTATCACTCTGAGGCATATTTTCTAATTTCATCATTCTATTGGCTCTTCTCTGAACCCTCTCTAATTAATCAACATCCTTCTTGAATTGTGGGCACCAGAAATAGACACAATATTCCATCAGTGGTCGCACCAGTGCCAAATATAGGGATAACACCTCTACTTCCACTTGAGATTCCCCTGCTTATGCATCCCAGGATCACATTCATTCTTTTGGCCACAGTGTCACCCTGGGAGCTCATGTTCAGCAGATTATCCAAATCTTTTTCAGAATCACTGCTTCCCCAGAAAGAATCCCCTCTCCTATAAGTATGGCCTACATTCTTTGCTCCTAGATGTATATATTTATATTCAGTTGTCTTCAAACTCATATTGTTTTCTTGCACCCACTTTACCAAACAATCCAGATTGCTCTGAATTAATTTAAGCAGGTCAAGACTCCAGAGAAACTGAAAAAAATTACTTTTTGTGTGTGGATTCAAGGCAGTTTATGCCAAAACCCTTTCCTGTGTAGACAAGCCCTTACACTGTTAATCAGTTAAGTCCCCTTTATTATTTACCACTCCCCCAGTTTTTGTCATCTGCCAGCTTTATCAGTGATGATTTCTTGTTTTCTTCCACACCATTGATAAAAATGTTAAATGGCATAGAGCCAAGAACTGATCCCTGCGTGATCCCATTGGAAACGCACCTGTTTGATTATGATTCCCCATTTACAATTACAGGAAATTTGCAGAAAAAGGAACTTTGTATCATGGGATGATACAATTTACTGGACCTGTACCTCTCTCCCATCAATCTCCTGCACAATGCCCAAGCAAGAAGGGTTCTGTAAGGGAGGAAAAGGGTTGGGTTGGTGTTATGCTTTCCGCTGATGTTTATCTTGAATAGATTGGTCTGCAGTGGAGCCAGCATCCATAATCTCCTGGCATTTATGCAGTCTGAAACTCTGCATACATTTATGTTGGATCAGTCTCTAATAATTTATTTTATTCTTAGTGTTTTCAACTCTTTGGCACGAGTGGTTTTGTCAGTGAATGATGTGGGAGGGGAAAATGACTTGCGGCATGAAAAGATTAAAGGATAATGTCTTGGGGAATCATTCATTTTTTCTGACTGTTTCGTCAGAGCCTTATCTTATGTGTATATAATGTGCGTTTGGAGTATTTACCTTAACAGCTCAGGGCTTATAAAGTGCCTATTTTTTATATAGTGTCTTGCTAGTGTGACAGCTAGTAAGAGCTCAAGAGACTGTTTTTGAAGTATGGCACTCTGATTAGATAAGAGAGATTCAGTGAGGAATCCACATAACATAGACAGTAAATTTTCCAAGAGTCATTTTTTTCTCAATGCACCATTGTTCTCATGTGATGTTGTTAATTAAATCCAGTATGTATTTAGCATACATACATAAATACGTTTTTTAATTACTGGTTGTAACTTCCACTATTTTCAGCACATCAGTCTCCTACCAGTTTGTCAATATTATCTTTATTTATAACAAAGATTGGATAACTGAAGTAGTGTATTTTTATAGCCTTCTGGTTTCAATTGACCTGTAATTTACAAAATAATGACTTTCCTTTGACTGATTCTAAATGAGCTCCATATTACTTTGAGTTGTGAGGTTCCAGTTACTTTTCAGGTAGTTAAATAGAGAAAAGAAGTACAGTCCTAGATTCTCTAATCTCTTGAGAGCAGTTTTGTGTCTTCTTGAAGCACTTGGATGGTAAATAAAGCACAGATCCACAGAGCCCCTGCAGTGTTCAGAGCAGGAGGTGGATACTATGCAGTGTTTGTGGCACGAATACACACAACATGAGGTAAAAATACATATTGAACAGCAGTTTATTTCACTGACCACTTTCATCCTGTGCACTGACGGAGGCAGGGGTCCAGCAGGAAAACTAGTATGTGATCATGTGGCTAAAGACCCACCCAAAGTTTCACAGGAGTGCTGTATCAGAATTGGGACTATACCCCAAGGGCAGCTGCACCCCCACTGACAGAGAAAATACAATCAAGGAGGGTGGCTACAAACATAGGGGGAGCCTCCCATGGGAACAGCAAGGAATATTTTCACTCTTGTTCACTACTGGGTGTTATTTTAGTGGAGCGCAACTTTGAAATCCATCAGGAACTCAACAGGAGCACAGCAAGTAGAAGCTGCATCCAGGATGCACTGATTTAGTGTTTCACTTGGCAGACCCATCCCTACTGTTGGCCAGTGCTATCAACTTCAGGATGTGTGATGATTTCTTATGGGTCACGGGTAACCTGCCAGGCAGACATTTTGCTGATAGACATCCAGCACCAAAGTCTACTCTAACTCAGCCTGGCATAGACTCTGAAGTGAAACTCTTCTCAGATCACCGGGCTCCCATCCTTATGGTTTTACCCAAAAGACCATCCTTCCCATCTTAGGAATTTAATCATAGGAGTGTTGTTTTACCGAATCAGTCAAGGATAGCCATGAGGAATACAGACTTCCTGTGTATTTGTCTGAGACATGTAAACAACTCTAATCTGTGAGCTTGTGTCAGAATGTGTTTAGAATTCAATATTGCAATCAAAAATGCCTCATTGATTTAAAAAGAATAAATGAGTCTAGTAGAAGATATATTCTTTTGTTGTCAATCAGTAAAACAATTATAAAAGACAAGCACGGGCAGAATAAACTTCATACAACACATGTGGATAAATTGTAGCTCAGGGTGTTGTTCATTGTATCCTATTACTGGAAGCTGCTCAAATCAAGGTGGAGCACCTCAATCCAAGACTTGTGCTTTCAACAGGCGCTACCTCTGTATTGAAAATGAGGGCAGCCAGAATTATAAGCAAATTAAGTGTGGCTCTTGGGCTTCTGAAATCTGCCAATGAGGACTCAGGTGGGCAAATTTTGGAGGATTCTCTCATAAGATTTAACTTGTCTCTACTACTTCCCATCTTTCTGTTGTTGCTAATTCTGCTTATTCCACATTGCTAAAAGGGGGCAGCTCTGTAAGTTACTTAGAGAATTTAAGACAGACATTTGGAAATGAATACCATGCTTCTAATTCATCCCTCATAAATCCATTCAATCCTCTTTAAATATGTGATTACCATATCAAACACAGATTTATGTTGTGGAAAGGCAAATTTGTCATTTCTGCTTGATACTTCAGAACAACTTAGTAAATAAAGACAGAAACCTGAAAATAGTTCAGTTCATTATTTTTACCTATCTCATTTATGAATATCTATCTCTCTATATCTATATCTATAAAGTCAAATGGTGTATGCGTGTGTGTATGCGTGTATATACGTGCACTTACTCCTTCCACACCGTTTGAGCTAGAGACTTGAAATTTGGTACAGTTATAGGTCTTAGGGTCCTAATCATGGTAAGAGTCGAAAATTTTTCAAATCTCACCTCTGACGCCCCCCAGGGGTGAAATTCTTTAAAGGCCAATCACATCAGCTGGGCAGCTGCTGTTCTCTGTGACATAGTTATGATGTCATAATACCCCCTCCAATGGACCCCACACTCGCTCAGCTGTCTGCCACCTCCCCACCTCCGACGGACCCGAGTTGGGTTTGGTCGGAGGGTAAGTGAGGTAGGGGTGTCGGGTTTGGTCGGGGGGGTGAGGTGCGGGTGTCGGGTTTGGTCGGGGGGTTAAGTGAGCTGGGGGTGTTGGGTTTGGTCTGGGGGGGGTGGGAAGGTGTCGGGGTGGATGAGGGGTGGGTGTTGAGGTTGGTCAGGGGGTGTTTGGTTTGGTGGGGGGGTAAGGTGCGGGTGGTGAGTTTGGTTGGGGGGGTGAGGAGGGGGATCGGGGTTGGTCGAGGGGTAAGTGAGGTGTGGGTGTCGGGTTTGTTTGTGGTGGTAGGTAGGGGTGTCGGGTTTTGTTGGGGGGGAAAGTGAGATGGGTGTGTCAGGTTTGGGCTATGGGAGGTGAGGTGTGGGTGTTGGTCAGGGGGTGTTGGCAGGGGGGTGACGTGGGGGTGTTGGGTTTGGGTGTGGGGGGGAAATGTGAGTTGGGGTTGGTCGAGGGGTAAGTGAGGTGGGGGTGTCGGGTTTGGTCGGGGGGGTGAGGTGGGGGTGTCAGGTTTGCTCTCTGCGCCCTCCCCCCTCCAACAGACCCCACACTCGCTCAGCTCTCTGGCCCCTCCCCACCTCCGACGGACCCGAGCAACGCCGGGTATTTTCGCTAGTTTATTATAAGCAAAAGAATTTTTCATTTGTTATCAGGCACTTGAGGGGATGACTGCTTGAATTATTCACAAGTGTCATCATTTTTCTCTGCTTCCTTAATATAGAGGGAATTCAAATTCAATTGAAATGAAATAGTAAGAATCAGAAATTGTTAGCATGAGGTCATTTAGACTGTTGCCTACAACAGTGGTCCCCAACCTTTTGATCACCGCGGACCGGTCAACGCGGGCGAGTCATGCTTGCGGCCCGGGGGGGTGATTTTAATTTTTCAATCTGCGCGGCGGACCGTTGTATGTCCGCCGAAAACCCGCAGAATGCAGTCGCTCACCTACAATTTTTTTATTTCGGTGCGGGGGGCTCTTGTGTGTCCGCCGAAAAGCCGCAAGAAACGGCGGGAAAGCCGCAAAATGCGGAAGTGATGCCGGACCGGACGATGCAGAGTGGGAAGGGAAGGCAGCACGGAGCGGAACGCGGCCGCGCGGACGATGCAGAGTGGGAAGCCGCCGGATGTGGAAGGGAAGGTGGCCCGGAGCGGAACGCGGCCGCGGCCCGGTACCAAATGCTCCACGGACCGGTACCGGTCCGCGGACCGGGGGTTGGGGACCACTGGCCTACAATATATGCAGGTGTTGCATTTGGTTGAGTGCCCCCCTGTTGGACACTCTTGAGACTGCTCTGAGGGGATCCAAATGCTGAATCCCATGTGCCTTTAGCTTGTTGGGGCTAGGCAGAGTTTAGGCACTATCTCTGGCTTTGAGCCTCCAGGCACACACTCCAGGTGTAGGCATTGGGTATGACACCCCTCTTGGCAGTGGGAACCCTGTGGTCCAATTGCCTAGGCCCTGAAACTCCTCCAAGCCCCTTCAGCAGCTCTTGCACAGTCTGCAGAATCCCACTGAAGGTGTGAGCCTTCTGCTTTACAAAGGGATTCCCCAAATGGTCGCAGCAGGTGCTTTGTTTCAGTCTAATCTCAAGTGACCCATGTAGGGGGACTTCTTCCACCATTTCACTTGGAAAACAATTCTACAGCCTGACCATTAAGAAATACTTCCTGGTGTTTGGCCCAATATTTTATTTGCTCAGTTTCAACCCATTGCTCCTACTTGTATCTCCTGGGACCACCCTAAACAATATTTCTTCCTCCTGGTTGTTTGGCCTTTCAGATATTTAAAGGGAACAGTTGCATAAACTCTCCTGCTGTCATGGAGGCAAGCTTTACACACTGTGATCTTTAAGCTATTTCCAAAAAATCAATCTGTCTAGCCCATTCGTCATTTTTGTTCCTTTTTCCTGATTTTTCTCTCCTGTTTGTTACCCTGTTTTTAGTAGTAAGATAAGCAGAATTGTGTGCAATGTACTGTATTAGGTGTACACTCACCAATAGGTCCTGGTACTGCACCTATCAAGGCTGTATATTCACTGTCATTAGGAGAGTGACACTCTGTCAACTGTTTACCTTCTCTCATCACCTTCATTTAGAGAAACCCCCAGTATCTTGACTCCATTGCAAGGGCATCAGGTGAGGGAGCAGAAGAGACAAAACTGAGGGAGAAAATGGAGAGGTAAGGGGGGAAATGCAAAAAATTTCAGGTGAAATTAAGGGACAAAGGGCTTTAGTGGAGAAAATAAAATGAAATATTTAAGAGGGATGGACAATAACAGAAAATTTACTTTCAAAGAAAATATAGATGGTGAAAAAAGGAAGAAAAGATTTAGGATGATTACTAATAAGAATAAATAAGAGGAGGAAATAAAGAGAAAAATAGAAACCAAAAGTTGTTACAACAGGAAATTTGCCTTTTTCAGTATTTGAATACTGGCTTATAGGTGGATTGATTATTTATAGCAGAACAATATTCTGAGAAATTCTCCCACCTTTAAACAGGAAGGACGTGCTGCCCCCTTCCCAGCGCTTGCCTGTATCCCACAGATCACCCGCACCCTGTCTGCTACTATCAGGGATCTCTGTGCATGCCCAGTGTATCCCACCCAAGACAGGAGCACTATAGCTGCTTCCCTTGTGGGAATACTGAGGGTTCTGAATGAAGAGAGGTTAAATGGCTGACACACAGGGATATTGGCTATTGTGTTATTTACTGATGATACATTACATGCTTTTGCTTGCTCCCACAGTATACCATATTGGTGGAAAATCATATTCCCCTTCACCTCTTCACCCAACAGAATTACTCTGTTTACTCTTTTGCTGAAGTTATCTTTTTCCTACAAGGCCCCACTGATTCAAAGTGCTTGTTCGATGTTCTCTCATTCCTTATTTCCATTACAATAACTTTGAGCAACCCCTGATGGAACTATATTTCCTCTTTCCTTTCCCCATACTGTATATTCTTTCTTCCCCCACTCCCTTCAGGAACTGTGCTCTTTTGTACCAGGTGTACTTGATGACTTTCAGAATTCCCCAGTCTCGTTGCACATTCATGGCTTGCAGTGTTTTCTCACAATGGACCATTATGTCTAGGTTCCTTAATTCCCCCAAAGCTTTCTTGAAGTTTAATATATATCAGTTCAGTGAACCCATTCCTTCGTAAGTTGAATTTAATTAGCTTATCATCATCTTCACTGAATTTCCCAATTACCAGTACATGTTCAGTTAATTCTTCCATATTGTTGATTATCTAATCATATCTATCTATCTAATCTATCTATCTATCTACTAATATGGCTCCCATCTCTCTAGTATCATTCCCCCTTGCTAATTTAGAAGCCTGTATTTAGAAGTTGTATTTGCGACTCAACAGACATTTGGATTGTGGGTCCCCCATGATCCCTGAGTACACTAGCCTAACTGAAATTGAGCATTCTTCAGCTGTAATTGGAGAGTGAGGGTAGCAATTACAATAAACTGATATAGTTCAGTAAAATAGACATCAGTGAGATTGAGATGATATTGCTTTTGAGGAATGGCAATAAAATAAGATTTCAGACATATGTGTGGAAAAGGAACTGCATTTGAGCACTTTGTCTCCTGAAGTCAAAATCAAATAATTTAAGCTCTCGACAAATCCAATTTGCTCTCATAGATACCTGCACTTCTTTTCTCAAAGCAAAACGATTTTTGAGCTTCAGAGCAGAATGCGGAATAAAAACAAAAAATGAGAATTTAAATGAATGGAAAACACTAAAAGGATTGGGATGGACTTTGGCTTTCATTGTGTTAAACTTTGTCATAAAAGAAATGGAGACAAAATATTCTAAAAGGCACAACCTAAGAAAAATTATGCTTTATTTTTGGATATGTATCTTTCTTTCTGGAAAAGGTCCGGAGTTTGACTAATAAACTGTTGTTGAATCTGGATGTAATAGGAACAGTTTCATAGTAGAAGAAAATAAAATAAGATATAGTGTGGTTCCTATTCATTTATAAAACATTATGTTAAGGCCCCAATTGTCAAGTTGCTCACATTGAACTTGCGCCTTGTCTACACTAGACAGTGTTGCTGATATAGATATATTATCAAACCTTACTAGTGGAGATGTATCCTATACTTGCAACAGAATTATTTTGCTGGTATGACTTATACCAGTTCCTTGAACAAAATAAGCTCTACTGGCAAAAAAAAGTACTGTTGCCAATATAGCTATGTCAGTTAGCTATAAAGTGTCTGTATCGGGGCTTCTTCCAGCATAGTCTTGACGATTAGGGGTGTGATTTTTTTAAATGTAGGCCAGGCCTCGGACATCTCACAGTGAAGGGAACTGAAGGCTTGTCTATGCAGTGTGGTACTGCACATAAGTGGGGCGTAAATTCTACTGCACACTAAAGTATTGTGCATTATATGGCCCATGTAGACCCTATTGGTGCGCTTTAAGAGTTCTCTAGTGAATGTTATTTCAAACAGCACTATGTTAACACACAATAGGGAACTTTTAGTGCATGTCAGCAGGTCTATATGAGCCAGTTAGACTGAAGGAACTAAATTCAGCAGCAGCTGTTTCTTCCGCCTCCCCCATACTCTTCTCTGCACTACACTTTTCTTCAGAAATGTGCATGTTTACATCCATTTGAGGCAGAGATATGGATGCTGCTGTAGCTGCCAGTTCACCTGCACTCAGGCATCTCCTCACCACTCACATCTCCACTGGGCCAGAAGGTTCACCATGAACATTTGTGTCTATGTATCTCAGGAGAACTCCTTCCTGCTTAGATAGAAAAGCTTCCTTTGCTTGCTTTCCTTTCCTGAATGCTGCCCCAGAGGGGCGTTTTCTTCTTTCACTCATGACTGCTATTCTGTGCCAGCTATAGTGGCTCTCAACACTCAATTGAAGGGGACAAATAAGCAGGCTGGTAGCAGGGCCCGAGTGAGGGAAGATACCAGCGTCTTAAGGGCCTAACTGGCTCCTACTACTTCACTTGACTGCCTGTTCTCCTCAAGTGGGTTCAGGGAAGCAGCAGGAAACTGGAAGCTCCCTGAGAAGCTGGTGTTAATCAGTACAGGCTCTTAGGGGTATTAGAGAGGTAAAGAGGCTCTTCCTCCCCTCTCTCCCTGAAGCTCCTGCTGCTTTCTTTTATACCCTCTCACCTCTTTGCCTGCCTGCCTGTTACGTTTCTTGTGCCCTCCTTCCTCCAGCACAGCACTCCACCATCTCTGTGCATCTAGAGCAGAGAGAATACCTATGTCCCAGCAGCAGACACAAATTTCTATACTCTGGGTCCTGCTGGTGCCTCCCCCTCCCCCCCTCCCCCCCCCCCAGTCTGGCACCTGAGGCGGCCACCTCAGTTTGCCTCATTATAAGGCCAGCCCTGATGAGTCCTTGTGTGACTAGAGCATAGGTGCCAACTTTCTCCGGTGCCGGTGGGTGCTTGGGACCATCCTGTCCCCACCCCGCCCCACCTCCACCCCTTCCCTGACCCCATTCCAACCCCTTCTCCAAAGTTCACACCCCGGCACCACCTCCTCTCCTGAGCATGCCACATTCCTCCTCCTCCCCCCTCCCTCCCAGCCACACAAAACAGCTGTTTCGTGGCACAAGTGCTGGGAGCTAGGGGGGAAAGTGGGCACGCGGCACACTCAGGGGAGGAGGAGGAGGCAGAGGTGAGCTGGGGAGGGGGGCGGGGAGCACCCTCCTATTTTTCCCTATCGGTGCTCCAGCCCCAGAGCACTCACAGACACGGATCCTATGGACCAGGGAGATTGAAGTGTTTTCCTGCTGGTTTTTGAATGTTATGATTCTTGTTGTCAGATTTGTGCCCATTTATTCTTTTGCGTAGAGACTGTCCGGTTTGGCCAACATACATGGCAGAGCTGGATCCAGCAGCTGCTCTGCAGGCAGGGGGCCCTACAGTACCCTGTGACCAAGTGGGGCCAGCAAACCCTAGCAAAAATATACTGTGTGTGTGTGTGTGTGTGTGTCATGCCTACTCATGCATCACATCTGGCTTCTTCCGGGGGGGGGGAGGGGGTCCAGCTACTGGTGGTACATCTATTGGTGCCTCCCATGAGGCTGAAGCTCTGACCCCTGGCAGATACACCCCAGCTCTTGAAATTCTGAAGATTGTTGTATGTGGTTCAGAAAGTCAGTAAATGTGGCCACCGATTGGCATTTATTCAGTCATATCTAAACAGCCTGACATAATTTGGGTGGCATGGAATGTAAAGAAAAGTGAGAAAAACAGGCCTGAGGATTATTGATCAGGCAGATTTAGGTGTTTGGGAGCAGGGTAGTACATTCTCTCCTCTCCATATCATAAAGCTGTCAACAAAACTGTCATGCTATCTGAATTTGTAGTTATAGTGTACTCAAGTCAGCTAATGGAGCTAGCTGGATCCAGTTTGAAGATCTTTATTTGCAGTCTATGAGGTACCCTGAAATCAATGAGGTGAGGTTGGGAAAGATGCTTTAGTATGAATTATCAAATGGGGTCTTAATACAGCCTGTTCAATCTGCAAATTTGAAATCAGAGCTGCCAAGAAATACATTTGAAATAAAAACATATTAAGTAAGTTGTCTCATTGCATATGTTAGTGATTACTGTCATGAGAATGATAACACTACTTCTGGCATCTGCCAGTCTTGTACTTTTATTCTACTATTTTAACTAGGTTCCATTCTACTCCATATTCTAGTAATTTGCTAGCTTTGCATAACAATCTTGTGAATATTCATTCAAATATTTAAATGAACTTATTTTGACTGTTCTTGTGATCACACCCCATTTAGAATTCTGTGAGTTATGCTCAACATAACAGAAACATGCCATGTGACCTGTCTATCCAAACCAAAATTACTAAACGCAGCTCAGAACTTGAATACAAATGCTTGCAATGAACTTTCCATGCACTATCCACAGTATACAAATGACTCATATAAAGTATTCACCAAATAAATTTACAAAAATTAATTAATTTGAGAAATCATAAGCTGTTTGCAGACACCTGCAAATAGAAAAGAGGCAAAAATGGTTTAATATATTAATTGCTACCGAATATGCACCTAGCACTAAAGGAATTGTTAAAGGACTACGCCTTGCCGTCAGTGTTTAAGAGGAACTCTCAATTTTCTTCAAAGATTATTTAATGGGGATCATTTCCTTCAACGGGAACTTCCACTGAAACATTGATAGCATGATATGATCCATTTTTGTAGATAAGGGTAAGTGAATGATACTCGTATCACTGACTCATTATAACCAATGAAATTGCTGCATAGGAATTAGCTATAGAGTAAGGTTGTTGATTTATTGTTACCTCTGATATTGCAATGGTCTAGACTCTTGGTGTAGATACATGTCTTACTGTTTTATTATACACAGATGGAATCTGAAGGGACTGGTGCATATGGAAAGATTAAATGAGCTAAATAACTACAGTGAGCAAGTAGTCACAAAAATCACATTCAGATATTCAGGGCCAACCAAGGTGGGGCCAAGAGGACCATTTGGCCTGGGCCTCAAGGTCAAAGAGGGCCTCAAAATTAGCCACTTGTTAATTTTTTTGCATTTGATAAGTTTTTCAATTTTTTTATATGCACATCCCTATTGGACCAAAATGTGACACACTCTCTGAGCTTAGAGATGGAAATTTAATCAAAGAAGAGATGTAATGTGGCAAAAGATATATTTTTTTGTTAACTAATAAAAATTTTATCATATTAAAGAGTTAAAAATGTTCATAATTATTAGTAAAAATACAGCAGTTCTGTGCAAGATTAGACCGTGATGAATGTTTCTGTTCAGATCAGCTGATTATATAAACAAACCACTGCTGGTGCTGGATCGAGTATGCCTTGAAAGGTAGAGAATTGTTACATTTTAGTATCTTTATACTTTTGCGTCTATTGACTAAGGAATTATTTATGTGTGAGAATTCATCATTATTATTTTGCTTGAGTTTTGATTAAGTGATAAGGATAATAACCTAACTGTTTCATTTTGTGTTCTTAATCAGTATTCCTTCATTTTAAGTCTTTTCAGCATTTATGTACATGTTTACAGTAGAAGATTTCAAGTGTAGATAAGCTACTTATTTACAGCAAAATATTTCAAGTTTGGATAGGTTACATAGTGACCAGATAGATCACTATGAAGAGGAGATTTGAAAGTGGTGCAAGAAAGAGATGGTGAAAACAACAGAGTGAAGCAGGAACTAAGAGCTCAAAGCCAATAATTTCATTTCTCAAACCACTAGAAAACACACCTTACCCAACAAACAATGCTACAGATAATGAAAACTCCACAACTGCAACAGGTGATATTTCAGTGCCAGTACCTGAACATGAGGACCGTAGTCAAGAAGGAGATATGCCAACAGTAACAGATGCAGCAGAACATCCTGTGTATGTGGTCAACATGAAATTCATGATGTAGATCTTATGCAGCAAGAGCAATTCATGAGTACTGCAGGTTTGACTGTGACTGACATTGGAATTATTGACAAGAGTAATGCTGCCCAAATGCAATCTTTTCTTCAAATTAGTTGTTTTGAAATTCCAAGTAACATTCCATGAGATGCTGATAATCATGCTTTCTCTACTCGCCTGTTGACAAAAACTCTTCCAAATGGTGAGATCTACACAAGAGACTGGTTATGCTGGAGTATGGAAAAACAATCTCTGTACTTTGTAGCACCTTAGAGACTAGTCAGTTTATTTCAGCATAAGCTTTCGTGGGCTATATCCCACTTCACAAAAGCTTATGCTGAAATAAACTGGTTAGTCTCTAAGGTGCTACAAAGTCTTCCTCGACTTATTTACAGATACAGACTAACACGGCTGCTAATCTTAAACCAATCTCTGTACTGTCCACCCTGCTTCATTTTGAACAAAAGTGCTACAAATGCATCTCCGATCAATCAGGATGGAGCATCAACAGAGGTTGGAGGAAGTTGAAAAACCGAATACCATCACATGAGAGTTCAAAGTCACACAAAGAAAACTATGTTGCGTGGAAATCAGCCAATAGGGCAGCATCAGCTAAACGTTCAGTTGAGAATTTACTCTTGACTGAGCTCTCTACATAAACTAATAACTGGACCAAACTTCATGAGCGCACCCTGAATGTCATCCTTTTTCTTTCTGAACGGGGATTGACTTTCTATGGTTCCAGTAAACCTATTGATGATCATGCAAATGGAAACTTTCTAGACATAGTTGAAATCCTCTGCAAATATCACTCACTTTTATCAGAGCATGTTGAATGTGTTTGAGAATTGCAAGCGAGTCAAAAGTGCATGCAGGTCCATTATCTTTCCACATGCATACAAAATGAGTTTATTGAGCTATGTGGGTCATTCGTACAAACAGTTCTTGATGAGATTAGAAATGCCAAGTACTTTTCAATCATTGTTGATGCCACTCCAGATTGTTCTCACAAGGAACAGACTACTATGGTTATTCGATATGTTAAGATTGCAGACAGCTCAAAAAATTCAGTTGAAGAAAGATTTACTTTGTTTGAAAATTTCATGATAAAAACTGGAAAAGAAATTGCCGCTCAAGTACTAGCAATTCTAGAAGGTTTTAAGTTAGATTTTCAAATCTGCATTGGTCAAGCCTATGACAATGAGTCCAATATGAGTGGGAAGTACAAAGGTGTACAAGCAGTTGTGCTTGAGCATAGTTCAAACTGTATTTTCTCCAGCTGTGGAAACTACACACTAAACCGTATAGGTGTTGACCGCGCTGAGTCATGCAAGGAGGCAATTACTTACTTTGGAACTGTTCAGCAAATATATAATCTCTTCAGTAGCAGCCCACAAAGGTGAGAATTCTGAAGCAATATCTTCCTGTTTCACTGCATTGGATGTCCAAAACTAGATGGTCTGCATGGGTTGATGGTGTTCAACCGGTTGCGCAGCATCTGAATTCATTGAGAAAGGCTTTAAATGAGCTTGAATCTTTCAATCTCATGGCACAGACTCGAACTGAACTTCAGTCTATTCAGAAGGACATGTCCAAATTTGAATGCATTCTGATGTCATCTTTGTGGATAAAGCTACTTACAATGATCCACCAAAGTAATCTGCAAAAGCGACAGAGTGTCCTGTGGCACCTTATAGACTAACAGATGTATTCAAGCATAAGCTTTCATCAGTGAATACCCACTTTGTTGGTATTCCCCCACAAAAGCTTATGCTCTAATACATCTGTTAGTCTATAAGGTGCCACAGGACTCTTTGTTGCCTTTGCAGATCCATACTAACACAGCTACCCCTCTGATACCAAACTAATCTGGTAATTGAAGCATACAATGATACACTTGATGGTGAAAGGGATAACACTGAAAGTCTTATCAATGGCATTCAACAAATTTGTGAACAGTGGGATGTGATCCTGACTGAGTCCAAATTAGTAGCACAGAATATAGACATTTCATCTGAATTCTCCACTAGTTGCAACTTATCTACTGAATCCGATGCCAAGCAACATTATAGGGTCAATGTCTTCCTTGTCATCATTGACTCTATTCAGTCAGGTCTTACACATTGATTTGAGTAACTGACTAATTTGTACCCTTTTGGGATCTCTTTGGCAGTTCAACAGATTTTCTGCAGCTGAACAATTTCAGCAACAGTACACCAAAATTTGCAGATGACACAAAACTACTCAAGATAGTTAAGTCCCAGGCAGCCTGTGAAGAGCTACAAAGTGAGCTCACAAAATGGGGTGACTGGGCAATAAAATGGCAGATGAAATTTAATGTTGATAAATGCAAAGTAATGCACACTGGAAAACATAATCCTAACTATACATATACAATAATGGGATCTAAATTATCTGTTACCACTCAAAGAAATCTTGGCGTCATTGCGGATAGATCTCTGAAATCATCCACTCAACGTGCAGAAGCAGTCAGAAAAACAAACAGAATGTTGGGAATCATCAAGAAAGGGATAGATAATAAAACAGGTCTGTTCAAGAGCTGGAAAACCAAATCAAGGCTGAAACGATCATTTTGTTCTGAAAAATGTGTAAAGACTACCGAAGAAAGTGTTTGATGAAGAAAGTGTTTAATAAAGTGCATGAAGAAGCTAGTATGCCCAACAATTTCCCCATGTGAACTTCAGTAAATGTCTATCCCTTTTGGAAAGTTGCTTGAAGGAACACATGGACTTGGCTACACTAAGAGAAATTTCAGAAAAGACCATCCAGCAGTATCAGTCACAACGTGAGCAGCTTCATGTATAGACTGATGGTTTATCAGACAAAGGGCTCGTCTTCACTAGAGCCAGCGGGGATCAATCTTCTGGCAATCGATTTATCGCCTCTCATTAAGACGTGATAAATCGATCGCCCGCAGCTCCCCCGTCGACTCCGGGACTCCAGCTTGCCGAGAGGCACAAGCTGGAGTTGACAGGGGAGCGCGCCGCCGCCTGTCGCCGCCATGGGGACGAGAGGTAAGTCGGCGGCAGATATGCAAACTTCAGCTACGTGATTCACGTAGCTGAAGTTGCACATCTGCCATCGATTTCCCCCTCCTCCTCCCCAGTGAGGACAAGCCCAAATTCTTCAAGCGTGGTGGTGTGTTTGCTCAGTGGCCTAATTGAAAGCATAAAAGAAAAAGCACTAGTTTGGAAAATATTATCTTGAATTATGTGGCTGAAATGAAAGCTATTCTCATTGCACTGCAAGAAATAAAAAGGCAGATGTTGTGATGTTTGTTGACTTGCAGGCGGTGATCTTCTGTTCCTTTAGAAGAAACCAGAACACTATCAACAATGCAATTCATAAGGAAGCTCGGAATTTTAAAGAGCGAGTCAATACATTTGTTTTACAATGGATTCCATCAGACGTTGATTTATATAGAAGTGAGTATCTGATGATCTGGCCAAAATCGGAAAATTGAAAACGTAGATAACAATGACAATGGTAGAGTGTATTGATGTCCAATCAAAAAAAAATTAGCTGAAGTAAATTGTCAAAAGATTAAATATTTTCTGATCGATATCAAAGCATCTCAGAAAATAACATCCACTATCATGCGATTGTCAACATGGCATACTCTAGGAATGAAAATCAATAGAGATGGGACCAAGATGCATCCATTCAGCAAGTTATGTCCAGAGCAGGCTTTAACACCCGCCCACACTGTCAAATGTAATATTGTAAGGAAACTCAGATTTGACACCTTCAATCAAGCCCATACAAAGGACCCTGTAAAAGTTGCTGAATTCATTCCCAAGCTCCATGGCCTGATACGATTCTCCTGGGACAAACAACAATAACCACAGTTACTGAGTATCATTGTGTTTCAGGAATGATAAAACAGCCTGCAATGATTCTGCTGCTTTAAAGAAGACTTCTCTAAGTTTTAATGTGCCTTCCACCTCTTGAGAACCATAAGAATGCAGAGACAAGACTGGCTGAAAAATACAATGAAAGGTCTCCATGAAATGCACTGCTGGGTAGACTTTAATTTCCTTCTTCTCCAACAGAATTAATCTTTATGAGCTGCTTTGTTTGTTTTTAGAGGATTAGATGTAAAATTGTGTTAATAAAGATTGACTGTGCAGATCAGTTATTTTAAAACTAGACTGGACACAGCACAATAAAACAATGCAGGAAAAAGCTCTGCATTGGCAGGGGTTGGAATGTAATCTTATAGCTCTTTTCTATCTCTAACCTATGATTTTATAGGACTTTAAAGTGGCTTATGCACATTTAGCACTAAATACATAAAAATAATCATTTTGAATAGTAAGAGGTGACAAATCTTAGTGAATGTAAATCTTTTAAAGTGTGTGGTGATCATGGATTTTTCTAAACTAGACCTCTAACCTTAAATCCTCATCTGTTCATTATTTTCTTATTGTATTTCCCCTCCCCTTTTTTCTTTTTCCCTTTTCTTTTTCCCTTTTCTGATAATATCAGAATAAACTAGAGATAGATGCCACCTGTTCATGAACAAATACCACCATTTTATTTAAATTTTGAGGAAAAAATAAATGGCAAGATTTTGGAAATCGTTGCACAAAAATCTTTACTTTTTAGGTGCATTTTTAAAAACTGTGTCTATTTAAATGTCATGGCTTGCTGGTTCTTGGGGTAATAAGGCAAAGAGGCTTCATCAGCATATCACATTCCACAAATGGGTACATTATATCAGTCTGATAATACTTGGCTAGGGCAAGAGGATTTTAAAAGCTGATTCTAATCTTTTACAGTATACTGTATATTAACACCTATAACCAGTTTTTCAGATAAAATATTGGGCTATGGATCTGAATCACAAATGTTAAATAGCTAATTAACTTGGCACCCAATTAATTAGGGCCCAAAATTCCTATGGAATTATAAGGTGGAAAGTTGATAAAAGCCTGAAAAGAATGTACTTACGAACTCTTGAAATCAGATATTAAAGTGAATGTCAAGAACTGTACTGACATAAACGAAAACAAAGTAATAACTGAATTAGTTGAAATTTCTACTGTGTCCTTACTTGGACCAAAGTTACAGTATTGCAGTATTCTGTGATGAATTTAAGTTGTTATATACCATTTATTCTTGAATTTAGTTACAGTCCGTTGGAGTCCATTGTATGAAATGCAGAGGTGTTGTATTATTGTAGGCCTGGTAAATCAAAGGACTATATTGAACAATGAGGCATATAAGAATTGTCTTTTGAATCAATATGGGTGAAATAGTTTTCTTCGAGACATCGAGGGGGAACTGAATGCAAATTTCTCCTCTACCCACCCTGATATGCAAAAACACAGCCTTTTGAAGTAGTAGGTGTCCATTGTAAGGTGATCACCTATTCCCAGAATCTGAAGATCAAAGGCCCAAGCTGCATAAAGAAACAGGCCACTGTGCTCAGTTGACATCCTTGGTCTGAGATAAAACTGTTCAGAACCCCTGTGTGGGGTTTGAAGAACTGTTGTCTGCCAGAGTTCCTTGCTGGAGTTTCAGTGGATGATTCTGATAAGCTTTTAGCATGGTTTCAGGTTATTTTATTGTTTTTAATAGGTTTTTCCTGTGGTGAGCAAGAATAAATGTTTTTACTTAGAAAGGGGCTGTCTTTGTAATTTATAACTGTCGGCAATTACACTGTTTACAGTTTATTTAGGCAGTCTGGCTTGCTGAGAATAACACTGCATAGGCAGAGTATTGTGTACCCTGGAAAACTCCCATTCAGGAAGGAGAGAGGTGCAGGTCACTGCCCAAGAAAAGTGATGGCTGAGGAGTCGGGAATTTAGAATGGGTGCCTTTGGTGGACCAGGTGCAGTTGCCCTGAACTGTAACACTCATTGCCGTTCCTAGGTATAACTAATCTCTTCCCTGCCCCTCACCACTACAGATCATCAAGAGGGATAGAACAGTGCCTAAATATAGGTGATTATATTTCCTTTGTGGGCTGGCCCAGACACCTTGTCTTTATTAGGAAAAAGGTGTGATTTGAACGTGTTAACCTCCTCCTGTAGACAAGGAAAGTTATAGTTTTAATTTGTGTTTCCTGGCTAAGTATACCAGAGACTCCATGCTGAGGTTTATCTCAATCACCCAAGGCAAGTCAAACCTACAACTTCCTTGTTTACACAGAAGGCTTGTCTACACAGCCCCACAGTGTGGACTACAGGGTATGAATTACAACATCCACTCAAGTGATGAGCTGTAACTGTCACATATAGACCCTACTAGTGTGAACTAGAAGCTACCTCGTTAGTGTTAACGTAGCACTGTTTGAAACAGGACCAGTTTACTGAAAATTAGATACCTTTAATTTGTGCCAGCAGGGTCTTCATGGGGCAGCTACAGTGCAACACTAGTGCATGCTGCAACTCACACTACTGTGGGGCCATGTAGACAAGCCCTAAGATCTTATCACATGTTAATTAGCATCTATTAAAAATATGCATTCTTCTTAGAGTAGGCATTGCTAGAGAGGATAATGGCCAACTACTACCACCAGCTAAGAGTTACTTCTTTAGCTCATGTGGTGGATATCTTGGGTGAAATCCCGACTCCACTGAAGGCAATGAGAATTTTGCTATTGACTGTAATGAAACCAGAATTTCACCTCCAGTTTTTCGGTGCTGAAAGGTCTGGGTTCTATCTCTGCAAATAATCATCTTAGGGGGCTGTTATACAGGTACCATGTACAACATAAAGGAGAATACACTACAGACACCGCAGCTATATTTCAACCTCTATGTCTAAAATGCAAAATTTATGAATTACAGAATTCCCAGGATGAGGGCACTAATGGGCTAAGGAGATACAGAGCCTTTCACTTCCAATGCCCTGGATAAAATATAGCCCAATTTAATCATAATTAAAAAGAAGTTGCCAGCTGCCATTGTAAAATAAATGAGTTTTTTAAATCTAGTTAAATCTAGTTATTAGTAGACAAGTATTCATGACACAAAAGCACAACACAATTTGTACTGTTCAGAGTATGTGTTTTTGCAGTGTCACGAAGAGGTCAATGGTAAAATAGATGTGGTGATTGAACTTGAGATTTCAACCCCAGAGGCAGTTCCAGGTCAGGGACTGGTTGGGCAGGTTGCATGGAAAAACTTGCACTGCTGCTACTACTGCTTGTGCTGTGTCTGTTCTGTGGCTGTAGAAATGGCTTCACTTTATAGGGCTGTGTAGCAGGGTGCTGGCCAGAAACTGCTGAGCCAGCCCCTGCTCCCTCCAAACACAGCAGGAAAAAGCCTCTGCTAGCACCTTCCCTAGCAGGGAAGGTAATTAGCCAGAAGGGTGTGGCCCTGGGCTGAAGAGGGCTTAATGAAAACCACCTGGCAGCCTCCCAGGCAAGGTATAAAGCCTGGCAGGAAGGAAATCAGGAGGGAGGAGAACAGGAAATAGAGTTGGAGAAGGTGGCTGTGCCTAGCTAGCTGCTAAAGCTAGCTGTTCCCCCAGGGTAGCCAAGCCCAGAGACTTGTTTGTACTCTTGTAAATAGGTGGTGGGTTTTGCACTAAAGGGAAATAAAGGACACTGTTGATAGCCACTGAGGGCTCCTGCCTAATTTTTGAAGAGGGCGAGCAAGGGGCCCGCTTACAGGCTGGAACTTCAATACTTTTTCCTAGCACTTCCTAAAAACTTAAATTTAATGTGTTTATATTTTTGTCCAGAATTACCTTAAAAACTGATACTCTGTGCCTTAGCTCACAGAAAATCTGTAGGATATAAACTGAAGTCCCTTTATCTAAAGTAAAGTGATATTTTAGTGTGTGCTGGACCAGTATTTTCCTGAAATTTTGTGAAGAGACTTCAAAAATATTTATTTTGTATATACATTTTCTAATAAGCTGTATTTACTGCTTTTGCAAAAGGAAGTTGTGTCCCACTCACCAGATACCTCTCTCTAGGTATTTCTAGTTATTTCTGTAGTAAGTTACAAAGCAGTATTTAAATACCAGTAGAATAGTACATTTTTTACACAAGCCAAAAAAGCCAGGACATTCAGACTCTTAATACCAATACTATGGAATTAACTCAGTTCACTGTGAAAGAAAAGACACAAGTATCTGATTACGTTTGAATTTCTTCTGTCTTGTCAGTTTATGTCTAACCTCAATATCAAACTGTTTTATGTTCTATCCTCTTTTGCAAGTTTCCTCCATCTTTTCAGAAAGTTCAGCCTCTTATGAGCCTGGATTAAATATAAAAATACCAATTTAATTGTCCTGCTCTCCAGTGTCCAAATAACTCTCAAAGTCCACAGCCTCTCCAGGTCCACAGTTAAGTGGCCTTTCCATGCTAGCAAATCTGTAAAACAAACCATATCCTAGACTGGTTGCATCAGGTGGAAAATAGTTGAGAATTTTAAATAATACAACTGTAAGTATAAAGGTGGAATGCAAGAGTGAGGATCATGACCAGGGGAATCATACATGAGCTAAAACAGAAAGTCAAGACAGCTTGGTTCTATTACCAATGCTTCAGAACTTGAAACACTTTTTTGGGTAACTTCTCATATCTGTGCCGTAGTTCACCTTACCCATTTGTGAAATGGGAGTAATACCTGTGCACAGGAGATTTAAGGCTTGAATAGTTGCTTAGAGATCCTTAGATAAAGTGCAAAGAAGAATGTGAAGATGATGGTCATGAGCATGGATTCCATTTGAATCACTGACATATTTTATGGTTGCTGTGATGATTACTCACCTGATTACATTTTAAAGGAAAAATGAGGATTGTATACATTATGCTTTTACTTTAAGAAAAAAGACAAAACTCTTGTAGAAGGTATTGATCAAAATAATTTAGTTGAGATAATTTAACCGCTATCAAGATGAGTCTGGGGCACCAAAACCAGTAAGTTAATTATACAGAATAGCGGCTAAAGCCTTTGATACCCAACATTTATATTAGTTTCTGAAATTCTAACTCTCCAAAAATTAACATACAGAATTATTTTCAAATTCCAAAATTAATAAACTAATAGATTATTGTTAGCTTTTCAATAACTAAACCAAAACATAATACGACTAATGTAAAACAGTTGAAGAACTTGATTGTCACTGTGTTTGCTTAAATGAAAAGACTACACTTCTTAATTTTTCTAACCTGATGTACTTGGTTACTCTAAATTATTTGACTGTGCGTTAACTTCCCAGAGTTTGGGGCATTATTAAAATATGTATTTTTTAAACGATACCCATGATATTATTATTAACAATACTTTTCTGTTGTATAACACTTTCAATCTGGGCCTTTCAAAGTAGTTTACAGCCTCACTACAGCCCTGTGTATTAAGTATTATAATAAAAATGTTATAAATGAAGAAACTGAAGTTACCTTGAGATTAAGGATAATATTTTCAAAGAACCTACTTTCCCATACATGCACTGCACTTATAAGCACTTCTCTATACATGCACTCTGAATTTTGTTTTGTTTTTTAAAGATTTAGGTGCATGTATAGGTCAAGCAAAAATTAAATCAGAATGTAGTGCCAGCTGACTGTGGCCCCCTATTGAGGTGAAGGTGGCTGGAAGAGGGGAAGGAAGAGTGATGAGGCAGTTTTTTTTTTTAAAGAATGGAGGAATTGAGAACATAGTTATACTGACAAGTGTAAGGTATTACTACTGTGGTGGATGGCCATTACATTACCACCCTTGGCATTATAAAAGCAGATGGTGCTGTAATGCTCTCGCGGACTGTGATATGCAGATTTTAAATGGACATTTTACATTTATAGATGAAACTGACAGCTTGTCCCTTCTGGGATGCTTCTGTTATGTGGCGACTATGCAGCCAAGCTCTTTCATGGATGTAGGCTCCATTTTCTATATGATGGCTGAGTAGAGCACACCTCATATAAGGTGCACATACACCTGTTCAGCCTCCTGACAAACTGTAACAGTTTCAGAATTTGTACTCAAGACCGTGGGCCAAGTCCACACCTGTCATATATTAGCATATGGTAATAGCTCATTAACACATGAAGATTTGTTCTACAAATACAAAAAAGTGTTACATTAGCATCAGCGTGCTGTGAATGCCCAAACTATTCAAACAGCCCCATCTGTTGCAAATTGTGAGGATGCCATTTTAGATTTAGTATTAGTAGGTAGCGAGGGCCTCATAGAAGAACTGGTTGTAGAGAACAGCCTTAGTTCAAGTGCTCATGCGTGAATTCAGCTTAAACTAAATGGAAGGATAAACAAAAAAAGGTCAGTAACTAGGGCCCTTGATTTCAAAAGGGCAAACTGTAAAAAATTAAGAGAATTATTTAGGGAAGTGGACTGGACTGAAGAACTCAGGGATCTGAATGTGGAGGATGCTTGGAATTACTTTAGGTCAGAGTTCCAGAAGCTATCTGAAGCCTTCATCCCAAGCAAAGGGGGAAAATTGTAGAGAAGGGTGAAGGACCAAACTAAGCATCTCCACCAGGTTATTAAGAGAAAGCAGAAAGCCTACAAGGCATAGAATAGGTATGGATCAGCAAGAAGAGCTACCTCTTGGAGGTTAATTGAAGGGGAAAAGTCAGAATTGCCAAAAGCCAAATGGAGTTGAACCATGCAAAGAAAATTAAAACCAATAGTAAAAGTTTCTACAATCATATAAATAAAATGAAAACAAGTGGGACTGCTAAGAACGGAGGATGGATTGGAGATTAAAGATAATCTAGACATGACCCAACACCTCAATGAATACTTTCCCTCTATTTTTAATAAAGGTAATGAACTTAGGGGTTTTTGAAATTAGGGTATGGAAGTAGAAGTAACCATATTTAAGGTAGAAGTCAAACTAAAATAGCCTAATAGGACCAAAATGCAGGGCGGGAGGTCTGGATGATCTCCATCCAAGAATATTAAAGGAACTGGCACATGAAATTGCAAGCCCAATAGCAAGGATTTTTAATTAATCTCTAAATGGGGGTACTGCCATATGACTGGAGAATTGCTAATATAATACCTATTTTTAAGGAAGGGTAAAAAGGTGATCCAAGAAACTGCTGGCCTATTAGTTGACCTCAATTGTATGCAAGATCTTGGGACAAATTTTGAAAGAGAAAGTAGTTAAGGACATAGAGATAAACGCTAATTGCAAGAAAATACAACATGGTTTTACAAATGGTAGATCATGCTAGACCAACCTGACCTTTCTTTTAGCTATAATCTGGGGATTTATCAGTTGGAAATGACAGAGATGGAGAAAGAATTGGCTGGTCACAAATATATATATATAAGCCACCAATGTGATACAGTCATGCATCAGGCGAGATATTTCCAGTAGAGATAGGGAAGTTTTATTGTCATTATACAAGGTACTGATGAGACCTCATCTGGAATACTGTGTGCCGTTCTGGTCTCCCATGTTTAAGAAAGATTCATTCAAACTGAAAAAGATGCAGAGAAGAGCTACTGAAATGATCAGAGGAATGGAAAAGAGCTTGGCTTGTTTAGCCTAATCAAAAGAAGGCTAAGGGGAGATATGATTGCTCTCTATAAATATATCAAAGAGCTAAATATCAGTGAGGGAGCGGAGTTATTTAAATTGTGCCACAAATTGATATAAACTGACCAACAACAACATTAGGCTTGAAAACAGACCAAGGTTTCTCATCATCAGAAGAGTGAAGTTCAGAAATAGCCTTCTAAGGGGAGCAGTGGAGGCAAAAAACCTAACTTGCTCCAAGGCTGATCTTGGTAAGTTTATGGAGGGGATGGTAGAATTAGATTGCTTAAAATGGCACATGGCCCATCTGAGAATGCTAGTAGCAAAAATCCCCACTGGCTAGAGATGGGGTATCGGATGGGAAGAGCTCTGAGTTACTACAGATGATTCTTTCCCAGTTGTCTGACTTTCTGATCTTTCTGACACGTTCAAGATTCAACTGATTGCCATATTTGGGGTTGAGAAGGAATCCCCCTCCCCCTTTCAGGTGAGAGTTGGCAGAGACCCTGGGAATTTTTTGCTGCCTTCTGTAGCATGGAGCACAAGTCACTTGCTTGTTTAAACTATAATAAATGGTAGATTCTCTGTAACTTCAAGTCTTTAAATCATGATTTGAGGACTTACTAAATCAGCCAGAAGTTATGGGCCTAGTAAAGAGTTGGTTGGTGAGGTTCTGTGGCCTGCAATATGCAAGAGGTCAGACTAGATTATCTTGATGGTCCCTTTGTCTGTATTATGTACTTCAAATGTGAGCACTTCAAGGCCATTATTGCCTCTTATTTTAGTGTTTGTACAATCCGCAACACAATGTGGCCCAAATTGCAGTGGGGGTCTGTGACCGGGTCAGGACTCACACATGGTGCCTCCCACTGGCATGTCCGGGAATTAGCTCAGTCCTCTGTGGAGTGCCCTCCGCCAGTGGTGTCCCATGTCATCTGCTCCCCATGGTATCTGGACCCACGTTGCTCCCCACTTAGCGGCATCCACTTCAGGACACTGTCTTCCGGCACTGCCCCCTAGTCCACGCTCACCCTGTTCCGGGGAGGTCGGCGGAGGGTTAACTGCTCCGGCCGCGGTGGTCAACCACAACCCCTCAGTCTAGCCCCTCTCATCAAGGGCTGGTTTCAGTCTGTTCCAGCTGCTCCTCCACGACCAGGTGCAGTACAAGGGCGAAGGGGCAGACCCAGGCCCACCCACTAGTCTGGGGCCTGACCCAGGGAACCTCTAGTGGCAGCCTCCCTGCCCTCCTTCACTCCCTTCGTCCAACCACTGTCCCTGGGCCGCTTTCCCTCTGGACCCTTGCACCTTCTGGGCCCTTCTCCTCAGGGCCTGCAGCCCAGCAGGTAGTGGGTTGGAGCCCTCTTCTGCTCCCCTGAGCCTGCCCAGCACTGCGCTCTCCAAGGTGCCTGTTTCCTTGGCTCAGGAGACAGTCCTTCTCCCTCACTGAGCATAGAGAGGCTCAAGCCTGGCTACTACAGCCCCCCAAGATCACGGTTCCAATAGTTGTCGGGGACCACCCAACGCTATCAGGGCCAGAATTGGGTGGTCCCCGATCTTGGGGGTCTGTGGTAGCCAGGATTGGGTATCTCCTGCACAGACATGGCCGAAGTTGCAGTCCATTTCCATGCAGTCACGTTGCAAATGTCCATATTTCCCACATTGAAAGCAGGGCCCGAGCTCTGGGAGACCATCCCGGGTGGGGCCTCCCATGGGGCCCCTGAGTGAACTCCGATTAATGCCCGGGACACTCTGTAGAGGGGGCACAGATCCTTGTCAAGGTGGAGGTCTGGGGTATCTGGCCCAAGGCCCCGAACAAGCCTCTTGCCTGCGGGGAAGACTCCTTGCTTTGGTCAGTGCACCCCCTTTCTTTTCAGGGTTAGGACATTCAGCCCTGGGAGGGTGGGCTCTGGTAGCTGGCCCTACCAGTGCTTCCGCTGCGAGGAAGTCCTCCATCAGGGTTACAGTGGTGGCTAGTGTCTCTGGCCGAAGCACCCAGGCCCTTCCTCGTGCCAGGAGGATGTGGACGAATTGGTCTAAACTAATTTGTTCCATGACTTCGTCCACCGTCCTCCTCTCTGGCTGTAACCGGCGTTTGCCCTCCTCCCTCAGTGCTTGGGCCACCAGCCGGGGTCCAGTGCCTGTGGGGTAGGTCTAGCTCCATAACCGCTGCCCAAGGCATCCAGGATTGCTGCCTTCACGTGGTATAGTCCCTTGTATCCATCATAGACAGCCCTCAGTACACCGTTTGGGCTGTTCCGGTCAAGTATGGGGCCAAGAGAGTGGCCCATTGATCAGGGGCCCAACCTGTGACCTGCACCACCCTTTCAAAAGTCATCAAAAAGGCCTCAGGGTCATCATCAGTACCCATTTTGGTTAGCCGCACCGGCGTGGTGGGGCATGGGTGTCATGGCCACGTCTCCAAGCTGCAGCTCCACGGGGTGTGGCAGTGCTGTTGCCAGCTGCTGCAGCTGGGCTCCAGCTGCTGAATGAGCTGCTGCTGGAGCTGAGCAGATGCCTTTTTTGAAAACATGAAATCTGAGAGTATGCAGAAGCAATTGTAGGCGGTTCTCTTGCCGCCCACGTCACAAACAGGCAGGAGACTCCTTTGTGGCTTCACCAGTGTCCTTTCATTCTATTACAGTGCAAACCCCACCACCTATATACAGCTTTATATAAGTCCAGCTTATGCCCAGCCCTCAGCTTGGCTGGCCTCAGGAACGGTTAGCTCTGGCAGGCACCTAGCCTCAGCTACCTTCTTCCCAGCTTCCCTTACTTCCCTGCACCTTCTCTCTCTCTCTCTCGGTCTCCTTCCTTCCTTCCCCCTGCCTTCCTTCCTCCCAGGCTTTATATCCACCTGGAGGCTACCAGGTGTAGCAGCTTCGGCCCTAATTAGACCCGGACCCCACCCTGCTAGGCAAGGGAGCTGCCAGCAGAGGCTTTTCTGTTCTTAAAGGGGCAGCAGGGCTGGCTCAGTTACCCCTGGCCAGCACCCTGCCACACAATACATAGAAGTGCATGGGTTGTGCATGGGCAAAGAATGGAAAGGAACACCTTAAACTAATGGGATTCCAGGTGTTTAAATGATACGCAGCATTCTTTTCTAGCTCTGGCAGCAGTAAGATATCAGACCGTAACAATGAGAGTCTGATTAATCATTTGCTTTTTCCTAAATGGAAACCAATATTTTTTTTATATAATGTGGAAGCAGATTGAAACCCCAGCTTTCAAATTGTATAAAGTAATAATCTACAACTCTTGTAGTTGTTGAGATATCAGATTTTATTACCAATCCAGAATCAAAGTTGGTAGGAAAATATCATGATAATAATTAGAATGATCAGAATGTAATGTCCAAAAGGTCACTACTTGTCAGGGCTAGAAGCGTTTTGGTGGACTGATACAAATACCATCACCTTTCTCTTGTACAGTTCTTTCCATCCATAGAGCTCAAAGCACTATATAAAGGAGGTCAATAATATTATCCCCACTTTGTAGAATGAGTAATGGAGGCACAGACATATGAAGTGACTTGCTCACCGTCACCCAGCAGGCTAATAGAACCGAAATTGCCTGAGTCCCAGTCCAGCACTCTACTTTCAAAATCATTAGACTCTTACTGGTATTGGTGCAACGTCAATGAGCAGAAGGAAAATTAACAATCTCTGCAATGAGTTAGCGGTAGTATTTCATACCCAGATTTATATCTTAGAGCAAAACACCTCCTACACAGGCCATCCTGACAATGACTGTAGAATTGCCCTGGAAATAGCTCCACTGAAACCCCCCCCCCAAAAAACCCCAAGATGATCCCACTTAAAGCAAAAAACCAAGAGTGTGGATTTTGAGTGTTCTTCACTTTGATCTGGAACCCCTTTGGGATCCCTTTGAAGATGAATCTGGCAGGTCCTCTATAATATGCAAAGAACCATATATTACAAGAGCAACAGGAACTCTCCCAATTCACTGTTCATGCACAGAGGAGGTCAGTGCATGTGTGAAGGCCTGGAACGGCACTGAGGAAGCTTGAAATTCAGAGGGCTATTCCATATGGATCCTAATCTCTGCAATTTTTGCCTCACTCAGAAATTCACATTGGCACAAGCCCCTGCCATGGGGGGATTATACAGTGGAATCTCAGTGACCCAAACACCACTCAAATTCAAACCAGGAGGATTTAGCTCATAGTGTCCAAAGATCCAGCATGAGAATATCTGGGATTCAAATAAATGTATGTAAAGGACTTCCAGTTATTTGTATGTCAATAAAATCAGACATTTTTCAGCAGAAGGCAGATTTTCTAGAATACCGAGTGATGCCTGAAACTTAAAGAAAACAAAAAAAAGTTCTGGCGGGTTAGATCTTTATTTCTTTCCTCATTTATTATTCATTCCTTTGGAGTAGCTATCCTAATTAATAAGAACTTGCCCTTTCAAAGAGAGAAGCTGGAATCTGATCCAAGTAGCTCTGTAAAAAGGAAGATACTGAATGAAGCCATTATTCTAATTAACATTTATGGTCCCAATGTTAGCAGTGTACTTTTAAATATAACAGTATTGAAGATATTTCTGTTTAAATTATGTAATGGTTGTGGTCTGGATATGGATTTATATTGCCTTTGGATATCCGTTTAGGCAGATCTAATATGATATAACAAAAAGAAAACTTTGTAATGCTTTTGTGCTCACATCTCTCGTCTACGGCTGTGAGACCTGGACACCATAAAAATGGTATATCAAACAGCTAGAAGCCTTCCATATATGGTCGCTGCACTATATGGTTGGCAGGACAAAATTACCAACGGGGTTCTTCAAAAGTCAAATGCCATAAGTATCGAGGCATATGCCTCACTGGGTTGGACACATCAATAGGATTCCTGAACATCGACTCCCCAGAAAAAAAAAGTCTGTGGAGAATTGGCACAAGGATATTAGAATCAAGGTTGTTCCAGCTGATCAGTTCCTACCGATCTGTGGATATTTTGGGATGCTCTAATGGTAGAAGGAGATGGTTCCTTGTAAAAATGGCTTTTTCGACAGGTGTTGTAATTAAGACATCGATCTATTTGGCTCAATCAGGTTTTATTTTGGATTGTTCCATTTCTCAGAATTGGAGATAACTACCGTTAAAGAGACTGAAACAATCCTTGACTCAGAAATGTGTATTTTACCTAAGGAATTGATGTTTGGCCTCTGATTTTACAATAGGATGACTTGCTGGGTTGGGAAGCCTTTTCTTTTACATAGAGCAAAGTTAGCCCGAGGATGGCCCTCCAGCTTTCCCCTGGGACCTGACATGTACTCAGCAGCACAAAATAAAGTTTTGCAAAGTTATACCCCTCAGCACAGCAGTCAAGATGCACAGAAGCAGATGATTGTGTAGTTACTGGCTTTTGTTGCCTCTTTTTGTTTCTACAGTGAAACCTCGATATAACGGACTAATTCGGGCGAGGGGGTGTCCGTTAAAGCCGAAAGTCCGTTATTTAATATTTTTTTTAAATTATTAAATAACGGACTTTTGGCTGACAATGGACACCCCCTCGCCTGAATTAGTCCATTATACAGAGTTTTACGGCCAGGAGCCGTCAACCCGCCCGCCCGGGTCCCGGCTGCTGGGATCCAGGCGGGAGCCCTCAGCCCGCCCGCGGGCGGGAACCGGCAGCGAGCTCTCCGGCTGCCGGGACCCGGGCGGAAGCCGGCAGCCAGCCCGCCCGCCGGGAGCCAGCAGCACGCCCGCCCGCCCGCAGGCGCAGTCAACCCTCCCGCCCGGCTCCCCGCTGCGGGGAGCCGGGCGGGAGCTGTCAGCCCGCCCGCCCAGGACCCCGGCTGCTGGGACCCGGGCGGGGAGCCGGGCAGACAGCCCGCAGGGTCCCGGGACTGCATGGGGCCGGGGGCCGGGTGGCAGCCCGCCCCGGGCTCAAACCCCAGCGGCCGCTGGGAGTGGGCAGACAGCCCACAGGGTCCCGGCTCCCGGGACCCTCCAAGAGCCCTGTATGGGGCCGGGCGGCAGCCCACCCCCGGCTCAAATCCCAGCGGCCGCTGGGAGCGGGCAGACAGCCCGCAGGGTCCCGGCTCCCGGGACCCTCCAAGTACCCTGCATACTGGTGGGGGCTGGGCGGCAGCCCGCCCCCAGCTCAAACCCCGGCGGAGCCCTCCACAAATGGATTTCGGATGCATCAGACTTTCTGAAAAAATTTGTGCGTTGCATCCGAAGTCCGTTAAATGGAGGTCCGTTAAATCGAGGTTTCACTGTACTGGTTAATAGTACAGTCAAGAGGAATCCAGGACAAAGCAGAAAAGTGGTTTGTCCCAGAAAAGGAGTGTGGAATGGGAAGTAAAACAGGCAGGCAAAAGAAGGGCATCCAAAAGAAAATAGCCTGAGGCAGCACAGTGTGTCAGTGAGAGAGGGGGATAAGAAGAACTCGGACAGTTGTTGATGTTGGCTTCAATCTGTAATGACTGTGTGGCCCACAAGTCAAAAACATTTGGCTGCCTTTGACAGAGAACAAGAAAGGGGTATGGCTGGTTTTTAGCCATGTTTCTTTTTGTTTCTTTAATTAATATTATGTAAATTGGCAAATTGGCGACCACCAATTTCTTTTGCTCAGGCTCTGTTATGAAATATTTTTCTAAGTCTCTTCAGTCCATTAACAAAGGCCATCTGGAAATCATTTTCTGGCAACCCCTTAGACCTTTAACAAATCAGCCTTCTGTCGCTCATCACCTAGGATTCTGCCTACTCCAGTTTTCACTTCCCTAACTCTTGTTTGTCTAATATCCTTCCAATACACACTGTAGATTCTTGAGAGCTGTGGCTATATGTTTGTAACTGCCATGTGCGCCTACAGTGATACAGAAGCAAACAATTATAATACAGAGCTGAGGTCTGAGACTCAAAGTTTAGACTACAATTCTAAACTTTGCCAAAGCACATTGCCTTGGAGTTGGAGTTCAGATTAGAGCCCATCTCTTCTATTAAATAATAAATTCAAATAAATAAGACATTTTTTGAACACTTCCAAATAAATTCCAAAAGAAACATACTCGATTATTTTTCCCTATTTTTGAAGCTCTTTCTGGTATCTTCCTGTAACATGTCTATAGAATTAGAGAAACTAAAGTATATGACAGTTATGAGTGTTAACTTTCTATAGTTACTCATTATTTATTGAATGAAAAAATGAAATAAAACTACCTACTAAAAATGTCCAAATTAGAGCTGAGTATTATATTCACAGTCAAAATACAAGCATCTTGAGTGACTTATGCCCCAATATTTATTTCTGTTTGATCCCAAATCTGAATAATTCTGAATGAATAAAAAAAATTTTCTCACCCAGTTGAAAAACTATCAGACCACCAGTGATAGCAGTTTCTAGGTCCCCTCAGAATTCTACGGATTCTCATATCCTAATTGATATCCTAATTGATCTCCAGAGGTGTTGAAATTATTCCAGTGTCCAGCATAAATTGATTGGTGGCAAAGGCACCGAATAAAACACCAGTGATCCATTGGACCAAGCTCACATTTGTATCTACGTTGTCTTATCTACAGAAGAATCTCAGTTATGATCACCAGTTACGAACCGACCAGTCAACCACGCACCTCATTTGGAACCAGAAATACACAATCAGGCAGCAACAGAAACAAAAATAAAAAAATGCAAATACACTACAGTACTGTTTTAAACATAACCTTTAAAAAAAATAAAGGGAAAGCAGCATTTTTCTTCTGCATAGTAAAATTTCAAAGCCAAATTTTTAGTTAATGTTCAGTTGCAAACTTTTGAAAGAAAAACTGTAACATTTTGTTCAGCGTTACAAAGAATCTCCATTCCCCAGGTATTCAAAACGCTGAGGTTCTACCGTAGTTCACAGTGGTAGTGGGTAAGTTGAGCAAGGATTATATTGTTAAAAAAGAGTGCCATATAAGGTTTAAATAGAAAGTAGAAATACCACTTCTATATTCCTACACCATTTAGAACTGAGGAGTTAGTTTAATGACTGTTTCTTGGGGGAGCATGTGGGGAACAGTCCATCTATTGATCTGATGAAAGTTACAGTGATTTTTCCCTACTCTTCATGAAGTTTCCTTATTTTCTTAACACCCATATTTGGAGCCTGAGAGAATTATTTTGATTCATTTTGACAACTCCTGAAGGGAAGAACCAACTGGGAAATTTGACTTCTTCAAGGTGTTCATGCTGATTGCTCAATCTGCAGATGCTTGTTTTGTAAGCACATAAGGCAAGGATTCCTTACATACCTCTCCAAGTTGGCAAGAAACCTTGCTTAGGAGCAGCTTGAATAAATGAATCTAAAACTGATAGACTACAGGGAATCATGTCTTATTTGCAAACAAGTTTAAGGAAAATGTCCACCAAAATAAACAATATAGATGGCTTTTTTGATGTTGTCAAAGGCCAGCTGGAGACAACAGAATTCAAGCAAAAACCACAAAAAATGCCAATATGAAATTATAAAAAGGTATCTATAAATGTATCTTTTGAAAATAAGTCTTACTTCCTATGAAAAAGGGAACATAGGAATTGCCATGCTAGGTCAAGGTCCTCTCTTCCTCAAGGTCCATCTATTCTAACATCCCATCTGTGATGCTTCTCAGTACCAGATGCGTCTCAGGAAGGTGTAAGAACCAAACAATAGAGAGGTGTGGGGTACTCTGTCCCCTCACATTAGATCTCATCTTGAGCTCTGACAGATTGGCTTAAGACCTGAAATATGAGATGTAATATCTCTTCCACAAACATTTTTATCATTAGTTATAATAACACAGAATATTCTTGATATCCATATAACGTGTCCAATACCTTTTTTGAATCTTATTAATTTATTGGACTCAATGATTTCCTGTGGCAGTCAGTTCCACAGTTTAATTACATGTTATGTGAATAAGTATTTTCTTTGATATTCAATTTACTGCCTTTAATTTCATTGAATGTCCTCTGTTGTTGTATTATGAGATGGGGAGAACTGAAGTTCCCTATCTACCTTCTCTAGACAATTCATTATTTTATATACTTTTATCATGTCTCCTCTACTTCATTACTTTTCTAAGATAAACAATCCCAATCTTTTCAATCTTTCTTCACATGAGAGTTTTTTCCATGGTCTTGATCACTCTCTTTGCCCTTCTCTAAATCACCCATAATTCTGCAATATCTTTTATTAGACAATGTGTACACAATATTCCATGTGAGGCTACGTCATTGTCTTATATAAAGGCATTTGAATATTCTCTGTGTTATTTGCTTATCCTATTCCTTATGCAACATAACATCTTTTTTGCCTTTCTGACTGCAGCTGCACATTAGCAGAAGTTTTCATTGAACTATCTGCACTGATGCCCAGGTCCCTTTTTTGATTTCACACAGTTACTGTAACCTTGCAAGGTGTAGTAATAGTTTAAATTTTCCCTTCAATGTTCCTTAAATTTGCCTGTAGCAACACTGGATTTCCTTTTACCACTAATGCTGCCCATTCACCTACCTTGTTTAGTTCTCTCTGAAGTTTGTTACAGGTCTCTCTGCTCCTCACAAACGTAAATGACTTCGAAACCTCGGCAAATTTTGCTAACCCATCACTCACCCTCCTTTCCAGATCATTAATAAATATATTAAACTGTGCAGAACCTTGAGGAGCCCTGCTGTTAATAGTTTTTCATTATGAAAATTGATCATTTAATCCTAAAGGTCCCAGTTGAAGAATGTATGGGTCCTACAATCCGGGGTAGGAGGGAGGAAGACAAATCTCTTAATTTGTCAGTTAAACTTAAACCTTTGCATAAGGACAGAAAATAATCACCCAAAAATTGAGGCACGCAAAATCAATAATTTTTTTTTTAAATCTTGCCTTGTGTCCATTTCTTTATCATCCTCTGACTTCTTGTGCTGATCTTACTTAATCTTTGCATGTGCTAAAGATGAAAGCAATCATAAAATATTTATTTTTACCTTGGTAAATATCCACGTAAAATGGATCATCCTTACTGGTAGCTGATACAGTCAGACTGTGGCCTAGAAAGGCAAAAATCTTATTATGTAAAGTTGGATCACTATAGTAGTGGAGGACTGGAAGCAGGCCTATCCTGTCTGGAACTGTTTGACAACTCTGCTATCTCTATTCCATATATGTTTACATTAAAAAACCTCTTGTGCGAGTGCATTGGGGGCCAAAACACTATTAGGTACAGAAATCTATAGCCATATTTGATTATTTAATTTAAATATGGATGAGTAGACAATCCCAGAGCCAAGTAATGTCATTAATTGACTCTGAGGTCAGCATACAGTAGAAGTTTAGGGTATGTCTTCACGCTCTGGCGGGTAGCGATTGATATATTGGCAATTGATTTATCGCATCTCATCAAGACATGATAAATCGATCGCCAAAGGCATTCCCGCTGCCATTGTGAAGGTGGCAGGTAAGTCAGCCTAAGATGTGCCGACTTCAGCTACGTTATTCACGTATCTGAAATTGCGTATCTTAGGTCGACCCCCTCCCCCTAGTGTAAACCAAGCCTTAGAGTTACAAATACCTCAGGAATGGAGATTGTTTGTAACTCTGAACAAAACATTATAGTTGTTCTTTCAAAAGTTTACAACTGAATACTGACTTAATACAGCTTTGAAACTTTACAATGCAGAAGAAAAATGTTGCTTTTAATCATCTCCGTTTAAATGAAACAAGCACAGAAACAGTTTCCTTACCTTGTACATTTTTAAAAAACTTTCCTTTCATTTTTAGTAGTTTAGTAGTTTACATTTAACACATTACTGTGCTGTATTTGTGTGTGTGTGTCTGCTGCTGCCCGATTTCATACTTTCCGTTCAAAATAAGGTGTGTAGTTGATCAGTCTGTGATTCTGGTAGAACTCTGAGGTTCTACTGTACTTGTGGGAAGCTGTGAGAAACCAGGCCGTATGAGCAGTTTGCCCAAAGAAAAGTCCAGCAGTACGAGGCAAACAAAACCTCCACTCCACTGGGAATAAGTGGACAGGATAGGGGAGGGTGTCTGCACCCAGAGAAGCACTAAAGCATCTACCAGTCAGAACTCTAAACTCCTCTAGTCTAAAAGAACCCCAAGGTCCCTGGAAATAATCCCTCCTTGCTACCGGAGCAGACTCAAGCCCAATGCATATGGGTTACTCAGTAGATGGTGTAGAGATAATTTTGAAAAACACATTTTATAGGAAATTGCTCCAGGAATCTCCACATCCACTTGCCCTGTCCAGTGCATCTGATGTCATTTGCCTATATTTAAATAAGGAAATATGCCATTTCTAACAGCTCTGCCAGACTAAATACCTTTTAATTTGTACCTTATTTTCAAACACTGATTTAACAACTGGTTTAACAATCTGATTCAAAGACTTAGTTATGAAAGAAAAAGGGACTGGATTCTTCAATCTCTTTCTGAAAGTAGAGGTAACAGAGTCCTGTGGCACCTTAAAGACTAACTAAAGTATTGAAGCATAAGCTTTTGTGGGCTAATATGCACTTCGTCGGATGCAAGCAGTGGAAGGTGACACAGGACTCTTTGTTACCTCTGCTATTCCAGACTAACCTCTCTGGTTCTTTCTGAAAGTAGAGAGTCAGTTTCAAAGGTGAACTGCAAAGGTCTTTCTGGAAGTTTCAAAATGTATTTGTAATATTCCTGAAGAATTAGAAGGAAGCTTACCACTGTTAGTGAGCAATGTCATCACCATATTTTTAACAAAATTACTTCGCTTAGATAATCCTGGCCTGCAGTTTTTCCTGGCTTGTGACGTCACAAATGCCACAAACAAAAATGGGAGTTTTCCAAACCCTTGTTTGTGGATGTCACTCATGAGAAACTAAAAAACTGCAGCACTGATTCAACAGGCAGCATCGCAAAACTGTCATGAAAATTTATGAGCCCAACCACAAAATATACTCACCCACCATTACTATAGTGATTAAAAAAGTAATTATAGCATAGACATCCGTCAAAATAAATTACTCAGTCAGGGTGAGTGGGAAAGCAGAAGTTTGTGAGACTTCCTCAAGGAGGTTGTAGTTGCCGTGAACATTGTTAAAATACAGCACTAATTATATCTGAATATCAATGTACTGTTTTCCTCTTTTAGAAACCTATAAGCAAGTTATCAGAATTTTAACAAGGAAACTTCTGCTGTTCTTTAACATTCTGATTTCTGTGCATTTGAAAACAGTGTATCTATTACATATAAAAAAGCTGCATTAAAAGAATATTATTAAGATTGCAAAGTGGAGCATTCAAAAACTAGGAAATGCCAGATTTGATGTTTGCCAAACAACATTAGTTCAGTCCTCATGCAATCACATCATAATGCATATATGCACAAGATGGCTGAATTTAGTGTTGCATGGACAACAGGGAATCTGGCATTTCTTAACTTTCGAGTGCTTCGCTTTGCAACCTAAATACTGTAATATTATTTCAAAATAGGACTTGCTTCCTGCACTTTCTAAGTGTGTTTCTTTTTGTTAGAAATAAAGATAAAATGAAATGTATTATGTGCAGCTGTAACAACATCCTTCCTCCCCAACCCTCCCAGTTCATCAGCATCTAGAACCTTCAGCACTGTAGAACAGACTGCTACTTCTTGGGTTACAGGACTGACTATATTAGCTATCTGCAGGAGAAGACTGTTTTCCTGACCAGAGGATGCGTCACTGGTACCATGTGGGGTTCAGGCCATAGTTGCTTGCGTCTGATCCAATTCAGTTCTATTTTTCTCCTGCAGCAAGGCAGGCTCCTCAGGTTCACAATCCCCTTGCAGCACGTCTGCCTACAGTTTCCTTCAATCCTGAGCCTGTTCTGCAGGGAGTGGGAGAGGAAGCACAAACAATCTCTCCAGCTGGAGATCTGGCTTTCCCTGAGCTCTGCTTGCCCCTCTCTCCTTTCTTTTCACTTCCTTCCTCTGTTTCTTAACTACCTTCTCATCTGATAAGATAATTAGGCCCTCATCTCATCAACCTATAGTCAGATTACATAATTAAGTCTTCTGCCCCTCAATCTGAGCTTCTCTGCGGGAACAAGTTAAACCCTAAGTGACCAGAGTGCTGGGTCAGCTGCTTGCACTCAGCACTTTGTTACTCCGCCATGGTGGGGGGCTTTTGCCTCATGTGATGCCCTCCAAGGAAGGAATAGGCCATTGGCACTATTTGGTCTTAGAGCTTTACAGTGGGAGTCCAACTCAGATCTCCCTGTCCGCAATCACCAGGCATTGAGGAAACTGCAGGCCCATATGATACTTCCCTTAGAATAGGATGGGATGCTTGAACTACAGGCCAGTTATGAGGGAAACTGGCCCAGCTTTTTCCTCTGTTTCCACCACTACATCTGCTCTGGAAACCCCCAGCAGGGCCATGACCCGGGCAGGGTGAGAAGGGCAGTCGCTCAGGGCACAAAGGCGCAGGAATGGAAAAATGGGGTGGAGAAATAAAGGGAAAAAAACAGGGGACTAGGGTGACCAGATGTCCCAATATTATTGAGACCATCCCAATATTAGGTGCTTCGTCTCATATAGGCAGCCTAATACCCCCACTCCGTTGTCCTGTTTTTTCACGCTTGCTATCTAGTCACCCTACAGGGGGCACAAATATGCTTTCTTGCCCTGGGTGCTAAAATGTCCTAGTTACGTCTCTGATTCCCAGGGTAGTGGCAGCTGTTACTGGGTTGATTAGAATGTTCATGTTCTGTTGTTATTATGACATGCTGCCAAGTTTTTTCTCAGGAGTACAAGTCAGAGAAGGAAAATGGAGATTAACAGTTTATAATTTAGCTAAAAATTAGTGGAATTTTATGGATTTTTTTCTCTAGCCCCAGATACAGTAGACTTTCAATTATCCAGGATGATAGTGAAAAAAAAAATTCTGGTTAATAAAATCCAGGATAATCACCATCCATAGGAAATATGGAGAGTAGGGGTTGATTCACCACCCATCCTGTGCCGTGGGGGAGGGGATGTTGGTTCACTGGCTGCCCTGAGCCCTGGTGGGGGTTTTTTGTGTGTGCGCTTGGGGCGGCAGCAAAGCCAGAGCCCGCCCTGCGAGTTGCGCATATTTTTTTTGACATCCTGGTTAATCCACATCCTGGTTAATCCAATCCTGGATAATCGAGAGTCTACTGTATTTCTCTCTGCTGAATTTCAGTGGCCTGCTGCAAACTATGAAGGTGTTAGAGCTTCTCAAAAATGCTTTCAAGAATCTTTTATAGTGGAAGGTGTTAGGCAGCATGAATACAGGGGTCACTACCAATTCTATTCTCTTTATATTATAGGAATGGCCTCTTGTTGTGTAGAATGTCAGACTAGACAATTATAATTGTCCCTCCTGGCCATAAAGTCTACGAACCTAAGAATAAACATTTTGTTAGATGTCCTTGGAATGGTCTTGTTACAATTATTTTTAATTCATTCCAAAACCTGGTTTTTTCATTTCACGTCACCATATTCCCACCATCCATATAAAGTCTAGGCTTTTCGATTATAGTTTATAATTAAACTGATGCTTCCAGTGATATGTGGTAGGCCTCCAGAGATGGGCAATGTGTAAGTATTCAGATTAATAGATAACAAAATATGTATATTTATTATTTCAATTTCCAGCGAGAACTCTGTATGCATTGTAATGAAATGAGTTTCTGAAACATTTTGTTTTCAGTGGAAGAAGTGAGCCAGTATGACATCAAATCTACATTGTTTACATCCAAACAGTAAATGGATCTTGGAATACTTTTACCTTTAGTTTGTAAACTATCATTTGTCAGTGACTCCAAAGGGACATGGGAGGAAAGTTCAACTAAACATTTTACAGTAGCATGTATAATGAATGTATTCTAAATTAGTGGAAACATACACCAAAACCTTCTTTCCTTTTTTCTAGAGCTGTGCGCAAGATTCTCATTATCTAGTTTAAATATTTCAGCAATTCAGTGCTCTATAAAAAAGTACAAATTGGGATTCTGAACAAACAGAACCTTGGGAGCATTTGTTGCTCAGGTTTTGGTTCATCCCACTCTAAAAATGAGGCTCTGATGAGAAATTTGGATCTGATTAAGGGATGGGACTCTGTATCATCCTAAAGTATGGGGACCTTTGTATCTGGTCTTTTGGCTTGGGCTCGGCACTGCTTTTTTCCACAATTGTTTAGTCTTGTTATAATCTCCTAATTGCTCTGATTGTGGCTTTCTCTTATATTTTACTGTAACAATTTTTCTTCTGCCCAATTCCCAGAAATAGACCTATTATTCTTAGTCATGACTCCTACCTTGGCGGAAACAAGATAGGCATCCACTCCTGAATGTTTTCTTTGATATGGATTTTTTTAAGCCTAGCTCAAATTGCTAAACTAACTTCAGGAGAAAACCCCCAAATTTCTTTGTCCTTATTTTTTCCTTGGTATGTATCACCTGAAGATTCTGATCTGGAATGCTATCATTAGGAGGGTGAACAGCATTAAGTCTTCCTGGTAATTTTTTTTTGGCCCCTCTAAGGATACTTGCTGATTGTATGCTATAGAGGATCCTCCTTATAGTGAAGTCAGAAGGAGTAGGAGGAATGAGTCAAGAAAGCAGGAACTTTTATTTTTCATTAGCCACTGAATTCTAATGTTTTTATATTGAGTCTGGCTCTCTAAATATTCTGAGCATCTCTCTGATTTAATATCATTCATGCCTTTTTAGAACAAGACGTTTTGTATGTAGTGCAGTTGTAACCATGTCGGTCTTAGGATATTCACAACACGTGGTATACCTCATGCAACATACATGTAAATGTACAATGTAAATACCTCAATAACAACTATATGGGTGAAACCAGATAATCACTATGCTCTTAAATAAACTCACACAGGAAAATGATAAAAGACAAAAACACCATATCACACTTCTCACTGTTCACAAAGCAATCACTCTGTAACTGACCTCTCAGTCCTTATCCTCAAAGGAAACTTTCACAACACTTTCAAAAGATAAGCCTGGGAGCTCAAATTCATAACTCTCCTAAACACTAAAAATCATTAAAAGAACAGAGACACTGGATTAATGGCTTATTGCCACAATCTGTAACCCAGTAGCCCACTCCCTTTTGTCCTATGACTGAAGAGATGTTCACAGGCCTCACTATCTTGAATGGTCCCTTACAATATGTGTTATCTACTTATATTAAACAATCTGTGCTATCTAGAATTTAACTGTGACTCTGGGAGTACCTTTCCCTGATTTGAGGAAGAGTTCTGTGTAGCTTGCACGCTTGTCTCCCAAGAGAAATTGGTCCAATAAAAGATATTACCTCACCCATCTTGTCTCTCAGAATAGCTCAGAAAGTTGGGAATACACAGAGGTAATCATTTATAGTCTGTGGTCTAGACTTCTGTTCTCATGTAGGTAAGAAGGCTGTGAGAACGTTCCAGAGAGGGCTTTTGTTGTCAACTGACAGGAGGATGCCCTTGGCTTGAAGTCTTGTTTCTCAGAGAATTTAGTGTTGCTATTTGGCATGCTTTGATTTGCTAAGATTACTTGTGGCAAACTAGTCAAGTCAGCAGTTGACATTCAATAATTTAACTCCAACACAGGATAGATGAGAGACAGCTGCACAGAGCCAAGTAGAAAGGGAATTTGGCAAGTAATACCAGCAGATTTAGTGGCCTCAGGGGAAAGTTTTGGCCTACGGTGAGCATTGGGCCAGACATTCCCCTCATCTCCCACATTTACAGAGATGTTTGCTCTTGTTGAACAGAATTAGGAAGAGGCTTCTCAATGTCAGGTAGCTTTTCCTGGGCCCTGTGCTTCCTGTTTCTCCTTCCAGTATTCTAGGGCTTCCAAAAGCCATAACTGTCCTTAGTTCTCTGTAGGTCAGATTTTTCAAGGAATTTTGGTACCTAAAGAAGAAGATTGGTGCCTGATGGGATTTTTGAAAGTGCATAAGTGCCTAACTCCCATTGAAACCTCTTTCTTTAGGCACCTCAATAACTTCACAAATCCAGTCATGTGTCTCAGCTTCCCAGTCTGCAAAATGTGGACCATGATATAGGGCTATTATTAGGATTAATTAGTAATGTTTATACAGAGATTTGCAAGTGCAAAATGCTATGTAAGTGTATTACTATTCTATAAAATATTGAACACAGTAATCCACAGCTTTTATAGAATAAATTCATAACAAAGCGTGCTGAATGAGATGGTGCTGCTATTTTAATGGATTGGACAATGCACCAAATCCCACTTTGAAGTCAGTGGAGTACTCTCTTGCTCTCTTATTTTGGAGGTCAGGAACATGGAATTTATATTGAGTTTTCAGCTTGAAACAAAAAGAATGAAATCCTCTTTGACTTCTAATCTTAAATGTGCAATGTTGTCTCTTGTGTTTTGAAACCTGTTTCATTCATATTAAATCTTTTCACAAGGCAGTATGTATATGGCTCTCTAGAGATTTTCCAGCATATACGTGGGTCTAAAAGAGATGGGTATTTAATTCCTGAAATAGAATGAACATCTCCTGTATTTAGAAAATCTTCATGGTATCTGTTCTATTACATAGTAATGGGAAAACAAGGAAGGAGCCATAGAAGCTAGGTAATAGCCAAGGCACTGCACTGCACTTTTAACTTCATAGCTGGAATCCGAATTGAGCTATACTGGTTGAGGTTGTGTGCTCCAGTTCATGAAATCAATGCTTTATGATGCTGCACAATTAAGGATGAATAATGCTTTTTAGTTGGTGAAGTATTTTAGGTAGGGGAAGGGGGTTTAAAATAGGAGAAATAAATTCCTTTCAAAATTTACAATACATTCATCATGTGAATTCCACCATTATAAATAATATGCGTTATGGAAATACAGAAATGGATCTGTGTCATAGAGTTTCAATAGTTTCTTATGGTGAAAAGATGGTCTTAAGAATTTAACTATTGTCCTAATGATTTTATTTGCAGACAACTACTACGGCACTCCAAAGCCTCCAGCAGAACCAGCTCCATTATTGTTAAATGTGACAGACCAGATCCTTCCCGGTGCCACACCTAGTGCTGAAGGCAAACGTAAGAGGAATAAATCAGTGAGCAATATGGAGAAGACAGGTATTGAACCACCAGAAGAGGAAGAGGAAGAAAGACCTGTGGTCAATGGAAATGGCATGGTAGTAACACCAGGTTAGTTCTTTTATCCACTTCTGAATTTTATTTCTGAGTTATTTCCTTCTGCAGTTATAAGGATGCTTACTTTGAGGAGGGAGCATTTATCTTGTGCTGAAGAGCACAAGACTGATAGCCAGGACTCCTGAGGAACTGGCTTCCAGTATAACCTAGAACAAATCACATAGAATGTGTACCTCAGTTTTCCTTTCCGTAAAACAGGGGTTCCCAGACTTGGTTTGCGGCTTGTTCAGGATAAGCCCCTGGCAGGCCACGAGATGCTTTGTTTACCTGAGCGTCCACAGATGTGGTCGCTCACAGTGGCTGCGGTTTGTAGTTCCCGGCCAATGGAAGCTGCAGAAAGCAGTGGCCGGCCCACACCTCTTCCTGTAGCTCCCATTGACTGGGAACGGTGAACCACGGCCACTGGAAGCCACGAGCAGCCGTTCCTGTGGATGCTCAGGTAAAACATCTTGCGGCCCACCTGAGGCTTACCCTGAGCAAGCCATGAACCAAGTTTGGGAACCTCTGCTGTAAAATAATTAGCAAGTTAATTTTTGTAAAATGCTTTGAACTTTTTCAATGAGACATGTAACATCAAAGTCTTATTAATGCATTAATGGAACAGAATCTTTATGAACCTGAGATGGTATCAGTGTGGCTGACTTGGTAGTACTGTCACTTGAGAAATTCTTAAGAACAGACATGGAGAAAATTCTTGAAGCCTTCAGAAAAAGCAAATTGGAAGGACCCAGATCTGTCAATGTTCCAACACCTACAATTGGATGAAGGTGATACAGGCCATAGGCAGGTACTACTAAAAGGTACCTATCCTTACATCCTATGCATCTCACTGCTCCAGATGACAGTGAACCCAAGATATGTGTTGGTATCCTGCATAGGAAAATTCCATCATGTCCCAAAGCAGGTGTTCAATTTTCCTTCAGCGTTTGAACAAGTATCACCATTTTTTACCCTGAAACACCATTTGAGACATAACTGAATATTTTTTCTTCATTTAAGAAGCTGAAGAATTTTGTATTTTTAAATAATTTGAAAACCATTGTGTAAGCAATAATAAGTGCTTGGTTAAATATGTACATTTTTCTCGCTTGGCCTGTATAGGTGTAGAAGCAATATGAAAAACCTGGATAATAATGCCCCTTAATCCTAGGGAAATTAGAAGTACAGAAGAAAATGATTGAAATAGAAGTCTCTTTAGTGACAATCCATGCAAATAGAATGATAAGATTACAAGATTTCTGAATGTACAGGTTCTTATGAAACAATAAATGCATTATCTAATCTCTGAGTGCTGTAAAATTGATTTTCACATTTCATTATATGTATGCTTTTTTTTCTCATAGTTGGTTGGAAAGCACATCAAATTGAATAACTTTCCCTGTTATAGATAGGTCTGGTTGAATGCTTTTTTAGTGTGTGTGTGTTCTGCATTTAAGGGAAATTCCTGAACCTAGGTAGCTGGGTTGGGCACTGAAGAAAAATGGGGGAATGAGTAGAAAATTCTCCCCCTTCAGCCTCCAAAACAACTGTGGAACCATTCTTTGACTGTAACAGTAGGGTTGAGGCTGCAGCATGCCCAGAGCCCTTACTCAGCCGTTCCACCAGGGAGGATTCATACATCAGTGCATCCTACATCATGCAGCCCTGCCCTATTCCCTGCATCGAGGAACCCTCTATAGAGCTAAATTCTACACTATAAAAGTAGAGTGCACCCCCTCGAATCCATTGGATCTGCTGCCAAGGAACTAAAGAGGCTAGGCAAGGACAGGATTTGGTCCCTGCTGGATAGTCATCCTAATATCCTTCCACGTTGTTATGTGAAATATATGCCCAAATGCAAGTTTCAGGGAAGCAATTTCAGGGCAATATATTTCAGTTCATAATCCAAATCTAATCAAGAATAAATACAATATCTGCTTTTCCGTTTGTGTTGTTGATATATAATGTGTCCCATGCAAATTCTACATCAGTGGAGGTTAGGATATACTCAAGAAATATCCATGGGTGCTGTGTTAAAAGAATTCAGCATTGAGCAGTATATGTAAAAGGATCCTCTGCAAAGTAATTCCTTTAGGTGTGGGTCTCTGGACTCCGGTGTTTTTTTAAGGAGCATTTTGTTGTTCAGTTATACTGACTGAGGAGTTGGGGGATTGTACCAACGTGGCTCTCTATGTACTCACACAGTGTTAACTTATTTTGGCAAGATAGTTCTCGGGAATTCTGTACAGTAAACAATGAATCTGTGTGCTAAAAAACAGTATTAACTGCCCCTAAAATGCATTTGTACTTTGTCTCCAAACAGGCAAGAAAAACAAAATACATTAATGAGTGGGTCACTCCAGATGGAAGGAACCAAAGCCTTGGCACTTTTGGAAAGTGCAGGCCATTTTTCATAAGAGTTTCTCTTACCTTTAAAGGGAACATTCCATTAAATACACAGCTCTAAGGATCTGCCAAAGATCTGTACAATCATTTAAGATATTTATACTTGCTGCCCAGCCTAAAGTTTTAAGAACTAGTACTGTTGTCAGAGTCTGAGCAGGGCAAAGGACTAAAGTATGAAGCTAAGGGCTGATGTAACAGCTAGCACCAGCAGACTGGAGGAGTTAAAGATCTGAAGTGAATCCAAGGAAACTTAGATAACCAGTCTTTATCAGACTGGTAAATTATAATGATATTTGTGGAGATCTTTGACTGTCATCTGATTTTTTTATCTTATACCATTTCTTTGCTCTTCTTTCATGAGAGGCTGTGTGTGTTTGTTTGTAATGGCTTCCCTTGAACTTGTCAGGCTCTATCCAGTCACTATCATATCTCCAGGTACCTTACCCCATGCCAGCCAGTGAGCTCTCCCTCAGACAGCCAGGCACCCTGGCAGGCACCCTTTGGCATGGTTCATCATTGTCTTATTTTTACTTTGTACTTTTCCCATCATATCCCCCTTTTGTCATATCCCCCTTTTTTGTCTCTTGTTCTATACTTAGATTGCAAACTCTTCAGGATAAAGTCTTTTTATTATTTGTGTATTGTGGCAAATTACTCCCATGATATTGATGGGTCCTGCACTTTCTCTTCTTGTGGGGGAATTCAGGGAGCCTTTTTCTTGCCTCTGAACAGGGTATTAACTGTCCCACAAGTATCCTAGAGGGGAGAAGGGGAGAGGGAGGGACCCGGGTCCGCCCTCTACTCCGGGTCCCAGCCCAGGGGCCCTGAGGATAGCGGTAAACCACTGGGATTAGCTACTCCTTCCCCTGGACTACTTCCCTCTCCTATTCTTCAGCTTGTGGGGGGCTTCCTGCCCTCTCTCTACACAAGCCAGGTGTTCCTTTACTTAAGGGTCTTTCTTAGCTCACCACAGCACTTCTTCAAACTGCTCTCTGCTCCAACACCTCCAAACTGCTCTCTGCTCCAACACCTCCAAACTGCTCTCTGCTCCAACGCCTCCAAACTGCTCTCTGCTCCAACGCCTCCAAACTGCTCTCTGCTCCAACGCCTCCAAACTGCTCTCTGCTCCAACGCCTCCGAACTGCTCTCTGCTCCAACGCCTCCAAACTCCTTCCAAACACCCACACCTGTCTGCCTGAGGCAAGGGTTTTTATTAAGGCCTTAATTGGCAGCAGGTGCTCCTAATTAACCTGCTGCCTGCTTCCCTAGTCTACAGGGAGCCATGCCCTAATGAACCTGGAGCTGATATATCTCCTCTCAAACACTCTGCCACAGTATATCTCTAGCATAATGCGTCTCTGACCCCTTACTGAAGCACCTATACACTACTGTAATATATATAATAGGCTATAATAATAATAGTGGTATTTCTGAGCAGGTGGCCCATGTCCTCCTGGCATCTTAAAAAACCATCTACCAGAAGTAAACTAAACTGAAGTGAAAACATTTTGCATCAAGGCCAAGTTGACTGCTTTGTTTTCCCCCACAAAAGCTGCTAGACTACCTTCTTCCTTTGTTTCTGTCCATTTTGAAGTCTAATTCCAGCCAGATACACATGGCAACTGTGTCAGCCTGCCATGAATTAGTCGAAAGTTGACCACTGTCTGTGCAGCCACTTGTTATCAGGTTCATATGAAGCTTAACCTTTTTGAATCCTCCCATTAAAAAAACACTCTGTGTGTCACGTATAATAAAAGTGGTCCAGACAAAGCTGGTGAAAGCTCCCTTTGAACCACTTCAAAGCTATGACTAGTATCTTCTGTGTGCAGAGCAGTTGAGGGAGCCTCACCCAACCACAAGCATATGTAAGGTTGGAGATGCAACTTTCCTGTCAGCACCAGGCACCATTGTGTAAAAGGCCTCCCCAGTCGGAAGAGAGGGCCACCCCGTGGGGACAGTGCAGCAGCAATACAGAATGGCCTTCACAAAGTCAGTGACCTAGTGACGTAATCTGGCCTTTCATTCTCTGTTGGAAAGTGATATCCACTGGGAGGATGTAGGGCAGAGGTATGTTGATGGTAAATGGGGCAACTCAATGGCTGCGAGGAATAATACCAGGCCATTATAAAACTGAAACAAACAACATAAATTGGCAACATAGATTGGCAAAGATTAAAAATGAGGAAGTCACAGGGAAGAGCCCTTCACATTCCCTGTGTTGCCACTTTGTCTCCCTACACCTCTTATCTTTACAGCCCTCCCTCCTTGATGTCCCTTCTCTCCTTCTGGACTTTTTACTACTCCCTTGCTCCCATCTCCTTTCATTCCCACTCCACCCATTGTGCCCCATTATCAAACAAGCCAACCAGAACCCATATTGTTAACTATTTACTATTATTATTAATATTATTTATTTAACTGTGGTATTGTGGTAGGACCCAATGACCACAGCTAGGTCAGGCCCCATTGTGCTTGACAATCCCTGCCACAAAGAGTGTAAAAGACAGGATATAAAAGTTGGACGAGACAAGTGGGCTATAGTACAGTGGGGGAGATGAAGCAACAAATAAATATAATAGGAGCCATATAGTTCTTAGCAATTCTGTACCAAGGATCACAGCTCTCCCCATGTATTCGTTATCCAGTTGTACTTTACTCCACTACAGAAGAAGTTAGTTTTAAGGAGGGACTTAAAGGAAGACAAAAAGGAAGACAAAAAGGTGGTAGAACTGAGCAAAAATCAGAGCTTCCATCCCATGGGAAACTCTAATATTTCAACATTAGTCTTAATCCCTGTAACAGGCTGGTCTGTTCTCTAAGGAGTGGTGGAAACTGGGGCCAGTCAACCCCTATTCTATGATATAGCCCCTTTCGGGAAACAGGTGTTCAAAGAATCCGCAGACAAGCTGACAAATATTAATCAGGTAGCTACTTCCTGAACATGATCAAACTCACCTGTTAGGTAACTCCCAGGAGGAGGGAGAGGGTAGACAGTAGAGGCTAAGGAGGAAGGCATGGGAGCATTGAGTCAGCAGAGAGGCTCTTTGAGATGGGATTCAGAAGCAGAAGAGAAGGAGTAGAACAAATGATGTGCAGAAACGGTAAGTATTCCACAGAACCCCACGAGCCCTGCAGTGCGATGAAAAGCTTGTTTGCCCTCGTATGTCTGATACTTTATTTTTGGTTTGTTGTTTTTTCTTGCTGTTGTTGTTTTGTAATCTAGGTTAGAAAAATAACTTCTTAGAGGGAAACCCAATAAAACCTTTGTCTTTGTCTGGAGACTTGAAGTTTCCGGAATGTTACTCAGACGTTCATGGAGTAAATGCTCCACATTATGTAAATGAGTTACAAACACAGGGATAATAAAGTCTTTTTTTCTTCTCTTGTAGAATCAAGTGAACACGAAGAGAAGAGTACAGGTGCCTCAGGTGAGATTTCTTCCCAGCCTTATCCTGCACCACTGTACAGTCAGCCTGAAGAAGCAAAGGAGAATATGGATGTAACAAAGCAAAGAAAACCTGAAGAGAATGATGAGTTGGGCCCATTGCCTGATAACTGGGAAATGGCTTACACAGAAAAAGGGGAAGTCTACTTTATTGAGTGAGTCTTGCATATTTTTTCTCTCTTTCTATTGAAAAGAGTATGTCTAACTGTGTAGGGGAAACTGTTGTGTACTGGCATGTTACATAACACTCAATCCAAGATCCTCCACTCTGAACCAGCAGAAAGATCATGCATGTCATGGAAGTGACACTGAATTTAGTGCCTGGTGCCAGGAATTTGTAACATTTTCCAGATTACTGGCTGATGTTCAGAAGCAGCATTTGCTTTCAAGGGAGGTAGCTAAGGAACGTGGAACTCTGCTGGCAATAGTTAAAGGTGGAAAACACTAATCTGTATTTAAGAAAAGAACAACTCAGCCATATGCTTTGGCCTCAGTAAAAGGCCAGCCTTTCATGCTCATATATGTTGTAGTACAATTGCTAGATTCTTACGTCCTTGTCCTATATAATGTTATTTGTTTAAAAAGGATTAAATGTAAAGAAAAAAAGGTAGACAATAAACTTATAGGTAAAACATCAGAACACACATCAAATAATATTTAAAAATAAGACTCCTGAATGACTCAGGGATGGATAATGAGATATGGAATCTTTCTCTAGGTCAGTGGATCAAATCCAGTCTATGTCCATATAGTAATCAAAAGTAATTATTTTCTGACCGCTGTTCAGTGGCAATTGAGAAATGAGCTTGTAGACTTTACATAACTTTTATAGCAGTCTCTAAATGGTAGCCAGACTAGGACAGATAATTGGATGGACATGAAGACACAACTATTTTTTCATCTCCCAGTACAGCCCTGTGATGCTCTCCAGGGGTATAAGTGTTCTGAGGTACCTTGCCACTACCTGCCCTTCACATGAAGTAGTTTTACCTGATACCTGCTGTAGCTCAGCTCCCTAAAACCAACAGCCTCTGGCCACAGACATAGCACTTACTTCCAGATGTCTGCAAACCTTACTCTCTCTGTGCAGTTAGTGACAGACACGCCTCTGCCAGCATCCCCCTCTGAGGTATTCAGCCCCTGTCACTGGATACTCACAGCAATAATCATGTAAGCTGGCTCCAGAAGAGACAGGGTATACACAGTTTGACTGGCACAACTCAGATCAGATCCTTTATGACAACACAGCAGTGGAATCTACTGATTGTGAATGCAAATAAGTTTTAGATTTAAGAGCTAGTGAGCAAGGATAACAAGAACAACAGGTTACGTGTAAAACAAAAGGTATAACTCGCTTTTTGGACTCTATCTTAACTTTAACAGACTAAAGTTCTTGTCTAATTTCCCACCTAAAGAAACCTCCCAGAATCACTAGCCTACATGGCTAGGATCCAACTTTCATGAATGGAAAAAGCGCTGTCCTTTTTGCTCCTCAGTAAAAGGGTAAGAAAAGGATCCGTTCCCCTTCTTCCTATAGTCCAGGGGACCTTTGAAATGCCCCTTTTAAAGTGCACTGGCAGATAAGACTCTTCTTTCCCATTGAATGTTCTCTAGTATTCGCCCTGTTGATTTCACATCCCTCCCAGCAACATGTTTTTCCTGTTGATTTCATATGCAAATGGAGTTTCCATTGTGTTGGCTTAATTTACATGTGACAGAGAGATATACATCTTATTTCCTGTCTGGAAAAAAATCTGTTTGTGAACTCTTCCTGCTTACATAGTTTAAACATTATTCTTAGTAGGTGCACACAATTCCTTATGTGCCAACTATACATATATCTCGCTTTTGATGACCAGTCTGATCTAAACTTTCATTTGATAACTCTCATGAAATTATAGATCTATACTATGACAGCAGTGTGTTCAGTGTAGTGAGTTTATCAGGCCTCATAAGAGTTGCTGTTATAGAACATTGAACCCACTGCCAGTTGGCATTGAGGGGTTCTTAAGATCACAAGAATGCACTTTAGAGAGGAAAGAGTGAAGGGAAGTGTAAGCGTCGGGTAGCCGGGGCTCGGCCCCCTTCCACCGGTCTGGCGGGAAATCCTCGCTCCTATACGCGGTCGTGCGACCCTTAGGGGAATTAGCGGGGTCGCGGTTCTGACCCCCGCCTCTCGTCGGGCGGGGAGTCGCAGTAGCCCGGGGCTCAGGCCCTCTGATGGGCCAAGCAAGAGTCCCTGGGCTCGGGGCTCAGGCCCTCTGGTGGGCCAAGCAAGAGTCCCTGGGCTCGGGGCTCAGGCCCTCTGGTGGGCCAAGCAAGAGTCCCTGGGCTCGGGGCTCAGGCCCTCTGGTGGGCCAAGCAAGAGTCCCTGGGCTCGGGGCCCTAGGTCAGGGCGATAGCCACAAACGTGCCGGTTCAAGAAGAGAGTTCAGGCCCTTGAGCAGGGGCTGAGCAATAGTTCAGGAACTGGTAGGCTAGGTGTCGGTGTGAGGGGGAGACTGCCACCCACCAATGAGGTGGCAGGGGGGGCGCAGGCCCACCCACTTTCACTGCGCCCCAGCCCGGGGGCCCTGGCAGCACGAGCTTTGCTGCTGTCAGTGGGGTCCTGGCCGAAACACACTGACATCGGCTCGGGGCCTTCCCCCGGGCTACTTCCGGACTCCCCTTCCCTGAGTACCTGGGCTGTCGCGGGGTCCTCCCCGAAGTCTAGGGTCATGGGCTCCTCCGGGTCGCTGTCCGGCGGCAGGTCGGGTAGGTTCTCGGGGAAGCAAGCTGGCTCAGTCGGTGGTTCCTCTGGGTAAAAGGCGGTCGGCTGGGTCGGCGGCGGCTGCGGGTCCTCTGGACGGCGGTCAGGCGGCGGGTTGGGTGCCTCCTCTGGGTATTGGCCGAGCGGCAGCGTCGGCGGCTGGTCCCAGTAGCGGTCAGGTGGCTCCTCGGGGAAGCGGGCGGTCAGCGTCCCCAGCCGGTCTTCCAGGCGGCGGTCCAGCGGCTCCTTGGGGTAGCGGGCAAGCGGTAGTGTTGGCGGCCTCTCCCAGTAGGGGGGAGGCTGCCGGGTCGGCGGGTCTCGGCGCGGAGCCAGCCCTGGGGTGGCTGGCTTGGCCGATGTCTGCCGCCGGACTGAGCCCGGCGGCCATGTTCTTATGCTTCCGGGTCCTCCCCCGGACTTCTGGGGGCGGGACTCCACCGGCGCTAGCGCGGCTCCCTCCGGCCCTGGCCAGGGGCCGTTTCGCTCGCGGTCTGCCGGGAGCCGCGCCACCCCTCTACAGGAAGATTGAATTGCTATTGTGTCTCCTGGGGGGAAAAATGTAAGTGATTGCAGATGGCCATCCACTTCAGGTGTAAGGGTGCTCAGTGCACCAGAGTTAGACATTTTCCCTTTAGAGGTTACCTGTCAGGATACCACATGCTCCTTCTGCTACCTTGTCCTGCTGGATGATGGTATACAGCCAGGGCACAACCACCTCAACCCCTCCTCCGTTCCTTCTTACCACCCATGACTGATAGTCAGAATGTGTTGGCGTGCTTCTGCAAGTGTTCTCTCTCTCTCAGGGAATTTGTTTTTTCTCTTGTATATAGTGAAGTGGTAATTTAGTGCAAGTTTCATTGATTAATAGTTTTTCATAATGTAGTGGAGTGTCAGTTCCCATTTCTTCTGGGGAATGCCTCAGTCTCTGGGTTTTAAACCTTGCATCGACTGCAGAAAATCCATGTCAGTGGTTGACCCTCATTCTAGGTGTCTGAAGTGCCTTGGCAAGTGTCATGAGTTAGATCTGTATGGATTTTAAGCCCCAACTAAGTAGAATAGGGAGATGAGATTCTGCAACCTTTTCTCGGAGGGAGCCCTGCATCCACCCTCAGAGCATTCCCAGTTGGTGCAGCCACTAACTACATTTACTTCAGTCAGAAGTGCCGCTTGGGACATTGCTGAGTTTTGGCAGCATTCTCCTTCCCCAGTCCTGGGAAATAAGCATCACTGTGGTGCTTCTAAGGACTCATTCCCCAAGAGGCCAAGGTCTCCAATACTGTCAACCAGCAAACAGTCTGGAAAGTGGGGAAGAGAAGCATTCCCCAGTGCTGACTGCACCTCAGTCAGTGGGGTATCAGCTCCAGCACGCTGGCTATGTCACTGTGACCAACCCATTCTGACGTACCGACCCCTGCCATGCAGCAACAGCAGCATCAGGAGAGTTTCTCAGAACCAACACCAGAGGCATATACCCGGATTTCCTCTGTCTCTCGATACTGGCTCCTCCAGCAGTATAGGAGAGATCTCACCTGGTACTGATGCACTAGACTTACCTGTCAGTCGAGGTCAGCTTCCAATACCATGGCCAACTTTGGACCCTGCTGTAACTCTTTTCCCAATGCCATGCAGAGACAAGCCTACTATGCTCTCCTCGGTACTGTTGTCTCCAGAGACTCGAGTGGTCCTCGATACCAAGCAGTGTCTCAGGCACTTCTTTGGGATCAGAGATTGGTTCATACATATCTTGGGCAAGAGATCAAGGCATCACTCTTTATCACTGAAGGGTTTTCACCCTTGGTATCTGTTAGAGGTTCTGCATTTTTGAGGGACACCAGTTCTTGATTGGGGTCCAATGCCCTACCAATGGCCATATTGGAGCCCAGAGGGGTTTTCTCCTACCACCGGATCCTCACCATTCCCCAATAGAACCTCCATCAGAAGAGTTACAGGAGGTGGCACCTCGGCCTTTGTGTTCCTCCTCCTCACCCAATGAGACAATGGCATCTGAAATGTACTCACCTCTTTAGGACAATTACAGAACCTATAAGGACCTGTTAAAGAGGGTTGTTTATTCCCTGGACACTAGTGGAGGTAGTTCAAGAGAGCTCCTATAGGTTAGTGGAGATTTTGGGATCAGCATGGATGTCCCAAGTAACTCTCCCTATAAATGAGGCCATTCTGGAGTCCAGAAGAATATTGTGGCAAATGCCTCTTCTCTGCCACCAACAGATAAAAAGACTGAGTGGAGGTACCATGAGCCCTCACTGGGATATGCACTTTTACCACCACCACCCTGAGTTCCTTGGTAGGCTCAAAGTGAACGAGGGAGCCGTCTTCTACTCCAAAGATTTTAAAAAGTGAAGAAATTTGATCTTTTCAGTAGAAAAGTTTATTCTGCTTCTGGCCTCCAATTTTGTATCTCAAACCAGCAAGCCTGCCGGCTAAATGTGATTTCTCCCTCTGGGACAATGTTCTCAAGTTTGTGGACGAGTTGCCAGAGGATGCCAGGCAAGAGTTTCCAGAAGCAATTGAAGCAGGTAATCTGGTGGCTAGGACCTCTTTCCGGGCTTGAATGGACGGGGCAGGCTCTGTAGCCAGAGCCGCGGCATTTGTGATATTGATGCGTACGTGTTCTTCTTTGAGTGATTGCATGTGTCCATTCCACTCTTGATGTGTGCACATCCTGTGCACAGTCATTGGAAACTTGGAAACATTTCCCTCAGTGGCACCCTCTACTGCAACACACTGGTGGCACAGGTATAAAGGGCTCAGCCAACCCTGAACCCTCAGTTCCTTCGTACTGCCCGTGATGGTCACTGTAATGCTCATCTTGCTTTTGCAATTGCTTTCAGTCGACTATTTGTACCCTATATTCCTATAATTTGTTGTAAATAGTATTACTATTATTAGTGTTTTAGTTTAGTTAGGTTTTACACAACCTAAGAATTTCAGTCGATTCCCGGTACCGGGGAATGCCTTGGTCACCAGGCTTCAAGCCCTGCATTTCCTGCAATAAGGCTATGCTTCTAAGCAACCCACACTCAAGTTGCTTGAAGTGCCTCAGGGAAACTCATATCAGGGAGTGTTGCCAAATTTGTAACAACTTTAAGCTTTGCACAAAGTTTCTACTTATGGAGGTGGCCTTGAGACATCCATCTGAGCAAAGTTGGTCAGACTCAGCATATAGTGACTCAGTATTTGTTAGGAGTGTGCCTTCTTCTGTGCCTGAGTCCTGACACCATCACCATCCCCTGTGCCTAAGAAGAGACATAAGATTTCTAAGCAGATTGATGAGAGGGGAAGATCTCTGGTACCAAAATCTGGGAGGCATGGGGTTAAGAGTAGACTGCTGTTTAAGTCTAAACACTCATCTGCTTCAGCACTGCAGAAGACACTACTGTTGACTGTGGCACCTAGGCAGGTACTGTCAAGTCCAAAACCAGAAGGAGCATCTTCCATATCTGCAACACTGCACTGTACCGACCAATCCATCTTGATACCGACCACATTGGAAGCATTTGCAGCAGCAAGAGATCTCCTAAGTCTATTGGTCCTGGTCCCGGTATGGCTGGCAGTTCAAGAGTCGGCGCTATCAGTGCTGGCAGATGCAGGGGAACCAGCAACATCGTTACAGTGCTCAGTACTGTGCCAGTTCCAATGACCTCAAATGGCTCACCCTTCAGTACTGTCAAAAAGGAAACGTGATGCTCGCCAATCTGCATGCCTCTCCACCTTGGCACCAATCACCAGCACTGTCTGGAATGGCATCTGTGGTTAGCGGAAGGAGAGGTGTCCTCTGCCAAATCAGAGTTCGGGTCCTCCACCTACCAGCCTCAGAATTCCCCTCACTGTGTCCTTCTTGAGACACTACTACCCTACCACGGACCCTTCCATAGGAGTGCCATTCCCAAGTCACTGACCAGTGCCCTTTTTGGAATGGACAGGGCTTTTCCTTGGTTTCCAGATCGTATTTAGTGCACTCCTAGTCAGTGGCCTTGGAGACACATGCAGACCAATGCACCAGGCAGTACCCATCCTCAGCTGGCTCAGTTGGACCCTGTGGGTCAAGAAATGGAGGAACCCAACCCCTCTTCATCCTCTTCATCCTCTCCTCACAAGGCAACCTCAGCAGAGGGCCTTTCATTCCCCCAGGTGACTATAAGGTACACTAAGAATTGTTAGTGAGGGTTGCCTTAAACCTGGGAATACAGGTGGAGAAAGTAAAAGAATCCTCACATTGCCTGATTGACATTCTGGCCACAACACGTCTTTTCAGAGTAGCCTAACCACTAAACGAGTCTACTGTGGATCCAGTTTAGGCACTATGGCATCCCTTTCCCCATCTCTAAAATGGCGGAGTGCAAATATTATGTGCCTTCTCAGGGTTTTCAGTTCCTTTTCTGCCATTTCCCTCGATCCCTGGGTCTCTGGTTGAAACTGCTGCCAATGAGAGGGAAAGACAGGGTGAAACCCCCAAATCAAAAGACTGAAAATATAATTGCATGGCTTTTGCAATGGCCATGCATAGGAGCTCCTGGTTGCAGTCCTCCGGGCTCCTATAGGAGGTCCAACAAACTTTGCAGGACCTTCCATTTGAGGGATCTTCGCTCTTTTCAGAGAAGACTGGTGCTAAACTCCATGGGTTTTAAAGGACTAACAGGGCAGTCCTAAAGTCCCTCGGGTTGTACACTGCAACCTTATCAGGAAGCACTTCAGACCACAGATCCACGAGGACTCTGTCCCAGCTCCTCAATAGGACTGCAGAGAAAGAGGAATAAGGATTATAGACATAGGCCTGTGTAAGAGTGTCCTCCCCTCTCTCTGGACCTGGGGTACAGAGAAGAGGGACTCTTTGATTCCAGACCAACTAACTCCAGCTGCTTCCCAGTTTAAGTTAAGTCTTCACACCCCCACACCCCCAGACTATACCAGCTGGGAAATTGGGGTGCCCCAAGCTGCCACCATCCGAGTAAATCTCCAAGGCCCTGGAGAGGGGTACTCAGACTCCCCAAACTCCGTCTCTCTCCCTGAGAGCCGGACACTCAGAGGCTGCTTCCCCTCCCCCTCCCTCTTCTAGCCTGAAGGTAGAGAGAGACAGACTCCACACTTCAGCTCACACCCTGAGCTTGTCCTTATACCTACTCCCCTTCCTCCCTCTCTTCGCAGTCTGAAAGCAGAGAGAACCTTAAGGGAAATAAACCAAACACTCTTTATAACTAAAAAGATTTAATAAGGAAAAGAAAATAGAACACAGACTTACAGTACAACTTCACAATCTAGAGTTCTCTAACTTCTCCTCTGAAAAGGATAGAGACACCCTAAATAGGTACAGAGTTTATGGAAATCAACATATTATACTTACAGAACAGCTAATTAGGAATATACGAGGGAAAGTAGACTCATTCTTCATAGCTAAAGACGAGCTCTGGGACCCTTGCCCAAGCTGGCACAGCAGGCAAACTGAAACTAAAAACTAACCTACCTCCCTCCCTCCCTCGTGGCAGGGAAGCTCTGACGTCACTTGTTCTCAGGTAACATTAACCCCGTACTGGCAGAATAAGCCTCTCCAGCACTTTACACTTATAACAGCCTGTGCCTCAGTGCCTGCTCCACTTAGACATCGGGGGGGATACTAAGCAGGCACTTTGAGGGATGCACGAGGATGCTGTACCTCGGCAGTCAGGGAGGAGCTTGCTCATCAATCTTTTGTTTTGGGAAGCAGGAATGTTGCAGGCCTCTTATAGGGATGATTTAACAGACTGCCTGAGCAGTTGCATTCAATAAACCTTGAGGCCTCTTACCTTATGCCTCCCTACCCCCCCCCCCCCCCCCAATCATCTCTTTTCCAAGGTGAACAATCCCAGTCCTTTAAATCTCTTCTCATATGGAAGCTGTTCCATATCCCTAATCATTTTCTTTGCCCTTCTCTGCAGTTTTTTTCCAATTCTAACATATCTTTTATCTGATGTGGTGACCATAGCTACATATGGCATTGAAGGTATGGGTGTACTGTGGATTTGTGTAGTGGCACTATGATATTTTCTGTTTTATTATCTATTCCTTTCCTACCACTTTTTTTGACTGCCACTGCAGTTCACAAGAAACAGAGAGGAAAAATCACTATGTACCCAAATCACAGCACCACTCAGAAAATAAATGGTAACATATATCCTTTCTTTAAGAGGGCTTTACAAGCAATATAACTTTACAGGCAATATACTAAAACTTTACTTATTATTATTATTATTATTATTATTTCTATTACTGTGGCCCCTACGATGGTTTAACACTCTTCTCAGATTTTTATTTTAGAGACAATTTTGCAGTGATGTTTTCATAAAATGTATAAAATCACCAAACTAAATAAAGCCTGCACTTCTTACACTTCTCTGTGTGCTAATAACATGACTAACGGTCTAGATAGCCTCAAGAGTATGCAAGTCTGAAAAGAGCAGAAATTGTTGAAACACAAGTGATCTTTGCTGAAAAGGGCAAAATATGCTTATTCAAGAAAAAATAATAAACATAGTAACTTCCCCCAGATAGACAGAGCATATATGAGCTTTCCTGAGGGGTAGCCCAGACATGCTTCTGATTCTTTCGCCATGCAGATACACATTGCACATTTTTTCATGTTTTGATAGAGGCCACTGTGCAACTGTATAATGCAGGGGTAGGCAACCTGTGGCACAGGTGCCAATAGTGGAACACGAGCTGATTTTCAGTGGCACTCGCACTGCCCGGGTCCTGGCCAGTGAGCTGGGGGGCTCTGCATTTTAATTTAATTTTAAATGACTATTCTTATATGTTTAAAAACCTTATTTACTTTACATACAACAATAGTTTAGTTATATATTATAGACTTAGAGAAAGAGACCTTCGAAAAACATTAAAATGTATTACCGGCACACGAAACCTTAAATTGGAGTGAATAAATGAAGACTCGGCACACTACTTCTGAAAGGTTGCTGACCCCTGGTATAATGTCAAACTTTTTTTAACCCTGTGCAAGAAAAGTTGTATGATTTATGTATGGGGGTTTTTTTTGTTTTGTTTTGGGGTTTTTTGGTAACTAAAACACCAAGTTGCTACAGTGATAAGAACTACAGGAATCAATTCAGTTGAAAACAAACATATTTCACAAGAAATAAAGTGAATGTAAATAACTCTGCTGTTTATAAAATAAAGCCCACCCATAAATTCTTTTGATGGTGGAGCCTCCTTTCTTCACTAAAAATGTGATGGTTTACATAACAATTGTAGCAGTCACCATCTTTCACTTGCGCCAGGCTACATTACATTAAGCAGAGAAATCAGAGGTACAGACTGGATAAAAAGAGTGCAATAAATATGTGCAAAAATTAATGTCTATTTTTGAATAATGTAAGTATTACAATATAGAATTGCTCAGCCTCCAAAATGTAGGATTATTTACTAGGTCCTGAACTAAATGTGATCTTTTTGATCATTTGGTTTTTCATATGGTTCAGATTTCACAGGGTTAAGCTTGGATGCCATGCAGTGGGGATGCTGTTAAATTGCCTCTTTGTTTATGAGTCAGTTTGGTTAATGGCATAAAAGAGGCTCCGTTCGCTTTAGTGAAAAACAGAAAGATAAAAAGACAAGAAAAACCTATTTGTTTAACACCATCTCCCCAGAGAGTGGTAAACACCATATCATGAGTATTCAATTATAGATAAAAACAGACATTTTAAAATGTAAATCACACTGGGTGGAAAATGTCATTACTGTGCAGTTTCTATTCCTGATACATTTGAGGCTTTTGTGAATTGTTCATTTAAACTCCAAGGACTCCAAGCAGTAAGTGATTTCAGATTCTTTAGCTTTCCCAGGTACACCCAGATTTAGATTTCAAGGGGAGAATATTTTCCTAAGTTCTCCACCAACTACCCTAACTAAATGTTTAAGGAAGTTCATATATCAAAACTCTCCAATTGGAATAAATGTGACAGACTTAGAATGGAAGAGAAAGCAATTTGATAACAAGAGGATATCTGTATACTTTATTATTGTTAATCACTGATGGCCAGATTAGCACCATACAAAGCACACTGGAAGGCACTGTTTCTGCCCCTAGGTCTAACTAGACAAGACATTTCAGACACAAAGTTCTCAGGATGACTCAATGATACTTCTGTAGAGCATATATAGATTGGTTGGTTTGTTTCCACTTTTGAAATAGGTGCATAACTGTGTGTTTGCATAGGTGAGTTAACATTGATAGGCTTGAGGAAAAAACAGGAAGCACAAACCTACATGTGATGCTCACCAATATTTGTTATGAGGAGCAATTCACACACATTTCTTGGTGCTCCCTTACAGCTTCCATTTGATATAAAGATCCAAATATTCAAACATAGGCATCTAAACAGGAGTCAATCTCCTAAATTTATTTTTATTTAGAATATATGATGATGAGAACATGCAATAATTAAAATGGCTATTTGTAAATTGCACATGCCAACAGAAGTCTTGAGTTCTGCCTCTTCTTCCCCACATTAAACTCAACTGATGTGTGACCCATCTCAGTTTGCACGCACAAGTTATAATCATAATGTTCAATTTTTATCTCTCTTCCAAAAAGCTGTTTCAAAAAATTCCTTTTGCCCTCCAGTTTTAGCCCCACACCTGAAGCAAATGCTTAAGAGAATAGATGAATCTTGCATTGTATTATAAAGGTGAATAGGCACTGGCTCCTTTGGATCATTTGTAAACAGTTCCCACTGGTGCCTTATTAAAATAAATGCAACAATATTAAAAGCTCTATAAAGCCCCAATTCAACAAAGCATTTAATCTTTCTCTTAACGTTAAGTAAATGCGTAAGTCTACCACAATTCAGTAAATCCCTAAGCATGCATTTTTAGTGCTTTGCTGAACTGGGACTTGGAAAACTGAGGTGGTTAGGTTCTTTCTGGCACCACAAAGAAATAGATCCTCAGGACCTTTCCCTGTAGCTCTTTTTTTTTTTCAGTGCATCTCTAAGTTGCACATCTCTAAGGTGCACAGGAGAGAGGACTCCCCTTCTCTCTGTGAATGAGGCCTGTCTGTACCAGTATCTCCATCATCTCCTGGAGAGTTCTGAATCATCAGGCTCTTCTGAGACTGGTTCCTAGGCTCCTGTTATTCTTGTACAATATTGACATGACACATTGAATTGATGAGTTTCCTATCATGCATAGTATGATCATATGCCACTTCTGATTTTGGGACCCTAATATAACTCATAGTAGGAAACCAAGACAAGCCACCCTTGACTTATTGTCGCCAAGGACATTTCCTTCTAGCCAGTGATAGACTATATGGGTAAACCACCCTGAACACACCCGATACCATCTGATCTGAGAAACTAAGCAGGGTTGGCCCTGGCTAGTACTTGGATGGGAGACCTCCTGGGACTACCAGGTGCTATAGGCTTAACATGGGTGTGGGGCTAGCAACTCCACCCCGTAAGGGAACCAATTGTTACTGAAACACCAACACCAGTTGGTGGCCCATACCCTGGCTGGGGGGTGACGGGCAGAAGAGAGAGAGTGACAGACTGTCCTGCCACTGTTGAATTTACCAAAATTGAGGGAAAACATTTTGTGTAATATTTTTTTAAAGACTTTAAAAGACTTTCAGTCTGCTCTAGTAGTGTATTTTTCTCCTCCTTTCTCCCAAGCACTATAATTCTTTTACCTCTAGACCAACATCCTCTCAATCTCAAAACCAGGCTACCGTCAGAACTCAAGTTATGTTTCTTTGCTTTCTCATTCACAGCCTTTTTCTCTTCCAAGAACCTGCTTTCCCCCACATTGCAGATTTCTATTTTAACCCAATTCACCAAGTTTGGGGTTTATATTATGAAATTTCACACCCCAAAATATGAGAGTCAATTCTGTTTTTCTTGGAACCTGCTCTTTTACTTTCACACTTACAATCAAAATACATCTACTTTGGATGTAATGAACTAGAACCACCATATGATAGAGAACTAAGTGTCTGCAGTAACTCTGAATTACAGCCAATAGAAGACGAACTACAAGATTGCAATTCTAGTGCCCTATTTTCCTGTTGCTGTACCCACATGTTTCTTAACTAAACTGCCTGAAATCAGTATTAAGCCACCTGAAAAATGTTACACATCCAGACTTCTGCCTGAGATATGGGTAAAAGGCTGAGCATTTAAAACAAAAAATGAAAAAGGCAGGAGAATTACAGTGGGATATTGGATCTCATATATTCTCCTTTGCCTGGAATTTTATATTGAATGCTGTGCAGTACATTGTAAAATCTATATGTGATCTGTCTGTCAGCTGACTTGAACTATATACTGGCATATACCCCTTCACAAGGCAGTTCACAATAACATGCAAATTACATAGCTGGAGAGAGCCACCATTTCCAATTAATTTATGGTGTTTTCAAGAGACATTAGAGACAATTACTGTTCAAAACTAAAGCCCATATTCTTTTCAGAATGTTTCAGAGGATTGTCTGAAATCTCTCTTAATACAAGAGATTTAATCTGTCAAAGTGTTTGAAATTGACAGGTTGCTAATGCTGTTTCATCAAACAAAAACTACACTTGCATTGTGTCTTGCACATATCCACAAAAATAAGGAAATGCACTGTTGAGGCCAGATTTTTGAAGGTATTTAGGTTCCTGAGGATGCAGATAGGCACCCAGTGAGATTTTCAAAAGCTTGTAGATGCCTAACTCCTATGGGAGTTAAGAGCTTGAAAATCCCACAAGCTGTCTATCTGTGTTATTTAGGTATATCTGCATATCTTCAGAAATCTGGCCCTCAGTGTCTAATATCTGAGAACAGTGGCACGAATAGTAACATTAGTTAGGCAGCCTATTGTGCCTCAGTAAAGGGCATCTAATGCTTCTGTGTGCATTTTCCTACTTTTCTGCTGCATTGAGAAGTGAACCTCAACCCTTGTGCAGAGCAGTTTTTCTCAAATGTTGTAACATGGTCCCAAGCTGCAAATTCTATGTACATTTTCAGCCTGCAGTAAATTTTGTTTTTAAGTGGACTCAGATTATGTCAAAATGGATAGCCCTAGAGCTGCTTCATCAGCATGAGCAGCAGTAATGTTCGCACTGCTGTATTGCATTGCTGCCCGCTCCAGAAGGACACCAGCCTAGCGGTAACAGGATACATCAATCTCCATTCCCCTTCTGGTGAGAGAGCACTATTAGTATTTCTGTGTATGTAAATCTTATGACACCATTCACCTTCGATCTCTCGGGGAATGTATATCTATACTAGAAACACTACAGTGGTACAGCTGTGCTATGTTACAGTACAGACGTGACCCTGTAGTGTAATGTAGTGTAGACACTTTCTCCTGCAACAGAAGGGCTTCTTCTATTGCTCTAGTAAATCCACCTCTCCAAGAGGTACTATTAGGTATACAGTGGGGCTTTGGTCAGCTTTACCATATAGCAATATAGGAAGGTCAACCTAAGTTTTAGGTATAGACCAGTCCTCGGTTTGGTGGTGCCAACTGGGGTAGTAGATTTTGTGTTGTGCCCGTGGCACTCCTGAAAATGGAGATCTATCATCTATTTTTGTCACTCTATTGTAGGCACATATTTGGTCCCCATTGCTACAGTATCTGAGCACTTCATACTCGGTAATGTATTTATCCTCACAATATCCTGGTGAGGTAGGAAAGTGCTATTATTCCCATTTTACAGCTGCGGAATAGGAATACAAAGAGTCTAAGGTCAGACAAGAAGTCTGTAGCAGATCGGGGAATTGAACCAAGTTCTTCTGAGTTTCAGAATGCACCCTAACCGGTGGACAATCCTTCCTTTCATTCCACATAAGCCAAATGGAGAATAATTTTTGCATGAAACTTCATAATTTTCCTGTATTAATATCAACTTTGGTTATAATAAAACATTTCTATAGCCACTAGTACATAGGACTGGCAATTTCAGTTAAAACAGCAATAATTATTTAATTGATTTTTGGCTACATTATTAGGCTTAGCTACTTTCATTTTGTATTTTAGACATTATTCAGAAAATTCACAGTAGACTCTAGGCTTCTGCACAATTCCTTCATTGTACACTGGTAAACAAATTAGGATGAATTAAAATCTTTCACTACTATCATGTTCTGGGAGCATAGTATAAAAGCCTATGGGAACTTCGACATCAAAACTCTTTCCATGGCTTCTGGTTTTAAGAAGCTGCTTTTGATTTCAAGGGGGGACTCTTGCCCTCAGTAGCAGAGATGTAATATTTGTTCAGGAATTCTACACCTGCCTTTCCGTTCGGTTACCACATACAGTAATCAGGCTCATGGAAATGATGTAGGGGAGACTTTCTGAGCATGCCTTCCAGTGATGAAGTAGGTTCTTTGCTGAATAACCGAAGAGAAGCCAGGGAAAAATGTTAATTGCACTGCAGCTATATTTCTTTCTGGATGTTTTTACTGCATCACCTCACCCCTTTCACTCAGTCAATGATACCAGCCTTGAATGCCTGTTTGTGCACTTTCTCAATTGCCTTTGCATTTCCTCTCAAGCTGCCCTGCATAATGGACTAATCTGAACTAATCTGTAAAACCACTACCTTCTCTTTCAAATCTGTCCGCGGGACTCGCATCTGTTACGACACCTGCAAGAAGCCAGCTGACCACTGATGGTTAGTATGAGTGGCAGTGTGGATAGCTGATATTAAGAAATAATTTTAAAAGGTTTTTAATGGTTCAACAACATTATTGTGTGCACATAGTTTGAGTAATAGTGTGATATTAGTGTTGTTATTATGTATATTACTATAGTGTCCTTGTTCTGCCTTACTTTTTCCCTCCTGTTTGCTATGCGTACTTGTTAGGTTTTGGTGTTTTAATTAGATTATTAACTGTTTGTCCTGGCCACTGCTTACAAATCAAGGGGAAGTTGAGCATTTAGGAAAGTCATGCCTATGTTGGAACAGTACTTAACTGTTTGCTGGTTAATTTCTCAGATTTAATAAAAGCCTTGGAACATTCAAGTCACTAGTTCACACTTTAAATAGAAATATTGCTCTTAGTTTTCAAACGTAGGTGCCTAAATTTGGCACCTAAATTTCCTTTTCGGTGCCTAACTAAATACCCATTTTAGACACCTACTATAAGAGCTCTCTTAAATGTGTATTTAAATGATGCATCAACTCGTCATATAGATTTGCTAACATGTTGGAGAGTTCTTAAATTGCACTTGGCTGAGTGACTTAGTGAATAGACCACTCACCTTGGACTCTAGAGTCATTAGTCCTCTTTCTGGTTCTGCAGCTGGGTGACTTTAGGGGAGTCACTTCACAGCTATGTGTCTCAGTTTTTCCTATCTGTGTAATGTGGGTGAGGATTCTGACTTTCTTTGCAAATTGCTTTAATCTATGCATTATATAAAATCAATGTATTATTATTAGAGGAACCCTGAAGGAAAGTGCTGGTGGATTCCTGCTGACTCACTATAGCAAATGGGGCTGACTACCCCACCCTAGATTACAGGCAACCCCTACCCTAGATTACAGGCAGGTGGAACTGGCTCTAGAGAAGCTCTAGGCAGAACAGTTCTCAGGGAAGAACCCTAGCCACAGCTGATATAAAGTATGAACTGAAGGCTTGGGTTGGAAATTATTTTATTATTATTAATTTATACATAAATAAAGCCACGACCCAGAGGAGGGTGGGATTTTACTCTGTTTAACACCTGTAGACTGTGTTTTAGTGTACCGTGGGAAAGCCACCTGCTCTCAATACCTAAATACAAATTTAAGTGGCTACTTCCGGCATCCAAATTTGAAAATTGGCCTTATTATTATTGGTGAAATCAAGGCAAAGTGGAGAATTGACATACCGAAGAGCACAAAGGCAGTGAGGATTGGAGTAGGGATTGGAATGCAGGACTTTCTTATCCTTAATGGAAGAACCACACCACTGGACCAGATCTTCTTACGTCTATAAGTCAATACAAGTAAATGATAAATTACAAAATGTATCCAGATCAATTTTTGACTGGCTGCCTGATTCTGTCTACTTTTCACTAACATTTACAACAAATGCTTTAAATAAATTTTAAATTAGATAGCAAATGTTATATTAATAATCTAAATAATTCAGTAATATATAAAACTGTACAAAGTGAGCAGCCTTCTAGGATGTGTTAGATAAATAAAACATGCCTTAGAAAGGGATGTCAGTGTTAGAAGACAGGCACCTGTGCAAATATGAGAATAATTGTTACATCTCCTTCCCGTTTTATAGCCTTCCTTTCTTGGCATTGTATTTTTATTTGGCTCCAAATTCAAAAGGATGTGGAAAGGGTATACATTAAAAAAGCTTGTTTAACTCTGATTAGCTGCTCTGTGTGTCAATTCATTTGGCAAAATACTCGCCTGAAAAACAGTTTGTACCAGTTCAGAGACTATTTCATTGCTGATTCTTGGAAGATCTATTCTGAGTATAGTAAAATAGCCACATTATTCATTCAGCTTGTGCAAAATACATCTTATTGTGGTAGAAGAATTAGATATGGAATAGATAAAGGTTGATTAAACAAAGTGTCATTAATCAGTCTGTTAGAAAATGTAGACTTTGCAGGAGCACACTGTAATTTGCATCATTTTTGCAATGCCTTGCCAGCATGGCTGTTAAGAAATAACAAACACATATGTATGAAAAGGACAGGTTTAAGATGAAAATAATTCTATGTGAAAACTCTGAGGATGGTATGGAATCCTGTCGACTGCACTCATTCAGCTAGAGAACACTGTATTTGTAATAAATTCCTTTTGCTCTGGATGAGTTCTGCATTTTCAATGAGGTTAACTTGGCAACATTCTAGTTGATTTTAATAAAAATAGCTGCTTTGAGGACAGGGAGCTGAGGTTGCCAAATTTACAGCTGCCTTGCACAATTACTCTTACACCTCCTTCAGGGCTACTTAGAACCAGTAAGCAAATTAAGTGTATCGATTGCAATTTTGTTGGACTAACCCTTTTTTTCTTAAGGAATAAACTTGATTCCTTTCAGTATGTGTCTGCTCAGAGTGATCTCTTTTCTTTTCAGCCATAACACAAAGACAACATCATGGCTGGATCCACGACTTGCGAAAAAGGCTAAACCTCCTGAAGAGTGCAAAGAAAATGGTAGGTTATTAAGTTTTCATTTCTGCTCAGAAAGGATTTGTCTTTGTGTGTGTCTGTCTCTGAATTCTTAAAAAAGGAAGACATTTTACGAACTGATGAAAGGTGTTTAATTGCTGCTTTGGTTATAAGCCATAAGTGATACAGTATTCTCAATGTGCCATGTGTTTCTGCTTTTTATTCTCACTTTCTGATGATATCCACAGCGGAGGATCACAAGTGTGTTTTATGTCTGTTTTGTTTTTTGACTCCTTGACTGACCCCTCTCCCTTGTCTCCCACTGAGAACTTTGGTCTGCAGAACAGAATCTCTTTTAAGATTCTGAGTTTTCAGTCTACAAGAAACACAGTTCATAAGGGAAACCATCAGCACCCTGAGAAATGAATATTATTTGGTTTGATTTTAAATCCACAGTGCTGTGCTAGTTAGTATTTAAACAAAACAGTGTCTGATAGAACTGGGGGGGGGGGACTATTATAGTCCCAGGCCAAATATTTGGTATTGCAATGAAAATAGTTTAACAAATAAAAACAAAAATAAGATTGGAGACATTCAAAAGAAATATATGTGTTATGAAAAATAGATATGAGTGTATTTTGGTTAAGCTCTCAATGAGATAGAGCTCTCATCAAACTGTATATCTCTTTGTACACACTAAATGCTTTCCAGATTTTCTCTAGTGAAGTTTCTGTCATTAAAACAATGTAATACATATAATGTTAATAAATGCATTCTAATAAATCTTTTTCTTAGCTGGTATATTTAAATTGTCCTATATTTTAGTGTTTGTTCAGCTCACCAAGTATCTTAAAGTGGGAAGGGAGTGATTTATTATAAATTAGTTATTAATTATTATTATGTATTTTGAGCAATAGAAAAAGATACATTGGATTTAAAATACTTGCATTATGTATGCATTAGTTTAAAACTTATTTTGTGAATGTGTTTAATGTAGTAACTAGCTGTTTTCATACACGTCATTTGATTTATGTGAAACTGCCAGTATACCTAATATTGATTAATGTAAACATTATCACTAGAAGGGTAATGTTATGCCATTTTGTGCTGGTAAAAGACAGAGAATCACTGATGAATATTTGGGTGTATAAAATGTATGGGCAGAGATATGGTACAAAATATTCTCTTATTTTATATAAATCTGTGCAGCTTTTAAGTACCCATTCATTCCAAGAATCTCTCCCCATTTCAGCAGTAATCCTGACTTTCTCTTCTGACATGGAAAATATCACATCTGAATAACTTTGTGATACATTTTTTCCAGCATTGATAATGCTAATTCCCCATGTCTAAAGTGCTGCAATGCATACAGTAGAATTATTACTGACACAAAACAAGGGACTTCAGTTTTGCATTAGAAATGTGTCTCACACATGATACTTGTATGACATATCATTGCCCAGTGCTTAGTGGTGCGTTATCTTGAGTTTGAAAAACAAAACAAAGCTAGACTGTGATACATCAGACATTGTTGAAAACAAATATATGTTGCTCCTTTTCCCAACAGTTGCAATTCACCGAAACCGCAACAACTATTTAAATGTCAAAAACTGAAATACTTTCAGATTATTTATAGGATTATTTTGCAGCTATTTGACTAGGGTGTTACTGCCTAGCTCTCTGGGTCGCCTCTCGCTTTCAAGAGTTGCTCAGCTCATTAATGTAAAGTACTTGAAGAGAAGCATAAAAGATTTTAGGGAGAGATCTTATGCTCTTTTCCTCAAAGTAAAGCTCTCTGATGTAACATATATAATTTTTCTGTGGTTCTTTGGTTACTCAGGATAGAAATTGCTTGATTTATTTAATGTTTTGAGTCTCCACAGAGATACAGGCCCCTCAAAATGGCAGATGCTTGTGAGGAGCATTACCAGCTTGCCATTAACATCTGACATCGGGGAGTTTAATTTAGCACACAAGGTTTTTTTTTTTAGATTTAATGCCAATTAAAGTACTACCTTTATACTGGTTTCAGCTAAAGCTGAGTAAATTTGTTTTATGCCAAAGAAATTATTTGCTCTGTACAATTTATGATCTACTGAAGTTCACTTCTAGGTGGAAAGTCAGACTTCTAGAAAGTCAACAGTGTGTAAATAGGAAACTATATGTACTTTGTTTCCTATATTGTTGTTATTTTTAGGGTTCATGTTTCTGCAAGTTAGTTTCGTTGTCACTCACTGTTTGTGCTTTCTTTTAGTGCAGTTAGAATTTACATTGGCTAATTGCATTGGGATGTATTTTGCTGGCCACACCATATAACCAGTTCTGTAAGCAGTTCTCCAGGCCAGCCACTTCTGCCACTCTCAGCCCCTTCCTTCCTGTCTTTTGCGGCTGAATCCCTCCACTCCACTCTTTCTGCCACCCCGGATTGTTTACTACCCTTTTCTATCCCAACTCTACCCACCCATAACATGTGATTCTACATTTTTGGGTCACTGACCACTAGGGTTTCCTCCATTACAGACAAAGCCTGTGCTTTCAGATGTTCTGTGTTCCTTGACAAACAACACTAATTCTCCACTCTCATTGACTCCCAAGCCTCCAGTCCCGCTGCTTATTTATTACCCTTGGCATCCGCTAAAGCTTCTCATACAGACACTTTCTCCCTCTCTGCACAGGTTCCCACTGATCTTTTCAGTGAAAATGACAAGATCCACCACGACAACCTTTCCTCTTCCTCCTCCCCTGTCACAGAAGCTATGGCTTCCTGCTCACTCTTCTCCTATAATCCCACCTGCCACTCACTGCCCATCAGAGAGACATGTGTGGAGACCTGTTGTCTATTCTTCTCTGCCCTGACCTGCTGTGTGACCGTGGGCAAGTCACTTCACCCATCTGTGCCTCTGTTTCCCCTTGTCTATCATATCTGTTTTGACAGTAAATTCCCTGAGGCAGGGACTGTCTGTTACTATCTATAAATACACTGCCTCACACAATGGAGGCCTGGTCTCTATTGGGGGCCTCCAGATGCTACCATAATACTACTAAATAAAGGTGGTCAGGAATTTTCCATCACAGCTCATTGCGACAGAGAGGGTAGTTTTTGCAGAATTTCAATTTTCTACCAAAATTTTTCATTTTGCCAGAAAGATTGATTTTTTGTTCAGAAAATTAATATAATATATTTCATTTGGCTCAGTCTGACCTGAATTGGAATACTTTCATTTTTAAAGAGGACCCAAAACACAGTTTTAATTCAATTCAAAAAAGCATTATACTGCATTTATTTATGATACATTGAGAGTTGTAGTTCTGGCCCCCATTCCCTCCCATGGACTGGACTCCCTGAATGACTACACCTACCATAATAATATACAAATAATAATAATAATAATAAATTCATAGCCTTTTATATAAAGTTTTTCATCAGTACATCACAAAGCACTTGACAAAGATCATTTATTTCAGTATCATAATTTCCATTTTGCAGATGGGGAAACTGAGGCACAGATGGGGAAGAATGACTTATATTTCCTCTCACAGTACATCATGAGAGTCATATGGTTTTTATGCTTCCTGGAAGAGAAAATCTGGACATGGAGCCTTGAGAGAATCGATGGGGGCAGAATGTTTTGACATTTCCAATCACATTTTTTGGAATGTTGGCATTTCGACTTTTTTGGCCAGTTTCAGGATGAAAACAAATATTGAAATGTAAAAATTTCTCATGGAAAGGAAATTCTGAATTTTGCTCAGCTCAGTAACAATTCTGCCTCCATTATTCGTTCCCATCAGTCGGTATCATTGAATCATAGAAATGTAGAGTTGTAAGGGACCTTGAGAGGTCAGCAAGTTCAGAGCCCTACAGTGAGACAGGACCAAATAAACCTACACCACGCCTGACACATATTTGTCAAACCTATTCTTAAGAACCTCCAATGATAGGATTTCACAACCTCCCTTGGAAGCCTACACCGGAACTTAACGACCCTTATAGTTAGAACATTTTCCTAATATCTAACCTAAAGCTCCCTTACTGAAGCCCACTACTTCTTGTCCTACCTTCATTGGACATGGAGAATAGTTGATCCCCATCCTCTTTATAACAGCCTTTAACATATTTGAAAATTGTTCTTGGGTCCCTCAGTCTTCTTTTCTTAGGATTAAACATGCCCAGTTTTTAAAAAACTTTTCCTCATGGGTTAGGTTTTCTAAACCTTTTTATCATTTTTGTTGCTCTCCTTTGGACTCTCTCCAGTTTATTTACATCTTTCCTAAAATGTGACACCCAGATTTGTATACAGTAGTTCAGCTGAAGACTGAAGCAAAATAAGCATGAAACACCTCGGCCTTCTTCATGTCATCAGTTATTAGCTCTCCTTTCCCACTAAGTAGAAGACGTACACTTTCCTTCATCTTTCTCTTGGTGTATTTAAAGAATCTCTTCTTTTATGTTCTTGGCTAGGTGTAATACATTTTGTGACTTAGCCTATTTTTTCTCCTCGGCAACTTGTCCATGCTTCCACTTTTTGTACGATTCCTTTTTGATTTGCAAGTCATTAAAGAGCTCTTGATGCACCCGAATTGGCCTCTTACTATTCTTCCAATCTTTCCTCCGCATCAGGGTAGTTTGCAGTTGTGCCTTTTTAATATTGTCTCCTTGAGAAACTGCCACCTCTCCTGAACTCCTTTGTCCCCTACATTTTCTTCCCGTGGGATCTTACCTACCAATTCTCTGAGTTTGTTAGTCTGCTTTTTTTAGTCTAGTGCCTTATTCTGTTGCTCCCACTCCTTTCTTTCCTTAGATTTATGAAACCTGTCATTTCATAACTCACACAAATTGCCTTCCACAATGTAGCTAGTTCCTCCCTGTTCGTCACAATGAAGTCTAAAATGGTTGCCTCCTGGTTACTTTTTCCACCTTCTGAAACAAAAAGTTGTTCTCAATACATTCCAAGGACTTATTGGAAATTTTGTGCTTTGCCAGAGTATTTTTCAACAAAGGTCTGGGTAACTGAAGTCCCACATTACTACCAGGTCTTGTGTTTTGGATATTTCTATTTGTTCTAGAAATGCCTTCTCCACTTCTTTCTGATTTGGCAGTGTATAATAACCCACCCACACACCCCTACCATGACATCACCTCTGTTTTTCCCCTTTTATTTTTGCTCAGAGACTTACAGCTGGTCTGCCTCTTACCTCCTTCTGGACCTTAGAACAAGTGTGTCTATATGTTTGATGTATAAAGCCCTACCTCGTCCTTTTTTCCCTTCCTGAACAAGCTTCCAATATTCCAGTCATGAGATTTATCCCACCAAGTCTCTGTAATACCAATTAAGTTGTATTTTGGCTTACGTATTAATTCTTTCAGTTCTTCCTGTTTGTTCCCCATACTCCTTGCACTTACGTATAGACATGTCTGATGTTGACCAGATTCCCCCAGTGATTTCCTTCTGATTTCTCCTATTACCCTATTGTAGTTTTCCATACCCCACTTCGAGACTTCTGTCAAGGTTTCTTTTTTTTATGCTGACCTGTAGGCTTTTTTCACCTGCCCCCTTTGAGCCTAGTTTATAGCCCTTGTAATTAGGTTACTGAGTTGGTGCATGGTGCTACTCTTCCCTTCTTCATCAGGTGGACCCCATTTCTTCCCAGACATCCTCCTTTATGGAACAGCATCCCATAGTCAAGAAAGGTAAAGCCCTCCCGACTACACCATCTGTGCAGGCATACATACATTCATCATCTTGTTGGGCAACCACTACCACATGCTCCTCTTCCCAAAACAATGGAGACCTGTAATGTTATTAATATAGACTTGTTTTTAAAACAATACAAATTCAACGGTATGTTCCTTTCCAATGAACAACTCTGAACCACCATTCTAGAAATTACATACAGGAAGACACCAGCTTACTTTTTGCATAGGCTATCTGGAGTGCCAGATTTACCAGTATCCTGGGAAAACAATAAACCCCTCAGATCATTAAATAGGCTCTGTCTTCCCACCTTTGTGCAACCTATTTCCTGGGGGGGGGTCATTACTTCCATGGAACACAAGGTCATCTCATGTTCGGCATATGCTCAGTTTTGGAAATTTCACATTGTGTATTACTGGGAAGATTTAAGAAAAAGTTCTAAAATCACTTGATGTTTTGTAGTCCCAATCTCTGAATACGTCCCTCTTACTGATATCTTTGAACTTCCTCATTGCGGGGTGACTGTTGTTTTCATATCACTTCACCTGTGTCATACAAATATGCCTTCATGTATCTTTCTCAAGCTGCTGTTTTACTCTTTAAACGCCCTTCTTAAATGCTCCCACATAGCTAAAATTAGAGGTAACTAAAGTTCAGTTAGCTACTGGCTTGTGGCCCCTTTATTGATCTCCAGTCACGAAGAGTCACCACCTTTCTTACTCATTTCTTGCTCCAACAAGAGTTACTAATCACCTGCCAAATGATGGAGGGGAAGGGGCAGCCATTTTATAATGTGCCATGTACAATTTTATTGTTCTTTAAATTCACTACTATGAATATAAACAAGCAAACATTTACTTAAATATCACTTCCTCAAATTCCTTGAAAAAGATATCATTATTGTTTAATAAATGCATTCAGCTAAAAGACTCAGTCTGCACATGAAGAAATATGGTCTTTTAACAAGCTAGTCTACCAAATAAGTATGGATATTATCACATATAGTCAGAGAGTTTTGAATTATATGATGATTTAATGGTACCAAACCAATAGATAAATTGGTTTATTTTTCCAGTTCATTGATATATCCAGTTGCATAAGATATATTAAAAGATATCCCGGCAACTTGGCAAATGATATTACAACATTTTAAATCATATTCATTTTTTCTATACTTTAAAGAACTTATACTAAAATTAGTCTTCAGTTTAGGTGCTTTTTTTCTTCATATGGTTCACTAGCTGGTACTTATTTTTTTCTTTTAAGAAAAAAGATCATGAAAAACAAAGAAAAATAAAATGTAAATGATTAAACAATGAATCCACCAATGAAAAAACATAATTTTCATGATTCCAATTTGTTTGTTTGGGTGGGTGGCTTTTTTAAATTCTCAGAAGATTGTTTTATTTGAAAATAAGCAACTGAATAGCCCTCTACTCTTGTAGTTAAAGGTACCAGTCTTGCAGCTGATTTGATTATGTAGTAGGTAGCAGATGGTCTGAAATCTGCAATACCTAGCTTGCAGTTCTAATGCAGCTGGAACACCTACAAAATATTATTTATAACAAAAATTCAATGTGACAGAGTTAATTTCATTTCTGAGTAGATATTTCCCACACATAACCACACTCGTGTTTCCCCTCCCCCTCCCCCCCCCCCCCCCCGGCTTTGCCCAATACCAGAATGTTTGAGTAGCTCTGTCAGAAATCACAATTTGGAATCCACTCTGATCATTCATAGACTTATGCACATGCTTAACTTTACAAAATGTGTCCAGTGTAGTAAAGTTAAGCATGTGTGTAAATTTATTCAGGATTGAGGCTTAGACATAGAATAAATCACAAACACATTAAAAGAAAATATCCTGCCTTTATTTACTTATTTCTTTACAATTCTGTAAAAAGAAATACATTTCCATCATTGTGTCCTCTGCTGTTTTTCAAAAGGGCTTTTGGACCAAAAGGTATGAAATACTGGCTTTCTGATTTCCCAGAGATATTAAATTCATGTTCCAAATGGACAAAAGTAGTAAACTTCCTTATATGCCTCTGTAATGTACTGGCATTGTTTATGGGTACCAGTGCCCCCTTGTGGAGGACATACACAGGATAAAATCCTGTCTACTAATTGATTCTCTTTTAACTCAAGTGATAGAAGCTTTTGTGTTTGGAACTCAGTCTTTCAGCACCAGCTGTCATGAAGTTTTTCTCTTCCACCCAGGTCTCTTGAGTATCTGCCTGTGACCATTGTTTTGTATTTCAGTATAAGAAAATAAATAATCTAAAACTCTTTTTGACCAGCATCTGCTATGAATTACCAGTATAAGTTTGATAAATATTACCAAAAGTTCCAGCATCTATATCACATTAAGTATGTAAAAATATGTTACTGGTGGGATTTTCAGAAACATGCTGTGTTGGCCTAACTTTTCTCCCATTGAAGTCCATGGGAAACTGGACAGTAAATACTTTGCTAATATTTTCCCGGATATGCAGTCATTGTAGTTAACATGAGGATGTTATGTTATTGCATGCGGGAGGGCAGGTGGAAGACACAGTCATGAGTAGGATGGGAAGTTACGCATGACACACTTTCTCTATTAAGAGAAAAGTCCACACTTAAAATAATTTTTTTAAAAAGTCTGAGAATCTCTAGCATACTGCCTGAGTGTGTTTGTTTTGGGGGGATTTGTTTGTTTAAATTTTGATTTATTCTTTATAAATTATACTGCCTGACGCTGAAAATCCTGTTTATTCCATGGGACCACAACCATGCAGAACCTGTAGAATTAGGCTCAGAGTATAGCAAAGAGAGTCAGATAAAATGCGAGCAGTTTGGAGGCAAATTTTTCCATGCAGCTCTGTAAATACTTTTTCTAGTTAGACATCAAAGCCGCCCCTCCTATTCCAGGCTGTGTCACTTCTGAACAGGGACTGCCCTTCATATACTTTTGCCTGGTGGCTTTGTAATATGAACTAATGATAGGATGTAGAACAAAACTGAGAGACCGCTAGCTTCATTTTCACTTGTGGCCTAGATCCAGGTGTTTATAGACAATACGCGTATTGCATCTGCTAAACGAATAGTTTTTGTGTCAATACTTTTCTTTTTACAGTTTACTAATCTGATTTTTAAAATAGTATTTAACACCCTCAGTTTTGCAAGGGATCACCATTATGCAAACTCTCATTCAGTGTAACAAGACTGATCACAAGGAATTTACTTGGCATTTAAGTGGATGTCAAATATGCTTCCATGGGCTTGTCATTTCAATTCAGTATAAATTAAGCAATAACAGGGTGTCTCTTGAAGAATAATGACCACCTGAAAAAGAGTCAGCAACTGAATCTGGTCATTAATGATCTAAGAAACTCTCTGTACCAAATTTGCCATTACTATTAAAACATGAAAACTACAGCCCCCCCAGAGGATTTTGTTCGTAGTATTATCCCAGGGGAATAGAGGACATATTCTTGAGAATGAACAACTTGTATGTTAGCCTCTCTGATGGTTTGAATCCTCTCTAACATTCCATTGAGTGTATAATCATAGAATCATAGAAGATTAGGGTTGGAAGAGACCTCAGGAGGTCATCTAGTCCAACCCTCTGCTCAAAGCAGGACCAACCCCAACTGAATCATCCTAGCCAGGCAGGAGTGAAAATAACTATAGGCACTTACCAGTACAGGGCCGGGCTAGGGTCGGCTCTGGCCCCCAGAAGTCACGGGGCCTCAGGTGGAAGAGGTGAGGTTGGGGGCAGCTGTTCCCTTTGGCCCCCCCCCCAACTATTGGTGGCTGTGGGGGGGAAAGGGGCAGGGATGTTGAAGCACTGCCATGGCAGCGCTTTAAGGATGGTCCTTTGCCACGGCAGCGCTTCAACATTCTCCCTATTGGCAGGGCTGCTGATTTTGGGGAGAGGAGGATACTACAGAACTATATATGAATAAAGATAGAATAAAATATTGAAATCGCTACAGAAAATATTCTTTCAATCATAAATAGAAATCATAGTATGTGATTGTAATCATATTCTCTCTATGTCCTAAATGGTTCAATCTTGACTTCTAAATGGCAGTGAAACATGATAGGTTTAACATAGGAGTCTTGTGGGATTATATTCGTGACAATGTTTTAAGCCACCCTTATTTTTATCATTTCTCCTTCCTTTGGAGTTGTTCATGAAAGCTCTTACTTTTAGCAGAGATCATTAAAGAAAAAGGAATGAAACAGTTTATTCTTTTAAAAAGAATAATCTTCTTAATGGACTCATTTTAAATTTGGTCCAGAAGATCAGGGATCTGATTCATCAGTGGGGTTAGTGAGCTTAGAAAGAAAAACAATTTTCTGTCTTTTGGGTATAAGTTTGCTTCTACAGTCCTATTATATATTTCCTGCTAGTCATTAAAAATGATGTTTTTCTACTGGGTACATAATTTGCTAATGTTTGTAGCAGCCAGTGAAATCATATTTTATCTGACACTTCTTTAATGCAGGTGGGTTTTTTGGTTTTTTTTTACCATTTTGACAATATGTTTAATCTTTTGTGTTTATATATTTGAATACTGATAGGCCCGTGCTAAAGGGTTCAGATACAGATCTAAACTTCTTCATAGTCCAGGGATGTTGGGATCTGGGCTTTGGTTCAGATCCTTCTCTATCATTGTGAGCTTCTGCCTCTTATCATTTGGGTTATTACACAAAGATGTAACATTTTCTGTTACTTTGTGGCTTTTATTTAGTTTTTATTTTTTCATGATGTCATGCCCTTTAGAGTGAAATTCGTTCTGGGGTCACAGACTAGCCCTCCTAGTTAAAGCTTTGCCAGGGATGGAAGAACATACCTGAGTACATTTTTATCTCAAGATATCATGGATTTAAGATTTAATAAATGAAGCAGCCCTTTTGAAAGATGGAGTCTTTCAGGAGTAATGACTTTATACTGTCAGATAATGGGTTAAGAGTTCAGGAAGTTTGGGTCCTAGGCAGCGGGGCGAGGAGGCTCTGCACGCTGTTCTCACCCACAGGTGCTGTCCCGCCTCCCCAACTCCCATTGATTGACCCAATTTAAAACAAAAGCTAAGGAGGAGTGTGATTCAAAGAAGGCTGAGAACCCCTGACACAGATATTTATTGCAGATGAAAGAAAGCATTTTTGGCACAAGAAGGTCTTGAAAATAGAGACACAGGGGAAATGGGTTTGGGAAGCAAAGTGGTAGAGTCTTGGAATTAGAATGAGAGCTCCCAAAGGACATTTCAGAAAGATTCCACCCTTGGAGTTGCACTCAGACTCCAGGACTATGAATCTGAGATGTTTTCTTTTAAATGTGAGATTATCATATTTCTCATGCTACAAGAAGTAATTTAATGTCTCATTAAAATAACATTTTTAATTTCATTTTCTTTTTAAATTCTGTGAAGATTTTGTGTTTCATAGAAGAGTAGTTTTGGGTGGGATTGTTTTTGTTTTTCAAAGGCTTGGGGAGCTTTACAAACTTAAATTTCTTCTCACCACAGTTCTGCCCCTCTTCCCCTGTTGTCTGTATGAGAAAACAAGAGGCTAGTAGTATTGTATCTGACAGCTAATGTGCAGTTCTTCGCTCTTCATGTAGTTGCAGCCAACCCAGGTTTCATTTCTTCAGGGTCCACAGTATAAACCAAATTATGTTTGCATTACCAAGTACTATATTATCCATCATTTGCTTTTGTTATACAGTTACAAATGACATTATTGTCCTTTGATATTGCATACATTTAAAACCCTAGATTAGGTCTGAATCATGACAACACGTGTGTCTATCTTTACATTTGTGGGTAATCCAGTCTCTTTCAGTGGGATTAAAGGTAAGCACATTTGTGAGTGTTTGCAGGATCAGAGCCTTAGATTTTGAGAAATAAAGAATTAATTTATGCTTCTGTCTAGCTGGTATAATTTCCACTTTAAGCAGAACAGTAATGCATTCTGTTTGCTGGAATTTAAGCAGTATTATTTTTCCTTCTTATATTTTTGCCAGCATATCTAGACTTCTCTGTTAACATGAGGAAGCAGCTTTTTCCCCTAAGGATTTTGTACATTCTGGTATTTCTGTGAAAAATCAAGTCTTGCCCTGATTAGCAAGTTAATGATCTTGTTCCAATTGTATAAGTTGTTATTGATTATGCTGATAATTTAAACCATGGTTCTTCAACTCTAGTACAAGATAAAGCAATCTGAGTCTATAATAGTGCTATTTGACTTGTTTAAGGAAAAAGTATAATCCACACACTCTAGTACAATGCAAAATGAACATTGGTAGTTGTCTGTAGATCAGATAAGAAAGTTCATTGATTAAGATTCCTGTGTAGATGTTCGCTTTCAAAATCTTCCTATTTACTTTAACAGTACAGAGTGATATTACTCCCCAGCATTATGAGAACTGCTCATTATATTAAGTATATATGTTTGCCATTATTCCAGTAGAGAATTCTCCTATAGTCTCCTTTTCAGTTTCATAATGGAATGTCCCCACTTAGTTCCATATCTTAGATGAAAGATTTAATGCTCTTGGATTTTTAGTTGATTGTCCAAGTACATTTTAAAGTAAATAGATATACCAGATTCCCAAAGCAACAACTACAATTGGATAGGAAGCACAATCCTACTCACCCCTTCCAATGAATGGTAAAAAGAACTTGGCGTTGAGCTTGACTAGGCAAATTCTTGCACTGGTTTGCACTTCATATTGTCCTGTTGATTTCAGTGGAATTTTATAGGGAGTTAAGTCAGTGTAGAATTTAGCCCAGTGTACATCACAAGTAAAGACATTTGTTTTACCCTAATATTAGTCCGACCAGAAGGAATGTTTCTGGTTTAAGGAATCTTTTGCTAATAGAGATTGAGGCTTCCATCCTATTTGCAGCAATGTGGAAGATCACCATGAAGGCAAGAGCACAAATAGGCAGGTGGTTAATATTGCAGGTAAGCGACGCAGTTAGATGGAGGTTGAGTGGAACTCTCCCAAGCATTTCTAACTCACACTTCCTCAGTAGGATATGCACACAGTCCAATGAAAGAAGACAGTTGGGATGGTCTGCTAGCACTTCAATTATAGTATTAATGATAATCATAATACATATTAATAAGAATTATAATTATAATACAGAGGTTACCTAAGATGACTTCTAACTGAAGTAGCCATGCAACAATAACATTTTAATTTAAAAAATCCAACCCTACTTAAATGGGTTCACCAGTAGTGAAAGGACAAAGCGGACTGATCCAGAGCCAATTAAACAGCTTCTATTGACTTCAGTGGACTTTGGATCAGGCACAAAGATATTTGATTTGTTGGAAGGATATTCACCCTACTTCGAAGACAGCTCTGTTTAGATGAGGAACAAGCTGGTTTGGATTTTATTTCTCCAGCCAAAAATACCACTAATTATATTTATGTAATTTTTTTTCTTCAAACAGAGCAGCTGATAGGGGTATCGTCTGTGTTTAAAACTTGTATGCAAGTAGTGCTTATGTAGCATTGCTTATGTATTTATGATAAGTCCCCCCACCCTTCTGTCCTGTATAATGGTTGCTGAATGACTGTGGCAGTGGTTGCTGCTAATTGATGGCTTGCGGGAGTGTTGCACCTGTGTTGGCTCTCCTCCCTTGATTACAGTGGACATTTAAAAATAAACCACTTCTCCGCGAATTATCATCATTGAGATATTCTGCTCATGTTTACTTTGTTTTTTTCCTGAGATTCAGTCTGCTTGAGCTAACCAGAAGCTGGAAAATAACATAATAGCTTGTTTTCTCTCCTTGGGATATTTATTCTAATGACCATGTTGGTAGAGAGGCTGGCTAGGATACTTAAAGTGCACTAGCTGTTCGTTTATTCTTTTTAGATCTTCATGTGAGAGAGAAACATAATGCCAAGAATCTATTCCTTTCCTGGGAAAATGAACATGCATAGCTGTCACTGAAGTAATTATGGTTAGGCATTGTTACTATAAATGTAAAACAGGCTTTGTTTCTTGGATCTGCCATTTGAAAAAGCAATAACAAGATTTTTTTTTAATGTTCCATGTGGGGATATTTAGATGATATCCTGCCTTGCAAGACAAGTGTAAGTGTTGCTAAAGAGAATTCTGATATAAATAAAATTAATTATGCTGTGGATTCATATTGTATATAAAGAATTGTATTCCAAAGATTTACAGTTAAATATGAATTAGAGTCTTTAAAAAATTCCTCACTTTGGTCAGTTTAATACTGACATTTGAGGCAAAATTCTCTTTTCCTGTCCATATGGTATATCTATCCATCTAACCTAGACATTTCTTCCACCCTCATCAGCATGGCCTCTGATCTCCTAGTATTCTATTTTGCTATTCTACTCCCCCCATGTGTGCAGAACTCCCAGTAATGTTGCTGTCAGAGGATATATAGAGACAGCAGAATATCAAAGTCCATTACCATCCTGAGGAACAGAGCTGAGAATTTTGAATTGAGAATACTGCTTTTCAGCTTTTGCTGTTGTGCTCTGCCTTTCATATGACAAGGTGCCATTAGCTGAGGTTTCGCACAGGATTTTTCAGGATCTCAGGTTGAAATACTGCCACAATGGATTTGATCCTTCTAAGGAGTGAGTTAGCTGCTATGTTTAAACGTTATTTTTGCCAGAAAGTATTTCAACATCACATATGTTCAAATAAATAGACTTCTACTATACCAAAGAAAGTGTTAAAAGCTTTAAAACTAATGGTAGAAACTTGCCTATGGCTTTCATCTTGCCTTTGTTCCTTTCAAGTAACATGTTTCCATCACCACATTTAAAAAGCATTTGAATCTTTGATTTGAATTCCAAAATTGTACTTTCTTTGTAGGTTTTAAATGTTGCTACTGGTAGGATTTCCCCCCACACACCCTGAATTTTCCCAACACTGCCCACCCTCAGTTTTGTGAACTAGTTACATTCAGTGCTGTCAATTTAGTGATTTTTTGGAAATTTGAATTGAAATTGAAACATTATATACTTTTAAAATGTGTGCTAAAGTATATGATAAAATATATGTATCTGAAAAAGTATAATAGATTTGAAAAGTATGGACACAGACCAGCTTCCTTATACAGCTTTTGTTTTTTGTGACAATGTCAGTTCATTCATTTTGGTGATGTTGGCCAACCTAATAATTTCGAATTATGATTTGTAAGCAAAGTCTAAATCAGCTGACAGCTAGTGATGAGCTCAGCATTGGGGGGTAAAAAGGCTTCAGGACCAGATTGTATTTACGTTCACACCTAATCTACCTAGGTAACCAGCAAACAGAGCAGTGTTGCCCAAGTGATAGATTTTGGCTGGGGCTGGGGTACAAATCACTTGAATGCAGGGGGGTTATGAAATGATGTTGTTCTTATCGGATGAGTAAAGGGTAGAACTGTACTTAGCCTGTGCTGATTGAGGGCATCAAGAGAAAGGGTAGGGACAGGTGTTTTGTTTGATGGTCTTCCTGAGTCACAAGTACTATTCGGCCGGCCTCAGTCCCCTGTTTAAAGGCAGAGCTGATTTGGCTTCAGAGTCTTTTGGTTTTTTAAGTGATCACTAAAGTTGAAATCTCTGATAATCATATCTAAGTGCTTAGACCTGCTGTGGGACAGTGTTTCTGTGGAAGAGACAGCCCAGTCAGCACCAGCACCAAGGTGTGTCCCTCATCACCCAAGAGCTCAAATCACTGAGGGTTGGGTGGAACTGTGAGAGACCGACTCACAGAGGTCACAGTGGCAGATGACAGCAGAAGGTGACAGTGCAGGGCCATTGGGGCAGAGCAATAGATTGAACGCTGGCATGACAAACAGTGGCCAGAGCATAGGACTATTTTTAGTGACGTTTCTCCAGAAGCTAGATTTGTCACTGGGGAACTTATATAAATATGTTTCCTAGTAGGCCAAGATTTATAAAATGCATTATTTGCCAAGGTCATTATCTCACATCATCGCTATCTCAAGAGGTTATTATCTTGGGGAGTTTCTCTACTAAACTTTTTTATTATTACAATTATTTTTTTTTATGTAAGAACAGCTATATTGGGGCAGATCAATGGTCCATCTATCCCAGTATCCTGACTTCCAACACTGACTGTTCCAGGTGCTTCAGAGGGAATGAACAGAACAGGGAATCAGCGACTGATCTATCCCGTCGTCCACTCCCAGCTTCTGGCGAATAGAGGCTAGGCACACTCAGATCATGATGTTACATCCCTGCCTGTCCTGGCTAATAGCCATGAATTTATTGAGTTCTTTTTTGAACCCTGTTATAATTTTGGCCTTCACAACATCCCTGGCAAAAAGTTCCACAGGTTACTGCTGTGGATTGTGTGAAGAAATACTTCCTTTTGTTTGTTTTAAACTTACTGCCTATTAATTTCATTGGACGACCCCTGGTTCTTCTGTTAAGTGAAGGGGTAAATAACACTTCCCTATTCATTTTCTCCACACCAATCAAGATTTTATAAGACACTATCATATCCACTCTGTCATCTCTTTTCCAAGATGAAAAGGCCCAGTCTTTTTAATCTCTCCCCATATGGAATCTGTTCCATACCCATAATCATTTTTATTGCCCTTCTCTCTACCTTTTCCCAATTCCAATACATCATTTTCGAGATAGCATGACCAGAACTACACGCAGTATTTAAGATGCGGGCATGTCATGGATTTATATAGTAAAAGTGGAGAACTAGCTCTTCAAAGGAGCCAATCTGAGATGGCAGATGTGATGTGTTCCAGGATTTTGCAGAGCATAAAACATGGGTTTCTGCCACACAGTTATGAGATTCCCTGACAAGGAATGCTAATTTTATACTGCAGTTAAAAAGACAAGTAGCGTGGGCCTGGAGCGATGATCCACAGCCAGTAGGAGCCACGACAGGCCGAACCTGCGGAGGCAGCAGGCAAAGAAACTGACCCGGCACGCCAAGGGCTTTCCCCAAACAAGCGGTGGACCAGAGTTGAGAACCACGGTATTAGAGTGATGGAGGTGCCGATCAGAACTCCATAGTTGACACTGAATTGAATTATGAACTTAAAAAGGATGAATCCCTGCTTTGTGTAAGAAGAATATAAATACTATATGTAGTAAAAATCCTTATGGAAATTCTATGAAAGTCCAGCTCATAGAGGGCCAGTCCTGTAACTGAACACATCTAAACTTTGGTGAACTTTGGAAACGGATCTGATCTTTGCAGCTGGCCTTTATTTTAGTAATGGATTAGCCAAAGTCCTAGATCTGATGAAAGCCAAAATACAGGCAGTTTGGATCCTAACAGTGAATGTTGCAGCTCCACCCACCCCTTCTCGGCTACTTTTAAGATCAGAATACCTCTGCTTTGTTTAACCTCATCTTTATCAGAAAACCAGAAACAGACCATAGTAGAACCTGCTTGTTTGCCACAATCCATCAAAGTATCTTTAAACATGAAGGTATATTCCAACAAGGAGGTTCCACATCAGTTTCTCTATCCCTAACCCCCTGTTCAGTTGTAAAGAGATTTGAAGAATGAAGATAAACATTTGAGTCAATACCAGGAGTTTCAGATTCTCTGGGGTCAGTTAAGAGATTAAACTGGAAGTAAAGGGGACAAGCTCAAATGAAAACAAGATGTGTTTATGTAACCTTCATCTCGTAATATTTCTCTGACAGTCCAATAGGATACCTTTGTGAATGAAAGTATGTCAGTGTTATGCAGTGTAAACTTCAAAATATAAAGTAATAATGTTATAATATGTTATAAAACATGTACAGCACTCTATTAACTTGTCAGCAAACATATTTTCTCTCTCTCAAGTGTCTAGGTACATATTTAACACTGTAGTATCTGGAGCTGCTATTCATATGAATTAAATTCCAAGGCCTATGTTTGTGAAAATTTCAGATATGATAATATGGCTGTACTCCTTATGCTTCTCTTCAGAAGGTCAATTCTATAAATAATGAAGATGTTTGATGTTCTTCACTAATATTAAAAATGCACAAATGGACAAACCAGGTTAGCACTGGGAAGTGGTTTTGTTTCTTTTATTTTGTTTGTTTTTAGTGAGACGATACATGAAGAAGAAACAGGATGAATGTACTGTTTTTAGTTAGAGTTCCTGAGGGTCAGCTGGTAGATTCTTAAAATCCATTCTTTTCAAGGCCTAATTCTCAGTAGGTCCTGCACTGCTTTCCATATCTTCTCCCAGTGCAGTTCACAATGCTGCTCTCTCTACCTCATTTTCTTAGGTTTCTCTGTCAGGAAAGTTTGCCTCTCAACCCAAAGCTCCGAGGACTGTCCTATCATCAACCTTCTGAAAAACTTCCATTGACTTCAATGGAAAGTACATCCACCAAATGGGTATGGCCTGTGTGTGTTTTCCATGATTGTTGGAGATTTCACCCCAAACACATTATAGATCACATTGTTTTAAAAGCTCTGGTTAGCTAACCATTCGGAAGAGATTGTGAATATTAAACTGTAGTTCTATTCTAAAGAGTGACTTTTACATGTTAAAATGGCACCTTTTTACTAAAACTTCTCAATGTGTATATTCGGAGTCTCACCTGTTTGTGAGTCAAAACAGTTCAGTACATAAACAGACTGCTGCACTGGCAAAAAGCCCTACTGAGCTTCAGTGGAGCTCCATGTGGATGCATTAATAATTCACCCATGTATACTGCAGGAATGGGGCATAGGCTTTTACTGGATATAAATGCTGTTCAGCATCATTCAGAAACTAATACAAATAAGGGAGACTTATCCCTGGTCTACACTGTGGGGGAGAGATTGACCTAAGATACACAACTTCAGCTATGGGAATAGCGTATCTGAAGTCGACGTATTTAGGTCGACTTACCATGGTGTGTTCATGGCCCTGAGGTGACTGCTGCCGCTCCCCCATTGACTCTGCCTGTGCTTCTCATGGTGGTGGAGTACCAGAGTCAATGGGAGAGCACTCGGTAATCAATTTATCTAGACTAGACCAAAAGATTGATCGCTACCCGCTGATCTGGCGGGCAGTGTAGACCTGCCCTTAGCCAAATTTTATTCTTGTGTCTATGTTACCAACAGAATTATTCGGTAAGGACCTGTTTCTCCTTTCGCTCACATTGATTTTGTGCCACTGTAACTTCAGATATCTGTGAGACCATAATTTGAAGACAGTGGGGTTCCATAGGATTACGTTGGAAAACATGGCTTTTAGATGGAAAACAAGAAAGAAAAATGCCTTTTGCTATTGCCCAATTAAAAAGTAATTTTCTCAAAGATAATAGTTTTCCACCACAAATTGAAAAGCACTATGCAGATATACCTCAATTATTCCAGGGAAATCGGAAACCTTTGGATAATAAGGGGTTCCTATAACTAGGAGCTTCTGCTTTGCAGAACTTCAGCAGTTCCTGCCTCTGAAGCTTAGGAGCAGCATAGGACTTTTAGATTAATAGATTCTAAGGCCAGAAGGGACCAATATTATGATTATCTAATATGATCGCCTGCAAAACACAAGCCATAGTATTTCACCAAGTGGTTTTTGCGTCAAGCTCATAGCTCTGGGTTGAGCTAAAACATACCTTTCAGAAAGGCATCCAATCTTGATTTAAAGACTTCAAGTGATGGAAAATTTGCAGTATCTCATGGTAAATTGTTCCAATAGTTAATTGCCCTCTCCTCTCTACAAAAATGTGAACCTTTTTTCTAATCTAAATTTGTCTAGTTTCAATCTCCAGCCGTTGGCTTTTGTTATACATTTGTCTCCTAGGCTAAGACTCCACTGCTATCAAAAATCATCTTGTCATGTAGATATTTATAAACTTCAATCAAATCAGCTCTAAATTTTCTCTTTGTTTTAGCAGATTTGGCAAACATGAACATTCCACAATACTGAGTCAGTTCCCCAGAATCATGAGTGACTTAAAATCGTAACAGTTTTAAAAAATAAATTTGGAAGTATTTTTTATTTGACTTCTGGTTCATGTTTTCAAGCTTCCTCCACAACCAAAAGGTCTAGAAACTTATTTTTTTTTTAAAGAAAAGCTGAGCTTCTCATGTAATTATCTCATTCTAGAAACCGAGTCTTTTGGAAAAACATTGAATCTCACAAATGTTGGCCACACTAGTTTCAGCCTTTATTTAGTTTAGGTTCTCTACAAAACTGAAACCTAAATTCCATGCTCAGGTCCTGGGGTAAGGTTGGATGGAGGCCCTACCACTAATGGAGCCAGAAGCTTCTTTTGCCTCCATAGGTAGCTGGAGTGCCAAGGTTTCTGAATTAAGACCTTGGGCCCAGGTCCCATAGAGTACATAGAGTAGTTTGAGTTGTTTGAGTAGTTTGAGTTGCTCAGGACCCATCATATCCTTCTCTTTGCCATTTGCAATCCCCCAGAGGTGTCCTGCACTCTCTTGCTGCTGCTGTTCCATTAAGGAGCTCTTTGAGGTAATTTTGGGGATATAGTTCTTAGGCTAAGCTACCACCTTAACTTCGCTGGCAAATTAAGCCAAGGAATAATTTCTGGGATTCATTAGATAACTAGTCTTTCTTTAGAAACAGGATATGAAGTTGGACACATTTCACTTTCATTGTCTCAGTGCATTTGTTTAAAACCAACAATCTTAATTGTACTTTTTTAAATAAAATTTCTGTTGATTTTGTGAACATTTGTTATTACAAAATTGAAAATTTGAGCCAAATTTAACTTGTCAGTGTCCCTTTAAAGTGCCATGTGATGTGGAGTTTTTTATTTGTTTATTCTTATATACCGTTTTGTACATTATGTTTTAAGGGAAAATTGGGAGTTAGAGAATTGAAATGGCAGAAAACACATGTGAGAAATAAAATATTTAGCTTCAAAAAATCTGAATTCTTAAACTGAGTGCATTACATCTCAAGAGGAAAGTACAAACCTTAATTTTTAAGAGAAGAAACAAATCAAAACTTTGTCTATAAGACTCAAATAAAAATACTAATCTGTTTCAATGCAACTCAGTATGCGATCTTTCAGCTAATTGGGAGTATACAATATTCAGAGACTAACATTTGTTTTGTGATGTGAAAACATTACGTTTTAGTAAGATCTGGTCATAGCTTAGTGAACTGCAGGACTCTGCATCTGGGAGTTTCTGAATAATTTATTTAAAATAATGAGTATCGTCATGTGATGCTGTATCAAAGCAACTGCTCTAGTGAAAGCCAGCTGGGTACAGCAGTTGTATATAAAGTAGTTGCTTGAGTTGTCTCTCTGGAAAAATTAAAGAACATAATGAGCAAAATTAGAAAACCTGGGGAGCAGCCTCCATGGATACCCATTAGCAAAAAGTAATTTGATTAGTGTGAGATTTGGGGAAGTTCATTATTTCTGCATTCACAAAGATTTGAGAAGTGTTCTATTATATATATTTTACAAGTGTGTTCACACACAAACATATAGAAGTGATGCAGAGTATGAATTATAGGTATACTTCTATTTTTATTTCAGCTTTATGAAATAGTAACAGTATATTGATTTGTTCACTATCTAAAAGTCATTCATTTAATGCCTCAGGGAAGCTTTTTGGTTTGAGTTTTCCCGAAAGCTTAATTTATTCTCAGTAAAACTAGATGTTACAAGAACAGGATCCAGCAAGAGCTGATGGAACACACCGACTAGGAGAAAATGCATACCTCTGCAAAGTATTTAAGTGAAGTTTGTTTTGAAGCCTGTGTATGTCATTCAAATAACATTTGTCTCTACTCTACATAGTCCTGACTTGAGGATTTGATCCTGTGAGATATTAAACACCCACAATTCCCAGTGAAATCAATTGAAGCTGTGGCTCTTCAGCATTTCTCAAGAGCAAGTCCTGTCTGCAAACCTTGTAACTATAAGTTTTAGAATCTGTGCTATATAAAGGTCCACATAAAATGTCATTGAAAATATCTTTTGGATCCAGCAGTTAATAGCCAAATTTTTTTTTAAAGGCATTTTGCCCCAATATTTGTGTCAATAGCTTTTGTAACTTAAACTAATTATTTATTTCTTGCAGACTTCCATTAACCTGGGGAAAAGAATTATTGACTAAAGATATTAATATCATGTCATCAAAATTACCAGTTGGAGATTTCAAAAGTCCAAGGACACAGCTTGTCTCATCATAGCAAAAGCCTACACTGCCAGGGGAACTCCCAAAAAGGGCATCTTTTCTTTTTACATTGCCCTTAAATCTAGACTGGCACTGTTTTATTGTTTCAAAGCATTGGCACAGAAGGCTTTTTGAATTTCAATAATAGATACAAAGAATCAGTATCCGGTCAAATTTGGTCCAAAATTGTAGGTTTTGTAAAAGTAAAAAACTTTTACAAAACCTCAGGCCAGCAGAAATGTGTCTTTAACATTATTTATTAAAATTCCAATGATTTAAACCATTTGCAAGATACACATTCCACCATTGTTATGATGCCTGAGAACTTGAAGGTGAAATTGACCAGAAACTGGCAAAGGTGGAAGTAAGTAAAGTAAGTAATGTACAATGCTTATCCAACATAGAGACATGTAAAAAGCAAGAGAATAAATAATGAAAAGTATATTAGATTTTAGAAAAAACCACCAATTTTCATAATTTGTTTTGCTTGATCACTTTTTCAAATGTAACTTTTAAGCAGACAGTGCTCCTTTAAAATCCATGAGTGAGTAAGTTGACCCTCCCCATGCTCTTAAAAGGTCTATGCTGTTATTTAATTTCCACTCTATTAAGAATTTAATAAGGCTAATTCTGAAAAGGGTCTCGCTATTGCTCCTGTTATTCTACTGAATTCCTGCAGCCAACCAATGCCTTCCAAACGGATGGATGTTTGTTAGTAATTTGCCTTTCTGCACAGAAGCTACAATGTGTCCTTGACAAAGCAGTTCCTTTTTGTCCTTTCCAAAATAATGATCCCTCTTTTTATTTGTTGTCCAATACATACAGAGGTCAAAAATCAATTAATATAAACATGTTACAATATATCGGGGCTGAAGGAAGTATTTGATTTTTTTTTCTTTTTTACTTTGTGTCTCATAAGAGGCAGTTGAGCCAGGAAGAAAAGGACACACACAAAAACACACACCATGTCTCTCTCTTAAAGAATGTAATTTGAAATAAATCTTTTGTGACCATCACAATAGTAGGGATTATTGAGACTGGCACCTAATGTCTTGATTTTCGTAGAACACTGTGTTTTAAATGGTTATACTGAAATTCATGAAGCTGTGAAGAAAAGTCACCCCTCTGCCCAACATTGTGAAGCTCAAGCCCATTGGACCTGATTGTCACTTGCTGAGTAGTACCTTGCTATGCAAATAGCCCCACTGATGTCAGAGAGCCATATTTATGTTGCAAGCCACTGTTCAGCATGAGTGCACATGGCAGAATGAGGCTTCAGGCCAAATCACACCAAGGGGAGCTCCAGAGATATTGTGCCTCAGAGAGTTTCAGTCCCTCACAGTGCTCCCTGTTTGCAGTGGGTGGGATTAATGGGTTAATGTGCAGCACCTCTTTCAAGATGCAGCTGACCTGTGTGGCCTATCAGCTCCTACGGTTGGCATGTGAGGATGGAAGGGGGAAGCCATGGCTTTTCCAGCTCTCTTCCCCTCCCCACCCATTTGCTTCTGAGGGAAATACCTGGAGTGCAGCTGTAGCGTGCCTTGAGTGCCAGGGTGGGATTCCGGGGAGGCATTACATTGCCCTAACAAAGGTGGGGAGGCTTTTCTCCCTCCCATTCCCCTACACAGCCATGCAGGGCAAAGGCACAATGTAACCCTTACTTAGTGGAAACATTTGCATAAAATACTATATCATCAGTGGGTTGAAAATCCAGCTATTTATTATCAATTAAAGCAGCACCCAGCAGTGCAGCTGCAGTTAGCACTGAGCTGCCATTTCTATTATAAAATCAGTTTCCCAGAGATTTATATCTCCATTCCTTAAATTCTTATCAGATTGAAACTTAGCAAACAAGGAACTGGTACTAATCCAAAAATAGAGGGGTGTTGTGAGGGCCTGGTTAGTGTACTGTACAGTATCAATCAATAAATAATGTATTTTTTTAGAATTTAGATATTGCATATGTATGCACCTATGCACTCAGCTGTTTTTGTAAGCAGGAGCTGAATATCATTAGTCTGAAGGTACCTCCTCCTTCCAGATATTCATGTACATGGGTCACGCAGGGCCACGAGGACCCTTCTAATCCTCTCCCTCCCTTTCCCATTTAGCTGCCTTTTTAGAAGCATATCACCCGTTTAGTTCCACCCAGCTTCATCGTCACATTCCTTTGTCTTCCAACTGCAAGTCCTTCCAGAGGAATTACTGCAGCCTTCAATTTAGTAGTCTACATTGGGCCAGAAAGAAAAACATAGGAGCCCAGATCCATAGCTGGCCAGCGAAGGGAGTAAAAAGACCATGTCTGGCTGTGGTAGCTGACCACGGAGTGATGGACAGACCTCAGGTCCTGCCATCTTGTAGTACCCTTCAGAATCTGGGCCAGAGTATATAAGAGAAGACAGTAAACCTCTAACTAAGCATATTGGAGTGATTTAATTATGGAGAAGGTTTGGGACCAAATTCTTCCCTCAGTTACACTCTCCCAATGCCCTTGAAATCAAAGGAATATAGAATGAGGACAATATGTAATGTTATGTTTTGTTTTGGATCTATTTTTAAAGGAATTTGCTGCCTTAGTGATTTTACAGGCCTACAGAATGTTGTTGGTCATGGATGTGCTAAGACTTCATTCTGCTCTTTAAGAATCACTAAATATATCATCAGTATTTTTGGAGATGTACTGTGGCCTCTGTCATGGAGGAGGTCAGACTAAATGATCACAATAGTCCCTTCTGGTTTTCTAATCTATGAACCAATGATATGGGGTTTAAAACAGGCTTTCTTGAAGTAGCTTAACTTTTATAAAATTAGCATCTCTGCCTTCTTTAAATCCTTTCCTTTCTCTTGGCTAAAAGGTCTCCTCCAAGAGATGTTAGACCTTTTTTACCAGGTTCATAATTCACATTTTCCTCATTTCTTATCTGTCTCCTTTTTTCTTCTCGTGATTTTTAAAGGTATCAGGTGGATATCAAGAGTCAGGTTCTGTGCTCATCAGCCTTTACAGGTGCTGTTAGTTCAGGACTGAACAATGTCAGTTCTGGATCTCAGACCATTGTCATTTTTAATCACAGGCTTTTCTCTGAGCCCCATTTGGAGGATAGAGAGGAAAAATATGCATGGCATGTTCTTCGTATTCTAAAATGGTGGCAATTTAAAAGCTTCTGAAGTGTTTGACATGTCACCTAGTGATGATGCATTGACAATGAATATGTATATGCATACTTGGATATTGTTGAAGTAACAAAGAGTCCTGTGGCACCTTAAAGACTAACTAAAGTATTGAAGCATAAGCTTTCGTGGGCTAATACCCACTTCATTGGATGCACAGGGATTACAATGCATCCGATGAAGTGGGTATTAGCCCACGAAAGCTTATGCTTCAATACTTTAGTTAGTTTTTAAGGTGCCACAGAACTCTTTGTTACTTCTGCTATTTCAGACTAACATGGCTACCTCTCTGATTCTTGGATATTGTTGTGTAAGAGAATGTATATCCCATGTTCGTTCTCATTTGGGTAATAAACAGTTTATAGGTGTATTACCATTTGGAGGAGAAGGTGCTGATCTGGAACAATCAACATGGATTCACCAAGGGCAAGGCATGCCTGACCAACCTGATTGCCTTCTGTGATGAGATGATGGGCTCTGTGGATATGGGGAAAGCGGTGGATGTGATATATATCTTGACTTTAGCAAAGCTTTTGATATGGTCTCCCAGAGTATTCTTGCCAGCAAGTTAAAGTAGTATGGATTGGATGAATGGACTGTAAGGTTGATAGAAAGCTGGCTAGATTGTCAGGCTCACCGGGTAGCAATCAACAGCTCGATGTCTAGTTGGAAGCTGGTATCAAGCAGAGTGCACCAGGGATTGGTCCTGGGGCCGGTTTTGGTCAACATGTTTATTAATGATCTGGATGATGGGATGAATTGCACCCTCAGCAAGTTCACAGATGATACTAAGCTGGGGGGGGGAGAGGTAGATATGCTGGAGTTTAGGGATAGGGTCCAGAGTGACCTAGTCAAATTGAAGGATTAGACTAAAAGTAATCTGTTGAGGTTCAATAAGGACAAGTGCAGAGTCCTGGACTTAGGAAGGAAGAATCCCATGCACCACTACAGGCTGGGGACCAACTGGCTAAGTAGCAGTTCTGCAGAAAAGGACTTAGGGATTACAATGCACAAGAAGCTGGATATGAATCAGCAGTATGCCCTTGTTGCCAAGAAGGCCAACAGTACTTTGGGCTGTATTAGTAGGAACATTGCCAGCAGATCAAGGGAAGTGATTATTCCCCTCTATTCGGCACTGGTGAGGCCACATCTGGAGTATTGTGTCCAGTTTTGGTTCCCCCACTACAGAAGGAATGTGGACAAATTGGATCGAGCCCAGCAGTGGGCAATGACAATGATAAGGGAGCTGGGGCACATGACTTACAAGAGAAGAGGCTGAGGGAACTGGGGTTATTTAGTCTGCAGAAAAGAAGAGTGGGGGGATTTGATAGCAGCTTTCTACTATCTGAAGGGGATGGACCTAGGCTGTTCTCAGTGCTGGCAGATGACAGAACAAGGAGCAATGGTATCAAGTTGCAGTTGGGGAGGTCTATGTTGGATATTAGGAAACACTGTCGTGAAGCACTGGAATGGGTCATGTAGGGAGGTGGTGGAATCTTGAGCCTTAGAGGTTTTTAAGGCCCTGCTTGACAAACCCTGGCTGGGATTGTTTAGTTGGTGTTGGTCCTTCTTTGAGCAGGGGATTGGACTGGACCAGCCTGAGCCTGAGAAAGAGCCAGAATTTACCAATGTACATTGCCAAAGAGACACAGTAATACATCAGCAGCCCCCAATCAACTTCCTGCCCTCAGCGCCTCCCACCCATTGGCAGCCCTGCGGATCAGTGCCTCCCCTTTCCTCCCCGCACCTCCCAGTCATGGTGTGCAGGAGGTTCTGAGGGATATGCAGAGGGGTGACAGCACAGCCAGCTCAGGGGAGGGGACAGAAGGGGGTGAAGTGCGGACAGGGCCTGTGGCAGAGCCAGGGATTAAGTAGTGAGCTCTACCTGGCACACTGGAAAATTGGTGCCTGTAGCTCCAACCTCAGAGTCGGTGCCTATACAAGGAGCCGCATATTAACTTCTGAAGAGCCGCATGTGGCTCCGGAGCCACAGGTTGGCCACCTCTGAATAGATGACCTCCTGAGGTCTCTTCCAACCCTAATATTCTATGATTCAATGACATGCAAGAATACAGGCCTGAAACGTAGACAGTCTAATTAGACAAATCACAAACCAAAGAGAAAAGGGACACAATAAAATATTTTCCACAAAATTTATTAAACTCCACACCTAAATCCCTCTCGTTTCAAACTCTACCTAGTTTCTCTTTCTTTGTTTCATAACATCTATTTTCTTTTCCCCCAGATATTTTCCTTTTTAAAAAAGTCTCTGCTTGTTTTCTCTTTTTATTTATTACCTGTTCTATATTTTCCTTTCTGTTTTTAACCCTTCTATTTTAGTGAGTCTTTGGCCTATTTAGACCCTTTCTTATGTTATTTAACTCCAAGGCCCTGGTCATAAAAACTACTCCACCTGTTCTCTGCAGGCAAACGCCTATGCCCATATAGAGCCTTGGTGATGGTAGAATCAATGGGATTCTTCATGGGAATAGGAGTCCACCAGCATAGACCCATTTGTAGAATTGGGGCCTAATCTATTAACCCAACACTGCCGTCTCCCTATTCTGGGCCTGATCCATGATCTACTGAAGACAAAGGAAGCCTTTCCACTCACTTAATTGGGCATTGGATCAAGCTCTGTGACCTAATCTTTCTTTATATAATGATACCTTAATCTTTTTACTAGCTCTCTTTCAAGAGACATCAAGTTCACTTCCTCTCCCCTTCCAACGAAAGTGTCACATTCAGTGTAGATGGACAGGAATGACTTCCAGGCTAATGTGTTCTGCATCTTGACTCTTGGGCTCTCTCCCCACCATCTATGGGACTGTGGTTCCTTTGGAGCCATGCTGCCATGGACTCGACTACACCTGAAAAAGAAGATTCCACAGTGCCAAAGGGAGCCAGAGAACGAAATAGCCTTTTGTGGGGCTTGCCCTTTTATTGCTCAGGTGGATTGTGCATGTGTTGCATCTGACTCTCTTCTCTTTTCCTCCCCCCTGCCCCATAGATTCTGTGGTAGTCCTTTGCAAGTTCCTCAAAAGTGGGTGGATGTGTTGGGGGGGGAGAAAGAGGGGTGTTACCATTAAGGTGGCTAATCACCCCCCTCTGTGAGGGTAGTGTCAGGCACCAGCTCCTGGTAATCAGGCCTAGTGGTTGGAGCAGAGGTTGAAGCCAGATATAGGGTCAGAACTGGGAAGCACTGGAACTAAGCTCACGGACAGGCCTCCTCCTCATATGATGGACAGCCACCTTGGTCAATCCCAGGAGACTGACAAAGAGGTCTTGCGACTTCATAGGGCCATGCCTAGGGTGTGCATGTTCCTGCTCAAGGATAGGCCTCTGCGGTATGTCTGAATGATGATTCACTGCAGTTTTGTTGGAGAGGAAGTTGAGAGAGCAGCCTTGGTTTGGCTGTGGGATTGCCTCCCTGGTAAGAGTTGATTCCAGAATAGATTCTGGAAATATCTACATAAAGGTGTAACCATGGAAGCAGATTTGAGGTGAAGACAGAGTTTAGTTCCCTAAGGTTTCAGAGTAGGTAGTCACATTGTTATAAAACTGATTTCCTTTTTACAGAACCGTGGGTAGAATTCCAAAAGAGTTCTTGGTATAGTTCCACTTAGTCTAACGGTATCACTTTAAGAAAATATGTCTGTCTGTGTGTGATGTTCCTTGGATTCAAAATTATTAAAATATTAATATTTCTTACAACGGTAGGTGTTCTAATATAAGTGTGCCTCCAGGAAGAAATAAATTGAAAATATTATTAAAGTTTAAACTAAATCTTTTTGTTATTTCTGCAAAGGAAAGTTAATTCAGTACAATTAAAAATGATACATGATAACTTAAATTTTATCTGCCTTCAATCCACCATTTGCATACTGAAATATTACTCAGTAAATAAATACATCCTAAAAACATATAGTGGCTAATGTCTATTTGATGTAAATAAGCATCAGATCCTTTATTCCACTCCAATGTTAAAGCCAGAGTTAAAAGCCTTTCAGGGGGTTTTGGCCAGATTTATTTGTGCACCTTTAGAAATGACATTGAAAGGTTGTTTAAATGCTGAATTTTCCCAGATGTCTTTGTTAATACATTTTGAATTCCTGGATTCACTTTTAAACTTTGATAGTGAATTCCTAGTTTTCAATTAATTTTCAGCAGCATCAGAGATCATATTATTTGTTTTCCTCAAAGCATTATATGCCACAGGGAAGAGAGATATACTTCAAAACAATATTTTGTTGAAGAAATGGATTGAAATTCTGGTCCTATTGAAGTCAATGACAAAACTATGCATTGATTGTAAAAGGGCCTTGGTTTTTAGTATGAAGTAGGGAAGTATTACAGTTTTGCAAGTTAAAGTAATATTAATTTATTCAGAAGTTATCCCAAAAGGTCAGTAATAGCACTCTCTAAGGAAGATATACGACATGTTTTATTTTTGTTGTTTGTTTTAGGCTACTACATCCAACTTTTACAATTCAACAGTTCATTAAAGATCTAAACGCAACCAATATACCTATTAATAATTCAACAAAGTAGCAAGCTGGTAGGACCAGGGCTTAAAATCAATCACTGCAACAATGTTTATTCATGGGACAAATTTTTGGTGTGTAAAAGTATTTTCTTGATGTTAATGAAAATATATAAACAAAACTGCAGAATGTAAGCATTATGACTCAGATTTTCAGAAGAGTTAAGGGCCACATTTTCAAAAACTCAGCATCCTCAATCAAAGCCAGGTTCTCAAAAGAGCTTTGTTCCCACGTAGTTACTCAGATTTTCAGTGGTACTCAATTCCCTTTTAGACACCTAAGGTCAGTTTTTCAGCAGTTCAGAACTCAATATACTGAGCTGTTATAAAAATCTGGCACCTATTTTGGTGCCCAAATGGGAGTCAATCTCTTTTAAAAATCTGGGCACAGCTGTGAATGCTGATATCTTTTTGAAAATCTGGTCTTTTATATTTATAAAAATTTTAAAGTATGAATCTATTTGCCCATATTAATAGCATGTGGAAGAGACAAAAAATTAAATCCAAAATTAGACACCCTATTTCTTCTGATTACACCTTCTTATTGTTGCCTTTCCCCTTGCCTGTTTTCTGTAGTTCATTTCATGCAGTTTCCTCATACTGTCCTTCATGTTTTCCTTACATGGGGTTGCTATACAAAGGCAGTAAATGACCCATTAGCTAGTTATATTTGGGGCATTTTTGCTTGGCTTTTTGTTTTTCGTGCTTAGTTCATTGGGATTTCTTTATTCTTTGTTCCTGTATGTCATTTATTTTCCATGTTATCCAGATTAAACATAGATAATTGGTCCTGATTCACCACTGTATTATACGTGTTTTATGCTAGTGTGACACCAGTGATTTCACAAATATATAGCTGGCATAACAGTGTGTTGAGTCTGGCCCATATCTAATTTAGAAATATGTGTCCTAAATTGTGTTAGATTTAGTGGTTCTTCGGCACTTGCATTCTGCTGACCACTTGGAAGGAGTCAGAGAGTCCAACCAGTGATGGTCCCCAGATTATAGTTTTGAAACCACTATATCAGACGATCCTGTTATTTTACTGATTTGGAGTGATATTTACAAAAGTTCTCAGTGTTGCTCTAATTCTCCTTCTACTGAAGCCAATTAGAGTTTCACCATTGACTTAAGTGGAAGCAGATTTAGACTGATGTTGAGCACTTTTGAATTTCCTACCCTCAGCTTTCAATTAAATACCTATATCAATGGGTTCACCAGTTTCACCAGTGACTTGTTTGTTTCAAGACCCTAAATTCCCATATATGTTTATTCTTACAATTCAAAGGAATTTCAAAGCTATTATTAAATATATGTTCCTGTATGGACAATACATCATATACAGTCATCAACACATAGATGTATTTTCTTATTCAAATGTGTTGCTGTCAAAAACGTGCATATATCAACTTATGTTAGATGTTTATCAGTAAATTTATTTTAAATGTCAACTCAGGAGTATGCCAGCATTTTGGAATGTATAGTTCAGACAGAAATTCTCAAAATAGACGTTGAGAGTCTCCTGGCCTTTAGGAAAATCAGCATACAAATATGGAGCGGACATTATTACATATCTTTAGGCGGATAACATGGCCGTTGCAACAGGAGATCATTCTACCATATATGTGATGGATACTTTGTTTCCTTCTGCCACGCTATCTTATGGCATGTCAAGAAACTCTTCTAACCATGTTCACTGAGATGTTTTCTGTCATAGTCATAATGAATTAATATAATAATCTCACCAAAAATTAGCTGTGTGGGTTGGTGAAATAGGATCTATGTAAATAATTATTTATTGTTTATTCCATTAATGTCTTCATTGGAGCTGACTCTTGAGGTCCTGAGAATCTTTTTTTTTTTTTTTTTTTTTTTTTTTGCATTGACTTTGTTCAAGGAAATAGGGAATGAGGGAGTTCAGTGCCATGAAGGGAGACACTGAGTATCTTAAAGATTTGGCCTTCTGCTTAGTTCTATTAACTTCCTTCATCAGAATTTATATATTTCAGTAAACTTTGCTTCTGAATACATGTGATAGCGTTATTATGTAATGATCATCTGTTACTCAATATTTTAAAATGTGTGAATTCCATTTAAATTTTTTTTCCATTTTGACACAGCTGGCAGTTATGCAATAAAATTTAATTTTCAGATATCTTTCAGAAAATCAATAAATAGAACAGCTGGGTGGCTGTTTATCCATTAATTATATTTCTATATTAAAACATGCTAATTAAAATATGTCTCCAAGAAACTTTTTGACAGTGCCTGAGTAGTGGAAGTTAAAATTCCAATTGGTTAAATATTTGCACAGCAAGTAATTTAATTATAACAAACCAAACATTATTGATGGAAAAACCCTGCCTTCATTATTTGGGTAAAAAGTGAAGTAATAATACTTCTAGTTAGTAATAATCAGTAGGGCTGCCAAACAATATAAATAATAATCATGATTAATCATGAGATTTTAAAAAACAGTTTTAATTAAACTGTTAATAATAGAATACAATTTAATTAAATATTTTGGATGTTTTCTACATTTTCAAATATATTGATTTAAATTACAATACAGAGTATAAAGTGTACAGTACTAATTTTATATAATTTTTATTACAAATATTTGCACTATAAAAATATTTTTTAAAAAGATTTCTCAATTCATCTCATGCAAGTACTTTAGTGCAATCTCTTTATTGTGAAAGTCCAATTTACTAATGCAGAATTACTTTTTTAATAACTTCACTCAAAAATAAAACAATCTAAAACTTTCAAGCCTACAAGTCCACTCAGTCCAACTGTTTGTTCAGCCAATTACTAAGACAAACAGGTTTGTTTACATTTATAGCAGATAATGTTTCCCGCTTCTTATTTACAGTGTCACCCTAAATGAGAACAGGCATTCACGTGTAGTGGAGTTTGCAAGGTAGTTAAGTTCTAGATATGCTAAACATTTATATGCCCCTTCATGCTTTAGCCACCATTCCAGAGGACATGCTTCCCTGCTGATGACACTCACTAAAAAATAATGCATTAATTAAATTTGTGACTGAACTCTTTGGGGGAGAATTGCATTTCTCCTGATCCATTGTTTTACCTGCGTTCTGCCATATATTTTCTGTTATGACAGTCTCCAATGACAACCCCAGCACATGTTGTTCAATTTAAGAACACTTTCACTGCCGATTTGGCAAAATGCAAAGAAGGTACCAATATGAGATTTTTGAAGGTAGTTACAGCAGTCGACTGAAGATTTAAGAATCTGAAGTGTCTTCCAAAATCTGAGAGGGATGAGGTGTGGAACATGCTGTCCGATGTCTTAAAAGAGCACCCTTCTGATGCAGAAACTATAAAATCCCAACCCCCAAAAAGAAAACCAACTTTCTGTTGGTGAAATCTGACTCAGATGTTGCAAATGAATATGTGTCAGTCTATGCTGCTTTGGGTTGTTATCAAGCAGAACCTGTCATCTGCACTGAAGCATGGATTAGTGGTCAAAGCACGAAGGCACATCTTTTTTACAGTGCAAATATTTATAATAAAAAATAATGATATAAAGTGAGCCCTGTACACTTTGTATTCTGTGTTGTAATTGAAATCAGTATATTTGAAAATGTAGAAAAACATCCAAAAATACTTCTTATAAATTTCAGTTGGTATTCTATTATTGTTTAATAATGCAAACAAAACTGCAATTAATCATGATTAGTTTTTTTAATTGGGTTAATTTGATTTGAGTTAAATCACTTGAGTTAACTGTGAGTAATTGACATGTAGGTCAGAGTTGGGAAAGAGATGTCAAATATATATAATATTTAAAATGGTACACAATAGGGAAGTGTTATCAGCCCATCCTTATTTAATAGTATGATAAATGACCTCCTAAAACAAAAAGCAGCTGGGGTAGGTGTCACTATTCACAAAAGATTGTGCTCCGTGGGTTAGGAACAGGAATATTGAGGTGGCAGAAAAGAGAATCAAAAAGCAAAGTGACCTCTAACTGAGGAAATGCATGGGGTTTCAAGTTTCTATTGCTAAAACCAAAGGATTGATCTTTATTAAAAAGAAAGTTACTAAGGAATGGAGCACAAATAGATATAGTTAAAAGGATCAAATTCTTAGGGGTAATATTTGATACTAAATTACTTTGGAAAGATCATATAAACTATGTTAAAGATAAATGTAGAGGAAGGATTAACTAATTTAAAAGTCTTGCTGGGACTAATTTGGGTGCAGATAAGAAAAAACTGCTGATGGGATACAGACCAGTTACTGACTATGGCTTTCAAGCTTTGGGGTAAGCATCAAAATCAGAATTTTTAAAAAATTAGATTTAATACAAGCCCAGGCATTTGGAATTGTGTATGATGCATTAATTACAGGGGTTCTCAAACTGAGGGTAGGGACCCTTGAGGGGGTTGCAAGGTTATTATGGGGGAGGAGGGGTGAGCTGTCAGCCTCCATCCCAAGCCCTGCTTTGCCGCCAGCATTTATAATGGTGTTAAATATACTAAAAAAGTGTTTTTTTATTTATAAAGGGGGAGTCGCACTCAGAGGCTTGGTATGTGAAAGGAGTCACCAGTACAAAAATTTGAGAACCACTGATTTATTACAACATCTATATGCACACTACAAATACCTTCTAGTGAAATGCCAGTTACGCTATGAATGAAACTATTGGACCTAGCTTTCTAGGTCAAAGTTAATGCAAACTGCAATGATGAAAGTACCAAACAAATGTCATTTGAGTTAAAGTGTGGATGCTGGAGTTGAAAGACAAGGAAAAGCTGAATGAAGTAAAAACTTTCAGTTGTGGAAAAATTAGTTATGGATGGAAAGTCACATGTGCAAACATGGAATTTGTTTTGTAAACTAAAGAGTAAAAAAGAGATAGTAGGTATTAAAAATGAAGTATACCAGTATGTAGATGAATAATGGAGCTGATTTTGTCAAATATATACAGATGGGTCCGAAAAAGAAAAAAAAGGAAGAGTAGGGACAGCATATTGTACACCCAAATTGAGAATTAGCACATGTACCAGACTGTCTGACTATGTAGCCATTATGACAACCGAACTAATAGCGATAATCCTAACATTAAATTGGATCTGGGATGTATGCCCAGCAGCACCAGCAGTGGTCATTTTTCTGGATTCAATCTCAGGATTTATGGCAATAAAAAAAAGATCTCAGTATGTGGGAGTGATTTTATCAATTAAGTTATTTCTAATAATAGAGTTAGTGCAGACAGAGATACATGTAGCAGTAGCTTGGATCTCAGCGCATATTGGGATACGAGAAAATGAAATGGCAGACAGAGCAGTTAGAAATGCTGTAAGAAATTGAAGGATTGACATACAAGGTACACTTAAGTAAACAGTAATTCAAATGCCTCGAACAGAAAAATTCAAAAGAGGAAATTTGATTAATGAGTAAAGATAAAGATTTTTTGAATTGTGCCCTAGAATTGAGGATTATGACAAACTTTAGGGCCTTTAAAGGAGTAATGAGTGTTTTTGTTCAGAGTACTAACTGGCTGTCATGGTTTAAACAAATATCTTTTTAGAATAAAAACACACAAAGATAGACTGTGTGCACTCTGCAAAGTTGAAGAAACAATTGATCACCTTTTATGGGTATGTAGAGGCTTTGATAAAGAAAGTGGGTTTCTCATTCTGTGGATCAAAAGGAATATCTTAAGGGCGGTAGTCTGTTCTTTTTGAGGATAGGTCAGTGTAGCTCATTGAGATTCTAGAAGTAGTGGACATACTTTCTGCCACATCTTGTCTTTGGACTCATGTCGTTCCTAACTAGTAAAGATTGTGGTGAGAACTGGATCCGTGGCTGTAGAAGATTGTCAATGCCTCCTTTAGGGAGAGGAGATTGCCATCTTCTATTAAGGAACCACTGTATGGTTGTAACTCAACATTAACAAAAATTAACTGACATTGACTATGGGAAGGAAACATGATCCAGTGATTGGGGCACAGGCCTGAGCCATGGCAAACCAGGTTTAATTCTCTGTTCCACCACGGATTTCCTGTGTGACTTTGGGCAGGTCACTTAGCCTCTCAGTGCCCCAGTTACCCAACTGCAATGGGTCTCAGAGAGGAGATGAGGACAACCAGGATAACACTGCCCATTGAAATAACAACACGAAATTTCCTCACAATGGGCAAAACTTGTATCTGCCACAAATTAAAGATGACTCAATTTGATCAGGCTGTTCATTATTTGAAACCATTCCAGGTATTGAGATTTAGGGGATGAGACAATGGGGGCAAAAATTGTCTTTCTGTCTTTCTTATGAGAAATGATTAAAGGTGAAAGCAGTATACAAAATATCTCTGTTAGTTTACTGCTTGGACCACATCAGACCCTACAAAGGGACACAAACACTCCTAAATAGCCTTTTCTCTGTACCTGAACCTCTGGTGTTAGTTCCACATTCATCTTCAGTGCAGACTCTCACGCAACTCCCAAACTCTTTCTAAAGACCTCTCTTAAAGAAACTTCTTAAAAACAGTTTTTCCCACCTCCAAATTTGAGTCATACATAGAAGGAAGTCAGCAAAAATGGCAACATGCTTCCGTTCTCTACACACTAAGTGTATTTCCCTAAAGACAAATATTCACCAAATTAGCATTTAAACCTGGGAAATATTTATGGTCCTTTAAGAGGAGTTAGAGAATATTCCCAGTAAAGCATCAGGGTTTTTCCCAAATAGAAATTATGCTTTTTTCATATTGCATTCTTTTCCTGTATTCATTTTAAACACTGTACACTATAGAGCCATCTCCAAGGAAAGTGTGGGATGACTGGAGTTTGTAACTATTCTGTGTCTGCATAGACTTGATAGTCATCCACTGGTCCCAACGCTGTCGATAAAAAGTCTTCAATTAAGATAGAATTTGGGATCTTCCGCAACTAAAGCCCAGCCCCTCTCTCCCAGATACAGTAGCTTTAGGATTCAGATCCTTTGCAAGCAACAGCCACTAGAGGATAACATACCTCCCAAAACTTGAGATATGGAAAAGGCAGTGTGCATTTGCAAAAATATAGGCTTAAATTACAAGTTCACTAAACAGTAAAGTGGATAACACTCTTATTAATGTGTTCTGTAAGAATCAATCCTGCATAGGCAGGAAGGTATACTAAATGGGTTTCTAGGTCTTTCTCATTATCAGTTTACAAGAATCTATGACTTTTTTTAAAAAAAACTGTAGTTTTTACACTGAAATAGAGGTAAGGGTCTTCAAGAGTTATAGTAGCTATATGTCTAATCTATCACTTATCTGTCAGATGTTTCTCTATGGAATGCAGTAATGCTGATGGTTTCTATTTCTTTGAATAAAACCCAGCAAGGAAGTTTTCCCCTGTGAAATGTGACTCCTCTTTTCACTGACACAGACAGGTGAGTTCTTCTGCTGGTTTGTGATTCTGTAACTGTGTGCTCCTTAAATTGACTCCCTTCTGCTTATTATGCTCTTTTCAGAGCATACACCAGGTATTTTTTAGAGATTGTCAAACTACCAAAGTAGAGATGTGCTCTTGCTCTCATTAAAATGAGTGGCACAACTCCAATTTACTGCAATAGGAGTGGGTTCAGGCCTTAGATCTTTACTACCAGGATTGTAGGTTACTTGTACTTTGTTTGTGATACCTGCAGACATCAAACCTTTCCCCTGGGCTACAGAAATTGACTCTGGATACTTATTTGGGTTACATTTAAATTATTTTTACATAATTTTAAGAAAGAACCTCTTCCCTCTGCTTTAAACTTAACCTACACAAGAGAATGAATGTACTCAGAATTCAGGGATTGCACACAAACTTTAGTGAAAGACCATTTGATTTTTTTAAAGTTGGATTGTAACATTATAGCAGTGTGCCCTTCCTTCAGATTAGGTGCATGATCATTAGAAGTATTTTGGTTTCAGATTTAAAACATACCCAGTAATTTGTACTAAAGTTTAAAACTAATAATAACCAAGACATTAGGGTAATAATCACAACAGTAAGTATAGCCCTTTGCTACACATTAGAATTTAGGGAAAAGTATATTCCTTATGCCTAATATATATTTATGTTTTTCCTAGCGAAACACCACTTTATTTCTTAATACTTATTTCTAATAAGTCTAAATTTCTTGCTACAAATTTAAAGAAACAATGCACATATTGTGGCAATGGGTTGTATTTATTGACTTCAGAGTTGATACTCCACAGGGTTGGGTTGGTTGAACTCCTAGTATGTGCAAATGACAAGATCCATGCCGAATGTCCTTTTCATAAGGAAAATTATTGGGCATTATATTGAAATAATTGACGTTATACAACCTGCAGTTCTTTACTCAGTCTCTTGTCTGTTGGTAACTGATTAATTTTAATGTTCATGCTTTCTAAATAAAATTAAATGCAATGATGTTCATGGAGGTACCTAGATAAAAATGAATGTAGCAAAGTGGAGAATCAGGTGCAGATTCTTCACTCAAGATTTTGAAATGTCAGTGATATCTTCAAACAATTCAGGGATAGTTATAAATATTTAAAATTATCAACTTGAACCTTTCTTGTTCTTTTTTTCATTTCAAAGCAAGAGGGATTGGAACATTATGGGTCTAGGAAGCACTTGTCTTTGAGGGTTGAACCTCTGTTTCTGAGTTCAGAGTGTGTTCGTCAACTTGTAACATTCATAATAGAACCAATTTTCGTAAAGTTGGATTGGATTGTAGAAAAATTGCATTGTTAGATTGTTGACAAAATTATGGCAGTCTGACCTACGAGTAGGACTCTAACAACCTGGAGACCAAGTTGGTGTTATTTTTTTAAAAGTATACCCTGTGGATAAACATAAAGGCATTGGTCTTATCCACTTTACCTGATCAAACAAATCCCCTTTTTTTTCTTTTCTTTTTTTTTTTTAAAAACTGTGGATACAAGAAGGCTTTTAACTGGGAGAAGTGGAGGAATACTTTGGTTGGAAAAAAATGGATTTGGAAACAAACATCCCAACTGGTTCAAACATATGTATAATTAGCACAAAGCAAGTATAATTGTACATGGTTGTTTGTTGAAAGGTTACGTATTTGGTAAAGGAACAAGGCAAGATTCCTACTTCTTTCTGCCATTTCAAAGACAATACTTTCTAACAGAAAAAGAGTAGGAATATTTTATGCCTGCACACATAGATTAGAGGGAAAATTACAGCCTTAATTTTGTAGCTAGCTCTATGATTTTTATTCAGAAAGTATTAACGTTTTAACCTTTGTTTTCAATGGGTAAGTAGAAGATCATAGCACTCCTGACATTTTTTTGCTGGAGTGAAAAAGGGAGAATAAATTCTGTCATTGGTGAGCTAACTGAGTTTTGCCTGCAAGTTCATTTTGTTAGATTCCATTATTTTCCTGTTATCCTCAATGGCGGGGAATGCAAAATCACATAATTTAATTTGGGTAACAAAGCATGTAACAGTAGTTCTTGCCATTTGGACTGTCTTTCTGGAGCATTTAAGTGGCTCAGCCATATGGCTGCTGCAGTCAGTGTCAAACAGGGAGGTAGCTACAATTGCTTATAAACACATTAAGAGGAAGAGATTGTGGCATTTGCTTACAGGATATGCCGAGGGATAGTATGAAACGTGGAAAAGAGTATATTTAAATAGGCTGAATTAATAGAACGGATTCTAATAGTGTCAGAATGAGTTTGAAAGGCTAAGGAACCAATTTACTTGTAACTAACTAGAGATTCATTTCCCACAGTTTAATAGTGTTCCTGGGTGCTGTCTTCAGAACTTGCAAAACAACAGCATATCTTGGTCAGTCTAGATGTTCTCTGGGCATTGGGCCTTTATCCTCATAGACTTTAAGGACAGAAGGGGCCACCGTGATCATCTGGTCTGACCTCCTGCACATTGCAGGCCACAGAACCTCATCCACTCCTGAAATAAACCCCTAACCTCTAGCTGAGTTACTGAAGTCCTCAAATCATGGTTTAAGGACTTCATGTTACACACAATTCACCATTTACACTAATTTAAACCTGCAAGTGATCCATGCCCCATGCTGCAGAGGAAGGTGAAAAACCCCAGTCTGACCTGAGAGAAAATGCTATCATAGGCAGTCCCATCATACCATCCCCTTCATAAATTTATCAAGCAGTCTTGAGGCAAGTAAGGTTTTTTATCCCCACTGCTCCCCTTGGAAGGCTGTTCCAGAACTTCACTCCTCTGATGGTTAGAAACCTTCATCTAATTTTGAGCCTAAACTTGTTGATGGCCATTTTATAGCCATTTGTTCTTGTGTCCATATTGACAATTTAAATAACTCATATCCCTCCCTGGTATTTACCCCTCAGGTGTGTTTATTGAGAGGAATCACATCTCCCCTCAGTGTTCTTTTGGGTAGATTAAACAAGCCAAGCTTTTTGAGTCTCCTCTTATAACATAAGGTTTCCATTTTCAGATTATCCTACTACCCCTCTCTGCACCTGTTCCAGTTTGAATTCCTCTTTCTTAAAGATCTCTGTCTTTGCCCATCACCCCCCAGCTGGGGTATGGGCCACCAACTGGTGTTGGTGTTTCAGTAGCAATTGGTTCCCTTACGGGGTGGAGTTGCTAGCCCCACGCCCATGTTAAGCCTACAGCACCTGGTATTCCCAGGTGGTCTCCCATCCAAGTACTAGCCAGGCCCACCCCTGCTTAGCTTCCGAGATCAGACATGTTCAGGGTGGTTTAGCCGTTTTCTTAAACATGGGGGACCAGAATTGCACACAATATTCCAGATAAGGTCTCAGCAGTGCCTTGAATAATGATGTCAACACTTCCTTGTCTCTACCGGAAATACCTTCCCTGATGCATCCTAGGACTGCATTATCCTTTTTTCACAGCCACATCACATTGACAGCTCATAGTTATCCTATGATCAACCAACACACCCAGATCTTTCCACTCCTCTGTCACTTACAACTGATAAGTCCCCAGCTTATACTAAAAATTCTTGTTGTTATGCATGACCTTGCATTTTGCACTGTTAAGTTTCATTCCATTACTATTACTTCAGCTTACAATGTCATCCAGATTTTATTGTGTGATATTCCAGACCTCCGTATTGTCAACATCTCCCAGCTTTGCGTCATCCACAAATTTTATTAGCAGACTCCCACGTTTTGTGTCAAGATCAACAATAAAAGTGTTAAATAAGATTGGTGCCAAGACCAATCCCTGAGGAGCTCTACTAGTAATCTCCTTCCAACCTGGCAGTTCACCTTTCAGTATGACCCATTGTAGTCATCCCTTTAACCAGTTCTTTATCCACCTTTCATTTCACATCTGAATCCCCATCTTTTCCAATTTAACTAATATTTTACCATGTGGAACTGTATCAAATGCCTTACTGCAATCCAGGTTGGTTAGATCTACTGCATTTCTTTTGTCTAAGTCAGTTATCTTCTTAAAGAAGGAAATCAGGTTGGTCTGGCATGATCTTCCATGTTGTATTTTATTCCAGTTGCCATTCTGCTCTATGTCCTTAACTACTTTCTCAAAATTTGTTCCAAGACATTGCATACAATTGAGGTCAAACTAACAAACCTGTAGTTTCCTGGATCATCTGAGCCTCTATGTCCTTAAGCATCTTCCCCAGCCTGGCAGAGTCTCCCTTGATATGTTCCAGAGAGATTCTAGCTGTGTCATTTGTTTTTGCATGAAGGACAATCAGTGAATTCTTTCCTGCTCCCATTAGGATACTCTTTCACCTCTGGTCCACATCCCATATCTTGGCTCCTGGCAGACAGCACAGCCTTCTGTGCTCCATGTCAGCTCTGGTGACTGGCCTGTCTGTTGTTCTTAGTAGGGAATCATCAGTCACATAGACCTGCCTCTTCCTGCTATTGGTGTGATTCTCTGGGGAGAATCTCTTGCCTTTTGTTCTCTTACAGTCTTCTGCGAGTCTTCCTCTATCCTCCTGCAGCTCTGAACTCTGGCTCTCTCCTCTGACTCTTCCCCTCTTCTTGTAGGACTAGCTCAGGGGTTGGCAACCTTTTAGAAGTGGTGTGCCAAGTCGTCATTTACTCACCCTAATAGAAGGTTTTATGTGCCAGTAATACATGTTAACATTTTTAGAAGGTCTCTTTCTATAAGTCTATAATATATAACTAAACTATTGTTGTAGGTAAAGTAAATAAGGTTTTTAAAATGTTTAAGAAGCTTCATTTAAAATTTAATTAAAATGCAGAGTCCCCTCAGACCAGTGGCCAGGACCCGGGCAGTGCGAGTGCCACTGAAAATCAGCTCGCATGCCTCCTTTGGCACGCGTGCCATAGGTTGTCTACCCCTGGACTTTCCTGGCCCTCCCACCTTCTGTTACTGCCTGCTATGCCCCTTCTTAATTTTCCAACTCAGCAAATCTGCTCACTAGCCAGTCATTTCCTCTGCCTGGTTCTCATAGTTACATGCTTCCACTGACTACTTTTCTCACTCAGCGGTCTCCCCACTGAGTTTTTCAGTCCAGCTTGCATCTGCAGGTCTTGACTTTTCCCTCAGTCTCCTCTTGCCTTTGCTTCATTATCTGTTCAAACCACCTGCATCTCCAAGCCTCAGATCTTCTCTTTCATCAGCTCTATCAAGCAGCACTTCATACAAACAAAGCTCTTTTCAAGTACCTGCTCTAGGATCATGTGCACCCCACAGCTTCCACAGCTAGTCATCTTCATTGTCTCTTCCATGGCTTCCATCACCAATACTGCTGCTTCTGTACCTGTCATAGTCTTCCCGCTTAAATTCCTATCCAGGGGGGAAAAACAAATATACCAAAACAAACCCAGAACACCTCATCTCCACGCCCCCAACCTCCTGTTACTTCTATTTACACCTCTATTTGCTGCTCCTGTGCTGCTAGCTGACTGTTTGGCTGCCTTTACAGGCCCTCTAATCAGGGTTCTGCTTCTATCACAGCACACTGCTTCCTACCAGCCTCTACAAATTGGACAAGGAAAAAACCCACACAAAACAGAAAAACACAAAAAGCACTCACAGAAAAACTAACTCACTACCCCTAAGGACCAGGGGCTTGTTCCTCCCTGGAGCAGTGTGACAACTTAGCCATGTGGCGCCCATGTTGGCTGTCTGGGAATTAGCTCTTTTCCAGCTGGAGTGCTCTCTGCCGGCCGGTGCCTGCCCTGTTGCTGGCCTCCATGTCCCTTCCAGACCCAGGTGCTCTTTTACGTGGGGTACTGCCCCTTGGCAATACCCCCACACTCTGTCTGGGTCTCCCCTCCCTGGGGAACTCCCAACCCTCTATCCTCATCTTGCCTCGGTCTATGCTACTGCCAGTCAGCATCAAGCCTCCATTCTGTGGGGCAGACTGCAGTGTAAAAGCCACTCATCATGGGCAAGGAGGGTTTTGGACCTGCTGCCTTTCCCTGAAGCCCGGTACCTTCAGGCCTTCCCGGGTCAGCCTGCCCCTTCCCCAGCACTGCTCCACCCTCAGTATACTCCAGGCAGCCAGGTCCATCTCCCTCTAAGGCTGGAGGGAGACTGTTCCTACCAGCTCTGGCTGACAGCCCTCTTATAAGGGCCAGATGAGCCCTGATTGTGCTGGCCACAACTGTGGCTACTATTCCAATCTGCCTTTCACAGCTGCAGCCCTCTTCAGGGCTGCTTTTCACCCCCTGTTCCTCAAGAGTGGGGCACACTCCCTTTTCCTTCAACAGAACTCCCACTCAGACTCCCCTGTTCACAGCTCTGTTTGCTGCACGTGCAACATGGTGTGTCAGGGCAGAACCCTACCAACATGGAGTCTGCCCTGGTAGAACACGGCCATAGCTGGTAGATGTATAGGTACTGTTATGGATGCATGAGCATTACCGGTCTCAGAAGAGGTGATGCCCTGGAAAGATGTGGATTAGGCTCAATTAATATACTAATAATGCCTCATACAAAATAATGTCTACTATTTAGCTAGTAGCAATTTGGAAATCTTCTGCTTTATATTGATGCCATTAAACTGGATAGGGAATGCAAAAAACTCTTAATTCAGCTATCCTCAGATAAGTCAATGGATGAACAGATTTTTCTAGACTTTATTTTAAAATGTAAATGTACTTCCAAGATTTTGAAAATGTGACTGACCATTTTATATACAGAGGAAATTTACAAGGAAACTCAAATAATGAAAGCAACACAAGCCAAAGATTATGAATCATCTGGTATTAGAACCTTTGGCCTGCATAGCTGTTCCATTGGTAACCATTCTTATTCAGATATGTATTGAGATATCACCCATCACACTAAAATATAAAGAGACAAATGGGGTGGCAGAAAAGTATCGGCCGGAAGTAGGAGGCAGAAAAGGCACCAAGAAATCTATAAATACAACTCTTGTATGGTGACTAATGCACAGTGTTTAACCAGCACTGTTAGGCAATGAATACATAGTATGTTGTCAGTTTTCAGTATGTTGCATTCAAATACCTTGAGGAAATTCAAGTATTTGTATCTTTTAAGTGTGCACATATATTCAGCTGCTTTTTCACTGGTTTGGGATTTTAAATATTGTCATTTATGCATGTTGTAATATTGCATACAAAGTACATGTATTTGTGTGTGTGTACACCACATATGTGGAGGTAGTAGCCATGTGATAAATGAATTTATCACACATCTTTGATCACCTCACCTGCTAGCAGCCTACTAATTCTTCCCCCCAGAACCTACTGTAATGTTCCAATCCCTCGAGTAGCTTTCTATTCTATTCTGTTCTCTTCTGTTCAAGTTCTTATACCATGATCATTGTTGTAGTAGTGCAACATGGCTGGACATCTGTCAAGTATTTGTTCTCCCATCTTCTCCTCAGGTGGAGAAATGTTTGCAGTGGGGTGTTTTGTTTGTGATTTATATAAAAAACAAAAAACTCAATGCTATGTGTCTATGTCAGAGAAGGCAAGGTCAAAGAAACGCACTTGCATTTAGAGAGGAAGATAAGGTCATTTGTCACAGTTCCTAGTTCCTGGGGGAGTTCATTCTGCAGCCTTGGGATGGCCCACAAGAAAGCTCTGTCTCCAACACAGACCAGCTTTTACCCTTATTGTAGAAGGTTGTGTTGTGCCAGACGAGCGAAGTAGTCAATGACTGTCTTCATCCCAACGCCTTAGTCAAATGTTTACATCCTCTGGAGCCAGGCCATGGACACTTTGAAGATAAACACAGAGATCTTGAAATTGATTTGTTATCCTATCTAAAGCCAGCATGGGGGAGGGGGGGACACAGTTTTGATGTCTTCATGGTAGGTGGTATTGCTGAGGACACATGCTTCAGTGTTCTGTGCCAGCTGGAAATTGCTGAGTGCTAAAGGCTACATGCTCAGATATATTGTAGAGACAGTCATAATGGTTTCTAGATCAATCTGCCAGTGAAACGTTTTCTCCACCCCCACATGTGGAATGTACTCACCACCACTATAAAAAAATACTGGCTGACATTGCAGCTTCTCACCAGTGACAGCTTTTCTGTAAGTAAATGTCGCAGCTTAAAGTCCAATGTCTTGCTGTCTTGATGGGCTAAAAATAGAAAAGAGAATTTCCTAGTTCTAACTTCTATTTCCAGTAAGTTCTAGGTTAGTAAACTTTAAATTCATAATATTTTTATCAATTTAAAAGCTATTTCTGGGCACTTTAGGTTGTTTTGTATAGTTCCTTCTGACCCTGTCCTTTTGGACTCATGGTAACTAAATTGTCTGGCTTTAGTGGTGGAAAAATTACAAAACTAGTAATCCCTTAAATTAAACTTGTTAATAATCCTCCTGAAACATTGCTAAAATAGCTTTTCTGTATAATGTGTGACATCTACAGTATTCTTGGGGGGGAGGGTTGATGAAGGCTTTATTGGCACTCACTCTGGATGACCTAGATCTCTCTCTCTCGGTACTTCATCACTTATAAGTAATGCAACCATCTCAGTAAAACCTTTATACCCCATTACACCATCATGTGTATATATGTCTATTATATTTCAGGGAAGAGATACAGTATATTTTTACTCAGTCAGAGGAGACTTTAAGAATCTTCTTTCTCTTTTGTGCTATTAGTCAAGGTCTGTGTAAAACTAAATCTTGCTACAACAGCTACTTTCATATTGTTGACTAGAAATGCAATAAAATATGAGTTTGCTATCTCCATAGTGCAACGGAGAAGTGGCAGAGGATGAATTTAAATCATCTGGACCTAAAATTTACTGGAGTTATGTATATGTCTGGGGGAAAAAAATCTACTCTGAAATATGCATTCTTTGTTTTACAAGTGTCATATATGAGAGAGAGAGAGAGAGAGAGAGAGAGAGAGAGAGAGAGAGAGATACAGGCAGCAGGATCCTTTTGCTCACTGAAGTTAAACTTAGCATTTACTTGCACTTTTTTAATTTGTTTTTTCTGATTTTAATACTGTGCTGCAAACAGAAACAAGAAGAACTGACAGAAGCTCCTTCAGGTCCCTTCCTCCTCCTACTTACTTATACAATGTGTTGGATACTGGTCACCATTAAAAAGATAATATACACATCACACAGCGGTGACCAGTTTACCATAACATTTTCCTATATTTACAATAGTAAATAAAACCATGAGCCTTGAAATACTTGAGCCTACATGAAACTGCATATAGGTGAGTAGCACCATTTACATTAGTGTGATTGAGTTTTCAGGATTGAGATCTAACTGAGGTATCTCAGAACAATGGTGCAGTAACAGCTGACGGACGGTGACTTTTTCATAGTCACCACTGTATGAGTATGTCTACACTGCAGCCCAAAGTGTGCTTTCCAGCACGGAAAGACAGACATCAGCTAGTTCTGCTCAAGCCAGTGCTCTGAAAATAGCATTGTGTCCGGGGGTAGAATGGGGAGTGCTTTGTGATATCTTCCCAAGAATGTACCTGGTGGTATGGGTGGGTTTGTACTCAGGCAGGTAAGCCAAGCTACTACCCATGCTATCCCCAGCAACATTGCTATTTTTGATGCACTAGCTTGAGAATATCTAGCATGTGTCTGTCTACCCACATTGGGAAACGGGGCCCCAGCTGCAGTGTGGACATACTGTAAAAGGAATGCCAGTCATTTCTTCCTCAAAATGCTTCAAGGAGCTAGTGTAGATTTTCATAGCTTCATTTTGTCAATGGCAATCGGTCTGTGACAGTTTATACTAGCTGAAGATCTGCCCCCAATTTAGAATGAAGGTCGTGCAAACCATTTGTGTCACCATTATTACTCCACTGAGTACTAATCAAATGGGTGGCTTCACAAACCAAAAATAAATGTTTTTCCTAAGCTTGTATGTATGTACAGCATACAGAACCCAAGTGATTTGTCAAGAAAACATATTCTCTTATGTAGTGCTGTTTAATAATCTACTTAAGTGAGAGAGCGGTGAAAGCATTTGTTATGAAAATTGAAGGTACACTTTTATTTGTGTGTTAGGTAACTGGAAACTGAATACAAATCACATGCCATTCTTCACTGCCACTTTAAATGATAGACAGTGTGCCACACTCAACACAGAAAAAAACACGTTAAATTCCATTGTAAGCAACTTGCTTTTCTGCATTGGTAAAATGGCTCTCTAATCTCTTGTAGTCTGCATTAATACACTTCTCTTTTTAAAATTAGGATTCTAAAACAATGAGCCAGCAATCAAATAACGCTAATGCTCAATTATGTTAAATAGTCCCATTTGGATACTTTTTTCCCAAAATAAATCTAAGTAAATATTAATAAGCTTCACAAAGCATTATAATAATATGTTGTCTAAGCTTGTTATTTAGGGGATTAAAATGACAGCTGAGAGAGAGCAAATAAATATTACAAGTTACGCTGAATCATATTTGCCAAACTTTCTAAATTATTGTAAATCCAGTGGGTAAATGCAACAGTAGAATATAATCTGTTTCTCATATAAATCACAAATCCACACATACTACATAACAAGGGCACAGGGGCAAGGTGGGTGGGAGGAGAGGCAGGAACAGAATATTAGACGATTTAAAGGAAATATTATTATAAAACTATTTTATTCTTAACAATGTCAGACTGATTGGTGCTCTTATGGGTGAGAAACTGAAAACAAGAAAAATCAAATGATTTACTTTCTCATAGTATTATGAGTCAATGAAAAATAACATAAAATAATTATAATCACTTAACTGGATTCAGTGTGACTTGGACCTACTGTACTGTATGTATAATCTCCTGGATCCACTATAGCTCAGGCTCAGATCTCAGTTTTGGAATATAAATAAGTTCCGATGGGAGTTCTCCCAGTCTGGTGTAGAGGAAGTGGTGCTGATGATTCAGTAGGTGGCATTTTTTTAGTACTGAACAATCCCAGCATGGTGCTGGGGTACTCTTCTACTGGCTCTCAGGTGAGATTTAAAATAGGCCATTGAACTTCCCACAGAATTTTTCAGAAAAGTAGGGATGTTACTTCTTAGTATCCTGTTTGAGTAACTATGTCCTGCCTGTTTTAATTTTCTCTTCAGCCTCAGTCAGTGGCAGTATTCACTTTGTGTACAAAGGAGTTATTGTGTTGCTCTGTGCTGTGTTCCATCTCTCACCAAATGCCAACCATCCGCATCAGTAGGTAGGGGAACTTGATGGGGCCAGCAGTGAAAGGGGGAGCAGGAGCAAGGGAGGGAGATACTTGCCAAGAAACAATAGGTAGCTCTTCCCCTAGGAGTCTCTGGCATCCATTAACCGGCTGGAGGTGGTGGTAGAGGTGGGTGGGGTGCTGATTGGCCAGCATTTCCCAGCTCCCAGGGTTGAGCCCAGCATGGAGGCCATGTGGAGCCTCTTTCAGCTCTGTTCCAGCTGCCCACCCTACCCACCCAAACTAGGAATGGGTGCTTGGCCAGAGAGATGCTGTGAATCTAGCCAATCACCTGTTTAGGAGGCCAGAATGGATTTTTTTCTCTCATGGGACAATTGGCAGAGGACCAGGGAGTTTCATGCCTTCCTTGCAGCAACTTCAAGCCACAGTGAGTTAAATAGGAACGTGCTTAGTACCTAACTGAGGTACAGGTATGGAGTAATTTAATCATCACAACTGGTGGCTGGTTTCCTGTGTGGTTAAAAGAATAAAATGAATGGTTCCCAGAGGTAAAAGACTGGGGTTTTGGGCCTTCAGTGAGATGCTGTGGCCTTCACATGCTGAGGTCAGATCCTGTGGCCCCAGGTCCTAACCCTCCTGTACCCTTTGCCCCCTCCCCCCCCGCCCCCCCCCCCCCATGGCGGGAAGGGTTCTAGGACTCAGAACAAGCTGAGTACTGAGGATAGGCTGAAAAAAGCCTACCCCACATTATGGGTTATATGATAAGGAGCCCTAGCACCAGTTATGGAAAGGCTCCCTGTAACCCCTGTGCTGGAATCCATTAAATGCCTGGTATAAGAGAGTATAGGTGATAAGTGTGTAGCACCCCTCCCCTGTGTTAAAGTTTAGTAAAAGTTGCAGTCTGGTGCTTAATTCCAGACGTGTGACTGTCCTCATTTTGTGCTGTGTCCACATCAGTGTGAACTATGAGCTCCTCCTCCATTACACCACCAGGTACTGCAGTTCCCATCCAAAATCAAGATGTTTTGGCCAGGCTCACTCTGACAAACTGTAGAACTTCTGGTTGCATGGGTGTTCTGCCCACACTTGCTCTTCCCTCTTCTTCCACCACAGCCTAAGAGGAATGAGTGTGAAAATATGGAGCTTGTGCTGTACTTCAACAACCTAGACCAGTGGTGGCCAACCTGTGTCCTGCGGGCTACACACGGCCTGTCAGGGTAATTTGCTGGTGGGCCACGAGATAGTGTTTACATTGACCATCCACAGGCATAGCCGCCCACAGCTCCAAGTAGCCACGGTTCACCGTTCCTGGCCACTGGGAGCTGTGGACTGCCTTACCTGCGTAAACAATGTAAACACTGTCTCGCGGCCTACCAGTGGATTATTCCGATGGGCCACGCGCAGCCCATGGGCCGCAGGTTGCCCTCTGCTGACCTAGATCTTGTTTGTCTTGCTGTCCCAGTTGCCTGTTCCATATATCTCACCCCACCCTTGAGACTTAGAGATCATTGATTCAGTTCTGTTCCTATGGCAAGGTGCTTGAGTGCTCAGTGGGCACCTGAATCTGACTAGCCAACTACATAAGATTTACAGTAGTACTCATTTAGTACTTGAACACTCTAGTTTGCAGTTCATCCACAATAGGGGAGGCGTCCATTAGTGTGTAATGAACAGGAACAAATTGATTTCCTAGTTTGCTGAGGGAGAACTGCCTTAACATCTGGCAGATGCACCATATATTTTGCTCTCATAAACCCACAAGTGATGGGGCAAGCTGGTTCTTCACATGCTTAAAGAAGGAAAATCTGTTTCAACCCTCCAAAAGATAGAGCTCCAGATGCAGAAAGTTAGTACATGTTACCAGATACTCTGTAGCACAGAGCTCTTGAAACAAATTTTTTTTAGCAGTATTGAAATAATCTTTAACATCAGTGATATTATAAGGTGAACAGGATTTTCATTACACTGGCCACAATAAATAGGACTGTATAATGAGAAAACCAAAACACTATTGCCTGATACTAAAGTATGTTTGTAATCACTGGAGAAATTATTCAGTGACAGATTATTTTAGTGAAAATACTAGCTCTGAGTCATTGCTATGCCAATGACAGTGTCACCTTGGATTGTGTGCCAGCCGCACATATTAGACAAATCAAATCTGTGTGCATACATACCAACTTTCAGCAAAGTACAGGTACATAAAAAAGTGAGTGTTATGTCATTTTGCATTTGGTGTGATACTTAAAATATGAGCTTTTACAATGAATTCAGTATTTTAATAAAGTGCTCTATATATATCGGGCTTGACCCACTACCCATTGAAGTCACTAAAAATCTTTCAATGAGCATTGTATCAACCCTTGAGGGAGGGCATTTCAGAGTAACATCTAAAGCTTTTGGGCATCCACCACTTTACCTTTCACTTTTACTAACTCTTCTTGCATGTTTTCTAATTACTAGGCTGTCAAGCGTTAAAAAAATTTAATCACAATTCATGATTAAAAAATTAACCATATGGTTCAACAATAATAGAATACAATTTATTTAAATATTTTGGATGTTTTCTGTGTTTTCAAATACATGGATTTCAATTACAACACAGAATACAAAGTGCTCACTTTATATTTATTTTGACTACAAGCATTTTCAGTGTTAAAAGACAATAGAAATAGTATTTTTCAATTTACCTAGAAAAAGTACTGTTATGCAGTCTCTTTATTATGAAAGTTGAACTTACAAATGTAGAATTATGTACAAAAAAATCCATTAAAAAATAAAAGAATATAAAATTTTAGAGCCTGCAAGTCCACTCAGTCCTACTTCTTGTTCAGCCAGTTGCTCAGACAAACAAGTTTGTTTACATTTGCAGGAGATAATGCTGCCTGCTTCTTGCTTACAATGTCACAAGAAAGTGAGAGCAGGTATTTGCATGCCACTGTTGTAGCTGGGGTTGGAAGATATTTACATGCCAGATTCATATAATAGAATCATAGAATATTAGGAAGGGACCTCTGGAGGTCATCTAGTCCAACCCCCTGCTCAAAGAAGGACCAATCCCTAACTAAATCATTCCAGCCAGGGCTTTATCAAGCCTGACCTTAAAAACCTCTAAGAAAGGTGATTCTACCACCTCCCTAGGTAACCCATTCCAGTGCTTCACCACCCTCCTAGTGAAAAAGTTTTTCCTAATATCCAATCTAAACCTTCCCAACTGCAACTTGAGACCATTACTCCTTGTTCGGTCATCTGCTACCACCGAGAACAGTCTAGATCCATCCTCTTTAGGACCCCCTTTCAGGTAGTTGAAAGCAGCTATCAAATCTCCCCTCAGTCTTCTCTTCTGTAGACTAAACAATCCCAGTTCTCTCAGCTTCTCCTCATAAGTCATGCACTCCAGGCCCCTAATCATTTTTGTTGCCCTTCTCTGGACTCTTTCCAATTTTTCCACATCCTTCTTGTAGTGTGGGCCCCAAAATTGGACACAGTACTCCAGATGAGGCCTCACCAATGTTGAATAGAGGGGAACAATCACATCCCTCGATCTGCTGGCAGTGCCCCTACTTATACAGCCCAAAATGCCATTCGCCTTCTTGGCAACAGGGGCACACTGTTGACTCAAATCCAGATTCTTATCCACTCTAATCCCTACATCCTTTTCTGCAGAACTGCTGCCTAGCCATTCGGTCCTTATGTCCCTTCGTGCTTCAAACACCATTCCAGGAGACATGTGTCCATGCTCATGATGGGTTCTGCTCAATAACAATCCAAACCAATGTGGACCAATGCTGTTCATTTTCATTATCTGAGTCAGATGCCACAAGTGGGTTGATTTTCTTTTTTGGTGATTCCTGTTCTGTAGTTTCCATAGTGAAGTGTTGATCTTTTAAGTCTTCTGAAAGCATGCTCCAGACCTCACCCCATCAGATTTTGGAAGGCACTTCAGATTCTTAAATCTTGGGTTGACTGCTGTAGCTATCTTTAGATATCTCACATCGGTACCTTTTTGCATTTTGTCAAATCTGCTATGAAAGTGTGATTAAAATGAACAACATGTGCTGGGTCATTATCCGACACTGATGAAATATATGACAGAAACAGAGCAGGGGACAAACAATTCTCCCCCAAGGAGTTCAGTCACTAATTTAATTAACGCATTTTTTTTAACAAGCATCATCAGCATGGAAACAAGTCCTCTGGAATGATGTCTGAAGCATGTAGGGGCATATGAATGTTTAGCATAACTGGCACGTAAATATCTTGTAATTCCAGCTACAAAAGTGCCATGCAAATGCCTGTTCTCACTTTCTGTTGACATTGTAAATAAGAAGTGGGCAGCATTATTTCCTGTAAATGTAAACAAACTTGTTTGTCTTAGCAATTGGCTGATCAAGGAGTAGGACTGAGTGGACTTGTAGGCTCTGAAGTTTTACATTGTTTTGTTTTTGAGTGCAGTTATGTAACAAAAAATCAACATTTGTAAATACATTTTCATGACAAAGAGATTGCACTGCAGTACTTGTGTGAGGTTAATTGAAAAATATTTCTTTTATCATTTTTATAGTGCAAATATTTGCAATAAAAAGTATTATACACTTATACTGTGTTGCAACTGAAATCAAATATATATGATAATGTAGAAAAACATTCAAAGTATTTAATACATTTCAAATGGTATTCCATTGTTTAACAGTGCAATTAAAACTGTGATTAATCACGATTAATTTTTTAATCATGATTTTTTTGAGTTAATCTTGTGAGTTAACTGTGATTAATTGACAGCCATACTAACAACTATAGATATTTGTAGATGAAGGGCTTTTCCCCCTCACCATCTGTCTCATCCTTTTCCCAGCTGTTGAATGCAGCAGTAATTTCCCAAGGTGAGAGCCACATGGAATAAATATAGAGTAATAGCTATATTTTAAGCCAAAAGTGACCATTGGAACATCTAGTCCGACGTCCTGTGTTACACGGGGCATACACTTTCACCCTGTCCTTCAAGTGCCTCTGCATATTCACATGGTGGAATCAAAATACCTGCGCCATGCGGCTCTGGAATCTTCTGGAAAGTAGTGTCCACAGGGATCACTTGCCTTCCCTCTCCCTCTCAAGGTCTCCAGCTCTCTCTAGGTTGACATAGGAGACCTACCTATGTGCCTAAAGTGGCTCTCCAGCTGTTGGGATCATATTTCAAAAGGATCTGGATCTGCAAAGCTCAGATTCAGTTGCCAAGCATGGATCCAGGGTTACAAAACCCAGATCTAGATCCAGCAGCCTAGGGTGGATCAAAACCTACCTCTCCCCCCCCAAAAAGGACATGAAGGACTCTCAACTGCAGTTAGCAGGAAAAGATCCAATAACTGGGATCCAGTCAGTTTAAGAGTCTGACATTTCTGACTTTGAAGAGTCACTTGTCTAGTGGCTCTGTACCACTGAGGCCTTGGACTCCCGTAGGTCAGTGGAATCCAATATTACATTTCCAGCAGTAAGATCTAGGTAGAACTGTTTGCCTCCTGGTTGCCAACATAGTGGTGTATACAACACTGGGAAGGAGAAATACATTACAAGCTTCTGTCAGATGTGGAATGGTGGAAATCTGAGTTACAGGATAGTGTTTTCATGGTGGGTTGTTTTGGAGTTTTTTGAGTGCATGCACTCAATGTCCTGTTTGTCTGGAAGAAGGTTTCGTGCTTCCAATGTTCCATCTATAAGAACCCTAGCCTGTATGTGAGAAGTGAGGGACTGATACATTCTTAGACTCTTTTACTATCAGAAGTTGTAAACACTAGTTTACTAGGTCCAGGAACTGCCAGTTACCTTGGTACTGTGTAGAAATCACTGAAGTTCTCTTTGACTCCCACCCCATTCCTAAGGGCTAATACAATTGCCCAGGATTGGGTTCATGAGACTCTGACTGGCTCAAAACTGATGCCAGGAGTGGAGTCTCCCTTAGGATTTGAGGATACTCTGAGTTCTATTGATTCTGAGATGCATAAAGCTGAAGATGTCTTTGCTACACAGCCTCTGTAGTAGACAGAGTATGGTGTTGCAGGATCCATCTGAAAGGACTGCCTGTTGTCTTCAGAGCCTCTTTCCAGCTCTGAGGAATTAAAGGTGCATTGCCAAGGTTCTACAGAGTGTTGTAGGTTTTGTTTTGGATTTAGAGCGCTATTTTGAATATTTCAAAATTACAATTCCAAATTATTTTTATAATCATTTCTGATATACGCTCTTTATGTTTTTCAAAATACTGTTACCGTTACTACTGAGTGCTGGGATTGTTAAATTTATGTATATCTGGGTCATAGGATTATGGTTAGCAAAAAGGGGTGTTTAGGTCCAGATTTAGGGTAATTTAAAACTATATAGGGCCATATTCCCTTCGTATGAGAACTACAATGTGTTCTCTTGGGGATAAACACTATCAACCCCAGATTAATTTTTTCTCTTTTTCATGGCAGGCACACACCGTATCCCAGAACCCATGAATAGCAAAGTAGTGTGGTTTTTTTGTTTGTTTGTGATTATAAATGGTTTTAAAAAATCCATACTCCATAATGCGGTGTATAAGTCAGGACAGAAAAAACAAAGATTTGATCCAGAGAGGTACTAAGCATGAAATCTATGGGAATTTTAGATGCTCAGTATCTCCAAGGATTGAGTATGTCTTCATGCAGAAAAAGTGTTACATTTAGGGTTGTTGGGTTTTTTAAAACAAATGTCCATAAGCAATTAAGGTAAAATTTAGGTCATTTAGAGTTTTGCCATCAATTTCAACTGGACCAAGATTTCAATTTAAGTTTACAAAATGTCCAAGGACCCAGTCTTCATCCTGGACAAAATAGCTGGAAAAGTTGGGGAAGTGAATTGGAGATGCTGACATAGAAGGTCATAGAATTATAGAACTGGAAGGAACCTTGAGAGGTCATCTAATCCAATCCCTTGCACTTGTGGAAAGACTATTTTTCTAGATCATTCCTAACAGGTGGTTTTCTTTGCTACTGTTAAAATTTTCCAACGATGGAGATTCCACAACCTCCATAGGCAATTTATTCCAGGGCTTAATCACCCTGACAGTTAGGAGTTTTTCCTACTGTACAACCTAAACCTCCCTTGCTGCAATTTAAGCCCATTGCTTCTTGTCCAATCCTCAGAGGTTAAGAAAAATAATGTTTCTTCCTCCTCCTTGTAACAACCTTTTACATATTCAAAAAATGTTATGTCCCCTCTCTGAATTTTCTTTTTTCCAGACTAAACAAACCCAGTTTTTCAATCTTGCCCCCAGGTAATGTTTTCTAGCATTTAAATCATTTTTGTTGCTGTTCTCTGGACTCTCTCCAATTTATACACATCATTCCTGAAATGTGGTACCCAGAATTGGACACAATACTCCAGTTGAGGTCCAATCAGAGTGGAGTAGAATGGAAGAATTACTGCCCATGTTTTGCTTACAACATTCGTGCTAATACATCCCAGAATGATCACATTTTTTCAACAATGTTACACTGTTGATTCATATTTAACTTGTGGTCCACTATGACCCCAGATCCCTTTCCACAGTACTCCTTCCTAGGCAGTCATTTCCCATTTTGTATGTGTGCAATTGAGTGTTCCTTTCTAAATGGAGTACTTTGCATTTGTCCTTCCTGAATTTCATCCTATTTACTTCAGACCATTCCTCCGGTTTGTCCAGATCATTATGAATTTTAAGCTATCCTCCGAAGCATTTGCAACCCTTCCCAGCTTGTTATCGTCGGCAAACTTTATAAGTGTATTCTCTATGCTATTATCTAAATCACTGATGAAGATACTGAACAGAGTCAGACCCAGAACTGATCCCTGTGGAACCCCACTCACTATGCCCTTCCAGCATGGCTGTGAACTACTGATAACTACTCTCTGGGAATGGTTTTCAAACCAATTTTGCATCCACCTTATAGTAACTCCATCTAGGTTGCATTTCCCTAGTTTATTTATGAGAAGGTCATGAGAGACCATATCCAAAGCTTTACTAAAGTCAAGATATACCACCTCTCGGTCTGAATTCGAGCAATACTCCCGCTTACTTCAGTGGGGTTATAGAATTGGACGCTTTCAGTCCTTAAAATATTCCAAATATATCTGAAACCTCAAATTGCCTTTCTGTCTTTTTGCTGTTGAAGGCATTACTTTGTAAATAAATATCTGCTCCTGCAAGAAAACATTAGTATCCAAGTCACGTAGAAGCAGCCAGGTAGCTTCCATTAAGTACTTTTGTGTTCTTAAGTGGCCACAATTATTTCTGAACTGCTCAGCAAACTACTTATTAAGCTTCTTCCCTAAATGAAGAGCTTCACCTTGATGTTCATATTTATTGAGTCAGCATGAAGAGGTGCTCTTAGAACAAACTATGGGCCGACTCCTGCAAACCCTTTACAGAGACAATTCCAGTGCTGCAAACTCTGTCCTCAAGAGGGACTTGATTTTGACTGCAGTTCATGTTTGCTCATGTGAGTAGTTCTGTTGAAGTTGATGGAACTACTGGATGACACCCTGTGATTATTCATTAAAAAATGCAAATGGATTTTGCTATCCAAAGGCAGCCTTTGGTTTATTACGTGATCTCCAACCTTTTCTGTGTAGTCAGACATGCACCCTGACATGTAATCTGGCATGTTGTGATCAGGAGCAACATCGCCAGTTTGCATCTTGTAGTAATGAAAAGTCAACATATTCATAGAATTGATTGGCTGCCCAGAGCATGACATCTGATGTGGTGCATTGCAGAAAATCTTACATAATTACATGATTTTTTTCAATTGAATTAGGCCCATTTCAGAATAAAGTACCACCAGCTGCACAGTTTTCTGGCTGTTTACCCATTGACTGTTCAGTTACTGCAGTGCTTCCAATTTTCCAGTGTGTATTCACTTTGCTCACTTTATGAACATGTTGCTGTCAGAGGGGTGGGATTATCAGACCCGAGGTACGTATTCCCAGATTATGTAAATTGGTGGAACTCTATTAAAACTAATGAAGCTGAGGCTCTGGCCCTAAAATTGCAAGATAAAGCTCTTTAAACATTTATATAGTATGCTAAAGGTACAAGGTATCTTTATCTTTTTCTAGCATATATCCTTGATTTCATTGTTATTAATGGTATTATTAATATTGTTTATTATTTTTATAAAGGTGCTTGTTGTAAACTCTGCAACTTTTAAATTCAGCAAGTGATAGAGAGATTAAAAATAAATTCTGTTCTTCAAACTAACAAACAAAAAAACAAAAACATTGAAAACCAGTTAACAATGAAGTTGGAATTTGGGCTTGCAAGTTACTGTGGAAATACTGGAATTTTCCAAGTGGAATGTCATGAGGTTCAGTAGTAATGTATCAACCATTCTTGCTTCCAAGTAACATATGTAGCTGTTGGGGTTTTTTTTGGGGGGGGGGTGGTATTAGGCATTCAAGGACAGATGCTCAGCTAGTGTAAATTCTCAGAATTTATGATAATATACACCAACTGAGATCTGCCCCTCGGAATTCACCCCTTTGTTTTGTGTGACACATGCATAGCTGAATTGCAGAACACCCACCTAAGTGATTTTTTTAAAATAATTGAACTCTTAGTGTTGGTTTTGTGTCTTTGCCAAGATTCAGTTTAATCACATATAATTTTTAGTGGGAAATGTCAACTTGGGCTTTGAATTGTAGGTAGAGTACAAAAAGTCCTATTTCTGGCAGAAGCTGTGTAATAGCTAGAGTACTAGGCGGTTTTTTTAAATGTATTCTTTAGTTGTAGCATTCAGCTTTTATGAATTGAAAGCTGGAATTATCGTAGGTAGAGAGGACATAATGTGGCTGACCCATATAATCCACAATAATAAGAAGAAAATTAACTCAAGATTTGTATTGTCAAAAAATCAATGTTTTTATTTAACAGTGCCAAATTTACAGTTTGACCTATTTGTGTAGAAATATATATTTTAAATAATTCTAGAAGTTGCCTCAGGAGTTTTATGGCAAGCCCCATACATCATTCTAAAATGTAGTAATTTGCGCTCTCAAGGTTTTGCATTCTAGGCCAGTTGTTTAGTTAAATTGATCCTAACAACAACAAAAAATCACCTTAGTTTAAATCAAAGGAAAGTGTTCAGCATTCATTTCTCTCCTATTCTTTCAAATTATAAGTGGCTTCTGATGGTGCATCTGTGGGTCTCAACTTCTGTTAGTAAAGGAGACCTTCCTTTCATCTGAATTCAAAATTTATGCAATTTTTTCACCATTAGCTTATGGTTTGTTCAGTTTTCAAAACTGTGTCCTTTACTCTCAAATGAATTGAAGTGTACACAGTTCCAGAATCAAAGGTGACTTCAAAATAATATTGTGCCTAGTAGAGAAGCAAAACAAGACTGCCTGAAGAATATAGTTGATTTGTAAGCTACTATAGAGCTATAAACATCATTAACAATGGGGCTTTACTGGGTGCTTAGGATTTGCCATTGGAAAAACAACTTTTAATATAAGTAAGTACATAACATCAGAACGGCCATATTGGGTCAGACCAAAGGTCCATCTAGCCCAGTATCCTGTCTTCTCACAGTGACCAGTGACAGGTGCTGCAGATGGTAATCATCAAATGCTTGCCCTGTTGCCAATTACCGCTTCTCGCAAACAGAAGCTAGGAACACCATCCCAGCCTATCTTGGCTAATGGCCATTGATGGACCTATCCTCCATGAACTTATCTAATGCTTTTTTGAACCCTGTTGTAGTCTTGGCCTTCACAACATCCTCTGACAAAGAGTTCCACAGATTGACTGTGCATTGTGTGAAGGAATACTTCCTTTTGTTTTCTTCAAAATCTGGTGCCTATTAATGTCACTGGGTGACCTCTAGTTCTTGTGTTATGAGAAAGAGTAAATAACATTTATTTACTTTCTCCACACCAGTCATGATTTTTTAGACCTCTACCATATCCCCCCTTAGTCATATCTTCCAAGATGAAAAGTCCCAATCTTATTCACCTCTTTTCATACAGAAGCTGTTCCATACCCTTAATCATGCTTGTTGCCATTTTCTGAACATTTAGACTGTGGCATCCTCATAATTTAATAGAAAAGGAAGAGAACATTGTGAGTGAGAAAGTAAATGGAATAATATTTGTGTGTGTTAATGTAAAGATTTTTTACATTATTTAATCTTATATTATCTTATTAATAATAAGAAAATGACTTTAGAAGAACTTGGGTGCAGTGGTTTTTTAGCTCTCTAATATTACTTTGCAACTGTGTAATACTCTTTGTCCAGTATTACCAGATAAATGAGATTTATTAAGATTGCCTCGCCTGTGATACTATTGAAATTCATACTACCTCTCGGGTGGGGTATTACTAGAACAACATTCTAGGACACGAAGTGAAAAGGAATATCCCACTTAATCTGCAGGGGAATTTAGGATGAGAGAATATAATTATCTAAACTGGAATTTTGGTTGAGACAATGGGTTAACACTCACCCATGTTTTCAAAATGCATCATAGGACAAGAAGTAACTAAGTTTCATTTCATGAAAAAAAAATATAAAACTGTTGGTTGAGCTGAGAGACTATACAGAACAATTTGTGTAGTGAGTTACCTTAATATCTCATCTGATCATTTTATCTAAGCCGGGCCACACCTGATCAGAAGAAGCAGGATGCAGGCCTGTATATTCCTTGCATTACAGTTGAATATAATAAAAGCAAGCTATCCCTGTGGGCTACAGGGTGGGGTAAAAATGTTGCTTTAATGAACATAGGAATTACTTTTTTTGATTACCCAGTAGTTCATCTAGTCTAGCATGTTTTCTCTTAAATTGAGCAGTACCGTATGTTTCAGGGAAGAGTACAGGAAACCCACTAGTGGCCCTTTGAGGAAGCTTCATGTTAACCATCATCAGTTTGTGGTTAGCTCATGCCCAGAATCATGAGAGGTTTTGTCCCATTCTTTAGCCTTATGTACTTACACAAACTCTTGGTCTCAGTGATATATTATGTCAGTGTGTTCCACAACTCCTGTTAAAAAAATTATTTCCTTTTACCTGTTTTAAATTTGTTGCCTTTAAAATGTAATTGAATGACCTCTTATTATTGGAATAGAATAAATAAAAGTGCCCATTTTCAGTATATTAATTTTTTATTTCTAACACCACTCTTATCTCTCTGTTCTCTAAACTGAACAGTCCCAGTCTTTTCAATTACTCTTCCTATGAAATCATCATATCTGCCTCTTCTTTCTTATTCACTGATAGTCCTATTACCTAACATGGTGGTAGGGAGAAAAGTGCTTCTGGAAGTACTATATTTTGCATGAAACACAAATCAGAGATTCTAACAATCTATATCATTTAAAAATCTTGTGATGTTTTCTCCAGTATTAGCTCATACGTCTTACCCAGTTTACAAGATGTGTAGACACATTGCCCACTGAGAGTACCCCTACATTTTGTGGTAGTCATCCTTACTGAGAGTGGTGGAATTTTGTGGGAAACTTGAGGGTTCCATTGTGTAATAGAATGGCTTGTCATCTGGCAGCAGGTCCTCGGGCTAAGCCTACCCTGATGATGGACAAGCCATGCTGATGGGAAATTAATGTGATTCCTGTATAAAAGACGCTAGGTTTAAGTACTGATAGATTCCAGCTGCGGAAAGTGTGGCAGGGAAGAGACTGCAGGGAGCAAGAAGGCTGCTACAGGCAGGGCCGGCGACAGGGGGGTACTATGGGTACAGCTGTACCGGGCCCCCCGACATTAGGGGGGCCCCGGTACACAGTTGTACCCGTTGTCGTCCCCCCTTGTCGCCGGACCTGGAGAGCGGGGAAGGGGCGGGGAGGCGGCGCGGCTCTCCCCCGGACAAGCGAGCCTGGCCCCGGCAGGAGCTCGGAGCCCGGCCGGCGGCAGCAGCGCTGTCCGGGGGAGGGTGAGGGAGAAAGGGCGGCTTTCTATCAGAGTAGGGGGCCCCCAAACTATCAGAGTAGGGGCCCCCCAAATTTCTGTCGCCAGCCCTGGCTACAGGACCCTGAGTCAGATGACAAGTCAGAACAGGAAAGGAAGCTCAGAACAGGGAGGAAACCTCCCTAGACATGGAGGCTTGGGAGAGACCATGACCAAGCACAGAGAGTGAGGAAAGTTCTTCAGGCAGGGAGGCCAGGAACAGATCCCGATCAAAACTGGAAGGAGACTGAAAAGGCCTCCAGGCAGGGAGTCTCGGGAAGAGACCATGACTAAACAGAGAAGAAACTGGGAGATAGAGAGGGGAAGCAAGAATCTGTCAATAGGAACCGGGCCAGGTAAAACTGCAGTACAGGTAAAGAGAACTGATAAAAACCTAGTTATTTTGTACAAGGAAGTGGGCCAGAATCCTAACCTGAGGGTGGGACCGTGCTCCCTAATGGCAGCGAAGAGGCTTGCAGGCTGAACCTCAAAGACAGGCTGAAGAGTAGCCCTAGAGAGCACACATGGGTCTGTTTTGTGTTAGATATATTTGGGACTTTTTAGTTTGTCTAGCCTAAAAGACTAGGCAGTTGTGACCCCAAAAGGTGTAGAGTTAAGATCCAGTGGATGTAGTATGCTTGAACACTCAGAAAGCCTTTAATGGGGTCACTCACCAAAGGCTCTTGAGCAAAGTAGGCAGTGATGGGATAAGAGGGAAGGTCCTCTCATAGATGATAAAAGGTTAAATGGTAAGAAGCAAAATGGTAGGTATAAACAGTTTTTACAGTGGAGAAAGGTAAATAGCAGTGTGTACCAAGGATGTGTACTGGGACCAGTGCTGTTCAGCTTATTCATAAATTATCTGGAAAAAGAGGTAGAATGAGGTGGCAAAGTTTGCAGACGATACTAAATTGCTCAAGTTAACAGAGTGCAAAGAGTTACAAAGGGATCTCACAAAACTAAGTGACTGGGCAACAAAATGGCAGATGGAATCCAGTGTTGATAAATGCAAAGTAATGCACACTGAAAAACATAATTCCAGCTATACATACAAAATGATGGGGTCTAAATTAGCGGTTACGACTCAAGAAACAGATCTTGGAGTCATTGTGAATAGTTCTCAGAAAACATCTGCTCAATGTGCAATGGCAGTGAGAAAAGCTAACAGAATGTTAGGAACTATTAGAAAAGGGGATAGATAATAAGATAGAAAATAGCATAATGCCACTATATAAAATCCATGGTAGGCCTACACCTTGGATACTGTGTACAGTTTGGGTTGCTGCATCTGAAAAAAAAATATTAGAATTGAAAAAAGTACAGAGAAGAGCAATGAGAATGATTAGGGGTATGGAATATCTTCCATATTAGGAGAGAGTAAAAAGAGTGGGACTGTTTATCTTACAAAAGAGACGACTAAGGGGGGTTATGAAAGAGGTCTACAAAATCATGAATGGCATGGAAAAAGTGAATAAGGAAGTATTATTTACCACTTCACATAACACACAAACCAGAAATCACCAAATGGGCAGCAGGTTTAGAACAAAGGAAGCATTTCTTCACACACCACAGTCAACCTGTAGAACTTGCTGCCAGGGGAAGTTGTGAAGGCCAAAGATATAACTGGGTATAAAAAAGAATTAGATAAGTTCATAGAGAATAGATCCATCAATGGCTGCTAGCTAAGATGGCCAGGAACACAACCCCAAGCTCTGAGTGTCCCTTAACCTCTGACTGTCGGAAGCTGGGAGTGGATGGATCACCTGATTCCCTGTTATGTTCATTCCCTCTGAAGGATCTAGCACTGTCCACTGTTGAAAGACAGGATGCAGGGCTAGATGGACTATTAGTCTGACCCAATATCTTAAGTATCTCAGAAATCTTATGTAAGATGGTGACTGTGTTAGGGGAAAATCAAAAGGCGCGTCTCACCCTTACCTGAAACCCTGGTTGAAGAGCGGAGCTGGAGGTAAAAAGCTCACAAGCAGTCAGAGACCAATGAAGAGGTACACAACAGAGCTTTGATCAAGGTGGAACTGTCACACCCTCCTTTGGTTAGAAGGGGTGAAGTTTGGTTTATTTAGGGTATCATGAAGGCTTTATAGGGTCTGGCCACAAGGGGATAGGGTCTGGCCACAAGGGGATGCCAGGTGATGGCTGGACTCAGTTATATACAGGGATCCTAGTTTTCTGTGATAAAAAAACAAAATTCTCTAATAAAAACACAAAAAATCCATGTTTTTCTATGATTAAAATGAAACACTGAACTTTAGTTTCCCTAGCCACAAGGTATAGGTATCACTCGAACACAATGTTTTATTGATATTCAATTGAACCCCATTTATCTGAGCCTCCGTTATCTGGCTCTCCATATTAGTCATGCAAGGCTGACAGCTCAAGGCCTTGCCACCTGTAGTGGACCGCCTGAGGCCCTGCCACCCATCATAAAATAAAGAATAGAAAGCTCTTTGCCAATTCTCCTGATTATCCCAATTTTTGATTATCCAGTTAGATTGGATAAACGGGCTTCACTGTACATTTAAAACACATTAAAAAATCAACCACAAGAGAGGAAGGTTGTGCACATTGAATAGGTGACACTGGCACTTTCTGTACAAATTAATTAATGGTTGATGCATGTTTTTATTTTTTCACAAAGATTCTCTGTAAAAATGCAAATTCGCCTTTTTCTTTGATAAACGGATTTCTAGGCTCCCTGGTTGTATTCCTTGGTTTATGTTGTAATTTCATAGTATGTCTGAAATCTTTGAGAAATCGCACACTAGAAGTGCTATTTGCAGGTAAAATTCTAAAACTAAATTAACCCCCACTGCTATCAATGCAGTTCAAGGAGACTTAAATACACAACTCTCTCTAGTGAAAGCTGTTTTGAAATGTTTTGAAAACTGAAGAGTAAATATCCCCATATCAAGAATAAAAGGTGATAAGATAACTGTGCTGTAAAATAACGGTTTAGGCAAATGTATGTTTATTATTATCAAAAAAGAAGTTGGAATGATACCAAGCATTAAAAATAATTAATACCTGGGGCTACCTAAGTAATAAATATGCTAACTATATTTGTATTTTGTGTTATTTGGTACTATAGTCCTGTAAAGTATGTTACTGAATGAAATTCATTACTATCTAATTCAGCCTTTCTATATAGGTCACATTACCTAATGTAGACCTCAGACAAAAGAATTTGTAAAACCTTATTATTTGGATGTCTGATTTAATAATCAGTTGAAATCTCTGAAGCGATATTATCCTACCAACAGTTCTCCCTTGTATTTACCTGTTTTGGCTATTTTGTAGCACTGAGATATTTAAAAACTATTTAAAACCCATTAGCTAATTTTAGAACAAGTTTAAACACTGATCAGCATAAATTGCCTTTCTGTCAGTGCATGTATAAACATACAATAATTGCCTTTCTCTGCTGGCTGGAAACTTCAGCGGCTGCACGTTCAGTCCCTTCAGGGATAAGTGCACTTAGTCTAGTATTGCTGAGGGGCTCTGAAAGTGATCTAAATCAGTGGTTTTCAAACTTTTTTTCTGGTGACCCAGGTGAAGAAAATTGTTAATGGCCGCAACCCAGCGGAGCTGGGGATGAGAGGTTTGGGATGTGGGAGGGGCTCAGGGATAGAACAGAGGGTTGTGGTATGGGGGTGAGGGCTGCAAGGTGGGGCTGGGAATGAGGGGTTCAGGGTGTGGGAGAGGGCTTTAGGCTGGGGAGGGGGTTGGGATGTGGGAGGGGACAGGGCCCTGGGCTGGGGTGAAGGCTCTGGGGTGGGGCTGGGAATGGGTTTGAGGTGCAGGAGGGGGGCTGGGTTTGAGGTGCAGGAGGGGGCCTGGGTTTGGGGGTGCTCAGGAGCAAGGGATTGGGGCACGGGTTGGAGTGCGGGTGTACCTCAGGTGACTCCCTGTCAGTGGTGCAATGGGGGTACTAAGGTAGTTTTCCTGCCTGTCTTGGTACTGCACACCATGCTACACCCCGGAAGCAGCCAGCCACAGATCCAGCTCCTAGGTGGAGGTGTGCAAGCAGTTCTGTGTGACTCTCACCTCCTCTCCCGATGCTCCCATTGGCTGAGTGCGGAGCTGGCATTTGGGGTGAGAACAGTGCACAGAGACCTGTGGCCCCCCAACGTAGGAGCTAGGTCAGTTGCTGGTTACTTCCAGGGCACAGTGCAGTGTCAGAACAGGTAGGAACTAGCTTGCCATAGACAGGCAACACTGCTGATGGGACTTTTAACAGCCAGGTCGGCAGTCTAACTAGAGCTACCATGACCCAGTACCTTACATTCTGTGACCCAGTACTGGGCCGCTACCCACAGTTTTTGAAAACCACTGATCTAAACAAATGGTTTTTAAATACCTAAAATTTTTGGAACCACAAGTTTGAATCCCAGCAGGGTTGACTTGCAGTAGCTCAAGTGGCCAAATAAATTTACTTCATGTTGATAGTTATTTTGCAGCTATATAATTTTGAATCAGTACCAATCATGTTTTTTTGTTTGCCACCCGACTAGGTTAATTTGATACAGTCATACTTCTTAAAGCCAAGCTGCAGTTTGTCCTTGTCCAGTTCTAGTTTTAAATCTACAGTGCACTTTTTATTTGACTTCTGACTTGAGAGAGCAAGAAGTGTAGCCCATACACCTTCCTGGTGTGGTGTTCTGTCCCTCTAGTGGCTCTTAGAGAGAGAGAGAGAGAGAGAAAAATTAATGAGTCTACTCTACAGTCTTAGCTAAGGGCTGTATGACTTTCAGATAATGCAGTGTAGAGGCGGATGCACTAAGCTCCAAAGGCCTCAGGTTCGATCCTGCCTGCTGACAACTGGGGTCTGTCAGTGTTACAGAAGTACCAAAGGATTCCAGGCAACAGTTAATCAGAAAAGTATTTTTAGTTTAACTGTAACATAAAGAATTCACATTCTCTAGAAACAACAATTTTTATATTTAGCCAAAACTTCTTTAAATGTTGTCTTCCCCCCGCACTCCCTTTTTTGGTTTGTTTAAAGGTAATTGCCCTGCTTTTTCCTGGATTTTTCCATTGTGGGGCTAATGATTTTTCTCTCATCTAAATGCAGGTTTCGGTAAATAGCCTGCTTTACTGATGGATGCTTTGTGTCACTTTCAGGTCCAGACTTCCCTATTCAGTTTACCTACACTTTCTCCCAGCAATGAGTACAAAATATAAATGCACAATTGCATGTCTATTTTTTTTTCATTCTCTTTCCCTTTAAATAGCACAAGGAAATTGTATGCACAGATATAGTGTCAAACACTGGGGTTGATTTCACTGCTTCCTGGCTTCAAGTCTGCAAAATAAATCTCTTAAGATGATGCCAGAAGGAAGTGGAAAACAAGATTCAGCTGAATACTTGTTAAATATTATCAGTTCTATTAATTAAGCATTTGAAGAGAGCTGCTAGACTTGAAAATTTCCCTTCCCACCATGCTGATATTCACAAAAGCTCAATTCAGCATTATAGCTGTTATATCAACCCCAACGCTGTAGTATCTGACCATCTCCCAAGTAATTTAAAAACAAAATCTTTCTCCCTGCACCCCTTCCTAGCCTGCAGGAGAAATAGCGGTGTTTTGTTTCTATATATGCATGCTGTGTATGTGTGTTAAGAGTTTACTGAAGGAAATCTAAGAGGAAGAAATTGGCATTTGATAACTTCTTTCTAGTGTTTCAATAATAGACACCTACAGATACAGCAAGACCTTGGCCCAGTTTACATGATATTTATACAGTAAAACCTCCATTTAACGGACTAATTCGGGCGAGGGGGTGTCCATTAAATGAAAATGTCCGCTATTTAATAATAAAAAAATGAGCTGTTGGAGCAGCAGCCCGACTGCCACAGGGTCGGGGCGGCAGCTCCGCAGCCCGCCCGCTGCCGGGACCCGGGTGGCAGCCGGGAGCCGTCAGCCAGCCCGCCCGGGTGCCAGCTGCTGGGACCCGGGCAGCAGCCATCAGCCAGCCAGCCTGCCCGGCTCCCGGCTGCTGGGACCCGGGCGGCAGCCATCAGCCAGCGGGATCCAGGCGGCAGCCGGCAGCCAGCCGCTGGACCCGGGTGGTCCAGCAGCTGGACCCGGGCAGCAGCGGGGAGCCGGCAGGCAGCCCGCCGGCTGCCTGGACCCGGGCGGCAGTGGGGAGCTGGCAGTCAGCCCCCGAAAAACGGATTTGGGATGCATCAGACTTGCTCATAAATTTTGTCCGTTGCATCCGAAGTCCGTTAAATCGGGGTCCCTTAAATTGGGGGTTTACTGTACACCGAAAAACCTCTGTTAAAAGAACATTATTAAAGTTGTAAAGTTAAACTCTCAACAGTTTGGAAATGCCTGCATTAAGGATGTCCCCTCCTCCCCATAGTATAGTCTTTAATTACATGATCATATGCTATTTTTCCACAGGAGCCCGGCCTCATTCAGTGCACAGGATAAACCTGTTCTGGGGATGAATCAGGATGCTATATTAACAGAGGCTGTTCTCTGTAGGGCCCCTGCCTCATTTGCTATGCAGGCGAATAAGGTAAAGAGATTACCCAAAGAAAGAGTATGGTCTCATAATTAAGGCGGTTGAAGATTGCCCTGAAGAACAGGATTCTATCCTTGCCTATGACACAGAATTCCTGTGTGATACTAAGCAAGTTATTTAAAACAAAGTTTTCAGAAGTGGTCACTAATTGTGTATTCTTCATTTTCTGGGTACCAGCTTGAAGCCTGGTGGCCTGATTTGACTTTGCTGCCTCAATAATGTTTTTTTAACATAGTTATTTTTCTGTGAAATTGCCTTGGTTTTTAAAACTAGCAAATTAAAAAAGCAGAAATTCCATACTGTGGCATTCCATACTGTGGCACCATATAGACACCCTCATGGTTCATCAGCACAGTAGTGTTGGAACCCCTAGATCTACCACACAAACCTCTGCCATTTGAGCTAACAGAGTATCTGATATTAGTAGTAGATTATCATCCTCTATGTGGCCCAGCTGTAGGAGAGGATGGAACACTTAGTCAATGTGTATCATAGATATTTGCTGAGGAATGGTAAGATTCGGGACTCTTGTGTTCCTTTCAGGCTACTCCACAGACTCTTCTGTCTTTTCCTCAAGCTTGACCCTTTCTTTTCCTGTCACCTCCAACCTGTTCTCATCCCTGCCCCTATCCCTGTTCTAGTCCTGCCTTTTCCCCACTATGACTCCTTGTCCCAATCCCATTCTTCTCATTGAGCTAGTGCCAATCTCCACACCTCATCCTTCTCATTCCAGTCCCAATTTCCTGGCTCAGCCAGTCCTAGTATCTTTTCCCATCCAGTCCCAGTTCCACCTTCATACATCAACTCCAATTACTTTATAAACCAATTGTGGATGGTCTCAAGGTGCAGAGGGGGAGGTCTAGGTTAGATTTTAGGAAACACTATTTAACTAGGAGGGTTGGAAAGCACTGTAATGGATTACCTTTGGAGGTGGTGGAATCCCCATCCTTAGAGGGCTTCACAAAGCCTTGACTTGGATGATTTAGTTGGTGTTGGTCTTGCTTTGAGCAGAGGGTTGGACTAGATGACCTCCTGAGGTCTCTTCCAACTCTAATCTTCTATGATTCTGTGATTGAAAGTCTCTACGGATCATGTGCAAACGGCATTTTTTCAAAGGCCTGTAACTTGGCCACATTTGGGTGGATTTTCACAGGGATGGCAAAAGGCAAATTCCCAACCTCTCTTTTCCCCAAGCAGGGCCAGCAGAGTCACTTAGCCCCAGGACTGAGATTACATCCCGTCAGTTTCTGCATGGAATTGATGTCCTTCTAGTTTTAAAATAGTATAGCTTTATACTAAAGTATAGTATACTAAAGTATAGTATAGTATTGTTTATACTAAAGTATAGTATAGTATTGTTTGGGCATGGGGACGGACATTATGGGGGGATGAGTCTCCTCATGCCACCAGTTTTTTGGCTAGATGTTCTTTACCCCCAGTGGCTTGGTTTTCTTTCTCAGTTTTGAAGCAGTCAGTCGGAGAATGATGCATTAGAGGTGTATTCAACCCTTTCAGGTTGTTCTGCAGTTGTCAGGAAGCTGGGAAAACTGTCTTTACTCTCCAGAACTTGTGTAGTAGTGATTACCCTACTTTGTCTTCTAGAATTCGGGTGGAATAGAGTAATGAACTTCACTACTGGGTGTGGCAAATTAATACAGTGGCCTCCTCTGGTGTGACTTATATGGCCACCCATGCATATGCTCTCAGTGTCACAGACTGTGAGTTCAAAGGTGGTGACCTCTCTTGATTTCTTATGTACGTTTCTTTCCCATTGGCCGCAACGATGCCATAGCTCTCTGGTGTGATCTGAAACATCACTGTGCCTCTCGGTACCCAGAATGCACTCTGCTCTAGGATGTAGTTGTCCGAGCTGTGTGTCTGTTCATCACTGATACAGTCCCTGTTTTCCCCATTCCATGCACCATCTCCCATATGAGGGAAGCTGTTTTCATGACCTCTCTAGAATTTAGCTGAGGTTTTGACTGTGTCTGAGGTAAACCCTGTTGTACTTAGATTTGGCCCTTAAAGAGGCAGAATGTTCTTTGTATATCCTTTTTCTGTTTTACAGTAAAGCACATTGTGAAGCTGTTAACTCCAGCTATGTGTGCAGGATCTTTTCATGCTCTGACCAGCCAGTCACATGTAGTTTGTCAGAGACAATAATTACCACTGATTTGGACACAATTTTAAGACAGATTAACAAGGTTCTTTTCCAGTGCAGCTTCCTTTTCATGAAAAACTAGCTCAGTACACTGCATAAAATGTAGTGTTGTTAGTACTGTGCTTTTTTCCTGACTTGGCTTTAGTGGTCTACTTTCCTGGATGTGATGAAGTGTATAAACTCCACACTGGAACAGAAGAGGTTAAGGAGCTGTTCTGGACCCAGGTGACTCTTCCCCACCGCACCTTCAGATCCTATTCCAGCTGGAGGAAGAGCTTAAAAGGGAGCCAGATAGCTCAAAAGGGGGACAGACAGAAAAGGAGAACACATACACACACCTAACTTTAGAGTGCCTGAGGAAAGACACAAAGGATGTATTTACTGCAAGGGAGAGGCCTACCCATGGCAGCAACCCCAAACCTCAGAGGTGACAGGTAGCTGGGAACTTTCTCCCTTTGGCTGAGGACTGAGAGAAGCCTGGGAGGCTCCCTGGGGCAAGGGGAGAGTGTGAAAGACCCCTGGTGACAGGTGTGAAACCCACTTTGAAGTTGGGGCTAGCCTGCAAAGAAGAAGGCCACCAGCTGAGCCCAGCTGGGCTGAAGATTCAGTTGTTTTTGATATTTTCTGCTGGTGTTCAGGTGAAGGACCTTGAAGTCTCATGGGGAAGCAAGTGGTAGAAAGTGGCCCAGTGAGGTAGCTTCTAAGCAAGTGGAACTTTGCTATCATTGCCTATTGCAGGGCTCTGGGTCAGAGCCTGGTGGAGAGGGAGGGCTCAAGCTCCCCTACCAACCACCCCTTTTGTGGAAGAGGCCATTTGCCTGAGGCATTCTAAGTCCCTGAGTCAAGAGTGCACCACCTCAAGGGGTCCAGGGGCAGGCTGAAGTTGGACTGTATACATTTTGTTTGACTCCGTTAGTGACCTGGCCAAAGAACCAAGTCTCCACCTACCAAAAAGTGGACTGCCACAGTGTTGGAGTGATTGCTGGTGAGAGGTGCCAGAGGTGGAGAGCTCAGACACAGTCAACTAACCAGTGGATGGTACCACCAATAAGTCCACTACTGATCACAATTGGTTTTAAAGGTGATTATACCCATTTGTAACTTTTATTTAAACATATTCAGTGTTGGAGGAGTAACAGTCAAGTTCTGGGCATTTTCTGGGGAGTAATGACTAATATGGAGAGTTCATCAAGAACTCTTACCTCTAAGCTGTCATTAATTCCCGAATGAAATGACTTGGAACAAGTTTCTTATTACTAATATAAAGATAGGATTAAGAACACATTTAAAAATGTATTCTTCTTTTTTCCCCATTGTTTCATGTGCCCGCAGTGTGTGATTTCACTGCTGCTGAATTGTCACAGTTGCTTTTTGCAGATTCCATTCAAATAATAACAACACATGGTATGCATCTGAATAGTCCACTGGTTGAAGATACCCACTGTCTTCTGGTCATCTCAAAAAAATCCAGTTTTACTGCTCTCCCTGATATTGTACATTTTCTAATTAAAAACTAATTCCATAGGCAGAGTGCCAACAAAGTGGTTATTTGATGTTGTTTTTTAAAATCAGTTTCCTGCTAATTTGTTCCTTGTGTGAGGAATGGGGAGGGGGCATAAATGGTATGTGTAAAAAGATAATGATATGTAGTATTAGGCTCTCATGGTGTGTGGGATGCCAGGCTATTGTGTAGAGTCCCATTGAAACTGCACTAGCATAATATTCTGCTGTAGTTAAGGCCAGGGTGTAATCTATAGCATTGTTCCCCAATACAGTCGTAGACAATGTTTTTCTGTCTATTCCCACAATTAAAAATCTTGATAGAACAGAGATACCTCAGAGCATAGCCGACAGCCTTGTGACTGCAATTCTTCCTGTAGTGTAGACTCTGTGCATGTATTATGAGATATCTCGCTTCACAGGACCTCTAAGAATGTCACCACCTAGCCCAATGCAGCACTTCCGATTCATCCATGAGCCTCCATTTGAAAGCCCCTGCTTGCTGACTTTGGAAACTGTAAGGAAAATCATTAAATGTTTAAACCCTCTGAGCCAAACACTGCTCCATTGTATACCTTTTGCCACCTAATTGAAACTATGCCACGTATGCCCAGTGATGAAACAATGAGACTTGGGAAATACTGTATACCTTGGGAAGTGCTGTATACCATGCCCTTCTATCACTGAAATTAATGGGAACTGATGTTTGCTCAGCGCCTCTGAATGCTAGGTCATGCGGGTGCCTAAATATGGATATGGCAGCCTAAGTCGAGGCACCCAGGGTTTGAAAATGTTGACCTAGGTTATTGGATGTTTACCAATTTTCCTGCTGTATTTTGAACTAACATTTAAAATGGTTTTATACTTCCTGTTTCAAGAACCCTTTAAGAGACAAAATTTTAAGCTGGATTTAAGAGAATATTCTTGTAATTTTGTGGAATTGCGTGACATTCTCCAAAATCCCCAGTGTTTTCACTTGGCTGTTTGCTCATTTTATCACTTTGCTATTGAAATAAGTGACATTTCAGTGTATTATAACAAGTCGTTTTGTTAATATAATCATCACTGACTGTCATTCCCAAACATTTCATGGAGCTATCTGCAGGGGGCCGTGTAGTAGCAACATGGTCAGCCAGTCACTCAGACAAACAAGGTTGGTTACAGTTTCCAAGAGATATTGCTGCCTACTTCTTGGTTACAATGTCACCTGAAAGTGAGAACAGGCGTTTGCATGGCACTGTTGTAGCTAGTGTTGCAAGATATTTATGTGCTAAATGCGCTAAATATTCATATGTCCCTTCATGCTTCAACCACCATTCCAGAGGACAAGCTTCCATGCTGATGATGGGTTCTGCTTGATAATGATCCAAAGCAGTTCAGGCTGATGCATGTTCATTTTCATCATTTGGGTAAGATGCCATCAGCAGAACGTTGATTTTTTTTTTGGTTGTTTTGGTTCTGTTGTTTCCGCATCAGAGTGTTGCTCTTTTAAGACTTCTAAAAGCATACTCCACACTTCGTCCCTCTCAGATTTTGGACAGCACTTCAGATTCTTAAACTTTGGGTCGAGTAACGTAGCAGTTTTTAGAAATCTCACGTTAGTATCTTCTTTGCATTTTGTCAAATCTGCTGTGACAGTGTGAAAATGAACATGTGCTAGGGTATCATCCAAGACTGGTATAAATGAAATAGATGCAGAATGCAGATAAAACAGAGCAGGAGACATATAGTTCTCCTCCCAAGAAATACAGTCACAAATTTAATTGACGCATTGTTTTTTCTAATGAGCATCATCAGCATGGAAGCAACTCCTCTGCAATGGTGGCCAAAGCATGAAGGGTCATACAAATGTTTAGCATATCTGGCACGTAAATACCTTGCAATGCCGGCTACAAAAGTGCCATGCGAATGCATGTCTTCACTTTCTGGTAACATTGTAAATAAGAAACAGGCAGCAGTATCTCCTGTAAATGTAAATAAACTTGTTTGTCTTAGCAATTAGCAGAATAAGAAGTAGGACTGAGTGGACTTGTAGGCTCTAAAGTTTTACACTATTTTTTGTTTTGAGTGAAGTTATGTAATAAAAGAAATCTGCATTTGTACTTTACACTTTCACAATAGATTGCACTACAGTACTTGTATGAGGTGAATTGAAAAATACTATTTCTTTTGTTTATCATTTTTACAGTGCACATATTTGTAATAAAAATAATAATATAAAGTAAGCACTGTGCACTTTGTATTCTGTGTTGTAATTAAAATCAATATAAAAATATAGAAAAATATCCAAAAATATTTAATAAATTTCAGTTGATATTCTATTGTTATAAGTGCGATTAATCACAATTAATTTTTTAATTGCGATTACATTTTTTTAAGTTAATCATGTGAGTTTTTTATTTAATCATGTGTGTAAAAAGCTGAACCGTTATGTTATATATTACCGAGATTTTAAAAATACAATATATTTACTACAAAGTACCAGAGAAGGAAAGGAAATAGAAAGGCAAAGAACTAGGAATAGAGTAAAATCTTTCTAGAAACATCAGCACATTAGTAGGCTCTAAGTCAGGGGTTCTCAGGACAAATTTTTGGGTGGCCTCAGAGTGTGGCCACCAACTGCTGCTGGTGGCCACTCTTATACTTTTCCCTAAAATACTTAATTAGCTTTAGGAAAAACAAATAAATATGCACATTTATACATCCAAATCATTGCATTTTATTTATTGTTATCTAGTAAGTCTGTTGTGACAACAGATATTAACAAACATACAAGTATCAATTTTCACAGCAGACGCCTGGATGGAGAGTAGCGGGAGACAGCAGGGACCAGGGTCAATGGGGGTTGGTGGGTGGGGGACTAGAGTAGGCAGCTGGGGACTCGAGCCCGCAACCAGAGCCTGGGGCCTGCTGCCATGCAGCCGGAGCCTGGAGCTGGCACCAAAAGCCCCTTGGCCAGAATCTGCCGCCCCACCACCCCAGAGCTGAGGCCCAAAGCCTGAACCCTAAAACCTGGCTGCCTGCTTCTCCAGCATTGTGCCCCAGGTGTCTCCAGAGGGGGGCAGAGCCCATCCCCTGCTGGCAGCCCCATCAATCAACACCAAGGTGGTGTATCCAGGAGCAACGGGGGGGGGGGGGGCACTGTTTGGCCACCCATCCCTATCCCATCACAGCCCAGGAGGCTGTGACTTCAAGAAAAGCCCCTGGTGGCCGTATCTGAGAAACACTGCTCTAGGAACAGTCTGTTGTTTTAAGGACAGTAAAACACACAGTACCACGGTTTTATTTTTGGAGCATTTGTTCAGATATCTGCACAGCATGACACAAGTAACTTGGGACATCGCTCTTGCTTTTTGAAACTCCACATTGAAGAACATATCTCTAGTAGTTTTTTTTGCTTTCACACTTCAGTTTTGATTTTCATTTTGAACAAACAATACTGCAGTCCAAATGCAATTATCATATATTCATTATAGACACATACATCAATGGGAGCTGAGCAGATATTACAGTATAATCAGGAAATGCAAAAAGGTCTGAAAGCTGAGCAAATCATTCAGCAAATAATTTAATAGACAAATGTAGCCTATTTTTTATTTTCAAATTGCCTATAAGCAGTTTATAACTTTTCTTGATATTTGTAATTATTCAAAATTACTCACTGGTAAATCTTTGTGACTATATTGTAGTCTATAAATTGCTGATTAACATGTTTTTTTGAGAAAATGCTTTTTCCACAATTCAGTTTCACTGGCTATTTTTCACAAAACCCAAATCACAAGATATTTTTTCTGTTCTTTGATTGAAACAGCATCACTCTTAGAAACAGACCTTTGGTGCATATAATTGCCATTAAAGTTTCATTACCACTCCATGAATGTTGTCTAATTTAAAATGATCCACTTCTAGGGACATTCTTCCCAGTAAACTCCTTCATTGGAGTATACACAGAAAGCAAACACAAACTGGGTGTGAAAACAGGTGAGGCATTCAGTTATTCACATCTGCCAATACATGAGTAAATGTTTTGGATTAGTCACTTAGGTACAAAAGTCACCATTTTTAAATATAACATGGTAAATCAAAGTCCTGGTGTATATACAAAGTCTAGAGCTTGTTTTTTAGAATTCATTAATTTCATTTTTGAAGCTTATTTTTAGTCATTTTTAAGTAACATGTTGAAGTCCAAAAATCAGGGGTTTGAGGGGCTTTCTCTTTGTGTATACTATAATGTAGTAATCCATGTTGTTGTTGTTTTATTATGTTGGTATATACTGTAATGACTAATTTCATTGTAACATTCCCTAGTGCATTTTAACATACTACGATTTCAAATAGCACTACATTAAAGTATATTAGAGATACTTTAGTGTGCACCAGCAGGGTCTACACAGACCAATTAATGCACAACATGTTAGTGCACTTTAATAATCACACTCCCATAGCCCACATTACTGCTCCGTGGAGAGAAGCCATTACATACATGTAACTATTTCCAGTGTCTTTTCTGATATGCATTGGATAACCACCAAATTTTTTTCCTTTTCTTATCAAGAGTGTTAGATCCATGTTTATCGGTCAGAAATGAAAATCAGAAGCCCCAACAATATCTTTGATTAAGTAGATTAAGTAGAGCATTTAAGCACATGCTTCAATCTCCTGGAAAGTCAACGATACCTAAGTGCTTTTTTGACACAAGTCTTAAATGATCTTCCTGCTCTCCTGATCATAAGAGCAGCAGGGAGCACAGCATAATGATTTCCTGTGGCAGAATTTCTAACTCAGCTTATTTGTCACTCTGGCCAAATGTTTTTAAACTCTGCCTTTCTCCTATTTTGATTCTTCTGTGTTTTTGTATTTTTAATGTGTGCATCATTCTGACTTTTAGTTGCATAACCCTACAGTAGAACTGACCGTTGTATTACTTGTGAATAGCATTACCTGGTTCATAATCCATCTTTGTCTGAAAGGCAAATATTGCTCATCTCAAAGACTAGTATTCAATGGAAAATCCTAAAAAATAGGTAAAAAAAGGTAAAAAAATGATTGCCCATGAATCTTGCTGAGTAATAGTCTACGGGAGTCTTCAAACTACGGCCCGCAGGCCAGATCCGGTCTGCCTTGTAGGTGGGGAATTTCCTGTGATGGAGAGCGGTACCTGGAGAAGCGTTGCTAGGCTGGGCTGGTTGATTCTGCACAGCCCTTGCCATCTCTAGAGCATGCTGTCTGTCTTTTTCCTTCTGCTCAGCATGCTGTCTCTCTTGCTCAGCCTGCTGTCTCTCTTTTTCCTTCGTCTCCAAATTCCTTTGGTGTGCAGCTGCCGCTTGTTTTTCCTCTGCTTCTGCGCGTTTTTCCTCCATTTTGAGCTCCCATCTTTTGGCCTCCATTCTTGCCATCTCTCTGACATGTTCCCTTTGTTTCTCCTCAGCTTGGAATTTGGCTACTTCTAAATCCTTTTGGCCCTTACCGCCTGTTATTTTAGTCTTCCTGAAGTTAACTTAACTACTATGCCGATAAATGAAAACAACAAACATTTGTACTTGTATCACTCATAAAATTGGTCCAGGGTGTTACTTCTCTGCCTACCAGCAGAGGGAGAAAGTCCCCCACTACTCTGATTTCAGTTTCAGAAGAACTGGATTTCCCAGTTCCCACACACACACACACACAGGGACTCCCTGAGGTGGTTACCTAGCAATTAATGAGCCTATTAGCTATTCCTAGCTCAATAGACTTCCTACCCAGCTCTTAGCTGCAAAACCTGGGCTAACTTCTGCTGCCCCCTTAAAAACTTGCCAAACCGGTTGGTTTCTAAGCAACTAATGTCTCTGCTCTGCTACCCCCTGAGAGAACATTAGCATTCCCAGCTTAGAAAAAAAAAGCCTGCTTGTTTAAAAATAACTAGAAGAAAAGGCAAAATAAGCAATATTTTCTATAATACTCTTTCTAGGTTCACAAAATTCTATCCACTGCCAGCCATGTCAAAGTTTGCCTCCCCACTCTGAACTCTAGGGTAAAGACGTGGGGACCCGCATGAAAGAAGAAATAACCCCCCAAGCTTATTTTACCAGCTTAGGTTAAAACTTTTCCCCAGAACACAAACTTCTCCAGTGTCTGGACTGGTACCACTGCCACCAGCAATTTAAGCCCACAAAACAATGGGTTAGGGTAAATTGGAAACCCCCTGTAACACTCCTCAAATCTTTTCCCTTTACCTGGGAGAGACTTGAGAAGCAAAGACCAAAACCCTTACTTTCTGTGAGATGTGCCCGATCCAAACCAGGATCTATCCAAGGGAAACAAACAGTCTGAGTCTTAAAAGAAGAGTTTAATTAAAGAAAAAGAAGCATAACTCCCTTGTACAGAAATCAATAGAGAAAACCTCTTGCATCACAAAGCCTCACTGATCCCTCCCTGGGAATTCTTCCTCTGCTAAAGCTTAACAGCAAAGAAACACTGTGGATCAATTATCAAGTGATACAGGCATACAATTCACTTACTACTGAACTTGACTTGTTAGAAGATTATAGGTATGTAGAATAAAGACAGAAGGGTGGTTCGTCCCATAGCTGGGTGAACAGTATGAGAGCCAGAGAACTAGAACTGAAACTAAAAACTCTCTTTGTCTCCGAGGTTGATTAGCATTTCCGTTTCGTCATTCCCTCTCAGGTTACTTCAGGTTAACCCTTTACAGGTAAAACAGTAATTCTAAGCTACTTTCTACTTATGACAGGAAGTAATGGTGTCTAGTTGTTAAAGGATCAGGAGTCTTGGGTTACAGTCCAGCCATTGATTTTCCATGTGACCTTGAGAAACTCAATCATTTTGTGCTTCAGTTTCCCATTTATAAAATTAGAATAATAGTATTTGCCTGGCAACAGGAGATTTGGTAGACTTAGGATGTGTCTACCCTGCATACTCCTTACAGTGACATGAGAGTACATAAACTACATGCCTTCTTAGTATGGGTATAAATAGCGGTGTGGATGGTGAATGAATTTTAAATGAATTACAGTACATGTAAACATGAATTCCATTTACTTTAATTGGAATCAGACCAGGCCCAAAAGGATTTAATACCTGCTGTAACTACAGTTCTCAAAGCAACCTTAACTACGGAGCCACTTTTAACAGCTACATGTTCTTTTTCTTTTTAAAGATGCAGTTGTTAGGTTTTTAGTTTTATTTCACTGGTTAAACTCTTCTGTTGCCTATAATATCATAAATCAAATGTTTGTTTTAGGCTAGAATACATAAATGCTTTCATGTATGGCTAAACCACCCTGAACACGCCTGATACTGTCTGATCTTGGAAGCTAAGCAGGGGTGGGCCTGGCTAGTACTTGGATGGGAGACCTCCTGGGAATTTCAGGTGCTGTAGGCTTAACACCTGGCAGTAGGTATAAAAAATGCCTCCAACGACAGATGGAGTGACGCATTGGTTGGAGTATACCCCAGTCGTATCACTGGTTGTGTCCAGTCTAAGTGGACCCTGCCATAGTGTGGGAATAACGCTAGGAAAAACACAAAAATGCTTTCTTAAAATGATAGTACGGTAATTTGTAGGTATTTTGAGTAATGTGTAAATATGCAACAGTAGTGATGTAGAGGAGGAAGCTAAGAAAAGTAGCCGAGTTTGTCAACTTGTATGCAAGATATTCTACCATGCTATATGGAAAAGACAGGTTTATAATCACACCTTTTTTACAGGTATTGCATTTGGCAAGCAGTTTAAAGACCAATGTAAAACTCCTTACCAGCACTGAAAAGCTGTTCCTGTAGATAATTGAGGCTTATTATTAACCTTTTATGTGTTTTCCAAGGACCCTTGAAATTCATAGGAAGCTTTATGGGCAAAATTTGGCCTTACCTGAGGAAAAATATATCAGCACTCCCTGGAAAACAGAAAAAGCAACAAATGCTTAGCAGTGTTTTAGAAGATAAAATAACATTGAACACACCCTGTTAAATTATCTCGGTATGCTTCTACCCTCACCTGCTGCTAAGTAAATAGGATTGTTCTCCTCTTTACTGTTTACTGGAGTTAAAGCTTTAACTCCTTTCACTATCTGTCTCAGATATGAGCTTTTATAACATTCTTCCTTCCTTTTCCCCTTCTTTTTCTTAATGTGTTTGCTTTGCAGATGTCAAAAATAAACCTCCTTTTTTGGTATAGAACAAAATAAGATACATTGTGCCTGATTCTGTCTTTGGTTACCTTTATTATTGTTATTATTAATTACCGTATTTTTCGTCTTATAGGACGCTCCGTCCTATAAGACGCCCCCTCATTTTTAAATAAAAAATCCGGAAAAAAAAAAAAAAAAAAAAACCCTCGCTCTCCCCTCCCCGCCGCGCGGGCGGGCTGCCGGGGTTCCCCCCTCCCCGCCGGACAAAAAAAAAAAAAAAAAGCGCCTCGCTCTCCCGTCCCCGCCGCGCGGACGGGCTGCCGGGAGCGTCCCGGTCCCCCCCTCCCCGCCGCGGGCGGGCTGCCGGGAGCGCGCCCGCGGCGGGGAGGGGGGAACCGGGACGCTCCCGGCAGCCCGCCCGCGTGGCGGGGACGGGAGAGCGAGGCGCTTTTTTTTTTTTTTTTTTTTTTTTTTGTGTCCGGCGGGGAGGGGGGAACCCCGGCAGCGCGCCCGCGGCGGGGAGGGGGGAACCTCGGCAGCGCGCCCGCGCGGCGGGGACGGGAGAGCGAGGCACTTTTTTTTTTTTTTTTTTTTTTTTGCATTCGCCCTATAAGACGCACCAACTTTTTCCCCCCCGTTTTGGGGAAGAAAAAGTGCGTCTTATAGGGCGAAAAATACGGTAACATTAGAGTAACACCTTGCAGCCAGAGTCATGTTGGGTAGGTGCTGTACAAATGTATAACAATGAAACAATCTCTGCTACAAAGAGCTTACCAGCTAAATAAACCCTGTGCAGCCTCTATGCAGTCAGTAGGATAAATTCTACTCTGGTACACATATTTGTTCAATGTAAACAAGGGTGGAGTTTAGTCCTTTTAGTTAAGTGGAAGTGGGGCATGTGCATTTGAAGTTGCAATGTGATGCAATGGGAAACTTGGGAGTAGTTGAGAGCAGAAATGCCACCCACTTGCACCAACGGGTGAGGCCGGGGGAACTTGGTGTGGCCAGTGGTGAAAGGGGGACAGTCTAGGTAGCAAGGAAGGAAGATACTATCCCAGGGACAATAGATAGTTTCTCCCCCTGTTAGTCTCTGGTTCCCATTGGCCAGCTGGTCAAGAGGGTTGGAGCCTCTTTTGGCTCCGATCCAGCAGCCCACTCGGCCTGACAGATGCTGTGGATCTAGCTGATTGCCCATGTGGGGGGGTCAGGAAGGAATTTTTTTCTCCCATGGGCCAATTGGCAGAGGATCAGGGAGTTTTTGGCCTTCCTCGCAGCACCTTCAAGCCACAATGGGATAAGCAAGAACACACTTAGTACCTAACTGAGGTACTGTGATGACATCATTTATTCATCACCAGTTGTGGCCAGTTTCCAGTGCAGTTAAGAAAATAAAATGAATGATTCCCAGAAAGACCTGGGGATTTTGGTGATGAGCCTTGGGCTCATGTGATAAAGTGCCCTTCATGGGCGGAGATCAGACTTTGTGGCCCTCATGGACCTAGGTCCCCAACCTGCTGCACCCTCTGTCCCCCTCATGGGAGAAGAGGGTGGGTGCTGGGTCTCAGGGAGAACTGAGTCCTGGGGTGTAGGCTGAGAATAGGCTATCCCACATTATGGGTCATATGGTAAGGAGCCTTGTAACCTTCTGCCAGATACGGATAGTACGGTAAAGGGCTCTCTACCTCTTGCACTGGAATCACTTAAATGCCTGGTATACCGTAGGAGAGTGTGGGGAATGGGCAGGTAGCACCCTTCCCCTGTGTTAAAGTTTAATAAAAGTTGTGGCCTGCCGCTTAATTCCATGTATGCATCTGTCCTCATCTTGCTGCTGTGTCCACATCAATCTGGACCGGGAAGTTTAAATCCATTCCACTTGCCTTCACTGTGTTCATATTGCAGGTTTTTAGACCATTTTTTCCAAATCATTGAGAACATCTGTGTTTAATGAGCTGGAACTTCAGTAGTTCAATAAAATGTTACTTGCATGATTGGAATCAGACCTTGAGTTTTAACTATAGATTAACAGTTCTATAGTTTAGACCTCAATGAGATGGTCCGTGCTGATAAAGGTTTCTGAGAATCTTTTGGGAAAGTAGAAAAGCAAACTAATTTTCTCTTTACTTCAACAAATAGCCATTTTTAAATGCTTAGAAGAAAAACAGGATCTAGCCAAAAAAGTCATTTTACTAAAAAGGCTGTTGAGCCACTGAAAAAGACCCAAGGCTCCTCTCCTAAGACACTGGACATACTGCCTTTGAAGCACCTACACTGTAAATGTTAGAATGAGAATGTAAAGGCAACAGTTCATCTAGACAGAAAGCAAATTAAGTGAAGACAAGTGACATAAATAGGGAGACAGAGACATTTTTTTCTTTATCAGTTAGTCTCTTTGGGGGGGGTCTTAGATCTGTGGTACTGATCTGTCTAAAAACTAGATGAAAATTGTGTCCTTTGAGTAGTGCCCCTATGGGTGCTCCATTATAGGTGCGCTTGTGCCACCTGCATGTTTGATCAGAGACTTCTGATCAGCAGTGTCCATTCAGCAGTGTCCATTCAGCAATGCTTAGCAGTCCATTCAGTCCACACATGCCTGTTAGTGAGTCTTGTGTTCCGTGTTGTTACACAGCACAGTGTAGTCGAACTACCCTTAATTCCTTCTCAGCTGCCATGGCCTGAGATGGAGCCTTAGTTTTCCAAGTTGACTTTTATCTTTGTAGTAATTAGTTTAGTATAGTTGTTCTTAGTAGTAATTTTAGCGGTTGTAATTTTAAAATAAAAGTATATGGCTTTTAGATCATTTCTTCTCTCCTGGGAGTTTTTACTTTACTCAGAGGGCAAGCTAAGGTCTCCCGGTTTCAAACATTGCCTGTCATGCTGAAAGGCAATCCTGGTGAGTGACAGATACTCCCAGTGCATCCGTTGCCTCGGGGAATTTCGTATTTCTCAAAAGTGCAGCTTCTGTCTGGCATGAAAATCTAGAGCCAGAAAAACAAGGAGATCAAACTTCAGCTCCTCATGATGGAGCGCTCATTATTTCCAGCTTCTGATCCTGGTCAGGGGATCCACCACCTTGTATGCCCATCTCTGAGTAAGCCCACTATCTCTGAACCATACTCCTCAAAGTATCTAAGAAAAAGACCCAAAGGACTCATAAGACTCCAAAAGACCATCTCTCGACTTCTCCAGGTAAGGGATCTATCTCAAAGAAATTGTGGTCTCTGATAACTTCACCCACTTCAGCACCCACTGCTTTTCGATTTCGTACCCATGAGGCTGCTGGTTCCTCAAGTATTGAGGGAATGGATAAGCCTATAGACTATGTTCTGGGCACCAAGAGTCATCAGAGTGAGGTGGCAAGAAGAGTGCTACCTCTTCTCACTTGTTATTGAAGAAGCCCACTTGGGCTCCATCTGGACTCCCCTTGGAGTGGTCAAGATTTACAGTACTATCCATAGGTGCCAATTCTGTGGGTGCTCCAGTATGGCACACCCACAGGAATAAAATTGTGGGTGCTCGCAGCACCTCCCGTCCACTGCAGATCAGCTGTTCAGTGCAGGAGGTGCTGGGGGGAGGGGCCGGGGGGAGGTCAGAAAGAGGTGGGGCGGGGTGGGGTCTTGTGAGGAAGGCATGGAGTGGTGGCAAGGCCTGGGGCAGAGCAGGGATCGAGCACTCTCCAGGAGATCAGAAAGTCAATGCCTCTGGTACTGTCAGCTCCCTCAGCCATTATCACTTCAGTGCAGGCCATGGACATGGTACTGACAACATTCGCAGTACCAAAGGAGTTTTGCTATTACACAGCAGAAAACCATCTACATGCTACACTTATTTACAAAAATGGACAAGATTTGCCTGTGGTGTGAGCTCAAACATGTCCCACTGACAACCTCATTGCTGTCAGATATGCTGGATTACATCCTAGAACTAAAAATCTTTGAGTTGTCCCAGAGTTCCCTTAGAGTCACCTGGCAGCCATCACAGCTTTTCACTTTCCCTCAGAAGGTTATTCTGTATTTGCTCACGCAATGATGATGAGATTACTTGGGGGTCTCCAAAACCAGTCAAACATCCTACTCTAGTTTGGGACCTCAACTCAGTTCTTAAACATCTTACAAGATTTCTGTTTGAATTGGTGCCTACCGGCTCACTCTTCTGTTTATCGATGAAAGCAGCATTTCTGGTAGCAATCATGTTGGCTTAATGATATCTTCCAAGTTCCATATTAGCCAACCCATTTGTCTCCCAATCTTCAACCCTAAACCTCACTTAGACAAAGAGGAGGCATTGTTGTACATACTTGATGTCAGGAGAACCCGTGCCTTCTATACTGACAGAACTAAACCTTTCAGAAAGACTCCCAAATTATTTGTGTCAATCAGAGACATGAAAAGTGTCTGCAGTCTCAAAGGAAAGACTTTCCAAGTGGATATCTGACTGTGTTAGCTGTTGCTACCAATCTTGTAATCTCCAACCACCTTCGGACATACAAACTCACCCTACAAGCTGTATTTCCACTTCTATGTCTTTCTCAAAAATGTTCCCATCATTGACATATGTAGAGCTGCGGCTTGAACCTCTGTACATATCTTTGCTGAGCACTATACAATGATTCACAACTCAGCATCCTATGCTGTGTTCGTCTCGGATCTACTTACTTCAATACTGTCCACCTTAAAGGGAACTGGTCAATAGTTACCTAAAGTAGAGCACCCATTGGGACACTACTTGAAGAAGAAGAAAATGGTTACTAGCACTGTGTAGTAACTGGTTCTTCGAGATATGTGTCCTGATGTGTGCTCCGCTACCTGATCTCTTTCACCTCAGCTTTGGAGTTCTCTGCTATGGAGCTTCATGGTAGAGAATGAACTGAGGGTTATTTGCCTGTGCAATGCTATATAACAAGAGTATGAAATGTGAGGTTGAATAACATGCATATGCAAGCCAAATAGACACTGCCATGAGAAATTTCCATCGAAGACAGGGCACAAGCACACCTAGAGTGCAGCACCCATAAGGGAACACAATTTGAAGAATCACCGTTACTGTATGGGGTGAGTAACCATTTCTTTCTGAAGGAAAAGGGAGAGAAAGTTAACTGTATTTTGCAGCATGCTATCTTGGAGGCAGTACATTCATAGGACCTAATAGGAAAGTCCATTCACTATATTTCAGTGCAAGCTCTAGGTGCCTCTGACACTGCTATAGGAAGGGATCCAGCTCATCTGTGGTCAGCAAACGTAGACTTGAGAAAGCAACCTCCATTAGATGTGCTGAATGATTTTAGGCTGACCGAAGAGGGAAATTTTGGTGCATATGAGTAAAGAGAACATTGCAGAAATTGAGTCGTGAGGCTGCCAGTATGGGGACCAGGATTAAGAATTTGTGGCTACTTGAGCTAGTTAGAAGACAACTTTTGAGAGATATGACAGCATGTGAAATATACATGGAGCTACTGGTCACAGATAACATCAAGATAACTTGCAGTAGCAAAGGAAATGGTGGGAGAATCTTCAGTGGTGATGAGTGGGCAGCAGAAGTGGAGAGAGAGTTGGGCATCATGAGGGAAAAGACAGGAAAAGAATAGCTATTTTGATTATATTTTACAATAGTTGTCTCATCCTTATTTCACCCCTTCCGCAGGATGTTTTAGATCACATTATCTTTGCAGCTTTTTTTGTGTGGTGGTGATGGGGTGTTAATGGACTATAAGATGCTACTATACCAGAACATATGGCCGTGCTGTCTGTTTTTGTCACTTTGATCATTTACATCTTCCATCCAGTGCATACAAATGTGGTTATGTAAGCATAGTTTCTGTGCTGTAGTTGCGGGGGGGGGGGGGAGGGCAGAGCAGGGGACTACCATACATGGACACACTGAACCCAGTTCCCTTGGATCACTGCCTCTACCCCTCCACCCCCTGCCTGGATTGTTACATGGGCTGCCAGTGCTGGTGGGGACAGGCTGGCTTACCAGGGAAAACCTACCTGCTGCTGGCGGCCACTCCATCACTGGCTGCAGCAGTGATGTCACTGCTCTGATGCTGCTGTGCCCACCTCCCTGCTGTTGCTGCTGAGCAGAAGCCACATTCCAGGTCCCTGCTCCCCACCCCCGTTCCCATATCCCCTTAGACTGACCAGATAGCAAGTGTCAAAAACTGGCAGAGAGGGTGAGGGGTAATACGTGCCTATGTGAGAAAAAGGCCCAAAAATCGGGACTGTGCCTACAAAATCAGGACATTTGGTCACTCTACCTTCTCTTCCCCATGGCCTGCCCCTTCCTCTCCCCACTATCCTGCTGCATTCTCCTCCCACTGTCTCTTTCCTCCACCCCACCACACCTCTTGCCCTGCTCTCCCACTCCCACGGCCACTTACCGTTGTATGGGAAACAGGCAGGCACTAGAACCCAGAAGGTAGCATCCAGCTGCTGTGGCAGTGTCTGGGAGCAGAGAAGAACAGCTGCTCTGTCCCACCCCTTCTGCTCCCCATGGGCTGAAATGTGCCAGAGGGTGCAGAGTGGGAAGGACAGAACCTCCTTTACCCCGGCCCCCAGTGTCACTTCCCCCACTGCAGGCTGAGCAGAGCAAACCCAGCAGGGCAGCTCGGTGCTCACATAAATCAGGGGCAGAGCGGGAGCACATGACCTTGCATACCCCTCCCCCCCCAAACTACACCCATGTATATGAGGTGTTTTTCTTTATTAGATGTGAAAGACAATCTGGTGATATCATCAGTCTGCAATATGTTCTGAGAAGGCTGCTCGAATGGAACATACTGTAATTCAAAGTTTACTTTAATGGTTTCATGGTTTGCAGATGCACAATCATTTGCTTTCCATTGCCCAGTTCAATTGATTATTTATTTTCAAGGGGATACCTCCAATAGTAGTAATGAAAATAGTGCCTCACCCCAGTAAAACACTCGGGAGTCCAAATAATTCTGAGGGCTTCATAAATGACCAATGAGATCACTAACAGATGAAAGATCGTAGACTTCAAGACCAGACGGGACTACCAGACCATCCAGTCTGCCCTCATGCACATTGCAGGCAGCACCCAGCCCCAGCACACTAAACCCAACCATAGAAATTAGACCGAAATATTACAGATCACAGGACACTAGATTGTTCTGTGCCACAGGCAGAGATCAGGAGGGACTGAAATGCATCAGTGCCCAAGGCCCCTGTAATGGCAGGAAAATAATTGTGAGAGATATACCCAATTATTTCTGTCAAGAGACCCACACCTACATGCTGCAGAGGATGGCAAAAAAAACCTCAAGGTGACTGTCAGCCTGACCTGGGGGAAAATTCCTTCTCAACCCCCAAATATATCAAGTTACAACCTGAGCATGCGAGCCAGTACCTGCTAGCCAAATACCTGAGCAAGAGACTGCTTAGTGCCACCTCAGAACCCTGACCCTCCACAACCAATGTCGCATCTCCAGCTGTGGCCATCCCTAAAGCTTCAGAGGAAGGAGATTAAAAAAAAAAATGGTGGGGTAGGAAGGAATCCCTTATTGACCCCTGTAGGTGGCTGGTTGAAACCCTGAAGAAAGAGCTTTTAGGAACATTAGACATAAACTGGAAGTGATCCTCTGCACTGCTGAGCACAAGCAGCCCTGTTGTACAGCTGTACTCATAAATGTCTAGCTCTCTCTTAAAATTAATTGTTTGCCCCAGAACTCCTATTGGGCGGCTGTTCTGGAACCTCACCCCTCTAATGGTTAGAACCCTGGCCAGGGGAGGGTCTCCACCCACTAAGCCTGGTAAAGGGGCAAGAAGGAGTGCATCTGAAGGCACTGCTCTTCCAAATAGGTGCCTAAGTTGGTTCCAGCATGGCAAAGAGCACCATCAATCCCACTGCCAGAAGTGACACTGTCAACTTCTTCAGCACTGCAACAAGAGACCGACTCAGTGCTGACCACTCCAGGGGTGTTTGTGGCAGCAAGAAATCTGCTCTGCCTTTCTGTTCAGGTGTCTCCTTCCTTACAAGAGTCCAATCCCTTGGCAATGCTGCCCTGATCCTATGAGTCTGGAATGATAGTTGTTGATGCTATAAAGTGCTGTTAATTATTCTATTTATCTGCAACAGGTTACCGTTACTAGTGCAAGGAAAGTAGCGTTGTGTGTTATTTTTAGTTCAGAAACTGCCTGCTGGAGTCAAATGTGGTTGTCTGAACAGACAGGATTTAGAATCAGTAAAGGAGCTCTCATGACTAGATATGGGCCACAAGGTTTTTGATAGTTACACAGTGCCTTAATCAGGTATCCTACGTGAACTTCATTGTCTACTTCAGTGTCTCATTTAGCTTGCTGCCCTAACATATGGGGATGTTGGTGATTAATAAATGCAGTAGCTATCTTGGTTCAGTTTACTGAATCATTTCAGAACTCTGATAAGAACTGAAAGTCAGAAGTCAGAACGTCAAATCAAACAACAGATGGAATTTAGATCAAAAATATTGTCTGTGAAAACTACATTCTCCCACCAATTTTTTTTTACATCTGTACTCTGCGGGGAAGTGAAAATTACCTTGATGGATCTAAGAATTGAGTTGGGTACAAGGTTCTCAGTTGTCCAAGGTAAGCAGGAAAAGTAGTATTTATCAATCAGAGGGCCTGGCCTCTAGAAATGTGTGCAAAGAACAATTAGTCATTGAATTTCAGCCTCTGAGCATTTAAAGTATGATGGTCATGAATATAGGAAAAATAATGCCATCTTTGTAATGTTTGAGATCAATGTCCTGACATAGGTAGATGTTTTTAATTATTCTTGGTAAAAGCAGAGCCTTAGATGGACACAGATAAATCAAATGGAATTTTGGTTTTATATAATCCCTGTCACCTATTTCAAAGCATTTTATCCCATATGAGTTACAGACTTTTGTATCACATTGTACTTATAGCTGAATGGAGCAGCCAGTAGGCACCTGGCAATAGTTCCTACTCAGCCTTGATCATTAGATTGTGTTTTGATTGAGATACAATGTTGGTCATTACTCTAGGGATTTCCCCTATTCATCTGGAGAACAGACATAGCAAAGCAGAAAGGACCTTAATTTTGCATCTCATCCAAAGGCTGATACCTCTCATGATTTAGTGCTGCTTAGAGCTGTACTGCACTGTCTATGCTTCTGTAAAACCCAATCCTAGGGTAGGATTATAACTCATGACTTTCAATCCAGAAGTAGCAACATAACTAGTTTATTCCTATGCCTTAGCAAAGTTATTTCCCTTGGTATTTCAGTTAGCGTGTAATTCTCCATGTGTTCATTCTTTACTTGTTTGATCAATAATTAGGTATGTTTTTGCCTGCAGAACTTAATTTCTTTGAAGAAAATTCTGTATTCTTACAGAATATATATATGATCAAATCCTAGACCAGCCTTTTGTACTAAATTACAGGCAGGATTTGTGGATTTAGTCCGGTCCCTGTTTTCTTCTTTGATATGTAATTAGGTCCTTGCATTTTGCAGACTAGCTTCACATCTGCTTACTGGTCTGTTTTCCCACAGAAAGATTATAATTGTACAATGAGAACAAACTAATCCCCCCAATCTTCCATAAAAACCCCTATAAATGTGGAGAACTGTACGCTACATGCATTTTAGGGGCTTATTTTTTCACCTTTCCACTGATGGTAGTGAAAATCAGGCCTCCCTGGCTTGTGAAGATGCCATATTTGTTAAACAAAGTTGGCACTGTGCACCTGCAGCACCTTTGGCAGAGGCAGCCACTTGCCGGTCTGTTACCAAACTATAAACTTAGAAAAATATATTTGTTTTTCTCTTTGTAGTTACAGTCTGAATTAATTTCACAATGCTGCTGCTGCAGCAGGAAAATCTCTGCTGTTTAGCAATAAAGGAACATAAGTGGAGACAGTAAAGGCTTTTTTTTCTTTCCATACTGCTACTCTCTTTTTCTCTTTAGTTAGAGATGACTGGGCTATTTTTAAAAGGGATGTTGAAGAGAGGAAATTTGAGAACAGAGGAGGTGAGGGAAGAAAGAACCTCATTATAATTTAGGGGGAGAATGTCAAACAACAACATATGAGGTTGGATGTCTTCCTGAAAAAGTCCGTTTCAACATGGCTACGAGTTGTCCAGATCCCTTGCTCAGTTGACAGATGTGTGAGGCTGGGTCTCCTGTCTTTCATTGTCACTCTCCTGTCAGTTCTTTCCCATGCTCCACTCCATTTTTCCTTTTTATTTTTTTCTCCCTTTTCCCTACCCTTTGAATTTGACTGAGCCAATGACAACAAGAGCTCCTTTGTTTCACACATGTCATGCAAGCTGTAGCTCTGGTGGTTTTCTGAAAGTTATAATAGGAATAATAATACTTAAATGCAGTAAGTTCATATAAGTTGCATTATATGGCTTAATCCTAGAAAGACAGTTTGTTGGAAGTGTGTCTTCATATCTCTAAGTCTGGAGACCTTCACCTATCCCACAAGGAACTGGAAAACTAAAAAATGGTCATGGGAGAACCTGGGCTGAAATAAGTTACCTTGTTCTGAGGAGGCCTATTTTAAAAAAATCTTTAAGATTGAAGTTCCTGGTTGCCTGTGACCTGTTCTGTGTGAAACTTGGTGGTTGTGGTTGACCGCAGGATCAGTACCCAAAAAAGGGGGGGGGAGGAAAGAAGGGGGGCTGGTTCCTGGCAATTGTGTTCTTGTTTCCCACTGCTGAGTTTTGCCTGGTTTCTGCCATAAATGGTAAACTGAGACACACACACACACACCAGGCCCCACAAATTAGTCCTCCTTGCCATCCAACATGGCTGGGCTCCTGTCTTCCTTGGTGTGTCTTTGGGTGGGAGAGAGCGGTGGTTTACCAAACTGCCTGCACCTCAGTATCTTCTGAGAGTAGCTTTAGTTTTCAGGAGACTGAAAAAGTGGATCCTAAAGATTTCTTCCAAATATTCAAGAGGCCATTTCTGTGGGGCAGGTGGCCTGACTTAGCGCATTAAGTTTATATAATGGGGGGAGTGGGGAGGAAAGTTTCCCATGAATGAAAGCTGAGGTTTGTGGGGTTTAGGTCTGACTAACAAAAGGTTTACACAACTTTAGCCTTCTGCCATTTTCTACATTAGAGGGGAAGGGAATGTATGTGATACAAATTGCTGCCAATTTTCAGTTTCATGACATCTCACAAAATAAAACAAAAAAATGAATTGATGCAAACCATTAGAAAGTTAATGTGAAAATATTATTTTGCCTTTACATATGTAATATAAGGGCTGGTATGTTTGAACATTATAACGGGTAGAGAATATTAATAAATTAATACTCAAAATGTGATTAGAACTTTTTACTACTCTGTATTTTTATTCCATAGAGTTAAAACTATTGAAGGAAATGTGACTTAGTTAAGAATCTGATTTTGTCAGTTTCACCAATTGGCATATTAATTTACACTAAATTTGCAAAATGCCCTGGTGAATGCAAACAAAATGTGTCATTTGTAGATCTAAGTAAAGAACAGATGCCTGTGTCTCATGCAAAGTTCCTTTCTGAGGCTGTCAGAAAAGAAGCATTTTGAGACTGAGTGAGTTTTGGCAGATGGTATTATAATTGAAATAAAAGGAAAATAATCTTCCAAATTCATACATATTTCCTTGTCATTAGAATGCCAAGGGATTTCTAATGTACAGTAATATTTAAAGTTTGGAATGACTCAATTTGAGTGTCCCCATAAATATAACTAATGCTATTGTATAATGATGAGTAAGTTATGACTTTAAGTTTCAGAAGGTTGTTATACATAACTAAAACATAGTATTATCTATTGTGCAACAAGCCAAAACAAATAAAAGTGATTTTTACATCTTCTGTTTGGACTTCTACAGAAAAACAATGAAGCCACTCAGGAATTACAAGATGATTCTAATCTCTCATCCAGTAGTGTAAATCTAGTATATTTAATATCTTAATCACTGTCAATTCTGTTTTATTTGTCATAGTGATCTAATATTCTTATACCATGCCCTTCATCATAGTATCTGAACACCTAATCCAGAATTATGGATACTGTCCAGACCTGTTGAACATGTTACTAAAAATATAACACTCCAGGGATGGGTAGTAAATAATGTTTGAGGTGTCCAGTGCAAGTCACCACAGACTGTGGTGCCTTCCTCAAACATTATTTACTACTATAATACAATTGCAATGGTCACAAGGTAGAGAAAGAAAAAAATGTAAAATTTGCCATATTGGATCTGACTATTGATCCATTTCCTCTTAGGTCCTGTTCCCAACAGTGGCCAATATCTCATGCTTCTGAGGAATTTAAAACCCCTACCTTGTCCCTGATAAATGCGCCTATCCAATTTTACACAGACGGATATGGGAGTTGAAGAAGGAATTCTTTCCTGACCACTTGAAGACAAATCAGTTTATCCCTCAAAGCATGAGATTTGATTAGTCTTAGCCTTATCTGGATGCTCTATTGTTTATACATTTATCTATCCCTTTTTAATAATAAGGCTATAGTATTTGCTTCAATGACCTAAAATATAGAATAGCCACTTTTTCTGAAGAATTCCCCAAAAAAGAAAAAAAGGGAAAATGTATTGTGCTAAATGACGTTTTGACAAGTTGCTTGAGGACTTTAGAGATATGGTAGAGCAGGAGTAGTAATGTAAAAAGGATTTTCTGAGTTTGATAGAAAAGTGAGTCGGTTATTTGCAAGGCTATATTAACAAAATCAGATTAATTTGAATAAATAACAGTAGAGCCTGGTATGGATACAAAATTTGTATCCGCATCCGATATGTGATCTGCAAACATGTTGCACGGATATCCACAGATTTGCAGGACTCTATATATCCGCAGGTCTAAGAGGGGGCTACCTACTGAATATTACAATGCACAAAAAATGATGTGGCTGTAGTTTTAGCTAATATATATCAAGGGGAACTATAATATGGAAGACGTTCTCCTTCCTGTGATGGATGGTGTAATAGTTTATTATCAAAGGGGAAAATCTGAATCTTAAGGGATCTTAAGCTTTAAGACAATATTTATTGTTATCTATAGTATGAGAACACCAGTGAAATGTTCTGTGTACGAGTAGAACAAATGTGCCCAAAGTTGTGCACAAAGATCAAATAAGAGTTATTGAGGGGAAGCAAGCTGCTAGCAAAGGGAGAATGCTCATTAATGTTCTCCCTTTATACATTTCAGAGGAAACAGATATTATCTTCAGATCTTGAAAAGGTGTTTGAGGTAGGCAACAGGTCGTGCAATAATTTAGGCTGCTAAATAATTTAAGCCTAAATTTTCAAAAATGTCCGCTGATTTTGGGTGCCTCAATTATTGTAGCCCAAGTTGAAACACCTTAAGGAGGCTTGATTTCCAGAAAGTGTGAGCACCCGTCCTCTGAAAATCAGGATCATTTAACATGTCTTAATTTGGGCTACACAATTGAGGCACACCAAATCACTAGCCCTGTTTGAAATTTTAAGGCTTAAGCACTTTTGAACACTTTGCCCCAAGCCTTTGGTTGTTTCTACAGTGCCTACACCTTTGTGGATGTTACTGGCGTGGGGGGGGGGGGGGAGTGATTATCTCTGAAAGGCTTTAATATATTCTGTGGTTTGCTAAACTTTAAATAAGTGCATAACTTTGCTTGAGGAAGACAATAAGTGCAACTGGAATTACCAGTTTAGCCATCCCTTAACAGTTTCTCACTGCTATAGGTTTCTTTGTTGCAATGGAAAAGTTGTAGTAGGATTGTTGACAAATCTTGTGATTAAAAAAAATCAACAACAAAACAAAATAAAACAAAACTTAATTTTCATGATGTTTGGTGTTCCAGTTAAAGCCCGAGCTCGTACAGTCAGAAAACAATATCAGAATCTTAGCTTTCAAGTTTTAAAATATAAGCTTTTAGCTCTCATGGTTGTGGAGAAAAGTTTGAAAATATAGACATCAAAGGCTCAAAGAGAAGACATAAAAAGAGCTAAGAATTATTATTTGAAAAGTCGCATGATTTTTAAACTAGTATCATGGTATTTGAGTGCCACATAATTATGTAATGTGTGGGTTTGGCAATACTGGAATATTTGCCTAATAATAATTGCATAGCATAGTTGAGTTGAAAAGATTATGTTGAAAGGTTCTATATTAGAAGAATGGTGGGGCAGCGGTAGCACACTATTTATCCAGGGATTGCTACCTGTTAGTTTGATTAGTGTGGTTGAGAACAGGGGGGTGCATTTACAAGGGCTGATTTTCTATATATAGTTATTTGTAGGGCTATCAATTAATCGCAGATTTAAAAAATTAATTGTGATTAATCGTACTGTTAAACAATAGAGTACCAATTTAAATTTATTAACTATTTTGGATGTTTTTCTACATTTTTAAATATATTGATTTCTGTTACAACACAGAACACAAAATGTACAGTGTTCACTTTGTATTATTATTTTTGATTACAAATATTTTCTTGTAAAAACGATAAACAAAAGAAATATATTTTTCAATTCACCTCATATAAGTACTGTAGTGCAATCTCTTTATTGTTAAAGTGTAACTTAGAAATGCAGATTTTCTTGTTACATAACTGCGCTCAAAAACAAAACCATGTAAAACTTTCCAGCCTACAAATCCACTCAGTCCTAGTTCTTGTTTACCAATCACTAAGGCAAACAAATGTATTTACATTTACGGGAGATTCTGTGAGAACAGGCATTCTTGCGGCACTTTTTTAGCCAGATACGTGCCAGATATGCTAAACATTCGTATGCCCCTTCATCCTTTGGCCACCATTCTAGAGGTCATGTTTCCATGCTGATGATGCTCGTTAAAGAAATAATGCTCATTAAAGAAATTAATGTATTAAAATGTTCCAAGCAGTTGCAGAAGAATCATCATAAAGTTTCACTCCTCCAGAATGGTTACAACATGTGTGCATGGAATCTATATATTCCTGGTGTATTTGGGGTAAATATCTGCAGTGAAAATGAAAGATAAAAATATTCTAGTTTTTTTTTTGTTTTTAACTGATTGATTATCTTTTTTCCTCACTTGTAACAAGAGCAAGAATGTGGGCAGCCAACTATCTTTACATTAAAGATGTGCTTTAGCCTTTGGCTGCAGACTTGAGACGCTTGTATGCTGAACACCAGATTGTTGTGTCTTGAAGAGGTCTGTAATTTTTCATGTGGCTTGTTGAGTCAGTAACCAAATTTAAAGTTTCCTGGTTATAATAATAGTTCAGAGTGGTCAGAAACTCCATATGCTCTTGGTGTAGATTATTAAATATTAAAGCACACAGTAAGGGCAATTAAAAAGAGGTTGAAAAGCAAATGTGAGAAAATAAATTCTAATATAATAAGATCAGTCACTTATTAGGCAGCAAATATCAGTGTGTAAAAAAAGCTGCATTTATAAAGTCAATAATCAGGTATCAAAGGTTGAAAAAAATCAAACACTCAAAAGATCAAAAAGAATATCATTTTCCAATATGTTGTTTTTAAAGTCCAAAAAATGTATCGTTGTAAAGCTGTTTTAATAAAATCATTTTCAAAGGGACAGTGTTTCAGGTCGGAAGTTTAAGTGCAGTACCGCAATCCTACTGAACTAAGTAATATAAATTGATAACATTGAATAGCATCTATATACTCTAGTCTGCTTTTCCAGAGGCAAAATGAGTTAGCTACATGGAGAACGCAATACCATATGAATTAATGTCATAACCACAGTATCAACAAAATACAGTACTCCTGAACTATTCTTGGGAAGTATGTATGTAACATGTAACTATTATAATGATCTCATTGGATGCTGATCACTGACCACACAGATAGATACCAAAATATCCCCAAAGGGTTTGCCATTTAAGGGTGGGATTTTCAAAGTGTTCAGCATTGGCCAAACCAGGGGTGGGCAAACTACGGCCCACAGGCCATATGCAGCCCACAAGCCATTTTTATCCAGCCCTCAAGCTCCAGCTGGGGCACGGAGCTGGTGACCCCCACGCTCCCAGCCAGCGGCGCCAGGTGAGAGTCTTGGGCCCACGCTCCTGTCCCCAGGGCCGGGCCAGGAACGTGGGGCCTGGAGCAAGCCGCGGGAGCCCTGCACTCCCCAGCGGGGGCACCTTGCAGGAGCATAGGGGGCCCCATGCCGGGAGCACAGGGATCCGCGGGGCCCCATGCTCCCTGTCAGGGGCGCTGCATCAGGCTGGGAGCGGGGAGCCATAGGGGGGCCAGGAGCCAGCCGCGGGGACCCCGCACTTCCCAACGGGGGCACCAGGCGGGAGCATGGGGAGCTGCAGAGGGCGCCATGCAGGGAGCGCGGGAACTGTGGGGCCCCCGACTTCCCCGGCGAGGGCACCGTGCCAGACCAGGAGCATGGGGAGCTGTGCCAGGAGGAGCCGAGGGGGCCTGCATACCCCAGTGGGGGCGCCGGTGGGGAGCAAGGCGAGGGCCAAGCAGCTGGGGCCAGCTGAGCAGGTGGTGGGGGCTTAGGTGGTGGGGTCCCAGGTGGTGGTGGTTGGGGGGGGTCTCAGAAGGGGGCAGTCAGGGAACGAGGCACAGGGGTCTTAGAGGGTGGGGTCCTGGGGGGGGCAGTTAGAGGGGGGGGGTCTCCAGAGGGGGATCAGGAGACAAAGGGGGGGGTGGATAGGTCGGGAGTTCCGAGGGGGGCAGTCAGAGGGTGGAAAGTGGGAGGGGGTCGGATAGAGGGTGGGGCTAGGCTGTTTGGGGAGTCACAGCCTTCCCTACCTGGCCCTCCGCACCATTTTGAAGCCCGATGTGGCCCTCAGGCCAAAAAGTTTGCCCACCCCTGAGCCAAACCCTTCTTATTGACAATCATTGGTAAAATGCTCTCTGACTTCACCGGGCCAATACTGAATCATTTTGAAAACACCACCTAAAACATTAGATACCATGCAACAAATGTGGGTGAGAAATACTGTAGTAGTAAACAAGATGGACTAGGAAATACAAAAGCAAAATATTTTTTTCAATGGAAAATTGGGTTTTTGACTAATTTTTTTTCCTCAGTGTCTGCTTTCCTCCAAAATGCTCAGGTTTTGCCAGAACGTTTCTGCATATTGATGTTTATTGAGCTCTGGGGAATGGGCCATTAAAGAAAAGTCCTCCTCCATCTGCAAATCATTCAAGAAGAGAACACAGTGGTCAGAGGCTTGCTCTTGAATCAGCACCTTCTGGAGCAAGTCATGAGGCCTGTTTCAGCACCAGGGACCTCCAGAGATCATCAGGCTGCCAGAAGGCATCTAAGCCAGCAAGGCTGTTCAGACAGATTCAGATTCTTTTCCCAGGAAGAAAAGAGAGAGTTCTAGGAAAAAAGTCTCATAAAACTGATGGAGACCATCCCCGAGCTAGAAGAGGTTCTTCCTCCCTTTCTAAGAGTAGTGCAGACCGGCATTGTCATTTCACCCAGTATGTGAGAGAGAGCAGGACCTTCTGTGCACTCCTCGGTACCATGACAAGAGCAAGTAGACTCCATGCCATTGGCTCCAGTACAGTCTGCAGGGCATCTGTTGAGTTCAGTACTGACGATGGTGTCATCACTGACTGTTTCCACACCACTGGTAGATCAGGCAGCATCAGAATTACTTTGTCTGTCCTTGGCTCTCCATTAATTCAGGAACGTTCCACTGCCGTTATTGTCGGCACTGTTTTCTGCACCTCTTCCAATTCAGGGTGCAGAGTTGAGATTGCCCATCTTTTTGCTACTGAGGGGCGGGTATTATCTTCAGTGCCAGTGACTAATCCATGCACACTGCATCTATGGGACCGGTGCTGGCTCCAGCTTAGTATCAGCATCAGCTCTGGTACTGAGCACGAGTGCAAGGCTCCTATCTGTAATTAAAGCACCAACTGCTTTGCCTTTGTCAGTATCAGTGCACACTGCATTCTGGACTTTGGATGAAGCTAGACATTTATTTGCCTCTCCGCTGTCTGTAAAATATTTGGTAGGTTCCATGGAGTCATGCTCAGAAACATCTTCCTCCTCTCCCTTGCCTTCTTACTTTCTCTCTCAAAAGTTGTTGAGACCTCCCAGGAATCACCACTGGTACTGATATCAGCACTGTTCCCATAGCAAGAATGGGGTCCTTGTCCCAATTCTTCCTGGCTACCAATGCCGCATCTCTACCCATAGTGGCCTTCTTGAAACCCCTGGGATTTTCCACAGTTGGTGAGATCCCAATTCTTGGCTCAAGACAGAATAAGGTCACCTATTCCTCCAGTAACTTCTCTTCCTGAACCTCCGATGCTGCAGCCACAGACGAAGATTGCTCCTACTGAACTAGTTCAGCCTGAACCATTGTTACAGTTGCATAGGTGCTGGAACTAGGGGTGGCTTGAAGTGGTTTCCATCATATACAGGATTCACAGATTGGTAAAATGGCACTCAGCACCCCCACTATACAAATTGTTCCAGCACACCTGTACAGGCGCCACAGGAGATTCCATTGGCTCTGCTTCTATTATCCTTTTTACCACCAGATGACTCTACAGTGCCCGATTCTTCGTCCCCTGTACCTGAGGAATTTAAAACATATTGGACCTCCTGAGGTATGTGGCTTTAGCTTTGGGTATTCAGACTGAGTTTGTTCAGGATATCCTCCATAAGGGGAGAGTATCTTTCCCCATAAATGAATTATCTTGGAGCTGCAAAGACCCTAGGGAACACCTGAGCATCCTTTCACATACAATAACGCATACTGATAAGAAATACTATGTGCCTCTTTCTGGTTTTGAGTGCTTCTACACACATCTGGTGTCTAACTCTCATTTGTTGTAATGGCAGCTAGTGAGAGGTTAAGACCGAGGAGATATAAGTCAAAAGACAAGGACTCTAAAAGCTTGATGAAATAGAACAAATTTTCCTCCCACCCTTACAAATACATGTTGCCAATCAGCAAATGTTTTTATCAAAGTACTACTTTATAAATTGGGAAGTTGTGGCACAATTTATAGATAAGTTGCCAAAACCCTCCAGATAAGAGTTTAAAGATTTCACTGTGGAAGGCCATTGAGTGACCATCTGTAAGTCACTACTGTCTGCTTTGGACATGGTGATTCCTTCCTCTACAGTTATGGCCTCTGCTGTAACTCTGAGAAGGGCTTGTTTGTGGCAGAATTCTGGTATGACTTTGTAGGCCCAACAGATAACTGAGGACTTACCCTTTGACAGTCTATCTTTATTTTCAGAGAAAACTGACAGAATGTTACATTCTTTAAAGAATCTCAAGCTACATTACATTCAGTCATTGGAGGAGGACACTTAGTGGCAATCTTGATGGTCCATCCTCTGATCCAGGGGAATTCAATTTTCCTCAAACTCCATGGTTCAGAGATTGCTAAGAGGAATCATTCATATTTTTTCAACTGGTGAAAGAAGCAGTTCATTTATACTGTGCTAGTTACCCTTCTGAGAGAAGAAGAAGAAGTTACCCTTCTGGGTACTCTGAGCCATGGCAACTTGAAAAAAAACCCATATACCCAGTTTTCAAAAACAAAGTACAGTAAAACCTCCATTTAACGGACTAATTCGGGTGAGGGGGTGTCCGTTAAATCAAAAAGTCCATTATTTAATAATAATAAAAAGAAAAGCTGTCGGAGCAGCAGCCCGCCCGCCACAGGGTCGGGGCGACAGCTCCACAGCCCGCCTGCTGCCTGGACCCGGGCGGCAGCCAGGAGCCGGCAGCCAGCCCGCCAGAAATGGATCAGGAATGCATCAGACTTGCTCAGAAATTTTGTCCGTTGCATCCAAAGTCCGTTAAATCGAGGTCTGTTAAATCGAGGGTTTACTGTACTCCTAAGACCACATCCAAAACTTCTGTCTGGAGTAGTTTCACAGTTTCACCTGAACCAGATAAAATACTTACCTATATTCTTTCTTAAGCCATATTCAAACACAGATGAGCAGCTCCTTCATGCATTGGATGTGTGACTGTGTTTGGCATTTTATTTGGAGAGAACTAAGCCATTTTGTTCAGCATGTCATGTTTGTCTCCTATGTGGATCAGATGAATGGTTGGGTGGTGTCTTCATGGACTATTTCCAGCTGAATAACTTCCTTTTTTTACAATGGTACTTGGAGTAGTAGCTCAAGCCACATCTCACAAAGGTTAGGGACTCATTCCACTGGGGCCCAAGCGATGTCAGTGGCATTTCTCAACTACGTTTCAATATTAAACATTTGCAGGGTTGCTACCTGGTCTTCCACACATACTTTTACCAAACACTATGCAATTATGGCTGCATCCAGATTGGATGCAAACTTTGGAAGGCAATTCTGCGGTCATTCTTTAAGTAGAGTCCAAGCTCACCTGCTACAGCTTGTGAGTCACCTGAGTGGAAAATACATTTGCAACCACTTATAGAAGAAAAGATAGTTACCCTCTTATAAAGTAACTGTAGTTCTTTGAGATGTAGATGCAGACATGTATTCCACAATCCTTCACTCTTCACCATTGGATCTCAACTATTGGCATTCAATGTGAAGGAACTGAGAGGTGTCAGGCTAGTACTGCCCATAAATAACAAAGAGATGGCCTAAGTAGCCAGAAGGTTGCAAGTGCCTTCCTACACTTTACTGCTAGGTAAAATTTTCTGCACTAAGCTTTGGTGCACTAAGCAAACACACACCTGAGTGGAATACATATCTACACCCAGTAGCAACTCCGGGAGAAAACAAAAACTGATACACTAAGTATTATTCATTACTGAAACTGATTGACACAAGATGTAGATGATTAAAGACATTATGTATTGCAGTGAGTAGAAATAAATTGTTGTCAAGTCAATGCTCTACAGCCAATGTATTAATAGCTCTGAAATATATTTATAGTGCAAGTACACTACCTACTCAGGCACTCAATGTTTCCATTGCACAGGGGAAAAAAAAATATGCAACCTCATATCCATGAGAATAAATAGTGAGTGAAATAGTCTGTAGTTACAGACGGGATGTGTAATTCAATGATAATGTGTATGTGGGATTTGCCGACATGAGGATGTCAGTTGGAGAACAGAGTTATTTTGGTGTTTGGTTTGAATTGTGTAAGGATGGTTTTGACTGAGAGCTGGTGGATTTTCTGTGTGAGTGGTTTGTAAGAGTCTGTAAGAATTTGAAGAATGAAGCCGCTTTCCTAGTGATTGCAGTGTTGTTTGTCCTAGTATTTGTGTGATAAGAGTTGTTAAGATAGTGGAGATTTAGCTCTCAATTTTTGATCCAGTTCATTTTTTTTCATATCCTTTGTTTTATAAGGTAGTATAATGTATTTGGGATCAGTGATCTGCAATTTCCAATTTTAAATATGGTCATTGTTTGCAAACTTGGACAGGTTTCTCAAACTGTTAGTGTAGAGGACTCTAGCAGACTGAAGATGGGTTTCAGCATGAGGCTTTTAAAAGCTACATGGATGGCTGCCTATAAGGACTTCTCTGACTTGTGATGAACAATTGTCTGAATGAATATATAGTATCTGATACATTTTTGCTGAGTTTTATAAGGTGATCTGTAACTTTTCCAAATGGCAACCACATAACTATTGTATTTGTTTCATATAACCTCTCATGTAGTCAATGTCAACATTTTCTTGAATGTTTGTAGTGTCACTTGAGCACCTAAACTTAGATGATTAACTAGTATTCAGAAAGGATTTTTATAGAAACTTCAACTGTGTATAATTCAAGTTGGACTACAGTACATGTTCCTTGTACTATTTTTTAACCCAACATGAATGAAATATGTGTCCAGGATGTAGTTAGATTATAAAGACACAAGCTGGATAGGGAATTGGGAAAGAAGAGAGGAGTCAAATCAACACAACATGAGCAAAGAACACAGCTTGGTGAATAGAAAATCTCAATATTATCAGGAAGATCTGTTATACAGGTTCCACAAGGAGTCCTGATTTGTGGACTGACTTTTTCCATAGAAAGTGACCCAAGCTGACATTGACTTTGATAGCTTTGTAGAGATAATATTTTTCATCAGAGTGAATTCCTCTTGAACAATGTCTTCCATGTATTAGACACAAATCACTTTCAGTAACAGCAGGCATATTTTTCTTTTTCAACCTCTTTTTACTGTGACTGATGCAAGGAAAGCCCCACTGTCCTTTTGTTCAGATGTTCTCTTATTAATCTCTTGACATATATATAATAGGACAGTGATGCAATGCAGGCTGTTGTTCCAAAACCTTTGGAGGGCTTTTGTCTCTCTCCCCAACGTGGCGTACAGCAAGTATTACATGAACTACAACAATATGAGTCCTTCCTGTTGGTGACGGTAATGGATTTTCTTCATCTCAGTATATGAAGATCCATAATGCTTTTCTTCTTTCCATCCTCTGGGAATGCACACTGAAACCAATAAGAATGGTTGTGGAAAAGCAGCACCTTTTCAGATAGCAGACGACTGTTAGCATAAGCAGGCTGCAATGAGGTGGTACTGCCATCAGTTATTAAAATGACCTGCTTGTATGCAAATCAAAGCTGTTTTATCTCTCTTTTTTTTAACCTTTTTTGGTGGATCTGGTGGAAAACCTAGGACTTTTTGTTAATACTTGAGCATTTAACTGACTCATTTGAAAGAAGGTGACTTGTTCTGTATTTAAAAACCTGGCTCATGTGCATTGTGAGCAAGGTACCTGAATATTGCCAAGTAGTTTGGATTTTTATTTATTTATGTATTTATTTATTTTGTCACTGACAATGATCACTGTGCTACTAACTGTATTTTTCTTTTATGGCAATGGATGAAATGTAAAATGTACAATTTACACTGTGCATATACTGTATACTTAGCACACATATGGTCACAAAGAGAGAAATTTCTATGTCCAAACTTGATGTCTCTATCGTTCAAATCCTGCATTAGATTATTGCTGTTTCCATATTTACCTTGTTTTACAAATTTTCTTGAATCAATCCCTCTGCTAGATTATATGAAACAATCCCATCAGAATGCTGATTTAATCCTGAATGTGAAATATTATATTCATTAAAAAAAGACAAAGTAAACCACATAGAACTAAATTTTCCCCTTTGTAACTCCACTGAAGTCCATGCTGTTTCAGAAACATAACAGAGAGTAGACTTTGTCTCATTAATACAAAGATCTTTGGCACAATGTTGTTCTTCCTGTGATGCTGCTGGTTGCAGGAATTATGTAATGTTAATAAGACTCTGTACCCCATTGGCGCAAAAGGAAAATTGGAAAGCACAGTGTAAGTTAGTCAGCGTCCTATCTCAAATTACTGTTGTGAGACGTAGCCTCTTCCATTTGTGTTTATAATAATGTCCTTTTATAAATGTTTACTGCTTGCTTCTCATCCCTGACAATCAGCACCAGACACCGTGGGCCAAATGATTAAGAGTAACTGCAGTGCACACATCTAACATTGTTCAAATGTCTAGCTTGCTATTTTATGAAACATGAAAATATTGCCCTTGTGTAATCTTTCAGTTCCACAGTGAAAACAGAATAGATGCCACTCTTTAATGACAGGGGGGGAAATCATGAGGCTGCTTAAAGCAAATGTAGCAGAAGATTCTTCTAAGAACAGCTATGCACTAAACCATGCTCTGCTAACCTTATCTTGCAAACTTCAGCTAGCAGCCCAGCGTTTGCATTCTGGCAATTCCATTTCACTGGTCTATGTAGAATTTTAATTAAACATAGCTCTCAGGCTGCATCTGAAATGGAAGAATGAAATTAGGGCATACCCTTATGTAGAGTTTATAGCTATTGTTATGGTACACAAAGGTCATTTTTAAATTTAATTTCTTCTGAATCAATGACTATACTGTGATGTTAGATAATTAGTGGTTTAATCCATCCATTTCCCAAAATATAATGGGTTCTCCATAATACACCCAATTCATTACATTTTTACAGATTTTTACACTAGAAAGTGGGATTGTCCATCTGAAATATTCGTAGTTGTGCTGGTTCACAAATATTGTTAAGCATCATTACATTAGAAAAACATGGACTGATAGGCTAATAATAAATCATCACATTATTTGTGTATATTCACAGAAAACACAACCAAGGTATAATCTTAAGAGTGTATAACTCTAAAGAGAAATGGGGTACTTCCAATTCCAGCAAAATGTATACCGCAATAAACTTTGAAATGATTCCACAAATGGAAGAAACTAAATGACAGCAAATTGCTTATATATATATGTGTGTTCACTAGAAATATAAATATTTAGTAGCTACCTGTTTATTTTGCTCTCTCATGGAGAGTATCTTTATTATCTTTATTAAGTTAACACAATAAATTGGAATGCGAAAGCCTCACCAGATGCAGATAAAATAAAGTGTGTCTGTCTGTGTTTGTAAGACAAATCCCTTGTATTGTTGTGTCTCAGGTGGGCAGGAGCTTTTTAAAGCAAAACACAGACCCTTCATAGCAAGATATAAATATGAGTTGTATTGATCATATATGCACTGAGGGTAAAATTCACCTCTGTACAGACTGTCAGCAAAGGACCTATGCACTACTTGCCTCATGTGTGACTATGTATAGACAAGGTTCCATAAATCCTGTGCCAAGCTGCACAGGGCTCTGTAAAAGCTGTAAAGGATGTTCTAGGATCAGTCTCTTTTAATGTTTTAAAGTTCTGGTGAGGTGTCTAGAGGGGACAACCCCAGAACCTTCCACTATTGGTCACCTTGTTATTTAGATAAATTTAGATTTGTGCCTTTGCTATTGCAATTTTAAAATAACCCCAGAAAACAGACACAAACTTTGTTCAAATTCAGATTGCCAAAAAAGGTTTGATTTACTTTAGAAAGACCTGATTATGGTCAGAGTAGAAAAACTGAGACTTAAGAAAATTAAGGTACAGGCTTTTGAGCTTTAAATTACTCATCTGTGGAGTTCCTCTGTGAGTTAAATACCATCTGCCAGTCTTCACAGGAGGATTATTCATTCTTTATAGCTTCAGGGACAGTCAAAGCAGAAACTCCTGCACAGGACAATGTGACAGGAAGACCTGCCCATTAAGTACTGCTGCCAGAAATTCTGCCTACCCATTAAAATGCCACAGCAATCTAAACAGGTTCAGTCAGAGCAGAACCAATGTTTGCTATTTCAGATGTGATTGTTTGAGAGGTATCCAGCAGAGAATATTTTTAAAAGCTGTTCCTATCTGCAGCTCTTTCAAGATCGCTTTTTGTCGTTTAAATCTTTCTTTTCAGTCAGCCTTTTATAGCACATCAAGAGATGAATAGCCACAATATAGCTGTGAAACAAAGGGCTAAATTCAAGTCATGCAAGTGGACCTCATGCTAGGTCAACAGTTTATATTGCATATGAACTGTGATGATTCTATCTAACCAGGTTTATAGACTTACAACATCCAAAATAACTATATAAAAAGTGTGATAAGGTTGCAAAGTCAAGCACTCCAACGCTAAGAAATGTCAGACTTTATGTTGTCCAATGCAACCTCATTCTTTATTTACATGATTGCATACTCTTCCCTCAACTGCTCCCACTCCAAATAGGAATAGGTTAGGAATAGACATAGATTTGTGAGTCTAAGCCTCCATCAAATGTATTTTGCCTTGACACACTAATGATTATTCACTCCATGAGGTTGGTTTTTTTAGTTTGATTTTTTGTGCTCCCAACTACAGTTGTAATACTCTTAAATCCTAGTTAATAATATGGACAAAATTGGGAGTTTTTAATATGATTTTTATCTTGACAGCTTCCCTTTAAATAAATACAACTGTATGCTCTGTGTACCTTTTGGAAGAAGAATCCCAACGTATCATGGGCAATGAGATTATACACAATATGCTGCTATTGCTGGTTAGCACAGCTGTCTGCAGAATAAAAAAGTAGCTCAGGGGTAGACAACCTGTGGCTCCAAAGCCACATGCAGCTCTTCAAAAATTAATAATATGCAGCTCCTTGTATAGGTACCGACTCCGGGGCTGGAGCTACAAGCACCAACTTTCCGATATGCTGGGGGGTGCTCACTGTTCAACCCCTGGCTCTGCCGCAGGCTCTGCCCCCACTTCACCCCTTCCCGCTCCTTTCCCTGAGCCTGCCATGCCCTCGCTCCTCCCCCATCCTGAGTCCCCTGCACTCACAAAACAGCTGATTGGGAGGGAGGGGAAGGTGCTGATCAGTGGGACCGTGCCGGGGATGTGTGCTAATGAAGGACTGTTGACATATGACTGTGACTCTTTGGCAATGTACATTGGTAAATTTTGGCTCCTTCTCAGGCTCAGGTTGGCCATCCCTAAAGTAGCTCAACTAAAATGTATTGTTCTAGAGAATGAGAATTCTAGGCTGACAATCTTCAGGTTACTACTACTTGCCACTAGCATGGCACGTGTCTAAACCTTGGCATTGGCTTAGAGCACTATATCCAACTTTGCTATCCAGTTGCTACACTCCGCACCCAGTAGAACTCTACTCTTTCATTACTAGAAATCTTGACAATTTGTACTGTATTTACTGAAAGAGATAATTCTTTGTTTTTCAGAGCTTCCATATGGCTGGGAGAAAATTGATGATCCCATTTATGGCACTTATTATGTTGAGTAAGTTCCCAACTTCAATATTAATTTGCTGTTAATATTTCATAACTTGGTATTAATATCCTATTCGGTGTTTGAATGGGAAAGATGTGGGCATAATTATTTTCCCCTATGACTTCAGATTATTCAGGAATTATCAGACTCCAATACAGCTGTGGTGACTGAACATTTTCAGTATCTTTCAAACTGGTTATTCTGTCACTTCTTCTTGAGCCCTGATATCATCCTGTGTTTTCCAGAAATATTTTGGGGAAGGTTGAGGCGAGTATTTAAATCAAATGTATTTTATTTTCTGTTTAACAAGTTTTAGACATGAATCAAACAAGGTGCAGGTCCTTGCTAATCCAAGAACAGAATAAAACATTTTTGCTTCATAATGATACTTTTCTGAGTAGTCTTTGCAGTAAGTCTAAGAGTCACATTATTTTATAGGAGTGTATTTTATGTGAAACTTTTCTATGCTCACTCATGGCATTGTAATTTTGCACCCAAAGGCACAGCTAGAAAAGAAGAATGTAATTTTCTATTATTTTAATGACACAATCCCTGCCTACATTTTTCCAGGAGAACGTGGTATGTGTACAAAATAGAGAAGCGATCCTTTCTCCTTTCCATTTAGTATAGGTCTTTGTGCAGTGGGGTAAAGTAGGTTACTACCCAAAACAATAGGTGTAATTTATTAGTCTTCTTAACTCAAGCCTACATAAAATACGCAAGAAATGAGAGAGAGGAAAACAGGGCTTGCTTCTCCTCTGCCTTTTATCTTGTGTCCCATTAACACTTGTGCAAAATGAGTCTAAAGTTGCAATAAAATGATACCTAATCAAAATGATAGCATTCTATTCTCTCTTTGCACAGGTGTCATAGACACCCAAGGAATAAGACCATGGAGAATTAATCCCAGAAACTACTGTATTAACTCACTTTCCCCTGGTCACAGCCCAATGAATTGAGAGCCCATCCAATTGAGGGAAGGGGAAAACACACCAGACAAAAATCTATGAAAAAAATGGCCAATCCATTTATTCTAGAGGGGAGATCTTACAAAAGAAGGTTTTGAAAAGAAAAACCCAAACTCAGATCCTGACACTGAGAGCCCCAGTTTGTTTCCAGAGTTACCCAGTACAATTACTGTGTTTTACAGTTTGCTTATCGCATAGTTCTCTGATACCTAGTGGTCTCTTGATTCGATACCAACACTACATCTATGCTGGCTCGTTCTGGAGATATACCACCTCTCATGCTTTCATAGAATCATAGAATTTCAGGGTTCGAAGGGACCTCCAGGAGGTCGTTTTCCTAGTTCCAAACTGCAGTGCTGAGCCACGTTGCCATCAGTTTGGGCAGGAGGATGGCAGAGTGCCTCTGAGATCTCTGAGAACGTAGGAGCCCCGTTTTTAGGGCTTCCCTTCCACAGCTGAAAAAAAGAGCCACAGCACCTGGGCCTCTTCTTCTGCTCCTCCAGACCTCCCAGAATAAAAACAGAACTGCAATAGAGTCCTTGGTGGGTTGGGTTGCCTAGTGGTTAGCGCAGCTAGTGCCCCCCACGCCCTGTTGGGCCAGTCTGACAGACTTGGTCCTCCTTTCCTCAGAGGTGTGGTGAGGAGTACTGGTGGTTTGAGTCTCTCCTGTAATGAAGGCAGTGGTAGGGGAGCCCAGGCCTACCCACTCCACCAGGCTCCAACCCAGAGCCCTGAGGTCAACAATACCTGTCCACCAAAGATGCCCTCTGAGCTACTCTCCCTGGTCACTTCCTATAGCTGCTTTTCTCTCCCAGCTTTTAGTTCCAGGTAAGGTGTAAAGAAAAAGGAAAGGTAACCAAACTGTCAGCCCTAACTGGGCTCAACATATAGCCTCACTTCCCTCAGGAAGGCTTCTCCAGCACCCTTGTCAGGAGCTTTCAGGGTAAGCTGTCCTTCTCCCCAGACTTCTCCGTTCTGGGATGGGTTGCTCCCTTTTCAACCCCTTTTCCACTTGGAGCATGCTCTGCAGCGGTGAGGGGTTATACCTGGGCCACTACCGTCCTTTTACTCCCTCTGGTCCAGTGTGGGGTTTGTATACCTCATCACGAAAACAAAAGCAGTGCTTGGGCCACAGTCCTGCAGACTCCCTTGTAAAGCAGCAGCAGCTGCCCTGCATCTCCATGTTCCCCAGCTTATCCTCTTTCCTCAGGTGAAGGAGCCATCAGCTCTGCCCCTGGCCCAACTCACTCACCCTGTCCAAATTCCTACCTTCGCAAGCAAGTAGGCGAGTGGATTTTTGAATCCCTTATATAATGAATAATGCCAAGAAATTACCCTTCATCCTTATGCTTGAGTTTTCATAATATTTCTGGGTAGTAAATAATAGCGTTCACATATCTCTTTATAAGTAATCCTCTTCATATCTCCCCCAAATAGATATTTATACAGCTGCTGGTAGTGACTAATGATCTTCTGCACAAGTGGCTATGTATTTTAGAGACTAACAGGATTGTGTAATTCCTGTGCATTAAGCTGTCACTGAGGCATGTCCCTTTAGCTAAATACTGCCTAAAAACTCTGGCAGTGGTAAGGCTTATGCAATTCCATTACATAGTCAATGGAACCAAAATGGAGCACGTAGCTGTCTGCATTTTAAGCTCACCCTCTGTCAGGCAGATACAGGCTCCTTGCCCCAAGTGCTGAAATGCAGTTGTATGTCTAGTCCATGGTTCCCAAATTCACTCATCCCACAGACAAAATATAAGGGAGGGAAAGGGTACATTAAAGGTGTACCATATTTATTGTAATAGAAGAGCTTTAATGGGATTTAACAGAGATCTGGAATAGTAGAATGGATGTTCATAGACTGGCATTAAAAGTGTAGCAGCACTAGTTTTATAAAGGCATTTATAGTCAATATAAGGAGCTGTATTTTAATCTGCTTTCTAAGCTCAAGAATTTTGTAGTGAAAATTGTTTTCCATTTTTCATTATGAAAAGTGACAGTGACACCTTCCTTTATTACTAGCATTTAACAGATGACTTCATTTTTAACTAGATGAAATCACATTACAATAAACTCTTTTAATTATGTCATAAAATGGATAAATCATGAAAAGTTAGATTGTGAACCTTTGCATATTCAAACCAGTCCAACTTTATAGGAATCCCTTTAAAACTGTCAATGAGAGAATATCCTATTTTCCACTTATTAGAACACCTGTATCTCTCAAAAATAAAGAGAGGAGCAGTTTGTGGGGATAAACCACTGAAGTAGTCAGATTCAATGCAACACCTTGCAATGGTCAGCCATAAGGAAAATTTGGATTCTTAGCACTCAGTTAAGCACAAAATATTTGCAATTTTCTCTAGAGTGTGAGGGTCCAGATGCTGCTTCTCCTCTCAGTTATATATAACTAAGGTTCAATAGATAGATATGCTCTTAATTCACCTTACTATTGCAGATCCAAACTTATCTGCAGGGGATGGACATTTGCACTAACTCTTGTGGTAAACCCAGGGCAGGCGAGGGCCAGAGAAGGTTGTGGTGAGAGGGATAACTGCAGTTTAATTGGATCCAGCTGAACAAGGCTGCCAGAAGCAGGGCCAGCTGAGGCCAGTTAAGGAGGCTGGCAGAGCCCTTTAAAAAGACTCCTCCCCAGAGAAGAGTGTGGGAGTTGAGGAGCGAGTTTGGAGGCAGGAGGAATCAGAAGAGTGAGGTTGGTGAAAGCAGAGAGGAGTGAAGGAGAGCGAGAGACAGAGTCAGAGAGGCTGCCAGCAGACAGGAAAGCAGGAAGGAGGGAGTTAGCCCTTCCTAGCCAGCTGGGAGCCAAACCCCAGCCAGAAGAGAACAGCTAAAGGGCCTGAGTCCGGGGAGTCTGAGGAGCCACCTTGTCACACGTGGTGTCAGAGGTGGGATGCAGTGAGTAGACTTGGTGGCCAGTCCTCTCGGGCAAGGCAAAGGCCCCCTCAAAAAAAAAAAAAAAAAAAGAAAAAAATTTTAAAATGGAGGAGGTGGTGAAGGCACTGGTTCAGGCCACTGCGGCCCAACAAGAAGCAGTGCGAGTGCAGCAAGAGACTAACCAGTTGCTGATGTCCCAGGCAGCCCAGGACCGAGCTACACTGCAAGAGCTAGCAAAACAGATAAAAGTCCTGGGCACCATGGCCCGTGGGGGCCCCGACCCCCGGCCACTGAGGGCGGGCAACTACTTACAGAAAATGACAGTGGACGACGATACCGAGGCCTACCTTCTTGCATTTGAGAGGACAGCCCTGCGAGAGGCCTGGCCCCGGGAGCAGTGGGCGAGTATCCTGGCCCCCTTTCTGTGTGGGGAGGCCCAGAAGGCCTATTTTGACTTGGCGACCGAGGCAGCGGCGGATTATCCCCAGCTAAAGGCCGAGATCCTGGCAAGGGCGGGAGTGACGCCAGCCCTGAGGGCCCAGCGGTTCCACGAATGGAGGTACAAGGCCGACAAGGCACCGCGGTCCCAGCTGTTCGACTTGATCCACCTCGCCCGGAAGTGGCTGCGGCCCGAGACTCACGGCCCCGAGAAAGTGGTAGAAATCCTAGTCCGGGACAGGTATATGCGGGGGTTGCCACCGGACATAAGGGGGTGGGTCCGTAAGAACGATCCCTCCTCCTATGACGAGCTAGTATCCCTCGTGGAAAGACACCTAGCCTCCCAAGAGTTGCCTCGGACTTCCAAGGAAGGAACGCGCCCGAATAGGAGGCAAGTCTCAGGGCCAAAACCCCGGATTACCGTGACTCCAAGCCGATATATGGAAGGAGGAAAAGAGGCTGGGGATCAGCCTGAGAACCTGGAGAAGCTTGGGGACTGGGGGAACATGACTCGGGGGGAAAGGCCTAACAGCCCGAAAACCAGGGGACTAGCCCGAGCAGGTATACGTTGTTATGCATGTGGGGAAGTGGGGCATATAGCTGCCCAGTGCCCAAACCAGGTGGAACCTATGCAATGTGACTGGGGGGGGGATAGAAAGTCCATGTGACCTGATAAATCAAGTGGGGGTCGCAATGGCCCCCCATAGATACACCCGGCCCGTTAAGATGAACGGCATTAGCACCACCGCGTTAGTCGACTCAGGGAGTGCGGTCACGCTGGTCTCGGGGAAGCTGGTCGGGCGGGACCAACTCGCCCGGGCCAAGCGCTCAGGAGTATCCTGTGTGCATGGGGATGTTAACTATTACCCCACCATCCCCGTGAGTATAGACATCCTGGGAAACCCCACGAAGGTTATGGTGGGAGTAGTCCCGAAGCTCCCTTATCCAGTCCTCATTGGGCGAGACTTCCCAGGGTTCGATAGCCTGCTCCCCGGAAGGGAAGCGGAAGGAGTTAGCGCCGAGATCCAGGAGATAGCGCCGAGGGATCGTGGGCCCCCGGCCTTCCGGGAATTTGACCCAGAGCTATTTTCCATGCCTGGGGGACCCAAGAAGTCTCGGAGGGAGAGAAGGGCAGCTAAAGAGTTGGGGACGAAGATTTTGACCCAGTACCGGAGGGTTGTGCTGGTAGGGGAACAAGTAAGCCCCAGAGGGACGAGGGCTCGGCGAGCTCTGGGGGAACCCGACGCCGGACCTAGTGCCCCCCAGACTGCCCCTGAGGAGGAGCCGGGGGTAGATTCCCTGGAGTTGGGGCCAATTGGCCCGTCAATGGAAAATTTTGGGCAGGATCAAGCCAATGATCCAGCCTACCACAATATCCGAAAGGAAGTAGTTGAGGTAAATGGAGTCCCGGTGGAAGGAAAAGTTAAGGGACGAGGGCCGTACTATGTGATAAAGGGGGACTTGTTATACAGGGTAGACCAGAGGCCGGACCAAGCCGTAGAGCAACTCTTGGTGCCCCAGAAGCACCAGAGAGGTGTGATGGACCTAGCCCACAGCCATCTCTTCGGGGGCCACCTAGGGGTAGATAAAACCCTCGACCGGATCCTGAAAAGATTTTTTTGGCCCGGAGTTTATGCGGCTGTCCGGCGGTATTGTGCCTCCTGCCCGGACTGCCAATTGCATGCCCCCCGGCCACACTTACGGGCCCCTCTGGTACCCCTACCCATCATTGAAGTCCCGTTCGAGAGGATCGCTATGGACCTGGTAGGCCCCCTCGAGAAGTCTGCCCGGGGCCATCAGCACATACTGGTTGTGCTAGACTACGCCACCCGATACCCGGAAGCCGTGCCCCTACGGAACACGATGTCAAAGACCATAGCCCGGGAGTTGGTGCAGATCTTTTCCCGAGTAGGGATACCCAAAGAGATCCTGACCGATCAAGGGACCCCCTTTGTGTCTAAACTGATGAAGGACTTATGCGACCTGCTCCAAGTGCGGGCCCTAAGGACATCGGTTTACCATCCCCAGACTGACGGCCTGGTTGAACGCTTCAATAGGACATTGAAGAGCATGATCCGGAAGGTAGTGAGCAGGGACGGGAAGGATTGGGACACCCTGCTCCCCTACCTACTGTTTGCGGTGAGGGAGGTACCGCAGGCCTCAACGGGATTCTCCCCATTCGAGTTGTTATATGGACGCCACCCTCGGGGGTTACTCGATATAGCCAAAGAGGGTTGGGAAGAACAGCCGAATCCGGGGAGAAATGTCATTGATCACGTATTACGGATGAGAGAGAGGATCGCTCAGGTCACCCCCATTGTGCGAGAGCACATGCAGAAGGCCCAAGAGGCCCAGCGAAGGTACTACGATCGCCAGGCGTTGAGCCAGAAGTTCCAGGTGGGGGACCGGGTGATGGTGCTCGTACCCACGGCTGAAAGTAAACTGTTAGCCCAGTGGCAAGGGCCTTATGAGGTGATTGAAGCCGTGGGGGACGTAGACTATAAAGTCCGACAGCCTGGACGCCGGAAACCAGAGCAGATCTATCACGTGAACCTACTGAAGCCATGGCAGGATAGAGAGGCTCAAGTGGTCGCGCTAGGAGCAACCCCCCGGGAAGGGAACCAGCCTAGCCAGATAGGGATATCCCCCGAGCTGACCCCAAACCAAAGAGAGGAAGTGATCAGCATGATCAGACGCCACCCGGACGTATTCTCGGAAGCACCCGGCCGAACCAGGGAGGTGCACCACCACATCCACACGGAGCCCGGGGTAAAGGTACATGTCAAGCCCTACCGGATCCCAGAGGCAAGAAGGGAAGTGATTGGTGTAGAAGTCCGAAAAATGCTTAAATTAGGGGTCATAGAAGAGTCCCATAGCCAGTGGTCCAGCCCCGTGGTCTTGGTACCCAAGCCAGATGGCAGTGTGCGATTCTGCAACGACTTCCGGAGGCTAAATGACGTTTCCCAGTTCGATGCATATCCGTTACCCCGAATAGACGAGCTGATTGACCGGCTCGGAACAGCGCGGTTCCTGTCCACCCTTGACCTGACCAAAGGTTACTGGCAAATCCCCCTGGCCCCGGCGGACAAGGAGAAAACGGCCTTTGCCACCCCAGAGGGTTTGTTCCAGTATACGGTCCTCCCCTTTGGGTTGCACGGAGCCCCCGCCACCTTCCAGCGGCTCATGGACAAACTGCTGCGGCCGCATCGTAAGTACGCAGCCGCGTACTTGGACGACGTGATTATCCATAGCCCCGACTGGGAGACACACTTGGGGAAGGTAGAGGCAGTGCTAGACACCCTGAGGAAGGCTGGCCTGACTGCAAATCCCGCCAAGTGCTCGATTGGGCTAGCAGAAGCCAAATACCTCGGATATATAGTGGGGAGAGGCCTGGTAAAACCCCAGCTTAACAAGTTAGAGGCGATCCAGAAGTGGCCACGACCAGTCCGGAAGAAGCAGGTCCGAGCGTTCCTGGGGTTGGTTGGGTACTATCGACGGTTCATTCCCCATTTCGCCGCCAGGGCATGCCCATTAACGGACCTGACGAGAGCCCGTGGCCCGGACATCGTGAAATGGTCGACTCCAGCAGAGGAGGCGTTTAGGGATCTGCGGACAGCCCTCTGCACCGACCCCGTGCTAATAGCCCCGGATTGGGAAAAGGAGTTTTTTTTGCAGACTGACGCCTCTGAGGTGGGGCTAGGAGCGGTGCTCTCCCAGATGGTGGATGGAGAAGACCACCCAGTCCTCTTCCTCAGTCGGAAGCTACTGCCCAGGGAACGGAAATATGCCGTAGTAGAGAAGGAGTGCCTGGCGGTAAAGTGGGCCGTAGAAAGCCTCCGCTACTATCTGCTCGGGAGACGGTTTACCCTGGTCACTGACCATGCCCCGCTGAAGTGGATGCAGCAAAACAAGGACAAAAATGCAAGAGTCACCAGATGGTTCCTCTCGCTGCAACCCTTTCATTTCCGTGTGCAACATAGGTCCGGCCGCCTGCACGGAAATGCGGATGGCCTGTCGAGGGTCCACTGTTCAGCGACCCAAGTAGCCCAACCCCATGGTGTTGAGCAGGGGGGGGGGATGTGTGGTAAACCCAGGGCAGGCGAGGGCCAGAGAAGGTTGTGGTGAGAGGGATAACTGCAGTTTAATTGGATCCAGCTGAACAAGGCTGCCAGAAGCAGGGCCAGCTGAGGCCAGTTAAGGAGGCTGGCAGAGCCCTTTAAAAAGACTCCTCCCCAGAGAAGAGTGTGGGAGTTGAGGAGCGAGTTTGGAGGCAGGAGGAATCAGAAGAGTGAGGTTGGTGAAAGCAGAGAGGAGTGAAGGAGAGCGAGAGACAGAGTCAGAGAGGCTGCCAGCAGACAGGAAAGCAGGAAGGAGGGAGTTAGCCCTTCCTAGCCAGCTGGGAGCCAAACCCCAGCCAGAAGAGAACAGCTAAAGGGCCTGAGTCCGGGGAGTCTGAGGAGCCACCTTGTCACACTCTAGTAAGTGAAACTTTCTACTGTGACTAGGTCAACTTCTGTGCAACCTTCTAACAGTGCCTGTGGTTTAAAGACTAATGCTAGCCTTCTTCCTTCCACAGCCCCGCACAGAATTATAATGCTGTGCTGCCCATTTCAGTTCTCTAATCGCAAAAAGAGCCTTTCTCCCTTTATGGTTGATTAACTACAACGTGGAGCTCAATTTTCAAACTTAATAGGACAGCGAAACTAACCAGATGGGTACTTATTGTAAATTGTGCATTCTGCATCGACCGTGCAACATTTCTTTATCTTTTCTATCTGACACACTGTTTCTGCTTATGTAAGAAAATAACATGTGCTCTCAGCAATTCTGTTTGTCTTTAATTTTTAAAAGTAGCTAAATCTTACATTTGAATGCTCTTTTCAATGAATATGTCCACTGATACTTGTTTTAAAACACAGTTTCAGGATCTAGATGAATGATTTGGATGTCTTTTTAAGGAAAAATAAAACAGCAATTGAGGCCACATTAGTTAAATCAGCCTTTGCCAACTCCACTTCCCAGCTGACTTCCATACTAACATCATCAGCACAGGGGTAGTGCTGTAACCCCCATGCACCAGGTTGCATTGTCCAAAGCAGAGAACCAGGCCCAACCCAGTGGGACAAAACCACTGCTGTAGGACAAAAGCCACTGCTGCTTCCTCACCAGGCTAGGGCGGACTTGCTGTCCATTCCCTTCACACTGGGCTTTATTGAAGTCATGGACACGAAGGAAAGCCACAGAGAAACAGAGAAACCATAATATCTGTGGGGGTTTTTTACCACTGTGGCCCATAGACTATAAGGCCAGAAGAGTCCATCATGATCTCTAGTCTGACCTCCTACATGTTGCAGGCCACAGAACCTCACCCACCTTCTTCTGTAATAGACCCTGAAGCTCTGGCTGAATTACTGAAATCCTCAAACCAAGATTTAAAAACTTCAAGGTACAGAGAATCCACCATTTACTCTAGCTTTTCCCAGCAAGTGATCCATGCCCCAGGCTGCAGAGGAAAGCAAAAAAACCCTCCAAGGTTTCTACCAATCTGACCTGGGGGGAAATTCCTTCCCTGTGCCAAAAATGGTGATCAGTTGAACTCTGAGTGTGTTGGCAAGACACACCAGCCAGATATCTGGGAAAGAATTCTCTGTAGTAACTCAGAGCCATCCCCATCTAATGCCAAACTGTCATGGTGGGCACCTGGCCCTTTGAAATGTCCTGCTGGAGGCCCCATGGTTCTACCATACCTGACCTCAGCAAAGGAGCAGCAAAGGTGGGTCCCCTAGTCCTGCCTAGAAAAGTTGCATAAAGCAGCCAGTCCGAACCCAGTAAGCTCATATAAAAGGAGCTGCAGGGCCTTAGCAAGTCAGTTCCTGCTAGGACCAAAAGGGCAAGAAAGGGTGCTCAGTTCTGGCGTAAGGGATTGAGGAGCTGCATTTACTGGACCTGTGGGAGAGAGAATCTGAGAACTTCAACCCTGAGCTAAGGGTGAAGAGAATGGAGCTATGTGGGTAAAGTCCCATGGAAGAGCCACAGCGAAATGGAGGCAGTGGTACATGGCTGCTTTTTATAGAGCCCTGAGTTGGGACCCAGAGTAATGGGCAGCCCTGCTATCAAAGTGGCCTAAGTCACAAGTCTCCTTTAGAAGTACAAGGAAAGGGCTGGATTTAAAGGGCCCGGAGATGGGGCTGATCACCTGCTGAGTGCAGACAGTTTGACCAGGGAGAGACTCCAAGGAGCCTAGGAGGGACTGAAGAGCAAAGGCACCTGAGAAAGGAGGGGCTGAATCCAGCTGGAGTCTGGGATTTGAAGACTTTTGTGTTTGTTTTCATTTTTTTTAAATTACACCATCTAAAGGTTAGGGCCTTGATCCTGAGAATTGCTTAGTATGGGATCATGCAGGTGACTTCAATGGAAGTTACATGTACTCAGCACCTTTTACAATTCCTGATACTAAGGGCTTGTCCTCACTGGGGTGGGGGATCGATGGCAGATACGTAACTTCAGCTATGTGAATCACGTAGCTGAAGTTTGCGTATCTGCTGCCGACTTACCTGCCGTCCCCACGGCGGCGGCAGTCGGCAGCGCGCTCCCCCGTCGACTCCAGCTTGCACCTCCTGGCAAGCTGGAGTTCCGGAGTCGACGGGGGAGCCCAGGGTGATCAATTTATCGCGTCTTAATAAGACACGATAAATCGATCGCCAGAAGATCGATCCTGCGCTGTGCGAGTGAAGACCAGCCCTTAGAGAGCTGAGGGTCAGATCTTCCAAGTGTTTAGCATCCATAGTTAGGACCTGATTTTCCCTGCAGCTTTCTATGAGAGCTCTTTGGAAAAGCTGGTCCTGTATGCATAAATATTTACCTCTCTGGAGCAACAGTAATTTACAACAACAAAAAAACAGGAGTACTTGTGACACTAACACAAGTTACTAACAAATTTATTTAAGCATAGACTAACTAACAAGACTAACAAATTTATTTAAGCATAAGCCCACTTCATCAGATGCATAGGATGGAACATATAGTAGGAAGATATATCTATCTATATCTATCTATGTATATACTATATATATATATATATATAGATAGATAGATAGATAGATAGAGATATATAGGTATACAGAGAAAATGAAAATGAAAAGGTGGAAGTTGCCATACCAACTCTAAGAGGCTAATTTATTGATGAGCCATTATAAGCAGGAGAATATATATATATATATATCCAATAGCCCAATCCTGCATGAGGCTGAGTGCCCTCAAACCTTCTGCCTTCCTCAGGAGAAGCATGACACAGGAGATGATCCCCACCCTGCTGGATTTGTTCCCTTGTCAGTAAAAAATGTATCCTCCTGATAACGCGCTCTGCAACATAATGTATAAGATAAAGTTATGTATGAGATACAGGATATCAAAGGAACAGTATCAAAGAACACATGCTAATAGACCATGGGAAATGTTACATATTGAGAGAAAGTTGTAGCATTACAATGAGATTTTTTTTCACATTTCAGTGCTCTCGCACTACATGAATTAGTTTCTGCACTTTCCCCCATTTTCTTTTATAAAATACAACAGAAATAGAGTACAGTGTTAAAATTTCATCTTCAGTATAATTTTGTTTGCTGCTGTGGGAATCCAGCACATAATGGATTTGTTACTTTGTTAAGCAATTTGCCTCTACAGTCACTGTTGGGGTTAATATTTCTATTTCATTATAAACAACTAATTTTGATTTCAGCTTATCCAGGACCACTATGCACAAACACCATCCTGTTTCTATCTTAGAATCATGCATAGAAATCACATGTAGTGAAAACTGTGCTGCTGGAGTATTTTTCAGTGATACTGCAGAATAGCATTTAGCCACATCGATTGAAACTAGGGCTATCAAGGGATTTAAAAAATGAATTGCAGTTAATTGAGTGATTAAAAAAATTAATCATGATTAATCCAATGATTAATTGTACTGTTAATAATAGAATACCATTTATTTAAATATTTTAATGTTTTCTAGATTTTCAAATACACCGGACCCTCACTAGAGTTCAGGGTTTGGGATCCATGTGTGGTTCTGCATTAACGTAGGGACTGGCTTACCATGGATCCCAATTAAAGTAATTAAATTTGGGATCCATGGCCGCAACCACGCTATACACAAATTCGTGCTATAGTGACATGCGTTCTAATGGGGGTCCGATGTATGTTGATTTCAATTAAAACACAGAATAAAAAGTGTACAGTGCTCACTTTATATTTATTTTATTACAATTAGTTGTATTGTTAAAAAAACAAAAGAAATAGTATTTTGCAATTTAGCTAATACATGTACTGTAGTGCAGTCTCTTTATCATGAAAGATGAACTAACAAATGTAGAATTATGTACAAAAAACGGCATTCAAAAATAAAACTGTATAAAATTTTAGACCCTGCATGTCCACTCAGTCCTACTTCTTATTCAGCCAATCACTCAGAAAAACAAGTTTGTTTACATTTGAGATAATGCTGCCCGCTTCTTGTTTACAATGTCACTTGAAAGTGAAAACAGGCGTTCGCATGGTACTGTTGTAGCTGGCATCGCAAGATATTTTAGTGCTAGATGCGCTAAATATTCATATGTCCCTTCATGCTTCAACCACCATTCCAGGAGACGTGTCCGTACTGATAATGAATTCTGTTCAATAAACATCCAAAGCAATGCAGACCAATGTATTCATGATGAATCTGAGTCAGATCCCAACTGCAAAAGGTAGATTTTTTTTTGGTGGTTCGGATTTTGTAATTTCCTTATTAGAGTATTACTTTTTTAAGACTTCTGAAGGTGCTCGACACCTCATCCCTCTCAGATTTTGGAAGGCACTTCAGATTCTTAAATCTTGGGTTTGGTTAGAAATCTCTCATTGGTACCTTCTTTGTGTTTTGTGAAATCTACAGTAAAAGTGTTCTTAAAATGAACACCATCTGAGACTGCTATAACTTGAAATATATGGCAAAATGTGAATAAAACAGAGCATAAAATTCTCCCTCAAGGAGTTCAGTCACAAATTTAATTAATGCATTATTTTTTAACGAGCATCATCAGCATGGAATGGTGGCCAAAACATGAAGGGCCATATGACTGTTTAGCATATCTGGCACATAAATGCTTTGCAATGCTAGGTACAAAAGTGTCATACAAATGCCTGTTCTCACTTTCTGGTGACATTGTAAATAAGAAGAGGGCAGCATTTTCTCCTGTAAATGTAAACAAACTTGTTGGTCTTAGCAATTGTCTGAATAAGAAGTAGGACTGACTGGACTTTAGGATCTGAAGTTGGACATTGTTTTGTTTTTGAGTGCAGTCATGTAACAACAAAAATCTACATTTGTAAGTTACACTTTCACGACAAAGAGATTGCATTACGGTGCTTGTATGATGTGAATTAAAAAATACTATTTCTTTTGCTTATTTTTGCAATGCAAAAATTTGTAATAAAAATAATATACACAATTACAACACAGAATACAATGTATATGAAAATGTAGAAAATCATCCAAATTATTTAATATATTTCAATTGGTATTCTATTGTTTAACAGTGCAATTAAAACTGTGATGAATTGTGATTTTTTTTAATTAATCACATGAATTAACTGCAATTAATCAACAGCCCTAATTAAAACTTTACACTTACAGCAGAGTGCAGCAAGTTGAAAGGCAGAGAACTTCCAAGTTTATGAAAAAATTTCCCATTATAAATTGAGAAGAAGAGGTGGAATCTCAAATTTTCACAGACAATATGGTTTTTTAATTTAGGTTAATTTGCGATATTGTTTCACATTTTTATTTTTATTTTTTTGCTTTCAGCCTCTTTTTTGTTTACATTTTGTTTTACTCTAATTATTTTAAAAAAATCTTTTAAAAATGTTGAAACAGGACATTTTGATAATTTTCAAAACTTTTTTCCAAAAATCTTTGAGCTGAGAAATTTTCAGAACTGACCCTTTCCCATGAAAAGTTTCAGTTTTAACCAACTGGCATTTTCCAAAGAAAAGGTGTTTTGTCGAAAAATTCCTGATCTGTTCTACTTCACAATTATTTCCACTATGACCTAGATTGTGCATCCCTCACTTGCACTGATGAGCACTAACTCGTGTATTCTCATTCACTACAACAGGACTACTTGTGCAAGTAATTGTTTATTAAGCTGGAGTAAGGGTTGCACAATCCAACCATATGCAGGTAACCCACATGATGATGATCCCATGAAGTAAATAACAATTTTTCACAAAATGGACTCCATTTTCAATCATTACGCATTTTTTTCAGCCACATAAATAGAAGAACACAATTTGAAAATCCTGTCCTAGAAGCAAAAAGGAAGCTACAGCAGCATAACATGCCCAACGCAGAACTTGGAACAAAGCCTATGCAGGCCCCAGGTTTCCGAGGTACAGTACCTTGTCAGATTTAAGAAGAAAATAATTGTTATACTTTGCTGCTATTATGACAATAATTTAACATAGACTGGTTAAAATTGTATCTTCTGTGAATTAATATTAATTGGTGTTCAGTATGTTTCTAAGATAACCTATCTAGCAAACATCATTTAAATTGAAGCCTCAGACTCTGTTGACGTAGGAGTTTACAAGAACGCTGAATCTTAATAATGTAAAATGATTGAGCTTAGAAAGAAATGTATTAGCAAAAGTCAATAATGATAGATGAGTAAGTTTTGACTAAAGTTATAGCCAAAGAATGAGGCTTGTTCTCCTTTGTAACAGTAGAAAGCGCCTCATCAACATTACCTAGGCCTAAACACGTTCACCCGCATCCTGCTCCTCAGAGGTCTCGCAGTGTGAATGACCTGTCTCAGTGTCGGCGGGACAATGCTGGAATGTACAGTCTGTATGGTATGTCCAAGTGCTGCTTGTTAGCCAAGCTGCACTGTTGTAAAAGTAGTGAGATAAGTTAAGTCACAAGCCTTTTCACCTTTTTCATACCTTTTTCACAAAATAAAGCACAGAAGAGAGGCACTGGAAGCCAGGTGAGGCTTATTCTTGCCTGATGGTAATTTTCACACTTTACACTGACGCACATTGAAAACAGATGTAAAGGTCACTGAAGTGTCACACCGATTGTAAATGTCATTTGTCAGAAACTGAAATTCCATTTGTCTGGGGTGAAAAGATTATCTAGAATTTGCCTTTTTGTCTGAAGTACTGATATAAATGGATATTTTCTGTTATTGGGGGAGAAACTAATTATAAATTATTTGGCATACAAAGCTGAATTGATAGGCTAGGAATAATTTTTAAGAGTTCAAAGTTACCTTGCATATTATTGTTATCACTGTGTAAATATTTTAACTACACAACAATCTATCTCTAAACTTGTTTCCAATATCAAAGAGCATTCCTTGCCCTTCCACCCCTATGATCTGCCATAGATAGAAAAATCCTCCTTAGTTGGTTTTGTATTAATATAAAATAAGGATTCACTAATGTGTTTATTTCTCCTGGAATGCTTACACTTTTTATTTCCTTTAATATAAAAATGCCACACTGTCACTTACTATTGATGCTGCTTCTCTTGCTTTTGTTTGTGGTTCCGTGTTATATTATGACTTGACTGGAACTATTTTATTTTTATTTGTATTGACTGATGTAGAAAAACCACTCTTCACCCGTGATGCATCACAATTGAAGGGAATTTTCCTCAGCACAACTCTCAAGAAGAGCAATATGGGCTTTGGATTTACCATCATTGGTGGGGATGAGCCAGATGAGTTTCTACAGGTGAAGAGTGTAATTCCTGATGGGCCTGCAGCACAGGATGGCAAAATGGAAACAGGTAATTAAGTTGGCTCCTTGATATAATTATCAGATTTCAGCCTTAGATTTTTGAGTAGCACCTTTTTCTTCAGTGAAGAAATAAGCAGGTGTGTTGATGCTGTCATTCTGAAAGGTGCAAGTAAAGCTGTGTGAATAACTAGTTTTTTGGGTCGCTGGCAATTCTGAAAAATAATAATCACTGCAGGTCAACCTAAAACAAATGTTTTTAAAATGTTGGGAAATCAAAAAAAGAGAGAAAAAACTGTCTTTAGTCAAAGGAAACATTTCATTTAAATGTCGAGAGGTTTTTAAAAGGTTTTAGTGTTTCTTTTAATAAAATTGAAGGAAATTGCAAAATGAAAAGTCATTTCAAATAGAAAAAATAAAATATTTTGATTTTATTTTTTTAAAAATTGTTTTATTTTGATATAAACAATTTGAAAAAACTGACACAAATTTGAAAAATGTTTTGGAGTCACCAAATATACATTTTATACCCCAAAAAAGATTTTTAGACAAAAACCTCATCCACTTTTGGAGCAAGAGCAATGTCTCTGCCTCAGAAAATATTTCCCAAAAGAAGTATTTCCCTGGAGTATTTCTTTCTAGAAATAAAAAGAGAACTTTTATTTTTTCTTCACAATATTTTCCTATGATGAAGATCTCTGAAGCAAACTTCTACTTATTCAGGGTAAAATTCTCTCACATCTGCATAGCAGATCTCAGATGTGATGCTCTTCTTAACACATGCTCAGATTGCCCATGAGGATTCCGTGTATGTAGACACAGAGACCACGGACTCAGACTCCATTTCTTTTCTGGAGGAAGGACTATATTGTAAAATAGTCAAATTAAGGTTGATTCTGCTTATCTGGGTAAAGACTATGTAACCCTTCTGCCAGGTGGAGCCAACAGCAACAGGGCTGGGTTCAATATCTAGAGGTTCCTTTCCATCAGTACAACACAGAACTAGCACAAGTTCCCATCCAGTAACCTGGGAAAATTACACAGCTGGTCGCCTCTGAGAGGCAATACTACCTCATCTGTGGGCGGCAGGGCTGCCATTTCCCCTGCCGCTGCAGGCGGCAGGGCTGCCGGGTCCCCTGCCGCTGTCCTGGGTCCCCGCCGCTGCGGGCAGGGCTGCCAGGTCCCCTGCCGCTGTGGGTGGCAGGGCTGCCGGGTCCCCAGCCGCTGTGGGCGGCAGGGCTGCCATTTCCCCTGCCGCTGTGAGCGGCAGGGCTGCCGGGTCCCCTGCCGCTGCAGGCGGCAGGGCTGCCGGGTCCCCAGACGCTGTGGGCGGCAGGGTTGCCGGGTCCCCTGCCCCTATCCCGGGTCCCCGCCGCTGTGGGCAGGGCTGCGGGCGGGCTGCCGGGTCCCCCACCCTCAACCAATTGCCCCCTACCCAGTGGCATCCTGGCCCTATGGCCCCTCCAGGCCAGTATCAGCAGCTGGCTGCTTATTACTACCCACAGCTGCCTCCAACCCCCATCCCTTCACCGACCACACCACAGATCCAGCACCCTTACCCACTGAACCAGACCCCTATTAACAGGCAGGGCCGCAGTCCCCAGAATGGGTTGGCAGAGTACACTACTTCAGAGGGCAGTGGAGATTATGGGTCTAGGACATACACCACTATGTAGATGTCCCCTTTCTAACCCCAAGTTCACACTCCTTGCACCCTCGAACACATTTCACACCCTTCCCCCCAAAACTAGTTTCACACCCCTTGCACTCTAAAACACAGATCACACCCTTCCCCCAAAAAAACCAGTTGCACACCCCGTCTTTGCCCACAACAAAGTTCATTATTTTTGAACCATGATGTCAGATTATGAGAAAGGTGTTCAATAAATGAATTCTTTTTAATAAATGGGTTTCTTTATTTGGTGCACACATGTGTGTAGTAGGTACATAAAGTCTACCACCTCATCCGATTAATAGACTGCTATCCCACAACCTCCCTCCCAAACTCCCTCCCTCCCTCTGCAACTGCCATTAGAACTCGCTTTCAGCCATAAAATGCTCCCTTAAGGCTTCCCTGATCCTTGTACCCTCGCGTTGGGCCTCCCTAATAGGCCTGCTCTCTGGCTGTGCATAGTTGGCCTCCAGTCACTGAACCTCTGAGGTCCATGCCACCGTAAAGGCTTCACCCTTCCGCTCACAGAGATTGTGTAGGGCACAGCACGCGGAAATAACCGCGGGTATACTTCCCTCTGCCATGTCCATCTTGCCATAAAGGCAACGCCATCTGGCTTTCAGACGCCCAAAGGCTCTTTCCACAGTCATTCGACAGCGGCTCAGGCGGTAGTTGAACCTTTCCTGGCTGCTGTCCAGGCTCCCCGTGTACGGTTTCATGAGCCAGGGCATTAGAGGGTAAGCGGGGTCGCCAAGAATCACAATGGGCATTTCCACTTCCCCCACGGAGATCCTCTTGTCTGGGAAAAATGTGCCTTCCTCCAGCTTCCCGAACAGGCAGCTGTTGCGGAAGATGCGTGCGTCCCGACCAGCCTGCATTAATGTCAGTGAACCGCCCACGGTGATCGACAAGTGCCTGAAGAACCATAGAGAAGTACCCCTTTCGGTTAATGTACTGGTCAGCTAGGTGTTGGGGGGCGATAATAGGAATATGGGTCCCATTGATCGCCCCACCACAGTTAGGGAACCCCATCTGCTCAAACCCAGCCACAATCTCACGTATGTCTCCAAGGGTCACGATTTTTCGTAGCAGAAGGCGATTAATGGCCTTGCACACTTCCATCAGCACGACTCCAACGGTAGACTTCCCCACCCCAAAGTGGTTGCCAACAGATCGGTAGTTCTCTGGGGTGGCCAGCTTCCAGAGTGCTATAGCCATCCGCTTCTCCACTGGGATGGCAGGTCTCAGTCTGGTGTCCTGGCACTGCAGGACAGGGGCAAGTTCTTCACACAGTCCCATGAAAGTGGCTTTTCTCATGCGAAAGTTTTGCAGCCACTGCTCATCGTCCCACACCTGCAACACGATGCGATCCCACCAGTCAGTGCTCGTTTCCCGTGCCCAGAAGCGGCGTTCCACGGTTGTGAGCATGTCAGTTAAAGCAATGAGCACTGTACTGTCCAATTTCTTCCTTGGCTCTATTTTGAGATCGTCTTCGGATTCATCACTACTTTCCGTTTGGCTTTCAAGAATAAACTGTGCCATGCAGACAGTTGTGCTGGCAACACTCGCCAGCATGGTCTGCAGCAGTTCTCGATCCATTTCAGCAGAGGGGAAACGGGCAGTGGAGCCTAGAGAAATGCTGGAACACTTCAGAAACAGCGCAGGAGTTGGCCGGAAAATAAAGGGAGTGCTGGGATATAAAAGAAAGCATCACGGGAGTTTGAACCAGATGTAGAATGGTCACAATAAACGCCCCCTTCCCCACAAGGCACTGTGCCAGATTTCAGAAGAGGTGCTCTGTGAGATACCTGTCCTATTGCGGTACTCTCAGTACCGCCAGAAGCACTGATAATTTGTTCACTCTTTGGCACTAGAGGGCTTCAATATGCAGACCCTCTAGCGCAACACCTGTAGCGCTAAATAGGGAAGCGCTATAAACTACAGCGCTACACCCTGTAGTCTAATCATACCCTCAGTGATGGTTAGCTCTTAGCAGGCAGAAACACAGTCCCACCGCAACTGATCTCAGCTCTGATAGAGCATTTAAAATAACAAAGAAGCTCCTAATGAAGCCTATTTAGCTTTCTTTGAACAGTGGGGAAACAGGTTAAACCAGTCTATGGAGGACTCTTGTGGGAGAATCTACACATCCTCGCTGGGACACCTGTCCTTACCCCTCTTACTTTCATAGGGTTCTGGCATTCAAGCCCCTGGCTTAACGGGGTTCTTTCAGCGAGGTCCTGCTTTCCTGTATTCATACAATAATGGCAACAGCATTTCAGTACTCCTGCATTCAGTACTAAAGTGATTTGTAACACAACACCAGCCAAAGTTGATTATTTGAGCATCACACCACTCTAACTGCTGGATAGCTAAGCAGAGTCGGTGTGTTCATGTAAATACGGTTTGCTCTAGAAGTCTCTCCCCCTCTCAGCTAGCTGTCAGGGAAGAATTCAGACCCTGCTTGCATGTACTTTTAGTAAAGGCTTACAAGATCATCTCAGATCCATATATGGAGAGAATCCTTCTGTGTGCCTTTCCTCCTCCTCCATCGATGGTGGGGTCAGCTTCCTCCATGTCCTGCAGAGGGTGTTCCCTAGGCCTAGGATCTGTGTTGAGGTAGGGGCTGGAGACTGGTCAGGCTGAAGGCAGACTGATGGACACACACGTCATTTTCCCTCCATCCTGACAAGAGATTTTAAAGAAGAGATAATAAAACCTGGGGCTATATTATCTTTGCAGAGGCTCCCAACTGAAACCAGAGTCATAGGGGTAGCCTAATCTATAATAGGTAAAAGCCCCATCTGCACATTTATGGAGAACATGTGGGGATCCTTGCATTTTTACTCCCTCAATTCTCATTTCTGCAGATTTTTGTAGGGGAGGGAATAACCTGGATGATAACATGTCAAGATATACCACCTGGAACTAATGCTGGTGCTGTAAGGCCAAATAAACTTCTGTAAGACCATGCAAGTAGGAATTGTGGAGGTTCTGAATTTTACTGTTTTTTAAATGTCCTTCTTGCACATGCCATCAAAACGGTTTGATGCCAAGTAAAGAGTGGCAGCAGCAGCTATAACAAAAAATAAAATATAGATAAAATCTTGTAACTGTTCTATCAGCTTGAACTTTAGTCGCATTGTTGATGTCAACCTCAAAATGCAATTTGGGACACAAGGTTAAAAGTCAAGAGGCTTAATTAGTAGAAGAAATGGTGCAACAGAGACTTGCTCAGAAGAGACTAATGAAACCTGTTAACAGTAAAACCAATTAAGTGCCTTGATCTTCATGTTGCCTAATTTGCAGCAGAGGGTTTTATTACTTTTATTAAGAACTCATATTTCCTATGAAATAATCTGAGTGGAATGCTTGAGTGTCTTTTCAACTAAACTAGAGCCAGATACTGAAACTGCATGATTGATCCATTGCAACATTGATGGTTGTTATCGTGGTCATTTATTGAGAGGCAAGGTGGGTGAGGTAATACATTTCAGTGGACAAACTTACACAGAACTCTTTTTCAGGTCTGGAAAATGTACTTAGAATGTTACTGCTAAATACAAGGTGAAACAGATTGTCTAGCATAGACAACACATTTAGTTAACACATTTATTCAGATGGGTATTTATGAAGAATTTTTTAAAATTTAGATTAAAATAATACTGAAGATTTTATTGAAAACCACAAATGCAAGAAAATTAAGAATTAAAGGTGTGAGAGAATTTCAAAACACAGAATTATTATTGCAATTCCCCTGATATGTGTATGAATTAAAGTACATATTGAGCTAAATTCTGCCCTTAGTTGACTCCCCGCAGTTCCCTGAATATCAAGTTATCACCTGAGTAAAATAAACCAAGAGTTTCACTTAATGAATTTTGCCTCACACAACATCCCTGTGAGGTAGGGATGTGTTGTTATTTTCATATTATAAATGGGTAAACTGAGAACCTGGGATATTTAAAAACATAAGGTTTATAAAACAGGTCTGTAGCAAATAACCCAGATTTCATCATCCCACTCCTTTGCATGTTTCCTAAATTGTGCTGCCTGTACCTCAGACGCCCATTTCACAGTCTGCTCACCTTCAGATATGTTGCACTTCACGTTCTACCAAATAGTCCTTCTTGGAGCCATTTCAGAGAATAGATTGTTCGCTTACCTATTATTTTAAATTGTCCTGTGTTTCTATTCCATTATGGGACATAAATCTACTTTGTAAGTTAAATAAGTATTGCTGGATGAAGAATAAGGCTTTTTATATAAATGTACTTTTCTTGTGTGTTTCTAAAAAATAGCACCTCCTATGATATGCTTTTCTTGCCTCTTGTGTCACAGTAATAACTGTGCTTATCTCAAGGGGACCACTATTATTACTGTCTATACAAAATCAGGATTCTTGTGAAATTGAAGATTTGCAATTGCTGCAGCAATTTGCAGTAGGTGCTGGGTCTTTATTGTTTTGGGATGAAATACACTCTAGCAAGGAAGCCCATGTAAGGCCTCCCTGCTGCTGAAGTTTGACATTTTCCCTCCATGATGACGACTGTAGGCTGGCAGTGAAAGATGGACAACTATGCAAATTCAGTGCCAACTGAATAAACAAAACTATGGTCTAAGGATGTTATGTCAGGCCAGTGGTTGGATTAGTGGCCATGGAAACACACGCCTGTCCTTCCCCACAAAAACCCTGCCTACATGTTTACTAAAGACCAAAACTCAGGATTTATGAGATAAAAGGAAAAATTAATTATTTTATGATTTTACCTGCCTTACGACCTTTAATACATACTGTTGCCAACTCTCACAATTTTATTATGAGTATCTAGTTCAGGGGTAGCCAACCTGCACCTGAGAAGGAACCAGAATTTACAAATGTCCATTGCCAAAGTGCCACACTAACATGTCAGCAGCCTCCCGTCAACTCCCTCCTCCTGCCCCCAGTGTGTCCTACTCACCAGCAGCACCACCGATCAGCACCTTACCCTCCATCCCTGCACCTCCTGCACACCATGATCAGCTATTTTGTGGTGTGCACGAGGCTCAGGGGGTGGGGTGGAGGAGCAAGGGCACAGCAGACTCAGGGAAAGGGGCAGGGGTCTTGGAAGAAGGAGTGGAGTGGGGCCAGGGCCTGGGGCAGAGCAGCGAGCATCCTGTAGCACATTGGAAACTTGGCACCTCTGTCTCCAGCCCCAGAGTTGGTGCCTATTCAAGGAGCCGCATATTAACCTCTGAAGAGCTGCATGTGGCTCTGGAGCCACAGGTTGGCCACCCCCTGCACTAGGTATTTGGCTCCTGGAGTCAAGTGATTACTTGAGAATCTCAGCATTCCCTTAAAGAAGTGAGTTTCTAGCCCTCTTGTTTGCAGAGAACTGCTTGAAAATGTGACCAGAATGCACCCTAAAGGCTCAATAACCAGAAAGTAAACAAAGAGAATATCAAATTTAGTTTTAAAAATCTCATTTTTTGTAGCCAATCTCTTTATTTTTCAGGCCCTGCCTCATGACTTTGAATGCTTGTGGTTGGCAATACAGTAAACCCTCGATTTAACGGACCTCGATTTAACGGACTTCGGATGCAACGGACAAAATTTCTGAGCAAGTCTGATGCATTCCTGATCCATTTCTGGCGGGCTGGCTGCCGGCTCCCGGCTGCCGCCCGGGTCCAGGCAGCGGGCGGGCTGGCTGCCAGCTCCCGGCTGCCGCCCGGGTCCAGGCAGCGGGCAGGCTGGCTGCCGGCTCCCGGCTGCCGCCCCGACCCTGTGGCAGGCGGGCTGCTGCTCCGACAGCTCTTTTTTTATTATTATTAAATAACGGACTTTTTGATTTAATGGACACCCCCTCGCCCGAATTAGTCCGTTAAATGGAGGTTTTACTGTACTGCAAAAAAGTTATGTGAGAAATTATTACATATAATGTTAATAAAGCCATGTATACTACGACGAAGATCTTATCTTGTTCACTTTCATTTTTTTAAAGTATGCTGTTCATTAAACTTTGCATGTGACCAGATATTAGTAATATGACCTAAGGGAGAAGATGCACTTTACTTGAACTTTGTAGTCTTTGTGTTCATCTCTCTTAAATTAATTTTTCTTTATACTTCTCAATGTTTCTATTGCCTTCATACAATGTGAGCTCTCTCCAGTGGCAAAAATAATACCTGTAAATTCCCAATGAGTTAACCAAGACTCTGGATAAAGTGTCTGCTTTTATTTCAAAATTATTGAATTCAAATCCTCATGTGGTTTCTGTTTTATTACATTTTCTTCATACTTTTTTTATTTTCTCAGTACCAAGAAGATTGCTACATCTTGTGCATTTTGTGAAAACCAGGCCAGAGATAAACCTGAGTTGCAAAACTTGGATCTGGATTTAAAATATCACACAGTTTGTGATTGTCCAGATGTGAGGTTTTGGACCTGTGTGTCACAGAGATATGGGCCACACATGTTGTTTGGATCTAGATTAGCGTCTAAAAATCATTCCCCAGGGTTTTGTTTGGGACCCATCTCTAGAGACAATAAGTTACTAGTGGGGGTGGGGAGCAAAATAAAACATCTATTATTAACCCTTCACATTACCTGTTTAAGGTACAGCTAGCCAACCCTGGGCTGAATACTCAAAAGGAGTTAGGCTCCTAACTTTTATTGATTTTGATTATTTAGGCCCCCGTGACTAAATCCCCAAATATTACCAAGAGTAAATTTGTGTCATGATCCATGGGTTTCAATCCCGGGTCCACAGGATTCATGGGAATGGCCACACTCCAACCCTCCTCCAGCAGCCAGCTGACAATTGCTTACCTGGGATTTACAAAGCCAGGCCCAGTGTGAGGCTCTGCCCTGAGGTCTGATTGGTGGAGTAGGAGAGTGATTGATTGGCTTGCGGCCCTGCTTAAGCCAGCAGCAGGAACAGGAAGCTATCTGAACAACTGGGCTCCACCCTGCTCTGGACTGTGTATTTATGGATTGCCTTGTGCTTCTCACTCCCATGGAGTAATTTCTTGGCATGCCTATCCAGCATGACTCCTGAAATTGGACTTGTGATTCTGATCTCTACAGACCAGATCTGTCTCTTGCCTCTGACCCCTTGGAATCATGACTCAGCCAACTCTTGACTGCTGTCTCATGACTGTGGACTCTGTCTCTGACTACTAGGTCTGACTGCCAACCACCTGGCTGTGACTGTGTTTGTGTTTTTATATCTACATGCTTTCTTTCTCTGTTCTGTGTCTCTGCCTTTCTCCTTGGGTGAAATCCTAACCTGTTGAAGTCAGAGTTTTGCCATGGACTTCAGTGGAGCCAGAAATGTGTCTAGTTTCTCCTCTCAGCTCTCCGTATGTGTGTCTCCTTTCTCTCCATTCTTTTTTCTTGAGTCATGAATCTCTTTCTTGCCCTCTTCTCTGATGCATCCTGCTCCCATCTCTGCCCTTCTCCATTCCAGACTGCCCCAGTGCTGCTCTTATCTGAGTCACCGATGCATTTAGTTCCAGGTTCCAGTCCTCCCTCATTCCCCTCTTTTCCAGTCTGATCACCAGTAAAAGCAGCAAGAGAATTGTTAGCTTAGTTTCTTTAATGCTCTCAGTCATTTGGAATTAAGTCTTTTTTATTAATGTCGTGCATAAAAGTAGTTTGTCAAAAAAACTTTTGCCTCAGGCCAAGATCCGCAATGGTATTTAGGAGTCTAACTTTCATTTTAAAAAGTGACTCAGATGCTTAGGGCCTAATTTCTATTGAGTTTCAATGAAACTTAAACTCCTAAGTGTCTAAGTCACTTTTGAAAACAGGAGTTGCATTTTTAAGTCACTGATACTCCGTAGAAAATTTTACCCAGGAGCTCAATGTCTCTACCTTACACACACTGTCTCACTTCATGTGGATGATTTTATTTTTTCTTTACCAGCACAAATGGAATTGAATGGACTCTGACTTTGACTTTAATCCTAATTTAACCCCATAATTCAAGATGCGGCAGTGTTTTCATACACTTTCATCCATCAAAGCAGCTGTACATTGATTCATTCTTACCATCTTTATAAAGCATCAAAAGAATGTCTGATCCTAAGTATTTTGTAAGCTAGAGCTAATTTAGTTTCCCTTGCCCACTAAATGGTCCCATATTTGGATTTGTAAACTATAGGAGAAACAGCAAAACAAGACCTAATTTAAAGTGACTATTTAAATAGCTTCTAGACTTTTTCTAATGTAGCTATTTTTATACCCATCTTTATGTGACTGAACTCTGGGCCATATAAAATATCCACTGAATTCAAGATTTAATAGTATAAGTGATTCAATTTCTGCCCCTGTTTTGCGAGCAACATGAACATTAAACCCAACATTTTTATTTTGTTTTCTTCAATTGCCGTGTTAACATGTAGAAATGTAATGGGGTTCTGGAAAGGCAGAACATTCTTCCTTCATATCATGTGATAAACGATGTTTAGAAATATGAGATAGCTCATAATAGGCATAGTTTGTAGCAAGTATTTCTGTTCTGAAACAGATGCTGCACAGTTGGCCCTATGGTTGGCAAACTGTGGCATGGGAAACCCAAATTTTAAGGGCGTAAAAATTCACTGAATGTGTTATGTACTGATTTGTAGGAATATATATAGCACTTCCCACCATTGGATGTAACATATATTATACACATGAATAGGTGTGGGTTCATGTGTATAATATATGTTATGTTACATCTACTGGCTAATTTATTAGCGCTACTCTTTCAGCTCTCTCTATGGAAACTTGGGTTTACAGAGACTGAGAAGCTGCATATATGATCTGCTGACTGTGTTGTTTGAATGTGTGTACCCATGATTGCCTGCCAGTGTAATGGGTCTGAGTTTGAGTTTCTGGCTTCCCTACCTCTGGTCCCTTTCATTCTGTTACAATGAGATGTTTTCATGCAGTCTAGAAATCAAAGATGTTTGCAGGTAAATCAGTGAACCTTTCTTGACTGGAAACAGAGACCATAGTACAAACAAAGAGATCCAGGACAGAAAACCCAGGAGGAGAACACGTCAAACTGAAATGATTCATTTGCTTTGAATAATTTACACTATTATATAAATCACAGAGATAGCGGAGCTTGTACAACAACCTTGGTCCTTCAGTATCAAGAACACAAGCTTTTACCATCAAAGCTAATGGAAACTTAATGTTATTGATCATAGGTCCCTTCTCCTCATCATAGCACAAGATAATTGCATATTTAGAGCTACTACACCATAAAATATTATAAGAATTAAACTGACAAATGTGATAAAGCACAGATAAGATTTGAAATATGAACTAGTATATAATTTCATATGCACTTTTCTGTGCTTAATTTCCTTAAAATAACCTTTCACAGATGGGTAGTAATTTACACTTAGCTACATTAGTGAGAGTTTTAACTTCCACTCTCTTATTTCCAATGTCAGCATAAGTATTCATAAAAGACAATATGTAGCCATGAATTCCTAGGCATAACTAAAGGTCAGGCATCATGAAAAAAAAAGTCCATAAGTGCCAAAAGCATAAATGAAAAGCATGTGGTATGCTATTTTTGTTACATATTTTACAAAGCAAAATTAGAGCTCTTGGAATTGTTAGGCTTTTTTTAGAGGATAATGACGTGTTCCTTTCTCTCGCAAGTAGAGATATCTGTTATATTAAGACAATTTTGTCCCATTTGGCTGTTCATATTCTCATATGGAATGCCAGAGCATGAAGAAATTCACCTCTCATATATCCATTAGCTTAACTCCTCCATCGGAAATCATGATAATATATCTGCTGACTCCTAGGTCAAGAGATTTAACTTAGCTCAATGGAAGATAAATACATTATTGTACGACCTCACCTTTATCAAGTTTTGCAAGTTTTGCAAGTTGCCAGTTCCATTATAAGCAGAGCTCATTGAACTCTGTAGTTACCAAAAGTGCTCTATTTGTAGAACCAATTTTCTTGTATGAAACATAATTAATGTCTCTCTCACACATCATCTGGCTTTATATTTGTCTGAACCTGCAAAAATGTCTGATGAAAATAGTAGTAGTCATCATCATCTAATCTATTCTTTCATTCAAGAACATTGACAAAGAGTGTGTTATTGCTTAACAACAAGAACTATCAAGAAATGGAAAAGAAGCTGGTTTCTATGTAGTGTGATGTCAGGGAAAAGGAGAACTTTATAATGTAATGTCAAATTTAATAATCTAATCTATCTTTTTCAATATCATCACGAATGCTTAGTGAGGAGGGCCTTCAACTAGGTTGGACAGGGGAGCAGGAGACAAAAGCCCACAGGTAAGTCAAAAACATGGAGACCTGGGAGAAGGGTCAGAATCTGGAGGGACCATGGGCAACTATGGGAGTGACAAAGGAGAGGCAAGAGGGAACATAGAGGGGAAATCAAATCACACATGACCTAAGAGGGGAGATTGAAAAAATTGGGTTTGTTTAGTCTTGAGAAGAGAAGATTGAGAGGGGACATGATAACAGGTTTCAAGTATATAAAAGATTGATACAAGGAAGAGGGAGAAAATTTGTTGTTCTTAACCTGTGAGGGTAGGACAAGAAACAATGGTCTTAAATTGTAGCAAGGGCAGTTTAGGTTGGACATTAGGAAAAACTTCTTCTGTCAGAGTGGTTAAGCAATAGAATAAATTACCAGGAAGAAGAGGAGGATGAGGTTTTTTAAACAACTAACAAAACCATCCAAAGCACAGGATTTTTGGTAATGGGGGACTTCATCTATCCAGACATCTGTTAGGAAAAGAATACAGCATGGCACAGATTATCCAACATGTTCTTGGAGATGCACTGGAGATTTTTTACTTCAAAAGGTGGAGAAAGTAACTGGGGAAGAGGTTGTCCTACATTTGATTTTGACAAATAAGGAGGAATTGTGCAAGCTGGAGTCCCCCAATCCTCTGCACATTTCTGGCTTTCTTGTCCCTTGTCCCTGGCAGCCAGGCCCTCGTCCTTGGCACCATGTCCCTAGCTGGGCTCTCTCATAGACAGTGACCCTGAGTGGAGTTAGCTGGCATGAAAAGAGGCTCCATACCATCCCCTCAGTGGGGGAGGGGCCAAGCAAGTGCCAGGGGGGAGGCACGGCAGGAGAAGGATAGAGCTTCCCTCCCCCACTGGCAGGATGAGCAGAGCAAGCCCTGCAAGGACAACTCAGCACTCTCATAAATTGGAGGGGACCCCGCATGTCCCCTCTGATCTTAAATTACAGCAACGGGGGGATTAGGTTGGACATTAGGAAACATTTCTTGGCTGTCTGGGTAGTTAAGCACTGGAACAAATTAGTTGGAAGGTTGTGTGTGAGGTTTTTAAGAACAGATTAGACCAGGGGTGGGCAAACTACAGCCCGTGGGCAGCGCTGCAGTGGCGTGGCTGGCTCCAGCAGGGCCTGAGCTCCTGCCACTCTTAGCAGCATGGTAAGTAGGAGAGGCTGTGAGCTCCTGCGGGGCCACGTGTCTGACTCCGGCAGGCCTGAGTGGTGTGATAATGGGGTCGGGGTCAGGGCTGGACTGGGGCCTTGGATAAGGGGCAGGGAGTCCTGGGGTTCTGTCAGGGGGAAAGGGGTGTGAATAGGGGTCAGGGCAGCCAGGGGACAGGGAGCAGGGAGGCTTAGAGGGGAGCAGGTGGTCGTTAGGGGTGGTGGGGGTCTCGGGAGGGTGCAGTCAGGGGACAAGGAGCAGAGGAGGTTGGATGGGTTGAGGATTCTGAGGGGGCGGGAAGTGGGAGGGGGTTGCATGGGGCGGGAGCAAGGCAGACTTCCCTACCCAGTCCTCCGTACAATTTTTCAACCTCAATGTGGCCCTCAGGCCAAAAAGTTTCCCCATGCTTGGATTAGACAAACACCTGTCAGGAATGGAGTTATTACACAGTCCTACTTTGAGTGCAGGGGACAGGACTAGAAGGCTAATGGCATTTTGGGCTGTATCAGTAGGGGCATTGCCAGCACATCAAAGGATGTGATCATTTCCCTCTATTCAACATTGGTGAGACCTCATCTGGAGTACTGTGTCCAGTTTTGGGGCCCACACTACAAGAAAGATGTAGAAAAATTGGAAAGAGTCCAGATGAGGGCAACAAAAATGATTAGGGGTCTGAAGCACATGACTTATGAGGAGAGGCTCAGGGAACTGGGATTGTTTAGTCTACAGAAGAGAAGACTGAGGGGAGATTTGATAGCTGCTTTCAACTACCTGAAAGGGGATTCAAAAGAGGATGGATCTAGACTGTTCTCAGTGGTACCAGATGACAGAACAAGGAGTAATGGTCTCAAGTTGCCGTGGGGGAGGTTTAGGTTGGATATTAGGGAAAACATTTTCACTAGGAGGGTGGTGAAGCACTGGAATGTGTCACCTAGGGAGGTGGTGGAATCGCCTTCCTTAGAGGTTTTCAAGGTCAGGCTTGAAAAAGCCCTGGCTGGGATGATTTAGTTGGGGTTGGTCCTCTTTTGAGCAGGGAGTTGGACTAGATAACCTCTTGATGTCCCTTCCAACCCTGATATTCTATGATTCTATGATTCTATGACCTATTGATGTCTCTTCCAATTCTATACTTCTGTATTTGTATGCATTCGTTCTTCCTTTGTTTTCATTTTAGTAGCACGTATTACATTTTCTGTTTTAAGTACACCAGACCCTTGCTATATTTAAATTGGGATCCATGGCAACGTGTCCCCCGCGTTAGCACGAGGACTGCGCATGGATCCCAAACCCCTTGGCAATAGCGAAGGTCCGGTGTGTTCAATATTTTTTAATAACCTTGTTCTGCTAGAATGTAAGAATTTTATGACATTCTCATTTATGAACTAACTCCAAATGTCCAGCTTGAGGCTTTCAAAGCTGTTTTTCATTTTGCAGCAATTGTGAGTGTGGTCACCTGTATGCAAAACCTATGAATATGTGTAGCCAAATAGAAATTTTGTACATAAATCAAGTAGTTTAATGTTAGTGTTTTAATAAGCAAAATTGTTGTTTATGAGTGCAAATGTAAAAGCTGAGCTAAAGTCCCTTTAATAATTTGGAACTTAACATGCAAATAGCTATTTCCAGACAATTTCCCCCTTATATTTAGAATGGGCAATATCTTTGGTATTTGTGTGGTAACTGTTGGAAAATGTTTTACTGAGCTAATTATTTAACATCCCTGTGCCTCAGCATCCCCATCTCTGAAAGGACAAGAATAATTATTTCAGAGCTCTTTGTAAAGCACTTGAGACAAAAATTTTATCTTAATTACCACTTCTAATTAATCATTAGTATTTATTATTACTGAGAAAAAGCCTAAAGTTGTTTAGTTGAACAAGATATCAGGACAGATTTCCTGTTTATATATGCTGATGACAAGCATAAGTAAGAAAGTAGACATACTAGATCAGCAGTTCTCAAACTGTGGGTCGGGACTCCAATGTGAGTCGGAACCCTGTTTTAAAGGGGTCGCAGGGCTAATGTTAGACTTGCTGGGGTCCAGGGAACTGCCCAGGGACAAAGTCTGAGCCCTACCACCCAGGGCCAAAGCCCGAGTCCCACAGCCCGGGGTCAAAGATCAAGGGCTTCAATCCTGGATGTCAGGGCTCAGATTACAGGCCCCCAGCTTGGAGTCTTGTGATCATTTTTGTTGTCAGAAGGTCATGATGCAATGAAATTTGAGAACACCTGTACTAGGTCATATGCTAAACCAGCTCTTTGTCTTTGTCAGCTTTCTAAATTGTTTTTAGTCTTGATACTCTGATGCTTTACACACCTATGCAGTGGAAACATCCATGTTATATTAGATAAGAGGAACCATTTTAGGGATATAAATCCTCATGCTCCAAGGAATAAGCAAGTCTCTATTTGATGGAGATTATAAAGAAAAGTCCGCTTCTTGTAAAGCATCTTGCATTGTCCACTGTCAGAGTCAGACTACTGGCCTAGATGTTCCACAGATCTGTGCCAGAATGACAGTTTCAGTGTTCACACAGACTTGATAATAGTTTTAAACTTTATGAAGAAGTTACGTAAATTGCCTTCCAGATTCCATTATAACTGATAATTCTGACATTATAAAAAAATGACTAGTGCATTTAAAAAGTAAAGTGTAGGATCTTTAAACACAGATGTATTTTGTGAGATTAAGCAGCAGCCATTTACTCCTAAGAATGTAGTTGATTCTATCTGAGCTCCTAATGGAAGGAATTTTAAAATTCTTTTGGTCTCAGATAAATCCCTCTTGGATTGCCATCAGCATCAGTGTACCTCACATCTACTGTAGCTTTATTTAGCTTAACTGACAGTATCTGCAGAAGCAAAGACAGTAAGAAAACTATTGCCTTTTTTTTTTTTAGGTGAATTCTCTGAGAGTTCGTTAATAGCGCTGGTAGGAGCCTGGTGCTCTGCTATTATGTGTAACCTGGCAGATAAATAGACTCAATCCGCACAAAAGCAAAATTGCTTTTTCAGTGAGTAAATGATAACAGTAGTTGAAAGTTACTGGCCTGAAGTCATTCCGTTGTGTGCTGCAAACCCATCAGTTCTCAGATGCCAAGCAGGTCCTGGCTCAGTCTGTGCTTGGACATGAAACCTCCGAAGAACTCTTAAATGTTACTGGAAGTGAGGTTGGTGAGTCAGTACTGGGCCAGTTCATGGTAGGGGCTTTTATTGATGCCATCTTCAGTAAAAAAAAGAGATAAAACTAAGGTCTTGACCATATTCAAAAGGCGGGGAGGGGGGGGGGATGTTTCACATTACTAAGACTGAGGGGGGGACCTGATAACAGTTTTCAAATATGTTAAGAAGACGGTGAAGGTGGGATAATTGGCTCAAGCTACAGTAGAAGAGATTTAAGTTAGATATTAGGAAAATCTAACTATAAGGATAGTTGAGCACTGGAGTAGATTACCAAAGGAGGTTGTGGAATCCCTGTCATTGGTTAACAGTATGCTAGACAAACACCTGTCAGGGATGGTCTAGGAATACTTTGTCCTACCTCAGCACAGATGGGGAGAGTAGATGACCTGTTGCGGTCTCTTCTAGCCCTATATTTCTATGGTTCCTTTGTTAAGCAATCTTTAACAGTTTTTGATTCCCCTGTGTCCTGGATAAATTCATAAGAACATAAGAATGCCCATACTGGGTCAGACCAAGTGCCATTTAGCCCAGTATTCCATTGAGAATGATTATGTCCATTGATACGGTAGTTTGCTAAGCAATATTAATAGTGAGTAAAACAATAGCCTCATCGAAGTCACTGAGAGTTTTGCCATTAACTTCAATAGGCACAGGAGTCCACCCAATATGATCAGCAGTATACATTTCAAAGTCTCTAAACTGTCTAAAGAGTTTAAGGATCTGAGCAGGAGTGCCTCTAAGGTACTTGGGCAATGCCCAGTTCATTGTTGCACCACCTAACCCCTAAAGGCCCTGCTGCCTAGTGGAATTTTCAGCCTTGACCTAAGTGCCCTGGCTCCCCGTACAATGCATGGGGAAAATTAGGCACCTAGGGGATTTTCACTAGCTGACCATCTGAGTGGGGAGCTGCTTAATCTATCCCAGAGTTAAATGCTTGAGAGGGTCTCAGTGGCTGCCCTGGTGCACCACACTGCTGATCCAGAGATAGGAATCTCCCTCTATCCTGGGAAACTGTGACTGTGAAAAGGACTTGAGAGCCACGGTGGATAATCTGCTGAACATGAGCTCCCAGTGCAACACTGGGGCCAAAAGGGTTAATATGATCATTGGATGCAGAAATGGGAATCTCGAGTAAGAGTATTTGACCTCTGTATTTGGCATGGCTGCAACTGCTACTGGAATCCTGGGTCCAGTTCTGGTGCCCACAATTCAAGAAGAATGTTGATCAATTGGAAAGGGTTCAGAGAAGAGCCATGAGAAGGATTAAAGGATTAGAAAACATGCCTCATAGTGATAGACTGAGCTCCTTGAGTCTATTTAGCTTAACAAAGAAAAGATGAAAGGGTACTTAATTACAGTTTGTAAGTACTTAAATGGGGAGAAATTGATAATGGACTCTACATTCTAGCATACAAAGGTATAACAACATCTAATGGAGAGAATTTGAAGCAAAACAAATTCAGACTGTAAATAGGACATCTTTTTCAGCTGTGAAGGTAATTAACCATTAGAACATTTACCAAGAGTTATGGTACATTCTCGATCATTGGCAATTTTATAATAAAAGATATGATGTAGTTCAAAGAATTATTTGGGGGGAGTTTTGTGGCCTGGATCATGTACAAAGTCAGAATAGATAACCATAGGGTCCATCCTGGCTTTAAAATCTATGAATCTATGCTTGGAATCCTCAACTGTGAACGCTCTCCTGGAGTTAGGGACCTAAGCCAGGTCAGCCCCTTAAGCAGCCCATGCCTAAGCAGCCAATGCAATCTCTCTCTCTCTGTCTCCTATTCATGCTCAATACCCCTCTCATACTTGCCCTATGTTTCCCTGTGCCCACCAGCTGTCTTTTGCATTGGCACTCTGTTGCCCCTCCTGATGTGGGGGGCTGGCAGATAACTGGACATGATCTGAGCATGCCTACAGGATTGGACACTGCTGGCAAGATAGGCATTCGCCCACTTAGTTTGAGAATCCAGCTTTGGGCCTTCAGGGCTTTGGCTTGAGCTGGGATTCTAAGACAAGCAGCTTGTTGGGTGAAGTCATTGTGTAGGGGGCTTTATAAATGCCAATCAGTAGAAACTTAGATGTTATGGGGACTTAGGTACCTGCAAGATTAAGCTTAAAATGAGTAACTGTTTGGAAAATTTCATGGCACCTAAATGGTGGATATTGGTGTCTCAAGAGGCAGATAGATGCCTAAGTTCCTTTGAGATCTGGGCCTCAGGTCTTCTCAGTAGTGGTATCAGGCCGCCTAACCCTTACTTTCCTGAGATTATTTCTAAGCTCTGTTTACCAGTGATTTTTATCTAAGATTTCTGTTTACCAGAGCTCTTAGTGAGAGAGAATGTTCTTGATGTTTGTAAATAACAGACATTTACAGAGACAAGGTCGGTGAGGTAATATCTTGGTCCAGTTAGGTCCTGGGGATCATCTTTGTTCTAGTTTTCCATAATTGTTCCGTTTTGTAGCATACTTCATTATCTTCTTCATACTTCGCAATCTTCTCTTCTTGTTTATTTTTTGGATGTCTGCTGGGATGGTGGTATCAATTAACATGGTCTTTTGTTGTCTTTGCTACAGCAACTGTGTCCAGCCTGTTTGCCTGCACCATTCGATCTGTGAATATTGCCAGATCCATAAAATCTTAGACTCTTCATTCCATAGAGTGCTTTCGATTCAGTAGTTGTAATACTGCATGGTTGGTTTAAATCCATACTTGCCCCAGAAGCTCCAATGCAGACACTTGGTGACCTCATTGTGTCTGTTCATGTATTCTTTCTCAGCCAGGCTCCTGCAGGCACTCAATACATGCTCCACCATCTCTTCCTTTTCGGAACACATTCTGCAGTTTGAGGAGCAGTTCTGTCAGCTAATTTTGTTTTGAGCTTAATCAAGCCATAGGGAGTGCTCTTGTGCACTCATAAGGAGGCTCTCTGTCTCTCTTTTGTGGTATCTTTCAACAAGCTATGAGTTTGTTAATCTCTAATTGTTAATGGGTTTATTCTCTCTCCCCAATGTCTGTGCATTTCTTTAGCTATTTGCTATCTCTTTTTTTCTTACTCCTTCTTGGTCTGAGAGGCAAACTTGACCATTGCTTGTTATCATGACCAGATGATCTTTTACTCTTGCTGACTCCCCATTTTTGATGTTATATTTTTGATTGTCAAATGCCTCTACCACAGATAGCAAATATTTTCCTTTATCACATTGTAGGATGTACCTCCTGCCCATGTCTTGACTGATTTTCATTACTCTTTCTTGTTTGGATGTCAGATTTTTTTTCTTCTCCTCTTGATTCTACTTGATCTCTTCAGCAGTGTACCATCCACATATTAACAACTCAGAACAAATTCTTGAAGTTGAGATTTGTCCTTGGAGTAGTTCTTATTCACCCACAGTATTCTTTCCTCACTTTGACTTTCTTATGTTGTAATTCTAACAGTTCCCTGATTCCAAGGAATTTGTAGGGGGCATGCTGAGAGAGAGCATGATAACTTGTATACCACCTGATTGGACCAATCTGCACTCTTTACAGATGCCAATGCATTTAGCCAAACCAACCCATAGCTTTGTATCTTCACCAAACTTTTCTACACTTCATAAATCTCTGTATCTCTTTTTGTGACTGTCCCTATAATTTTAGATCCTCTCTATATAAAAATGAATCAGAGATGTAGCCGTGTTAGTCTGGAATAGCAGAGGTAACAAAGAGTCCTGTGGCACCTTAAAGACTAACTTCAATACTTCATGTTTCAATACTTTAGTTAGTCTTTAAGATGCCACAGGACTCTTTGTTACCTCTGTATAAAAATGGTTAATTGGTTATTGCTCTTTGCCGATATGATAATTTGTGGTTATCTCATGAAGCATTCATGTAAGTAGCAGCATCGCCCATGAACATTATTGGTGATACCCTTTGGCGATTCCTCTTTTAATTTGGACCTCATCAGTGAGAGTAACTTCCCGGTAGAGTCAAGTGCTCCAGTTAACCATGAATTGCTGTAAAAAGGAAATGCCCTTTAGATGAACCTTTCAATACCTCATCTATTTCTTAGATATCCTTGTGTATTCATCTATTGTGTGATTGTCAAATTTTTCTCACATTTTTAATCCAATCTCCTGTCTGTACATCGTCAAACCATATTTCCTTGCAGTAGCACTGAAATTTTTCCACATCATTCATATTGGCTCCTATTTTTCCTATTCTCCTTTTAACATCAATCTGATCAGAGAATCTCTTAGGGTCTCTTGTGAAAAGTCTGTTCTCTGATACTGAGAGCTTCATGCTGAATATCTTTCAAGCTTGCGACTCCATGCAATCAGCTTCTGTTTACATTGTTCCTTCACAACTCTCATATCCCTTTCATTCAGCTGATATTTCATCTCCGGAACCGTTTGCTTCTGTCTTCAAATGGTTTTTCTCAAATTCATTCAATAGGCTGCTATCTCAACATAAAAGCATAATCTTCTAGTTTAACCTGCATTTCCTGGGATGTTCTTGAATATAGGGAGCTTTCCAGTTTTGAACATACTCAGCTGGCTTGATGTTATGTCAATGAGCTGCTGCGATTGCTGTAGATAAATTGTATGATTCAACTGACTAATACTCATCAGTCTTACAGCTTCCTTGAGCACTTCATTCAGTGCATGCCCTATGTCATTCAGTCTTTGAGGGTCTACAAACATCATACTTGGTAGAACTGGTCAGTGCTCAATGTCCCCGTAGGCTCTGCATTATTCTCAGTCAACAGATCATTCATATTTTCCATATTTTCTTCAAACACTGTTCACTCTTATTTGTCCTCGGTATTTCTTCCATTTGTTGCTTCTGTTTATCTGTATGTGGTTCAACACCACTAAACTCCCTTTGCAGGCTTTAAATTTCCATTTGTGTAAATTCTCCTCTTTAGAATAAAATGCTTAGTTGTACAGCGAGCCTGTGCTCAATCATTTTTTCTCTGTGTTCGTGTTTCTCTCTTTCCAGTATTGAAGCATTCATTTCCTCCAGCCTCTATCTTCAAATTTTGCCAAAATTCAACATTGAATCACTTTTTGATTTGCACTACACATCCATTCCACTTAGGGCTACCAGGTGTCCTGTTTTCGACCTAGCGGCTCCGGTCGTTAAAAGTACAGTTGGCGGCACATCAGGCCTGCCTTGGCTACACACAGCTTTCAGAAGCAGCAGAATGTTCCCTCTCCAGCTCCTAAGCATAGGGGGAAGCTAGAGGGCTCTGCACCCCAAGCATCAGCTCATATTGGCCAGAAACTGCTGCTAATGGGAGGCGCAGGGGTGGCACCTGGGGGGAGGGCAGTGTGTAGAGCCACCTGGCTGCGCCGCTGTGTAGGAGCCAGAGGGGGGACATGCCCCTGCTTCCAGGAACTGTCTGAGGTAAACACTGCCCAGAGCTGGCACCCCTAACCCTCTCCCGTGCCTCAACCCCCTGTCCCAGCCCTGATCCCCCTCCCCACCCAAACTCCCTGCCCACCCCTAATCCTCCTCCCACCCTCTGAACCCTTTCATCCCAGTCTGGAGCACCCTCCTTCAACCCAAACCTCTCATCCTCGGACCCGCCCCAAAACCCGCACCCCCAGCCAGAGCCCTTCCTCCCCTCCTTGACCCAGCCTGGTGAAAATGGGTAAGTGAGTGAGGGTGGGGAGAGTAAGTGACCAAGAGATGGGGGATGGAGTGAGCAGGTGTGGAGCCTTGGAGAAGAGGTAGGGCCCCAGAGGAGGAGTGGGGCAGGTGGCAGAGCAAGGGTGTTTGGTTTTGTGCGAGTATAAAGTTGGCAATTGTGATTCCACTCTTTTGTTGGTCTCCCAGACAAGTTCCCCAGTGTAACAGGGCTATTTTCCCTGCATTTCGGACCACCACAAACACTGACCTCTCACTGCAGTGGCAAAATGTCTTAATATTTAACCTGTTATTTTTGGCTTGCTTCATTGTTGTATAGCAGAACAGGTAGCTTGATTCAGCAAATGTGAAGTGTTCAACAACACGTGATGCACTTGAGAATTCTGCTTGCTCCCACAGAAGTCAGCAGGACTTTTACTCTTCCCTTAAGTAGGAACAGGATCCAATTCCAAATCTTACATTCACTTTTTATAGGGAAGCCATTCTGATTTCTGCAATTAAAATGAATGCGAGTTGTTCACAGAAATGCTCACTTCTCAGAATTGTCAGAGATGCTTAGTGCCAACTGTTGTTGAATATAAATCATTCCAGGCTACTGTGGAATTTTTTGAGACCTCAAGAAGAATTTGTTTGTGGCTCATGATAATCTTAAAATAGTTGTTTCTTCATGGACCTGATGCATTTTATATCCACTCCTTCAGATTTACTTAAACTTCAATCAGGTGGCAATAGATGACTGCTTATCTCAGCTAACTGTTACAGAATTAAGCATTCCTTCTATTACTGGTTTAAGGGAGAAAAGAGAATTGAAAAAAGAATTAAATCACCTAATTTATATTCCTTTTTTTTTTGCATTCACATTTTTACATTTCAGTCACATTTGACTCAACATCATTCTCTTGCCATTAGATGAATGCACACCTCATATATTTTTGTGTTTGAATTAGACAACCCTTCTGTTCCTTAATTTAGGAGGATGGGGGATTTGAGAAAATTGCTGAATGGTCACATAACTAATTTCTCCTTTTAATGGAGACAGCTTTTAATCTCTTTCATGTTTTGCTGGTATATGAGAACATATAAATTAAACTTCGGTGTTATAATTCTATGTTATGCCTCCTGAGCAACCATACCAAATAAATAGGGAGGTCGTTTGTTCAGTAGAAATATATTACTTATCATAAACTGCTTTACCTTTTCATGCACCCTTTAATTCCAAGGAAATAACCACACAGAGAAAATACTTTTGTTCTAATTCTTTCTTTATAAATAAGTGTCTTTATAACAGAGGAATTTAGTGTGTGGGTGACACCAAATTGGGATATTTAATAAGAATCCAAATAAAAACAATGCTGATTCTGATGAAGAAAAAAGCACATTTTTACAGTGCAAACAATCCCTACTTCATAAGTACAGACAACATACAATTAGTCCTTAACCACCCACAATTCAGTAATCAGACTGACATGACGTGGATCTCATTAGTGTCAGCATTCTATTCATGGAGATGTTTAAGTTTGGTGAACATGTTTTTTGTTCAAATGTGTAAGACTCTGCAGCGATGTTGCAGTGAAGGACAAAAGCTGCTGCAAATATACCTCTGAACTTCCCAATGCCTTAGCATGGAACACTGACCTCTGAAATGAGGGACATTTTTCCTCTATTGTGGCCTTCCATTGCTCCAAGTCTCTCTTGACCCATATGGGTTGCAACTTCTATAAAAGAAGGAAATGTATATAGCTATCCCAATCATTAAAGTCAGAGTCCCTTCCCTACCCAGCCCTCCGTACAATTTTGAACCCCAATGTGGTCGTTGGGCCAAAATGTTTGTCCACCCCTGCTTTAGAGACTTTCTCAACTTCAGTAGCCATTAAATACATCAGGCTCTTCTTTTAATATGTAAAATCTATCAAGAATCCTTATTCTTAGAGTAGCATTTCCCATTTTTCTTTGAATAGTGTCCCTATGGGTTCTCCATTCACGTGCACATGTGTCTCTCGGGCCCTTGATCGATAATTTTCCATTAGTAGTGTCTGTTTGTCCAGCACACACGCTCTCAGAGAGAACCACGCTCAGATCCCTCTCTAACACCTCAGCCTTAAATGAAGCTCTAGTGTATCTGCATCATGTGTGCCTCAGCGTGTTTTGTAGTTGTTGTTCAGTGTTTCTAGTTAGTGTTAGTTGTTGTTAGTATACAGTTAGTTAGATGGTTGGTGGTGACAGGTTTCACTTTTTCTTCTCCCCCTTTTTTATCTCCCAGTTTTTCTGGGGAGCTTATTTGGCCTCGCTGGGTGTGCGTGGTGTGCCAGGTTTTCAAATGCTGCCTCCTCTTGCTGGGAGACTATCCCGCTCAGTGACGGCCACTCAGGGGTGACAGTAAGGCGGTACGGGCTGGTCCAGCGTACTGGTAAAAGTGGCTGTGTGTACCGGCCCCTACTGCCTTACTTTAAAGCACTGCCATGGCAGTGCCTTCGAGGACTCTGCTTAAAGCGCTGCCATGGCAGTGCTTTAACATTGCTGCTCTTTTTGAGCATCCCTGTCGGCAGCCCTGACAGTAGGGTCCCGGGAGGGCCGCTGATGGGAGGGGTGGGGTGCAAAAAGAGCAGCAATGTTAAAGCGCTGCCAGCAGCACTTTAAGCAGGGTCCTTTAAAGCACTGCCGCAGCAAAAGGACCAACATCTCTGCCCCTTTTGGCTCCCCCTGGCCACCAATGTAGGGGAGGCAAAAGGGCTGGAGCCCTGGGCAGCATGGGCAGCTGGCAGCCCTGGCCCTTCCACCCAAGACCCCACCCCCTCCAGGGGGAAGGGAAATTTTGCCCCCATACTGATAAGAGAGAAATTTTATTTTCACCCCTGCAGCCACTGTAACTGTATCCTTTGCTCGGAAAAGTCCAGTATCTCCCCAAAGTGTAACCTTTGCCTGGTTTTAAAATCTAGCACTCAGAAGAACTGGGAGACCAAACTGAAGCTACTGTCAATAGAGTGCACCATTTGACCTGCTTCTGAGTCAGGTCAGGAGATTCTCTCTCCTCCCTCCATCATCTCCAGTACATCTGTCTCCAGACTGATCCGAGCCCCTTTGACTTTGGTTAAACTCTTGCCTGAGGGGAAGATCTTGGAGAACTCAGGAAATGCTCTGAAGAAGAGAAGCTTGGTCTCCCACAACAAGGAGCCAGTTCCCAAGAAGTCCCAATCTTCTGGTAGGACTACAGTGTAGGAGACTTTGATATCTTGACTTGTTACGGTGGAGGCAAAAGACTGTTCCTTTGGTATCGACTGAGTGGGGAGATCCCAGAACACTTCAGAGAAACACAGCACTATCAGGATCTGGTACCATCTGCCTTCATATTACCTCCACCACCACCGATGACTGACAATTTTTTGTTGATTTCAGGAACTTGTGAAGAGGGTGGCAGACACCCTCCAGATACCTCTTGAGGTAAGGACTCACATCACAAGCTCCAGAACATTTTGCAGTCAGTGACACTCACCCAGGTTGCGCTACCCATTAATGAAGCGTTCTTGGATATAACAAAGATTGTATGGAAAACTTCTGCCACTCTACCACCAACTTGTAAATGGGTGGATAAGAAATATTATGTTTACCCCCAGGGATTCAGGAGTTTTGCTTTACACCCACAGCACAGTGGGGTGGCTAGTATTACTCCAGGTGTACTCCTTATGGCAAGGACCAGAAAAGGTTAAACCTGTTTGGAAGGAAGGCCTACTCATCCACAACGCTCCAATTTCAGTTCACAAACTGTCAGGCGATAGTGGTCAGGTATGACTATAGGAATTACAACAAGTTCTCATCTTTCGTTGAAGATCTTCCACAGGAAGATAGAGAACATGTCAAGGCTGTCATTAAGGAGTGTCAGTTATTTGACAGAACCTCTTTCCAAGTATCCTTGAACATCACAGACACCGCTTCTAGATCCGTTTCCACAGAAGTTGCCATGTGCAGGATGTTTTGGCTCGATTGCTGGAATTCCTGAGAAAGGTTTGGAATGTGGTTGAGGACCTCCTGTTTGATGGTCATAAGCTTCTCTGACCAATCAAGCAGGAGGTCCTCAACCATATTCCGAACCTTTCTCAGGAACTATGAATGAATCCCTGTACATGCTCAAGGACTGCAGGGCCACATTGAGATCTCTAAGGATATTCACCCCTACTGCCCAGATATCATGCCCAGCTCAGTTCTCTGGTTTTCAGAGAATTACCAAATCAATTAGAAAACAACAGATTTCAAAGGAAAAGCACTTTCCACCCTCAGTGGGAGACTTCCCTTCATATGGTAGAAGCGTGATGGGTATTGTCCTTTCACTAGATATGACCAAGCAATTCTGGAAATCACCTAGATTTTGTCTCAGTCATAGAAAGAGGAAAGGGGTCCACAATCTTTCCACGTATACAGTTGAGGTGGATCTCCGGGTGTGTTATTGTTTGCTATGATGCAGCTGACACTTTCCTCTGCAAAGGATAAAAGAACACTCTATCAGACAATAAGCAACTTTCTGAATGTTACGCAAAAACTTTCCAGTGTCTGAGATACACAGAACTGTTACATGGGCTTCTGTGCATACCTTTTCTACACACTTATGCCTTAGTCTATGCTGCACTTGGACCAATGCAGCACTTGGTTCTCCTGTACTTATTCAGTCTTGGACTTGGTCCCTCCTTTCTGTGAGGATACTGGTTGGGAGCCATCTGAAGTTGAGCACCTATAGGAACTCTACTGGAAGAAGAAAAGGTTACTCATCTTGTTCTTCTTGTTGTTCTTCGAGATGTGTGTCCCTGTGGGTGCCTCCACCCCCTTCTTCCCCACTTCTTCACACTATTCTTGTTAGACTATTTGGATAGAGAAAGAACTGAGGGAGGTTCACCCGCACTGCCGTATATCCCCTAGGAGCATGGCACAAAGTTGTATGTAGTGCACAGATGTGCTGAACAGACACTGGTATCAGAAAATCTCTGATCAAGGGCCTAAGAGGAACATCCTCACCTGGAGTGGAGCATGCTTGGGGACACACATCTCAAAGAACCAAAGTTACTACATGAGGTAAGTAACTTTTTCTTCCTTGCTGAGGGCTTCAAGTTTGGGAACTTGGTAGTTTCTTAAACAAAATACAAAATAGATATCAAATCTACCTTGACAATATTTTAAAAATATTTTAAAAGCTTAGCTATATTTTGTGAGGGCACAAATTGACTTGGTCTCTTCAGTTGTCAAATAACTGGGGCCACAAATGACATTATTTTTAGCAAGGTGGCTGCCTTTGACAATAGACACAGAAATATCAATAGAAATGTAAATAAATACACCACCTTTCACTATTCATTGTTGCAAGTATTTTGTGAACTTTTTATACATAAAGTACAAATTGGACAGTTTTCATGTAATGCTTATTCCAATATCCCCCATTGTTTTTCTCTCTTGTTCTCACTTACACACTGTCTCATTCTTTCTCTGGATCAATTCTTAGATGATGATTGCAATATTGGTTCTAAAGTACTGTGCGTTGCCTGGTTATACAGTGATTGGCTGCAATTAGGGTAAGCTACTAAGGCAGTTAGTTATTCTGTTGATCCATGTGAACATGGATCAATGAGAGGCTTGTAAAGGAAGCAAATGATAATCTTGAGATTGTGCATTGTCCCCAAAACCAACTTCAGTGTTTCATATACACTCTGAAAAGGTTACTATTGTATCAAAATCTGGGCTATCTTTAACTAGCACTGATGAACTAACTGATCAGTTCTAATAGATATCGATTGTGATATATTAAATCAAATGAAAAGGTATTTTGGCAAACTTATTTGGGATCTGACTGCACATGGAAAAAAGGCTTTAACCTAGCTCTACTTCTTTTTTTTTTCACTCTTTCAGGACATATTAACCAGTTAAACCAGGTTTATGGCTGCTTGTTATTGTCAGAGCAGCACAAACCAACCAGAGTGTACAGCCTGGTTTTCTCCCTCCCTCCTTCCTCATTCCCCTGAAGGTGCACACATACCACATTTCCCCTTCTTTCTGCACTGCTACATTCCTCTACATACTCACACTCCTCCTCCCAGTCTCCCCTTCCTTCCCCAACATTGCTCTGCATATGCACATTGGGATACAGCATGGCCAGCAGGCAGCAGGAGAGTGTTAGTGGGAAGCCTTATTCCCTATAGAGGGAAGCAAGTTTTCTAGAAGTTGCTTGGAGCACATGGAGTCAATTAAGGCACCTGGAGCCAGTCACAATATAAAAATCCCCTGCTTCAATCAGAGAGCTGAAAGGAATTGGAGAATAGAGGAGTTGGAGCAGAAAGCAGTTTGCAGGAATTGGAGCAGTGAGCAGTTTGGACGAGAGTTTGGAACCAAGAAGACCCAGACCCTAGGTAAAGAGACACCTGGCTTGTGTAGAGAGAGGGCAGGAAGCCCCACAAGCTGAAGGGTAGGAGAGGGAAGTAGCCCAGGGGAAGGAATAGCTAATTCAGGTGGTTTACTGCTATCCTCAGGGCCCCTTGGCTGGGACCTGGAGTAGAGGGTGGGCCCGGGTCCCTCCCTCTCCACTCCCCCTCCTCTAGGATACTAGTGGGACAGTTAATACTCTGGTCAGGGACAAAAAATGGTTCCCTGAACCCCCCACAAGAAGAGAAAGTGCAGGACCCATCATAATAGTGGCTAGCAATTTGCCACAACATCTACACATACCCACCTAGTTTACCCTTGTTCATGGCAGCTCAAGCAGAGCTAACACATGTCTGTCCACCTGCAATGGGAAGTAATCTTCCAGCTGCTATGTAGACATAACCTTTGAAAATATTAGAATGTGGCAGCCATTTTTAAAGAGGGAAATTTGCTATGGAGTTCTTTGAAGAGGATTATCCTTCAGCCTCAGCTGCAGGACCCATTTTCAGCTATAAAGAATAATGACAAAAAGTGAACATTAATACTAAGGGAGAATTTTATAATATAGCTTATGCACAAGATTTCACTGACTGTGTGTGTGTAAGAGAGAAGTTTGAAGAGTGTGTTTGTGCATTTCCAAGATCATTCAGGACAAAAAGGGATCTGACAAGGTAATGTTTTTTGAAGAACCCACTTTTAATTAACTTTAACTCATAAACTAATTAACAGTTTATTTTGATATGGGATTAGGATCCAAGTACTGGAAGCAACACCTCTATTGGGGAAGTGATAGAATAATTATCTTAGGCAGGGCTTATTATGATTTGACACTTATATTCTGGTAGCATCTAATGGCCGCAACTCGGCTGAGTCCCATAGTGCTGGGCATGGTAGAGACATATAATAAATGACAGTCCCTGCCCCCAAAGAATTTACAAGTGGATGAGACAAACAATAGATGGGATGGTGAAAGGGGAGACAGGATAACCAATATAATAGCATGGGAGCAGTTCTCAGCCATTCAATAGTAGTGATCCCAAATCACCACCTACCTGTCCATTATCAGGTTGCAGTTCTCTATGCATTATGACAAAGATAAGTTGTAAGGAGGGGCTAGAACTGGGAAGAGGTGGTGGCTTTACAGATGTTGGCTTGAAGCTTTTCTCCTGTTTGACCAATAACAATTATAATGCAAACGGACAGTTAAGAGTTTGGAGTCAGTGCTGTACTCAGGAAACGGTTTGAAGAGGAAGGACAGCTTATTCAACAGAGACAGCATTAAATCATTTCAGGGAGGACAAAAATATGTTGCCCTTGAAAATGAATATTTGGCAGTGAAATGGGCTCTAGAGCCATTAAGATGGTACTTGCTGAGAAATAAGGTCTGTTTGATAATAGATCACCGCTTATTAACCTGGATAAATACAATAAAATCTGTATGAACTGCATGGAGCTATTTATCTTTGCAACCTAATCAGTTTTAAAATAAGGCATAGAAGTGCACATTTATATGAAATTGATTAGCTCTTCAGGAATGGAAATGATGGAAAGACCTTGTGAAGTAAGGACAGTTACCTTCTTAAGTAGGTGATTTACTAACCCATGAGGAGTGACAAAGAAATAATATCATAGACACATACATGATGGAAAGACTAAACAATCTTTATAAAACCCCTAAGCTCAAAGCTACTCAAGGTGTATCTCTGTTACAGACTGTGCATTTGCATAAGATCTGTAAGAATGAACAGGTAATCAAAGGTGACTATTACAGAGTTAACAGTACACTGTGTTATTCACTTTTACCACAGTAGTTACATATTCAACATACTTATGATGGAAAACATCTCAGGGCTTTGGTAAATTTAACTTCTGTGTGTGATAAATATGGTGCTTACTGTATGTAATTGGGTATAAAATTATGAACTTGTCCGAGTGACATAACCTAGAAGCCCTTGGAATCATTAACTAAAAAGCCGATATAGGCTTTAAGAGCCTGATCTTGCAGCCCAGTTTGACTGGTTTTAGTTGTAGAGCCTTATTCTGATCTCAGTTACTGGCTGCATGGAGGAATGGGAGTGGTGATAGGGGAGGGGAGAGGCAGACACCACTGTACCTTCCCTATACACATACACATTGTACATCATTTGAAAGCTTCTGTCTACTTCAAGATGAGGTATGATGCAGAGTGGGTAAGAAGTGCTGTTGCCATTGAAATGGGGATAAACTGTGACACCATCAAAATGTTAAAATGACCACTGAAGTATTTGCATTTGTTTCTATTAATAAATTAGTAAAAGTATTAGCTCAAGACATAAAATTGGATTTCTTTGCAGCCTCAAAGCATCCCAACATCAATCTAAAGGTTAAAACAAAATCTAATAATAAAACTGTACAAGTGTCATAGTGTAATAGTTCTAGTGACATTTCTTGTCAATATCATCATCTTATCAGTTTGATCTTTGTCGAGAGTATGTAGGTTACCATAGCCTTCATTTCCTTGGCATATACACAGTTCCATGCAGGAAGAGTGTTCTGACTACAGATATAGTTGATTGTGCGGTGACTCCATTTGGTACAGGCACAAATAAGGTTTTGTGGATGCCATTAGGCCCTTGAAAAATACAGGAAGGAGTTATTCATCCATATTTTTCCATGCGTGTTACAATGATGAGCCAATACTTGATTCACTTATGTGCAAAGGCATCCAAATCTTTGTTTACCAAGATGCTCTTTTGACATTCTCATCACATGATGGGAGTTTGGCTAGCAACATGTCCTTTTTGATGCATAGATCGAGGCACAAGCAATTCAGGGCTCTGTATCAATCTCTTCTTTCTCGTTCTGGCCATATAGCACTGCTCCCAAATTCCTTGCTGCAGAAATTGTGGCTTGTCCGTCACTCTTTTCCAATTTGTCAAGATCTCTGAAGTGGTAAACACCCATTGTTTTGATAACATTAAACACAATTTCCCCCTCCCCCCCCCAATTCTAAATAGGGATGATAGAGTCACATCCTGTTAATACATGTACAGCAGGAAGTGTGTTGCAGAAGTCAGGAGTGTGTGAATCACAGATTACATGCACATGAATTAAGTGATGCCTGTCCATTGTTCTGGAAATGGTGCCTTGTTTTTGGAAAGCAGTGAACAGCAAAGCTAAAAAGTATCAAGTGACCTAATTACTATGACTCCTTTGATCCCAAAAGACCCAAAAGCCATATAGGCACATACAGCATGCGGAAACATCTTTGTGTGTGCTTCCTTCTGAGTATTATACAAATCTTGAGCTTCTTCAACATCTCTTATGATGATGGACTTCACCACTGGAAAAGCCTCTAGCAAGGAGTGTTTGTGTTGGGTGTGCTCCTGCACTCACAGGTGCATTTTTAATCATATATTCACAGAGGAATTTTACCAATGGCTGCTTTTTAGATGGAACATTTTTTCATGAAGGCACAGTGGGTCCACTAATCACCTGGCATTCCTTGCATCCAGTCTTATCCTATACAATGCTGTCTTTCTGCAGTTTTCATAATGTTACTGTTGTCATGGCTGTGAAAGATTTTAGTTAGAGAATTAGCTTTGTCAAATCCTTTTAGGGCCTGCCTCAAGTACTCAGCAGCCAATTCATCAAAATTTATCTCCAGCCATCATTTGTATAACAGCAATGGCATCTCTGATGAATATTGTGGTTTCTTTGTTGCATACTCTCAGTTCATGGATTCTTTCAGCTTGAGCTTCCAGCTGATGTCCTAATTCATCTTTGTCTGTTGTTCTCATTGTTCAATGGCAGACAGACGTTGTTACCTAGATTTCACTAGAAACCAACCCAGGGTTACACTTATATTGGTTTTATTAAACGTTGCTATTGGATCAATCATAAAAGGGATGTAGCTTATTCATGCACGTACACATTCAGTGCATTCATACCCTCATGCACCCACACACTCATGCAGATGGAGAGTTACCGGAGACAGCATAGGAAGCTGAGAACCTGAAGAATAGTAGATCTGTTGTGTCCGCCTATGGTCATGGCCGGTGAGCAGGTCAAGAAGAGCAGCTTGTGAGTGTGCTTTCTTCCTTTTATTGGAACTGGGCAGCTCCTGTCACGTACACTGAGTTTTCCTTCTGTCCCCGTCACTGAGAAGCATTCCCAGACCTCGTTCTTTTCATGCACACCAGTTTCTTCTTTTCTTTACGGCACCACATGATTGCCTTCTCAGGGCAGATTATATCGGACTCACCTGGCTCCAGGCTCTTTTCTCCTTGTAGTTCTTCTCCGCCCAGTCCCACATACACTCCCTTGTTCCCACTCCCTTATCTCCCACACACATTCCCTTGATCACACTCTCCCTGATCGTGTGATAGAATATTGCAAAGCTTGGAGGTTATACTAGTGGTAACTGAAAAGGTTTCAAAGGTTGCAAGAGTTACAAAATTTAAGAGGTAACAAAGTCCTGTGGCACCTTAAAGACTAACTATAAAGTTTTGAAGCATAAGCTTTCGTGGGCTAATACCCACTTCGTCGGATGCAAGTGGGTATTAGCCCACGAAAGCTTATGCTTCAAAACTTTATAGTTAGTCTTTAAGGTGCCACAGGACTTTGTTACCTCTGCTATTCCAGACTAACACGGCTACCTCTCTGAAAATTTAAAAGGCTAGGCTAGCAATAACTAAAGGTGACAAAGTTTGCAAAGGTTAAAGAACTTAATTATCATACTGGCAATGACTGAAAAGTTACAAATCTTACAATCGTCTTCTACTGGATTGAGTGGAGGCTTTACCCAACAGACTTAGGCACAGATCCCATTGGGTGATCAAGAACGGTTACCATTGAAACATCATCTCTTGCTAAGGATAGACCTCTGCAGAAAACAATTTCTGGGCTGATAGCTGCTGTGATTGTCCCTCCCTTGACAGACTTACATTTGGTCTTCTTGGTCATGTCATCAAATGTTTTGATGCTGGGTTTCTTGACTGAGCTGATGTGTCCCATCAGAGTCAAGTGCATCTGTGATAAATAAAGGGGGTATAGCTCCCTTTGATGGACACTCAGCCAGCCAGTTAGCTGAAAAATCCCTCATGGTAGCTGTTCTTTACTTGCTTTACCTGTAAAGGGTAAAAAATTCCCTCAGGTAAAGAAAAGAAAGTGGGCACCTGACCAAAAGAGCCAATAGAAGGCTACAACTTTTTTAAAATGGGAAAGAAACTTTCCCTTGGACTGTTGTTCTCTGGGCTGGAGGGACAGAGCAGCCATGCTATAAGTAGCTTAAGCCAGGTTTGATCATAAATTATCAGATCATACCTAGAACTACTTATCTGAACTACAATGTGTAAGTAGATCAGAATATTTGGATAGAGATGTGATTAGGGTTATTTCTTCTATTTCTTATTGACTTATGGACGCCTCTGTGCTAACAGCGGGTGCTTTTGTTTTCTTGATCAATGTGTGTCACTGTGTGTATCAAATAATATATGGCACAGTGACATGTAAGTCAGTGAATTAAAAAGCTAGTTTCTAGAACAGCATGCATAGACAATTACAAATTAATACCTCCTACCAGGCACACTAGATGCTATGCTGTATGTACAAAACCTTACAAATGGAAAAGCATTACATTAGGAATCCACATCAATTTATCTACCCACCTTGTTTTTGCCACATACTAAATGCTTCATCATTTCTGTGTGGCGGGGAATACTTGCCCATGCAAAACCAATATAAATATTTTAATGCATTGTTTTTGGTAGCTTTGACCACTATACCACATTAAGGAGTTGGAATTAACTTACACACTAAAAATTGTGGTCATTGGTGTCTTGCAATGTTTCTGGAACTTTGCCAAAAAAAATGGGTACCATTTTTTCACTTTGCCTACAGGCTTATGGCACCATTTGACAGCTCTATATTATACCTCATCTAAACATGCATAAAATAAGCTTTCAAATGATATATGGCACATGTATCCCACCCTACACATGTGGGTATGTAGGATGGGTACATTAAACTCCAAAAATAGGCCCTTTTTGGAGAATTGCCCATGTTGGCTGATGGAGATTATGTCACAGTGAGGGTTATGTTTTGTGGATTTCATGTTAAAAAAGATTTAGTTTTGGAGAGCATCAGCTGGACACCATTGAAACATGTGCTCAATGATCCCAGTTTTTATGTGGTTTTTCATTTGATAGATAAATACTTATAAAAGCCACTCTCATGCTGCATTCATTATTGATTATCTGGCTTCCTGCTGAATGATGTACTCAACAGTTAGAAAGAGAATCAGAGACCGGAGTTAAATTGGTTCCCTGTACTTTTAAAATATATTTCAGATGGATAAAATAATGAAGTTGGATACTATAGTGGAAATAGGACACTGGGCTTTATTCTGATTTCAGTTATAGTACACTGATTTTATGTTAGTGTAACTTGAATGGAGTTAATTCTGATTTACCACAATGTAAATAAGAGGAAAATCAGACCCATTTGATATACAGCTAAAATGCAATAAATAAAATAATAATGGCATTTTGGAATAGCTCATCCCCTGTATAGAAGAGGTGCTGCTCTTCTTACTAATTCCTAGACTTGACCTTATGTGAGGAACATTCTCCTAGGCTATAAAAAGATGTCTATGAATAGTAAATATGTACAGTAAATTTACCAAACATGCTCTTTCTGCTCCTTCAGATCCCTCCTACAAAATCCACTTCTTCCAGGAGTTTGTCCCACTGTACAGTTTCTCCTCCACATTAATTCCCTACTCCTTCCCTTTCCCAAACGATTATTCTATATTTAATCTTTGTTTCTCTTGACTCTGTCCTGTATAGTAAGCCACTCAGGGAAAGGTAATGTGTCTAGATTCATGTTTGTAAAGTGCTGTGTGCGTTAGATGTTTTATTTCAAATAAATCAAAGTATTTTAGACAAGGATCCTTGTAAAGGAGCTGTACCCTTAAAGAAGAATAAATGTATAATATGCCAGCTGTATGGTATTTGGGTAGATTGACATCTGCAGATTGAGGTCTGTAACAAGCTCTGTTCTATTTTTAAAAACTTCTAGTAACTCAGAGAGCTAGTTTCTTAGCCCTTACGATGTGCAGAAGGGGCCGTATTTTTTTTAAGAACAAACTATGATGTATCTGACTCAGAGTTCCTCAATGATTTTCAAAAAAAAAAATCTAAAAAATTAATCTTTGAGACAAGCAAGGCAGAAGCAGCATTTCGGAGTTGCTGAAAACAGCTTCCTTTTGTCAGCGTGTGGCATGAATATCTTACATTGAGGCCTGTAAATCTTCTTGTGGAATTTTCATGGATACTGAATGCATTGAGTGTATTAAATGGATATTGAAATGATACATTTTACTGTTTTCTTATAAAACTGTCTGCACCATTTTGTGCAGCACAGTGTCTCAACAGCAGCATAGTGCAGTGCCAGCTACGTATGAGAGGCATTCTCTCAGATAATTCTGGTCTCAGCAAGACAGCAGGGACTTGTTAGTGTCTGGGATGAAGAGATGGACAAACATACTGAGTTCATTAAAACTGGCAGAATTAAGAACATATGATGTCTCGCCAGATTCAGAGACTCCAGCTGAGCAGTAGAGTTACTTTATTTCTGGGAGAGGCGTAATAGTTGACATCTTAAGGGCAATGGCTACGGCAATCTGAATTGCAGACATCCAACATGGGGCATAGTTTGGACATCCTGTATATATTGAGCACACTAAAGTGTACAATGAGGTCAACATTTTCAAATTTGGTTGCCTAGAGTTGGGCTCCGAAGCCATGTTTTGGCTGTGAAATAAATGGCCTGACTTTTGGAGGTGCCGAGCACTGTCCGCTCCCATGAAATTCAACGTTGAAGTCAATAAGAGTTGTTGTGAGTGCTCAATGCTCCTGAAAACCAGGCAACTTTTACTTAGATAATTAAGTAAACCAATGGGCTGATCCAAAGCCCACTGATGACAAAGCCCAGGGATTCCATCGCCTTCAGTGGGCTTTTAATTTAAACACTGTGGTCCCAAGGTGATTGGCATTGTATAAGAAACTGTATAGCTAGGTAGAGCTTCAGTCAACCAGTTGACTTAATAAATGATTGCCTAATGTACAGTTGAGTTCATTACTGTTTCAGAGATATTATTTTCCAGGGATATTTCTAATATTTAATATGGGTAATACTACTAGAATTGGGATGAACTTTTTAACTGTAGATTAATAATATGAAATAACTACAATTCTTTCAATCTAAATTTTACATAATGAAATTTACAGGTTTTTTTTAAATGTCATTTAGTTTGCTCAGTAATAATTTAGGACTAGATTCAACCACTATTACTTATGCTGAATAGTAGTTTATTTTGTGAGTAGTGACTGGGTAGTGACTGGGTACTCCTCAAGGAGTAAAGTAAGTATTCAGTATACGTAACACGGACAGAATCAGTCCATTAATCATTTCAGGTCACCAGGAAAAAAAATTGTACTTGCTAAAAGCGGTCAGTATTTAGAGGCTAAATATATATTCCCGATAAATCCAAGGACATCTGGCACGGTACCATAGCCTCTTTTTAAAGGATCAATATACTTTCTCTCATCTTTTTGTTTCCCTTCCTTCCCAACGACTTCTGCTGAGAATTAGCAATTGCAATGAAGCACAGTTAGCAAGACTGTTGAAGATATTCTTCCATTGGTGACATCTGGCTCCTAGCCAGGCTTCCCAGGCAGTTACAATGACTGCTTTGTAGTTACCTCATGCTCTGTCATACAGTTAAGCCTTTAGGATGCTGGGAGGCTGTCTGGGCTACTTTACCCTCCTGGGAGCCATTACCTTGATAAATGTGATGCTGCACATTCAGAAATAAAACACTATACGTTCAGAAACAAATGTGTCATAAGTTTTGACTTTATTTATACAGCAAAACTAATTTTATTTTTACAATTGCATTTCAAAGTGATCCTGAATAGCTGTGTAAATGCGGCATACATTTTTGCCTTGCTCCTCAGATCTACTGATGTCCTGTCATGCAGTTCACTTGTGCCAGGTTTTTTATGATGATAAAGTACTTCCTGTAAGGAAAGCCTAGACAAAATAGGCTTAGTTAGCCGGTAAATAAAAAGCTTCCTTAGGAACAGGGCCTGTTTTCCATTTTATCAGGTCTCTCCTGAAGATTATACATCACTTTTTGTTTGGAATTCATTATACTTTTGTAAAGTGGCAGCTTTGCCATCCATTTTATGCTATCAGATTCTTGAAGTGAAAAAACTGTCTAACTAGGCAGACAGTATGCCTGCTCATTGGAGCTTTGCAATATATGTTCTTTTTTTATTGCTTTACTTAGCTTTAATCTGCAGTTTTTCATGTTTACCAGATCAGCAAATAATCAGGGTCTTTAGATTCCTTCTGCATTTATTTTATTCTTCCTTTCCAAAAAAAAAAAAAAAATTAAATGCATCTATTTAAATAGCTCTTACTACTATATGCAAAATACAAAAGAAATGTAAATAGTTTCTTCGACTAATCCACATCTGCCTGAGTGTAATTACTGGATGCATGCTGGTTAAGCACAAAATTTTTGAAAAGCCAGCTTTTTTAATTAGGCACATGCATTGGTCAGAGTAAAATTAAAATGGAGTTCTACTCAAAAAAATTGACTGTGTAAAATGGCACCTGAATATTTAACAGCTCTGATTTTAGCTTGTATTTAAAATCACCTCTATTTACCTGAGTGGGGAGGAGGCACGAAAGGTTTTTCTTTTTTTCCTTTTACTCCTATTATCCCATCAGAACAAGCAAACTGGAATAGTGAACTAGCTTCTTGCACATCAAGAGTTCCAGTTGCAGGCCAAATTTTATCCTCAAGCATATATGTATGGTATAAACCTTTGTAACCTTATTGGCTTTAGGGGGTTGCACAAGTGTAATTAAGAGCAGAATTATTCCTGTGAAATCTTTAATATAATGCCTGGTCTAAAGAAAATAGTTAGGTCAACCCAGATACATCACTCAGGGATGTGAAAAATCCACAGTCCTGAGTGACATAGTTAAGCCAACCTAGTTAAGCCAACCTAGCTCCCTTGTAGACAGTATTAGGTTGATGGAAGAATTCTTCTGTCAACTTAGTTACCACCTCTAAGGAGGTGGATTACCTGTGCTGACAGAAGAACCCCTCCTGTCAGCATAGGTAGAGTCTGTACTGAAGCTTTGTGAGGCTCTCTTGATGGGCAGGTGTACCAAAAGCATCTCTGTATTCACATCCTACCTATCCTATATAATAAAAGACTAAGGAAGTTTGTCCAAAGCTGTCATGCGCAGTAGAGACATCCCGGATGAACGGCATGCTGGGAGGTGTAGTTCGGCAGCATAACATGGCTGCCTCGCGTGCGCCTCCACGAGGGAAGCAGGGTCTGGATCAGGGGGCTCGGGGAGCGTGGGCAGGAGGGTGGCTGGGTGCAGGAGGCACAGGCAGGGGGCTCTGGCCGGGCGGGGTGTGGGAAGGGGGCACTGGGCCGGCGGGGCAGAGGCACCCGGGCACGGCATGGCCAGCTGCGCCCAGCCTAGCCAGAGCGGGCCGCCTTCCCCATGCTGTTTGGGGGATGGGAGGGAGCAGGCTGGGCTATTGGGCACATGACGAGGGGTGAGGGGCCGTTGGAGTGGGGGAGGGGGAGAGAGCTGAGCGAGTGGGGGGGCGTTGGAGGGGGGAAGTGGGAGAGAGCTGAGCGAGTGGGGGCTGTGGGAGGGGGGAGAGAGCTGAGCGACTGCGGGGGGCATTGGGGGGGAGAGGGGAGAGAGCTGAGCGAGTAGGGGGGCCATTGGAGGGGGGAGGGGGAGAGAGCTGAGCGAGTGCAGGGTCTGTTGGAGGGGGGAGAGAGCTGAGCGAGTGGGGGGGCATTAAAGGAGGAGGGGGAGAGAGCTGAGCGAGTGGGGGGGGCTGTTGGAGAGGGGAGGGGGAAGAGAGCTGAGCGAGTGCAGGGTCCATTGGAGGGGGGAGAGAGCTGAGCGAGTGGGGGGGCGTTGAAGGGTGTGGGGGAGAGAGCTGAGCGAGTGGGGGGAGCCTTTGGAGGGGGGGAGGGGCAAGAGAGCTGAGCGAGTGGGGGGCCGCGAGCTGTTACCGTTGGCCTGTGTACACGGGCTTTTACACTAGTTATTGTAATAATCCAGTAATAATCCACCTGGTGAAGTGTCATTTGAAAACTCATAACTCGCTGGTCAGCAGTATCGTGGTGAATTGTAGGTAGCAAAAGTCTATATAAAGTAATGAAATCCCCCTGTTTGATCTTCTTAGCACATGTTCAAAACCACACAGCAGAAGTATCCTGAAAAAAGAAATGTGTTTACCTCGTTTTACAGAACGGCTGGGTGAAGGCTGTAGCTATACAGAGACACTCAGGATGTGACCTGTATGTTCTTAAGCTGTATGCGAATGGCCCAGGTTAAGAGCTACAACAGCAAAGCACTGTGAGCAGGGGTGAAAGTAACTGAAGCGTCTTACACATGGGCTGGGCTTACACTGGGCTGCGGCCAGCTCTTGCCCCCGGAAGGGGTGGGGCCTCGGGCAGAAGTGGCGGGGCTAGGGGATCAGAGCCAGCCCCAGCCCAGCCTCCATACCGGTAAGAGGCCTCCCCTGCCCCCCACTCCCCTCTTCAGCCCAACCCCACCCCACCCCTCGGTGGGGGCTCCAGCGGCAGTTTAAAGGGCCCGGGGCGGTAGCGGCGGCGGCGCACCGAGATTTTTAAATAGCTATCAGAGCCCCGCCGTAGCCTCCCCATGGCTCCGGCAGTGGGGCTCCGCAGGGACGGGAGCCTTGTTGCTGGAACCCAGGGAAGTGGCGGCGCGGCTCCGATAGCTGTTTAAAGAGCCCGGCGTGCCACTACTGCCCCAGGCCCTTTAAACTGCCGCCGGAGCCCCACCGCAGCCTCCCCCAGGCTCCCACAGGGGGGTCTGGCAGCAATTTAAAGGGCCTGGGGCTCCAGCCTCTGCTAGGAGCCCCAGGCCCTTTAAATTGTGCCTGGGGAAGCCGATCCGGTACGGCGCATCGGTTCTTGCTGGTATGCCGTACCGGGGCGTACCGGCTTACTTTCACCTCTGGCTGTGAGGCACCAAAGGTTACAGGGCAGGCGATGACACAACCTCTCGTGGGTCTGGACTGCATGCGACACAAGGTTTCCAGCCAGAAGCAAATGTTAGTGCAACAAAAGGCACTTTGCTCTTTGAATCCGACTAAGAAAATAATGCTTGCTAACAGCTGTGGAAGAGGGTGCAATGAAACACAACTATAGTGTGTTTATGGTATCCATCTTTGAGGCTGAAACTTGATGTAGGCGCTGGGTACCTGCCATCCACTAGTTATTAGCAACTTGGCAGCTACATAGAGTTTGATGACAGGAGCTAGGTAGCTTTCTGTATGTGGAGGAGGCCAAGAGCACAGGACTTCCATATCAGTTGCGGAAGAGCTATTTAGATATTCTGATGAGCTGCTCAGTGTTCCATTATAGCATCAACCAGAGCTGATTGCATAGAACTTCTTTATAGACGCAGCCACGGATTTATGGATCTCTCAGAAGCTCTTTCCATTTCACTGTGCCTGTTTAATTTGATGGGTGACCGCAATAATATTGTTATTAGATAGATCTGTTTTAAAGCTAATAGGAGGGTCAGAAGCTTTAAGTATACAGCTCTCTTCCAATCGATATCTGTTGCTTTTATAGATATGCACTCCTGGGAGATTATGTCCTGCACATTTTAGCAATTGATTCAACATTCATTGTAAAAGAAGTAAGTTATACCTTGTTGTGGCAGGTACTTTTAATAGGCCAGTAAAAACAAATAGAAGGCATTCATCTTACTCTAAAATCTCCCTTAACATTTGATTACAACTGAGCCATATCATTTCCTTTTTAAACGTGATTGGTATTAGTAGGAATAAGGGCTAAGATTTTGAAAAAGGAAAATCAGGCCACTGATTTACGAGCCTAAATATGGATGTAGGAGCCTCACTGTAGTTACTTTTTAAAATCTTATCATAGAGATATGGGACAAGCTCTAAAACCACATGATCATTTACAGTTGTTTGCTTGGTGCAACACCCAATGTGAGCAGACAATGTCTGAATTTCCTCATACTTTGATCTTCCACCCCATCTTAAAAAGCTATATCTGTCCAGGCAAACGTAAAGCACTATTTAAATGTAGGGCTAACTTCTGCTCTGTGACACCAGCATAAAGTCACCATAACTCCTCTAAAGCCAATGAACTAAAATCTGTAGTCACATCTACATAATAGAGCAGAATCTGGCCCAGTAATGTTGGGAAAGGATAAGTACATGGCAATTCAGTGTGTGGCTAAACACACCTTCTAAAATCTGCTTCTCCTTTGTTTTTATTTTGTTAGTTCCAAAGCATATACAGTGTTTGTAGATCATTTTCTTTAAGTTATTTTAAATATACAGTTTGGGCATGAGAGCAGGAACAGATAAATAGTTAGAGGGAGACTCACTGGAAGAAGTGAATTGGAAATATATCTGAAGGAGGAGAGCACTACTGCTTGGTAACCAGGAAGAGGGAGGGATGGTCAGGGTGAAAGAAGTAACAGAGATGTTAATTGGAGAAAAAGAAAGGGAATTTCAAGACAAATGAATATATGCTCAAGTATAAAATCTAGGATTAAGAGCAAACGAAATCTTAGAGGTACATAGGAGCAGGGTGGTACAGATTTATGGAGCCAAATTCAGAGGTGATGTGCATTGACTTAGGTCTACTTTACACTACACATTTAGATCAACATAAGGAAAAATAAACGACACGTGACTAGTCTTCCTAAAATATATTTTTAAACTTTGCCTGATTATAACATTGACTCTTCAGTGCTGACAAACAATGCCCTTTGCTGTCAAGGGCTGGACTTCTCTGCTAAGCAAACACTGCTAGTTGTGTGTTAGTTTTGTCATGTCACAAGGACCCAGGAGACATGACTTTGGGATTAGTGAGGAGCAAGCCTCAAAGGGTCTGGAAACTGGGTCTGGTTTTGAGAAGCTCCTATATCTCAGAGGCTTATCTGAATTACTTGAGATTTTATCCTCCTTCATGTTCTATGGCCTGAACCTCTTCTCCTGCCTCTCTGGGTACAGTCATGTTCAGCTGCTTTTTCTGGATCGTACTCTATAACTCATGCCGCCATCCATTGTTTCTCCTCCAGTCCATGCTTTGCATCTCCACTTTCTCAACCTTCAATATTCCCTTCTCCATGTGAGTTTATAACATGGACATTGTGGGTCTCAGAAGGTTTAGAACTCATTGCTGCATCAAATGTTATTTTCAGATTCCATTAACTCCATGACTTTCGAATTCAGAATGTTTACCTAACACCCTATAGAAGTCCAAGAAACCTTAAAAGAGCAGCTGACCCAGAAAAGACCACACAGTCATTTGCAATTTTCTGATGATTGGTTTTGGTTTGTCTTTTTTTGCTGGGGGGAAGAGAGGGAATAGATTCCGGAGATGGGGATTTTTATCTGAACCTTTCAGATTTGGCTCTGAATTTTGGTTAAATTTTTCTTGGGTTGTTCTTTTTCCTGGCAGTTTTGCCCACTACTGAATTAGCCGGTGTGGTTTCCTAGTTTATGAAGACAATATTATTTTGAGGATTAAATTGTGACTAACCCTGCATGCATGCATAAGGGGAAGAACAAGTAGGCACAAGATGATTTCCCTACCCCTATGGAGTAAATAGCCTTAATCCAAAGCCCTTCTCCACCTGAGCAGGAGGATAGCAAGAGAGGAGGAATGAAAACAGGGCCATGACCACCACATCTCTGTGCGCTAGTCAGCACTCTGGAAAGGAAGAAAAAAGATGCATTGATACAAAAGTTGCAAGAGGGTTGCTCTGGCCCTCGCTATTTGGAATCATTTTGCTTGACTCTGGTACCTGAACGGTATGTGCTACGCCTGCCCCTACTATGTGCAACAGTTACGGAGGAAGATATTAGAATAGAAAATTCTATTCACAGGCATTTTTTTACACTTACCCATTCCATCCACCTTATTTGTGAAATATAGAACTATTTCCAGAACAATTCTAACAGGATTTGAAAAGATCTATCCAGATGAAAGAACAGTGCCCTTTTTTGTAAATTATTTTTACACAATGCTCCTTTTAATTGAAATGTGATCTTTTAGGAGAGCTTCTTTAATAATACACATACTTGAAAATTATCTTATGAATGATAGTATCAGAGGTGTAGCTGACATCTTAACCCACGAAAGGTCATGATCCCTAAAATCTGTTAGTCTATAAGGTGCTACAAGACTCTTTGTCGCCTTAGTAATGATAGTGAATTGTAATGACTTATAGTTAATTAGGACAATATTAGCTAATAATGGGGACTCACTGGGCCAGCTCCTCGTATCTAAGTGGTGCTTAAAGGAACACTTGAACAAGTCAACTTGAATTTTTTTGAACTAATTAAAAAATACATTCTGATATTATTTGTATTATGGTGGCATCTAGAGGTCCACAACTGATAGCAGAGTACCATTGTAGTAGGACAGAAAAACAGGGAGACAGTGCCTGACTCAACTGGAAGTCTAAAGGCAAGACAGCCAAAGGGTGGGATGGGAAATAGACACAGAAAGGCAGTGTAATTTTCCCATTGTCATGCAGTAGGCCAGTGGTAGGGACAAGGAACAGACCCAGGTCTTCTGAGTTCTAATTCAATTCCTTGTCCATTAGACCATATATGGAACAAACTCAAGACCAGTGCATGAGCGTAATTGCCACCATGCTAGTTCATGAAATAGGAAGTGCAGTTGAGAATCAACAAAACTATGAAACTGACTCTGCACAACCTGCCATCAAATGCACAGGAGTCAACAAACGGGGGGGGGAGGGGGAAGGGGGAAAACCAAAGATTTTTTTCCCCCTAGTTACTTTCACTAACAACGTTAGGTGTTATTTGTAACAACAGTAGGTACAAATATATCTGACAGAATGGTGACTTTCAAGTTAACTGTCTCTTTAATCGTGTTAGATACATGGCATTCAAAGTCTGATCTCTTTTATAAAGAAGTTTTCAAATAAAGATTAAAGCAAGAACTAAATTGCAAATAAAAATGAAATGCAGCAGTTGTCACTTTTATTCAGTACAGTATTTTGTTTACTTAATTTCTAAAAAGTCAAATTTAAAACTATAAATTGTCTGCAGCATCTGTGTAAGTCAGCATCACTCTGTTCTCACAGAGCTTCCTATGCATTTCTGTATAACTAAACTTCCTCTTTCAACCTGTATTTTATGAGACCTTTTTATGATGCACATTCAAGCAGTATGTGTCATTCTCTGGATATTATTCTCAAACATTTAAGCAAAATCTGTCAGCATTTGGTTGCTTGGTCCCCCCTTTGAAAAAATCTCTACATCAATCACACTTATGCACGTGAATTTTAAAGGTATGCAATTAACTGCTGTCAGGTTGCTAGGCAGTCTGATCATATGTGAACTGACCAATTCATTTTTACATACATAATATTCTTTCCTTTCCCTATAGTGGCATCTTGTTCCTTTTCCTCTACTCACTTGATTAAATTTGTGATTAGGGTGCTTCCAGGAAACAATATCATAAATTCATTGAAAGCAATTCCAGTAAGTTAAAAACATCCTAATTTCATTACTGAATCTTGAGGTACCATTAAAACATAAAATTGATAGTGCATATTATTTTAGCTCAAATAATTAAGCTATGTATCTGGCAGTGAACCTAGAGCTATCATATTTTATTAGTGCATAACTGAATTGCAGAAAAATTAAAATATTGTCACAGCACTACTGTAGCCTGATGATTATTCTGACCACACAGCCATTTTCTGCATTATAAAAGATGCATGCTGTATTAGTTTTATTGAAAGTGGATACAAAATTAGGCTACTAAGTACTTTGACTATTGTGTGGATAAATACGTTGCTATTTATTTTATTCCAGGCTATGGCCTGTAGGTTCTACCATAATATGAATATTTATAGATAATCATAAATATATTGACCAATCTTGGTCATGGGAAGACACCTATGTCTACTTAAACTTATTTTTGAACTACTTTTCTTCAGTAGAAAAAGGCTGCTACATGAGCAGAATGGAGATCCATGAAGCCAATGTTGACCGAAAGTAATGAGGTATAGTGCTTAACCATAAAAAGTCATAATTTGGCAATAGCTGGCGCACAGTGATATTAGATAAACCTTTGCCTATACTCAGAATAGAAAATAACCAGAGTAATCATGTGATATGTGGTTCTTTAAAGGCAATGGGAGAGGTCCCATTCAATGTAGGGTGATTATTTCTCACACAAAACTTACATGTCCCATGAATTTTTAGCCCCACGTCGTTCTCCACGCCACCCCTCCTGCAGACACCACAAAATCTGATATTGTTCAAATTAAAATGTTCCTGACATATTTGTCCATTTCCTAATTTTAATTATCTAGTAATCCCATTCTGTCTGTCAAATCTGATACCAAAGTAGTGTATGTTAGATACAAAAGAGTAGATGGAGACTCCAGTAAAGGATTATATGAACAGTGCAGCCGAATGGAGCATCCAAGGGCGTTTAGCACCCACCGGCAGGCAGCTTCTCCCCTCCACCCCAGCGCTTCTTGCCTCCGGCAGTCCTGCCTATCAGCTCCTCCCCCTCAGCTGTTCCGCAGCATGTGGGAGGAGTTTGGGGGAGGTGGGATGAGGTGTGATCAGGGGAGGGAGCGGAACTGGGCAGGAAGAGGCGGGGTGAGGGTGGGGGTATGGGGAAGGAGTGGAGTGGAAGGCAGGGACTGGGGCGGAGTGGGGGGTTAAGCACCCCCAGGGCAAGGAGGAAGCTGGCATCTGTGGCAGGAGCAGTTTGGAAGAGCTATGATTGTGATATGAGGAAATCTGGTGATTAGTTTGAGAAGCATCATAGAGCTGTGATTGTGCTAGGAGACGATCTGGGGCTGAATCCCGTTTCCTCTTCCCCCACCCCTTAACCTCATGTGTATGATCAAAGGAAAGAGATTTGTACGTACCTTGAGTTTCCAGAGTGCATAATTTCACTAAGGAATTGTGTAGCATGTGCAAGTAGCAGTAAACTGAGGTTTTATTGCCTGGGGAATTATAAATAGTGTGTGGGGGGGAATATGAGCATAGGTGCTGGGGGTGCTGCCACACCCCCTGGCTTGAAGCAGTTGCCACTATATACGGGGTTTACAGTCTGATTCAATGGCTCTCAGCATCCCTACTATGAAAATAGTTCCAAGCATCCCTGGATATGAGTACAGTCTGTGGATTAATGATAGCTGGAAGAAAGTACAGGTTTAGGTGGTATTCTGTGTCGGGGTTCTCAAACTGTGGGTCTGGACCCTAAAGTGGGTTGTGACCAGATTTGAATGGGGTGGCCAGAACCGGCTTAGACTTGCTGGGGCCCCGGGCTGAAGCCCAAGCCCCACTATCCAGAGCCAAGGGCTTCAACCCCTGGCAGCACGGCTCAGGTTCCTGAGCTTCAGCTTTGCCCCTCCCCGCTCCCCCCGCCCGCAGCAGTGGGGCTCGGGCTTTATTCCCCCACAGAGGCAGTGGGGCTTGGGCAGGCTCAGTCTTCAGTCCCCCGACCTGGGGTCATGAAGTAATTTTTGTTGTCTGAAGGTGGTTGCGGTACAATGACATTTGAGACACACACACACACACGCCCCCCACCCCGCCCCCTCCCCGTCCAATGTGAAAGTGTAAAGACCTTGTAAATAGGTCTGAAGTGGTTATTAAATTTTCCATATGTGGTATTCTCTTGGGGCAGTAGGCTCAGTGTTATCCCGCTCTCCATAATATGTTCCATCCCTCGCTGCAGACCGAGCCTCTCTTCCCTATTACCACCTACCCTTGCACCCCAATCACCCCCCCTCCCAGTGACCATTTGCATGTGTAATTTATTTTCTTTTCAAAATAGTTTCCGCGCCTTCTGAATATTCTGCTATACTCAGATTACATTTAGCCAAAATGAATAATAAATGTATAAAAACCGTGAGAGAGGAAGATTTTTCCCAAATGTTAACAGTTCATTCTCAGATTTCTTCCCAGAATGGGTTCACACTTCATGGTTGCAGATTTTGAGAGATATCAAGTGGCCTATTCATTTCAATAAGATTCATCTCTGAAAAAGAGTACCTGATGGAGATGAATATAGCCTGAAACCATAGCTACGTGATGTGTGAACTGCCACGGTGTACGCCCAGGAGGGAAATGTGCAGCTGACCGGTGCCCCTGCCCATATTCTGCCCCAGTTCCCATCACTCATCCTCTCCCATCTCCTTTCCCAGTGTCCCACCCCACCTGCTAGCCTCATCATCCATAATCCCCCAACCTCTCTCTTCCTATTCCCATCTACTTCCTCCTCTAATAGCAAACATTTGCTTCTGTAATTTTTTTTAAAAGACTAATTTCAGCACCTTCAGCTATACTCATATTACATTTCGCCCCTTGACAGAAGCAGATTGGAGTAATATCCCTGCTTTTCTTTGTTCATTTGACTTCTGCACTAGAGATTTCTGCTCTAGGTAGGATCTGAACTCTCAATGACTGGGGTAATGCTCACATTCAGTGACTGTGCCATGCCCTCCGAGTGACTTGGGTCCTAGGCTGAAAACAGTTTTCCAGTTAGCTGGCCAGTCTCTCTGCACATGCTCAGGATAATTCATTAGGTGTGATTTTTAAGAACATGAGATTTACAACAAGCCTAACTGGAAAAGCAAAATCTTTTTGAAATAATGTTTTGATTTTCCTTCAAAGGGCTGATGGATGCCCTGAGCTCTACTGGGGTAACGTTGAGTGCTGAGAACTCTGGTGCCGTGATCTTAGCCCTGGTTTGATTTCCATCTGGAGCAAAAAAAGGTTGCCAGAATCACTCAGCTTTAAAAAAGGGGGTTGGGGCCAGGCCCGGCGCTACCCATTAGGTGACCTAGGCGCTCGCCTAGGGCAGCAGAATTTGGAGGGTGGATTTTTGCCCCCCTCGGCCGCAATTCGGCAGCAGCTCAACGGGTCATCCGTAGAACAGCATCCCCCGAATTGCCACCGAAATCAACGCGGCGTGCTGAGCTGCTGCCAAATTGCAGCCGACAATTCAGCGGCAGCTCAACAAGCCGACTCGCTGTCAGGGAAAATTCAGCGGACACTAAGACCCCCTCCTGCGCTTGCCGCCTCAGGAAGAAAAATAGTTACCACCTTTCAGTATCTCACTATTCCTTTGGTCAAATGTTCCCAGCTTTGGATCACTAACAGACCCCTACACCACCCAAATTTTAAGCCAATCTGAGAGAACCATGTAGATTTCAGAACACTTAGACGAGCTGAGATTTAGACAGAAACCTTTAGTCTGAACCTTAGTTATAGTAGAGCTGTTGTTTTGTTATAATTGTTTCAGCATTGAACTACCTCATTTATTTTTGTAGGCAGACAAATTGCAGCCTGGTATCACCTTTGATTGATCTGAATATTGCTCTAACTGATTTTACTTTTTAGTAGAATGGTGATTTCCTATGTCTGATCTCATAAACAAATTCCATTCCTTTTGTGTCGATAGTCATTGAAGTTTTCTCATGTCATCACTATTTTTTTCTCTTTCTAGGTGATGTCATTGTCTATATTAATGAAGTTTGTGTCCTTGGGCATACTCACGCAGATGTAGTCAAACTCTTCCAGTCAGTTCCTATTGGTCAGAGTGTCAACCTGGTGCTATGTCGTGGATACCCTTTGCCCTTTGAGCCTGAAGATCCTGTCAACAGCATGGTGCCACCACTTGCAGTAATGGAGAGGCCTCCGGTAGTGGTAAATGGAAGACATAACTATGAAACTTATTTGGAATACATTTCTAGGACCTCTCAATCTGTTCCAGATGTAACAGATCGACCACTACATCCCTTGCACTCCATTCCAGCAGATAGTCAGCTTGATAGCACATTCCCACCACCTGTTCATGATGATAATGTATCAATGGCTTCTTCTGGGGCCACCCAAGCTGAACTCATGACCTTAACCATTGTGAAAGGGGCCCAGGGCTTTGGCTTCACTATAGCAGACAGTCCTACAGGACAGAGGGTGAAGCAAATTCTAGACATTCAGGGATGTCCTGGTTTGTGTGAAGGTGACCTCATTGTTGAGATCAACCAGCAGAATGTACAGAACCTGAGCCATGCAGAAGTAGTGGATATACTTAAAGAATGTCCTGTTGGAAGTGAAACTTCTTTGATTATCCATAGAGGAGGTAAGTCTAGAAAGTCTGTACAATTACAAAAATGTATGTGAACAGTTCTAAATGCTGGAAACTACTTATCCTTGTGTACTGGATTGGAAATGGTTTAATTTATTCTGAAAAAAGTGTATATATAATAAGCACTGTAGGCAAAATGTAACCATTTATTGTACACCCTTCTCTGTGTTTTGAGGCTTTAAGCATACGCTGAAATCTCCCTTTCTGTATAAGTGTAACATACTTTCCAAGGCATCCCAGATCCTTTTAGCATTTAATAGTTTGCATGATGGTTGCCTGCAAGTTCTTAGGGTATGTCTACACTGCAATAAGACATCCACCGCTGGCCCATGTCAGCGGACTTGGGCTTGGGGGGCCTCAGGTTGCAGAGTAATAAAATTGCAATGTAGACATTTGGGCTCAGGCTGGAACGTCTACACTGCAATTTTATAGTTCCATAGCCCAAGCCCCGCGATCCCAAGTCAGCTGACCTGTGCTAGCCGTGGGTGTTTTATTACAGTGTAGACATACCCTAAAAGTCCCAACACAAAGCACTGCAAGGTTTAAGTATAACCCAGATGTGTGATCAGAATCAGAACAAATGTGAATGTATCAAAACCTAAAAGGACACTGTCAAGGCCATTTGACCTATATTTTTCCTTCTTTGAAAAACTGATGTACAATGGTTGTTTATTTTTGCCCCACAACTAAAAATGACAGTGTTTTTTTTCTTTTGTCTATTTAAAAAATGGTTTCTATCAGCTCCATGTTCATGAGCAACCCTATAATAATAAACCTGTGTATGTTCTACTGGGGGAGAGAGGGTAGAATAGCGTGTAGGGAAACATTAGTGAGAACCAATTATTTTTAATAACTGTATGGTGACCTTTAATTTCTTTACTTTTAACATTTTAGTATAACAGATTTATTTTTCCTGATTTTTTAATCATAATGATAAGCATCCAATGGCTATTTGTAAAGATGTAAACTGAAGACTAGGACTGGTTCCTTTAATTTAATGTGCATCACTGGAAATGATAGCACTTACTCTAAATTAGTAATCCATATTCGCATGTCATTAGATGTACATTACTCTGTTCTGCAAAACAAATAGATTAATGAAAAATATATTTATCATTTTCCTTTTTTAAAAAGGAGGCTGAGAAGTGAAATAAATATTAATGTATGCAAATGACAAAAGTGAACACAGTTAAAAAAACTTAGAATTAGAATTCCAAGGTCTATAAAACCTAGTGCAAATCATGCCAGAGAAACCTGATTATTTTTTCTCAATGTACCAAATTAATGGATGGACAAAATTTAGGGAGATTTAATATATGTAGGCTTCAGATAAGCAATTGTTTCACTATACTTCTCAGAATCATCTATGAAAAATTAATTTACATTCGATAGAATATGACATCGATTGCATGGAATGAAAATTGACTGAAAGACTGAGCAAAAAAAAAAAAGGTAAATAGCGATATATGAACTTGGAGGGAGCAAGTGATGACCAGGAGGTGCTATAGTAGTTGGATTTAGGTCTGGTTTTATTGAGCATCACTATTAATAAACTGGAAGAGTCGGGGTAAACCACACATTGTTTTAAGTGGCAGATGATGATAAATGAGGAGGTATTGGATAGTGAGAAATACTATAAAGGGAACTAGAGAGGTTAGAATTACAACAAAAAAGGATTTAATGTGGAAAAAATGCAAGCTAACACATCTCTGGGGGAAAATTATCCAAAATATACATCTTCAATGGAAGAAGAGAGTGGAAGAAAGTGATAGTGAGCAGCAAATGAAATATGAGCTTATAATGCAATATAGCAGTTAAAACCTTCAAAGTCAATACACTGTGGTCCATAAAGGTGTTTGTTTTTCTCTCTCTGGAACTTCCTTTTAGGCCTGGTCTAAACTGAGCTGTAAATTGACATACCTTAGATCAACTTACAGCAGTATCTACACTATGCTATGTCAACGGGAAATGCTTTCCCATCAACATGGCTTCTGCCTCTTGTTGAGGTGGATTACAAACATTGATGGGAGAGCGCTCTCCCATTGACTTAGCATGTCTTCACCAAACCCACTAAATTGGTGCCACTGCACTAATGGCAGCGGCGGTGATTTAGCATGGTAATGAAGACATGCCCTTAGTCATTGCTTTAACAATCATGCATGCTATCCATATTTTCTTCTGTCAAGAGCTTGGCAAAGCAATGCTGTAGAAGAGGACAACTACCTAAAAGTACTAGAATATGAACAGTGATGAACACCAAAAAGGGATAGGAGTTTTCAGCATATTACCAGAGATACAAGTAGGAGTCCTGGGTCAAAATAAAACAAATGAAAATTTAGGTTGAATGTCCGGAAATACTTCCTAGTGCATGGTTATTGGACTCTCAAAAAGTCTAATTCAGGAAATGGTGGTGTCTCCTATTATTCTGAGTCATCTAAAACAAAAACGGACAAAGCAATGGAGTAATTTAATTTAGGGAACAATCTTCTAGCAGGAACATTATAAAATGTTATAAACAGAAATGAGAGAAAGTTTCTTGAATAAAAATCTGTCTTTCCACCTCTTTGTTGTCCCAATATGAATAGAGAAACAGATTTTGTAACCAATTCAGATAAGATAACTTTAATGCAAAACACAGCCCTGAAATATTTATCTAAACCTGCTATGATTCTAAAATATTTCATCTGTGACATCGATGAAAACAAAGCATACCTCTTCATTACTTTTTGTATGGCATCTTTATTTTTTAATTTGTGTGCATGATGACAGTTGACATGTAGCCTCATTTTATTTCATTGCTCTATGCATCATGTCTTTAGCGTCTTGATTTTGCTAAGACTAAGCACAATGTACTATTCTTCTTTATGTTATTTGCTGGAGAACAGAGATTGTGTGATGCATACAGCTATTGGGGCCCTTATCAGTTATTCATGCATGTTGAGCTAAGGCCTGATGATATGATGAAATGGGACAAGTCCAGTTTCAGAAGCAACTTATCTCTCACTCTCTGGTCAAAAAATCTTATCCTTATTCTTCTGTGAAAAGGGTGGACATTGCTTCAGAGATATATTCACTAGAGGCATCTTCTGGTGGGTCATTCTATGGCATTGGCAAAAGCCTTTTGCCCTCGAGCTTAGAAGATCAGTTGCATGGCCATTTAATGAAAATAATAAAGTGAGGGGAGAAATGGTAGTATCCAAAATGAACAGTTTGTGAAGCCTTTGGGACTTCCTTTGGACCAGCAGTGAGGGGATGTGAGACAAGTCAAAAAAGAAGCCAGTATTTGACCAACTGGAGAGTAGGAAGAACTCCTGATTTTCCTGTGTATTCACCTTATTACTTACTTCTAAAGCAGCATTAGTAATTCATCTGTTTGTCTGATATTGTCATTTCACAGGTTTGCTACATTTCTAGAGAAAATGAGATAGATCGACCCCTGATTTATTCCCATAATACTAACAGGTGGCCAGCAAATGACCACACCAGCTAATCTAAAGAAGTGTCAAGGTGCTCAGGGAACACAGAATTTTTTATCAAGTACAGTAGGCAGCCCAGCTGAGCTCCTTTCCGCCTGCAATTAAAGATCCTCCGCTCTTACCTTCTTGATGACCAGTTCAGCTTAATTCTGGCTGGCCAATCTCCCAAATCCTTCCTACACCTACCTCAGAAGAGCAACCCCTCTCTTGTCTTGGGGCAGGGAGGAGAAAGTCATCACCTGGTCCATTCCCTTGAGGAGACATAAAAGAAGACTTGAGGTTGCGGGAGAGAATATTGAAGGTTAAAAAAAAACAAAAAAAACCCTTGACTTGGAGAATTAAAATCATGGTCCCATCTCGTTGGAGGGTGAGGGAAAATTGGATGTCCCCTCTTCTGAGACAGAGAGGCAGCAGGCTTGTATATATATATGTGTGTGTGTGTGTAAAAGTATGGCAAAGTGAGTGGATACAATGAAGGATAGAGTGAGTAGGGGAGGGATGAGTAGGGGAGGGAGTGCGGGAGAGACTAGGGAAGGAGATAAAAGAGAAAGCAGTGACAGACAAAGAGGGAAAGACAGAGCAGAGGGAAGTAAAGAGAATGTGGTAGAAAGAAAAAGTAAAATATTGAAAGACCATGACAAAGAAGGGAGAGAACACAGAGAAATAAAAGAAAAAATGAACTATTAATTCTTCAGAAAAGTAAGAATGAAGGGAAAAACACTGAAAGAGCAAAAGATTTTTGCAAGATATGTGAGCACAAATGGTAGATAAAAGAAAAAGAGGGAAAAACAAAAACAAGATAGAGTAAGTATTTTATTCATTCATAGATATTCTAATGCAAAAATACCAAAAATCTTGCCTGATTCTATCTCTCTATGTAAACACCTATCTGGCAAATTGAAAGTAATCAGGTTTTGTGGGCTGCAAAGAAAATATTACCCAGATTGCTTGCACCTACCCACCCAGTTTTGCTCTGCCACCTTCCCTTCCGTATTCAGCTCACACCTCATACTTCTCCTCTGTAGCAACCTGTATCGAACATGGAGAGAGAAGCTCAGATTGCAGGAGGGAAGAGTTCAGAGAAGGCACCAAGAAGTAGTATATGTGCACATGGATAGTATGTTAGCTTCAGCTCAAGAACTGGTGTAAATACTTCTTAATAAAGCACCAGCTTAGTTTTAAAAGTTCAAAGTCTTTTCATGATATTATCCAGTACACAGTACAGGAAACATAGTGGCAGTGGTTAGTCTGATGAGACCTACAGAAAGGAAGAGAGTGTGATTAACAAGAAAACAAAGAGATATTTGGAAACAGCAAATAGGCAAGAAGGAGACCAACAGGAATGCTGATTTTCCGGGGGGGAAAAAAGCCTTGCACAAGCATGGAAGTAATGGAAGCAAGAGCTTTATCTGTATATGCAGCTGACTGTTCATGATAAAAATGAGAAATTGAAGGTAAAGTGTATAGATATAGATATATGATTGAGGGGAAGGATAGGAATTGGGTGCCAGGAATAATGCTGAAAACACTGGAACAGTGTTAGTGTTTGATGGGGACTCAGACAGAATAAGCCTGTACAGAGATACTCTGTTTTTACCTGAAACCAAGTAGAACAGAGAATAGATACTTAAGTTACAGAACTGAGAATTGAGGCATCTATGTGTAAGTTTGGAGATATTGAAGATTCCCTAATTAAAGACAGGATCATTGGTGGGACACACGAATCCAGCTTGCAGGAGAGATTGTTGCAAGAGACAGCTCTAACCCTAGAGAAATACCTCCCAGACAGCAATGGCTGCTCAACTGTCCAGGGAATAATAACAGCCACTAGTGCAAAACAAGTACACAGGCTTTTCAAGCTAAAGAACTCAGGAAACAGGACAGAGACCGACTGACTAAAAATACAGGCAACGTGTTGCAGTGTATGTACTGTGGAAAACAGCATGAAAGACATAAAGAAAAATGCCCACCCTCTGGGTAATGGTGCAAAAGGCATTAGAACCTTTATGTCCCAATGCTGCAGCTACCTGAGAAGAAAAATGCAGCAGTACATGCAGTAACTCAGAACCTAGAGACTTCCAATGAAGGGGAGAGTAACTTTAGCAGATCCAAAGACTCTCATTGAACATGCTCTGCAGAAAAAGGCCATTCAACTGCTTATTTGCAACTGCTATTAGATCAACAACCAATTCAATTCGAGCTGGATTGTGGAACCAGATGAAATGTAGTCCCTGCAACACAGATAAGCATCAATATTAGACTGGAGAAATGTGACCCAAAGCTGGTGATGTATCATGGGTTTCTTATTAACAATCTGCATTTGCCACTGGCCTCAGAATGGCTTTATTGTACAAGAGATATTATCACTTAGGGTTGATAGTAGTTCATACACAGGAGTAGCCACATAAAGTTATGGCAAAAGGCAAACGTCCAGCCCGAGGTGCAACACAAGTCATATGAGGTAGCTACAGTCTCAGGACAGCAGTGGAGACAAAACCAAAGCCAGCTGACTGAGAGTCCTGATGGATGGACAGGACAAAGCCAGGACAGGAGAACATAGAGCCGCAGACATCTGTTGGTCTGACATAGAAGAAATGTGGTATATTGCTTATAAACATAGAACCATCAGGACAGCACCCAACAAAATGAAGGCAACAGTAGTGTGGAAGTAAGTCTCCTAACAACATCAGTAACACAAATAAGAAGTGGAAAACTGGTTCAAAGACCAGCATACTTGAAGAACTATGAGGCCTAACAGTCTACAGTGGGATGGCAGAAAAGGCTATCTACGTTTCTAAAGTGGGCTATGTACTAATAACCTTTGACCCCAGCAAGTCAGCAAGAGCATGTACAAAAGGTACAATAACAAAAACAGAACTTGTTAAAATCTTCGCAGAACTGGGAGGGAGGACCATAGTAGGGAAGAGTTTGGAGGTGGCAGCAGGATGTCCGTGTACACATGGATGCAATGCAAGCTGCAATGAAGCATCTCTGTAAATGTTTCTGTTAATAAATGTCAGTTTACTTTTACAAGTATGGAGTCCTTTCATGTTATTAATCAGCAAGTGGAACACGAAACACACTCCATTTTTTATCTCCCTGTTCCTGTTTTCCAGCTCCATTCTACTTCTGCGTCCCATTTCTCCAGCTCCGTGCAATGCTCTATTATTACCCCTCAGTTCATTTGCTCTCTGAGCCCTAGTCCTTAAACCCACCCTTATAATTTTTTTATATATGAACAGACATTTTTAAAATTTCCCATCTCAAAGTTATGAGCTTTTATGTAGCACCTGAACATCAACAATTTCATCCTCATTAATTCTATGCGAAACAATCACTCTTCCATTGTTTTTTGTTTGTGGGAGGGAAGGTTATGATTGTTCTTCGTAAATAAATTTTAGTAATGACAGAGAGAATGCACGAGCAAACGTTTTCTCAAAGGATTGCTCTTAGGCATACTGCACCATCAGCTTCATTCACTTTGTTATTAGACCACTCACCCCTCTCTCTACAAAGAGAGGGGTGAGTGGGCTACAAAGAAACAGATATCTCTGTTATATCTTTCTTCCTACAAAGAAACAGATATCTCTGACCATGGTATTTTCATGTCATCCCTTTCAGGGCTCACCCATATTTCCAATAGTATTTCCAGAAGTAAAACTTCTGAGAGACTTTTAGGAAATAAAGTTATCATGCTAAAAATACTGACATGCTGACACTTGCATATTATTCCCGGAAGCAGTGCATTTTAGATTCAGTATTTCAGGTAAGGCACCTCATGTCTCAGAAAGTACTATTGTGTTACCGGCAGAGGAATAAGGCTAGTGGGAATTAAATACACAGACAGCTGTCCTCATATACTTCAGAGTGTTTACATCTTTTTGATGCTACAAATTGAGGTAGTTTGTGAATGCTTTGGATTAACTTGAAATAAGTGTTAAACATCTTGTTATTTGGCATATCAACCCAGTGTAATAAATATTTTACAAATTATAGCAGGTAAAGTAAAAAATGGGTTCTATCTCTGGGCTGGATTTTTTACAGGAAAAATCTGAATCTTATTAAGAAGACAAATGGTAAATTCTACTTGGGTAACAATCTCAACAGCCTAGAGTGTAGTTAAATGTTATTCGTTACTAACATTGAGAGAGAGAGAGACATGTCAGGGACACAATCACCAAAATTCACACTGAGACTTTTATGTCTTTTATCCTACAGCTCAAGTAGTAATAAAACAGTGTGCATTTGCCTTCATATTTCTGAATGAAAAACCCCAGGCTTTTAAAATGAATATAAAGCCCTAAAAAAAGTAGATATCTGTAATAATTAGCAGTATTAATGGAAGTGATGTTAACTGTATTATATCTCAAAGTAATAGTATTATGAGTTTACCTCATTCTCCTTTATAATGTTCTTTCACTGTGTAGCACATTTATGTATACTTTTACTGCATATTAGATAAATCTTTTTTACATATATGCATAGATTTTTAATGGGTATTTTCAGGCATTTCATTTCAAAAGTACTTTTTTATTAGTGTAGCTCCTTTCTAACACAGGCTTGGAAGATCTGTACTAAATGTGAATGGTTCTTTCATTAAAAACTTAAGGGAATGGTTATCCTAGGGATTTGTGGGCTTAATTCTTCTTAACATTAATGGGAGTTACATTTGCTCACTGTGTGAGAAACAGGCCCCTTTCAAATACCTTCTAGTAAAAACAAATATAGGTTTGTGTAAGTACATTCTCATCTTTGAACTTTTATATTGAAAAAAATTAAGGATGCCATTAAATCCTTGTGCCCAAGATGAGAATACAGTATACAATTTGATTTTATCATTATTAAAATGCCTTCATAGTAATTTTCACAAATCATCAAGTTTCACTACAGAATTACAGTCAATACTTGCCGTATGTGGAATCATTCACTTTATCTGCAAACAAAATGTAGCCACCTCTGCTGTGGGATACAAGAGTCCATATAGCACTACCCACAGCACTACACAACAGTTTTAGGATAGCAGCTGAAGAATACCTTATCCATTTGAAGTAGCAGAGATATTTAGGTAGGCAGAACAAACTTTTCTACATTGGAATTTGGTCAGGACACAAGAATCCTTGCGAAAAGTGTTGTAAGGACATGGCTGGGGCATCTGTTATGTCTCATCTGAAAAATGGCACGTTCTCTAGTCCAGGGACCCCAGGACCTTACTCAGAGGTAAGAGTGCTACTACTGAATCACCGATGCTGCTTCCTGAAGCAAGTAATTTTTCCTGGGAGCTATCCAATCTAAGCACTGATCTAACCCATACCTCCTCAGTTTATGGGATCTAACAGGATGCCAGGTGGAATGTCTGCAGAAAGAGCTGATTCATTAAAAATACAAGAGTAAAACAACTTATGCCTGTGTACCATGGTGTGTCTAAGATTAGTCTAAATATCTTGAACATTTTTTCTGTCATTCTGCATGGTATTGTGTAATATTTTATTAAACTTCAGTTGTTGGGTTTGAAAATACATTGTTCAAGTACATTGTGTAGATATTGTGGCGGTGTTTTGTAATACAGTGCAATATTTTGTAGAAATATAGAAATAAAGTAAGCAAATACACTATGAAACAAGTGAGTACATTATTATGACATAGGCGTAAGATACAGTATTGGGGAATGAGAAATTGATGTCTGTTCTAATTATTTGCTTAAAGAACTTATAGACAGAACAGCCTCAAACTCTGAGATCAGACTGATTGTGTGTCATTATGCCTAGATGCACTCACAAAATTAGCTTTTTAAATCTGACATCTCTCTTTTACCAACTCCCCATACAGTTGCTTTCCTTGCGGGAAAAAGGTTTATGTTCTTAAAAATGAAGACTGGCAGTAACAGTGGGTGTGCCCATCCTCTGACAATATGTAACACTTAGATTACTTTGCTTTAAAAACAGTAGCATGCCTTTGTTAAACAGTGCTCTTCACAGAAAGTCCCAAGGTGACTTTCAGTTCAAACGCAATAAAAAACACCACCAAACCTACACCTTTTTGGCATCACCCGTTCAATTGCAAAATAAAAAAGACATCCGGTCCATGATTGTCAGGCACAGATACTGAAAGTTGTAATATCAAGTTTGTCTCAGTGATTTTTTTTAAACCTATTTCTGAAAAGAACTGAGTTGCTGTCTGGTGTAAGATTGCTCATGATTTGAAACAGCATTTCAATAAATAGACCCTTGATTTTATGAACGCGAATCTTACAAATGGCCCGTTGTACAAACTGTTTTTTATGAAGGAAAAAGAGCCACGTAACAAAAGTTATATCAATGAAGGCAATGTCAACATCCTTTCACAGGCCGATGCCTTCAGTGCATTTGCAATCACTTTTCAGGGGTTTGAAGGGCAAGAAGAAAGCGACATACTGCAATTTATACACTGTACCTACTGTAATTTTGAGATGGTCAACTTTTCCATTTCATGAACGCCTCAATCTCCAATTAGTTTGTAGAATAGGAGTGCTACTGTATGTAAAAGGTTAGAAAAACATACACTGCGTGCTGCTTTATTATTTGGTGATTGAGAGAGATCCTCACTTTAATTTATTTTATAGCTTTCATTGCCTTGGGCTTGCAGAATACAAGCCTTTGTAAGGGGGTTTCTTTTTAGTTTACATATCGGTTTCTATTTAATGGGTACTGTGAAATAATTGTCTGTTAAGCCAGAAAGTTTACGTTAAATGGAAAATGTTTAAAGATACAGTGATAAAAAAATAGGAGAGAAATCAAAGATTGAAAATTGTCCACATGTGAAAAGGTTTTAAGAGTGACTTTAAAATGTAGCATGCCATTTTATTAAAAGTGAGAAACAATTTACATTTCTGCAGTGAAAATTTTGTTCCTAACAGACTAGTTTGTTAACGTCTAGTGAGAAAAAAAAATCCATACAGTTTTTCTAAAAAATGAAAGTAGTTTATATTAAATAATACATCTGGGATTAGTTAGTCTCTGAAGAAGTTTTGCTGAACATTTTAGTTCCATAATATTATCTGCATATATTTTAATATTTAGCATTATAAATATGTTGCTTGAAACATGGTCAACACCTACTTGTTCTTAGTGTTCTTGTGAAATTGTTTCTTTGTGGTAATTTGTTCTCATTAAAAAATTGATTGGTATTAGGAAGTTGAGGCCAGATTGTGCCACCCTTACTCAAAATGAATTCCACCATTCTGCTTGAATAGTCTCAATGATTTTAGATGGAAGGTGCTTACAGGGTAAGATGTAATGCACAATAAGTAAGGATATCAGAATTTGTCCCATAAGGAAGGAAAGAAAACTAGACATAGAGGAGGAAAACTTCCTTTTAATTTCCAAAAATGCCTTTGCTGACATATCTACTTCTGCACATGACTGCTAAATTGCATGCTAATGTGGCATTTCTCAGCAGTAATAAATAATTCCCGAAATGCAAACCTCAGAAGTGGCAGGATTGTAGGGCACCGGGGAAGCCTTAGGACACTGAGGAAACCAGTGGAGAACAGAATACTGAATGGTATCAGGAACCACCAAAGATTAAAGGAGTCTGGAAGAAGGATTGTGTTTTGCAGGGAGAGAACCTGGAGAGTGGCAGGAGCACTCGAGGAAGATATTTTTTGTGGTGGATGTGCAGGGAAAGAGCCTGGGGGACTTAGTTGTAAAGGCAGTGAAAGCCAGAGGCCTGTTGCAGATGTAGGGGAATCAAGGACAGCTATCCCCATTCTACCTTCACGCTCCTCCACCAGCCTTGCCCATTCTTCCCCTGTCCTTTTCCAGTACAGGCCCCAGTTCGGTCTCTTTTCAGCTCCTGCTTTACTTTTAAGAAACATTCTGGTCTTTGTCCCACTTCCTGCCAACAATGCAGAGCAACTGCCATTCCATCTCTTCCTCACGGTGCTGAGGCTCCCACGCTGGTCAGGCCCAGCAAGGGAAGCAGAGACCAGCGAGCAGCTTAAAATCTGCCTCCATAGTGGTCCATAAGGCCAACGGCAGAACAACAGCCCTGTCAGACACATGACTTCAGAGCTAGATTGCAGACAGCCATGAGAGAGCTCTCAACTCCTGGATGTTTAGCAGGTCTGAGCATCAGCTAACATTCACAGTAGTAATCCCTATGTTCTGTAGTAAATATATGCAGGATCAGTCCATAGTTAAAAATAAGTCAGTGTAGAGAGAGAAAGAAATGATTTAAGACTCTTTTTGTTATGTTGTTACACAGTATTTTTGAAAGCTTTATTTTAAAGTTCTAGGAATCATTTGCAGATATCTAGGGAGCATAAGGGATTGATTTTTAACCTGCTGCTGTTCATTCTGATACCATAGTATATGGCAAAAAGAATTCTCTGCAGATTTTTATATTTATCTATCAAACCCGTTATGATTTAAGATAGATGTATTCATTTACAAGAAGAGCCATCCATAATCCAGAATTCCCATCAGAATGTTCTTATTTAAAAGGATCCGCTAATAATTATAGGGCATTGAATTCCAAAGACTCTCAAAGCACTTTACAATCTCTATATATCAGGCATTCTTTACTGACTTTCCTTCCAACACATACACACACACACACACTGTCTCTCTGTCTCTCTCTCTCACACACACACACACACACATTCATTTATAGATGACCTATACAGGGAATGTTAGGAAAACAGAAAATAATTACATATATTGGGATTTGTCCAGGACACTGGGGTTATCAATTCCACTATTATAGAAAGTGCTCTGGGCTCCTTAATAACCACAGTTGTCTGGGACATTCATCTTTAGGGTCATTCTCAAAGATGGTTTCTTTCAATTCATATGATCCGTTATATCTCTAGTGAAAACACCCTGGTGCATGCCCTAGTCATCTTTTGCCTTGACTCCTGCAACCACTCTTTTCCTTTTCCCCTGAATGTCACATATTACCCGCAAGGCCATGCAGAATACTGCCAAAAAACCCAACCCATCTTCCTTGCCTTCTACTCTTATCATGTCACCCCACTCTTTGAACCCTTCACTAACTTCTCTTTTCATTCCCCCTTGTCCCCCTCTCCCCGGCACATTGTTATTCCTGGTCAGGCTGTATCTAAGCTAGGTTTTGAGATTTTTAGGGGAGGTGTATGTATTTATTTGTCTGTAAAGCACCTCATGCACCTAAGACACTGTGTGTAATAATATTGCTGTCATCAGTAAGACCATGATGGTAGCATTGCAGCTTCTGTCTTCAGTTTCCATTTCCTTTCAGCTCAGTATGTTAAAATCTATATATTTGTTATATTAACAAAATGTTGCCTGCTGTCCTCTTCCATCGCAGAAGCTTTTCCTTTACCTGATCCTGCAGTGTGAGGTGATGAATTCCCATTGACTTCAACAGGAATTCAGAGCACTCATCACCATGCAGGGGTGTTCAAGCACCTGGCAGAATCAGACCCTAATAGCTTATCATCTTAAATATAAAAGGCCTGAATTTTCAAGCCTGAGTACTTGAAGTTTAATTTGAATGAGAAGCAATGAAACATTACAAGGAAAATGGTTCTGGTGGCATTTCTGACCTGCCTGAAGTAGAAAGTATCAAAAAAAGCCCCTCATGAGAGCGCACTCTTGAAAGATGCCCCATTTTAAAGATCCACGCAATTTGAATAAGGTTCAGACAACTGTCTAGGACCAAAGATCTGCTGTCCCTTGAACCTAATGAGATGACAGTGGGATGACTTTCAGGTGCTTAAACAAACAGAACGGAACGGAACATTGAGAGGTGAAAGGAAAACTTTGTTACTTAAAAAATCTGATTGGGAGTTAAGTATGCCACTGAAGGCATGGAAGGCACTGAGTTGCTAGGGCAGAGAGGAAAACTTCCATAAAGTTTGAGTTATGATTTTTAATTATGAGCCCTATGTGTTTAATTATGAGCCCTACGAGTGTGTCTGCAGCACACTGTGCATAACCTCTGCAGCAATTGTGCCCCCCTGGCACAATTCAGCAGCAATCTGGAAGTTCTTTGGCAGTATGAAATGAACAGAAAAACATTCAGAAAACAAAGTGTTGATTCAATTATGTAACATTATTAGTAATATTATTCACTTGGATATTTAATTTTGTAACAATGTTGTGAATATTTTTCCATGTATATAAGGTTACTGTCTAATTTCCAGTTTGGCACAAGATCCAGTACTGATGTGCTGGAAAAATCTGAGCCCTTCCTGCAGAGGTTAGAGTGTTTTATAGGCTCCAGGGTTGGTAGGAGTGGAGATAGCCACTCTTGAGAGAATGTAGGTTAGTTTTCTACTCCTACAATTTACAAACATGAACAGATTCCAGTTTTCTTGAATGTCTATTATTTGAAATCATTTGAGAACTTTTTCTCTGTTTTATAAGTTTGATGTTATGGGGTTTTTTGGCTCCAGCCAGTCAGTAGTTTGAAGTGACATTACCTTTAACTAGTTTTTCTATGTGTTAATGATCTTCTGAAACTTGGGCTGTCCTCTATGGTTTTCCATACAATACTTCAACAGCAAAGTGTCTGGCTTTTTTAATGGTCTTTGTGGAAACAGTCTAGCAAAAGTCTCCAGAACCTAAGCCTCCAACCCATGTAAAATATGCTATTTCCAGCATCAATACTCAACGATGCACGTGGAAAAATTGCTTTCTGTGACCATTCATGCAAGTAGCTGTTCGTGGAAAATCAGTGGAAGCTTCATGACTCAGGTGGCAAATATTAGGGCTGTCTAGCAATTAAAAAAAAACATGATTAATCACACAATTGAAGAAATGAATCACGATTAATCGTGCAATTAATTGTGCTGTTAATAATAGAAAAACATTTATTTAAATATTTTGGGTGTTTTCTAAATTTTCAATTTTTTCAATTACAACAAACAATACAAACTATACAGTGCTCACTTTATTTTTTATTACAAATATTTGCGTTGTAAAAAACAAAAGAAATAATATTTTTAATTCACCTCATACACGTACTGTAGTGCAATCTCTTTATCATGAAAGTTGAACTTACAACTGTACAATTATGTCCAAAAAAATGCATTCAAACATAATAAAACAATGTAAAACTTTAGAGCCTAGAAAGTCCACTCCGTCTTACTTCTTGTTCAGACATTTGCTCAGACAAACAAGTTTGTTTACCTTTGATGGAGATAATGTTGTCCACTTCTTGTTTACAATGTCATCGGAAAGTGAGAATGGGCATTCTGATGGCACTGTTATAGCTGGCTTCATGAGATATTTATGTGCCAGATATTCTAAAGATTCATATGTCCCTTCATGCTTCAACCACCATTCCAGAGAACATGCTTCCATGCTGATGATAGGTTCTGCTAGAGAACAATTCAAAGCAGTATGGACTGACACATGTTCATTTTCATTATCTGAATCAGATGCTACCAGTAAAAGGTGTTTTTTTCTTTTTCTTGGTTCTGTAGTTTTTGCACCAGAGTGTTGCTTTTAAGACTTCTAAAAGCATGTTCCACACTTCGTCCCTCTCAGATTTTGGAAGGCACTTCAAATTCCTAAAGCTTGGGTTGAGTGCTGTAGCTATCTTTAGAAATTTCACATTGCCACCTTCTTTGAGTTTTGTCAAATCTGCTGTAAAAGTGTTCTTAAAATGAACAACATATGCTGGGTCATCATCTGAGACTGCTATAACTTGAAATCTATGGTAACTTGAAACAGCAGGAAACATACAATTCTCCCGAAAGAAATTCAGTCATAAATTTAATTAATGCATTATTCTTTAATGAGTGTCATCAGCATGAAAGCATGTCCTCTGGAATAGTGGCGGAAGCATGAAGAAGCGTATGAATGCTTAGCATATCCAGCACGTAAATACCTTGCAATGCCAGCTACAAAAGTGCCATGTGAATGCCTATTCTCACTTTCAAGTGGCATTGTAAATAAGAAGCGGGCAGCATTATCTCCCATAAATGTAAACAAACATATCTCCTAGCAATTGGTTGAACAAGAAGTAGGTCTGAGTGGACTTGTAGGTGTTAAAGTTTTACATTGTTTTGTTTTTAAATGCAGTTATGTAACAAAAAATCTACCTTTGTAAGATGCACTTTCATGATAAAGAGATTTCACTATGGTACTTGTGTGAGGTAAACTGAAAAATACTATTTCTTTTGTCATTTTTACAATGCAAATATTTGTAATAAAAATAATAATATAAAATGAGCACTGTACACTTTGTATTCTCTGTTGTAATTGAAATCAATATATTTGAAAATGTATGAAAACATCCAAAAATATTTAATACATTTCAATTGGTATTCTATTATTTAACAGTGTGATTAAATCAGTGATTAATCATAATAATTTTTTTTACCACAGTTAATTGTTTGAATTAATCAGGTTAGTTAATTCTGATTAATCAACAGCCCTAGTAAATGTACATATCTATGGAGCACACTAACTGAAAAGGGCTAGACCTGCCTACTTGTGGGATAGGGAGTCGCAGGAAGGAAGCTCACAAAGGCAACCAATTGCAACAAAATCAGCTCTACTGTCATACAAAAAAGAGATTTCTTCATCAGCTGCCCCAAATGGAAAATTCTGCACCTGCTAAATCACAGAAACTGCAGGCTCTGCTTGTGGAATACTGTGTATAAAAGGATTGATTATCTCTTTTCCTCATAAATAACACAGAGATTAGATTTTTGTTGGTTTGTAAAGAGAGAGTTTCTCCATTTTATTAGTAATCAGGAAGCTTTGTAATTACATAGCACTTTGAAAGATCTCAAAGAACTTTTGTCATTATCCAAATTTCACAGCTTAGGAAGCTAAGACACAAAGAGGTTATGTGACTTTAAGGTCATAGATGTTAGGAATATAACCCAGGACTCCTTATTTCCAGACTTTGTGTTCTAACCACTTTTTCACTGGCTCCCTTTTGTGCCTTTAAATCTACAAATACTGTATTTTGCATTATATAGAGACGCCAAATTATCACACAGGTAAGAAATAACTAATAGTAATTTGGAGTGTAATACAGTAGATATGGAGAAAAATGTGCACTTTAAAAATCAATATAGCAATGATTTCACAAGTTAAACCCAGTAAATCTAATTACAAGTTTGGAAGTAACTGTCTGTGAGCCTGATTTGCTTCAGCAGGAGCAGAAGCAATTCCATAATGAGTAGGTTTATGAAGCCTAAAGAATCCCTATTAAAATTCAGTTTATTTCAGCATAAGCTTTCGTGGGCTATAGCCTACTTCATCCTGGGCACCTATCGACTACAAATGAAGGTGTACATATTCAGTACCTTTAATAATCAGACCACTTTGCACAGCGACATGTAACTTTAAGTCAAAATATCAAGCGCAAAATGATTTTAAGGGCAGATTTTCAAAGAGTTTACACACAGAGTTCTGCAGGTAAATGTCACATGCATTTGTGCACCTGTCACACAATTACCAAGCTCTTGCACTTGCCCGTGGCCAATTGTGGTTATTGTCTCATGAAGTTACCCAATTTGCACATGAAAACTGCTTGCACGCTTTAGTTTCTGTTCTAATCCAAATATTAAGATACTTCTAGATCCAAATGGATGGATTCTAGAGGCTCAGTATCTCTCAGAATTAGGCTTTTCCTTGGCAGTACAATATCCAACCTATTTTTTCCTATAAGGAGTTCTTTAAAGATGATCTGAAAGTAGTTTTGCTGTTTGTGTTTAAATTTATGAATTGCAGAGTTAAATGATAAATAACAAGAGCTGAGCACATAACTGAATTTAAATTAACCCTTTTCCCCCCCAAATTGCAAATCATACGTGTTGTCACTCCTGATGACATACCCTACCCTATTTGCAAGCCCAATCATTATGGGAAAGTAAGAAAACATTTTCCTACCGTCATTCCCGGTTGGCTAGCATCAACAGAATTATTTGGTGGTTGTGTTACAGAGATGAGTGAGTCATTGATTTTGTAGTTCTCTGGCAGTTGTGAAAAAATTGGAAAAAGTTTCAGGTCACGTTAAGCAGAAACTGAAAATTCTGAAAAATTTTGGTGAACTGAAAAAGTCAACAAACATTTGTTGAACAACCCTGGCTAGATAACCTCTTGTAGGAGGTGATCGTGATGTTTCCTTTCCCCTTATTAGAGATTTTAAAGACAAAAGGGACCATTGTGATTATCTAGTCTGATGGCTTGTATAGCACAAGACATAGAACTTCCCCAAAATAATTTCTATAGTATGTCTTTGAGAAGAATATCCAATCTTGATTTTAAAGTTGTCAGTGATGGAGAATTCACTGTGACACCCAGGTAAATTGTTCCAATGGTTAATTACTTTCACTGATAAAAAGCTACATCTTATTTCCAGCCTGAATTTGTCTCGCTTCAACTTCCAGCCATTAGATCATATTCTACATTTCTCTGTTAGACGTTTAGGCTGGTCACTCATCTGAGTTATGGGAGATCAAGCTTCAATTCCCACCTCTCCCTGATGTATAGCAGAGATTTGACCTTGTCACATCAGAGGGCTTTCTGGGCATCTTATTATATAGGCTTCAGCCACCTATGTTTTGGGGAACATGAAGGCATTTTGTACTGAATGCCCCTTTCACTAGCTATTTGGAGTCCTCGGCTTAGAAACTTGCAGTCAGTGATGTTTTTTTCATATAAATTCACATGTTTAGTGGTGCAATCACACATGCCAGGATTTGGTTACATTTCAAAGAGCAAAGAGAAACTGTCTCTTTGGGGTGCAACCCAAAAGGCTAAGTCCAAGTCTGCTTTCCTATGCACAACATTCACAAATAAAAAGAAGTGGGAAGGAATCTTTGATAGGTGCTGTATACCTCTAGATCACAGTGGTAATTTGTAAACAGGGAAGCTAGGCTAGTTGTGAGGTCCACAAAGGGCTTCATGGTTGTCAGCACCATAATATTCTTTGTTTAACTTGTCGTGTTTATCCGCTGTTTCCAATTTTCTCAGTATTGATGGGTTATTTCCATTTTGTTAAGCATGTCTTTTAAATCTCAACGGTTCAAAATCATTTATATTTATATTCCTCTGAGAGAGAGCATAGTCACATAAAAATCACTCATTCACAATTTGATTTACTTTCACTTCCTTATAATATGTTCATTTAACATTAATACTAATCACATCTCAAATAGCTTGTCAGGATCCTTTATTAACACTTTTTTTAATGTTCTGCTCATTTGTTTTTTGAAGCACTATGCAAGATTATACAGGAGCAGCACTTCATCTAAACAGCACAAAATCCAGACCAAATTTGTTCCCCCTTCATGACCCTTAAGGACAAAGCCCTTTTCCTTAATGTAAATAGCCTGTCTCTATGTCTTCAGGAATACTGACCTACCTGACATTTTAAAACCAGGTCGTCAGTATCAATTTATCATGCTTTACACTATTTACTGTTCTCTGCTACATTGGCTTCTTATCCAATTTTTATTTCAGCCTCCTGAAGTCTTAAGCTAAATCTTGTGAACTTCGTATCATTGCACCATTTTAGCCTCGCTCTATGCAAAGCCTTTACTAAACTCCACTGTGTTCTTCTCACTAAGTAAGTCTGACACTAGACGTTCTAGTCCTGACTGTGTGACCATGGAAACAGACAGTTCCATCTCCGGGCCAGCAGACTGTTAGGAACAAAACATCAAAAATTTTAGTAACCAAAGGCAGGGAGATTATCTAGCAGTTAGGTCAAGTAAACCAGGGGATTGGGAGCTCAGGGTTCTCTTCTCAGTTTTGGTATGAGTTTTGGGCAAGTCACTGCATTAGCCTCCAGTGGCCACCATCTTGTCAGACATCACTCCCTCATAAATTTAATATTATTTATCAGCAACTTTAAAATGAACATCAGCAACAGCAAGACTCAAAATGCGTACACAACAAAATGCATCTCAAGATGTTTATTATTACCATTTTCCTTCCTATCCTCTCTTTTCTTTATCCACCCTTGCTGTCCTTTCTCTAGCTTAAGGCCTTATGCAAATGTCTCCTAGATGATAAACACTTTGGCTCACAGTCCTCTCTCCTTAATTTGTCTTTGAAGTTTCATGCACGTGTTTGGGGTTATAGAAATAATAAACAATTTCATGCCATTGAGCCCTTATTTTATCCATATGTAAAGCAGGGATAATATGCACCTCCAAAAGGGTTAACAAATTGAATGTTTGAAAAGCACTTTGAGAGCGTTCCTGGAAAGCTCTTGTGTATTTGAAAAGAATCATTGCTATATTATTTTAAGACAATGTGTGGTATTTATTTGCTTAACTAAGATATTTTAAAAAACTAGTAACATGAAGTTTCCAAGTTGCAATTAAAGTTGTTAAAATGTTTTTCCATCAACTCTCACCTCTACCCCCTTATTCTCTGCAGTTACTATTCACATCAGTCTGATCAGCAGGAAAAATAGCAAAAGATTGTGCTTGGCTTGCATTCGTAACAGATGGAGCAGGACTTTACTGTATTAACTTTCATCTCTCATTACAGACCTCTCCTTCCCCCTCTCATCATGGCAATTATACCTCTTATTTAACAATTGATTTGTGATTAAGAGGAAGTGGGACCAGTATGTGGTGTGCTGCTGCTAGAAAGCAATAGGCTGTATTTGTGCTGAATGATTATTCAGTTCTAGAAAAATGTGCTGCACTGTGAGCCCCGGAGGCTGGTACAAGTTTTCTCACTCTGCCCAATCAATATGTTCAGAAGTGTCTGCCTCTCTCTAGGAAAAGATTACTTTAAACTCCCATGTGCAGTCACAGCCTGGCCCTCTCTCCTGAGGCTGTCTTCAAAAGGCAGGGACGGTTGTGATGCTGCTGCTGCTTGTCTAATAGGAATTGGCCTGTGACATCCAACTCATTTCACACAGATCACCAAAGAGCCATCAGTGAGTAGTAAATCTCGCTCACTGTCAGCCTTGGTCTGGATTTCAACTGGCAACCTAGAAATGAAATGGTCCATATCCATTTACAAGCCAGCTAAGGATACTTACCTGTATTTTTAGTGGAGAGAACAAAATGAAATAGATCAGGGTGCATTACTTTTCATACGAAAATAAACTGATTTCAGTACTTTCCCCTGCTAAGGACTTGATCTAATGCCCAAAGAAGTCAACTGAAAGACTCCAGCTGATTTTAAAGGATATTGAATTGGGCCCACACCACTTATAGCGCTCCTTACAGCAAACATTAAAATGCAGTAATGTGTATTTTTATAATGTACAGAGATGCCTGTACACAATGGGCCAAATTCAAAGTTGGACCTATCAGGTGTGACTCCACGTGAAGTCAGTGGAAGTTGAGCATCAAGGCTGAGTTTGGCCCACCAAGTTGGTGTATAGGGCAGGAGAATGGAAAGGACTGGATTTTTTGGAACAAAAGCTGTTTTTGCAGATTCAGATAAGTACACTATAACTTATACCATCTTTAATCACTCTAGCCATGTGCCATGATTGCTTTCTTTATTTAGCTGTCAGCATTAATCATTAAGCCACATGCTTTTAAAATAGGCTAGATAAACATAATACAGTTGAGCTTCTGAAGCTTCCTTTTGTTACAGAAAAGGTTTCTAAAGGTAAATGTATACTATTCAGAACATGTTGACAGCCTAATGCATCTTGAGCACAAGAGTCTAAAGTTAATGCAATTCAAATGGTATAATTTAACTTTTTTGTTGCCTTGTAATGTCTTTCTAATGGTGCTACTGCAATCTTGGCAGGGACACAAGCTTTACCATACAGTCTGAGCTGCTAAAAGGTATCCCTGAAAACTCCACTTTTCGTGGTGAAGAAACAGTACAAGGAAGCATTATTTGTCTGTTTCCTTTTAGCCCCAAGCAGCCCCTGCTGTGACTGCCATTTCTAACATACCTGCAAGATACATAACCTGCACATACCCATGTTTCTATGCAAAGCACAGAAGATTTAGGTCCAGTCCTGCAAGGTGCTGACTGAGCTCCCACGTCCACTGTTGACTGCATTAGGAGTTGTAGGCACTTAGTGCCTGACAAGATTGGTCTGTGACAAAGACAGGTATATAATAACACAGGGCTGCTAAAAGTCAGCTGTATCAAGTAAATGCAATCCTGGCCCTCCAAGAGGTGAAGAAAAGGAGTATCTTGAAACTAGGGGCATATGAAGTGACGATTAATGGTGTTTTGCTATGAAAATATATAGTTGTATTTATTAAGTTATTTGTGTATGTATGTATGTATGTATTTATTTATATTCCTATGATGAGCTGATTGTTTAAAATCAGAACCAGGACCATAGAAGCATGGGAATGGCATAGGACTAGAGGTTTGACTTGGGGCAAAAAAAGGGAGGTTTGGACTGACTGGAGAGAGGTGACTGGAGAGCGATTTTGGCAGATAGGAGAGATACAAGGGGAGTGTGTGTGTGTGTGTGTGTGTGTGAAAGCAACGTAATGAGAGGAGGATGGGCTGGGACTTACATGTCACTACCAAGCCCTGCACACTATGACTCTCCCTTTTCACTCATCCCCACCTGCATCTTCAATGTAGAGTTCATAAATGAGGACAAATGAGTGGACAGATCACTGAATGGTGCCCTATTGTTTTTCCTCACAGTGCCCTAAGATGTGGGTTTGTGTGGAAGAATTTTAGGGCCCCATGTATGAACAGTTTTTGCTCTACCTGGGCCTTATTTTAAATATAAAATAGTTGGATATGCCTTGATATTTGTCAAAGCAACATGCCCAGCACATAAAGTGAAATTTCTCTAATGTGGTTAGAAACTGTGAAAGCTGAAAAGGAATTCAATTCTAAACACATGAAAGAGCTGAAAACACAGTAGAGCACTTCTGAAAAGTTAGATTTACCAGTAAAATCAGCCATTAACAGGTCCAATTGAAGGAGTCAGACACTTCCACAGCAGATACGTAAAGCTCTTCCTTAAAGTGGTAACGTTCATGGGCATTCTAGAGTGGCAGTATCGCCAGCTAGTTAAGTCAGTGAACCGGGACTGAGGAGACTGAGGCTAGATCCACAAATGGGACTTGGGCTCAGCATTGCAATGCATAGCTTTAGGTGGCTTGCTGCCTAGTGGAAGTCACAGCCCTGAAGTCGGCACTCAGCCTCCCTATATAATGCATGAGGAAAGTTAGGTGTCTAAGAATGGGATTCACAAAAGCCAACTTCCTGAGTGTGGAGCTGCCAAAGCTAGCTAATAGAAAAATATCAATGAGGATGCAGCAGCAACCCTTATAGCCTACTAGTTAGGTCACTTCCCTGGGATGGGGGAGAGCAGGACTCAGAGCCCCATTCTGCCTAATTCAGAGGAGTGACTTGAACCCAGGTCTCCCACAGCCTTAACCACTGGACTATGGAGTGGGTCTCTCCTAGGCCTTGTCTACACAGGGACTACCTCTCATTATGTGTTTATATAGTGCCTTGTACAAAAGCGCACCTGTAATACCATTACTAATAATAATGAAATCTTTTTTACAACATTGGAATATTTTTGTTTCCCTTCCTTCCCTACACACTAACCATAAGTAAGAAATGGCTGGTGCCTTCTCATTTATTTCTCTATTTCTATTGGTTAAGTGTATTTTTTTGTTCAATGCAAAGATTGTGGTGTTGATTGATTGGCTGGTTGCTGAAGGTGTTTTGCAAGATCTATTGGGGGAGTTTGTTGCCTCAGAAAATTATATAAAATCAATCCAAGAAGCTCCATCATTTCTATTTCTATCTCTTGGGATGTTATGATCAAAAGATTGCATGGCCCTAGATGCCAAAGATCCAGAGGGTAATCCTTTGCCTGAGCATGTGAACCAGCAATAGTAACAGAGATGTTGAAGCATTACCTTCTCTTTTGATAACAGAAGGGAACAAAGCATCAAGGAATTCTGCTGGATAAATTCCTTTCTGCAACAGCATAATTTGGACTGTTTTCTTCTATCATGCCCAGAAAAAGGCGTCTGATCTTTTTTAAAGGACAATAGAATTTACAATCCATGGGCCAAATTCTGAGACCTGAGTTTTCATGAATAAGGGCCTGATCCTGCAAACTATTACTATATGGCATAGTGCTTATTAACATAAGACGTAACCGTAGAGAAGATGAAACTAAACCCTGTTGTATTTTCAGATTTAGACCCTAAATTAAAACTGAGTAAGGACCTCAGGATTTGACCCTCTTTATTTGCATTGTTATCTATATATATAAAAGTCAAATGGTGTATGCGTGTATGTGTGCACTTACTCCTTCCACGCCGTTTGAGCTAGAGACTTGAAATTTGGTACAGTTATAGGTCTTAGGGTCCTAATCAGGGTAAGAGTCGAAAAATTTTCAAATCTCACCTCTGACGGCCACCAGGGGTGAAATTATTTAAAGGCCAATCACATCAGCTGGGCAGCTGCTGTTCTCTGTGACATAGTTATGATGTCATAATACCCCCCTCCAACGGACCCCGCACTCGCTCAGCTCTCTGCCCCCTCCCCACTCCAACGGACCCCGCACTAGCTCAGCTCTCTGCCCCCTCCCCCCTCCAACGGACCCCGCACTCGCTCAGCTCTCTGCCCCCTCCCCACCTCCGACGGACCCGAGTTGGGTTTGGTCGGAGGGTAAGTGAGGTGGGGGTGTCGGGTTTGGTCAGGGGGGGTGGGAAGATGTTGGGGTGGGTGAGGGGTGAGGTGTGGGTGTTGGGGTTGGTCAGAGGGTGTTGGGTTTGGTGGGGGGGTAAGGTGGGGGGTGTTGGTCAGGGGGTGTTGGGGTTGGTAGTGGGTGACGTGGGGGTGTTGGGTTTGGGTGGTGGGGTGAAAATGTGAGTCGGGGTTGGTCGAGGGGTAAGTGAGGTGGGGGTGTCGGGTTTGGTCGGGGGGGTGAGGTGGGGGTGTCAGGTTTGCTCTCTGCCCCCTCCCCCCTCCAACAGACCCCACACTCGCTCAGCTCTCTTCCCCCTCCCCACCTCCGACGGACCCGAGCAACGCCGGGTATTTTCACTAGTCTTCTGTAATCAAAGACAAAAGCCTTAGTCCTATTTCTTTGTCTTTTTTAAATATGTGGGCAACGTGTCTCACTAAAAATACACCTACCTGGCTACTTCTAGGATCTGGAGAGAAATATGCATCTGCATAACAAATTTTTTTCTGAATATTTTCTTATATTTGTGTCTGAGAAAAGAGAAGAGAATACTCTGTCACAAATGAGGCAAAAATTGTTCTATAACACCAATGCTGTGCAGAGGGCCACTAATCCATTCCTGGTGACTTGGTAAGCAGCTGTTGACTTTTAGCACAAAAAATATATTTGTTTTGAAGTAGGAAATATTTTTAATCTTTTATTTTTTCTCAGTTTCTGCTTCATTGAATTATGAGACACCGTCATATTAAGTGCTATTGAATGCTCGTTCTAATTTGTATTACACCATATTTCTTAGAAAATACACTGCTTCATATTCAGAGGGAGCTGGTCTTTAGTGATTATTTTTAACAAATTTCATCAACTCCTTTAAACCACTCATGGATAAGCAGTTCACAAAACAATGAGCTCCAAATAAAATGAATGGCAGTGTGTTCATTTGAATGTCAATGAACTCATGACCGTGCCAGCTTCTTACCTAATTATCGATGGCTGAATTCTTGCTGGCAAACATAAGCCAATCAGACTGCCTTCAGCAAAAGTGATACCTTGCAAATGAGTATGGCTGGAACTACAGATTCTCACTTGCATTTGGAGATTTTCAACGGCACCTAACTTACACTGAAAGTCAATAGGAGTGTGGCACATTAATGCAATTTCTGTCTCTGAACAGCTCCTCCTTTATCTTTAACTATTTTCAGTGCCTGGAAACTATTGATAAAACTGTTGTCTGAAAACAGTTCGTCAACAGGGCTTCAGGAATTGCACAAACCATATTCGTCTGCTAAGAAAGTGATCACTGATTTAAGGCTCAATCTTGCCCTCATTTAGAACAATGGTAAAGCTTCCCTGGGGGAGAATCAGTCACTAAATTTACCAAGGTGTTCCTCGGCCTCCAAATCATCTCTAAGAATCTCTATTTTAACAGCTTTCCACTCTAATAATTTAGGAGCCAAGAAATACTGGACGGGACTCAAGTCACAGCTCATGCCACTCCTAAATCAGTCATGGGAGAGGTGACCAACAGGAAATATTCCCCTACTATGGAAGCTAAAGACCTGACTGATTTTCCACCTTGCTGGTTCATTTACACCTACATAACGTGAGTGCTATGTGGATGTAAAAGTACATAGTTGTGTTTCACACTCACTTTACATAGGTATGAATGGCTATACAGGCAAAAAGCAGTGGAGAATCTGCTGACACTGATAAAGAATGGACCAGTAACGAAGCATGAGGCAAAATGCCACCACAAGACCACCAGAAGAAGCAGCTATTGATCATGTTTGTATTGCTGCACGTCATTTCCTGGGAATACTGTAATTTTGGTGTGTGTTGAAAGAGTTTTCTGAAAAAAGAGGGGGGGGAATCATTGTTATTAATCTGACCATAGCTATGATATAATTGGTGCACTGCAACCAGCCACGGTCTTGGTATTCCACCAGGCAAAAGTGTATCACACCTACTATTCACTGTGCCACTGACATCTGGCATACTGCAAGTGGAGCTATCTCTAGTCAAAACACATTGGGCCCAGTCAAATGTAACTCCCCATTCAAATCATCCCGCATGTGGGCTTCGGTGACTTCAACCCACCATCTCAGGTGATATCCTCACCAAAGACCACTCATGGGCAACAAGCAAAGACATTCCAGATTGCCTTTGCATTCCGACCACAAGGGATCCTCCACGGCATAGCACCATCATTTTAAAGGAAGACTGGATTACAGGACTAGCTAGCTAGGCTTGAAGTGCTACCAGTCTTCATCCAGCTACTCTTGATTCCCAGGTAAAGAACTTTATTGTTGTTGCTAGTTTGAGATTTTGATTACGCTTTAAAGCTGTTTGGAAGGGAAGGGCCTTTGCATTTTGTCATTTTCCATGTATAATAAGATATTTTGTTAGAACTGTAGAAACTGTACTAGTGAGTACCATTCAGTACAATAATCTTACATTTTAAACATCTCTTGGTAATTTTAAACTCCCTCCCACATTTTTATGTTCATAACAGTTACTTCTATCTATTTTCTTTGTCTCCATTGAACATTTTTTTTATTACAGTATATGAATTAATCAAATGTGCTTATTTTCCTTGCTGGGTTTTTGTTTTTCTGAAAGGAAAAGATAGTTGAAGGTTAATTGAGTTAATGTTTAATCTTGTTTTTTTTATATGATGCAATACTCTCTCTCTCTCTCTCTCTCTCTCTCTCTCTCTCTCTCCAATCTTTTGTAAACTTTAGCTGGATATTTTTGCTACCCTTTGTATAAAACAACAATAGGTTTAAATCTGTGCATCCAATCCAGAGTTGCCTAGTACAAATCAATAAAGGATAATTGCATATAATTTGGAGTCCAGTTGCATGTGGATGGTAGGAAACTGTTCCTCACATGCTGCTAATTCAAGTGTATGAAGAGCCTGATTTTAAGAGAAGCTAAAACACCCATGACTCCGCTTGAAGTCAGTGGGAGATATAAGTACTCAACCCTCTGAAGATCAGGCCCAGAATAGTAAATTACAAAATATATGAAGTATCTGTATTTTCAATCAGTGATGCCAAAAAATCTAATGCAAAAGTAAATAAAAATGGTAGCTTTTCGGGAAAGGAACACTTTTGTTTGACTTAAGTGAATTAACATCACATGAAATTTGAAGAGATGTACATGGAGTCACCTGACACTCTGGAAAGTGCTCATCAACCATCTGTTCATCTGTTACCAAACATTCATGTGAAAGGGTCTGTGCAGTGCTTGGGACAGATTGGCACAGGAAGCCATATGCAGGGAGGCATTTATATGACAAAAAAGCAAGAAGCCCAGCACAAGCTAATGGACAAAAACAATGCCATTGTCATCAGTGTGTCGAGTGCTGTGGAATGAAGATGATGTAACATTCCCTGCTTTATTTGAGAGGGTCTTGTCTTTGAGACATTAAAGTTATTTCAGCCTACTGTTATCCAGTCAGCTGTGTACATTTATTAACTATTCTGTCCTCCAGTTTAATTATATGAATAGGTCTTTCACAAAGACCAATGAAAACCACACCAAAAGTCCTTTCTCCTTGACTCCTCCCACGTTAGTTGCTTGGACTTTCTGAGGCATGAATAAAGTTTTTTTTAGAAATTGTCTTCTCTCGTGTGTGAAAAAGAATAATGGAGACAGAAAGGAACCAGAATTGGGACCATGGCACCTTACTCATAAGCATATCCATAACCAACAAAGTTGATGTCCAATTTTGTGGCAGAACTGGCAGCAAGTTACATGGAAAGCAGCATATTACTTGGATTATGTGCAGTGTGAAAGGACCTTCACTGAAAAAGAAACTGAAATAGGATGCAATCGTGCAAACACTGCGAAGCCTACTGGTGAGATTGCTTCTAAGAAATATAAATTGTTCTCAGTAATTACAGACCAACGTGTAAAACGTACAGTCTACAAGCAAATGTTCTTGTGAATGATCTAATTAAAACATACATTAAAAGATATACTTGTTTTTATTTTACTGTAATATTATTTGTTTTTTGTTATAGGAAATCCTCATCAAAAAAGGAGAAGTATAAGAGACTGAAGCTGGAATTTGCCTTTGACTTGAAAAAGAAAAAATATCCATAAAGATGTACAGTTTCCTAGATAGATTTTTAGTCTCAAGTTTCTGTTGTATTATTGGAATTCTCTATTGCAATTAAATCTCAGAAGTCTTTCAGATATGATTTTTAGTCATATTTAGAGAAGGCCTATTGTGAAGGGGAGACAGTAAAGGAGACCTGTCAAAAATCTGTAAAATTCCAACTTATTGTCAATGCATTATGAGATAATTCTCTCTGAATTTTTTTAAAGCATTTTTGTACACCTTCTAAAATCACCCATCTTATTTATTAATATATCATGGATTGTCTAGTTAAAACCAAAAAGGAGAGAACTTTACATTGGTTTTGAGTGTCAGTTGTTAATAGTTTAACACAATTTACATTGATCGCTGTTTTAAAATATCAACATTTTTCCAAAGTTACCACTGAATGGCAAAAGATAGCACATTTATTTCCCTGTGCTTAGAATATCATAATCACTGTGCTTGGTGAACATGTTATTTGATTTTCTTGCCTTTTAGTTTGTGATCTAGTAGTCCTGGCTGTTCTTTATCATACGTATCTGATCCTGGTCTCCATCATGACAATTGTAATTCAGGTTTTGGGACTGCTGTTAACAAAAGTGTCAATAATTGAATGTAAGAGAAATGGGACTCTTCTGGAAATTAATCTATAATCTTGCACTGGGAGCCTGTTACTAGTGGGAATAGTTATCAAGCTATCCTTCCACTAGATGTCAGGTCAGTAGAAAGATAATCAAGTCAGTTGGTGAGTGTGGGGAAGGAGAAGCGACCAGTGAGAACACACAGGCCTACCCAAATGTTTTGCTTTTTTCAGACAGTCCTGATTATTCTGTTGACTTTTACAATCTCATCTTCCAAAAGCATTTATATTCCCAGTTGTCAGTGGTTTTCTCACCTTCGATGGAAGAGGCTGCACACTAGTTTTATGAAGTCTCACCCAAAATTGGCGTCTAAACACTTGTTAGAAGGTCAAACCAGGCTGCCCTTCCTGAAGGCTGAGAAAAGTTTCATTCCTGTTGCTAAATCACTGTTGGACTTATGCCAGGGTAGGGTGACCAGATGTCCCGATTATATAGGGACAGTCCCAATTTTGGGGTCTTTTTCCCCTTACCCCCGTCCTGATTTTTCACATTTTCTGTCTGGTCACCCTACGCCAGGGTCTGGCAGGGCTGAGCTCTGTTTGTTCAAGAAAGGGTCCCCACGATTTCTTGTGATGAAAGTTCACAACGTTAGATAAAACACCACAGGTAATTCAAGAAGGAGTGTAGTACTATGATGGAGAATCAAACTAAATGAGAGTGCACATTTCCCTCCACCCCCCAACAATAGTTCTGGCTGCTGGAATCCAACGCTGCTTAGTATGTGAAAGAGTATACATTGGGTACAGCAGCATTCCTTCAGATTAATGTGACGTGTCCTGTGCCATCAGGTAAACTGATGTGGCAAACTCATACAATTTGCAGTAATTATTCTACCGAGCGTGCTTAAAAAAGAAATCTATGGATCAGATCCTCAGATATAGTTCATGAGCACAAAAGCAAAGGTCAGCTGCCAATGGTTCCAAGGGATCAAGGCAACAGCCAAAGATCTGTGGATTGTAAAGAGCTATGGCCACACCACCTGTTCCAGCAGCAGGGAACCTATGCTGCTAGAGCTGCTATGCTGAGTCTGTGCCACTAGAGCAGGGGTCTCAAACATGCAGCCCACGAAGCCCTTCCCAGCGGCCCACAAAGCTCCCTGGTGCCTGCCTCCCAAAAGCAGTCTCCGGGAGGGAGGGGCCAGAAGCAAAAGCTTCTCTGCTGCCTGGCTGGGCCGCTACCAATCCCAAGCTACCAGGCACTGCTGCTGCGGCTTCAATGAATGAGCTGGGTGGCGCTTCCCAGGAGCCCTCTGCAGCGGCGGCCAGGAGTGGTAAGCCAGGCTCCCCGCCTCCCTCTGCGGGAGGCTTACCGCTCATGGCCGGCTTCCATGGCTGTTCATTGAGGCGCTGCTGCTGTGGCCTCAATGAACAAGCTATATTGTGATTTCCTATACTGATCTTGCTTTATTTGCCAAACAGCTGTTGGCGCTGACTAGCGCTTTCCAGGAAGGAGCGGCGAGCTGCGTGCTCAGAGGAGGAGGCAGGGTAGGGGCGGGACCTCATGGAAGGTGGAGTAGGGGTGGGGTCAGTGAAGGGGGGGCGTGTCAGTGATGCGGCCCTCGGGCCAGTGCACTAGTCCTCATGCGGCCCTCGTGGTCATTTGAGTTTGAGACCCCTTCACTAGAGGATCCACTGTATATTGAGGTGAGATTCCTGGGCCTGAATTTGCTAGCTGTACCAGACTCTACTGGCTTTGTGGCACATAATGGCTACACCGACCTCAGGATAGGGTTCTAAAATTCTGCAGAAACACAGCAGTGAAACTATATCACACAGACTGGACCATGAGTCATATTTTTACACCACTCTATGAAGCTTTTCATATATATTCTAAGGCCATTCAAAAATCTGCAAGTGCCCACATACTTGAACTTGCAGCAGTGCTCATGTATAATTAAACACCAAATTCTAATGATACTCAGGTCACATTGTGACAACAAAGAAACAACAGATAAAAGGCATGTTTTATGTTTGTTTTAAGACAAGGGAAAAATTAGAATGGCTGAAAGGTATTTGGAAAAGAGGAATGTGAGAATTTCAATCCTGGACCAGACTCAGGGTCCATCTAGTCAAGTATCCTGTCTCCAACAGTGGCCAGCACCAGATGCTTCAGAAGAAGGTACAAGAAAATATCTGATTAGGAGACGTGGGATGATCTGCCCATATTAAGTCTCCTAATTCTTAATAATTAGAGACTGGTTTAAACTGTGAAGCATGAGGTTTTACTATCTCATACAGTCTATTAGCATTATCTATTATAACATTGCTTATTATCTATATAAATGCCCAGTCAACTTTTGACTCTTGCTAGGTTTCTTGCCTCAATGACATCCCATGGCAATGCATTCCATCACTTAATTAGGTGTTGTGTGAATAAGTATTTCCTTTTATTGGTTTTGAATGGGGATCTTGGCATTTGTACGTTGCAGTCAAGTCTCCGTGCTGAGTTTAAGTGATAAGTTTTTAGTTTTGATTGAATGTTTGATTTTCTTTTTAAAAAATCCTCTGTTGTATTTGTCATTTATTTTTGTTAATAAATACTTGTATGTATTTTTATTACATGTTTATTTGATATGGACAGTTTGAGGCAGGGCAGTTAAAGTGCACTTATGGTCAGAAAATTGACTATGGACAGTACATTTTTATGGGGTGAGTTTTGCTCTTTTTTGAATAGCTGTAATTTTCACTGAAGACAATTCATGGGCATTGCACCAGTGTAAATGATAGTAGGATGTTACTTTTCTGGATATTTCCAGAACACCCAACCATCAGTAACTAGGTATAAGATACCAGGCACGTCTTGCTCAACAGATCTTCTTGTGTATTCCAAGTCTCATTTTAGCTTTCTGATGAGAATAAGTGTTTACTACCTTTGGCTTCTGTCTGCCATGCAGAGCAGCAACAAGCAAGAAAGAGTGAGCTGGATTCTGTTCTGGCATGCACATCATCCAAAGAATTGCTAGCTAAGCTTCAGTTACAGCATTTTTAATATTGAAGGTGATGTAGGAACCAGCACTACACAATTTGTCTTTCGTACCTCAGCTTCAGTTTATAGGGGGGGGGGATATTTTTATTTCTAAACTCAGCATCTTTTATATGAAATCTATAGACAAACATGACTCCCTCCTCCCAATGTTTTTTTCAGAATCTCCTTTACAGCAGAACCATTCTTTATAAATACTATTATTTTACAAATAACAGTTGCATGCAGTCAGTGGCTCTCTGCCACAAATTCAAGATTTTTTTCACTCCAAATTTTATCACATCTATGGACAGTTGAAATGACCCAATGACCACAGAATCCTAGGGGCCTTGGCTATCATGTTCAGATGTAACTCCTATTGTATTTTGCTTATGGATATATTTCCTGGAGGGTCTATTATTTTAATTCAGTTTAGCTGTTTTCTTGATGCTCTGTAGCAAGAGAAATAGTTAAGGTAGTGCTATCATCATCATTCATTATTTGGAGAACATTTTCTGAGGGGCAGGAGCCCAGTCTCTCTTTGAGTGACCTCAGTTTGAGCCTGTATATTTTCCCCACAACATGAATTGTGCCTCTGACTATCTGGTTTTAGCTTGTAAGCACGGAGTTAGAGATGTATGTAATCAGACTTACAACCACAGTCAACGTTACAGGTACAATTTTTTTTGGATGAAAATTGAGCCTGCAAAAGAAAGGTTACCCTTTTGAAAATGTGACCATCTATTCTTTTTAATTCTGTTTTTTTACCTGCTTTATTTATTCATTTTGTAGCTAAAATTCTTTTGCACAGTGTGCTGCCTAGAAAGCAATTATCAGTGTTTTCAACATACATTTTAGGTGATCTAGTTTTATGACAAGGATATGTCAGGTTTTAAGTATTGGTAAGCAGACATCATAATGACTCATTAAGTTTAGTCATGCACCAATAACCAGAAAATAAATAATTTGATGAAAAGAAGCAGCAGTATCTAACCATCAGTTTTTATTTCTGCAAGAGGAGGAACAAAATAAAACAAAAAACAATAATTAACTTGTGGAGTTGTATTTTTGTGAGCCATATTGATTAAATAGTACTCTTTCCTCAATGTTTCTTTAGACTTGCAAATTGAAGCCAGTCTTTGCTTATTACACTTTTGTTTTAACAAAAATTTTGAATTGCTGCTTTGCTATGTTTGCTTCTTTGAAAGAGATTATTTGGAGCTTTATCTGATGCAGACTGCGACTATTAGGAGTCTTTCCATTTCCTTGAGTTGCCACTGGATTGAAGTTTTCCATTTTAGCCTGCTACCTTTGATGACAATGGCTAGACTCCTGTACACTTCACTTGCCTTTATTTAATAAAAATTAGATCCTTCAGGATGCATCTCCTCTCACCATGTGTATGTAATCTTCATCAATGTTAATATATATTACAGGCCTGCATCAAAAGGGAATAGACCCCACAGTGCCTGTACCATTATATATTTCATAATAAAGTGATACGACAGAAAGATTCACTATTATTTTTTTCTTTATTTCAGGTTTCTTTTCTCCATGGAAAACTCCGAGGCCTGTAAGTTCTCTTTCAAAATTACACTCATTTGAATTCATGTGATTACTATCATTAAAAAGCAAATTTCTTCAAGCTTGATCTGACTTATATACCATGAATAACATTATATTTACTTTTCTCCACTACTATATGGTTGACTTTAATGCCCCATAAAATAAATAAATAAATTATAGACCATCAGATTTAACCCCTCGTTATATACCATATCCTATTTTTTATTTTTAAGTGAATTCTTTCATATGAAAATGTCAGTACCAAGCACATTTCATTAACAGATCTGCATCCGTTTTCCCCTTCAAGCTCTGTTTTTTCTCCACATCACTTTTAAGAGAAGCCAAATCTTATGAATTTATACATGAGTAATATTAATTAGGATAATAAGTTATGAGGTTACTTAAGGCATCATATAGGCAATAAAAATTCATCCTTCTAATTACTGGTTTGAGAATATGTGCTAGTGAAATTGTCTTCTAGTGCTAGCTAGTATAGGGTTACTGTGAAACTATGAAAAAAGATTGCAAACAAATGGTGTATTTATTATATCGATCCCCAGTTTTCCTACTATATCACTTTGTTATAGCTGTGTCAGCATTCCCAATATCAAAATATTTTAAACCACTATTTTTGCCTATTTCTGTTGTCTGTCCAGCTTGTCTATTTAGACTGTAAGCTCTTCAGGGCAGTGACTATCTCTCACTGTATGTATATATATTGCATAGCAAACTGGGCCCCTGATCCTTGGTTTGGGGCCTTTAAGTGCTATTGCAATACAAGTAATAATAATAATAATCTATATATATAAAAGTCAAGTGGTGTATGTATGTATGTATGTATGTATGTATGTACGTATGACAGCGAACTCCTCCCGCACCGTTTGAGCCAGAGACTTGAAATTTGGTACAGTGAGGGGTCTTGGGGTCTAGATGCTGGTAAGGGTCGAAAAATTTTCGGATCTCACCTCTGACGCCCCCCCAGGGGTGAAAGTCTTTCAGGGCCAATCACATCGGCTGGGCGGTTAGGTGGGGATGATGTCATAATACCCCCTCTCCAACAGACACCTCAGTCGCTCAGCTCACTGCCCCTCCCTCCTCCAACGGAACCCCAGAGATCCCTCAGTTCTCTGCCCCTCCCCAATGGAACCCCGGAGATCCCTCAGCTCTGTGCCCCCCCCCCCACCTGCGAAGGTTCCTGGAATCCCTCGGCTCTGGGCCCCCTCCCTGCCTGCGACGGATTCGAGTTGGGTTTGGTGGGACGGTAAGTGAGGTGGGGGTGTCGGGTTCGGTCGGGGGGTGAGGTGGGGGTGTTGGGTTTGCTTGGGGGGGTCAGGTGGGGGTGTTGGGTTTGGTTGGGGGGTAAGTGAGCCGGGGGGTGTCGGGGTTGGTCTGGGGGGGTGGGAAGGTGTCGGGGGGGTGAGGGGTGGGTGTTGGGTTTGGTCTGGAGGGGGGGGGAAGGTGTCGGGGTGGGTGCCCAGACCAACCCCGACACCCCCCCGGCTCACTTACCCCCCGACCAAACCCGACACCCCCACCTCACCCCCCCAAGCAAACCCGACACCCCCACCTCACCACCCCACCAACTGCAACACCCCCTGACCAACCCCAACACCCACACCTCACCCCTCACCCACCCCGACACCTTCCCACCCCCCCAGACCAACCCCGACACCCCCTGGCTCACTTACCCCCCGACCGAACCCGACACCCCCACCTCACCCCCCCCAAGCAAACCCGACACCCCCTGACCAACCCCAACACCCACACCTCACCCACCCCGACAACTTCCCACCCCCCCAGACCAAACCCAACACCCTCCCGGCTCACTTACCCCCCGACCAAACCCGACACCGCCACCTCACCCCCCCCCACCAACCGCAACACCCCCTGACCGAACCCGACACCCCCCGGCTCACTTACCCCCTGACCAAACCTGACACCCCCACGTGACCCCCCCAAGCAAACCCAACACCCCCACCTCACCCCCCCGACCGAACCCGACACCCCTACCTCATCCCCCCAAGCAAACCGACACCCCCACCTCATCCCCCCACCAACTGCAACACCCCCTGACCAACTGCAACACCCACACCTCACCCCTCACCCACCCTGACACCTTCCCACCCCCCCAGACCAAACCCGACACCCCCTGGCTCACTTACCCCCCGACCGAACCCGACACCCCCACCTCACCCCCCCCCACCAACTGCAAAACCCCCTGACCAATCCCAACACCCACACTTCACCCCTCACCCACCCCGACAACTTCCCAACCCCCCCCAGACCAAACCCGACACACACACCCCGGCTCATGGTGCACTGTGTAGCACACAGATTATTAAATACACTGTTCGGTCGGGGGGTGAGGTGAGGGTGTCGGGTTTGCTCAGGGGGTGAGGTGGGGGTGTCGGGTTTGGTCGGGGGGTCAGGTGGGGGTGTCGGGTTCGGTCGGGGGGTAAGTGAGCCGGGGGGTGTTGGGGTTGGTCAGGGGGGGTGGGAAGGTGTCGGGATTGGGTGAGGGGTGAGGTGTGGGTGTTGGGGTTGGTCAGGGGGTGTCAACTGTCTGCCCCCTCCCCACCTCCAACTGACCCGAGCAACGCCGGGCACTTATGCTAGTAATTAATAATTTGAATATATTTTCAAGCATTTATAGGTTGGTCATCTGTTCTGTTTTTCATGATTGTCACTGTTCATCTGATGATCTATGAGGCTAGATCATGGCACATTGAACAGCTCCTGAAATAACCTCTCGAGTCAGTGAAACATCATTAGGCGTGAGGTCAAGATTTGATACTACTCCATCAGATTGTTTCAATTTGTGATTATTTCAATGTGTTGTGATTGTTGGGTGCAATGTGCTGGCCTGAATCACACTAAGTTGTGACATGAGTTTGTCCATTGATACATAAGTGACAAGTATAGTCTGGATAGAAGAATATTACACAAGCTCTTTTGGGAGTAAATGTTGTGGGAGGCAGGGAATTTTTAAAAAAATTAAAAACCTGTTTGGATGTTTTCAGAATTCATAAGTGTACAGCGTGCTTAAAAGTGATTTACAGCCATATTTGGAAAGAGCTGTTGGGAAGTGAGAAACTAGTTGCAGCAGCTTGAACTTGGTGTAGTGCAGGGTTGTGCTGTCTGTGAATAGAGCATTTGAGCCACTCAAGATATTGCTGAACTACGTCACCCTGCATCAACACAGAGCAACCAAAATCTTGACCCATTCACGTGTGGGTTCATGACTATGACTCCCATCAATGTCCATCTCCTGTCACTTTCACTGTTCCCCATTGCTGCAGGGTTTATTGGATTAGATTGTCGAAGGCTGCACGGGAATTCATTGAAAGTGGACAAGCAATTACGCGCACTCGCTCGGTCAGCAAGACCATTTCAGGGTAAAGCCGAGACAACTGAAGGACTTGCTGGCTGCAGGTTTGTTTTCAGAGTGACCATCTCTTAGACCAGTTGCCAGGCTAATGAACTTGGTCTGCCCAGCCAGAGCTCTGTTAGTTTCAGAGTAAATCCTGTAGGCCTTCATGGCTACTATAGCAGTGTAGAGAGAATAGCTCACCAACTAAACTTTGAGCTGAAAAGCAATTTCTTACTCAATCTGTTTCCGCTATCCCACCACAAGGAGGAAGGGATGGGCTTGAGGAAGGACTTTTTTTATACCCTACTTTTAGATCAATTTTTTTCCTATTCATTTTCTCATTTTAAAAGATAGTTCTTTGTTTCTCTGGTTCTTTCAAAGAGATTATGAAAATAAGAACGCAATTAGATTTAATATTTCTTTATCTAGATAGATAAGACTATATCTATCTTTCTATTTATCTAAGTGTCTTTCTGTTTCATAATGATAAGTTGTTTGATTTCACTAGTTTCTTTCTTCAGTGAGGGCAGAATTGAATTTAGTGCTCCATTGATCTGGATTCAGACCATTATTCTGCCTGATCACTAAGCACTTGTATTAACCGAGGTCCCTGTCTGTCATCTTTCCTACACTGGCTTTGTCTCATTTGTCATCTTTCCTACAATTTTCAGGCTTTGTCTCTACTAATCTTTGAAGTTGGACATTCTTGACATAAGGCAGGTGAATTTCTCTGTGATTCAGAAGGCCAAAATGCTGTGGACAGCCCTTCCGTGACCTGAATTTCAATGGGCAAAGGAGTCATTTCAAACAGTTTCTTTTCAACTTAATTACATTTTTTATCAGTTTCATACATTGAACCTAATATGTGCATCTTCACAAAACACTTAGGTGCATTATCTTTAGTACTGATGGTAATTTTTCCATTGAAACTGTTTTATTACAGAAAACTGTGGGTTTTGACTAAACATATGTTTTTAGTGAAAAGAGTCCGCTTTCCACAGAATTTTTTGTTTTTGTTAGAATGCTCAAAACCCAAAATTCAAAACCCAAACCCAAAACATTTTTTCAAATTAAAACTGAAATATTTCAGTTAAGATATAACACTGTTGTTATTTTGTAGTTTTTGTTGCTTCATGTCCCCATTGTACTCATGAGCTGGGCTCCCCAACTGGATTACATCTACCATCATCTATCATGATACAGCATTGCCAGACATTCCCATAATGCACCACCTCCATTCACTAATACAATACATGGTGCCTCATGAGAGATGAAGTCCAGCCCAGCTTATAGAAGAGAATGGAAGCGTGAGGCTTCCAAATGATAGCTGTCATGAGACACAGCAGTAGCATTTCCATCAAACAATTTCAGGTTTGGGGGGAAAAAATTCAAAACCTTTTTTGTTGTTGTTGTCATTTTCAGCATTTTTCAGCAGGGGAAAATAAGCCCTTTTCTGACCAGCACAACTTACCTGTGATATTTTGACTGGCTAGCTTCTGAGTAGGAGCCAGCTGTTGACTCCACCTTTGCAAAAGCAGAGATCGACTCTTTTCCAGATGGAACAGAAGAGAGACATGGCACTGAGTATCCACCTTCAGAATACACACCTTTAATTGCTGCTTGAAATAATATGCCTTGCTGAAACATAGTATTATGGAATATGGAGAGTTAGTAACAGTATGTTGGATCATGCGTTTCAGTACAAATTTAACTATGTAGCCACTACATATAAGGGATTAGGTCCTCAGCAGGTATAAAGCATTGTAGCTCCATCTGGCCCAAGATTGGTGTTCTGTGTATTTTGAAGACCACCTTTCTGTGGAAATACTAGGCCAGGAATTTGAGATCAGCTGACACACTCCAGCTAATGATCACTAGACGTATTTATTTGGAGAGTACTCTTGACTCTGAAACTTTACTCCGCACACACTTGATATGAAAGAGTTTGACTTTGTTGATCTTCAGGATATATTGCAAAGTATACCTGCTAAACCAGGCATTTTCTGAGGGTGTAGGATGAAAGAAAGGATGGAGTCAGTGTTAATAGGTTAGGCTCATTGTGTAACTCTAGTCATCTGCCTGTGATGCACTTTGCAGTAAGAGATTGCTGACATAGCTTCAGTCCCTGGCAGGTACATGGAGTGGCACTTGGGGGGTTCTGTTTTCGGATTTGTCTACATTCGACTTTTTTTACTTGTATTAATTGATTGCCAATTAACTTAAGTCAACTTATATGTTTTTACATGTTATCCAGGGCATTTAACGAGGGCTTGCTCCATGCTTGTAGTGTATCTAGACTAGCACATACAAATGTGTTATCTAACAGCTTCACTGGGTATTGAAGAATTACATTTTTAGTTTTTTATCATTTCAGTGCATAATATCAATCTTTATTTTTAATCATTTAAAAATATTGCTCATTTACATTTTCACAGTTGCAGGAAATTATGGGGGTATCAGACAATGGTTATTTATTGACAATAGATTCTGAGTATCAAAAATTCAAGCTTTATCATTGTTAAAACACAAATTGTCAAAATAGCATGTCAAAATATACAAAGTAAATAGCTTTAAACCAAACTCAAAGTTTTCCAGCAGCATTTTTCTTAGCTGGCCTATCTTTACATGTCAGTTATCACTGATGGAAATATTTTTTCATTAGTTTGTGTGTCTGATGAAATCGACATTTGCCAATAAAAATCTAATCCTTCCAAATCTAAACTTAATTAGTAATCAGTTGTTTCAAATAAAAACTTTAGTGCAGACATATCCTTAGAGATACCAGAAGGTAAAATCCAAGGGCTGTCTCCTGCAGGATACCATTGCATAATATATTATCCCCCATCTTGTTCATTGTGTATTTGAGGACTTGCCACTGGGAAGTGTCAATGAGGAGCCCTGGACTTCAGTGACACACTGCTGTGTGACATATGACACACTGCTGTGTATCTCCATCTTGTCTAAACTGTCTGGAGGAATTGAGCAACCTACCCAGTGTAGTACTTGGATGAGAACTAACTCTCTCAAACTCTTATCTAAATAAGACTGGGGATGTTTTATGTGGAAGGAAGAAACCAGAAGAAATTACCAGGATTATATCAAGCCCCTGGGCTGAGGGAGAATCCTCACTTTTCATTATTCAGCTTTGAAATATGAAGGTGTTAAAGTTTTCACTGCAACTGAATGTTCAAGTAATAGCTGTGCCTAGATTACTCTTTTTCATTTGTCTTTGTCTAAAAAGATGTAACCTTTTTCCAGCGCAGATCTCCTTACCGTAATCCAAGCCTTTCTCATGTCTACTGTCATGCACTCTACATACGTTGTACATTGGGATCCATCAGATAATTAGGTTCATGGAGAATGTGGCTGCTTGCCTATTACGTGGTGCTTCATGCTTAAGGGGTTGCTTAAGATGCTGGTTTTAACCTACAAATCTTAGTGGACCTAATTCAAAAATTCTTCGTCTCACTGAGTGGCACTTATTTATGTGAATAGCCTCCCTGAAGCAAATGGGTCTCTGAGTAAACATCACTCAGCCTGAGAAGTATTGCAGAATGGGGTATCAAATAGTGAGGGACTCAGCTACCTGCGAGATCACCGTTCTCTTTGTTTGACAGAAATGCAGCTGTCATTGGGTTCAGGGCCGCTGGTTTAAAATAGAGGGATTTGGTAGTAAGGACCTTTTGGTGGGGAATCCGCAGATTTGGAAATTACTGCATCCCCATTTTGTTTGGACATTCTTAATCAGCCTTCAGGGAATATGGGAAAGCTCATCCGCTTCCCTGGAATTTCCTAGCAGGGTGGGAATGAAGCACAATCTGGCCAGGAAGGGTTTGTACATATGTGATGGGTACATTAAATAGTTAGGAAAGATGAGTTTTTTTTAAATTGTAGCTGTTTCTTCATTTGTTGTGTATTTTGATACATCTATATGCACCAAGACCTTGGAATGAGAACTTCTAATTCAATTTAAGTAACTTTAAAATAATATTCACGGCTCCTTTCGTCCCCAAAGATACCCAGAAGATTTTCTAACTTTACAAAATATATGTATATCTACCACACTTGTAACTGAACACTGTCTCTAGAGTGTTTGAAGTAGACATGGTTTAATCTTTTATTTTCTATATATATTTATTACAGATGATGGAGCGATGGGAGAATCAAGGCAGCCCTCAGACCAGTTTATCTGCTCCAGTTATACCACAGAGTATTCCCTTTCCACCCGCCCTTCACAGGAGTTCGTTTCCTGATTCAACAGAGGCCTTTGATCCAAGAAAACCCGACCCATATGAGCTATATGAGAAGTCAAGAGCTATTTATGAAAGTAGGCGTAAGTGAAAGCCCTGTTCACCCTGCTGAGCATTTAATAATTTTAAGCATTTGCCTATGAATGTGTCAAGGCTGACATATTTTTTGTAATTATATCTAGTGTAGTTTAAAGCAACCCACATATGAAACCAATTATTACATACTATTAAAAATTATTCAAACTCTACCTTGATACATTTATCCTAAAATTGTCTAAATTTTACACATTTAAGCTTTGGCTTTCACACAAGTTTGTTTTCTTGCTATTACCCCTCCCCTGTTCTGAATCGTAAGTCCTCAGAGAAGAACAGTATACCTCAAAATGTCTTCTTTGTAGTTAACTGACAAGATGATGCAAATTTACCATTAAATTGTTCTGCTTATTCTAACCCTTAGATTGAAGTTTTAAAAGGAAACTTTTGATTGGTTGGTTGGTTGGTTTTATGCATAGTGACTTTCTGCTAGTTATTATACTATACTTGCTGCTAAAAATCTACTAACCGGTAATATCTGAAGACTTACGTAAAACAAAACTATGTCCAAGATTCTCATCCTTATTTTCTTTTTTTCGTGTTCTTAAGGAATATATTGCATCTATTTCATATCAAGGAAAAGACATTTTTATCCCATCTATATTTGCTTCCATAGCCTTTTAGATAAAAATTGTATACTGTATGTAAACATGAGCTCTTAAATTAAGAACAAAATTTAAATATTATATGCTATAAATATCTTATGCTTGTATATAGCACCTTTCACTTTGAAGGCTCTCAAACTAATGTATAAATTATGTGCAAAATATTTCACTGAATTACATTGGCATAGATCCAGATTATCTCCCTTGCCATCAGGTTGATCTCATGTACTAGAGATGGTCCTAAGCAACAAAGTTCAGAATCAGATTCAGGAATAAACTTTTATAAAGTTTTGGAGTTCCTGATTTAGTTTAGTTTCAGAGCCATCTCTACTATATATGACTAAAACAAGGGAATTGTTTCAGACACTATTGATATAAAGCCACTCTGAAGTGAAATGTGATAATTTAGTAAATACTCATGAAATCTGTGTTCAGAACATTACATATAAATATCTGAAGAAGCAGAAAGAGAGAATTTAAATTATGCTGTTATCTAATGATTGTGTCAAAGTACCCAGAAGAAGCCCTGTCTCCATCTAAAAATCAGTGATCTAGAAATAAGATGTGCATTTCTCAATCATGTAGCATAATTACTCACAAGAATAATCTGCACTAAATTCCTTATCCTTCCTCCCCACAATCCATGACAGAATCTCTCCATTCTTTGGCACTGTGTTACTTTGTCACCATTCTTCCACCATCCCGGCCCATGACCTGGGAGTTATCTTTGACAATTCTCTCTCCACTGATGTATACACCCAGGTGCCCAAATCTTGCAACCCCTTCCAGAATAAATTCTCTTAAGAGCCAACTTCATCTTTCTGTCCACACAGCTGAAACTCTTGTATAGACCCTTGATTACTGATACCTTCTCCTCTCTGGCCTTTCTTATGTCCACATCACACCCCTACACTCCATTCAAAATGCTGCTGCCAAACCATTTCCCTCACCGATCATTCTGTATATTTTATCTAGATGCCTTCCCTGACTACCCCTTTTCCAAAGTATCAAGTTCAACCCTTCCCTTATCCTCTGTTCTTGTCTCTTACCACACCACCCGCCATACCTTCCACTCAGCTAATGATGTCAAGAATCAGAGAGGTAGCCGTGTTAGTCTGGAATAGCAGAGGTAACAAAGAGTCCTGTGGCACCTTAAAGACTAACTATAAAGTTTTGAAGCATAAGCTTTCGTGGGCTAATACCCACTTCGTCGGATGCAAGCAAACATCTTGCATCCAACGAAGTGGGTATTAGCCCACGAAAGTTTATGCTTCAAAACTTTATAGTTAGTCTTTAAGGTGCCACAGGACTCTTTGTTACCTCAGCTAATGATGTTAGCTTTGACTGCTTCCTACTTTGCTCATCCCAGAACCATCTTTCACTTTCTTCCACATAGCTCCATATGCACAGTACAAGTTTCTGAAGAGATCCATAAGGCCACTACTCTCTCTTCCACCAAATTCTTCCTCCGTGTAATCTATTTCTTCTGTGCTACCTCCAAAAAACAGGCCAATTAGTAATGGATAGGTTACGAGGTAGTTGGGTATAGTTGAGTTGAGTATTTATTATACAAAATGACAGACAACAGGGCTGATAAACATGTAATGCGGTGGTGAGTTGCCTCAGTGTACAGAAAATCATATATAGTTTGATGGTGTCTTTCTCCTCCCCAGTCTTTGAATGAGATTTTTCATCCAACTATGGCCTGTTTCTGTTTCTACGGCCGGTGAAGAATTTCTCAAGTACAGGCCTTGCATAGGACCATCTTTGGATATCCTGTGTACTCTCTCATGCAAACCCTGGCATATAGGCATGTGGCATTTTGTGCATTCTTAGTAGCCCATCAGTAACCTGGGAGTTTGAACCCACTTTTGTCCCCACTTCCCCAGCACTGCAAGAGAAGCAGCACAGAACCTAACCCTTTGTATTTTGTTTGTCTTCCTAGCCAGTTTCAAAAATGGGTGCCTAAGGGTGGGCTCTCACATTCATATATAAGCATCTAAATAAATTGCCTGGATTTCAGAAGTGCCAAATATCCGGCATATATGGATTTGGGAATTTAATTTAATTTAATTTTAGGCATCCATTGCAGAAAATTTTGTCTTTAGATTATGAATTCTTTAGGGCAGGAACTGTGTGTTCCTGTGCATATATGATAATAAGTATTAGTTAATAATCCAATCTCTTTCATTGTTCGGAAAAGTTATCCTCAATTGACCCTCCTGGCAGCAGTACTTGTAGAAATTGCACTTGAGCTTCTACCTACACTTGTGAGAGATACATATTATATTTGAAAATTGTTTGAAAATGTGGGTGAGTTTGATTGCAGTGTGGACTAAGCCAAGGAGATTTGAGAAAAGAGTCAGTAGAACCATACTTGAACACAGTTTGCAAACAGTTTTTAAACTGACTCACTCTCAGGGCTTTGGTGGGAAAGAAAGAAAAGAAAAAGAGTGTCAGTGCTGATATGTCATTCACCACAGTGCTGTCTTCTGAGCAAGACTCTAAAGAGAAGTGACAGTAAAAAGAGAGTGCCCATCATGACCAAGTATTTGTGGTTACTCAGCATTGCGGCTCAAAATATATTTGACTTGATGTACCATTTTAAGGAGAGAGCAGCCCTTTGCAAATAATTGCTCCCCATATGTGTAGTTTCTATAATAAATGAAGTATTTTAGCAGAGCCCTGCACATTCAATTCAGCAGAGCCTGAGCAGCCTCTTGGGGTGAAGCCATCACGGCAAAAGCCAAAAAGTGCAGACTATAAACTGATTACTAGGCAACACTGAAAAAAATGCAGTGAAAATCAGGGAGTACATAAATGGACGGTATGAGATCTGCTTTCATCTTCGATTCCAATATGAAGAGCTCCATGTTTTTGGAGTTAAATAATTGTGGAGGCAAATATCAGGATCAATTCATATTCAGCCCTGAACATGACTCAAATATGAACATTGGGGTAGGGCATTTGTCCCCAAATTGGTGATTTTATACCAAGAAGGAGCTTTTCTCATCCATCAAAAAAAAAATCTTCTGACCCACATACATGCCTGGGTGACAGTCCTTAGACTAGATTTCTAATTCTCATTGCTCACCACTCCTTCTGCTCCACGAGTGATTCTAATCTACTGTGTTCAGTAGCATATGCCATGCCAGTGTTGTTCCTATTTGGGGAAGGGTTAACAATCCTGGGTAGATTTTCTTGAATGTGTTTGTTTAAATGTTTGATTTCACTTGAGTTCTGCCCTAATGGCAATTGGAAATTATAGATAACTAGCAGAAATACCCGGCATTGCTCAGGTCCGTCGGAGGGGGGGAAGGGGACCCAGCGTTGCTCGAAGAGAGCTGAGCGAGTGTGGGGTCCGTTGGAGAGGGGGAGGGGGGAGAGAGCTGAGCGAGTGCTGGGGCCGTTGGAGGGGGGGCGGGGGCAGAGAGCTGAGCGAGTGCGGGGTCTGTTGGAGGGAGGGAGGGGGGTGAGATTTTAAAAATTTTCGATTCTTTCCTGAGGGGGGAGAGAGCTCAGTGAGTGTGGGGGCCCTTGGATGGGGGGAAGAGAGCTGAGCGAGTGCCGGGGCCATTGGAGGGGGGGGGCGGGGGCAGAGAGCTGAGTGAGTGTGGGGTCCGGTGGAGGGTGGGAGGGGGGAGAGAGCTGAGCGAGTGGGTGGGGGGCATTGGAGTGTGGGGAGGAGGGGGAGATTTTAAAAATGTTTGATTCTTACCTGAGGGGCGAGAGAGCTGAGTGAGTACAAGATCTGTTTGGGGGGGGAGGGAGCTGAGCGAGTGCCAGGGCCGTTGGTGGGGGGTATTATTACATCATAACTATGTCACAGAGAACAGCAGGTGTTAACCTGCTTCCCAGCTGATGTGAATGGGCTTGAAAGAATTTCACCCCTGGGGGGTGTCAGAGGTGAGATTTGAAAAATTTTCGACTCTTACCCTGATTAGGACCCTAAGGCCTATAACTGTAGCAAATTTCAAGTCTCTAGCTCAAACGGTGTGGAAGGAGTAAGGGAACGTACATACACGCACGCACGCATACATGCATACACCATTTGACTTTTATATATATAGATTGTAGACAGAGACATAGAAGTCATGAACCAAAACTGGACCCAAGATGAGGCAAGCAGAGCAAGACTACAGTAATCATAGTTCCAGTTTTCTGGGAACATCCTCGTGTTTCATGCATGCCTGGAACGAGATATACTGAAACCAGTGTTTTCTCAAATTTTAATTGATTCTTCTTGACATGTCATCCTTCAGATTTTTTTATTTAATGCTTGAGAGCTGAAAGCACATGCATATTTCCAGTCCTAATAATTGAAAATTTCTTCCTCCCATAGTCTTACCCCCACAACCTTAAATCATTCTTTTGAGCCCACCAGTGTCACCATTCTTCCTGCCATTTTAGTTTTATGGGTGCCATGGACACTCTTTAGCACTTTGAATTCGTCAAGCGGATTATATTTCCCTCCTTATTAATGTATTATGTAATAGATTTATAGATTCCAAGGCCAGATGGGATCACTGTGATAATCTAGGCTGACCTCCTGTATAACACAGAAGCATAGAACTCCTAGAATAATTCCTAGAGCAGATCTTTTAGAAAAACATCCAATGAATAATCCCTAGAAACCCAACTCCAGGTCCTGCTGAAATTTGAACCTAGGATCTCATAGTTACTAGGCAGCACATCTTAAATTCTCACAGAGTACTTCCTGAAGCCCCGAGGCTCCGGACTTCAGTCCTGAGGGGGGCACTGGGGCTCGGGGCTTCTGCCCCAGGGGAAGCACCGGGACTCATGTGGGTTTGAAAATATTTACCAGAGCTCTGATCTGGACAGCTCTGTCTGAATTTAAGCCCTGCTAGATAGGTACATTTAGCCAACTAAGCCACACACTCTTTTAATTTAAAGATATAGGATCAACTCAGGCCCCTGCAAGGGGTTATCTAGGATTTGAATCCAGGACCTCTCATACCCAAGCATGATTCATACCCATAGAGCAACAAACTGGCAATGTGAGAAACAAAGTTCAGGGATCCTGGTAACCAGGCAAAGGATTGTCAGCTAAAGTAGAGGTTGCGGGGGTGGGGAAAGGGTTTCAAAATAACATACACCAAGCCTCATAGCAGATGGTTGTGTCAGTTTGATACTTTTCAGTATCAAAGGAAAAGTTTAATTACATTTATAGAAAAAGCACTCATCCCAAAATAGGCTTATTGCCTCAATCTCGTGGCATGACATGAGGGGAAAAAAGTTTTATTTTCCCCCCAAAATCCAACTAATCCTGTTGTGGAATCATTTGGGAAGAAAGGGATCGTACTCAATATTTTTTTCATATTCCGAATTAATCTGTATTTAATAGGTCAACTCATCTTAATATAAGACTAGTGCTACTTTGTAGTTATGTAGCCCCTTTCATGTGAAGATCTCAAAGCACTTTACAGACACTCTCCTATGGAGAAAAGGTATTTGGGATCATTTCTTACTGTGATAACTGAGGAGTAAGCTCACAGCCCTCACAGCCCTAACAGCCCTGGATTCATGAGCTTTTGCCCTAACCACTGGATACACTGGTTAGGGCAAATGCTCATGAATCTAGCCTACTTGGTTCTATTTCTGGCTCTGCCACCAGGCTACTTAACTCATGCACCTCACTGAACCTCTCTATAGACCAGTATAACACGGCTTTACTTACCCCTTTCTGACCTAACAGAATATTTTTCTAGCCAAAGAATATGATGTATCCTGACCTTATATGGATTTTTGACACATTGATGGGATGTGTGAAACAGGGAATTCATTTTATTTTGTATTTGTATCTGAATTTTAAGCTAGAGTTCTGAATACAAATATTATTCAGCACATTTCAGACTACAACTGTGCATGCAACAACATATAACAGCAAGTTTAGCAACAGCAAGATTAAGCAATGATAAACATGGCAAATGATCCACTACTGCAAATAATGGTGGGCTTCATTTGATGTAATTCTGTTTAAAGTAGCATATTCATTTCTGTAGCCACCCAAAGGCATCAAAATCTCTTGGAAACAGCTCCACACAGCCAAAGAAAAGTCAAGAGGAGGTGATTTAGAAAGGTGTCACAATATCCACAGAAAAATAGAAGCCTTTAATAGCGTCCAACATGTCTGACTACGTGTGGGGAAGAGGAATAAAGAGCAGACTTCCTAGTATACTACCATAACAATTGTGAGTTTGCACCCACAGATTAAATTATTACTTTGCTTCAGCATAATGTCCAGGAGATTTGCTCATATTAAACAGGAGCCCAACAGATTGTTTTTTCCATGAGTAAAATTTTAACCTGTAAGGTTGAGTTGCTTTGAAGACATTCCCTCTCTCCGTACTTCAGTGTAAAGAACCATATCATGCCTTTGGTCTGTACATGTACATCCCCTTGATAATAATGGATGTTAAATATATGGCTCAGGAGCACCAGATGGTGGAAGGAAATTATACCTGTCTGCCATGCAGCAGTTGTTATTGCTTCAACCAGAGCACCAACATTTTTTAATTTTCGGGAGGTAAATACCAGCCAATCTCCTGAATATAATGTTTAATTATTTTCTCACTAGAACAAAAAGATATGAAAAATAGAGAAAATATAAAACTTGAAATAACAGATCAGTGAATGTTGTGGGACATTTTCTACAGTATTCACTTTTCTTTAGCACCTTCATATTTCACTGTTTCCCCACTCAACACTAGGCTGAAATGTTATGTAAATTCCCCCCATTCTCCCTCGGTTACTTTTCTATGTGGAATACTGATTGTTGCAATTATACAGTTTCTGAGGTACAGTTTGCCCAGCATCCCCTACAGTAACACATCAATCAAGCTCTGATGTGAAAAGTGGTCAGGACTCTATATGACATAATATTCCTTGTGGTATAAATGATTTACAACAGAAATTCTTTACTTTACTCTAACAAAAGGGTTATAGTGAAATGTTTCTTTCCAGTGGCTAGGATACATACAGGAGTCCTGTCATTGGTGTGGTAATCCAAGGCTGCTCAGGTGACACAGAAATGCCAATAGAAAGAATGTGATCTACTAGCGATAAGCTTTTATTAGAAGTGAAATGTGGACAGCTACACTTCCAGCTTTTACTGGCAGGCCAAAAATTCCTGCTTTCTAAATCTCTCATGTTGCTTTTCCTTCTGATTGAGGTATCAGTAATGTACTTGTCAGTTATTAAAAGTTCATCATTTATAAGTGTGTGCTTGCAATGGGGTGCACTCACCTCTCCTGACCACCCCCTTGGACAATTGCACACACCTGCATGCTCTCAGATTGTCCCTGCTCTGGGATAGAGCAGTGCCCTAGGGCTCCCTCCCTGAAGACAATGTCTTTGCCTTCTTCGGGCTTCCTGGCTACAGATCTCCAGCTCAGCCACTATAGTTCAGTTCCCCCACTGGGGGGCCTCAATGTCCCCATAACTGCCACCCAGTGGCTAACTGGGAGAGGGGGAAACCCAGGCCACCTACTACTCCGGATCCTAGCCCATGGACCCTGTAGATCACAGCCGTTGGCCGTGCCCATTTAACTATGTAGCGCAGCTTCTCTAATTCCCTGAGCCACTTCCCCACAGCTTCACACTGTCTTCACCCTTACCTCAGGGCCTTGTCCTGATGAAATCCCAACAACCAATTCAGGGCTCCTTTTCGCCCCGTCCCTTCCCCCCCCCTCCCCCCGCTTCTGGCAGAGCTGCCCTCTCCAGGGTTCTGCAGCTCTGTCAGCCAGTCACGCACCAGCTACACTCCTACAGCGCCAGCAAGGAACTGAAGTGCCTCTGGCCCTGCATCTTTTCTTATACTAGGCTGCTGGGCCCTGATTGGCTGTGTCCTACACAGCCACTCTAGACAACTTCTCCATTACCCCTTTTTTTGGGGGGGGGGGCAGGGAGTAGCAGAGCCACACCAACAGGGGGCTCAGAGGTTCTGGTATCTCCCATCACAGTGCAGTAATCTTATGCTGTCAAATACTTTGACAGATTTGGAAACGAACAAAAAACTAAGTCGACAACAACTTGTGAATCCACTTTAAACATGTACGTAGTACATGTATTCAAGTCATGCATTATTACCTTTAATAAAATAGGGAAATCAAAACTTTTTCACCTACAGGTTTATGAAACTTTTTCTAGGATTGGGGGATTGCTCTTAATTCAAGCGCTTTTATTTTAATATAAATCCCACCCCTTCTTTCTTCTAAAGTATCTCTACAGATGCTCAATTTGGGTTTGATTTAACATATCAACAATGATATACCTCACCTTGGGGCTCAGGCAGCCAGCAAGTGCACACAGTCTTGGGGCTCAGTAGGGGTGAGCACACACACACAGTCTAAGGGGCTCCAACAAGGGTTGAGCACCCAGCAACCAGTCTAGGGTGCTGACAGGGGTGTTCATGGAGCACTCCTGGCCTACATTGAGGACTCTGCCACCCCAGGGTTCAGGTAGTAGGGGGATACGGGCCTGCCCTACTCCACCACAGCGCAGAGCCCTAACAGTGGCAGAGTGGTGTGGTGGACTGATCATGAGGCTATGAGTCAGGAGATCTGGGTCCTAGTTTCAAAGTGCTGTTTGGCAAGTCATTTAACCTCTTTGTTCATCCTTCGGTCACTCCTTCTGTAATAGTGAGAATGCTTTATAACCTTTGTAAAGTGCTTTGAGATAAATCATGCAGATACTGTGTAAGTGTAAAGTATTACTTACTGTTAACAAACTATTCTCTAAAATATAGTTAAGGTAACTAAGTTACAGTGAAATATCTCCTCTGTGCCATACAATTTTGTACCACATCCTTTGCCACCCCAGTCCATGATATAGGAAAATTCTTACATTTTGCGGATACAAAATAGAATTAACCTCTCTGGGTCAGAAAGAAATATTAAATGGAGAGGCCAATTTAAGAGGCACGTATTAAATCATTCCTGTAATGTGCATTTTTTCAGAAAGAGTTACTAGTCATTGCAAAACATTTTTGTTGGCTATGTGAGCTGACAATATAACCAAAGGCATTTTCAAATAGGATTACGAGAATATCAGCACTCTGGTATCTGGATGAAAAGTGATTCTGATTGCCAAATTGTAAATTAATTCCCAAAGGATTTATGTTACTGTGAAGTGCCAGTGTTGCCACTAATGGCAGTGTTAAAGATGCAGCAATCCCTTTCTCTCAAATAATTCACACTGAACAAAATACAGTTGCACAAATACATTTTCTCCTATAATAGCAGACCAAGAAATGGAATGCATTTATAAATGGTAATTTATAATATATAATTAATATAATTTAAATTTAATCACTGAAGCACTAGGTCATATGTTATAGTCTCCTTTTGATGTGGATATAAGTCTAATGGGCGTCACATGCATGAAACAGGCAAACAGATCCTTCTGGATAAGTTTGGAAAAGGCACTGGGATGTGATCCTACTCCCTTTACACTCATTGGAAAACCTCCCCTTGATTTTAAGATGGAGCGAGAGGGGGTGGAGCTCTTGATGTAAAATATATTTGTTAGTATTAATTTCTTACTATGTGTTTATTCAACACTCAGCACAATGTGAACCAGGTGCTATGGCAATATACATATTAAATATTATTATTGCTATTTTATTATCATCATAGTGTCTAGGAGTCAGTCATGCACCAGGGCTCCATTGTGCAAGGCACTATACAAACATAGGGTAGCAGATAGTCCCTGCCCATAAAGAGCTTGCACTCTAAACAGACAAGACAAAGACAGGCTGGGGAAAGGGGTAGAAACATCAGCAGAGTGAACATTGTGATGGCAGTAAACAGGTTAGCGCCACAATTGTGTGTGTGTAGTGGGGAGTAATCAGGAGGCCTCAGATGAATGGAAGAAAAGGGAAGAGAAGGGAGAATGAGGAGGACACGGCAGGGAAGAAGAGGGGAAGGAAGGGACAGTGTGGAATTGAAGTTGCAGTGATGAGACTGTGAGAGAGAGGGAAGGATCCTAGTATGCCCAGTTCTGGATCCAAGGCAGTGCTAGAAGTAATTCCCAGTGGTGTCAATGGGAAGTATGCTATCGTGTTCCTGGCTCCAATGAAATCAATCGGAGTTTTACTATTGACCTCAATGAGGTCAGGATTCCACCCCTAAATTTTTTATTTTTGGGTTAATGTCTAATTGTTCTTACACATATCTGACCTGAAGAAGAGTACTGTGTAAACTCTAAAGCATGTCTCTTTCACTAACAGCTTGTCACTCTGACACATTCCTTGCAAACTTCAATTCAAAACAACCAAAATGAACCTAATAGTCTACAGATAATCCGCTTTTAAATGAAAAGCACAAATTATACAGAGAGATATTCAGCCCTGCCAGTTCTCTTTCTCACCACTCTGGCAGCAAATAGCAAATTTAAATTTGGCTTAGAATTCTCCTAATGTGGGAAAATCCCCTAGTGCAGGTATATAGCCAGACCTTCACAACCCCTGCACTCTGGCATGCCACAGCTGTTCGAATGGCCCTTTTGAGTGATTGCCAAATATCTCCTCTTCCCCAAACCTATAGTGGATAACCTATGTATCAACTTTCAGCACTGATGATCAGCAGTGTAAAATTTTGACCCTTCAACGAGAAGGCCTAGTCTCGCCCACTTGTGCTAAAGGAGTTACATTTAACTGGTCACAGTAATAGATTCCTCTGCAATATGTGGTCCAACCAGCAGAGTTGGACATGACAAACTTAGTCAGTGCAATACCCTTGTACTGCTATGGCTCCATCTACCAGGAAGCAAGGAGGCATGGACCAGTGTAGAGGGACCAGATTGTCTGCTTCCACTTCAGTCTGATTGACTTTCTTTGTCCTAGACAGATGAAGATCATCTCTCTCTCTCTTTCTCCTTTAACTTTTATTTCTCTCTCGCTCTCTTTCTTTCTCTCTCTCTCTCTCTCTCTCCCCCCCAATTTTAGCTCCTGTCCAAAAGAAAAAAAATCAAAGACAAATAAAAATTTGCTTTGTTTGAGTCCATAAATGCATAGCGAGCATCCAGTCCATTGTTTCCTTCACTGTCTTTATCTCAGGAGTCTGATGCCAGTCTGCCTATAGTCAGTCCTTCCCCAGTTCTTGTTCTCTTATTAAAACTTGCTTCCCCGCTGTGCTACTTCCACACAAAGGGCCCATTAGAAGCATCAAAAATGAGAATTTAAGCCTGACTAGCTCCATTCCAGCACCCAACACTTCCTCCAGCTAGCAGGCTGTGAGAGAAGCCACAGAGATGGATGACAGAATGCTGCTACTCCTCATGAAATTCCATATGTCCCTTGTAGTTAGGTTAAATTCTATCAGAATTGCCCCTTCTCCGATTAATCCTGGCACCTTCAGCCTTTGTTCTGGATCCCTCCCCTTGATCAATACATGGAAGAGTTCAATTAAACTGTGATGTTTTTCTTAGTTCCTCTGAAGGTACCGATTGGCCCAGATTCTGGCCTCCAGGGTGATGATAGCTTTGTTCCATCACTCCATACTTCCCCATTGGACAAAATAGCACCTGAGCTCCTACCACTGTATGTAGGATCTTTTCAGTGGAGCAAGGACTTCATTACAGCAGAACTTCCAACTGTTCTTCCCTTCCAAACATTGTGAAGGTTTCCATTCATCTTGGGTGTGGGATTCTGACACTAACATACACTTTCTATTGACTCCCTGTCTCAGTCTGTTCATCACAAAGGGAGATTTTATCTGTGTTCTTTCTTTACTAATATCAGTACAACTACCTTCTCACTGGAGCTATCACTATTGTCATGATAGCTGGGGGCACAGTCATTTTTCTTCCTCTACTTCTGCATGGCCTATCTCAAGCCAACAGCAGTGTCTTCTCTCTTCCTCCTCTGCCTCCTTGCCTTCACGTGTCTAAACATTGGAAGTTATCATAAGAATCCATCTGCACGTATGTCTATATAATCATATTTCTACAGCACCAGTCACCATATTAATAAATCTCTAATTCTTCTTGATCCTCTCACTCACAGCTTCCCATTTTCTTTTTCACCGCAGAAAGCAATTTCTTCACATGGACTATTTAGTTAATGCTTCTGCTTCAGACCCCTATGCGCAGAGGTACAACATACATCAGGGAAATTATCAAGCCCTGCAATCTTCTCAACAATCAGCAGATCTGAAGAAAGCATACTGTCTCTAGTGTTCTCTATCTTGCCTTTGGGTGCAGGAACTGAATTTTTCAGGGGGGGTCTTGTCAATGAGCATTTTTCCTGTCCCCCGTAGCCCTGAAAGACCCATATTTGCTTGTCCCCAAACCTGTTTTTGCCTGCCTGGTAGACTTACCAAAAACATAAGTTCCTTTCTCTCTGCTGTCCTGCCCGATGAATAGCTTCATAAGATTTTTGTGTTGCTCCCAAATGTTTTTGCATAATGGACTATATACAATCTCTCCCGTCTTTGCAGAAACAGAAGCAGACTAACCCTTCTTTCAAAATTATTTCTACTTTTGACTCTTCGGATTTAAGTTCAGCAAGGCTTACTGTGTTTTCCCTTGAGCAGCTAAAAGATTCAATCTTCAGCTGTTGCCCCTTCAGGCTATGTGCACTTTGACTGGAAGGATACAGCCTACAATTATGTTCCCCCTCCTCTAGATACATCTGTTTAAATTAGATGTTTTATCTCCAAGTATACTTGAACTTCCATGTGAACCTGCTGTTTTCAGCCATTCTTGTTTTTTTTCCTGTTTTTTTCCTCCAATCATAAAATCCCCTCTTGGCCATTTAGGCAGCACTAAATTGCTTAGCTCTTACTGTTTATGCATGTGCAATATAGAACTTTAAAGCAGCTGGAACATATGGCTAAGAATGGATCTCTCTTCTCCACTTTTCTGTTAAGACATTTGACTAGACATCTGGTCGCAAGTAGAGCTAAAAAAGCCAATTGCTCAGCAGTGAGGAGTTCTCATGCTGTTTTGTAGGTGCTCACCTATTTACACTTACCCAATAGAACACAGGGCTCAAAGTATTCTTGGAAATATCAATGCTTAAAAATAAAAAAATAAGTAAGAATTCAAATCTCTATTAGCAACCATCAAGGAGACCAATGATTGTGAGTTTCCTCTGGGAGACAAGAGAGTGCAACAGATCATTTTAAAGATATATATTAATATTGTACATTTGAAATAATGTGCATTAATAATGTTCAAACATACCAAATCCTGGCCATTAAAAGAGAGTGAGTTTTGGTCATGTGCTGTAGACAGTGTTCTTGTGAGCTGGAGTTTGTCTTAAGGAACATATATATTATGACAGGTTCAAGAATAGCAGCCGTGTTAGTCCATATTCGTAAAGAAAGCAATTCCTCACTTGTTTTATATATAGTATGGCTGCTCTGAGCCCCACCTCTGAATTTCCAGACATTTATGAAAATCTCACTTCACATTACGGTGATTAGAAATAAGACCTTACAGCAGATTGGCAAAATCAGATTCTCCATCTGTGAACAAATGGATCACAAAAGTGTGGAATTTTCAGGCTATGGCAAAAGTGACAAACTGTGAGGTGGTCTCATTTAACCTGTTATTAAACCATTTGAGTACGATTTGGGAATCTGCCAATCCAACTTTGCATTCATTTACCTTGAATTCTCTTATTAGTTGGAAGATGAAGACAATAGAATGTCTTTTAAGTAATTACTGTAATAATCAGTGTCTCCGCTTGTGCATTCTTATTGTCATTTTTTCTACTATTATATATTTACTGGGGTGTATGCAGTGAGAGCCATAAAAAAAAAAAGTTTAAAGCTCAAAAAATAAAGAAGCCTTCCACCTGAGGTCTCATGGCTTATTATTAAGATTGTGTCTTCCTTCATATTGCTACATTAGCTTAATGCCATGAATACACTGTAGGATGGGGAAAGGAAAGACATATGATATGGGAAAATGACGTTATCAGTAAATTCTTTATGGTCTTCCTCATGCCCTATCCAACTTCCCTCTCATTTGTTTGCAGTTTTTCTTTTCTTACACTGTAGAATGCAGTGGAAAAGATCCCACATTTGTTGTTACCTATTTCTGTACCCTGGAAGTCTTTTGACTGTGGTGGAAGTGGGCAGTCTGGTCTCTTTATACTGTGCTTTACCAATAGTTCCTCTGCTTCCTTACTTCCTGGTAGGCAGAGGTATAAGTCATAGTGTGAGAAGTCCAAGATAGGGTGGAAGGAGACCAAACAGAATGTAATGGTAAGTAGAAGAAAGATTCAAAGCTGCCATATGAATAGGTTATTCTCCTATATCTAAAAATATCTTGCTTTTTATGAAAGGACATTTAACGGCTTGCTAATGCTGAGAATGGCCCAAGGTCTCTGAATGTTTTGGTGAAATTTGACATTTCCAGCAAAAAAAATGTCAATAAAATACATAAGGAATGTTATAGTGCTGATGTGCACATGATCAACATGCAATCTGATTGGGTCTGAATGATTCCAAACCCATCTAGTAATCCTGTAGTACAGGGACACATATCGGGAGCAGATAACCTCATCAGTCAGATTACTATATCTAGGGTGACTAGATAGCAGTTCTGAAAAAACGGGAGAGGGGGGGTAGGGATAATAGGCGCTTATATAAGAAAAAGTCCTAAAAAACAGGACTATCCCTATAAAAATGGGACATCTGGTCACCCTAAGTATATCAGTTAGCATATTTTTAAATTAAAGTTTTTTCTTTTGTGATTTTTGACAGATTTTATTATTTGGAGAAGGGGAGAGGGAAAATAGAGGGGGGAAAAGATCTTCAGATAGTATCTTCCCCCCTTAGAATCTGCTGTTCTTCAGGATTTCTGAGGCTATTTAAGCACAGATCTGTGTGAGTTTGAAAGAGTAACTTACATCTCTGCAACTAATAACTGGGAGTGGGGGCTGCTGATGAAAGGGGAGTTCCTTTTAAATTAATTCTTCAGGTTGCTGTCCTTAAAGATCTTCCCTCATTAGATACTCTCTGCTGGTTGTTGGCACTTTGCAGACTGCGTGAGCCCAGGCTCCAAGCTGACTACCTGTCCTAATGGTAGCATTTTCCTTATGAAAGAGGCAGTAACATGATTACAAATCCTATGTTGTGTGTAAGGAATTGATTAGTGTAGGGATGAGAATCCTCCTAACAGGACATGACTCATTCACCTGGTCAGAGAGCTGCCAAGGTCTGCATCTTACACTTCTCTTTTTGGTAGGCATACATTCAAGCAACTTCCATTTAGGATTGCTTCAGCACCTGAGAAGTAGCAAAGCACTGTATTCCAAATCTGTGAGGATCTGAATGAGTTGAAAGTAAGTAATTGTTGATGCACTGCTATTTGGGGCAAAAAAGTGGAATGTGAAATTGTGTAGTGTTCCACAGAGAGCCAGAGAAAAGAACCTTAGTTGAGTGGGAACATAAACCAGATGACATTCAAAGAGGCTAGCTTTGAAGGACACAAACTACAGCAGAAACATGTTCAGCTGGACCCAGAGTAGGAGGTGGCACTTGTACAAATGAAAAGACCTCAAAACAAGGAGACCTTATTAAGATTCATGGTCGTTAACCTATCTAAGAGAATGCCTGTCTAATTTGTTACAATTAAATGTTTTATTCAGAATACTTATTAAGGCCAGTATAGAATGGTACTAAGATAATTGACAAGCACAACTAAGCAATGCAAAATGATCCAATCTCAGAACCATTTGAGTGAGTAATTCGAGAACAGGGGTGGGCAAACTTTCTGGACCAATGGCCACATTGGGATTGTATGGAGGGCCAGGTAGGGAAGGCTGTGCCACCCCAAACAGCCTGGCCCCCTCCCAGTTCCCGCCCCCTGACTGCCCCCTCAAACCCCCACAACCCATCCAACCCCCCTGCTTCTTGTCCCCTGACCACCTCCTCCAGAGACCCCCCCACCCTAACTGCTCCCGAAGATCCCCCCACCCAACCCCCTTTGCTCCCTGTCCCCTGACTTCCCTGACCCCTATCGATTCCCCCGCTCCCTGACAGACCCCGGGGACTTCCAAACCAACCTCCCCTGCTCCATTACTTCCCCCTCCAGAGACTCCCTGCCCCTAACCGCCACCCCGGGACCTAACCCCCTATCCAATCCACCCTGCTCTCTGTCCCTTGACTGTCCCCTGGGAGTCCCTGCCCCTTATCCATCACCTGGCCCAGGTCCCCTTACCATGCTGCTCACAGTGCGGAGCCAAACATGCTGCCCCGCAGAAATGCACAGCTCCGCCCCCCAGAGCGCTGCCCGCGCGGTGGCGTAGCTCCGGGGCAGGGGGGAAAGGCGGGGGACAGCTCTGGGCAGCCTCCTTGGCTGGGGAGGGTGGACGGGATGGTCCCGCGGCCTGAATGTAGCCCATGGGCCGTAGTTTGCCCACCCCTGTTCTAGAAGTATGATAACAGAAAAAACATAGGTACCTCCAAGCATAAAATACTATTGGGGCTATCAAGATGAAATTTCTTTCAATGCATTTAAAAATACCATTAAAATCTAGAAAAATAATAAATAGAAGAGAGCATTTCTCTGAGTGTGTAGTGGACTAACATTACTTTCAAGTGCACCTGCTCCCAGTCATGAGCTCTGAATTCATTAGAAGACCAGCTCCACTAAGAACACATTTTGACAGTAATTTCAGTGGTTGCTAACTCTGTTTTTGCTGCTGAAATTTTTCATCAGTTGCTTGTATGTTAAGACAGGTTTCATTGTGCATTGATGGTGGGATTTTCAAAGGGGCCTCCGGACTATGTTCACAAAAAGGACTTGTGTATATCATTTAATGGAGCAACTTCTATTGATAAAAGAGACAAGCTTTTCAGCTTTTGCAGGTCTGTGTAGCTTGGAAGCTTGTCTCCTTCACCAACAGGTTCAATAAAAGATTTTATCTCACCCACCTTCTATCTCTAATATCCCTGGACCAACGTGGCTACCACAACACTGCAAACAAAAGGGGAGTTAGGGCATTCACTTGGGAAGGGGAAGAGAGGTTCAAGTCCCTTCTCTGACGCAAACAGAGTGGGAACTAGAGCCTGCAGCTCCTACAGCCTGGGTAAGTGCTCTAGCCACTGGGGTATGTGAGTGAAAGTGGCCACCTCAGTCTCTGTTTTATGGGGGACCCCATCCTGTAGGCATGCTCAAAGACAGCCTCAGACCATGCCTGCCATTTCAGGCTCCAATGATGAAACTGGTGAGCAAACATCTAATTTGTGGATCCCATCAAGGCTCAGGTGTGAGCTAAGCACTGAATGTCTGGGCTTACATGGCTGTGCACGTGCCCGCTGCAGAAACTTGGGCACCGAAACTTTAGGCACCTACAGGATTAGGTGACAGCTGGGGCGGGGGGAGTTGTGAATGCCAGTGGCATCTAAATGTTAGACTTAAAGACCTTCAGTGGCAGTTAGGCGCCAATGTTCCTCTTGTGAATCTAGCACTAGGTGACTTAGGAGTGATGCTCCTAAGTCACTTAAGTAGTCTTGAAAATCCCAACCTAAAAAAAATGCAGTATAAAATTCATATGTAAAGTATGAATATTAAATAGCTAGTTTGTTAAACTGTAGGCCTATGCTTCCTTAAAAATTCTTACTCTTTTTGTTTCAGTAATAAAGTTACATGAACTACACAGCACTCCAGAGTAATCTTCCTTTCATCAATATACTTATTTCTTTCATGTGTCACTCAGCTGTGCCTTGATCTCTCAACACATTCAGTGGGTGCTAGTTAGTACTATGCCGCCAATCATGTGGAAGTGCTTTCTCAATGAGTATCGGTTATATTGGTCAGCAACTTTCAAGTGAACATCATCATATTGTATTTTCCCAGGAGAGATTTTAAATTATACACAATAGACTGGAGCTGCTCCAAGAAAGCCACTTCATCCTTTGTGTGAGCTCTCAGATAGTTCCATGCTGAGATGCTTTTAACTCAGGAAAGTAACATATGCTTCTCCCAAAGATATTGATATGATAGAAGGTACTTCACTTATACCATCAAATACAAACCATGCTTTTATAGACAAGGTAGATTGAATATAAAAGAGCCTGATTTACCCAGCCGTTGTTGGCCAGGGAATGAGAACTGGTTGCAATTGACCTGTAGGGCTCAGCATAGATTGGAAAGAATGATTTCACAGTTAAAACTGTTTGTGGCAAGGAAAAGAGCTGTGAATGTGAATTCGGCTTTCTGTTTGCTCTAGGTTCACCTGTTGGTGGTTGTTATACAAATCTCTTTTGCAAACACCTGCTCCCATTGATGATAATAAGGGATTTGCAGTTGACTTCAGTGAATGCAGGTTTAAGTCCTTTAACTTCAGCCATATAACTTTCTCTTTTACTGTTGCTTGCTGATAAATAAACATAGCCATTTCCACTAACATTTACAATGTCAATTACATTAACATCAGTGTAAGACAAGTGTCCCTTCCATTGAAGGGATGCTACCAGTTTATTATCAGTTATAAAGAAATGAAGTGGATGGTACATAAATATTTATATCTAGCTAAACTACAGTCTGCTAAAAAGTAGAAGGAAACGTATCTAACAAAAGGTAGCAACTGCACTTTAACAATTCAGATCATGACAGAGAAAGTGGCGCTACGTCTTTAAATGTCTGGAGAAACCTTTTTCATCTTTAATTCCCCGTTTTCCTATTCAGAGCAAGTGCCGCCCAGGACTGGTTTTCGAGTGGATTCCTCTGGCAAGTATCCTTCAGCCTTCCTCGTTTTCTAAAATAACTGTTCTCCATTTTATGTTTAAGTAACTGTTCTTCCTTTAATCATTGCTCTGGGTTTTAGCCAATCATGAGTGCTCAATCACCATATGTAGTACATCTTTTTTTTAATTTTGGTATTTAACTAGACAGGGTTAAAGAATGATCAGCACTAAAGCTCTCCCTAATGTGGAGTGTTATTTGGAGCAGAGTGGAATCTTGCCTTTTCCTCAGCCAGCTTCTGTGTTCATGTAACAATGTTTTATATGCTCGTTGGTGTTCTTAGTATTCATTCACATAATGCTGGTACCATAAAAATATTCCACTATATCTAATGCCAGAAGATTATTTAGACATTTTTACTCTCTATATACCTTGCAATGAATCTAAGATTCACATGCTAAGGAGCAGGAAGAATGGGTTATGCAGACCATAAGTTTATTTCTAAGTTTATTTCATCCATGCACATCTTCTGTCTGTCTGTTTAAAAAATGTTTTAAAATAATAACTTCGTGGATGTTTGAATCACCTTCATTCTTTTGGAATATCAACAATACATTAATTTAGAAATAATTTATTCCATTTCCTGAAATCTCATACTGTTAAATAAACAGCTGCACCAAGTGCTGCTGGTACAGAGAAGGTCATTTTGCCATTGACATTAAAGCCCTCTCTAAGGCCTATATCCTGCAAACAGTTATGCACATAAGTACCTTGTCTTGTATGCCTAAATATTTGCAGAAATAGAGCTTTATGTTGTTTTTTGCATATGCTCTAATGCTTGTAGGTTGGCTACAAAATTCCCTCTGGATAGAAACGTAGCATAATTCTCCTTTAGGATACATTTTTAAATATTAAGCTTTCTTATTTTCTATTATGCAGCCTTCATTTACTTCCTTTGTATGTATAAATCAAAATTGTGCAAATTAAAAATACTACTAATGTTAGAGATTAGCAGGTACATAATTGTTCTTAAAACTTGTCATACATTTCAAGAGCATTTGAAACTCTGATATGAAGATATTGCGTTTTCACATTAACCACTATTCATAATAGTAATTTGCAAATTCCTTCCTGTTTTCTTCCTTTTTTTTCTCTCTCTCTCTCTCTCAGTATTCACCTTGACTGAGAAAGTCCAAACAAATGTTTATTTTTAGCAAGAAAAGTGAATAAGCACAGCAAGACTGCCAAATTTTTCTAATAAAGCTCTTTATTGTTTTAATTAAAATGTAGAAGAGATTTAAGAAATATTTAATTACAGCATCATCCCATGTGTCGAATTAATTCATATCACTCTTTGCATTTGTGAGGCTTGAAATCATTCAGAAACAGAATCATTCATTTTCAGTGACATATCTTCTCCTCTAGTTTTATTCCTTAAAGAGACAACTCTGTGTCCATTTATCAATGTGAAATGCATCTAGGGACTTGGATGAATACAGTACAAGAATCAAATTGAGAGATTTTCCTATTCAAAGCATGCATGAGATCTCATTGTTGTTCATTAACAATACCCCAAAGAGTAATTTTCATATTATAAATCACATTTCTGCTTCATCGGGACTCATCAGTTGGAATCCCCGGTGTCATGTAGCACCCCTACTGTGTTATGATGAGATCATTGTCTCTTGGAGTTCACAGAACAATGGGAATCCCAGATTGTTCTATAAGTTGGCACTTCGGTTAATGTTGTCTCTTCCTGGCCTAATGCTCTATTAGAAAAATCTCACTTTAAACATAAAAGAAATAAGAGGTATTTCAACTAAGCTTCATGAACTCCCCTAGAATCAGCTGTTAGCTACCTAGTGCATGGAATGAGGGGGTCTAAGGCACATTCTGATTCTCCTGTGCAGGTTATCTATATCCTGGCTCATGCACAGGAAAAGAGCAGCTACCACTGTTCCATGTTGAGAATGAACCCGCTAAGCTGAGCTGGTTTGGAGGGGAAAGTAAGCTGTGCCAGGAAAAGGGTGCTACAGCCCAATGGAACAAGGAGGAAGCAGAGCCCAAATTGGACAGGGACTGCCACAAGTCAGTGCCAGCTTTACTCATAGGGCTGCAACACTATCCATTTCCCATTACTTCAGGGGGAATACAAGGTGCCAGTCTAGCCCATTGAGAGAAAAAAATATTCTATAATGAAGTAATACTTATAATCAGGGTACAGGTTCAAGAATAGCAGCCGTGTTAGTCTGTGTCCATAAAGAAAGCCAGGAATACTTTTAGCACCTTAGAGAATAACTAGTTTATTTATTATGCTGAAATAAGCTAGTTAGTCTCTAAGGTGCTACAAGTATTCCATTCAGGGTACAGTTCGTCTTAGGGCAAGAGTGTTGTTCTGTTCTCAGTGAATTTCAGCCACTGAGAAATTTCACTATCTCCATCAGGAAAAATGGCAAAATTTGGCATATACAACAATACCTGCCAGAGAAAAAGATACTTCAAGGCCTGACTCTTACAGGGCCAGATGCCAAGGGTATACCAAAATACCTTTTAAAAGCACCTTGTGCATCCAATGTCCCACCTCCCCTTAGTCCTTTTCTTTACTTTTAGAAGCTTTATATTGCTTAATGGGAAAATAAACTATCCAGTAGTGTTCTCCTGGATGGAACAAAATCCTACTTTTAAAACAAATTTGTCAATGTTTCAGTAACACTACTGGCTCTACACTAATGGCAAAATAGTAGTAGATTGACAAGATGCATGTCTTTTGCAAAGACTGATTGGCACAAAAAAACTGCTAATTAGTCAAAGAGTTTCCAAAATGACATGTTAGAACCCTGTGAGAAGCTGCAAAATCCCTACATAAAATATTTTTGGCCTAGACCTAAAAGTCTGGACCTCGCTTAGTTAAATCTATGTGCTCAGAGAGGGGACGTTAAGAAAGAAATATGTCAGCAGTTTTTGTACTGTGATCATCATAGGGCTAGTCCCCACTATGAGGGGTAGAGGGGGATTGACTGCAGATGCACAACTTCAGCAATGTGAATCACGTAGCTGAAGTTTGCGTATCTGCAGCCAACTTACCGTCCGTCCTCACAGCGGCGGCAGTCGGCAGCGCGCTCCCCCATCAACTCCAGCTTGTGCCTCCTGGCAAGCTGGAGTTCCGGAGTCCACGGGAGCGCCGCGGGCGATCAATTTCTCGCGTCTTCACAAGACGCGAGAAATCGATTTCCAGAAGATCGATCGCTACCTGCCGATCTGGCGGGTAGTGAAGACCAGCCCATAGTATTTGACTCCCACAATAATCCCTTTTTCATCATCATAAAAAAAAGCCAACATGAAAATACCAAATGTTTGTTTTTAGTGATTTTTTTAAAATGTCAGTAATGTGATTTTCTTTATTTTCTTTTATTTATAGATTGTGTAGTTTAAGTCAAAGTGTTTGTGCCAGAACCATATTACTCACACGTTGACAGTCATATTCTCAATACCTACAGTCAGGAGCACATAATAAATTGACAACCACACAAAAAGTGAGTGTTCAGGTTGTGACAAACATTCACACCAGTGCCATTCAAAGGTAAAGCTGAGACTTGAAAACTCATCCCCTTGTTTCTCACTACTGCAGTACTGCCTTTAAGAGGTCTCCACAATAAACTTAGACACAAGACAAAGAAAGACAAGAGTATAGTTCCTAGCTTAAAACTCCTCTGCCTGTGTCTACTTGCGGAACAACCGTCGCATTTATTTAACAATTGTTAAATAATTGTTTAACAGAGAAATGTAAGTGAGTTGATATGATAAGCTATTTTGAAGCTGTTATGGCTCATCATGCGAATATATAGGTTAAGTAGAGCCACAAGTCTGTAAGGGATGGATGCACAAAAGAAGTTAGATGCCTAAGTCCTAGTTTCAGGACCACTGCAATACACCAAATGCCACTGAACCTTCTGGATGCCTAAACTCACTGGGCACATAAGCTTTCAGGGTGAAAGTTCCCCAGCTGCCTCTGATTTTGCCTCTGGACATCCACTCTGCTGCCTCACTCTAAGGGTACAGCTACACTACCTGCCAGATCAGTGGGTAGCACTCGATGTATCGGGGATTGATTTATCGTGTCTCATCTAGACGCAATAAATCAATCTGTTACTGTTGCATGCTAAAGCCCCTGAATACCTCTCCAGCAGCATAGAGGGGTCATTAATATGCCAGAGTGGGTGGGCTGTGGCGAATTCTGTCAGCACAGGCATATTGCAGAACCAAAATGTGTAGCTTTATGCTTCTCCTCACCCCACAAGCTGAAACACAGAGAATCTTCCAGTGGTGGGACTGGAGGTGGAAAGCCCATAGCATGTGGTGCTATGAAGATGCTAGGCTGAGCTGCAATCCATAGCTGCCCCAGGATGGTTAGGGGGGCCCCGATCAGCCACATTTGATTATCCACCCCCGGGCTTCGTCTCCTGGGTTTTTTTTTAAAACCTTTGTGCTTTTAATTATGGGGGGGGGGCGTTGTGATGGGGTTGAACATCTTGAAAAACATTATCCCAAGTTATGGATTCTAATGAAATCTGTCAGAGACCACCCTAATTATTCACTGTCCTATCTTAGGAGACCATCTCAAAGTAAGCCCAAATGTACTGAGTAAAATACTGGTCTGCCATTATTAAAAGCTCATCTTTATTAAGCAGCCAGTTCCTGTCAGTCTCTTAAATGCTCACTGTTTCACTGTTTTTCCTTTAAAAATTCATCTCCTCTCTCTTTTTTTTTATAGGTGCCTAAAAGCCCAAAATTTTGAATATTACTTTTTATACAATAGTAGCTTTTAAATGAGCTAAATAGTTTTTCCAGTTATTTAATTTTAACAATACAGTGTTCCTGAGCTGAAAGGTTGTATGATAAGTTTCACACAAAACATAGTTTTACAATCACATTACAGTGATCTGAAAAACAGGAATTGTAATGATTTATAAAGCTCCTGAAATATTAATTGAGTAGAAAGTTGTTTAGTTTAATGTTGTGTTATCTGTCCATTTCAAAACCTTCATATTAGGGGCTTCGAGTGCCAACTAGCACCAGAATTCTTTATCAAGTGTATTAACTCAGACTGAAATACTGTAAAAATACACTAGAGAAGTTGGCATACTGTTTATACCTCTGTAGACTAAAATGTTTTTTTCATTAATGGTTATTTAGTTCTACTGACTTGTAATTAGATCTGATCATTTTTCATGTATCTCCATCTCCCATGTCAAATTACTCTTTTAAATTTTTGAATAACTAAACTACAGTTACAAAGTAAATACTGTCGCTGATAGTGGAGCAACACAATATAATACAAAGGCAGTCATTGGAAGAAGGCAGTACATTATACCATGTATCAAGGGCAGAATTTGCCTCATACTACCCACTTTTCAGTTTGGATTGCGTATACTTTACTGACCACCATCGTCTTTCGAGATATCTTCATATTTGAGAATCTGTGTCTGTTTGTCTGTGTACAACACACTGTTTTCAAAACAGTTTTCACACGCTCTAACGGGGTCATCATTAATCATTTCCAATGAACTAACCACTGGGATATTCAGTTTCTTAAGAAAAAATGAAAATACATTACTTAATGAGATCTCCTTTTAAACCAGGTCCAGATTACAAGGAGCTGGATGTTCATCTTCGGAGGATGGAGTCTGGATTTGGCTTCAGAATCCTTGGAGGAGATGAACCTGGACAGCCTGTAAGTTGTTTCTTCATAACTTTCTATTTTATAGTTTTAGTATCTTTATAAGTGTCAGAAAAAATATCACTTCATACAGTAGTGATAAAGGAATGGAATTTTAGAACTCTAAGTAAAAAGATTTTTTCCTGTTCATCCATTGAAAAAGACAGGTCTCTCAAATTGTCAGCATCGCAACTTAAAATATGTCATTGTGAATCACTTTGTATTAAGTTAGGATGAGAACACTCTCCAACTTTTTTTAGAGAACTAACTGCTATTTGGCCCTTTTAATTATCGACTTTCAAAGAACTATTGGTTTCCTTGAAAGATCAAGTACTGAGTTTAACCAATAGATTTGTATTCAAATGCTATATGAGCATGCATAAATGAATACCATGCTGTACTATAATAAATCAATGTAGATACAAACTGTACACATATGGAATGTGGGGGATTAGAGAGTACTGTTAATGACCTAATTTATACATCCACTACGAGTGAAATCTGGACACTGAAGCCAATGGGAGTTTTACCATTGACTTAATTCAGTCATGACTTCACTCATATTTAAATCATGATTTGAGGACCAGTAATGCAGCCAGAGTCTTTTACAGATGAGTCTTTTACAGGCATGCATGGGTGAAGTTCTGTGACCTGTGATATGAAGGAGGGCAGACTGGATGATCACAGTGGTCCCTTCTGGCTTTAAAGTCTATACAAATAAATCCACTGACAATTAAGTGCATTAATTATATACTAGAAAACATCACAGCATGTTATATACTGAAAAAACACTGATGAGTATTATTAAAACATGTACCAGGGACAATAGAATTGTTGCCTACAAAATAAATTGCCTTTATCTCATTCCTTTGACCACTTCACTTGCTCCCTGTGTACTGGTCCATTTCCACCTCGATTTTTTCTAAATTTAAAACTTCTGAGCAGCTTCAAATAGATGCAGTTAAAAAATATAAACCACCCAGAGAACTGTTTTTCTACCCCAACTGTGGAATTTCCACCAAAATGTAACTTGGTCTAAGGCTCAGGCCATTTCATTCTGTGCCAGTGACAGGTTTAAGAACCAATCATTTGTGATGCATCAGGCATGGAAATAGAAGATTTGTGCCATTAGGATGGGGACATCCCTACCTTTCCAAAGGGGCATCCAAGCATGTGCTTCTAGCCTTGGATGGCCTCAAAACCTTAAATTATGACATAATTATTGGATTCATTGGCTTTATAGGTAAAGGAATCATAGGACTGGAAGGGACCTCAAGAGGTCTACTAGCCCAGTCCCCTGCACTTAAACACACAAAATAGAACACACATATAATTTTTAAATTCTCTAAAACATTTTAGTATCCTTTTTTGTAAAATATGTGGCATATATTCACTATATGATTATGTGGTGGGGCATGTGATCTTTTTTTAATTGAACTTATTTGGAGTGACCTGCATGACTCAGTCATAGCTTTGCCACTCAAGGACTGATATAGCCATCCCAAATGTATATTGTTAAAATGATATACCATAATCAACTATTTATTCTATGTTGCTTACATACAACAGTGACATCCTTCTTAGAAAAAGCTAAATATAGTTTCATAGGTTTACATGTCATTTATTCAAATCCATACAAAATAAAATGATAACCATTACAATGTTAACACTTGTCCCATGGTGGTATATGAGAAACCACAATTATTTACTATATTTCAAATAAGAAATAAGTATATTATCGCATTTATCGCGATGGGGCAAGTGTTGATAAGAATATAATAATGGTCATACTGGGTCAGACCAATGATCCATCTAGCCCATTATCCTGTCTTCTAGTAGTGCCTTCTGCCAAGTAAGAGATCCATCCCCTGTCGTGCAGTTCAGGTTCTGTCAGTCAGAGGCTTAGGGACATCCAGAGAATGGGATTGTGTCCCTGACTATCTTGGCTAATAGTCATTGATGGACCTATACCCCAGGAATTTATCTAATTCTTTTCTGGACCTAGTTATAGTTTGGGCCTTCACAACATCCCGTGGCAACGAGTTTCACAGGTGACTGTGCTTTGTTTGAAGAAATGAAATATTGATAAATGTGAGAAATATTGACATTTTAAGGGTGCTTTCTGTATATTGAAATATATGCATCATAGTCTAAAAGCAATACACTGACAAACTGACAAACACAGAGACCATATTTTGGCGTAAATACATTGGGGGAGAAAGCACCCTAGTGAGTTGGAAGCCTGGATTCCATTTTCAAAAGCAATTTAGGAGTCTAAGTCTTATAGAAAGTCATTGGGACTTAGTCTTCTCAATGCCAAAGTCATTTTTAAAAACAAGGCTTAGGAGTTGTTGGCTCCTAATTTCATTCTCAGACCAGTAGGCCAAAACACTCTGACCTATTAAGATCGACAGGTCAACATTTGGGAGATTTTTTAAAGTAAATTTTATTACCATTAAGCAATAGCTGAAATTAATGGTTTTCTCTGCGATCCATCCCTTATCTCTGATAAATCTGTCAGACTGCCTACGCAGACATTCCAGTCAGTCTCGTTCTGTAAGGCTGATACAAATGTCATTAAATGCTTGATATTTTTGGGGTTGTTTTCTGTTTGCAGAGTTTATAACTATTAAGGAAATTAAGTAGTCATGAGGTGAGAGACACTAGATAAAACACACGAAACAAAGAGTAAATAAATTATTGATTTTCAACATTGTGTGGCAGGGTGGGCCTGACCCAGCCTGCCGCCCCTTTAAGAGGGAGAAAAGCCCTCTGCAAACCTCCCTGCAGAGAAGCCTAATCAGCCACCTGGGCTGCAGAGCAATCAGCCTGGATGGGTTGCACCTGGCAGCCTCCCCGGGGGGAGGGGGTGGGGGGAGGACGGGGGGGATAAAAGCCTGCCAGGAAGGAAGCCCAGGGTGGTGGTAGTGTGGTGGTGTGGAGGAGTGAGATAGTGAGAGGGAGCTGTGTGTAGAGCTGTGTGTAGAGCTGTGTGTAGAGCTGTGTAAGGAGCTACGCTGCAGAGCTGTGTATAGAGCTGTGTAAAGAGCTAAGCTGTAGAGCTGTGTTTAGAGCTGTAAGCTGTAGGGCTGTGTATAGAGCTGTGTATAGTAGGTGGTGGGGTCTGCACAAGCTGCACTGTAAATAAAGAGCACTGTTTGGAGCCAAAGAAGAGTCTCCTGCCTGTGTTTGGAGGGGGGCAAGAAGGTGATCTGTCACAATAGCAAAAAGTTAAGTGGGTTATATCCAGGTTCTAAACTAGGATCCATGTTATTGCATATGGCTTCCATTAAGTCAGAATGTGACTTTTTTTTCAACAACCCAAGGATCATATCCTTCGGTGAATAGCGGTGGGTGAGATGGGCACAGTGAATTGCAGGATTGGAGCTTAAATGTATTAATGATCTGAAAGGGAGTAAACAAAGAGTAGCAAAATGTTCAGAGGAGACAAAATTGTTTAGCATAGTCAAGACTAGAAAAGACTGTGAGGAACATGAGAGGAACTTTAAAAAGTTAGGTGGGTGGCCACTGCAATGGCAGATGAAATACCACATTGACAAAAGCAAGGTAGTGCACACTGGAAGAAATCATTTTCAGTACTTCTAAGTCTACATTAATGGTGGTATCATTGTGGACAGCTCAGTGAAAACCTCTGCTTACTGTGCAGCTGCTGTCAAGATATTGTTCAGTTCTTTATCTGCTTAGAATGAGATTTAAAGCAAATGAAATATATTCAGTATACAAACCAAGGAGCTAGTTTCCCCCCATAATATTCTGCCAAGCTACAGTGAGTTCATAGACATTTCTGTTTTTAGATAACTAGCTACAAATCCTTACTTGGTAGAGACACAAAATCAAAATGTTTTGAGAATACTTTCTGGAATCTATCTCAGTGCAGCCTGGGGTTGCTTTTTGTTGTCCAGTAAAGGAGCATAAATGTATATTTTATAGCTGGGTTTTGCACAAAGTAGTATCCAAACCTTTGAGGTATATTCTTTCAGCCTTTTGAAGCACAGAATAGAGTATTTCAAAAGAAAATCTCTGGTAACTCTGCTTGGCACTACTTAAAGCAGGCCTGCACAACATGCGGCCTGGGGGCCATATGCTGCCCGCATGGGTTCACTGTGCAGCCTGCGGGAGGTGAGTAGGGGTGGGGCAAGCCAAGTGGGGGGAAGCAGATGGGGGCAGGGCAAGGGCGGGGCTTTCCAGCCCGCAGATGGTTTTTTTGCAGTAATATGGCCCTCGCTGATTTCCGAGTTGTGCAGGCCTGACTTAAAGGGTATCCAAGAACATCAGGAAGAAGGAGAATGCTGTGGCTTCCTCTTCCTCCCCCACATATTTTGGAAGCAAAATATTGTCCCAGGGGAGAGCCAGAGAGAGAGAGAGGAAAATACTTCAAAGTTCCCCACATGAAGTTCCTCTGAAAGCTCTTCCATTAGGTTTGCAGAGGTTTGCTGCTAGGCCCTGCAGATCTCTGTGTATCCATCAGAGGCCGAGGCCAGCCATATAGAAACACTCATCCTATGCCTCTGCACCACCTTCTGGCCCTTGCAGCTGTTCCTCATGTTTACAAGTTCCCTTGCTGGCTTCTTTCCCTTATTACCTAAAGAGGACACTGCTCAAGAGTTAATACAGCCTCAGGCTTTGTTAACTCTTAAGCATATACCCCTCATGGCTACTTTTCCATCTGAACCCATCAATCTTTGTTTAACGAAAACCTAAATGAAAGAAAGGGAAATCATAATATAAGTTTGTGAATAATTTAAACATACAAATATTTTTAGGGAATTCAGCTTTTGTTTGATTTAACCTTGATATTTATCTCAAATATGTCATGGAAAAAAATTTATGTCTGAAAAAATTAATTATAAATCTTCGAACGTTCCTTTTTACTGGGTTTATCTGTCTAATACATGTTGATTTTAAATGTACATTTGAGCATGTCCTCCATCTAAAAACTCCATCTGCACAGAAAAAGTTGACATTTCTCCTCCTCTTCTCTTTTGCCAGTCAGTTACTCCTTAACTGTTTTTTATCATCAGAAATGCCTGCTACAGCAACTTTCTTACCAAAGGATCCCAAAGTAGTTTGCTAACTAGGGATCATTTCAACTCACTACTGAAATTCAGGTAAACACCTTTGAGATTAAATATATCAAACTATTCTATAGAACACAGGAGTCTGGAAGCATGGGTGGACAGAATGTAGATTCACGGACTTGATGGCCAAAAGCGACCATTATGTTCATCTAGTCTGACTTCTTACATTACACAGACCAGAGAACTTCATCCAGTAGTTCCTTCATCAAACCCAATAGCTAGTTGTCAAACTAGGGTAGCTCTCTTGGGCCTTGTTTACGCTACCACAGTAAATCAATCTAAATTACACTACTTCAGTTATGTGAATAACGTAACTGAAATCAACATAGCTAGATCCACTTATCACAGTATCTACACCACACTGTTTCGACAGGAGATGCTCTCCCGCCGACTTCCCTTACTCTTCTCAGGGAGGTAGAGTACAGGAATCAACAGGAGAGTGCACTGCCATCGATTTAGCAGGTCTTCACCAGACCTGCTAAATTGACACCGCTGCATTGATCGCAACAGTGCCGATATAGCCGCAAGTATAGCCAAGCCCTTAGACATACAATCTTGATTTAAAGACTTAACATGTAGCTAGCCAATGTTGCAGTAATGCTAAAATTCTCAAGGTTATCACCCCATCTCTTGTGGAAAACAGAATGGCATCTTTAAATGATCCTGAGTGATCAGGGTTTTGGTTCTCATTTAAAGATCAGTAGCACAGTGCTACCCAATGCTTTGTGGGAGCATTAATTACATTTTAACCGAAAGGGATACAATGCTACCCAGTGAACCACCCGCAACACCCTGCATATATTTAACATTCCGATTTGTTTCACTGTCTAGATTCTGATTGGAGCAGTAATTGCAATGGGCTCTGCAGACAGAGATGGTCGTCTACATCCTGGTGATGAATTGGTGTATGTAGATGGGATCCCAGTGGCTGGCAAAACCCACCGATATGTGATTGATCTCATGCATAACGCAGCCCGAAATGGGCAAGTGAATCTTACTGTGAGAAGAAAGGTGCTATCTATAGGTATGTTAATAAAAAGGGAAATGCAGCAAAACTAACGAAGGGCTGTCAATGAAGCGGTTAGTAATGTAGGTAATGCTTTTTAAAAAAAGAAAACATTTTAACAAAAAGTAACTTTATTATAATTATTTTTATTAGTTAAAGAATTAAGTCTTGGAAAATATTTGTCCTTCAACATTCCCTGGCAGTGTTTGTGAGGCAAACATTTCAGCATTGTGTCTGTTTCCTAGAGAGCCAGGAAGTAACAGTGACAATCCTGCTGTAATGCTCATGAGTGACTTTGTGTTTTTTCCATACTGTGTTCTCCTGTATTGTCCCTACTGGTGCCATGTTAGGACCAAAGGGTGCTCGTATTGCTCATCTGAGTGGTCTCAGTGAAGTCATTGGTGTGAGTAAAGCAAGCAGGAAAAGGCTTGCAGATTGTAAGATCGTTGGGGCAGGAATTCCTTCCATTGCTTTGACATGTTCTGAGCCAGTCCTGCTGCCACTGAAGTTAATGGGAGTTTTGCCACTGACGTCAAAGGAAGCCTTCCAAATCTTTTAGTGATATATAAATCATGACTAGAAACAGGGCAATGTGGTTTCCCTTTCCAAGCAGAAAGTGCAGAAGATAAACAAACAGGATTAATAGTCTACAGCAAATTAGACAGACAAGATGGCTGAAGCGATATCTTTTATTTGACCAACTTCTGTTGGTGATCGCGCTAAGCTTTCGAGCTACACAGAGCTCGTCTTCATGTCTGGGAAAGGTACTAAGAGAGTAGCTCAAAAGCTTGTCTCTCTGACCAACAGAAGTTAGTCCAATAAAAGATGCTACCTCCCCCACTTTGTCTTTGTAATATCCTGGGACTGACATGGCTACAACACTGCTTAGAGCAAATGAGAGATTTTAAATTCTTTCAGTCTTGACCATCAGAAGTGTTATTGATCACACAGAGAAGGAGACTTTTTCTAAATATATCCTGGCAGCATCTATTTAACAGGAGTTTTTAATGAGCAAATCTGTTTTCATTCACTTAAATTCTTTGCTTACATGAATGAAATTCAGTAATCTAATATAACCCTTAGAACAGGCTCATCATTAGGGCACTTTAATGAGGGATCAGAAATTAGTCAACACGTCATCGGCCCCTTCTGTCTTCTCCCTCTCCATCCACCAAAGAGCCCTTCCTCTTTCCCTGCTCCATCTCCTTAGCCTTTGCCTTCCCCTCCCTGCCCACCCCAGCAGGTCAGCAATCTCATGCTCCTAACCCACTTATTGTTGTTCGTAGTCCCCATTTCCCTTCTCTGGCATGCTGTCAGGTCACTATCAATCTTCCCTATCTCAGGACTGACTTTCTTCTGTTAACCACTCTAGAATCCTGCAGCCAGAAATCCTCCCTCCAACCTGGCTCAACGCCCCCTAGAAGCTCCCCAAACCCTAGGAAAATGGCCAGTTACCAAGGTAAAATACTGAACACGTGGGAATTCGTTAGTTTCGTAAGGGTTAATAGATTTTATCAGCCTCTATGGAAACTGGACTGTAGGCAAGAATTATAATTACAGACAGCGTAGTTATCATCCTTTGGTGGCTGCTTGCCTTACATTATGTAAGGAACTTTTAAGACTTTCTATTAATCACATCGGACTCCTGACACAGAAATTGAATCAAGCTAGTAAAACATCCTGGATTATTCTTTAACCTCGGTAGTGACACACCGAGAAATACAGTGAATGACTCATTGCTTAACTGCTTATGAAGCTGTACAAGTGTTTAGATCAGGGGTGTCCAAACTTTTTGGAAAGAGGGCCAGATTTGGTAAGATGAAGATGTGTGAGGGCCGACCCCCTCCCCCCCCCCCGCTCCGGCCGTGCTCTTGCTCTTCTTCTCCCCCCCCCCCCCCCCGCCCCGGCCGCGCTCTCCTTCCTTCCCCCGCTCCGACCGCGCTCTCCTCCCCCGCGCTCCGGCCGTGCTCTCGCTCCCCCCCTCCCCCGGCTTGCCTTGCCTTGCCTTGCCTCGCCTCCTGCCCCGGCCCCGGCCCCGGCTCCGCCTCCGCTCTTCTCCCTTGCCTCGCCTCGCCTCCTGCCCCGGCTCCGCCTCCGCTCTTCTCCCTTGCCTCGCCTCGCCTCCTGCCCCGGCCCCAGCTCCGCCTCCGCTCTTCTCCCTTGCCTCGCCTCGCCTCGCCTCCTGCCCCGGCCCCGGCTCCGCCTCCGCTCTTCTCCCTTGCCTCGCCTCGCCTCCTGCCCCGGCCCTGGCTCCACCTCCGCTCTTCACCCCCCCCCCCGGCTCGCCTCTTACTGACGCCGCCCCTCTCCTCCGGCTGCGGCTCCGCGGACCACCCACAGTGGTGGCGGGCTGTATATTATTGATTTTATAACAGAGCCTGCGGGCCGGTGAAAATTTGAACACGGGCCTCAATTGGCCCCCGGGCCGGACTTTGGACATGCCTGGTTTAGATTGATGTGATGTGCCGAATGTTGTCTTTAAACAAAAATGTAGAATTATTTAAATGAACTGAAATATACAAAATCAGTACAAAGGTACTGGCATACATCCTCACATATGGCTGATAGGGTTAAAATGAGGTTCTTCTTCGAGTGATTGCTCATATGCATTCCAGTTAGGTGTGCACATGCCGCGGGCACAGTTGTCGGAAGATTTTTCCCCTAGCAACAGGCTGGGTCGAGTAGGAAGCCCCCTGGAGTGGCACCCCCATGGCGCCACATAAATACCCCTGCGACCCAGCCCCCACCTCAGTTCCTTCTTACCGCCCGTGTAGGTTGTTGGAACTTTGGAGCTCTGCTTTAGCGATCTCCATTTCTCCTAGCTTTATTGTGTAAATTAGTTGTTGATTGTTCTTTTGTAGTTAATAGTTGTAGTTAGTATAGTAGGTAAGGGCAGGGAGGTCTCCTCCCCCGCCCACCTGGGGCTTTATGCCTCCTAAGACTCCGGGATTCAAAAACCCTGTGAGAAGTGTGGGAAGCCTCTGCCAGTTGGCGACCCACACGCAAGCTGCCTTAAGTGCCTCGGGGAGGCTCACCTGGTCGAGAAGTGCAAGATTTGCAGGACTTTCAAACCTCGCACCAGGAAAGACAGAGGGTCTCGCCTCCGGCAACTCCTAATCGAGGCAGCTCTTGCTCCGGCACCGGACCCAGGTGAGGCACCGGGCCCACTCCAAAGGCGGCGCCCGCCAAACTGTCAATCCCAGGGCCCAGACACTCACCGGCCCGCAGAGAGAGGTCCGAGACGGCCGTCGCGGCACCGACTCTGCCACCCATAGAACAGCATCCCGTGAGGGAGCGTTCAGGGCAACAGCCGCCGACACCGGCACCGTTGACTACGGCACCGTTTCAGGCCCCGTTGAGTCCGGTGCCGCCCGTAGAACAGCGTCCCTTGAGTGAGCGTTCAGGGCAACAGCCACCGGCACCGGCACCGTTGACTCCGGCACCGTTTCAGGCCCCGTTGAGTCCGGTGCGGGTAAGCTCGCCCCTCAGAGTGCCGGCGCAGCAGCAGCTCCTGCCTTCCACTCCGGAGACCTTTGCTGCTGCTAGGGAGCTGATCACGCTGACAGCCTCCCCGGTGACCCAAAGACCAGTACAATCTAGAGGCAAGCTGCCCATGATTGTGCCTGAGGCCGTGAGACCTTCGGAGTCCCAGCACCGGTCGATCTCGCATCGCCGATCGTACTCCCAGCCCCGGTCTGCATCCCGGCGCTGGTCGCAGTCTCGGCACCGCTCAGCTTCGAGACCACACTCCAGGTCTCCTCGCTGTAGATCCCGGCACCGCTCCCAGTCTCGCCACCGGTCAGAGTCTCGGCGCCGATTGAAGTCCCAGCGCCGTTCTCATCTAGGCGCCAGTCGTACTCTCGGCGCCGATCATACTCCCGGCACCGCTCTCTGAGCCGGCACCGGCCACCAGCCCGGCACCGCTCTTTGAGCCGGCACCGGTCACCATCCCGGCACCGCTCTTCGAGCCGGCACCGGTCACCATCCCGGCACCGCTCTTCAAGCCGGCACCGGTCACCATCCCGGCACCGCTCTTCAAGCCGGCACCGGTCACCATCCCGGCACCGCTCTTCAAGCCGGCACCGGTCACCATCCCGGCACCGCTCTTCAAGCCAGCACTGGTCACCAGCCCAGCACCGCTCTTCGAGCCGGCACCGGTCACCATCCCGGCACTGGTCACCATTAAAGAGGCGGTCTCCATACCAGCACCGGTCATCACCCCGGCACCGATCTCCGAGCTGGCACCGTGCTCCATCCCGATACCGATCTCCATCTCGGTACCGTTCCAGGAGTCAACACCGCTCCCGCTCTGGACGTAGAGAACCTGCCCGGTCCCAATCTCGGCACGGTTCTCCATCCATCACACAGCAGTTCGTGAGCCCCATGGCCCTCCTCATCGGCCTCGGCCTCACCGCGCTCAATACAGGGTCAGCAGGTCGCAGCACCATCGAGCTGGCCCACCTGGGCACCTTGGGCATATCAACAGGCCCAGGGAGCCCAGTCTGTTGTTGCCACATCGGAGCCTGGGGTACTACAGGCGTCCACCAGTCACCCGCCGGTCGGGGGGACAGATGGCGCAGCTGCGGGACCGTCACCAACTACACTTCCCCAGCAGGACATGCCCTCGTGCCCGGCGGAACTGGAACATTACTCCTCCTCTTCTCCGGACAAGGTGGTGGCGGGCATGTCCTCCTCTAGTCCGCCGCCTGTGGACTTGTCCGCCCACCAGGCCCTGTTAAAGGCAGTGGCCAAGGGCATGAACCTCCCTATGGAGGAGGTGGCTCCTTTCGACGATCCAGTTGCGAGCATCCTGTCTAAGGGCGGTCCGGCCAGGGTGGCTCTGCCTTTCATTAATACAATTAAAAGGTCTATGGCCACCATCTGGCAGACACCGGCCTCCATCCCACCCACAGCGAAAGGGGTGGAGAGGAGGTACTTTGTTCCTGCCAAAGATTATGACTATCTGTATGTCCACCCTCTGCCTTCCTCCCTAGTGGTGGACTCCGTGAACAATAAGGAGCGCCACGGGCAGCAGGCCCCGGCCCCCAAGGCAAAGGAGGCCAAAAAGCTGGACCTTTTGGGGAGGAAGGTGTACTCTGTGGGTGGGCTGCAGCTCAGGGTGGCCAACCAGCAGGCCCTCCTGGGCAAACATATCTAGGACACCTTGGAGTCACTGGACAAGTTCGAGGGGGTTGTTCCCCCTGAGGCCAAGCAGGAGTTTAAGGCCTTTGTCCCACAGGGCAAGGATATGGACAGAATTTCCCTGCCGGCGGCCCTAGACTCAGCCGACTCCGCGGCCAGTACGGTTGCATCGGGGGTCACTCTAAGGCGCAGTGCGTGGCTGCAATCCTCTAACCTTCCAGAAATGCAGCATACTATACAGGACCTTCCCTTTGAAGGCGTGGGTCTCTTCTCGGAGACCACGGATGCACACCTGCAGACCTTTAAAGACAAAAGAGTGACCCTCAAAACTCTGGGAATGCATACCCCGGTTGCCCAGAGGAGGCACTTCCAATCCTCATCCCCAAGGCGACAGGGGGCCTACGGGCCATCCTAGACCTACGCGGACACAGCATCCATCCCAGTCATCCTGGACTACCTGCTAGACCTTAAGCAGCAAGGTCTTTCTACCTCCACTATTAGGGTCCACTGGAGGCCGGCTCGGCGTTTCACCCCGGCTCGGCAGACCAATTGGTCTTCTCAGACCCTACGGTCTATAGATTCCTCAAAGGGCTGGACAGACTTTACCTACAAGTTTAGCACCCCATCCCGCCCTGGGACCTGAACCTTGTGCTTTCCCGCCTCACTATGCCCCCCTTGGAGCCCCTTGCCACGTGCTCCTTGCTGTACCTCTCTTAGAAGGTAGCCTTCCTCGTGGCAATCACCTCGGCATGCAGAGTATCCGAGATCAGGGCGTTTAACCTCAGAACCACCTTATACGGTTTTTCATAAGGACAAGGTGCAGCTACGCCCCCATCCAGCCTTCCTTCCTAAGGAGGTCTCTCCCTTCCACGTTAACCAGGACATTTTCCTGCCAGTCTTCTACCCGAAGCCCCACACCTCTGGAAGGGAACAACAATTGCACACGCTCGATGTCAGAAGAGCTCTCGCATTTTATTTAGCCTGCACAAAACCGTTTCGAAAAACAACACAGCTCTTTGTTGTGGTGGCGGATCGGATGAAAGGCCAACCGGTCTCCGCCCAAAGACTCTCCTCCTGGATAACCTCGTGCATTCGCACCTGTTACGAACTGGCGGGCAGGCCCGCCGAGCAGATACCAGCACACTCCTCGAGAGCACAGGCGTCTTCTGCGGCCTTCCGGGAGAGGGTCCCGATCATGGACATCTGCAGGGCAGCTACCTGGTCCTCCGTCCACACCTTCGCCGCCCACTACGCCATTGTCCAGCAGACCAGGGGCGATGCGCCATTTGGTTCAGCGGTCCTACGCTCAGCAACGGGTCAATCCGACCCCGCCTCCTCGGTATTGCTTGTAGTCACCTAACTGGAATGCATATGAGCAATCACTCGAAGAAGAAAACGAGGTTACTTACCTGTAACTGTTGTTCTTCGAGATGTGTTGCTTATATCCATTCCAAACCCACCCTCCTTCCCCACTGTCGGATTAGCCGGCAAGAAGGAACTGAGGTGGGGGCTGGGTCGCAGGGGTATTTATGCGGCGCCATGGGGGCGCCACTCCAGGGGGCTCCCTACTTGACCCAGCCTGTTGCTAGGGGAAAAATCTTCCGACAACTGTGCCCGCGGCATGTGCACACCTAACTGGAATGCATATGAGCAACACATCTCGAAGAACAACAGTTACAGGTAAGTAACCTCGTTTTTTCAGTTCTGAGCATGTGCAACATGGAGAACTTAGGCTTTCCTTATATTGCTGTTAAAAAAAATTGTACCACAAATACTAGATTCGTTATTCTTTATTTTCCTAACGATGCACAACATTAAGGTCCTGATCCTGCAAGTTATAACATGCAGGAATAATCGTCTACCCACATGTAACTTACAGGATTAGAACCCAATTTACTGTGTATTCAATTTCAAGTTAGTGTGATTTTTCTATTCTTTTTTCTGTGCAATGGATCAGATTCGCATCTAAATTAAACCAATGCAATTTCATTGTGGTGAAGGGGGTTACACTAGCTTGACTGAAAGGAGAATATGCCTTAACTTTACATAGTGAAAATAATCTTAATATAAGCAACAGTCAGAAATGTGCAGGTAAAATGTAAAGAAACTGAGAATTTACAACAGAAAACCATAGAAAGAAATCATTCTTTTTTTTTAAAAGGTGGACCTTTACATAATAAAGGAAAAATTAATTTTGAAGGTGGTATTTTTAAAAATTGACATTTACACATATGTTTGGGAGATGGGTTGATCTCTTCATGTCCTGGCTGTGAATGACTTTGGGGTTGTGGAAGTCAGGCATAGAGGTGATTAGAAAGCAGCTTGCCTTCCTCTACAAAAAAAAAAAAAAAAGGAAAATAAAGGTTGAAAAAAACCAAGACTTGAATAATATTGGGTGAATAAACAGATTGGGTATAGAGGAAAGGCCTTAGGAAGAAAATACATCCTCAGATGGTCCCAATATACACTCTCAAACTACAGAATCAAGACTAGGGTTGTGGAAACCTTGTTGGGTTCAGATTTCAAACAGCCCAGCTGTTTGGTTCACAGGTTTTAGAAAAATGCTAGCCTCCAAAGGGACCCCTCACCTCTAAGTTTCAAGGCTACCACACCCTTGCTTCCCTCTATGTTTTCAAGAAAAATGAGATTAACCAGCTTTTGATCTAACCTCAGCCAATCTGCACAAACCATTTGCTAGCATGGGCTGGGGTTAGAAAATGTTATCCAAATAGGCTTGACTTTTGATGTGACTGTTTTGCACAGCTCTGCCTCAGAATCTTAAATGTCCTCTTTCTCAAGAACTGAGGTAAAGAATTACCAAACTTGAGCTCCTGAAACCTGCTTGCTTAGAAAAAAGTGATGTTTCAGAGGAAATAGAAATTAAAATGCCATTCTTTGCCGGCAGAGCAAGCAAAAAAAAAATCTGATTAATATGTTTAAGAATAAAGAGAAGAAAATCTAATAACCAACTAAAATTTGCTCTTCCTCCATTTTCATTCTTTTTGTGTGGTTAATGGGAATCTCTGGATTCATTTATATTTTATAACAAAGCCTGCTCCTGATAATGAAGGGCGGTAAGATCATTTTCTTTTTGTTGCAGCCATACTGACATACACAGTATACATATATGGAGTCAACCTTCTAAACCATGACAGCCAGAAAATGTGATCTCTCTTGTCTCTGACTATGGCATTTAGCTGCAAATTGGGTCCAATAACTCTCGGAGATTTGGTATTTTAATGTAGTGGTACAATAATTGTTTGGTTTTCTTCCTCATTACTCTCCCTAATCACTCTATTTCAGAGTTGCACAAGGACTGTTAAAGGACACACTTACCTGCCTGAAAAAATAACAGCTTGTCCTTGGATCCTGCTTATTTTATTCAGAAAATAGATTTCAGACAAGGAAGTTTTAACTTGTAAACTCTCTTGGGGATGAAGTGGAGGGGGGAATGTGAAGCTTGTCAGATATTTTTTAGTATGACTGCACCACCATTACTGCTACTATATTTAAACTGTGATAGGTATGATTCATCTGAAACAAAAGCTCCACAATGAATAAGGTACATATTTTCCATATACAAGCATCACTTCATTATTTACAGTTACTAACTGACAACAATGTTTGTAAGAGGAAATGCTTAATCACACCAAATTTCTCTTCCTCTCTGCTTTTGCAAATTATAAAGCCATATCTGAAAGGTTAATGGACTTCATTTGCACTTTTGATCATTTTAACTCTGCATATAAGAGAATCTTTAAAACTTCTAAATGAACATTGTAACTATGGAGGGAGCAACAGAATAATTAATTGTGATTATTTTTCATTGTTTTGTTCCTCCATTCCATAGACATCTTTTGAGTACGCTAATCAGTTTATAAGAGGAAAATTATAAAGCTAATCCAAATTACTTTGTATTAGCTGCCTGTTTAAATTCTTTTAATCCGAAGACAAAATAATTTAGTATTGGATTAGACAGCCAGTTTTTCCCCTAGATGATGGATCAGCTAATTGAATAGTTCTTGTTAACTTTCTTTGCTGTACAGCTTTGTATTGTTTCTTACAACAGATTCCTCTCTTCTCTGTGGAGCAGAATAAGAGTTTGTGTTTATGTTTGCTTTATCTGATTTCCCTTGAATGCTTTGCATAATTAGGTAGAATCCAGTTCTTTCATGTCTATGTTTCCTTTCTTTAATATAAACAGTCAGTTGTATTCGTGTTGCATTAGCAAAGATACAGTAACAAGTTAAACTGTAATACTTATATGATTTATATTTTAGGAGACCCTTGCCCAGAAAATGGCAGAAGCCCAGGTTCAGTATCTACACACCACAGTTCTCCTAGAAGTGACTATGCTGCTTATTCTAACAGTAATCATGCTGCATCTAGTAGTAATGCTACACCACCAGAGGGCTTTACTTCACACAGCTTACAAACCACTGACGTTGTCATCCACCGGAAAGAGAATGAAGGGTTTGGCTTTGTTATCATCAGCTCTTTGAACAGGCCTGAATCCGGATCTACAATAAGTAAGTAAAGTCCTACCTACCACCTGTTGTTTCTTCAAGTTTGAATGTAGTGAAAAAATCCAACACCTAATACCATGTGTTCATCACTTGTCTGGCAGCACGGCCTGTAGGGTTTGTCTTCACTACTACGCTACCTTGGCGCAGCTGTGTCAATGGAGCTGCACCAATGTAGCACATCTGCTGAAGATGCTCTGTGTTGACAGGAGAGTGCTCTCCCATCAATGTAATCAGTGAGAGGTGGAAGCTACGTCAGCGGGAGAGCATCTCCTGCCAACATAGCGTGCTGTAGACATCATGTTAAGTCCATGTAACTTGTGTCACTCAGAGGGCTGATTTTCTCACACCCCTAAGCTATGTAAGTTACATCAACTTAAGCGGTAGTGTAGACAAGCCCTAAGAGACACTCAAAGTTGCTTCCCTTGGGAACAGTATTCCTGCTATGGTATGCATCTGTCCTTTGGGGTTAAGAGTCAGAGAAATGTAGGGATGGAAAGGACCTTGAGAAGACATCACGTCCAGCCCCCTGCACCAAGGCAGGACCACGCATACCTAGACCAACCTCCAATGATGGTGATTCCTCACCCTCCCTTGGAAGCCTATTCCAGAATTTAAACCTAAATCTCCCTTGCTGCAGATTAAGGCCATTACTTCCTGTCCTGCCTTCAGTGGACATGGAGAACAACTTTGTCTCAAACAGCGATTTATCTGCTGAACTAATTCAAATATGCTCAGTTTAGTCTACAACCCGCAAACTAGGTAGCAAATATTCTCATGGGGCTTGATTTTTAGAAATATTGAAAATCCACAACTTGAACTCTATGGAAGCTACAGGTGCTGATCACTTAGGAAATTGAGACCCTGCCAGAGGCTTCTGGCATACAAGGGCACAATGTCAAGTCACCATCACACACAGAAATTGAGCTATGATCACTAATAATCTAATTCTGCCACCCTTTTCACACTGAGTAGTCCCATTGATTACAGAAATCAGCTCTATCCCTCCCAGGGCCACCCTGCAAGTATATCTCTTATTAATATAAAAGCTAACTATTATGGGACAGATTCTTATAAAAAGTCAATTACTATAGTTCCAGAGTTATACCAGTTCACCCCAGCTGACAATCTGGCCCTATTGTTATTAATACGACATAGAGTCATAGTGTTATAACAACAATATTTATTAATGCTAGATACAAAGCATAGGATACATGCAATAAATATAGACTCTTCACATACACTTTATTGAACCTTCCTAATAAGACATTGCTCAAGCTACTGGAATGTTTTGTGGTGGAGAGAGCTAAGGAGAGGCTGATTTCTGTAATCAGTGGGACTACTCAGTGTGTAAAGGGTGGCAGAATGAGATTATTAGTGATCATAGCTCAATTTCTGTGAGTGATGGTGACTTAAGCCTCTGGCAGGGTCTCACTTTCCAAAGTGATCAGCACCTGTAGCTTCCATAGAGTTCAAGTTGTGGATTCTCAATATTTCTAAAAATCAAGCCCCATGAGAATATTTGCTACCTAGTTTGCGGGTTGCAGACTAAACTGAGCCCTTCCCCTGTGGCCAAAAGGTCCATTTGAACTGCTTTTTCCCCCACTTGCCAAAAGTGTTTTCTGAGGAAATTAGTGACAGTTCCCCCCCTTTTGAGTCCCTCCAGTGTATTTATCTGTTTCAATTTGATAAAATAAATGGAAGTAAAAAAAGTAGTACTGGGAAGAGACCTATAATCGCACAATGGAGAGTGATCAAGCAAAGTATATTCATGACATTTCATGGTCAAGCATTTATAGCATTCTTCATACTATCTCAAATGAACTTTTTTGTTAAATTCAATAGGATCCTCAAAATTAATACTGTAACAAAACCATAGCCAGTCAGTCAGGGATGACTCCATAGTTATCGCTTTGCTTTACATCATTGCTAACAGGAACTTCATGGTGGCAGATAGGAAAAAACAATATTCCTATTACAAAACCCTGGTCACTAGTCATTGGAGTTAATGGAGAATTTCTTGTAGGTGATAGTGTGTATGACGCACCGTAGAGTGGTCGTGATTCTATCCAGTAGATAGATATGCACTGATATGCATATATACTACACCGTTAATTATAATACATTTTTAATTATAAAGCATTAATTGAAAGGTCATCTCAGAAGTGCAAGGAGAAATATTTCAAATGCAACCCTTTAGAAGACAGTAAAGAGTGGAGTCAAAGTGAACAAATTCCCTAGAACAAAACTGTGTAGCTGCTGGAAATTTAGCTATAATTGAAGCACTTCAAGAGTAGATGAAAGAGAAGGGTCAGATGTTGAGATGAGAAATTAATTCATTAAAATAATAATTGTATCAAACCTCTGTGAACTTGAGCAGTTCCCAGATCATGTCCATTTAAAAAAAAGTGTCACAAGTTTGTCATAGACAGTGATAAAATGAAGAGAAACATTCCCTTTCAGTGCTTAGATTAAGTAAAGGTGAAACTTCTTGAAACTGTGGTGAAATAAACAAACTGAAAAGGATACAGTATCTTAATGCTCCAGTCAGTAATGGAAGCAGGTTACCAATCATTTAGATCCATTAACATTTTAATAGGGAAGCATTAGCAACCATCAGTTTTTTATACCACATATTTATTTGATTAATAGGTTTTAGCAAGAGTGCAAAGCGTACTAACAGCATGAAAGTATTAACTAGATGATATACCACTGTATTACACAAAGCATGGCTTGGATCAATGTTTAAATGTATGCAATAAAAATGTTAATGTATTCATTTTAAGCCAACCAAGATAGAATTAAAAACCTTCAGTGAAATAGGTCTGGAAGGGAATAGTCTATAGTGTCAAATAGTCATTGCCTCTAGTTTTATTCATTCAAATAAAGTGCTATGTTTTATGATGAAATGGAAGTGTCAGTGCCTAGAAAAAGAACGATCCAAGGAATAGTTTCTTTTGGGCATAACCATCAGGGTGATAGAGGGACTGAATATTTTTTACATTTTATTATGGTTTTCTGGCACCTGCTTTCTCTTTATTTTTTTCTTCACTCTGCCAGATTGCACTGTAAGGTTTGACCATTTGGAAGTGTAACATTAATAGTGTAATGATAACATTCTCCTTCGTCTTAACTCCCAGTTAAAATTCTGTTCTACAACAAATACATTACTGTAGATCCTGGAGGAACAACTGCTTGGTCATATGTAATAGTGTGAGTTTTAAGTGTCATTCTACTGTAAATAGATGGAATAGATTGTATCCTATTCTATAACAATGCAGCATGTTATTAATTATCAATTGTTTGTGATGATGATGATTGATGATGATGATGATGATTCCAATGTCAGAGGTGTTGGGCATATGGGCCCTGATTCTCAGGTCTAATTCTCAGGTCTCAGCATTTGGCACAGGACCCAGGGACAGTGAGGGAAAGATGACTTTATGGCGCCTTTGCTGTTCCCTAATTATGGGACCAGCGTAAGTTGAAAGAATGGGAAGGGTTTTGTAATTTATATCTAGTTGCCCAGGGCCCTAAAGGACCATTCTAGCACCAGGAATAGCCAGAGCTGCTCCAGTCAAATCTCTTTTCCCCAGTCACATCCCTTATCATGAGGGCTCAAGGGAGGATTCCCACTATGCTGTTCCTGTATAGCCAGTTAGGCCTACATTACAGTCCCTTTCCCTCAGTACAGTGGCATGAAGGGACCAGTGTATCCCAGAATCAGACCCAGGGTTCTTGTTCCAATCTGAGTTGCATTTTCTCATGAAAATCTTGATAAGAATTATCTTTGATGCTGTTTGTTTACCAGACATGCCTTTGGTTTGTAGAAATTAATCAAATGCTCTAAGGACTATTTTCTACTCTTGATCTCTTCACAGAATGAAGGCAGGATATAGCCTTAATTCAGGAACAGAATTGTTATTATATCGTTTCCAGGCAATCTTTAGAACTGAGTATATTCTTGGACAAGTTGGTACTTGCTAAAACACCCAACATTCCGGCACATTTCTTCTATGCAGTGAAAATCATAAAAATATTTTCTCTCTCTCTCTCTCTTTCTCTCTTTCCTTTGGCAAATCATTGCCTTGGAATGTTCTTTAACTCAGAGCAGGATTATTTTTCACTAAATCACTATTCTTAGATGGGGACAGAGCTGGACTGGTGTCAGGATGTCTAGGGTAGAGTGAAAGAGATTACACAGGGGCAAAGCAGAGTAATACACAAAGTCAGCCATGCTTTAAATTCAGATAGATGAAAATGTATAAATAAATAACACTGTTTGACCGTACATCCAGGAGGAAATCATTTACTGAGCTCAAAGGACCGGGCTGGGCTCTGGGCAGATGTACATAGGGCAGGTAAAAGCCTATTCCAGTCTTAGGAGCAATTCTGCCCCTCTGCCAGTCACTCCACTTATACCTGACCTTCTCTTCACCCTTCCTGCTGTCATACAGGCAGCCCCTGTAGCATTTAGCTCAGCATTATGCAGGGAGTGTGAATTGCCTGCATAACACCCCAGAATTTTCTCTCTCCTCTTGAGAGCAGCAGACCCACACAGGTGCACTGCTCCCTAGGGAGATGTACCTAGCCATATAAGCTATGAGCAGGATTTGCCCTTTAATTAGACGTTTCTGAACCTTGAAAGCATTGTTTGGCGGAAAAAAGACCTGAATGCAAACAAGTCAATGTCTCTGATCTACAAAATCTAAAGTGAAGTTCATTCAAAGTGGAGCTGGGTGGGAAATACTTGCCCCACCCCATGAAAAATTTAGATGAAAATTAAACAAAATGTCTTTTTGTTGACATTTTTTCTGATTTTGGTCAAGAACCTGGAAACTCAAAACCTTAATATTTTTTCAGTTTTCTGCATCTGAAAACTGAATTATCTTTTTAAAATTGAAAAGATTTGGGGTTTTGGTCTAAAACCCCTCATTTTTAACAAAATCTTAATTTTCTGGTGAAAATTTCCATTTAATTGAAAAAGCATTTTCCATTTAAAAAAAAGTGCCCATGGAAAATCTTTGATCAGTTCTATTCGTTTGTAAAATCTAATCTCTTTGTAGTATAACTTTTGTTTATCCTTAATCAAAAATCTGTGAACTGAAGTAATAGTTTTTCAAAAGATTCTGTGTCATTTTCCCTGTCAGTTAAGTGTTTGGAGACCATAAATATGGTTTCTCATTTTCATTTTAGACTGAAAGCCACCAACTAACAAACACTGATTCTAATTTTATTATGAACAACTTCCAAAAAGAAATACTGATAAAAACAGAGGGTGGAATCCTGTCTCCACTGAAGTCTATAGAAGAACTCCCATTGACTCCCCAGGAGTTCACCAAAAACACGGTAATGTTTCCTTGACAGACCCTGATCCTGCAAACTCACACACATGAGCAGTCCCACTCATTCCAAATGGGCTAGTCATCTGTATGTTTGCAGGACTGGGCCCACATATATTAAAGAAAGTGGTGTGAGAAGCATTCTGCATGCTCTGTGCTCCAAAGATATGGAATGGCCAGGCAAGCAACTGAAGCCTGCAAATAACAGTGAAGAATTTTCAGTGACATTAGCAATCTCTTTTGTCTCACTTAAGCTTTTAACATTGTTTCATTCTTTTTTTAAATTTGTATGTTTGTCATTTGCCTTGAACAACCAATTTTAGCTTTGAGCGATGTAGAGAAACCTAGTTTTGCTGAATAAAAGGCAAACAGCCAGCCAAGAAATAAAATCTGAAAATAAGTAAAACTCAAAATGGAAAACTAGATTGTTTGCTCATAAATCACGTTCCACAGTGTTATCATATTGCAGTTGGGTTTTCGTTGCTGTTTTCAAAGATATCCAGGCAGGGATAGGTAGACATCTAACATTTCTGATTTTTAGCTCTCTTAAAAGCTTGGAGATTTGTCAGAGGTGAATCTTTCTCCTAGGTTTGGATCCTAAGGCACCTTGTTACTCACTAAGAAGTACAAGTGAGGTGTGGACACAAAGAATAGTCTCAGATCTCACACACACAGGTTCATCAGTCAGTCAGTAAAGCTGTTCTTTATCTCAAAACCCCAAGAAGTTCAAAGAAACTCTAAGTCTGAAGTTAACTTTTTTAGAATGCTGTTTTCTTTAGTCATTTAGAAGCTTATCTTGGATTTTATAGGGGTCAGTTAAGCCTGCATTTTGTGAGAAACTGGAGACCTCTGTCTGTCTCTTATTTAGGGTCTGATTTCGGATGTGTTATAAATCTAATAATCCTGGGCACATATGGATGTGTCTTCACATGTCACCGACAACTCCTTTGATGCTATCCTGGAATAAGAAAACCATCACAAAATGCTTTTGGTAATTTCTAAACTGAATCATTATTTACATTTTATAATTATGCTGATTCTTGCAAACTTGTGCTTGGCACAGTAACATTGACTCAGGCATTACCACTTCTCAGATTTCTCCAGAAATAGTTAATAATACTTATTCTCTAGATGTAGTTTACTGGAAACTCTTTCTCTAGAAATCAGTATGTTCAGTGCTTTACAGATAATGAACAAGCTCCATTCTTGAAAGAATTTGCAGCCTACACATACACAGAAAAACAGGAGTGCCCAGGAGAAAAAATGGAGTGGGTGACTGATTACATTCAGCATGTGTTGGTTCCACAATTTTTGTATAGAATTTTGCCCACACTTTACAGTAGGGAGAATTAAGAGCTATAGGCCTTTTTCGAAAGGGTTTATTGTGGGGAGATCACGCTGCAATAGCTACTCTTTTTTAATGGTGCTTATCACAGGTCTTCAGGGGATCAACAGAACCAAATACCTGTCAAACTGATTTTTTTTATTTGAAGAAACCTTATGAAGATGCCTGACTTGCAGTAACAAGGAAAACTATGAAATGCAACTGCTTGCACTGCCAGAATGAAGTGATTAGATTTTATATTTTTATAAATGTGAGAAAACACTACTAGTAAGTGTTTATAAACACTAAGCAAGCTCAATTGCTTCCCCCTTTTTCTTCCCCCAAGAACAGATCACTAGGTTGATCCCACCCTACCCAACCAATTCCCACAGATCAGTTGGAGGCCAAAGCCTTCTGTGCACAGGTTCAGCCAGCATGATGGGGTTGTTACTGAATTTAAGTTAATTCAGTAAAAATAACATTACAGATTTTTATTTATTATATTGTCCAAATTAAAACCTTATATACTGGGGCCTCTTGGTTGAATGAAAACTCTTGCACCTATTGCGAATTGAGGACACAATAAATATTAATGTGATCACCTGTATAACATATTAGAATGGACAGCTGGCTCAGGGGGGCTAATTTGCTTGGTTTAGTTTCTGTTTCCATTTACATTAAGAAAATATGGCAAGAAGTTATTATCTGCCAGAGGATTTAATAGACACAGTAGAGGTATGATTTTTTTCCCTTTTGTGTGATCACTTCTGATGTTTAAGTATTGTACATGAAATAATGTGAGAAAATAGCCTAGTGACTTTTTATACAATGCTATTTCAACTGTTAGGGGGAGGAAATGAGAGAACATTACATGTATAGATGTGAGAAACATTACTTGTTGGTAACACCTGCTTGTAATGTTCAGCTGTTTCTAGCGGGCATGCTGAGAAATTACTTGGAGCTCAGTATGGCTCTTGTGAATCTGAGTCAGGAGAAATTATTTTTGTTTATAAAAAGAGCAAGAGATGGAAAGAGAAGAGGGAAAAGCAGCATTTTATTTAGCACCTAGGATCTATTCTGACCTTATATACGCGCATCGAGCTGAAGCAAGCATATGGATCACAGCATATAACCAGCTCCTGGGTTTTTATTGCCCTTTCTAAAACATGAAATTTTAAAAAAAATCTTTTATGGCAGGAGTACAAAAACATGGCTTTGGACTAGTTTTATCTTTAAAACAGAAACAGTGCTAAATATCTTTTAAAATAAAATAGTTTGCAGGTGGCTGTAAATAAATCAGTTAACTAAATCAAATCTTCTTCCCTTTTAAATCAGTGTTATGTTAAAGATGTGTCCTATCCCTTTGACTCCTAAATTCAGAATTCAAGACCTCTCTTGATTTTCCTTAAATTTGGTTGGTGCTAGTCATCACACCGTGCCAGGACAGACATTGAGCACTGGTATAGCAGTGGGCTTAGGCCAATTTGTTGTCCTAATGCAAATGCTTCAGGCACCCCTGTGGTGACTTCGTTGGCCAACTTAACAAATTCTGCAAACATTGCAGAGATGGCACCCGCTCTAAATTTTTCATAATCATTCTGATTTTAATGTAATTGTGAAATTAATAATTTGGGTTTAAAACCTACTCATTTTGCAAGCTGAAGCATGCGCACGCAGATACACACATATGTAAAATAATGTGGGTGTCACTCACCATCACTCGGGCTCAACAAACACAGCAAATAGAATTGCCACTGGGGCATTCTTCTCCACTGCCCCTGTGGCACATGCACAGCCTGTACAGGGTGGGTATAATAGTAGGCAAGCCATGGAAAATGGGAAGGGGTTGAAATGCTTTTGGATTTACTGCCCAAGCCACAGGCTGCACGTTGCATTGTAACTACCGCATGTGGACCGTGCTGGACTGCGTTATGCCAGCAGGGTTCGTGGGGAGCAGCTGGAGCGCAACACACAACCTGTGGCTGATGCTGTGAATCCAGCACCACAAAACCCTGCTGACAATAGCTGCAGCTTGTCGCTTATCAGACTCTCACTGCGCAGACTGGGGGGGGAGGGGGGGAGAAGCTGGAGGGGCAGAAGGAGGCAGTGGTGGTGGAGGAGAGAGGGTATGCAATAGAGGAGGGGGATTGTCCCAAGAAGGAAGTCCAGCCCCAGGACTGGCCAAAGTAATTAAAGGCCTTAGCAGCATAGGAGGGCAGCTTTCCTATGGTGGTTCCTCCCCTTCTCCGTGTTTGGGGGTGGGAATCACGGGTACAAAGATGGGGAAGGGCCTACTGCAGGCTCCCAGGAGTCAAGTCTTCAAGCAGGCACTTGTTTTTACAAAAAGGACCCTTGTGAGCCCATTTGCCAGCATCCACTTCTGTGAGATTGCTATGCTCCAGTGCAAGCTTCCCAATCCACTTTGGGATCTGGGGTTATGGCTTCACTCACTGGGTGGATAATTTTTTTTTAATGGAAAAGCAAAATATGATTTTTTTTTCCCACTAACCCCAATCAGTATGATAAAGGGTATGTGTGTGGATTTTGTGATCAGGGTAGTGAATTTTCACAATAATTGTGCGAAGCTGCTAAGGTGGCACTATTAATATTTTACTGGTTACAAGTGTAGTTTATATTTAGTATTTACTCAGAACCCCTTTTGACAGATCCTCTATCACAGACACTAAATAGTACATTACAATGTAAATACGTTAAAAATTGTAGGTTGCTCTGGGCATGCAGTTGCTAATTATAGTTTCTCTTGTTCACTGAACTAGTTCTATTTTGTAATGGTTCACTTAATTACAGTATGTGACTTTATTTTTAAAGGGAGATTTTTTTTATAGGAACCTCGCTGCTGGCATGGTACCACATCTAAAGAACCAGCTGCTTATTCTTTGTTTTATTGTTTGCCTGTTTGGTTGTGTAATTTTCCTGTTACCACAATTTTCTTAAACTTTTACAGACTTTCAGCAACTGCATCTCACAATGCCAATTTTCGGCAAATGTCACCAAAAGCAACAATTTTCTGGCATAACAGACTTGTAAAGTGAAAATTGAATTTTTTCTCTAATCCAAGTTTGGTTAAATTAGCCTCTTTTGCTGAGGGTTACCTACAGCAAATTAACAGGGTAGTTAGAGCAAAGAAAGTTAAGAAAGAGAAATGGAAATATCCAAAATGGAAGGACAACTATCAAACTTAGCAAATAATCCTTACTAGCTATAATAAGATTATTTGTTTTATGAAATGATAAAATATATCATCTTACTTTTAATAATACATTTCATTTGGAAGCGCCTGGCAAATTCGGATAATTGCAGCCGACTCTAGGACAGAACATGGCAGTTGTTTAACAGCATAGAACAACACTGCAAAATAGCATAAAGCTGCTACCCTACAAAAAGGTATATAAGCATAAACCCTAGTCCCTAACCAAATCAATGGGACACTGTGGGGTGGTTAAGGGTCTGTGGTTCAGGATCCTTTTGCAGGAGTGAGGCCTCACTCAGGAAATAAAATGAAGTATCAGACTGAAACTGCAGGGGGAGTTTAATTAGGACGAGTGATATCTAAGGGCTAGTTTCTGCAATGTACTGATTAGCACTCTAGCACAATTCTGTCCAACACCACTTCAACCGTGTGAGTAGTCCCATTGACGTCTATGGAACCACTCACCAGGGCCGGCGACAGGAATTTTGCCGTGGGAGATCGCCCGCGGGGCCCCCCCTGCCAGTCTCCTGCCGCCCACGGCCCCCCCCCGCCGATCTCCCGCCGCCCGCGGCCCCCCCGCCCCCGGCCAGTCTCCCGCCACCTGCGCTCCCCCCCCCTCTCCTGCCTCCCGTGGCCCCCCCCGGCCGATCTCCCGCCGCCCGAGGGCCCCCCCTCCGCCGGTCTCCTACCTCCCGTGGCCCCCCCCCAGGCCGGTCTCCTACCTCCCACGCGCCCCCCGGCCGATCTCCCGCGCCCGAGGGCCCCCCCTCCGCCGGTCTCCTACCTCCCGCGCCCCCCCCGGCCGAACTCCCACGGCCCCCCCCCAGCCGGTCTCCTGCCTCCCGCGGGCCCCCCCCGGCCGATCTCCCGCGGCCCCCCCCGGCCAGTCTCCTGCCTCCCGCGCCCCCCCCGGCCAATCTCCCGCCGCCCGAGGGCCCCCCCTCCGCCGGTCTCCTGCCTCCCGCGCCCCCCCCCCCGCCGATCTCCTGCCTCCCGCGGCCCCCCCCCGGCCGATCTCCAGCGCCCCCCCCCCCGGCCGGTCTCCTGCCTCCCACGGCCCCCCCCGGCCGATCTCCAGCGCCCCCCCCCCTGCCGATCTCCTGCCTCCCGCGGGCCCCCCCTGGCCGATCTCCAGCGGGCCCCCCCCGGCTGGTCTCCTGCCTCCCGCGGCCCCCCCCCGCCGATCTCCAGCGCCCCCCCCGCCGGTCTCCTGCCTCCCGTGCCCCCCCCGGCCGGTCTCCAGTGGCCCCCCCGCCAATCTCCTGCCTCCCACGGCCCCCCCGGCCGATCTCCAGCGGACCCCCCCCCCCCGGCCGGTCTCCTGCCTCCCACGGCCCCCCACGGCCGATCTCCAGGCCCCCCCCGGCCGATCTCCCACGCCCCCCCCCCCCCGGCCTGTCTCCTACCTCCTGCGGGCCCCAACCCCCGCATGTGCTGCGGCCGCGTGGGGGGCGGGGCTGGCTGCCGGGAGAAGCAAAGGGGGGCGGGGCTGGCTGCCGGGAGAAGCAAAGGGGGGCGGGGCTGGCTGCCGGGAGAAGCAAAGGGGGGCGGGGCTGGCTGCCGGGAGAAGCAAAGGGGGGCGGGGCTGGCTGCCGGGAGAAGCAAAGGGGAGCGGGGCTGGTTGCTGGGTGCCGGGGGAGGGGGCTGGTGAGCGCGGCAGCGACTGCCCGAGCCGCGCCTCGCTCACAGCCCCAGTGCGAAGCATATGCTGAAGCAGAACCAAAAATCTCAGCACCTTGCAGCATTGAGCCCTGGATGCTCAACACCACTGAGTGAAGGCAGAGGAGCAGTATGTTCTGAAAAATAAATGAACGTATTAACGGGGCCTGAACATGACTATCACTTTGAAACAACTGTGACATTTTGAGAGGACTTCAGATTAATGGGGGGAAAATACACCCACCTGAAGAGAGAGGGAATATTTCATATATTATTGTTACATTAATTTCAATATTCTTGACTATTAACCATACACTGACCTATATAAAGCATATATTTCATCATGAATTTTCACCCATGTAGGTTATACACTGTGGGATCTGATAACACAAAGAAAGTTACTTACCCTCAAAAGAAAGCTACATAGGATCTTTTATCACTCTTTACAATGGGATAAGCCTGTATTCATCCACATCCAAAGGGAAAGAAAATAAAGTGGGGCTCCTAAAACCATGTGTCACAATATTCCCCCATGACTGCTGCAGACTTGGACATCTGCAAAATATGAATTACAGTCTGGCGGCCACAATGATGAGAGATAAGAAGATAGAATTCTCTCTGCAGAATGTGTCTCAAGTTAGAGTCAATGTTGTTCAAAAGAAAAATATTTGGAGCGTTGCTTCCACTTAATTCCTTTACAAAGAGGTGAACGGAGTAGTAAAGAACTTCAAAGACAAGTGGAAACATTCATCCCCTGCTAAAGGTTCCAAATTGTTTTGTTTGGGCAAAAGTAACTGTCAAGAAGCGAATTAAGCGAAAAAATAGCAGTTTAACAAAAGCTTAATAAAATGGTACATATTGGAGAGAATCATACAGAGACTTCCCCTTCCTCCGCCAAAGCTTCTCCAGCTGGATATCAGGTGACAATACCATGTACCAAAGAAGCATCAAGACGGAAGCATTACATGATCAGAACAGAACTCTCATTGCCTTTTTTCTACCTTGTTAAGCAGGAAGCTGTTTCTAACAGCCTCTGAAAATCACTTTTTCCCATTTAACATCATAGTACTTAAGTGTAAAAGTTTTGCAATGGTGTGTAAAGCTTTGAGCAAAAAAACCCAAAACTCACCACTGCCTCCCCCTTCCCAATTTACAATTGAATTAGACTTATTTCTCATACCTAATAGCCTTGTTAAATCCAACTATGTTCTCATCAACTACGCAGAATCAGGCCAGTTTACTGCTTTGATGGGAGACCTCCATGGAGTAGCTTAGTTAGTTATTCAATAAGAGGCACTCTTTCCTCTGAATCAGTACCAAACCAGTGACCCTGCGTAGCTTTATGGGACCCTGCGCTATTGACAGTATCATCTCTAGGTTAGCAATAGCAAGCACAGGAATTTTAGTGATTCTGTTCTAGCCAAATTCCAGCCTGGATAGTCCAAGTACTTTCTTCCAACTTAAATTCCCCAAAGGGGCTGCTTCACTTTCTGATCGTAACTGTTGTGTACTACTGCTCTGATAATTTGATACAGCTGTGGCATTCCAGAGGTGGCCGCATTTCAGTCCTGGGTTAAATTATTATTGTAGATGCAGTATATAGTTTATGAAGTGATTTGATGCAAAAGGTACTTTATAAATGGAAATTATTTCACTGTCAAATTGCTATTTTATTCCTTTGGGATATCTAGTCTGCCATCTAGTATACACATATGGAAGTTATGCAACTGCAAGTGGCAGAATGAACTCTGTATTTTTGTACAAAATATGATTATGCATAATTTATTAGATGTTAATGTAAAGAAAGGTTTCAAAGTGCCACCCTGTGAGTATTTATTTCCCAAGCAACGGTGCATTCCGCAAGTACCCGAGTTTATAGAATCATAGAAGATTAGGGTTGGAAGAGACCTCAGGAGATCATCTAGACCAAAGGACCAATCCCAACTAAATCACCCCAGCCAGGGCTTTGTTAAGTCAGGTCTTTAAAACCTCTAAGGATGGAGATTCCACCATCTCCCTAGGTAATCCATTCCAGGGCTTCACCACCCTCCTAGTGAAATAGCGTTTCCTAATATCCAACCTAGACCTCCCCCCTGCAACTTGAGACATTGTCTTTGTTCTGTCATCTACCACCACTGAGAACACTCTTCTCTTCTGCAGACTAAATTAGCCCAATTCCCTCAGCCTCCTCTCATAAATCATGCACCCCAGCTCCCTAATCATTTTCATGGCCTCCGCTGAAATCTTTCCAATTTATCCACATCCTTTCTGTATTGGGGGGGGGGGAGCCAAAACTGGATGCAGTACACCAGCTGTAGACTCACTAGTGCTGAATAGATGGGAATAATCACTTCCCTCGATCTGCTGGAAATGCTCCTACTAATGCAGCCCAATATGCTGTTAGCCTTCTTCTAATTGTGTCAGTATTACTAAAGCTATAGCTAAATTTGTATTCTTGACTGAAGCATATTGTTAAAGAAGCACGCAGTCTGACTGTGGATTGAGTTTCAGAGTAGTACTGTATCTTCAATTCAGAAAATTACTGATTTGCTGCATTTCAGAAAAGGCTTGAATGGCATGAATAGTGTTTTCCTCAGTAATAGAAACAAAAGTTGCATTGCGGCTTTGTGAACTGTGATTGCATAAGAGATGTGCAAGGTGAGTTTGTACAATCACCTCGGTGAACCTTTATAAAAGGAAAGGGAATTTTAACTTTGTTTTGTGGACACTGTGTATTCTGAACATATCATCTGTTAAGTCATTTTATACTAGCCATGAATGCTAAGATATTTGTAAAGATGTTTGTAAATGTATCTTTTTCTCTGTACAGTTCTCTTTAGTTGCTAGGATTAAAAATATAGATTTTTAGTAAAGAAAACAGCAATAAAGCAATTGTTCGTCTGTCCCAGTCTTTCTACATAACAGAATTAACATCTAAATAATCCTTAGATGATATAACTAAACATAGCTTCATTAATTTTGTAATCTTGTCCAGTTCTTTACAAAGTAATTTAGGGAGGCCCAATAATGAATAGACCACCTGAATTTTAGGAAGCATTATTGGTTAAATTTGAGTTGAAAAACAAGGCACGTAACAAATAGTAAATTCTGGGTTTTGATTTGTTTCCAAGTTTAAAAACTTTTTTATTTTGCAAGTGTCATTTTCAGGAGTTATTAGGTTTTAAATCAAAGCAGGTATTTTCTCTAAAAGACAAGAGAATTATAGTGCTCATATGCACCACTAATGACCTTTTCCATACAGGTTGCTCCATTCAGATTTGACGCTAAACTTCAAACTACACAGTTGACAATGGCAGAAATTCAATGGTCTCTTTTGATGTTTTGGAGACTGGGGCAGCTTTTGAGAAGTGGCCATAGGAATTCACTTCGCTCCTTTATTGCTGCGGTGCTGGCTGATATTCAGTGGCCAGTAGGAGGGCTTTTATTAGCAGACTGGATGATAGCCAGCATTGAAAATATTTAAACCTTCTGATTGGTTGTTGGTCCAGTGTAATCAGCACATGACTCAGATAAGATTGTGAATTGTGACTGGCCATCAAAGGTCATCTTTTTAAAAAATCAGGAGGAGATTTTGTGTTGAACCCTACTTTTAAAATTTGGGTTCCGGAAAAGAAATCATTCCAATTTAATCCTAACCGTGGAATCATTAATAATACACCACTTAGTTCTCCTCAGTAGCTACTGGCTGCCTTACTCTTCGGTGAGAGGAAGGATGGTCCAATGGTTAGGCCACGAACTTGGGAAGGTACAAGTCATTCCTTCACCACGGACTTCCTGCATGACTCTGGGCAAGTCACGTAGCCTTTCTGCCTCAGTTCCCGATGTGTAAAATGGGACTAAGAGTACTGCCCCACCTTACAGTGGTGTTGTAAGGATAAAAGCATGTAAGGTGCCTAGACATGTGGTAGTGAGTGTCATATAAATATAGTATAAGAAACAGATAGTTCCTTAGCCACCCAGATTTTGAATAGAAATCCAGCTGTCCAGAGATGTAGAGATGTTTGTTAGCAGTAGTTACCTGCCCTTTGCATATGAATAACATGATACAACGGAGTAGCTCTTTACCAAACTGTGCTAGGTGCATCTCTGGAATAACGAAAAGGGGAAAATTATGGGTTACAGCCCAGTCAAGCAGTCCTTTTGCATATTGGAAAGGATAGGTGGGATTTGGAACTGCATAATGCCCCTGATTTCTAGGGGCAACAAATTATCCCCCCCCACACACAAAATGCAAACCCAATAGCAATGAGAGGGGGTTGCATTGCTGTTGTGCCATGTCCATGGATCATCAGTCCAAGTCTGGGCTGGCCTCCTCAGCAGGCCTGGAAGTCACAGCCACTCTTGATGTAGCTGAAAGGTGGGCATGCAGCAAGTGAGCAGGAGGAGAAAGCCCAAAGGGCTCGGACACCATGCAGAGGAGCTTGAAAAGGGGGAGTTTTCCAACAGCCACCTCTGCTGAAGAGGGAGGAAGATGGTGAGACCGAGGAATTTTGTGCTAAAGGTGCTAAGATGTTGGTATCAGGTGTCTGGGAGACACTCAGCATAGGGATGGGAACAAGTTAGATAATTAAATTACTTTGGAATGAGTGTGAGTGTAACGGAAAGGAAGAAAGAAGTGAGATTGGTGAGTGTGGGCTGAGGGACAAGAAGAGAAAGAAATAGCTGAGACAAGAGATCTAATGAATAAGCAAAGTGACCTGGGATAAGGAGCAGAGCTTGAATAACAAGAAAAGGTGGGAAGACAAAGAGCTGGGAAGAACATTCGGAAATAGGGAAAATACACAGGATGAGAAAGTGTGAGGGGGACAACAAGATGGAACACAGAAAGAATGAGAGAAAGAAGGGGAAGGCAGCAAAGAGAGAAGTTTGAACTGAAAATGTTATAAGACTACACTTTAGATATGTGTATATGCATACTGCACATACATGTAACAGTACATTCATCCTGACATGTGAATATGCAACCTACAGTAAATCCCTGGTATGATTTGCAGTATGTTGAATGCATCTATTCAAATTATTTTCAAAATTAAAAAATATGTTTTCAATATAAAGGAAATAATCTCAAGGTTGTACTTTTATAGTAAAATCTAATATAAAAGAAATCCTATACATTGAGAGGAATATGGCCAGGTGTGATTATTATTTATTGTGCAAAATTTAAACCTTTCATTGTTGCTTTCTCCTGCCATTCCCCACATCTGTTCGTTTCACCCGCTTGTAGCATCTTCTCATCTACCAAGGTTATAAACACTCTGAGGCAGAACTGTCTTTGTACTTCACTGGGACCTAAAAACAATAGAAATACAAATAATAACTTGCTATATGCACATATTTGTGTTTTTTTTTATTTATCTGGGAAATTCTTGAAAATGTGGCCATCTGTTTGTCTGTGGACACCACTATCTACTGTAATGTTTGTTAACTATAAATATTTTCCCTATCTAGCTGTACCCCACAAAATAGGAAGGATAATTGATGGAAGTCCTGCTGATCGCTGTACGAAACTAAAAGTTGGAGACCGGATCTTAGCTGTGAATGGCCAGTCTATTATTAACATGCCTCATGCAGATATTGTGAAGCTAATTAAAGATGCAGGTCTTAGTGTAACACTTCGCATCATTCCTCAGGAGGGTAAGTAATTGAGCCTTAAAGCCCAGGAAGAAAGCTATGTTACCTCCAGTTAGTTTGAAGAATTTTTGTTTTGAAGCTTGCATACGCAGTGCATAAAGATTACAGCTGCAACCGTAGAACTAGATAGAATATTATCTGAATTCTTGAAAACAATCTAATTGTGGATGTATGTTTCAAAGAACCTAAAGAAACCTGATGGCATAGCGAGTACTGCAGTGTGTGTGCTATAGACTTGTGGAAGAACTGCCTTCTGACATGGATGTAAAATATGCACTAAAAGGTCTGATTTTGAGCTCACTCCTTTTTATATCATTGAACTCCACTGACTTCAATTGAGTTATTCATTATTTTCACAAGTGTAAAAGAACAAAATCAAGTCCTTAGCCAGTGGGAAATAAGTGACTCACAAACTGTCATCTTGTGTATTCATTTATACCTATAGTGAGTGACTGCAAAAATGGATGTAAAATGCCACCATTGGAGAGAAGGGAGAAATTTGATTTGATACTGTTTTGCACAGATGTAAGTGACTATGCAAGTTAGGGGAGCACCAAGCTCCAAAGGGCTCTGTTTGTCAGATGCAGACAAGGGAACAGACTCATTATTGTGGCCATTACCCTACAAATCAATCAGTGGTGTTTTCTTTGATGTGAGCTTCGTGTAATTTAAGTTGAAAGAGCTGCAGTGCTAGTATATGAATTCCACCACATTAATGAAACTGTGACTTTAAGTCCCAGGAGTAGAATACCAGTGTGGATAGGAATGTCAAGTACAAAACCAATGAGATTACTTGCTGATCTGTGTGCTCTTTAGATGACCTTCAGCACTGTCGGTGTTATCAGCTTAACTCATACTGAGTATAATGCTCTTCTACTAGTAGGCAGAGGGAATTGGCAGGCACCGGCCCTGGATAATGCTGCCCCTACTTCAGTAAGTGAATTCAATGTGAAGAAACATCTAAATGTACAGGAAGAGCACAGGTCAGCTCCTCTTAGCAGATACTCCTTAAAGCATTCACCTGTTCCAAATAACAATTAGATCCATACGTCCTGTTCACATTTGTTCAGATTCTTTCCTTTGTTCACAAATAGATTTAAAGTTAGTGGCATACATTAACCAGAGATCTGTTTTGTAACCCTCTTGAGGCATGGGTTATATACTGTATAATCCATGCTGTGCCATTTAAAGCAGCCTTGTACAGGCATTTAGCTGACAAAAATGTATACAAGAAAATAGGTCCACCCTTGGTGACAGTGGTTAATTTACATAGAAAAGAAAGAGCAGAAACACTACTGAAATGTTGAGTGCTGCAACATGGGCAGACTCTGGAGCTGCTGGTGAGAAGGGATTGTTCTAGAGAGGTTACAGCACAGGTATCGTGAGAGCTGGATTCTGTTCCTAGGTCTGCTGCTGACTCACTGACTCTGGGCACGTAATTAACCTCAAATGTCAGTTTCCGCATTAAGAAAAAGGGGTAAAAGCTTTGTGAAGTGCACTCAGGAGTATAAAAATGTAAAGCACTAGTATTAATGTATGATTTCACTGGTGTTTATGAATGACTAGCGTAGGCATGAAGGATCATATTTTCTAACCAGCCTCCGAAATTTGGAAGCACAAATCACACTTGCACATGCAAACTATGCTGTTAGATATGTAAATGTGCAATGCACACATACCAGTGCTGTTTGTGCTTTCAGTCTCAAACTTTTTGGATGCAAATATAGAGGTATTTTGACAGTTTGTCCTAAATTAGACAAAAATTTAAAAAATTTAAATTACCCTAGAAGACTCAAAATTTGAAAATAGTCATAGGTATAAAATAGTTACCGTAATTGTTATGGAAAGTTGAATAACTAGGCAAGAGGAAATTGTTAAATTAACAAAAAAAATGAGATAAAATTAACTAGTTACTAGTAATGCCACTTAACCTTATAAAAGGAACTAACAATGGCTCCATAGACAGCTGTTGAGGATAGTTTGTGTGTGTGTACATATACGTATATATATGAATCTAGAAGTACTTGTGTGTGTGTGTGTGTATATATATATATATATATATAAATACACACAGCAACCCTTTTAAAACGTGCTAATTTTTTCGGTGTGGCCCCACTTGTCCAGCTGCAAATGGGAGGAAGGACCCCCCACATCTCTGCACTAGTTATGCACATTATGAGTATGTCTTCACTACAGCAGTAGGTCGATTTCCCTTAAGTCGATTTTCTAAAATAAACTTTATAAAGTTGACTTAGTGCGTCCCCACAAAGCACAGCAGGTCGACAGTGTCTGTCCTTACAACTTTTGCAAGGGTCGACATAGCCAGCCAGGGCCGGCGACAGGAATTTTGGGGCCCCGTACGCAGATCGTACGGGGACCAGGCTTGTGTGTAGTAGTATCTAGGAATAAGTAGAGCTGCTGTATCCCTTCTTGTGCTTGTGAGCAAAGCCCAGGCACTCTCTCCCTCCTGCCCAACCCACACACACATAAATGTACATCACAGACACTGGGAAAATAATCTGTACCATAGATAAAGCTAGTTCAAGGTACTGCTTCTTCCCTCAACCCAGAGCGAGGGGAAACCTGAAGGCAGATTGGCCTCCCCTGCTTGTGGCAAAGCAACAGTCTAGCACTTTATTTGTATGTTGTATAACTTTCCGTACCCTTCATCTTTTTAGATGTTGGATGTTTGGGGAAGGGCCTGGGTTTCTACAGTATACAGCTGTAGAGCTCCTTGCCTGCTACTGTGATGCAAATGATAGTGATAATTAGTTAATATCTATTTATCAAGGTTGGCTCCACTGTCCGTTACCCAGCCTGACAGCTCAAAACTCCATTTGACTTCAAAAGCAGCAGGAGCAAACACAGGCATTTTAAATCTTGTGGCAACAGTTTGTCATCCCATAACTGTAATGAAAGCAAGAAGATTCTGCATCCTCCCAAAAAGAACACTTTCCAAATATCAATATTTATAGGCTTTTAAAAGAAACTATGAATCACAGCGGCTCTTCGCCCACTTCAATTAAGTTTTAAATAACAGCCAGAGTTGTACAAGTGACCAAGATTACAGATCTCAGAGGAGATCAAATGAAGTCCAGTAGGTTCAGATGTCTTAAAATCTAATTATGAGCCAAGATAATTATTGCAGCAAAACATAAATAACTGGAGGTAGAGTGTTACAAACATGATTTTTGTCTACCTTTGCCCTTTATTAAATGCTGCACTGTGACAGCTCTTTAATCTCCAGCTTCCCATTATGCAGAGCTGAACAGTCCTGCTTCAGCACCAAGTTCAGAAAAACAGAGCCCCATGGCACAGCAACACAGCCCGATGGCTCAGCAGAGTCCAGTAGCACAGCAGAGCCCTGTAGCACACCATAGTCCCGTAGTACAACCGCCACCTCCGCAGCCTCTCCAGCTACAAGGACATGAAAACAGGTAAGAGCAGCTGCTCCACATTCTGTTTCCTTTAGGGACAGTGTGAGACCTGATCCAATCGAGCTTCTCTCTCTTTCTAACTACAATGACCTATCATGTTACCTGTTGCCAACATTCAAGAGGCAACATTTATAACACGTGAATTGTGTTTCAGATTCAACTGAAAAGTGTCATTCACCTACGTGTGTGAGACATGTCAGTTTACACAAGGATCAAAACTTTCCTGAAACAGGGAGCACGGTGTTAAAACTTCAGATTCTCAGAACTATTTACTGGTGTGATATTTTTTTGCCAGAGAACTAAACATATTCTAGTATCTCTTGCTCATAACGTCATTGCTAATAAACTTCATTTTTATGTTTCTGGCATTTACAAAACACATTTCTATCTAGTATGCTCTTGGTGAAAAGGCCTTCTTTGTAACCCTCACACTTACCTCCATGTCTTCTGCATAGTAAAGCACTGTTGTCAATACAATATTTTTCAGTTCAACAACAGAATTTATCTACAGCAAACTGATTTTTCCCCAGCTGATTTCTCTAGTTTAGCTCTCAATACATGTATGATCTTTTGTGATTACGACGTAGCTTATCTATTAATGAAATGATTCAGTGTATTACTTAGTGGGGTGGGAGGGAATCTAGAGTGTTGTGACCATCTACATTAAGAGCAGAATGTATTTGAAATAGATGTAGGTTGTGGAATAATACAATAGTTCTTACATTATGTGATTTTCCGTCAACATTGTTTTGTCATTAGATTAATTTTTGGCTTGTCAAATAAAACTGATTATACTGTCAGACTTTATGCTAAACTTGACCGAGTAATGTACCACAGCCAGACCATGACCCATAAACAATAAATGCTAGTGCCAGAGTTTCTGCATTTTATTGTAGATCAGGTGCTATGCCCTGTAAGTCACTTGTGCTTAATACACAAATCATATTTACTGGGGCTGTCAAACAATTAAAAAATAATCACAATTAATCACAAGATTTTAAAAAAATTGATTAATGACCATTTTAATTGCACTGTTAAACAATAATAGAATACCATTTTAAAGATTTTTAGATATTTTCTACATGTTGAAATATATTGAATTCAGTTACAGCACAGAATACAAAGTGTACAGTGCTCACTTTATAGTATTATTTTTATTACAAATATAAATAGTATTTTTAAATTCAGTTCATACCAATACTGTAGTGCAATCTTTTTTTTTTGTGAAAGTACAATTTACAGATGTAGATTTCTTTTTAAACATAACTGCACTGAAAAATAAAGCAATGTAAAGCGTTAGAGCCTGCAAGTGCACTCAGTACTACTTCCATGCTGATGATAGACGCTGGAATCATGTCCTCTGGAATGATGGTCAAACTACGAAAGGGCATACGAATCTCTGGCATATCTGGCATGTAAATACCTTGCAATGGCAGCTACAAAAGTGCCATGTGAACACCTGTTCTCACTTTCAGGTGACATTGTAAATAAGAAATGGGCAGCATTATCTCCCGTAAATATAAACAAACTTGTTTGTCTTAACAATTGGCTGAACATGAAGTAGGACTGAGTGGACATGTATGTAGTTTTACATTGTTTTGTTTATGAGTGCAGTTATGTAACCAAAAAATCTACATTTGTATGTTGCACTTTCCCTGAAGAGATTGTACTGTAGTTCTTGTATGAGGTGAATTGAAAAATACTATTTCTTTTATTTATCTTTTTTACAGTGCAAATATTTGTAATAAAAAATAATAATATAAAGTAAGCCCTGTACACTTTGTATTCTGTGTTGTAATTGAAATCAATATATTTGAAAATGTAGAAAAACAGTCAAAATGTTTAAAATAAATTTAAATTGGTATTCTGTTATTGTTTAGTAGTGACTAAAACTACAATTAATCATGATTAATTTTTTAATCTAGTCAGTTTGTTTTGAATTAATCGCCTGAGTTAACTGTGATTGACAGCCCTAATATTTACTTATCCAAAATGCCTTTCCCCTCCATTTCTACCAGTGTCACCAATACAGATATTTCTTGGGAGTGATGGGCAGGTTTTAAATTCCGGTCCCCAGACATCTCCTGCACTGCAGGGACAGTGGGTCTTGCTCAGCCAGGCAGTCTTTCCTCTCTCTTATGCACGCAGTGCATGAGACAGTGCTGCCAAGAGTTGAGTTCTCAGCAGACTCCCCTGTGCTCCATCACACAGGAACAGACACCCCATGTGATAGATTGCAAGGCCCTCTGTGAATTTTGGCCCTGATACCCCTACATTCAGTGACATGTCAACCATGCAGCCGGAGTGGCGCTCCAGACCATATTGTTTGAGCGACCTGCCACAGTGTTTTAATACAGGAGCACTGTTTAAAAGGGGTCAGGCCATGCCCTCATCCCAGCTTCATGGCCTATAGTACTTTGAGCAAGTGCAAAAACCTGGAGTAAGCAGCGATGATTGCACCCCTCCCCCCAGTCGTGCACTGACTTATGCAGTTTTTCAAGTTACTTTTCCTTAAATTTCATTAGACAGTTGCCTGACAGTGCCAGCTCCAGAAAGATGCATGCTTCTGCTAAAGTAATAACTGTAGAACCCAAGCCTAAAAATGCTTTTCAAGCCCCATCAGAAGTCCCACTGGCCAGCATAATATTCAGCAATAAATGTTTGCAGGACTGGAACCTTACTTTGTGACATATAAACTATATTGATTTTTTTAAGTTCTTAAAGGATGATCTGTCCACTATATTACCAAATGTCCAGTAAGGTATGTGCATTAACACACCTATTTACATAGTCAACAAGAAATATTATGGTTTTAACTTGTGTGTAGCATAGCATCATCCTCTGGGATATTGATATGCCAGTATCTTGTGAACGTGTGTTAAGTTGTCCAGTGTTTTAGAAATAATTCTTTCATTATTAGCTGATGTTGGGTAGTATTTTACCCATTTTTAATATGCTACAATTTGTTGATATAGTCATTCACCAGAAAAAAGTTGTTCTGAATCAGTCAGTCAAAATCCTGTCATATTTAATATTTTTAAATTACAAACAATAAATTTACTTTTCTTATTAAACAGACTCACTATTATAATAAGCCTAGATTCTCTATGTTCTTGCTACATGGAATCACTGTATTAAAAAAGTAAAGAAGATAAACAGCTTTGATATAAAAAAGCAGATCCCATTGTGAATACTTTGTACAAGTTTTAATACAGTAGTATACCTGTCGGGTCTGTCTTTGCAATCTCTATGAAAATAATTCAAGTTTCAAATGTTTTCCCTCTTATCTCTCTTTGGTTGAAAATATAGCTAGGAATGGCTAGTTTACAGAAATGTATACTGTAGCAATAAAGTCTATATGTTGTAGCCTGAGACAAAGCCATCTAACACATTATGCAAGTTATTTCCAGGGAGAAATGAACAAAGACAGAAAACAGTGCTCAGATGTTGACTGCATTCATTTGCATAACTAAGCATTTTTCTTGAAAACCCAGTACAGATTCCCTTTTCATTGTGTGAGTGTTATTACTAGGTATGCTGAAGTTTTATTAGAGCAGAGCCTGAAATACACATCAGACAAAAAAGATTGTTATCATATTCTTTCAACTAGTTAGCACTTAAAACAATATTTATATACTATTAAATCCTTATTAACCAAATTCTGTTTCCTTTATTCATAAATGTGTATTTAAATGCTACAATGGCTTACTAGGAATTGCTACCATAAGATCTTGCACTGAATCAGAATACTTAGTGTACACTATATTAATGGATGCTATATCAACTATTTCTTTCTGTTAGCCAGATAATGGCTGGTACAAAGAAAATGTCCATTTCTGAATTTGAGAGCTCAAAAAAAAAAAGCTTTTACATTAGTAAAATATAGAGGCTATAAACCTTTGAATCTCTTCAATATTTTAAATCTTTATTTAGTCTACTGCACTCTGAAATCTGGAAAAGCAATAAACATATTCAGTCTTTTGCTTTGTATTATATTTCCTTGTGTGAAATTTGGACTTTGGGTTACACAAAGTACATCGGAATCAGGACCCCTGGAGTCTGTTCCTGTCACTGCCATTTAGGGCCCAGTCCTGATCCCACTGAGATTTTTGGGGAAATTATCTTGTACTGCCTTGGACAACTCACTTAGGGCCAAATTTTCAAAACTAATCTCTAATTTAAGATACCTCAATTTTTGCCTTGGAAAGCTCATCTCAAAGGCACCATCTACCTGACAGTGAAGCCCAGTTTGACACAATTTTATAGCTGTTCAGTTGCTTTTTATCTCTCGGTATTGCATGTAATGCCTTTCTGCACATTATTTTAGCATTGTGCAGCGTTCTGAAATTTCAAAGAACTAAAATAATCATTCTAATTTACTCAGTTATAGGTCAGAAGTAAAAGCAAGGCAGGATGTGAAACCCGACATCCGACAACCTCCATTTACTGACTACAGGCAGCCTTCAGCGGACTATAGACAGCCTCCATTAGACTACAGGCATCCTCCAGTAGTGGATTACCAGCAGCCACCACCTCTGGACTACAGGCAGCCACCTTTAATAGATTACAGACAACATTCTCCTGACACCAGGCAGTATCCTCTGTCAGATTACAGGCAGCCTCAGGTACAAAATGAAATAATCACAACTCTAAAAGCAGGGTCTTTATATTGACCTGAACATTTGTATTCTGATTTCTATTTTTTTGCAGAAGAAATTAATTCCAACTTCATTAATGCTTGTAAAGTGCTGTTATTTTACACTAAAATAACACTATTCATAATACTGTTGTTATAGCTGCAAGTAAACTTTTTATATTTTGCAGAGTTCAAATAATGAGAAAATGCACTTTCGAGAACAATATTCTTCTCAAACCACTGTATAGCAGCAGCACAAAGAGCCTCTTCTATGGGCTGTGCTTTAAAGGCCCAGCCCTAAATCAATAAACTTTGTATCCAGTTCAGATGGAATTGCTACATAAATTAAAATCTTTCTGCCACTGTAGAAGACATACCTTGTTTATAATCACAAAAAATACAACTATCTCTGTCTTTGTGTCTGAAAAGGAAGCTTCTCCTTTTTCAGAAGATTCATCTTGTGTGTGTTTGGAATTGATGTGAAATAATCTATGCGAGCAGAAACGATCTATACACAAATTAGCCAGATATCTCTTTTTACACAGAGCCCGATCTTGCAATGTTTATTCCCAGAAGTAAGCCTTATGTTAGTAGTTTGTTGATTTGAATGAGAACGTTCTCATAAGTGGTGTTTACTAATGGGTGTAAGGGTTTAAGGATCTGGTGCAGATTTGCGTAAAAAAATCTCTCCCTTTCCTTGCATAAGGGATGAAAAAGCAGATGTCAGAAAGTTTATTAAATCAAGAGGCACATAGTCTAAGTTTCCAGAAGTCCTCACGAACACCACATTCCTAGGTCAACCCTCTATAGAGTTCACTTCTAGGGCCATATTTTCAAAGCAGGCACACATGCTATTTCCATGTAAATATATACACACCCTATGTAAAAATATCTATTTCAAATTACTTCTTTGTACAAGTATATTAGGTAATTCCACATTCAAACATATGTTCAAAGGGTTCGGTTGTGTGTTTTTCCTTAATGTGCACAAATCCATTCACATAATTAACTTGTTTTTACTCTCTGTGTCTATACAGGATTTTGATTATTTCACTGTTGACATGGAGAAGGGAGCCAAGGGGTTTGGATTTAGTATTCGAGGAGGAAGGGAGTACAAAATGGATTTGTATGTGCTGAGGTTAGCAGAAGATGGACCAGCAATAAGAAATGGAAGGATGAGGGTGAGTTATTTAACTCTTTTGAAACAGCTCCATAACATAAATTCTAATGAATATATATATATATGTATATTTATTTATCTCAGAGGATTTTGTATGTATGTATGAAGCAGAAGCAGTTATATTTTGTGACAAGATCAGATTAAAAACCTATAGTACTTGTCCAGAGAAGGACAAACAATTTTAGATTGTTAAATGGCCTAACAAGAGCTGAAGAAATTACATTAAATAGGCAGTAGGTCTAAGTAATTTGTGGATTGGATATGTCATTTTTTATTGCTTTGTTCTGCATTTTTCTCGATATTCTTTCATTCATATCTAGAGATCTTAGAAACTCCAAACAATGAAGAGTTTGTTGTTTTCTTAATAAAAGTAATAGCAGAGGAATTATTTCTGTAGTCGAAATACAAAGACAAGGTGATCTAGTGTATTGGACAATGGATTGGGTATCCAAAAACCTGGGTTTTAATCCTGGCTCTTCCACTGTGTGCTCATAGGCATGTGCAGCACATTTCATTAGGGTGTGTACCCAGGGAATTTTTTTTTTAAAGGCGAACATTTATTGAATACTCAGTCATAAAGGACATTATTTTTATTCATCAAACAAACTAAAGGAACTAAAACTTAACTAAACTTAACAACTAAACTTTACTTTAAAACTACAAACTTAAAAAATGAGACACAATATACCAATTTTTTGCTGTAGTGATAACCAGGTGTATACAAAGATAGTCAATTTTCATGATCTGTATCTTTAACCAGATAATGTGCTAACCCAAACTGACCAAAACAGATTAAGGTTTCTTCAGGGGGTTCAGGACAGAGGTCTGGGGTGCAGGAGGGGCACAGTGTGCAACAGGGGGCTCATGGCAATGGGCTGGAGCACAGGGTGTGGCAGGAGGCTCAGGGCAGGGGGTTGGGGTGCAGAAGGGTTGTGGGGTTTGGCAGGAAGCTGGGGTGCAGGGGAATTTGGGGTGCGGTGGGGGCTCAGGGCAGGGAGTTGGGAGAGCAGGAGGGGCACAGGATGCAGCAGGGGCTGGGGTGCAGGAGGGATGTGGGGTGCAGCAGGCAGCTGGAGTGTACAAGGGGGCAGGAGGGATTCAGGGTATGGGCTCTGGCCTGGCGCCACTTACCTGGAGCGACTCTGGGCTGGCAGCAGGGCCAGCCTGCCCTGGCCTTGGCCCCGGCCCCACATCTCTCCTCTCCAGGAAGCAGCCAGCACCCCGGCCCCACACCACACCTCTCCAGGAAGCAGCCAGCACCCCGGCCCTGGAGGAGGTCCTAGAGGAGGGGGAGCAGAGGTCTCCGTATGTCTGTGGTTCCCTCCCCCAAAGTGCCTATTGACCATGGCTCCCCATTCCCAGCCAATGGGAGCTTTGGGGATTATCCACAGACAAGAGCAGCACGCAGAGCTCTCTGCTCCCCTTCCCGCAGGGGTCTCAGAGACGTGCTGCCAGCCGCTTCCTGGAGCAGACTGGGGCTGCAGCACCACGGCAGTGGCAAATCCGTCAGCCAGATCCAGAGCCCTTATGAGCCAGATCTGACCCGCGGGCCATAGTTTTCCCACCCCTGCATTAGGGTGTGCCTGGGCACACCTGGCACACCCCGTATGCACCCCTCTGTGTGCACTTATGACCTTGAGGAAATCACTTCACTTTTGTCCGACCCTGAATTATTTTGTCCAGTTAAATTCGAATATCTTTTTGTCAGGGAATAACTTTCACTATTTGTTTGTATAGCACCTACTACAATGAAGCTCCAATCTCAGTTTTTAAGTGTTGTTATAATATGAATAATAATAAATATGAATATTTAATAAATAATATGAATAACAATAAAAACCACATCAGTGCACCAAGTATGACAAAATTGGAAAGTTAATTTAGGAAATTTCACATTATTTTAAAAAATGTAAAGAAAGCCAGGAATACGTGTAGCACCATAGAGACTAATTAGTTTATTTCAGCATAAGCTTTTGTGGGCTATAGCTCACTTCATCGGATGCATCCGATGAAGTGAGCTATAGCCCACGAAAGCTTATGCTGAAATAAACTAGTTAGTCTCTAAGGTGCTACAAGTATTCCTGGCTTTCTTTACAGATACAGACCAACACAGCTGCTATTCTTGAACCTTTAAAAGATGTATTATATATAAGAAAATTAAGTGGGTCAAGATATGTGCTTTAGGTCTGTCCAGCTGTTGTACTGAAGATTTTATCTGAAGAGTAGGTATAAACTCATCTACACTTGCACATTAATACATAACAATTCATTGAGTGCACAAAAAAATGTGGGCAAAGGCAACCATGACAGTACAATTAGACCAAGAATCAGCACACAAACTTTTCCTTAAAATAGATAACAAATGCCGCCTTGTTGCACCAATATTTAATCATAAAGATGGGAAATGGAAAAATAGTGCTATATTAGAAAGAGAATGGCTTGTTGTAATGCTGCAGTTCTGAATGAAATACTGTTCTCACTTGCATCCCATACAACCACAGTAAGTCTAACTTTCTGTCTTTAAAGAGTATTGGGGGCTGACCATGCTAATACAAAATTCAAGGTGAAAAATTTCATCACACAAGTCAGGATTTTCAGACATTTTGTTATGGTCCATGTGTTGTTGTGAGCTAGCACACTTTGCACATACAGTCTGTAAGACTCAGTTTGGTCCTGGAGTATGCATAGGCCACAAAGCCTGTGGCATTGTGAGCTTGCTTGAAGAGGAACTAGGGAAACACAGGGCACCCAACACCTCCCCTTCCACTATGAACCTAGAGCCAGCCAGCACTGCCCAATAAATGGGAACCACTGCCTAACTATATAGAAGGTATGTAAAGTAGGAGTGAGTTAACATTGGCTTTAGAATCTTAGATTTTAATTTACTTGTGTTTTCACTTGTTCTTTTATTGCTGTATTATCATAGTTTATTGTACATAATAAAAAGTCATAACCGGGATATATGATATTAGCCAGGGTGCAACTAAGAGTGAGGAAAGCAATAGAGCTCTTCCTTTACAGTAAACTCTGGTAGTCATATAGTTTAGGGCACATGATCGAGATTAGCGCACATGATCGAGATTACAGAACCATGAAGGATGGTGCCTTTAGAGAAGTATCAGTGTGGGTAATTTCCTGTATTTAGCCAAAGATCTGACCAGTAAAATTATATGCACCATTTAAATAGAATAAACAAGAGTATAAAATAGACCTTGTAGTCACTGAGTGAATACTGTACTACTATATCCATTTTAAACAAGTAAGGACACTAAGCCAGTTCATGGCTCTTTTCAGTCTCATTGGGAAATATTTTATAATATTCCATGAAAAATACTAATTTCTTTTCTAAAATAAATTTTAAAAGTTGTTGTAAGAGGGGGGTACCCCCAGCCCTTATGCTCTTGAGTACAAAGGCTGGGCCTCTTCTATGCCAGACCAACAAGTCCTCCACCCCAAGACACCCCCACCTGGCCAGTTGGGGTTCTTGGGGTCACCAATTGCTGCCACCAATCGGGTATACTTCCAAAACCTTGGAGGGGCCCCCGATCTTCCCCTAACCCTGACTTTGTACCCCCTCCCTGGGTTTTAAAGTCAGAAACCGGAAGACTGCTTCCCTTCACGCTGACCAGCTGAAGGCAGACTTCCCTTAACCATGTCTCTCTCAACCTGAGAGCCAGACCCTAACCTTGTACCCCCTCCTGGGATTCAAAGTTAGATACCTGGAGGCTGCTTTCTGTCCTTCACACTCCCCGGCTGAAGGCAGACTTCCCCCACCCCTGTCTCTCTGTACCTGAGAGGCAGACACCTGAAAACTACTTCCTCCCTCCCCCGTCTAACCTGACGGTAAGGAGAGAGAGTCTTCACACTCCAGCTAGGCCCCTAGCTGCCCTGGTTCTTATTCCCTTCCCCCTTCCCAGACTGGAAGCAGAGAAAAACCCTAAGGGAAATAAACCAGACGGTTTATTAACTAGAAAATTTAATAAAGAAAAAGGTTAAAGCAGAAATACAGACACTTTACATTTGGGGTTTCCCACTTTGGTCTGAAAAGGAAACAACACCCCAAAAGGCAGGGCTTATTAGAAGAATCAAATTTACTTACATCAGCTAAGTAGAAGTATCAGAAAAAGGTAGAGCCATCTTTATAGCCAAAGATGGTCTAGAACCCTTGCCAGCTACCTTGGCAAGCCTCCTGCCTCATGTGCAGCAAAGATGGATCTCTCCTGGCCCTGGCCTCCTCCCTGGAGACCAGCCAAGCTGGAGCTCTCTGGCCCTGGCCTCCTCCCTGGAAGCCAGCCAAGATGGAACTGACTGTTTTGCTCCTCCCTTCTTCATGGGCTCGAGGCTCCTCCCTCCCCCATGGCAGGGAAACTCATACGTTACCCGTCTCAGATAACAAACCCCACCCAGGCAAGGCACACTGTGTTAGATAACATAGCCCCACCCAGGCAAGGCACCCTTCACACTTATAACAGTTGTCTAATTTATATAGCTGTTATACAAAGCCAACTGTCACAGTTAGTGTGGGAAGGCCATACCTTTAAACCCCTTTTTGCCCTTTGAAAGTGCACTCCTTTGGGGACTTCTCTGGGTGGAACCATGCTAGACCAGATCTCAGGGCTGCATTCTACCACCACTACCCTTTGCTTACCAACCATGTTAACCCAACAGTCTGTGAACTTTTCACTTCTGGGGGACCAGTGACCAGCTGATTAAAGTGACTCAAAAACAAAGTAACATGTATTCGTCAAAACAAAGTAACATGTATTTGCCAAAAGGAACATAGGCATCTAGGAAAATGGGTTTAAAAAACAAAGAGACCTATAGAGAGGCAAGGGGGGGTGAGGTAATGTCTTTTATTGGACTAACTTCTATTGTTGAGAGAAACAAGCCTTTGGGTTTACACAGAGCTCTTCCTCAGGAAGCTCAAAAGCTTGTCTCTCTCACCAGCAGAAGTTGGTCCATTAAAAGATATTACCGAGATCAACACAGCTACAACACTGCAGACTATGGGCTGGTCTTCACTGGGGGGAGGAGGGAATGTGAGTCACATAGCTGAAGTTGGTGTATCTTCAGCCGACTTACCTGCCGTCCTCATGATGGCGGCAGTCGACGGCGCGCTCCCCCCATCGACTCCAGCTTGCGTCTGTCGGCAAGCTAGAGTTCCGGAGTCGACGGGGGCACCACGGGTGATCAATTTCTCGCGTCTTCATGAGACGCGAGAAATCGATCGCTAACAGATCGATCGCTACCCGCCGATCCGGCGGGTAGTGAATCAAGCCCAAAGACTCCTGTACACATATATCTTTACCTAAGCTTAACCCCTCTATTCAGAGCTCAGCTAAGGACAATTTATTCCCATCTCTGGGTTGCAGGTGTCAGCCTCCTTACTGCAGGACCTGTGTTTCTCTGTCTGCCACAGATTTGTCTCTAGCTTAGGCTGAGCAAGTGTCAAAAATCAGGATAGGAGGGGGAGGGTTATAGGTGCCTATGTGAGAGAAGGACACAAAAATCGAGACAGTCCCTATAAAATCAGAACATCTGGTCACCCTACTCTAGCTGCTGCTACTGACAGCCCACTTAGCGCCCACTTCTTCCCCATGCCAGCATCTTTAGGGTTTAGGATTCCCTTTGTTCCTAGGCTTTCAGTCTTGAGAAGAGTAAACCATGCCAGCCTGCATTTCATTGTTGACTCATGTGGAGGTTGTGATCCACCACAACTCCCTGATCCACAGGCAACATGCAGGGGAAGGCAGCACCCTGGGTCACACTCCCTCCCCCCACCCCCCCACCCCCGATTTCCACCAGGGTGGGATTTGGGTTGAGCATGGCTGAAAGGGATGTGTCTGGGGAAAGCACTGGCACGAAGCACTCCTGCTGAGCCCCATTAGGTGGCGCCCAGAGCAGGGAAGTGAGACTGGAAGAAGGAGACAGCAGGACCCAAGGGCATTGGGGAGCCTGGGGGAGGTAGCGGGGAATGGATGGGGAGGCAGAGTGGATCACACGAAGTGCAGGAGGCAGCAAGAAGCCATGGACACTTTTTGCAAAAACATTCATTTAATTGAAAGCTCAATTTTCTATTGAAAAAAAAAAAACATTTCAACAGAAAAATTTTCAACCAGGCCTAGTAGAAGGTGCCTTTTTGCTTTCCACTTGCCTGCGACTGTTATTTATAACAGCTGCTGTATTTGCATAGACATACATTGAATTACCTGTGCCAAAGTCTATAAAACACAATAAATTTACTCCAGATTTACGGCAATGTAACTGAAAGCGTAATATGATGTCATGTATCTGACCCATTACTTTATAAATCCTTTTGACATACATTTAGTATGAAAGATACTATAGGAAACCAAATTTTATTATATAAGCAAAAATTGTGTGAGGAGAGCAGCTGAAAGTTTGCTAGTGCTCTTCAATCGCTGTGTTGCTGCTATATAAATGTTTGAAATAGTAATTCTCCCCTCCGTTTTAGTAATCCACCGCCCCATTTTACTGAATGTCTGGATTTGATTTTGGATTACTGAAATCAGCAGTTTCATGGAAGTGCTTTAGTCTTTGTTATGGCAAGAATGCCCCTCGTGCAAGGCAATAGACCACGTGGCCTAGTGGATAGTGCAGTAGACTGGGACTCAGGAGACATGGTTTTTATTCATGACGTTGCCACCAGCATCCTTGGACAAGTCCCTTCACCGCTCAGTTTCCCCATCTGTAAAATGGGGATAACACTTGGAGATGCTACATAAGAACTAGTTATTTGTTTCTATCTGTGTTGAATTTGCTCTTTTTTTTAATTCTGTATAATTCTGTGCTACCTGGCTTACATTATACCCTGATGTGCATCTTCTGTTTCTCTTTATAAATTACTCACATAGAAAGCAGTTTTTAATGATTTTCAGAACCATCATGACAAGAAATACACTAAGCAGCACATTGTTTAGTTGCTGCCATTATCTATGATTTGCAATCCACCCTAGTGGTACAGACCAACATTTAGCTGCCCTTTCCCTCTGAATTGTCAGTTCCCATTGGGCATTTTCATTCAAATGCCAATTCCTTACTTCATCCATCACTATCCAGCCTCACTTGTAGAGAGATTAGGGTGTGATTGATCAGAATTCTGGGAATTATGTTGGAATATTCAACCATATTAGCTGCATGCCAGCCAAGAGCATAGTAAGTCAGCATGCTGTTTGAGTACAAATGGCAATACCCAAGGAAGTTTGTATTAACATATAGACAAACAATTGACCAACTCTACTGTGTATATACAGCAAAGAAATGTAAAATGAGTTTCTTTAGGATAGTAAATATATTTCAGCAGTATTAAGGCTTAATAAATCATGAGAGAATTAACCACAAGTGAGCCATAAGACAGCATCATTCTCAAAAGCTGAATAAATTTTATAGAGACCATTTGTGGAAAAGCAAGAAGAAAAAATACTTTCACAAATGTGATTAACTGTATTCTCTCAGAAATGTGTTCAGCTTCACTCATTACAAACATCTTTATAACTCTGTGGCAAATAACACAATCCTTGTAACCAGATAAGGAAAAGAATGTTGAGTTAATAATATCTGCTTAATATGGTTTAATGTACAATATTACAAATAAAATGTCAGGCAGATACTGTACTTAAACCTTCATTTTCTAGGAGAATTATAAAGCTTTCCTGCTTCATGATGTGAATTAGCATAAACTTTAGGAAATTATGCATAACATGAAGAGCATTTTTAAAAATAGTGCTCAGGAAAGATGCCAAATAGGAAGCTGATGACTGAAGACCTCTACCTTAGAACAGATACAGCATGAGCAACACCTCTGCAAAATTTCTCACACTGCCGCAACCCTGAGTTGGAAGAATGACCTATAGGAGTGACCAGAGAGTTCTGTCTCCATACGCATTCAGTGTTTGGCCTCTATGTAGTTTTTCTAGATTATCTAGTGAGAACTAGACTGAGATAACTTGTCCATTGAAAACAGGATTGAGAACGCCAGACAGTTATTAGAAAACTTTCATTTACTAAGGCTGTGTCTACACTAGCACTTTTGTTGGTATAACTTATGTTGCTCAGGGGTGCGAAAAAACCACCCCTCTGAGTGAGATAAGTTATACTGAAAGAAGTGCCCGCATGGACAGCGCTGTGTCAGCAGGAGGCGATTTCACTATGTCAATGGGAAAGCTCTCTCCCATCAGCAAAGAGCCCCTATTCGGAAGAGCTTGCAGTGGCGCTGCTGCATTGGTACAGCTGTGCTACTGTAAGGTCTCTAATGTAGCCATGGCCTAGCAGTCTCTGCGGGTTTGGATACATGACATGGAGGTGAAAGGCTCTAGTACATCCTACTCACATTTAATGGAGTAACATGATATAAATAAATTAACCTTTCAACTTCGAAAGCCAAATTCAGCTTAGTTTATGGGCAGCAGTGCAATTTTACCAGCAAAGTTGGAAAGTACACATAGACCTTCAGCATATCCTGAGCTGCCCTGGTCCTCTCCCAAGACTCTTCAGCAGTATGAGGCCCATCTCCTAACCCCATCACCTCTGTCCATGAACACCTCAGTCTTCCCAGACATTCGCTCACTCTTTCCTCTTTCCAATTTCCAATTTCCAGGTTCTCTTTACAAAATTCTCCTTGTCCTGGCAATGTCCCTCCCACCCATACACCTACAGTTTTCCCCACCCCAAGATTGTGTTCCCCAAACTCCCTTCCCCCAAGATGTTCCCTCACCTCACACTAGCTTGTGGTCCTCAATAGCTCCCATCTCCTGTACCTGAACCTCTGTGGGGGGTGAGGAGAGAGTAAAACTGGAGCTGTTGCTGGGTAGGGGGCTGAAGTTCCATTTCTTTTTTACAGCTAGCACAGATCCCTCTCAGCCCACTGGACTCCCTCTTATCTGTGCATATAACTCGTTGGGTCCAAGCACAGAGCAGCTTCATGACTGCCCAGGAGGTAGAGCAACACCAGGTGCCCAATGGTTCAGCAATTTCTCTGCCCACTTCAGTAGCTGATTGTCAGCAGAAGACGGAATTAGTGCTTCTCAAGGCAGCAGCCACTTTGCTGCCTTCCTCTTTCCCAAGTGTCTGCTGAAAGACAGAGAGGGGAGGACACACATTGTCATCCATGCCTCCCAAAAAAGGACATTCATGCTTACGTGTGAAATTATTCTGAGGGTCTGGGTCCAGTCCACATCATAACTTACACTGTAAGTGGATACATATGATGCTTCTACCAGGATTCTACTGGGTACATCAGAGCTACACCTTTCCTGTGGCTAATTGAAGAATGTCAGTCTCCAAATGGTCAAGGTAGCACCCCTACATGAGTAGAGACAAATAAATTAGAAAGAGCTGTTTTGAAAGTAAACCAGGTAAAATTGATGGATTTCTATTTAGGGATAGTACTTAACTATTGAGCAGAGTTTTAGAACTTGATTTAAAGCTCACACTAGTCAGTGGAGAGACTACAGTGTATATTCCTTCTCTAATTTCAGTAAAGAACATTAAAACAAATGTTTCTCATGCAGCAACACCATTCTGCTGTGAGCAAGGTTGCATAGCATCTGACTATTCCATGCCTACCTCCAGGGAGTGAAATAAAGGCTTTCTTGTCTACACTTTGTGACAAGATGGCTCCTCGGCTCCCCTGACTCAAGTCCTTTGGGGTTCTGGCACAGCACTGGCACCCTGACCAGGCTGCACCAGACCCCGTTTTTCCACTGCTTCTTAGCAGCCCACTCTCTGTCTCAGGGTCAGGCTCCTGCAGGCTAGGAAAGCTAGGTTCCCCCAGGGAGGGACCCTTTGTTCTCTTCCCCTGCTTGCCAGCAGCCTCTCCATCCCTGCTTCTCCCAACTCACAGCACACACTCCTCTGCTTTCACCAAATTCACTCCTCTAACTCCTACTGCCTCCAAACTCCCACACTCCTCCCTGGGGAGGAGTCTCTTTAAAGGGCTCTGACGGCCTCCTTAACTGGCCTCAGCTGGCCCTGCTTCTGGCTGTGGCAGCCTTGCTCAGCTGGACCCAATTTCCCTGTAGTAACCCTTCTAATTACAGGTCCTTCTGGCAGCTGCCTGCCCTGGGTCTACCACAATTTACAGAAAAAAATCTATTCCAGAATAGCTATTCCAGTAAATTTCCAAGTGTAGACAAGCCCTTAGTCTTTCAGTTTCACCGAGAACAAATGTATGCAATAATAAATGATGTAAAAAACTTGTTTCAATTGTAAAATATAATGTCCATATAAGTGGGGGCTGTTATTTTTCTGAGGATAAATAGTCTCTTTCAAGTGGTTTAATTATAAAGTGCATTAATAAGATGGCAGACTGTAATGCCCTCTGCAAAAAATCATGAGGGGCTGCTTTTACCATTAGATTTTCCTATTTAACATAGATTGAAAGCCTGTGCATGCAATTACATTCATTTTGGGGCAGCAAGGAAACTGCACCTCTTTAATGGTACAGACATATTTATTCAAGAATTGCATAGTTGCTGAGGCAAGTTTAAGGTAGGCTGATGTGAGTAGTTTTGAAATATATAAAAACACAAACATCCTTTTTTCCACATAGCAGCTATATACATTGTCTCCTTGTGTTTAAAATTCTGATTGTATGTGCTGGTTGGCTTCTATTCACAAGACAATTATTAATTACTTAAATATAAAATAAGGATAGTTCAAAAAGTGTGTAACAAAAGTCACATGCTGGAGGCTTTTTATTCTAATGACTTAAGAAAGCTTTACATTTTTATTTCTAATTAACCTATCAATAGTGATGTCACTTAAATACTTCTTAGGAATATTATCTTCTCATTATTGCCAGAAAACATGCTGCCCAATTTTATAGCTCAGTTGTTTTTATGCATGGCTGGAGAATATGAATTAACTTGAACTGAAACAGACTATTTTTTGGGGGGGACAACTCTCCCCCATGCCCACTAGTTTCATAAGTACATTCAATAAATTAATGCGCCATGGAAAAAATGAATAATGTTTATTTTTATGTTTACACATTATAGGATACAATACAGTAGCATTTTATTCATTAATTTAATCATGTCAGTAGATGAATTAGTAGATTCTGATAGGTATTTATCTCGACTAGTACTAAAAATTCCGCCAGACCTACATTCTTTTAAAAAAGAAATATCACATTAAATTAATGCTTGTGAAAGTTTCCAGATCCTTAGCCCCAGAGACTGCATTTCCACAACATAAGTACAGCACCGGCAGTCGCCATGCGAGCTTCCCATAGTGACCTGCCAATGAGCTTCAGCCTTAAACTGGTGGGAATATTTTGAGGGAGGGGTAAATAAGTCATTCATGCCTTGTCCTTTTTGTTGCGACTGCCAAGAAGGTCACAAATTACTGTTAGCGCCAACTGCGGGGGGTGGTTATAGTGCTGCAATGCAAGCCTGCTGGGAACTGGAATGAGACCACTAACTCATTTCACATAGGCCATCAAACAGCCATCAGATGGGCTGTTTTCATTATAACTGTGCATGCAGATCCCTTGTAAAGCTGTTTTTAAAGAAAAAAAATTAACGGAAACAATTGGAAGCCACAATCTGTGCCTTTATGAGGCCAAAATATTGAATCCCAAGAGCTACTGTCTCCAGACCCTGCATGCTCTCTGTGCCTTTGAAAACAGGATTGGGGTGCATGTGCTCTCGGGGGCTGCCACACAAAAATTACACCAACACATGTTAGTACCAGACGCTAATTCTCCAGGCACTGGAGGTTCAGTTCAGAGATGCATCCAATGAGGTGGGGATGTTTATCTAAACCATTTAGGAACTATCCAGATCATTTTATTACCCCCCCCCCACCTCCACCCCGCCCCCCGCACCAACTTAACACCTCTCTTTTCTTCACAGGCCTCACATGACAAACACAGAAAATAACCCTTCCTCCTGCAGGCCCTGTCTCTCCCATGGCCTTGAGAAGTCTTTTGACGTGAGATTCCTCCCCCTAAGAACATCTTCTGTGGGTATCAAACTGTCCCAACCCTCCTTCGGCTGCTTGTTGCTAGGGAGGGACCAGCCTGCAGCACTCCATTTCCCACATGAAACATCAACCTCTGGAGGCAGCCAGGGCCGGTGGATGGATATTTTGTGCCCTAGGCGAAACTTCCACCTTGCGCTCCCTCCCCTGGCCTGGGGAGCCCTGCGGCAGCTCCCTGCCCTCCCCCCCACCCTGCGTCGCCCCCCCCCCCCGCGCTGCAGCTACCTGCCCCCCCCTCCACCCAGGGAGCCCCCCCCCAGCCCAGAGAGCCTCCCCCAAAGCAGCTCCATGCCCCAGCTTACCTCAGCTCTGCCTCCTCCCCTGAGCACGCCGGCACTGCTCCACTTCTCCCAGTGCCAAAGTTTGGGGCGCCAATCAGCTGTTTGGTGTTTAAATACCTGGGAGTAAGGTACTTAAATCCTTTGTGGATCTGAGGCAGAGTGACTAAGAGTATGTCTTCACTACCCACTGGATCGTCGAGTAGTGATCGAGCTTTTGGCAATCGATTTATCATGTCTCAATAAGACGCGATAAATCAATCACCAACAGAGCGTCTGTCGACTCCGGAACCCCAGCTCGCCGAGAGGCACAAGTTGGAGTCAATCTGTGATGACCCCTGCCACCATGAGGACGGCAGGTAAGTCGGCCGAAGATGTGCCGACTTCAGCTATGTTATTCACATAGCTGAAGTTGCGTATCTTCGGTCGATCCCTCCCCCTACTGTAGACCAGCTCTAAGTGTACACTGGCAGTGTTGCTACATTAACCTATAAACTTTGTATGCGTTTTTAAGACATCCAAGTGGAAAAGGGTTGCTCTGTGGCTGAGGTTTCATGCAATAGGCAGGACTGGTGTATACCTTCCTGAGAGACAGCTGAGTTTTTCAGAAATGCCACTTTACAATAATGGTCAGATTTTCAAACAGCTCCCATTCAGCCCCTATATGAAGTGGCCGGATGTTCAAAGGCATTCTGCCTGCAGCACTTTCCATTGCTCTCAGTAGGAACTGTTGGGCAATGAGCAGTCTTTAAAATCTGGTCACTTCATTTAGGTGCCTAAATGAGAACTGAGCTCTCTTGAAAATCTGGCCCACGTGCCCCCAACAAAGTTTTATAGGGGGGGCAATTTCCCCTTGAGATGTTAATTAGTGGGGGCTAGGATTTTGGCACTTTTAAACCTTCTCATGTTGTTTACACGTTCTTTTATATTTTAAAAAAGTTGAAAACTCCCTAGTGACTCAGCTACCTGCTGCCTATGTTGAAAGAAATCCATTAAACATATAAAAGGTTATTTTAATAGCAAGTTATTTTCTTCAATATGGCCAATGAGACCAAAACAAAGGCAACCAGTGGGACCGGTGGCGAGGGGGTGGGAGGAGTGACATGATATTAACTTAACCTTTTTCCATATTAAAATGGATTAAAATCTCTGTCCACTCGGGAGTGCAGAGGAGTTGCTATGGGCTTTACAAGAAGAACTGGACTCCGAACCATAATTTTCCTGAGTGCCCACCTACAAAAGGTTTTAATCAAGGAGTTTTAAAAACATCTCCTCTGTTTTATCTACACTGCCACTTCTCATCCTCAGTGCTCAGTGAATGCCATCGTATAGGCTTCATAGTCTCTCTATATTTCTCCCTACAATACATTTAGTACAGTCACTTTAAAATTAGATACACATGACCAGCAGTCAAGTACCTCCCACTGTGAGAAAGCTCTCAAGATGCAGGCAAATGGATTTCTGATCCCGTTGAGCTACAACAAAGCAGACAAGCTGTCTTAGCACTGATAAATACTATTATTTAACTTATGAAACTGTTATCCTAGTGATTCTTCCTGGGTCGATGATCTTCAGCAACTGCATCTTGTTTATATTGCCACTGCGCCTTCAGATACCATCCTATGTTGCATTTTGGAGTTTGCTTACAGGCAAAATGAACTGGTGGTTTCTTCAGCACAGCTGCAAAATATTAACGAAAGGGCTGATGTGCTGCTAATAGCATGCTCACCCACCTGTCGCTTGGCCACTGCTGATATAACTGTCCTGCAAAACGACGGGAAGACTGTGTAATTCCAGTATTGCATGAACTGCATCAGATTTGCTTTTCTATGCTATTTCCCTACCAATTTCTGCCATGCTGACCAGATGTGGCTGAAAGCAATCTCTTCCCTAATCATTAAGAAGATGTGAAGTCTCTGTGAAGGTCAGCTGTTCTCAGTAAGACAGTGGTAGCAGACTCAAATAGGTACCAAAACTGGGAATGAGTGGCTATGGATCAGATCTATTACAAAGGGGGGTGTGCTCCACATATACAATATGCAAATACTTATTTTTTACATGTGATGTACTTTAGGCTGTAAAATGGGGAAATGATTTGATACTCCTGAGAGCTGGTGCAGTGTTACTCATATGAGTGCAAGATACAAGTGATAAGCAGAAGCCTTTGGGAACCTGATCCTGCATTGAGTGTGCTGCTGCATAGCCATCAGACCTGCTTACTCTCAAGCATTTGGTCAGTTTGCTTAGCCCTCTGGTTGGGTCCTCACTGTCTCTGGCTCTCCTCAGTCCCACTGTGGAAACAGGAACAAGCAAAAGGGAAGAGGAGCAGTACAAGTCTGCAGGTCCTGTGTCTATACCACTTTAAGGCACCGAACATCAGGACAGTCAGGACTTGATACTAGATCCATTCAAGGCAGCTGAAGCTAAAAAACTGAGCTTCTGGTAGCCAACCAGAGAGCATCAGGCCTGAGCCAAAACACAGAGCCCTACACCAATTTTCAGAAGTTAGAGAAGTATCCACTTACCTGAATTAAACCCAAGGTATGACTCTCGTATGGTTTCCCCCTTACGGCTAAAATATCTGATTAATATACCACAAGCAAGAGAAAACTGAATGTCTTAGAAACTGGCAGGCTGGCTGACGGCTCCCGGCTGCCGCCTGGGTCCCGGCAGCAGGCAGGCTGCAGAGCTGCCGCCCCGACCCTGTGGCGAGCGGGCTGCTGCACCGACAGCTCTGTGGGTTTTTTTATTATTAAATAACAGACTTTTTGATTTAACGGACACCCCCTCGCCCAAATTAGTCCGTTAAATGGAGGTTTTACTGTATATGATCTCACAAGCATCATGATGTTTCTATTTAACCTACAAAATAATTAGCTTGGGATGCCAAACTTTCCTAATTTACTTACTATTAGTACTTCAAATGGTACTTTAAAATGGGATAATGCTCACTTAGCATGATTTAGATATCAGCACTGATAGGCCAGTGTACTTTAGGTTCCCGTGTGACAACAGCAAAGCCAATACAGTCCTGCTTTCAGAGGGAATCAATCTAGTAAAGCACAGAAACGATGAAAAGTTTTCAGTGACTCCAGCACATCAAGCAGATCAAAAAAAACCCTTTTTTGTATAGAAGGCATGAGACATGTTACTACCACAATACGTTAATTTTAACAAAAGATGAGCAACATAATATTCCATCCTCAGAATCCATTCTGCAGGTTATTTAGGCTGTTGATACTATCCTTCAGATAGACAGGAACAAATGTACCTTGATGTCTGGCTGTCATTCAGGTAACCTGTGATCTACTGAATATGCCTATTTTTTAAAATGTCCATTTTGTTGCAATTTTTTGCCTGACTTGATCTTTTTCTTACCTGACAGGTGGGGGATCAAATAATTGAAATCAATGGGGAAAGTACAAGGGACATGACACATGCCAGAGCAATAGAGCTAATCAAGTCTGGTGGCAGGAGAGTGCGGCTCTTGTTAAAGCGCGGAACAGGCCAGGTTCCGGAATATGGTGGGTTTTCATGATTTTTCTCTCTGTGTGTGTGAGAGTATTTACATTACATTTATTGTATACTAAGTATCAATTACGCAGTTAGGTCCCAGCACTTAAACACAGCCTTACATACTTTCCTGAATATGGGGGGACTTATGAGCATGCTTAAGTGCTTTCTTATACTGGTGCAGAAGATATGAACCTATCATTTGCAACTATGCCAACCCTGTACAGGCAATGCTTAAAATATATCTACTTTGACCTCTTGAGTGGCATCTCTGAGTGTGCTAGGAGTTGCTGATGCATTCTTATAATATTGCTTGATAAAACAGTCCCTTCTAATAAACTTCTGTTGGTATTTCTCTGTACATTTGGAGTCATAGGGGCTGATCCCGCTCCCATCAGTTCAATAGCAAAACTCCTGCTGACTTCAGTTGTGCAAGAGTGAGCTCATAGTGTTCATTTTACAATTTATTCCTTAATCTATCAGACCGTTCTCATCTATCAGACAACCAAGAATATACATGGATGACATAATGAGAGTCTATTCTGAATAGAGACAGCATGTTCTCTTTTGGAAGTTGTAACAGGACCCTTCAATCTTATTTTATGATTTTGTTTTGTGTTTCCTTGGAATTTTTTCTGTTCCAGCTTTCTCATAGGATCACAGAATATCGGGGTTGGAAGGGACCTCATGAGGTCATCTAGTCCAACCCCACTGCTCAGAGCAGGACCAATCCCTAACAAAGTCATCCAACAGATTTTGGACCCATATCCCTAAATGGCTCCCTCAAGGATTGAGTTCACAACCCTGGGTTCAGTAGGCCAATACTCAAACCACTGAGCTATGCCCCTGCAAAGGTGTTTTAAAAGTGTGCATTATTTCAGGCATTACTGAAACATAGTTACCTGACAGACTGCATCTTTTCAGGGCTGGCCTTATCATGAGGTGAACTGAGGCAGCTGCCTCAGGTGCTAGACTGGGGGGGGGGGGGGGCACCACAAGGACCCAGAGTGTAGAAATTTTTTTGTGCTGCTGGTGCATATGTACTCTCCCTGCTCTAGCTGCACAGAGTGGAGTGCTGTGCTGGAGGAAGGAAGGCAGAAGAGACCTTTCAAAGTTGTGGCCCAAGCGAGAGGGTAAGGGGGTGTCATTTGAGCTGCCCACCTCAGATGCCAAAATGTTGTATCTTATATAAGTATGTATTTAGGGACATCTTGAAATGTATGCCAATATATCAATGCACATTTAACCCCAAATCCTGTGAACATTTACTCATACTTAAATTTACCACCATAAGAAATCTATGGGTCTACTCAGAGTAGTAAAGTTAAGCCTGCTCATAAGTATTTTCAGGATTTGGGGCCTTATAGAGTTTTACAAATTAATTTTATTTCCCTCTGGTCCATAGTGATTTCTCCAAAGTCATTACCACCAATATGCATGTATGGTAAGACCTATTACATACAATGCAGAAAAACATAAGAACTGCAAACTTAGATAGACCCCTTAATACAATCCCAGACCTTAAGAAAATAAATAATAAGATAATAGTCTTGATAAGCAGTTTAGTTTAACAATCAGTTTTAAAGATCTGTTGTAGTCCACTATAGTATCTACAAGTAAAGTAGAGCAATTCCAAGACAAGGAACATGATAGCTAAAAGCCCTAACATTCTAGAAATGTAAAACTGAATAGCATCAGCCAGACATAGGAGGCGGGCAAGGACTGATGATACATTATGACAAATTCTATAAAATAAATAGTAGAAAGTTCAGGATGACCCTTAACTGAAGCAACAAGAATTTATAATAACCAAAGGCTTATTTATCATTGCTGTTATTATTTTTTTCATGGAGACCAACTAGTGTTTGTTTTTAGAAATCCACAGAAGGGCTCACTGGATCCCTGCAGCACTACCACAGAACACAGGAATTGCCAGTATTCCATCTATATCCTATCTGCACTCTCTTCTGATTGGAGTTTTCCTTTATACAAAGCTCTTTAAAATAGATGAGCATAAATAAGTATTTCAAACTGTTGACTTTTTATAGCTGAGTATTACAAACACGGCGAAATGGTGATTTACAGTAAACAGAATAATCTGAAATACCCCTCAAACGATTTCCCTGTCAATGACACTGCTCCAAGAATTGGATTATATTGCCAGTGAATTATGGATCATTCAGCTGTTTGTTTTCTTGTTTCTGAGCAGTAATGTAATTGTAATGACCTGCAGCTTTATACCTCCCTATGGCCACAGCTAGCCCTATGGACTGAACAGAGCTCCACTGATGTCAGTGGGAATTGGCCCACCTTGATGTCATTGAGGCATTAGGGTTTAAATCACAATCATATATTGCAATCAGTTATTTTGATAGATTTTAATTTGTTGGGTTTTTTTAAATTTTTCTGCTATCTAATCCCTTGCTGCAGATTAAGCCCATTTCTTCTTCTCCTGCCTTCAGTGGACATGGAAATCAATTGATAACTGTCCTCGTTATAACAACCCTTAACATATTTGAAGACTAGTAACACGCTCTCCCCCCAACCCACTCAATCCAGCCCAGAAGCTGCAGGGTTGTTGCAAATTTTTAAACCTTCACTCTGGTGAATTCTATCAGTGAGCATAGCTATGTGGAAAAAAATGCAGGATGCTAGAAATATAGTGCCCCCCTCCCCCCCCCCCCCCATTCAGTTCAGTATTTAGAGCAAAAATTCACATACTTGTGCAGGGTCAGAAGTTCCCACCATGATTCTGCGGCATTGGGAGAAAACAGCTGTGATGTCAGTGTTCACTGCATCCCACGTAGGGAGAGTTTGACACTTCAGTGGGGCAGGCCTATTGCCTCCATGACGGCACAGTTCTAGTGAACAAGGATGTGCTGTACCAGCCAAGGAGGACACTGTTGAGCTGACCTTCTGCCTGCCCATTGTTTGAGAGTGGATTACATCCCTCCAACCAATGCATAATTCCCTTCCCAAAGCCCACCTATTGAAGCTTATTGCTTGGAGGGTGAGGGCAGTGAGTTTCATTCTTAAGGAGCAGGGCTTACTAGTATAAAATGTTGTATTTGAAGAGGTTATGGCTAGTTACACCTGGGATTTAGAAGAATGCTAATTTGTTTTGTTTCCTGCTTTCAAGCCAAGCTTTCATATTTTACTTTCTATTGATTTTGCATTTTTTAATGTGGATACCTCATGCCTGTGATTTGCTAAAGACATATGCAGCCCCCTCCCTCCTTGGTGCTTGCTACTTGGAGTGGTTTTTCTCATATTGGTTAGGTCCTGGGTTCTTTTCTTTTTTGTGTGTGATGCCTGGTGCCTCCACCCAAGGTTCCTCCTTCTGTCCCATGGGGAAAGGAATAATGTTACCACTGCTGGCAAGGAATATAAAGCCCATTACACAAGAAACAATAAAGTCCATCAACACACAACAAAGAAATTACACACTCAAAAATAACAGTATAACAAAGGAAGACTTTATTGGGAGCAGGAAAATAGGATCTGAGAAAGGAAAGGGCTACGGTTAACTAATAAGAATTAACCATCAACAACTCAACAAATTGCCTACCCCTTCACATTCACAACTCTTCCATCTCCCATCGCACTCCTTGGCACCTTCTCGGGCACATAGTTGAGGGTGAGTCTGGAGACAAGTATTGCAGCGTTGTGAAAATTGGCCAATTTAAGCACATGGAAAAACATCCTCTGACAGGTTCAATAATAGCATGTCTTCACCTCTGGGTGGGACAGGATCCTGTCCTGACTCCCGGGTCTGGTGTCCCATGGAGGTCTTGGCTGGCTCTCAGTAGTGTGGCCAGACTGGATCGCTGCCATTCTGGATGCTGATCTCTGCAGAGCTTGAATGGTCTGATCCAGGCACTAGATCCCACAGCAGTTCAAAGACTGTTAATAGTTTGCTAATGGTGTCACTCCCATTCATACCAGTGTAAGTCTCCAAGCTACTGCCCCCGCCTCTCATAAAACGTTAGAGTTAGTGTATGTTCGACTTCAACTGAGATCAGCTAAGAAGTTCATAGTGAGAAATCTTTCCTCATCTTCTCACTCAGGACACATGGTTGTGGTTGATAGATAGGGTCCTACCAAATTCACTGCCATGAAAAATGTGTCATGAACTGTGAAATGTGGTGTCCCCCCTACCCCGTGAAATCTGGTCTTTTGTGTGTTTTTATCCCATTCTGTACAGTTTTCACAGGGGGGACCAGCATTTCTCAAATTGGAGCTCCTGGCCCCAAAGGGAGTTGCAGGGGTATCGCGGTATAAATACCCTTACTTCTGTACTGACTTCAGAGCTGGACAGCTGGAGAACAGCAGCTATGGGTCAGAAGCCCAGCTCTGAAGGCAGCATTCCACCAGCAGCAGCACAGACATAAGGGTTCCAATACCGTACCATGCCACCCTTACTTCTACGCTGCTGCCTTCAGAGCTGGGCAGCCACTCACTGAAGCAGCAACACAGAAGTAAAGGTGTAAATTCCATAGCATGCCATCTTTACTTCTGTGCTGCTGCTGGCAGTGGCTCTGCCTACAGAGCTAGGCTCCCTGCCAGCAGCCACCACTGCCCAGCTCTGAAGGCAGTCCCGCCACCAACAGCAGCACACAAGTACGGGTAGCGGTACCACAATCCCCCTACAATAACCTTGCTAATCCCTCCCCCCCCATAACTCCATTTTGGGCAGGATCCCCACAATTACAGCACCCATGAAATTTCAGATTTAACTAGCTGAAATCATGAAATTTACAATTTTTAAAATCCTATGACCGTGAACTTGACCAAAGTGGACAATGAATTTGGTAGATCCCTATTGATAGGAGAAGGAGCTACCCACCATTTCAGTTTAAGTTATTTCTTCCCATGGAGCTATCCTCCGCTACAAAGCTCAGCTAGATAGGCAGAGCTGAATCATATCTTTTAGAGACTAGTTATCTGCTCTTCATTGACATTACAGCCCCTATGATGTGCTGCGTAATGATTTATCTATGGACCATGTAGTAGCACGATATTTGTATTTCCATGCGAAGGAGCTGGCCATCCCTTCAATACTGAGAGTTAGCTGAAGCCTCTTCAGGTTTCCTTCAGTCACTGATTAGAGATAATGGGGCACAACACTCCTTTTTCCTTCATGGCTGCAGGCAGTCAGTTGCCCAGTCTTTTCTGCAGTTAGAGTTATGAACATAATTATTTATGCAAACTAATAAATGAGGCATGACTGTTACTCAAATTCAGATTTTTTTCTTCTCTCGTGTGGTCAACATTAGCCCTATTTCCTCCAGCTTTAGAGATCCTATTTTTCCAGCTTCCGACAGGATTGTTTCTCTGACCAGAATGTAAAATCCCCTTCCTGCCTCCCAGTTACTCCCAGCACACACCACCATTTGCATGTCCTGGAAGTGCTACCTAGACACCTCATTTCTAGATGTTAATCATTCTGAGAGAAGTGGAAATATTTAATGGGACACGTTCCAAGCGGGTCCAATCCATTTGTTAAAGCAACCTTCATTGACACTCTTTATGTTTTTCATGTGTGTTTTAATGTACTGGTGATTTCAAGGGCTTGTTACAAACTGTAATTCATGATTCACACAAAAGATTTTTTCCTGATACGACTTGGCTTAAAAACCAATTCTGCCGTCTTTTGAAAAGTAGGCTGCATTTTTAGGCACCTATCTTTCCAAACATGACATAATAACGTGCTTGAAATTGGGACCCACATGCCTAAATCTTTGCAGAATCAGGGCCTTAGTGCATTGCTAGTTATTTAAGGGAGCGAGATTTTTGTAATTGAGTTACAATGTAAAGTTTCAGTGTACACAAATGCTAGAATTAACGGTGACTCATTTTTCAAGATGCCCTGGAGAAGCTCAGCTGTTTGAGTTTCAGCACAGCCACAGTGACTAACACTGAAAATGACAGAGCCGATACCACTACAAAGACTTTTGATATAAGGAATTTTCTTTATGATTTTGGAATTTTATAAAACCCTTCAATTTTATGAGTTACAGCTCCTTCAAAAAGCACCTCAAGATGTCTTCCAAAGTTCAGCAAAATCTGCTTCTGAAATATATTTGTATAGTACCTCAATCTTTCACTAATATAATGACTTACTGCATGCTTGTTAGTCTTGACTTTACAGAAAGTCTTTTTCCTGTATTTATAAGCTTTTTGCTCAGCTGTTCTAAACTTACTAAGGATTCTTTGTTCTAACAATAGTAATATATCTTTGTCACTGGTTCTGTTAATTCTAATGATTGGTCCTAGGCTGTTCCTCCCCTTCCTTTAGGAATGGTACCTTCCAGTCTCTCCATGTGCATGAAAAGTGACAAGCATGGGTCCCCATATTTCTACTTATTGGGCCACCCTAAAGACACGGTTTGTAAACTCTGCATGTATATTATCATTCTCTAATATGCTTTTGTTTCACACAACTGTTTTAACTGAGGCTTTTCCTACTTTTTCTTACACACTAGCTTGTTCAGAGGCTCCTACTATATTGGACTGTTCTCAATAGCTGAGAACCTAATCAACTAAAGAGAATCCGTACCTATCTATTTTAGATCCTTAAGAATGTATTTTAATTTCCTAGATGGGAGTGTAGCCCTGTAACTTCCACTGCTGCTAGTGGGAGAAACCCGGCTATGTCCCTCTGAGGAGATATCTTCTTGTATTTGTAACAAAGATTTATGCTATAAAGATAACTTTCCTAGAAGAGTAACTAAAGTACTTAGAAGCTGATGCTATAGTTTTACCCCTTTCTGATGTTACTTGGCTCCCCAAAATACCATTAATGTGAAGATGGAAGTTATATTAACCTAAAGTAATGTTGCTGCCGCCTGTCCTCCCCCCCCCCCCAAAAAAAAATGCTGATTCGGATGGCACCGCTTTGCACTCCATTTCAAGTTATTTCCTTCATAAATCAGGTCTTACTGCATGCTTTGTTCAGACTTACCAAATGAATAATATATAATCACAGCCAAAAATGATACCTAAAAGGAAACATTTATTTTTCCTGATTCATATTGATTGTGGTCATCAGAGAAATCTCAAAAGTAATCTCTGCTGGTACATTTAACAGTTATGGAAGTCTCTCACATAACTTTGTACAACGTAATATTTTCATTAAAACTGTGGTCTACTAGTAGTACAATCTAAAACACTGAAAGCAGAAAGGTTGGGAACAGAGAGGGAAATTTCTAAAGGTGCCTCACTGCCATTTGGGCCTTTGAAAATCTCCTCCAAATACTGTACAAGGCCAACATCTCTGATCCTTTAACAATGGTCTCACAAAATATGCAGTCTCATTTGGGGTGGAGTGCAGCAGTCTGATGCATGCAGATCAGTTAGTACCCGTCTGTCCTTTGCAAATGCAGTTATCCAGTTTGTGTCCCCAAATGTGACTTTGCATCTACAAACTGATATACCCATATATTTTGCACAGTTTTAGAGGCCTTTTGAAAACCATTATACTAAGAGATTTTACACTTGTATCTGGTACTCAGATTTGTTTGAACGTCTGAGACAGTACTGAGGGGTCTGAGTAAGGGAATTAATTTCTTAGCAGTGTGGAAATCAGAGTTGTGCCATTTTACACAATCTGTTATCTCACCTCACTTCTGCTTTATGCTCCTTGGCGAAGACAGTACAGGTCATCTTTTAAGACACTGAGAGGCAAGATCATGCAGACATAGAAAGCTGCACTACATAGCTATATCAGATTCATTTTGTAAGTCTGTATTCACAAATAGAGCGAGGTAGGTGACCTTGGCTCCACCATGAATACTATCTCATATAACCATGACTTTGCAGTGTATATATACACACACACACGTTCAAATACTTTTTGTTGCTTTAGGATAAAAAAAGGGGGAAGAAATGTTGTTCCCTCCTAAAACTGATTGCTGTTGGCATCCTCTAGCAGTGTATCTTAATTTAGTAGTACTCAGTAACTCAGCTATGGATGAGTGGCTGGCGATGTTCTAATTATTATTTGGGCCTTATTAGAAGTTTTCTTGGAGCCAAAACTAGAGAGAGACAGGATGTTAGCCATCAAAATAAAAAAAAAATTGTTGGATGGAATTTTCAGCTTCTATAAAAAATACATTTTTAAAACTTCCCCAAAATAATTTATAAAAGATCTGCTCTAGAAATTATGTTGGGGACATTCTTTGGCCTCTGCTATACAGGAAGCTAGTCTGGGTGATCACAGTGGTCCCTGCTGCCCTTAGAATCTGTAAGTCTATGAAAATGAAAATGAACTGAAGCTACCAGCACAGTTCACATAGTCCATGAATAGACATCAGGTGGTAACAACTTCCAGTCACTTCTGTCTTGACCTATATTCAGACAAGGGAGAGGGTTTCATTGCCTAGCTCTTCATTTACTCAGTCCCTTCAAAAAGCGACAAGGTGTGATACCAACTGACCATCATAGAAGCAGAAAGCTTGCTGTGGAAATTAACTAAGTACTGCTGCATTGCCATTTACTTTAATGTAATTAGTATTTCACATAGAGGATTTTTTCTTAAAATCCACCCATCTCTTCAGTATCTATATTCAGGACATTTCAGCTTCACCTTTTGTAATAGCCTAATGAATAATTCAGTATTAATAATTCAATATTAATAGCCAAGATAATAGCTTTATATTTACTTGAAAAAGATATTTTCTTATTGAATACAGTATTGTTTGGGCTCATCAGAAATTGCTTGCTTAGTAAAAGTGAGCTGAATTTAAAGCTCATAACAAAAGTGAATGAATTTCCTGGACTTTTCTTCTGGCATATGTAATTATGAGATCAGCTGCCCTGATGCCCTACAACAGTGGTCTCCAAACATTTTATGCACAAGATCACTTTTTGAATTTAAGTGCAACCCAGGATCTACCCCCACCTTTTCCCTGAGGCTCCGCCCGTTCCCCAAAGTTCCACCCCACTCACTCCATCCCCCCCTCCTGCTGTCGCTCACTCTCGCCCACCCTCACTCACTTTCACTGGGCTGGGACAGCGGGTTGGAGTGCAGGAGTGGGTCTGTGATACAGGAGGGAGTATGGAGTACTGACTCTGGGAGGGGGCTCAGGAGGGGTGCAGGCCCCCACTGGGCAGCACTTACCTTGGGTGGCTCCCAGTCAGTGGTGCAGCAGGGTTAAGACAGGCTCCCTGATTGCCCTGGCCCCATGCCACTCTCGGAAGTGGCCATCATGCCCGTGAGGCCCCTGGCGGGAGCGGCACATAACTCCATACACTGCCCCTCTCTGCAGGCACCACTCCCGCAACTCCCATTGGCTGCAGTTCCCCGTTCCCGGCCAATGGGAGTTGCGAGGGCGGTGCTTTCAGGCAGGAGCAGTGCATGGAGACCCCCTGCCTCCCTCTCTCCCCTGTGGCCTCAGGGGCATGCTGGTCACTTCTGGGAGCGGCTCATGGCCAGGGCAGGTAAGGGAGTCTGCTTTAGCCCCGCTGCACCACCGGACTTTTAGCGCCCGAAGATCACAATCAGCTGGCAGAGGCTCCAGGCTGGTGACTTCTGCCCTACAAATACAGACAGTCAAGTAAATGTCCAAGTGATTAGAAACTGATCTAGTAAATACATGTGATGAGCTCTGTATCACAAAGTATTTTGAAGCTTACCGGGGGGGGAAATGACTTGATATGCTTTTTTCCCCTGGTTTTTGCTGACCAGCATGCCTTTTAAAAAACACTGTGCATTTTGATAACCAAATGAGCAGCACTGAGCCGCTATGCAGTGTACCTTAGTTCGACTTACCTGGCCGTCCCCACAGCGATGAATCAACGGTGGCGGCTTCCTCATCAACCCTGCTTACTCCTCTTGCAGAGCTGCAGTTCTAGAGTCGACGGGAGCGCGTTCGGGGATCGATTTATCACATCCTGATGAGACGCGATAAATCGATCTCCGATACACCAAACACTACCCGCCGGAGGGGCAGGTAGTATAGACATACCCTATGGCCCAGACTTAAGAGCTTTGTTCCGTAGGGACAGGCTTAAACCCTTGCTCTGCTGAACTAAGTCCTTAAAGGGAAGTTAAGGGTGATCAGCCCCTCACAGAAACCACTCAGCTTCCTATGGAAGTTCATTTATTCAGCAATTCATACATTGTCCAAATACTGTAGGCTGAAGCTCCTTTATTCAGCAAACCATGCCCCCAATACTAACCATATAGTTCTAAGAATGACAGCTATTTATCTCCCAGTCAAAATGTGAGATTTTCTAATGCCTATTTTAGCTGCAATAATTAATAATTTTAATATTTAAATATAATTAATGGTGTAGTATCGACCTCTTAAATTATTCACTCTATATAGCGTGTTTTTTTCATTAATGCCACACATTTCATTAACATATTTATGAACACCTTTTATGACAGTGTGGCTTAATGCTAGTAATAAAAACTAATTTAAAAGTCATTATCTTTTTAAATTATACAGACATTTATATTCTAGCTCTCCTTGCATTGCCTCAGCTCTGGGTGAGATCTGCTCTAGCTTACAATAGCTCTTCATCCACAATCTGGCCTCACTGAAAAAAATGCTTTCCTTATTAAAGTGAATAAAGTATTATCACTTGAATAGCTCGTAACCAGCCGTGGTTGACTCATTGCCTTCACCAGACCGGGAGCTAGAAGAGTGGTCCATTCTCTCTTTCATTGTACAGTCCTCTGGAGTCCAGAAAAGAGACAGTATCCTCACCTGGACTTGAAAAAAACTATTTTCCTTATTCCTTTGTAAACTGGTCTCTTTCGAGAGTGACTAGCAATCTCTAGGTTTCAAATACACGTCAGTGATTTTTAAAGTTAGATTCCTAACTTAGGCAGTATATAAGGATAAGGAAATCAATGGGAATTTTGCCTATGGGCACATAAGAGGGTCCTCAGCAAGGATGTGTGGGAGACTTCCTGTCTGATCTATTTTAGGGCGCACACCATTTTGTATCTGAATACAGGACAAAATTAAAAGTGGCATGAAGTGAATCCAAAAGGAAGCAACATCTGGCCATTCAGTAATAATAAAGAGTATGAAAGGAGCAATGGCAATAGGGTATGAAGGGGACTGGGATGCACATATAGAGAGAGAGACTGCGGCTTTTCTACAAACTAAGTGCTCCAAGCTTTCAATGCAGATAAGTCTCCTTTATCAATCCCCTTTTCCCATCCAAGTATAACTCCACACTCACATGCCTCTTATGGACTTGATGATACCTGCAGGAGTGAGCCCTGCTTTAAGGAGCCTCATGCAGAAATTATCCACCAAATCCAATTCAAACCTTTGTCATTATTAAAACAAAGAGAATTCCCCCAAATTCACTTTGCTCAAAAGAATTAAGAAGGATTGTGTTTCACCCACCAAAAAAAATATCAGGCAATAAAAATTCCAAACACTACCAAGTCAGTAAATGAAAAATAAAGAGATACAGTCATGTTCCCATTGTCATATAATCCTTCCTCTCTTGCCATCATCCTACTTGACTTACACTTTCCATCTAGGCTTAGTGTTGCCCCCGAACAGATGCAATAATAAATGCACCAGTCAAAATTACTAGGAGAATATAAAAATCTTATGCTTATTTAAGGGATCTATTTACAATATACTAGAATACTGTACCATTAATCAATACAAAAAGACAACACAGGATAGTTATTATATTCATCACTTATCAGTCTGTATAAAATTAGAAAAGTCTGCATCATGACATTTGCCACACACTTCATAACACCAAACAGACCAATTATTTTATTTCTGCTCATAAAAACATTCTTCTATCCAACAGCAATTCACAACATAAGACCTATTGTACTCTGACAAAATGGAATGTGGGTTGGGATTACATTCCTCTCATAATCTTTGCTACCAATGACAAAGCATGCATCCAGTATAATATGTCAAAATCTATATATATAAAAGTCAAATGGTGTATGTATGCGTGTATGTATGTGCACTTACTCCTTCCACACCGTTTGAGCTAGAGACTTGAAATTTGGTACAGTTATAGGCTTTAGGGTCCTAATGAGGGTAAGAGTCGAAAATTTTTCAAATCTCACCTCTGACGCCCCCCAGGGGTGAAATTCTTTAAAGCCCATTCACATCAGCTGGGCAGCTGCTGTTCTCTGTGACATAGTTATGATGTCATAATACCCCCTCCAACAGACACCGCACTCGCTCAGCTCTCTGCCACTCCCCCCTGCAACGGAACCCCGGAATCCCTCAGCTCTCTGCCACTCCCCACCTCCGACCGACCAGAGTAGGGTTTGGTCAGAGGGTAAGTGAGGTAGGGGTGTCGGGTTTGGTTGGGGGGTAAGTGAGCCGGGGGTGTTGGGTTTGGTCTGGGGGGATGGGAAGGTGTCGGGGTGGGTGAGGGGTGAGGGGTGGGTGTTTGGGTTGGGGTTGGTCAGGGGGTGTTGGGTTTGGTGGGGGGGATAAGGTGGGGGGTGTTGGGTTTGGTTGGGGGGGTGAGGAGGGGGGTCAGGGTTGGTCGAGGGGGTGAGGAGGGGGGTCGGGGTTCGTCGAGGGGTAAGTGAGGTGTGGGTGTCGGGTTTGTTTGTGGTGGTAGGTAGGGGTGTCGGGTTTGGTTGGGGGGGAAGTGAGGTGGGTGTGTCAGGTTTGGTCTACAGGGAGTGAGGTGTGGGTGTTGGTCAGGGGGTGTTGGGGTAGGTAGGGGGGGTGAAAATGTGAGTCGGGGTTGGTTGAGTGGTAAGTGAGGTGGGGGTGTCGGGTTTGGTCGGGGGGGTGAGGTGGGGGTGTCAGGTTTGCTCTCTGCCCCCTCCCCCCTCGGACCCCGCACTTGCTCAGCGCTCTGCCCCCTCCCCACCTCCGACGGATCCGAGCAACGCCGGGTATTTTCGCTAGTATATACTAAAGCAAGAGGGCAAAGTTAAGGTTGAATGGGTACTATAAATGGGGTGAGAGGATCGTGTGAGAGTAGAGGAGAGAGAGAGAGCAAAGTCCCCACAGACCAGCTATACCAAAGCAAAGTGTCACTAGATCCTGCCAACACAACAGATGTAAAACCTGCAGATACATCTCCACTGCTACAATGCTTCCACCACACAACACCCTTGTTAAGCTCCAGGGGGTCCTACACAGGCCCATCAGAACATGCAGTGTATCTCATTCAGTGCATTCAATGCCCCAACAACCAGTATGGATGAAAGCCGACAATCACTATGCTCACAAATGAACTCACGGAGAAAAAAAATGCTAAAAATGAAACCACCCTATGAGAGTGGGGGAACACTTTTCACAACGTTATCACACCATATCTGACCTCTCAGTCCTCAGCCTCAAGGGAAACCACAACACCTTCAAAAGAGGAGCCTGGAAACTTACATTCAAAACTCTGTGGACACAAAAACCATAGACTTGACAGCAACATTTGTTTTATGGCTCATTACAACAATTTGTAATACACCCTACTGCCTGCTAAACCTTAATCAGCCACTTCACTTTAAGCGGTCTCCTGCAGCATGTGCGAACTCCTTATGCGTAACAATCTCCCATATCTTGTATTTAGCTTAGACACTCTGGTTACCCCCGCCAGACCAGAAGAAAGAGCTCTGTGGAGCTCGAAAGCTTGTTGCTTCCAGGAACAGAAGTTGGTCCAATAAAAGATATTCCCTCACCCACCTTGTCGCTCTCAGTTCCTGGGACCAACAGGGCTTCAACACCACTGCAAACAACAGAGGATTATATGACAGTGTGGGAAATGGCTGGATCCTTTAACTATTGCCAGTATTCTTGATGTTTGGGATTTTTCTAAAGGGGTAGACTGCCATGGCCTTGCCCTGCTGCTAAAAAGGTCTAATTTGGGGGAAGATTTTTGCTGAATCCCTTTGAAACACACTGACTTTGGAAGTGTAAAGGAAGGTGAAAGGAGGGGATAGAATATTATATGATATTCACATGGGTTTTAAAATTTAACAGAAACTATCAACGGATTCCCAAACCAAAAGTTGTGATTTCAGTAGCTGTGTAAATTCCAAGACAAAGCATTAAAGTGAGTTGAAAGATCTACCCTAAAGAACATGAAACACAAGCTGCAGGAGACCAAAGCAATCAAGAACATAACAGGCATTCCAAGATATAACAGGCCAGATTCAGGCCAGATGTAATTCCACTGACTTCTATTGAGATACACACCAGGGATAAGTCTTCCTTATTTTCTTTATTAGTCCCTCTGTAAGAATTAAGTTTGTCACCTTCTGGCAATATGTAATTTCAGATGTAAAATATAACGTACCACATTTTGATTTTTATCGACCGGTTCTTTGATTCACTAGCACATTGTCACTGAGATGTAAAAACAAATTAAGACATTTTGGGAACTGTTTAGTTCCTATTTCTGAAAATACCCAAAGCTTACAAATACTGCTCATTATTAATGTAATTTGGATATTACCGCGATTTTATTTTACTTCTGTAATAAAATGCAAATAATTGTTTTTATATTATATCAGGCAGGTTTTTTTTATTATTATTAGTGTGATTATTGAACATTAAAAGGATTTAACACTGCCACTTTAAAGTTAAATTCAGCTGATTAAAAATCCCAGGTTGTTGGTAAACCATTGAGTCATTATTTAAAACAGTTGCCACCCAGTGGGCATATGTGACAATATGTCGTAGCCTTACTATCCTGGGCTGCAAGCTTGGCAGAGTTTATAAACAGAGCAAGGTTAGAGCTAATCAGGACTTGGATGGGCGACTTGTAATGAAAACCTGAGGTGGTAGGAAAGTGATATTGGGTAATCAGTAGATGACACACTTCTCTCTGATTTAGTACAAAGCCAGTCCCCCCTGGCAAATTATGGAAGGAAACTGGTCTGTAGAAGGTACCAGTACCTACCTCTAATTAATGTCATGGTTACAAAGTGGTCAGAAAAGAATGGACTCCAGGTGTGGAAATAGACCTTAATTAAGAGAGGCCCACACACACAATACTGGATAGCCAGTCCACTACATTAACATGAATTTACCCTCCTGAACAGATATTATGATTGCAAAAACAACAACGCAAACACTTCATAAATTTGGCTCCACTGCCAAAATGTCATCAAAACATCTTTAGCCAGAAAATTTCCTTCTTGCTACTTCTCCCAAATCACTATTCCCCAAAACGACTGTCTGTATATTACCTGTTCCCCCCTAGATGTAAATTGTCCTTTGATTTCAATGGGAGCTAGGCACCTAAGTCCCTGTGAGAATCTGGGACTCAGTCACCACTCTACTCTTGTGTTCATGTGACTGCAATTTGTTACATAAGTGAGTGTTTCTAGCTAGACATGCTCAGTTCCTGCATATGAAAGGACCCTTGCTCACGTGGTGAAGATGTGAACACTGGCACTCCACCAAAAAGCACCTACTAATCATACCAACTACAAGTGCAGTAAGTCTTGACATTCCCAATTCATCTACTCCACTTATAGTATTCGTTCAAAGAAGATTTTTTTCAAAACACAGATGAATGAGGCACCATTAGCCTTCAGTGGGTGTTGGACACTGTCTGTCCTTTGTACCTTTGGAAAGCTCCTGCTTAACTCATTTCCTCCTTTTTGGCACAATGTTAAAAATCTCATGGCACTTTCTTTTCTTTTCTTTTCTTTTCTTTTTTGGCCATAGTAAGAGTGACAGCCTTCATATTCTCATTACATGGTAATATGGGGAGTACTTGTGGCACCTTAGAAACTAACAAATTTATTTGGGCATAAGCTTTTGTGGGCTAAAACCCACTTCATCAGACGCATGGAGTGGAAAATACAGTAGGAAGATATATATCCCCACCCCCACCTGCAGTTTCAACTGAATATGGTAGTCACTTGTTCTTTTCATAAACTTGTGCAGGAGTATGGCATGCATTGTTAAACAGCTGCCATTTTGTACCACAGGTGTGGCGGCATTTCAGTGGAGTGTGGAAGGGAATGAAAATATACCTTTTTATATCATTTTAAATGTTTGTAATATGCTTTCAGATCCTTTGGAACGAAAGGTGCTAAAGAAGAGGCTACATTTATCATTACCACCACAGGCTTTGTTTGTGTCTGTAAAATGTCTTGAAGTTAAAGCAAAGACTTGATACTTCAGACACACTACCAAATTCCTCTAGAATCTAGCCATGACCTCAGAAAGGAGATGGGGGGGTGGAGAGGAGAAAGAGCGAGAATAAAATAATTAATTCGGTAGCTCTAAAGCATAAAATTTTTCATTTTTTCATATTTATGTTTATTATGAAAAAGCAATCATCTTAGTGATGGTTGAACAAGCTCAAACAAACTATTATGTCTGCACACAGCTCTTAAAAGGTTTTTCTTTTAAGCGGCAAATTACTTTACATTACTGCCCTTTGATCTACCCTAGAATTCTGATATTTTCTCATAACATACTAACACTAGGGGAAAACCAGATTAAAATACCACTGCATCAGTATTCTCTTTGTTAGTCAGTTCCAGGTTACAACACCAATGGTTTGCTAACATTAACGTTTACTGAGACTAAAGGGTGCTTTTTTCTGCATAATTTCTTTTCATTTAAAAAGAAAAAGAAGGAGGAGAACAGTTTCCATCTCAAACTGATAATGTTTAGAGATACAAAAAGGTACTGTTCTCACGTTCTTCTTCAAACATAATACTTTTCACCAAAATATAAACCAAGGGCTTTGCTGTTAACAGGATTCTTTTGTGATGTAGTCATACTCAAAATTAGTTTCTTAGGGCATTTCAAATTCCTCTTATAGTGGTTGTCTTCAAAAATGAATGCATACATTTCAGTGTGAAAAACCAATATAAATAAATTTCAAGTAAAGGGCCCACTCATGCAGTTCTTACACGGGCAAAACGTCCATTGAGGTCTGCCTGCCAATAGTACTTTTTGGCCCACAAAATAGGAAATACCAGTGATGTTCTGCATTCTAACGTGGCAGCTAATGTAATTGTTCATATAATTCACCTGTATTCATTTTAGCTGTGGAGGATCCAGACTATTGAAAAAAATTGGTATGTTATAAAATCTGTCATTCTAGGCATAAAATGTCCATTAGTCTTCCATGATGCAATCATGGATAAAGAAAGCAAACAGTAGAGTCACTTCAGCATAAGCTTCCATTTTGGGTATTGACTGTACAAAGTCTTTACCTGGCTGCAAAAATCCCATAAAGAGCAAACTATCAAGGTTTCAGTCTTACCATGAATTTTGTGAGCAAACGTGACATCAGCATGTAATGTATTTATCCGTGCCTGGCCTATCGCACACCAGCGGCAAGGGTGACCAGATGTCCCTATTTTATAAGGACAGTCCCGATTTTTGGGTCTTTTTCTTATATAGGCTCCTATTACCCATCCCCATCCCAATTTTTCACATTTGCTGTCTGGTCACCCCACCAGCAGCTGTCATCTGAACAAAGCCAGGGATTGGAGCGGAGACTTTCTAGCACTACAGGAAATATTGTTGGTGTTTCAGGAGGCAGCCCTTGTCTACATCAGTATTTGATACATTGTCAATGGTCTTTGACTATGGTAATAGAGGGGCCTGGTGGTATATGATGGAAAGTTGGAGGGGATGGGCTCTAAGATGCTACAGAGAATTCTTTCCGGGGTGTCTGGCTGGTGAGTCTTTCACACATGCTCAGGGTTCAGCTGATCGCCATATTTGGGGCTGGGAAGAAATTTTCCTCCAGGCCAGACTGGCAGAGGCCCTGGAGGTTTTTCCACCTTCCCCTGCATCAGGGGGCATGGGTCACTTGCTGGAGGATTCTCTGAACCTTGAAGTCCTTAAACCAAGATTTGAGGACTTCAATAGCTCAGATATAGGTGAGAGGTATATTGCAGGAATGGGTGGGTAAAATTCTATGGCCTGTGTTGTGCAGCAGGTCAGACTAGATGATCATAATGGTCACTTCTGCCCTTAAACCTGAGAGTCTATGGGCTTGTCTTCACTACCACAGGTAGAAATCGATCTTTTGGCGATCGATTTATCGCGTCTCATCAAGACGCGATAAATCAATCGCCAGCGGCGCCCCCTTCGACTCCGGAACTCCAGCTCGCCAAGAGGCGCAAGCTGGAGTCGACGGGGGAGTGTCCGACTGACTGCCGCTGCCGTGAGGACGGCAAGTAAGTCGGCTGAAGCTATGCCAACTTATTAACGTAGCTGAAGTTGCGTATCTTCAGCCAATCCCCACCCCTAGCGAAGACCAGCCCTATGCATCTAGCAAATTAGCCCGTAGATGTCTGGAAGAGGCTACTGTGACTGTGAAGCACTAGCTTTTCATAGGCAAATTCATGAGAGCTGAGAAGCCTGAAAACTTGAGCCCTCTTTTTATTAGTGGGAGGGGTTTTAAAATTCAGCGGAGACCCTAAACCCAGTTAGACTCCAAGCCCAGAGTGTTTGCCTTATGCCAAATTTGTACTTTTGATCTTTGAAATGCTATTTTTCCCCAGATATGCCCATGGTGCAAAAGCACATGACTGGCACCAGATGGGAAAATAAATATCTCCTCTGCTGGCCAGGCTGTTCACTCTCACCAGGTCACCCACCGCAATATTGTCTTTTCTATTTTTGGCTGCAAAAGAAATAAGTAATTAAGCAGGCTGCTTCTGTTAAATGTACGGTCTCCATAGAGTGAGTCTTTACATCCCAGACTGGAACATAAAGCACATTTCGTGCAGCCTCCTGAGGATTGAAACTGGCCACAATGTTACTTAGGAAAAAGAAATGTTGCAGATTTTTAGGAGAAGTTCAGATGTATGTGCTGCCCTTCTGAAGCCCAGACTTAACCCTCGGTCAGGAGATAACATTTTATCCTTAATAAACATGCGGGCTCCTCTCATTGGGTCTCATCATTTCATGGATTTGTTCAACTGGCAGCATTTTGATCTTACTGAAATGGTGGCAATTAGAGGACCACATTAACCAAGCTCTGGCCTCACAGTGGAAGAGGGTGGGAGCCAGGCATCCAAGCAGCGCCGAAGAGCTGCCTGCCTTAAGTTGAATCAACAGAAATGTTGATCACTCACTCAAAGAGAAAGAAACACTGGCCCACCCAAGATAAGACACTTTATATTCTGCCAGTGCTTTGGGATGTAGGTGCTGAAGTCTAATTAACTCTTCTGAATTACATGTGAAGGGCCACATCCTTCACCATCCTATTCATCTGAGTTGTTCCAAAGAGGTTAGTAGGGCGACTCATGAGAGTAGAGGCTTGCAGGATTGGACCAAAGTATTTATGACACGGAGAAGAATATGATGCCTCTGGCTTTCATTATGGCTCAGCATATCCTAAGCACCATCTATCTTATGAAAATGGGATCTACAGAATCTAACCAAATTCTATTGAGGCAGAGTAACTGAGACAAATTCAGGGGTGATAGCCAAGACTTTAGAGAGCCTATAGGTCTTTACATAAGGCAGAACACTGTAGATACACTTTCAGAATAACAGGGACCTAAACATCACAATAGTATAGTTGTTTAGAAAAAACTGGATTTTGATAGATCATAGAATCATAGAATATCAGGGTTGGACAGGACCTCAGGAGGTCATCTAGTCCAACCACCTGCTCAAATCAGGACTAACCCCAACTAAATGATGACATGGTCTGGACCACAAATTTCTGCTGATTGCTGTATGCTTGTAGGGACATATATAATAGATACCGGTAGCAGCAAGGCCTCTTCATTTGTCCGTTGAGAGAGACATTATATGGCTAACTAAGAAATCCACTAAAATGGCACAAAAATGCATTTTGATTTCACCAGCATATGTTGTTATTATTATACTTTTCATATACACAAAGAAAAGTTAAACCTATATCATCACACTTGCTATTTTCAGTACCAAATCCCACAGGTCTCACTCAGGCAAATCTGTTGATGTCATTTCTACCTCCCACCTCCATTGAGTTCAATGGGAGTTTTGCCCAACTAAGGGTTCCAGGGTTTAGGTCCAACTCGGGTTTTAGGTATTTAACTGATGTTTGAAATACTGCATATTATCCACGTTATGTGAATAATTCCTTAACTCGCTTCTCTTTGTTGTTCTAACAGACGAACCAAACTCCTGGAGTTCTCTCTCTGCCACCTCCCCAGGTCTGCCGGAAATAGCTATTTCCCTCGATGACATAATCTCACCATTATCTTCATCACATCTAGCCCCACTCTCTGACCCTTCTCACCAGATAAATCCAGAACCAAGATGGGATATCAAGAGGGAACATGATGTAAGAAAACCAAAGGAGCTTTTGTCAAATGGCCACAAAAAGAAAAGGTTAGGAGAGCAAAGAGAAAGGTCAGCAAGTCCTAAAAAGGTAGACAGGACAGAGCATGAAGAGGCTTCTAGGAAAGGCTTCTCAGAAGGCAAAAAAAAGCCCACTGGTGGTGGCAGGCCCGCCTCCGAAAGTAAGGCAATAGGACAGAGTGTTACGATCGAGGCTGGAGCAAGAGAGCATGCATGTGCTGGAATCAATGATGAACATCTTGGGAGATCCAAGAAGCCAGAAAGCAGGAAAGATGGATCTTTCAGTATGAATGAAGATCACAGATCTGGAAATACCACTGAGAAGAAATCTGCAGCTTCTGAACATGTCAGGCTTGATTTAGCTGGTGCTACAAAGACGTACAGTAGCAATAGCTGCAGTTCACAAGGAAGTGATATGGACCAGAACAAGAGGGACTCTGATGGGAAACCCAGTGAGTTCCCCAGGAAGGGACATCTCCATTCCATTAACACGCGCAGCATCAACAATACAGTTCGGAAGGCAACTGTCTCACCAGGCCCATGGAAAATTCCTGGCTCGGATAAGCTCCCTAGTGTACTGAAGTCTGGCACTTCTGCCATGAGCAGATAAATAAGTGAACTGTTGCCCTCTAACTGTTTCACACTGATGCAGAACATACTTCTTAGCTTCTGTCTCACATTGATTTATTTTAATTTATTTTAACTATCACACATATACACAAACACTGAGGAATGGAAACATTAATGTGTAATTCCATGACAATGTGCACAATGTCTAATAAATTCAAGCAGCATATAGTCAACATGGAGATTTAAAACTGACCCTAAAGTCCCCAGTTCCATTTTAGGGACTTTGGCAGCTATGGAAGAAACCAAAACAAAACGAAGGACAATACGTCAGAGAAGGACAATGCAGTGTAGCTTTAGTATTTTTATTCCACTGCATGAAGGACTTGGATTTAGTTCAAACTTTATATCAAGGAACTGGAACAAGTTAGAGCAATCACAAACTGGAACATCGCCTTAAATAAAACTGCACGAAGCAAGCTGAACCTGAGAAAGGATATTTTAACTGAGCTAAGATGTTGTAAATACATTGTTCTCAACACATCTAGACAAGGGTTGAAGGGTTTCTTTGAAACTATACGCCCATGACATGTCTCCACTGTTAACAATTTGGAATAGCCCACATGATCCCCAGCAGCATAGTCCACTTCATGTGTTGAGTTGGATAAGTTGGGGGATCTAGTGGATTCGTTGGTGTGATAGCATTTCTACTGCCATTTTGTGAACAAAATCATATTTCTGTACATTGGAAAGGAGTTAGGGTGCAGTTGTAGTTGCAAATTATCCTCCAAAGCATTTTACCACAGGTTCCCCTATTACTACAAGTAGCACAGAAACCTCAATTGGTCAAGCTCAAAACTGAGACTTACAGTTACAAGATCTTTATAATGACAGGATGATTCTTAAAAGAAAAAAAAGCTGCAGTTTCCTTAACGAAAGGCCTTTCTCCCCACAGACTTTGCTTATCAACACTGCTGTTTCATACATCTGTGCAGATTTTAGTTAAGGCATTTTAAGTTTTGGCAGATCAGATGCTTTTAATGCATGCACTAATACAAATCAGACTTGTTTCCAAGATAAATGTCCTTAGTTCATTATATTTTCAGCAGAGGAATTTTCTCACTTACCATCTTACTTGTTTTTCTGTCTCGAATTTCAAGTCTCACCTTCCTGGGGAGGGATGCCAAATTCCATGAGTCACCATTCTGTCCCCAGTAGGATCCTTGTTTTGCCAAAAAGCTCTGGATAATAATACAGTGGCTGTTTAAAAAATGTTGATGCTATTTTCAGAAATAGACTTCAGTAGGCTAGCAAACTCTGATCTTCATGTGCGTTGCTCAAGAATCAAATTGAGATCATCGTTATCCAAACAGGTCAGCACATCATATATCTCTCAAACATTGCACTTGACTCATTCTCCCCTTAGCAGTGTGTAGGCATGTTTCTTCCTATCAAATTCTTTTAAAAGTCTCAAATAAAGGATTTTGCAGCTTTTAAAACCTTTTCTTTTTAAGAAAAACTCCATTTATCATATTTAAAAAAGCACAAATCCATGTAGCTGTTGACAGTTTTTATTTAATTAAAAGAAAATCTTTTCCCCCTGAACTAGAAATCCAATATAATTTGCCATTAATTTATTGAATTGGATTTTGGACAACGCTTCAGTAGTGTAGATGCAGGCCCCGGTATCTTATTTTCTATGTGTAAAGAAACAAATAATAAAACCTGAAAAACAATTGAGATTATGCTAGCATAAACTCTAATTTGCACAGTTCACAGCTACTCCTTGTGCAGTAATTGCTTTATGCGGCTGTAATCAATAACCTGTGAAGACAGCACATCATCTAAACCCCATTCCAAATAATATTTCTGTGTAGTGTTAGCTGTGAATTTACCCTGTACAGCTCGATCTCTATAAATATAATTCCATGTATTAATAGTCACAGAAAGGCTGTAAGTGAGCAACTATTTTTATGAAACGCACCACTATGGATAAATTAACTTTTACAGAAATCTTGTTTACTGTATGATAATCTAAACCACTGTCAAATAAAATATATATATCCAAAAAAAAAATTTTCAGCTGTACGTACCATGTCTTAATTGCGAGGGGTTTTTTTAATGGGCTACCAGGAAATAAATGTTTGCGTGCACTGGACTGGAAATAACACACAATTTCATTATGCAAAAATATTGCCATGTTGATTTCTGATTCAGAGGAAGAATACAATTCCTGAATTAAAATGCAGGCAGCCAGTACAGATATCTAAAGAAAATTTATTTTGTGTGTCTATATTTAGAAACAGCAAAAGCTTTTGGGCAAACCCCCGACCCTGCTAAAAAACCTGAACGCTCCCCTCACTCCCAGCGTGAGATATAAAAACTAGAGCTGGTGAGCCCCACAGCACTGGAAGTCATCGGTCATGCTCTTCTAATGTGGATAATTGGAATTTGGCAGTCTGAGCACTGTAAAGGTTTGCTGACTTGACTGGATTATGGGACACGATTTAAGTACCAACTTATCTGATAGAAACACTCAATCAGAATATATCAGGAAACATCAGAGAGTAATTTTATTGTATTGAATGGATTTAGGACACACTCATGTAAGTTACGGGGATAGTCTCCTGCTCCCATGTAGAGTGACCAGCTGTCCTGATGTTATAGGGACTGTCACGATTTTTGGGTCTTTTTCTTATATAGGCTCCTATTACTCCCCACCCCTGTCCCAATTTTTTACACTTGCTGTCTGGTCACCCCACTCCCATTGAGCTTAATGGAAAAACTCCTTTTAAATTCCATGGGTGCGCGATTCAGCCAGGATTATTATGTAATTTGCTAACTCGTGACACCTTAGTATCATGGACACTAATAACTAGAGTTGATTCCTACAAATATGACATTTTGACACAATGAAAAATTTTGTTCCATTTTCTCAAAATATTCTTTCATTTAGATGTTTGGAATCTGGAAAATTTCAGTTTTCCATTTTCAGTATTTGGATTTTGGCTGCCCTTCATGTCTTGGGAAGAGGTTCTGTATACACCAACCCACCACTGCTGGAACCAATAGATAAATTGCTACACAAGTGTAAAAAAACCATGACAATAGGCAGCCAAACAGGCCAGTTCTGCACCCACTAAAGTCAACAGGTGTTTTGTCACTAACTTCTATATGAGCAGAGTCAAGCCTGAAATACTGTCAGCTGGGAATCTTATTGCTTATTGCCATGAATACTAATGTAGAATCGCATTTGTCATGGGTTAACAATATGTTTTGGCACATCACAAAGACGTTCTTCCTTAAGAAGGGAACACAAGTAACCAATTCAATCTAAAACCTTTCATGAAAACAATGAGGAATTATTTAACCCTCCACTGTCCAGCAAGAGCAATGCCTGGATATCTACGCCACAGCTGAATCTCTCTAGTGCCTTGATGTTGTCAGTGTATAAAGGCCCGTTAGGGTCACAGGCATAGGTGACAGCCAGTGTTCCCTGTAAGAGGCTGTGCTGCAATCATCCATAGAACATGCAGGTCAGAAACTCAGCTGCTCAAGTCTCCTCTGGAGAGCCCCGGACCACTTAAGACCCTGCTCTGCTCGCCTCCATCCTATGACAGGACACGTGTGGCCCTCACCTCCTCGCTGTCATTGGTGAAAATGCTGCCCAGGCTGGGCTCAGCCTGAGGAGGAGGTGGCTCTGGGTTGCCCTGTGTGCAGGAATTCAGGGGAGGGGGGGCCGGCTGGACAGTGCAGTGCTGGCTGGGTCAGGGGAATCTGCAGAGCTGCAGCCTGATGGGATCAAAGCACCTATAGCCCATCCCCCGACAATGGCTTTCCAAGGACATGGGGATTGCTGCTGACCAGAGGCAACGGAGGTGGGAGCTACAGCCATGGCCCCTTCAGCAGCCTAGCGAAGATGTGATCTGACCCCCCACCCCCATCCCTGCACAGACTCCCGGCCAGGCGCCTCATCTGCAGATTTCAGGGATACGGCCTAGTGTGTGATACTGGTGAGGGGCAACCCTGGGGCAGCATGCCCCACACACCCCCTGGCCTCCCCCCCCCATACACACACACACACCCTTCACCAACATCCCCTCCCCACCCACACACCCCCTCTTACTCAATACATACACACACACACACACACACACACACTTTACCCTTACCCCACACCAGCCCCTCCACATACACACCTCCTACTTACCCCCCCCCACAAACATATACCTCTACATGTTCCTTACCCCCCTCACACGAGCTCTGCGTGCACTCTTTTGCCCGCAGTGAGAGATACAGAGCTGCTGGCACGGCCAGCAACCTTTAATAAGCAACCTCTGAAGGTTTTCATGCAACTAAGATTTTAAATCTTTTATTTACAAGAGCTCTTTAAATAGAAATAAATGTTGCCTATAAAAAAAATCAGCCTAAGAACAAATTGGCAAGAAGGAGAAAACAAAGACAGATTCTCAGCCCACAGAGAAGAAAATCAAAGTGGGGTCCCCTGCAATTCACAAGGAAGGATGGGACGAAACCCAAATGATTCTTTCCTGGACAAAAAACATCAAAAAGTCAATGATAGGTTTTATGTTCCCTTAAGTGTTATTAGAACAACAGCAGGGTTGGTTACTCAGAGCTATGTTCATATAGGGAGGTAAAAAGTGAGTAAACCTTTTATACCCAATTGTCCAAATGTCAGGGCCAGTGCAGAAGTCAGGGCCGGCGACAGAAATTTGGGGCCCCCCTACTCTGATAGTTTGGGGGCCTCCCCAGCCCAGCCGGGCCCCCCCAGCCCAGCCGCCCCCCCCCCCCCCCAGCCCAGCCGGCGGCAGCGGGAGCGAGAGCCCAGGAGCGGAGCGAGCCGCCCTTGCTGTCCCCCCCCCCCCGGCCTTTCTCCTCCGGACTGCGCCGCTGCTGCCGGCCGGGCTCTCTGCTCCTGCCGGGGACATGCGCCCTCGTCCGGAGGAGAGACGCGCCACCTCCCCGCCCCTTCCCCACTCTCCAGGTCCAGCGACAAGGGGGGACGACAATGGGTACTGCTGTGTACCGGGGGCCCCCTAAAGTCTGGGGCCCGGTACAGCTGTACCCGTAGTACCCCCCTGTCGCCGGCCCTGGCAGAAGTGGTGTGGTGCCGCTGGCAATAGGGTGTTCATGCCTTTCTGAACAATTCATCTCCTACTCCTGTCTGCATCAAGCGAACACTGTTTTTCTCCCCTTCTCGCTCCTTCTAATGAAGCTGAGGTGAATGTATAGTTTGCAGCCCTGTTTGTTCCCAATATACCAGCAAAATTGGTTATAGCCACAAAAATGCACCCAGTATAGGGACACTATTTGTAAGTTATGTGCCACTCACTCTTTTAAATGGGTCTGCCAAGTCATAATACCAATTTTTAAAAAGACACTCTTAAAAGAGTGACTTTTATAAAATCCTAACAAAAAAATAAGTCAGTGTAAATTCCATGCCAGATATTAGGTGAAATCCTGGCCCCTCTGAAGTTAATGGCAAAATTCCCATTGACATGAATGGGGGCAAGGTGTCACTCAATAGTTTTAACAGTAAGTCAAATGTTATGTCCAACTATCACACTAACATCACATGTGATTTTGGGACAAGTCATTTAACCTTCATCTGCCTCAGTTTTCCTCTCTGTAAAATGGTGCCAACACCGGCACACCTCTGAAGATTTCACAGCAATTGACAAATAAACTTGCTATATGTGTGCAAAGTATTATAGCAGACTGGATATTCTATCACTTGGGTGTTTAAGACTAGACTGAACACAGCACTAGAATATGTATTATAGGGACCAATCCATCACTGACTGGGAAATGAACAGGGTCACTTCAGAGTGCTTTTTCAGCTCTTAACTTCTATAACACGAGATACTTATTTTACCTATCCACTCATCTTGTACAGTTTCAAAGAGCTTTGGGTTTGCTGTGGAACATCATTGCCCATGGTATTTATGTAATCCATATGTTTTGTACTCTGGTATTTGATTGTTTTGGCCCAAAACAAGATTTTGACCTATGAGGGAAGATTGAAAAAATGGGGTTTGTTTAATCTGGAGAAGAGACAACTACGGCGAGCCAAGACACCAGTTTTCAAATACACAAAAGGTTGTTACAAGCAGAAGGGAGAAAATTGTTCTTCTTAACCCCTGAGGCTATGACAAGGAACAATGGTCTTAAATTGCAGCAAGAATGGTTTAGGCTGGACATTAAGAAAAACTTCCTGTCAGGATAGTTAAGCACCGAAATAAATTGCTAAGGAGGGTGTAGCATCTCTGTCACTGGAGGTTTTTTAAGAGCAGATTAAACAACCAGCCGTATGGGATGGTGTAGATCAGGGGTTCTCAAACTCTTGAGAACCGCGACCCCTTTTTAGTTTCTCCCTCGGTGCGGCGGACCCTTGTATGTCTGCCAAAAAGCCAACAAATAAATTAACTCCTTATTCGGCGGGCTGCTGGGTGCGTGCGGCCCCTCCTCCCCCCGTCTCCACCGCGGGCGGGCTGCCGGGTGTGGAGTTGGGGTGCAGACCCACAGGCTTCCCCAAGACCCCACCTAGGCAGGCTCACTGGGGGAAGCACCCGGAGGGGCAGAAGGTGCTGAATGCTCCGAGGTCAGACCCAGGAAGGTGGAAGCTGTACCCGTGAAGCTCCTAGCCTTGGAGACAGGCTGTTTATGGAGAGGAAGCTTCCCCCTGGAGTCTTGACTGACTTCATAGGGAGTAGTTCCAGACCATTGCCCCAGGCACTCCGTGACAGACACACACTGTATATTAGAGCTGAACTATAGAGACTGAGAAATCATCTCTGAAAAATGATCAGTGTGTGTGCTAACCCTTAGAAGAATAAAGTTACATTAAAACATTTCACTTAAACATATGTAACAACAACAAAAGTCTGTGTAAGTACCTATTATCTTTTGTTTTACCATTAGTCACATTACTAGTTACAAATGTTTGTGTGTATTAATGTTTGTTTACTAAGAAATTGAATCCTACTGTGTCTTTGAAGCTAACTGGGAACTGTTGTTAACAGCTACAGTAAACAATGTCATGTTTTCTGCCTAGGTTTCAGCAAAAAAGTTAAGCTTAGGTGCAAGAATATGCTATATTTATATAAGGTGTCTAAACAAGCACTGCTTACATGCAATTTCTCTTAATGAAGGCACATCTTGCAAAGGATCTCTGGACCAGGCCAGGGCCAGCTCTCGCCCCCGGAAGCCAAATACATATATTTTTGGAGCAGTATTTTAATTTACTTATTAAACTCTGTTTATGTATGTTTCAGAGAGGCTGGTCATTTTGTTAGAGTAGTTTATGTTGATATGTTATTAGCACTGCTTATGTTTATCCTATTTCACTGGAGGGTTTTAAAAAAGTTCTGTGAGGTCTCTGCAAGTGAATGCTACTTGTTAATGATTGCACTATTGTCTTCAAGAAACAGAGGTCTCCCACTGTCTCGAGGAAAGGCGCAGTCTAGCTTGCGAAGATCAGTTGCTGCTTTCAGGAAACAAGCTTCAGCTCTCAGATGTAGGAAGCTCAGCCTGTGCATTACTCAATCTCCATCTTCAGGCAGAGCAGAATAGTGCACCTCACCATCCGAACTGGGCCATTGGTGTGAAAGGGGAAAATGCTATCATAGTTATAAGATAGCCTAAAGAATGTCCTATTTGAACTAATCAGGAAGGTGAACTGCAAATAAAATCTTAAAAATCCATCTAGTGCAGAAATGTGTTCCTAGTACCCTGGCTAGAAGGACTATTCATCACATTACCACTTAGTGACTAACATTTTTATGGTCAGGTCCTCTTATGTTGCTGTAAAATGACAACAGTCCTAGAACTCCACTGGAGCGTGGAGCTGGGAGATAAAGGCAGATTTTTAAAATACACACACACACGTGAATGTACCTAGAATTTATATACTTGTAAAAGGACAAAACATACTTATTGTTTATATGAAGGGAAAATATCTGTGTCAAATAAGACGAGAAAGACTTTGTAGCACCTAAGAGACTAACCAGTTTATTTCAGCATAAGCTTTCGTGGGCTATAGCCCACTTCATCGGATACATAGAATGGAACAGAAGTAAGATGCATTTACACACCCAGAAAGCAAAAAAAAAGTTGTACATTAGCATAAGAATTCTAAGAGGCTGTTCAATTTGGATGGGCTATTGTCAGCAGGAGAAAAAATTACCTTTTGAAATGGATCACTGTCTGGCAGGAGATAACTATTGAAGGTAAATTAACTAGGGAAATGCAATCAATTAGTGTAATGAGAGAACAATTCACAAGTTCTATTTAGCCCTTGGCTTATTGTGTCCAAATTTGAAAATTAATTCCAGTTCCTCAGTTTCTCATTGGAGTCTGTTTTGGAAGTTTTTCTGTTTCAAAATTGACACGATCAAGTCTTTAATGGAATGGCCAGGAAGACTGAAGTGTTCTCTGATGAAGTGGGCTATAGCCCATGAAAGCTTATGCTGAAATAAACTGGTTAGTCTCTAAGGTGCTACAAAGTCTTCCTCGTCTTATTTACAGCTACAGACTAACACGGCTGCTAATCTTAAACCAATCTGTGACAAGTAGTTTTAAAAATCAGTCCTAAGCTGCTATAGTCTGGCTCCTTGTTTTGGTGATTGTAGTGGGGCGGCTGCCCCACTCCAGTAAACAGGAGTTAAAGGCAGCCCTGCAGGGGGCTGGGGCTGGGGAAAGCAGCAAAAAGGCTGATTGGGGAAGCAGCCACAGCTGGAGCCATGCCCCAATCAGGACACCGCTGGCCCTTATAAGAGGGCTGTGGGCCAGAAGCTAGAATAGTTTCTCTCCAGCGCTAGAGGGAGATGGATCTGGCTGCCTGAAGGAGAGAAGGGTACTGAGGACAGAACAGTGCTGGGGAAGGGGAAGGCTGAGCTGGGGCGCTCAGGGCTGGCGGCCTCCCAGGCTGCAGTCTAATAAGTCTAATAGGAAGGCCTAGAAAGGTACTGGGCTGCAAGGAAAGGCAGCAAGTCCAACACCCACCCACCCCCCGCCGCCGCCAATGATGAGTGGCCACCACAGACTGCAGTCTGCCCCAGTGAGAGGGGGCTAGATGATGACTGGCAGGAGCCACTTAGGCAAGGTGGGACTAGAGGGTTGGGGGTTCCCCAGAGAGGGGAGAGCCAGAGAGATTATTGCCAGGGTGGTATTGCCAGGGGGCAGCACCAGGTAAAAGGGCACCGGGGTCCGGGAGGGACGTGGGGAGGGGAGGGCAGTGACAGGCAAGGCACTGGCCTGCAGAGAGCGCTCCAACTGGAAAAGAGCTAATTTCCAGACAGGCAGCAGGAGGTGGTGCAGCGGTGAGTTGACACCACTACAGTGACATTCCACACAGTAGCTGTGGCATCACAGAAAATGACACATCCAGTCTTTTTATCCACCCACACACCTAAAACTCTCCTCTAAGCTCTCATCTCATGTCTGAATTACTACCACAGCCTTCTCTGTGGCCTAGACAAATGCAACCATGCCCCATTCGTATCCATTCAGAATGCTGCTCTAAAGGTTGCTTTGACCATGCCACCACTCTCTGTGTCCTTTCACTGGCTCCTCCCTTCTCTATTGTATCATAAGCTGCTTTTCTTCGCTTTCAAGGCACTTCAAGGTTTATCCCCATCCCACCTATTTTCTCTTATTCAGTAGCAAAAAGTCGAGGCCCATCTCTGATTGGCCCATGATGCCAGCCTCCATCTTCCATTTGTCACAGTTTCAAAGAAGCACCTTTGTGTTTTCTCCCATGCTGCCCCTCATGCTTGGGAGTTGCTCCCCAAAAGCATCTGAAAAATAACCTTATTATGCATTATCAGATCCCGCCTCAAATCTCTATATGGTTGAAATGCCTACAAAAAAGTGACAATAGTTAAGCTGCTGATGCGCTAAGACTATATCCTATCATGCTGACCAAAATTGCCATTGCTTCCTTGTGTTCCACAGTCCAAGTGTAACCATCTAGTCTAGTGTCTTTTGCCTTATACTTGGATTGTTAGTTCCTTGGGATAGTGACTTCTTTTTCTTTTTGTTCTGTGTTTACTAAATTTGGTGTCAATATCTTAGGGCAGCTTATAATAATTTTTCTTACTTCCTATATTTAGAAGCAGTGGATTGGAGACAATATTTTTAGTCTCAGCCCCGGGCAAAAGTAAGTGGTTCTCAATCACTGCTTTTAGGTGACAGACTATTCTCTTTAGCTGTTGAAGCATCAGGAATTGGGAGATTTTATTTGAAGTTTGCCTTTCTGCCCTTTCCTTGTATTTGGAGGTTTCTACATTATCTAGACACATTCCTTTGCTTACGGACAAGCAATTCACTAATATAGTCAATATTATTCAAACATGTCAAAAGTAATTTAAAATCCTATCAAAATTGAAAACCTAAAACAACATATTTCCCCAAAATTCCACTTAGTCAAGGACTCCAGTTTTATTAGGACTTCTTAATGAAAATGAATATGTAATAAAGCATTTGCCTTAGGGTCCTTGTGTGTATTATTGTTGTGATACAATTCTTTAATTTCTTCTGCTATAAAAATTTACTACTACTGACTTTTCTCTATCCTATCTGCCAAATAATATGACTTTTGAGAATGAATAAGGAGCTTAATTATTATTATAAAATATCTTCTTTCAGATTTTTTCCATTTGATCCACAATATCTACAGTAGATAAGTCAAAAAACAGCTTTCATTTCACTGCTGGAATGGAATTAATTTACTATGGCTGAAATTGATGGGAGCATCAAAAATGTTCACAGTAACTAACATCATGAATATAAAAAGCTATTTTGTCTGAACCTAAGTTGCAGATGAGGCTTGGCAGGAAAGATGTTAAAGGAAATGAATGTAATAATTGCAAAAAATATGTAAGAATGACACAGATGCAGAGTCTAGACAATGTGACGATTGCCATGGTTTCCAGTTTGAAATGTTAAGTTATCTTATCATTTGTTTGTTCAGTTAGTGTATGTGCAGAACACAAGTCACTCTTTGAATCCTCATGGTCAAGTAATTTGCCATCTTTCCTCAATCCCAAAACCTTCTGTAGTAAGTGAAGGCAATGTAAGTAAAGGCTAAAGGCCTACTAAGGGCCCAGTCTGAGGCCTGAACTAAAGTAATGGTATATGAAGCAAATTGCAGCTGTGAGCAATTAAGGCTGGTCCGGCTCACAGAAATTGGCAGGAAGAGGGCTGATATTGTAAGAATTTATACTCATTATAATTTCAGTATAAATACAGTAATGAGGTACATTATAAACCAAGGACACTCCTCAGATAACGGGTAACCTCATGAGCCATCCCAATGACAGGGGCAAAAGGGTAAAATGATGGATAGAGTTGTTTTGATCAAAACAACAGGTGCAAGGGGCGAGGCGGCACCTAACTACGTAAATGGGCTGCACCTTACTACGTAGGAGGGTTGTACCTTGCTACGTGGAAGGGTTGCACCTGAATACGTCAGGAGTGATGTGTAACTTGTTCTGTATCTGTATATAAGCATGTGTCACTGGAATGTCTTTGTCCGGCTCGAGGGGGAGTGACAATGTCCCATCACTGAGCTGAGTCCATTGCCGAGTGACACTCTTTCTCTGTAAGCCCTGGAGGCTAAGTAACCTGCAGGGAACAGAAGGGTGTCAGGGTCGCAATAAACCCTGGCCGAGGTGCCTTTGTACCTTACTAAGACTCTGTGGTTATTGGGGGTTCTCGTCGGGTCTGCTGCGTCAGCTATCTGTACAGAGCTGGGGCAGCACACAGAGGGAACACACGCACGCAGCCGAGTGATATCAACAGGAGAAAGCAGAAGCACCACACCGGTAGCCTCTGGACAGCAACACCACACTACAACACTACAACACCTTCCTTTTCTTCTCCTTTGCTCTCATTCTCTAAATCCCTCCACAAGCCCCACTGATGCCTCCCTTTCTGCCTCAGGGCTGCTCTTAGCCTCTTTCGTACCTGCGTCTTTAACCTCTCCCTCTCTTGTCATCTTCTCTCTCCTCAGAAAACCACACCCACCTCGCTAACTACCAACTCATCTCCCTTCTCTAAAATAAGTGTGTGCTGCTCATAACCTTTGCCTGGAGTTTCTCTCCTCCAACTATGCCTCACTTGGTTCTGTCCTGTCCACTTCATTGAAATAGCACTAACCCAATGACCTTCTTGTGGCCAAACTTGAGGGCCCCTATTCCATCCACAGCCTCCTTGACTTCTCAGCTGCTTTTGGCACTGTCAATCATATCCTACTATTCAACATTTTGTCCTTCTTTGAGTTCTGTAGCTGTCGTCTACAGATTCCCCGCTTACCTCTTTGGTGGGCTCTTTCATTGCGTCAGTCTCATCCCTTCACACCTTTCCATAGTGCCCAATCCTTGGCCTTCTATTTTCCTTACGCTCCTTCTGCATAACATACAAACATAAAAACAGCTATAGTGGGTCAGACCAAAGATCCATCTAGCCCAGGATCCTGTCTTCTGACAATGGCCGATGCCAGGTGCCCCAGAGGGAATGAACAGAAAAAGGTAATCCTCAAGTGATGCATCCCCCAGCTTCTGGCAAAACAGCCATCAGCAATGTATTGCATCGACATCTCTTTCAATCTTACTCCTACACACTCCCAAAGACTCTGGAAGTGACTACTCAAGTAATAATTAAATCAGATAAGGAGTATATCAGGAGATTATCAGATTGACCTCCTGATTGATTTATGTTCCGCATATCTCCTGATTCACTTTGTATTACTGTTCCACCACAGGTCTTAAAAAAACAAAACATTAAAAATTGCCATTCAAAGTGATATGTTCTGTGTGTACATTAAATTTTGGAGCGATACACTGAAAATGAAATTATAGGACTTAATTTTCAAAAACTTAGGAATGTTGAATTACAGTTGCTTGAGGACATAAAATGTTGACATGACTAACCACATTGCATGTAACTGCTTTGTTTTGGAGAAAACAGAATCTCTCTGTGCATCTGATTGAAACTCCAGGTGGTGAAATCCTGGACCCATTGAAGCCTATGGAAGTTTTATCACTGATATTGGTGAAGCCAGAATTTCATGCCAAGTCTTTCTTCAGAGTATCTTAGTGGCGCCAAATTTTCTACAAAGTAATTCACTATCCTTGATATCTTTTTCTACCCAGTTCACTACACTTTTCTTGTGATTTCATCTCAGTTATTTTTGCTACTTTTGCAGGCTGGGTTTGATACCTTCAGTGAATAAAAGTCACATCAAAAAAACTGTTAGGCTCAAGCAAACAATATTCTGGGGACTAACACCAAGTTGGTACACAGAAGAAAATGTTACCCTAGTAGAATGTTCTCCATACACATGTAAAACAGATACTTCCATAGTGCATTATGACAATGGGAGAAAACATCTGCGTCTAGCATATTGAACATATGCGTGCAGTATTGCACCAGCATGTGGCTGACAACCAGAAGATTAAGGGCAGGAAAATTGCTCCAATATACAGTCTTCTCCTTTGGGAAAGGAACCCAAGCCTATAAAGCATATGCAGGGCCTTGAAAGGTACAGGGGAAAGCATTAGGCTTTTCCATTCTGGAAATAAAGTGAAAAATGTTAACTGAGAGTCATTGATCTGACCCAGCAGAGTGGTTCCTGTGTTGGAACTTCTGAATCTTTTGTGAGTGCTACATGGCAAACTGAACACCAGTTTTAACAATTACTTAGACAACTTTTAATATTCCGAGTGGAAGTTCCAAGAACTCCGTTCACTGGTAGACAGACACTCAATGGAGCCAGTAGATGATCATTTAGCAGAGATTTCTGTGGTTTACTGTATCTGGATGGGCAAGTCCAGTAGTCACCGAGAAAGAGACACAGCCCAGGCTTCTTTTGCACTCCAAGTAGCAGCTCTACCAAGTGATCCAAAAAGGAACCCTCTCTGAACTGCGCTGCTGACCTACAGTGTTACAGTGGAAATCACTTCTTGCACAACTTGCAGTGTTTATTTTTAAAGTGTGCATGTGCGAGTAGTAAAGAGGAAGCCGTTTTCCTTATTTTATAGCCCCACCCTAGTCTTGCCCCAAACAAAAGGCCTGACTGCACGCTAAACTAGTGCATTGGTTTAAACAAAGTCTCCTATCTCTTCCAGGAGAGGCTGCTAGCACAAATCCAGGGGGGAAATTGTAAAGCAAATTTTTAAAAAATAATAACCATTTTAAATTTAGGACCAAAGACAGTACAGGTTAGTGAATGCTGTATTGCTTTCCCTGCTTTTTTGAAGTCTTAATGAACCAGGACATTTAAAAGTTAATGCTGCCCAGAGTAGATACAATCAGTGAATCAGTTTAGAAGGCCTGGTAACCAGTTGCTGCTATCTAGTCAGCGTAAAAGTTTATCTTTCCTTGTATCTTTTATTAAAAGAACGCATGGAGAACTTTCTTATAGTTATTGTATTGCTTGCATCCGACGAAGTGGGTATTAGCCCACGAAAGCTTATGCTTCAAAACTTTATAGTTAGTCTTTAAGGTGCCACAGGACTTTGTTACCTCTGCTATTCCAGACTAACATGGCTACCTCTCTGATTCTTATAGTTAGTGTCGAGCTTGTGCAGATGGGTCACCTGCTGTGCTTGTTTCTCTGCCGAACCCGCACATGATACCTAACCCCTCCAAGCACAGTAGATATGTAACACTGAACTGTTTGACAGCACGGTGATCCAGTGGCTCACCAGTCTAATGGTAGATTAGCTCAGGGGATTCTGGAAAAACAGCCAATGTGCACCAGCACTGTTGGTTTACAAAATAAGTAAATGATTTGCCATCCATTCGCTGGACTTAATTCCACTGAAAATTATAAAGACCATAGGAAACTGGAAAATAATTTGACATTTGCCTGCTGTCTTGAATGAAGTAATGACTGCTGAACGGAGTGTCACTGCCTGACTTTGGTAGGAAGCAGGGAAATGAATACCATTCCCAAGACTGTCCTAAAGTAGAGAGGTTGTGGGGTTGGGTTTTTTTAATACATAGAGCCAAGATTGCAAACAATGGTCTATAGAAAAAGTGAGTTGCCCAATATTTCATTTCCTTGAGATACTGTTCTCTAATTCCTCTCAATATATATTTGATTCCGCCTACAGAAAGCCAATCTCCTGGAAAAGACTGATGATAATACTCTATCCCCAAGATCAATAGCTATCTCAAGGAAAAGGCCCATAAAGGCTTGGGTTGCCCTGGCAAAATTTGAGATAGAAGAGGAAAACGAATAAAGATTTCATGTGGGGACTGAAGTCAGCAGTCTGATACACAGACATGTATCATGCAATGATAGAGACAACAGCATAGTTTGTTCCCAGACCATGAGTGGAACCAATGATACTTTCAAGCCCTATCTACATCAGAAGTACATTATGTACAATGGGAATTTATTTCAGTTCCTCTCTCCCCAATATGAAGTCTGCTATTCATCCCAGAACTGGGTGGGTATTACAAGAAAAATAGCAAGATTTTGTAATGTTGTGTTCCCATTGGCAACCCCTCCTCACCCTCCAACCTGACTCTCATCCTGACCAACTCCGGCTGGTGGAAGAGAAAAGTTTTCAAGCTACATAAAGCTCTGTGTAGTTCAAAAGCTTGTTTCTTGCACCATCCAATAAAAAATATTACCTCGCTTGCCTTGTCTGTGCAGGCAGAACTCCATTCAAAAAACACAGAATGTCAATGGGCAGCGGAGACTGCAGGGACTGTGGGATAGCTACCCACAGTGCACCACTCGGAGAGTCACTACTAGCCACGGTACTGTGGACACACTCCGCCAACTTAACGCGCTTAGTAGGGACACACATAATCAACTGTATAAAATCACTTCCGCAAAAATCAACTTCTATAAATGTGACCTAATTTTGTACTGTAGATGTATCCTAAGAATTAAAAGCAAGTTTGTTCAGGCACAGGTGTTTTAGTTGGTCATAGAATCTCAGAGTTGGAAGGTACCTCAGGAGATCATCTAGTCCAACCCCCTGCTCAATGCAGGACCAATACTTTGTCACTGCTAGTCCTGACAGCTACAACGTTGTCCCACCAAGAAGCAGAGTTGGGCCTGGGCAAAATCTCTTTATTTGCCTCTACCTGCTTTTCTGGTAGTAGCTCCAGGTGCTCTGTGCTGTTATCAAGTCTACCCTATTATGTTCCCAGGCTGTTAAGCAGCAAGTTACAGAAGCGGGAGGATGTAGCAACTGTACTGATAATCAGGTTTCCACAATGGACATTAGCTGCTGTAATCCTAAAAAGTTACTCAGTGAGCGATTGCAGGGGAATTTAGTGTTAGCTGCTCAGAATGCATTAATTAAAAAAAACAAAAACAAAAAAACAGGCAGAGTACAAGATGTGGATGCAAAAACCCTCAGGATGGCAGAAGAGCTCTGCTATGAACTAAAAACATTTTTTCTTGGGACCAGTTAAGATTACTGTGGTTCTAATGGTGCAGAAACATGGTTGTGGCTATGTGCAAAGTGGCCCTAAGTAACTTATGGAGCAGAGATAGGAAGAGCCTGGCGCACTGGGCCTGGTGTAAGATCTGAGGCCTGAACCAGAGGCTGTGAACTAAAGTCAGGCCATGTATCAACGCGGATGTTTGCAAGTTCACTGTCCAGTACATGAACATAGCAAAGTTGTTGCTAGTGTACTAGACACCAGATATCTATCTATGTAAATATTTTAATCTAGTATAGATGCACCCCAATCTAGTAGAAGATAAGATGGTTTGACAAAATAATGTATAGGGTTATTTTGTTCCAATTATCAGGAACGAGGAAGTTAACAAGCAGACTTCATGAAATATGTAAGGTGGTGTGTAAGTTATGTATTTTAGTTGTCTGTTTTAGCCTATAAATGTCAGGATACTTTGCCTTAATTGTTTGTTCGGTGAGGGATTGCAGAAATTTCTGTTGCTGACTGAGCAATTCCTTGTCACAAGGCATTCATGTGTTAGTGTACTGTAACCAAGGAGCCAGGGCACTGGGACTGTTTTTTGATGGCAGAGTGCCTTTGTCACTGAACTATGCTTGTAGTCTTTCTTTATGAGTAACATGGCAGTCTGCTGAATGAGCAGACTGCCTTATCTGCTCCAAGGACAGAAGCAATAGGCAACCTGAACAGCATTACTCAAGCAATGACACTCTAGCCTGCAGCACATAACATTGGGTAATATCTGCTAAGATAACGATCTACCCAGAGCTGGACAGCACAGTGACAGGACACAAATGCAAACCAAGTGACAACTCCTCACTCTAGGTGAGAGAAAGAGAGAGAGAGAGAGAGACTATCAGAGTTTGAATTACAGAACTCTCAGCTCCCAGAAGGTATACGCAACTTCTGCTATGACTAGCACTGATGCAGAGGTCTTTTGGCTTAATCAAAAATGAGAGAGTAAATGTCAAATTTTGTTGGCTATTTAATTTGAGATTTATATTTTGTGTTTGAATGACGAGAAACCATTTAGGTTTAGTCAGATTAACTGCATTTGTGAAATAGTGATGTGACTTGCACCCCATTCAGTTGGGCTTATAGAATAAAGGGGAAGTAAAAGATTCATTTAATTTACTATGGCACCTCCAGTGGCGCTGTTTTGGATTTTTATTTGGTTGGGAGGCAGCTAATCCTGGATAAAATGAACTTTCATTACCAAAAAGATTAAGCTCATGTAGGAGATGTTTATAAATAATTTCTAAAGACTGAACAAACAAAGGGGGGGGGGAGGAGAAGGCAGGGGAAGTAATTACAATTATCCCATCTAAATAAAAAAAATAGGTCAAAAGTAGTCAGTCAAATGAGCTTCACCCAGGGAACGGTTCAGTCCTTGTTTGTTAGCAGATCGTAAGTCAACATGTACTTTAGCTAAAAATATCCTTCCTGTACCATAAAAGCTCTTTATATTAATCTCCTTCATGATGCTAACAAATTGATAACTTATAATGGAAGAAAAAACTGTGATGAAAATTTGATGGTATTTTTATTATTCAGTGAACTGAGGTGTCTGTTCTGAAGATTGTTCTGCAGCAGTTTCAACCTCGCCCAAAGGTTGAAAAGGAAGAGCAAAATCCAGCTTGTGATTGTTCTCCCTGAAGGATCCCCAGTTATTGATAGCGTGAGATGTCGCATTGCTGAAAGCACAGCTATAGCAGAGACCATAGGCTTTTCCATTATAAAACCCAATTTGCAGCAGTTTCAAACTGCATTGGGCTGAAATCTGAGAAACTGTCAGCTCAAATGCAAGAATGATTTAAATTATTTAAATCCTTTGCAGTTAAAGAAGGGAAAATCAAAATATCTAGACTTCATTTCTATATTGGGGGTTTTTTGGAAAGCACTTTAATGAACAAGTTTTTATGAAATAGGATCACATATGGATTTCACTTACAACTACATTAATCCAGTGTAAATAAAGTTACATGTTGCACATGTGTAACAGACAAGAGGGCAAATTTTTAAAGGTATTTAGGCTCCTGGGAGTTAGACAACTAAAATACATTTAAAAATCTGGATCTAAATGATTAAATAACGGCCTGTCAGAGTGCTAACAAAAAAGTATCAAACAGAATAGAACGGTTACTTACCTCGTAACTGTTGTTCTTCGAGATGTGTTGCTCATGTCCATTCCAAGATGTGTGTGCGCACCGCGCATGCACGGTCCCGGAAGCTTTTCCTAGCGGTACCCGTAGGGTCGGCGGGGAGACCCCTAGAGTGGTGCCCTCATAGCACAGCATATATGACCCTGCTGACCCGCCCCTCGCTCAGTTCCTTCTTGCCGGACCTCCGACAGAGGGGAGGCGGGGGGGGGGGGGGGAGAGGAGGAGAGTTTGGAATGGACATGAGCAACACATCTCGAAGAACAACAGTTACGAGGTAAGTAATCGTTCTGTCTTCTTCGAGTGATTGCTCATGTGCATTCCAAGATGTGACTTGCGAGCAGTTACCTTGGCGGAGGGTCCGGAGTTCATCTGGTCGCGGACTGCAGTACTGCCACACCGAACCCGGCGTCCTCTCTCGCCTGCTGGTTGATGGCGTAGTGCATGGTAAACGTATGGACGGAAGACCACGTCGCTGCCCTGCAGATCTTGAGAAGCGGAACCCGAGCCAGGAAGGTGGCGGACGTTGCCTGCGCTCTGGTGGAATGTGCGGACAAAGGTGGTGCCGGAACCTTTCCCAGTTCGTAAGACAGCTTAATGCATGAGGTGAGCCAAGAGGATAATCGCTGTGAGGAGACTGGCATACCCCTCATTCTCTCTGCCGTTGAAATAAACAATTGCGGTGATTTACTAAACGATTTCATCCTTTCTATGTAAAAGGCTAATGCCCTTCTAACGTCCAGGGTATGGAGTGCACGTTCCCTGTCTGTGGTGTGCGGCTTGGGACAGAAAACCGGTAAGAAAATGTCCTGGTTGATATGGAAAGCAGAGACCACCTTGGGTAAGAAGGACGAGTGGGGATGCAGGTGCACCTTGTCCTTATAAAAAATTGTGTAGGGGGGTTCAGATGTAAGGGCCCTTAGCTCCAACACCCTCCTGGCGGAGGTGATCACTACGAGGAAGAGCACCTTCCAGGACAGGTAAGTGAGGGAGCAGGTTGCTAGGGGTACAAAGGGGGGGTCTCATGAGGGATGATATGACCAGGCTAAGGTCCCATGGGGGTGCTGGTGGATGCACCGGAGGGTACAGTCTCTCCATCCCCTTGAGGAACCTGCCCACTATAGGATTACTAAAGAGAGATCTTCCCTGTACACCCGGGTGAAAGGCGGAAATGGCTGCTAGATAGACCTTCAGAGAGGACACGGCCAGGCCCTGTTGCTTGAGGGAGAGTAAGTAATCCAGCACCAGAAGTACCGGGGCTGATAAGGGCACCACGCCTTGCTGGGTTGCCCAAATAGAGAAGTGTTTCCCGTTGGCCAAGTAGGTGGCCCACGTGGAAGACTTCCTGCTGCCCAAGAGGACCTCCCGTACTGCGGAAGAGCACTGCCACTCAAGGGGTTCAGCCATGGAGCTTCCATGCCGTCAGGTGCAGGGAACAGAGACTGGGGTGTTGTAAGTGCCCGTGCTTCTGGGACAGCAGCAACGGGAATATTGGCAATGTGATGGGCGGGGCCACGGAGAGGGTCAGTAAGAGCGGGAACCAGTGCTAGCGGGGCCAGGACGAGGCGATGAGAATCAGGGAGGCTTTCCCCAGTGAAGGAAAATCATGTGTGCAATGTGAGAGTTGAGGGACCACTCGTGGGACAGGAAGGAGCGGCTGAGTCTGTCCGCTAACGCGTTTTGGGGCCCCGGGAGGTAGGAGGCCTGCAGGACTATTGAGTTCACAATGCACAGGTCCCACAGTTCTAGGGCTTCTCGACAGAGGAGCGAGCTCCACCCTGTTGGGTGATATAAAACATTGTCGCAGTGTTGTCTGTCAGGACTGATATGTATTTGCCCCGCAGACTGGTGAGGAATGTGTGGCACGCCAGGCGGACTGCTCTGAGCTCTCTCACATTGATGTGTAGGGCGAGTTCTGTTGGGACCATCGGCCCTGCATCCTGAGGTCCCCGAGATGAGCGCCCCAGCCCATGGCTGACGCATCCATCACCAGAACCAGAGTTGGCTCGGGCCTCACGACGGGCACCCCTGCACACACGTTCTGCGGGTCAAGCCACCAGCGAAGGGAGTCCAGGACCCGTTGGAGGAGGGTGACCACCATGTCCAGGGGGTCCCTGGATGGCCTGTGCGAGCGAGCGAGCCACGACTGGAGGGGACGCAGGCGCAGTCTGGCAAACTGTACCACGTGTACACAAGCTGCCATGTGGCCCAGCAGCACCATGCAGTTTCTGGCCTTTGTCGGAAACTGCAATAGCGATATGATGATACGTGTCAGGGTTTGGAAGCGTGGCAGCGGGAGGGACGCCCGCCCGGCTGTGGCATCGAGCGCCGCTCCGATGAACTCTATGGTTTGGGGGGGGATGAGAGTGGATTTTTGCTCTTTGAGTATAAGGCCGAGCCTGAGGAAGGTTTCCCTGATAAGCGCTACATGCTCGGTCACTAGGGATTGGGACTTTGCTTTTATAAGCCAATCGGCTAGGTAGGGATACACTTGTACTTGGTGTTTGCGTAGGAATGTCGCCACCACTGCCACACACTTGGTAAAGGCTCTCGGGGCAATTATTCACGTAGCTGAAGTTGTCTATCTTCAGTCGATCCCCCCACAGTGAAGACCAACCCAAAGACTAGGTCTCAAGTCTTTCAGATCCTTTCTGCATAATGTCTCTAAGATACAGCATTTCCTATTCATCCATACAGCTAAACTCTCAGCCAGGCTCTCATCTTGTGTCTCAATTACTGAAACATCCTTTTATCTGGCCTAAATAAATGCAATCTTGCCCCACTCATCCATGAAAATGCTGCTGCAAAGATCATTTTCCTAGCCCTTCACTTTGAACGTCACCCTTCTTTTCATATTGCTTCTCTGGCTCCCTCTTCTTTACTGTTGTCATAACCATACAGCTAAGGGTAGCCTAGAATTCCTCCTTAGCTGTAAAGGGTTAAGAAGCTCAAATAACCTGGTTGACACGGGAAGAAGCTTTCAAATGGAGGGGGGGGGGGTGTGCTCTTTTGTTTTGTGTGTTCTCTTGGGAAGTAGTGAAGCGGCAGGTCAGAAAACTCCTTCTCTTATAAACCATCCTAAAATGAGTCTCAATATTGCAAAAAGAGTAAGGAAATAAGGCAAGGTACCTTAGATTACCTTTTGTTTTCAACTTGTGAATTTTCCCTTTGCTAGAGGAAAGTTTACTCTTGTTTTTTGTAATGTTGAAACTAAGCCTAGAGGGGGTTCCTCTGTGGTTTTTTGAACCTTTTTGTTTCTCTATAAAGTTATCTTCCATCCTGATTTTACAGAAGTGATTCTTTAAAGAAAAGGTAAAATAAAACTCTTCTTTTAAGAACCTGACTGATTTTGCCATTGTTCTAAAGATCCAGGGGTTTGGGTCTGTTCTCACCTGTGCCAATTGAGTTTGGGTGCAAGAAGAGGTTCAGAGGTGGGACAGTGTGTTGGGGTGCAGAAGGGGGCTGAGGCAGGGGTTTACACTGCAGGAGGGGTATGGGCTGCTGGCTCTGGGAGGGGGCTCAGGGCTGGGGTGTGGGCTCCTGGCCAGGCAGCACTTACCTCAGTCAGCTCCTGATCAGCAGTGGAGTGGGGCTAGGGCAGGCTCCCTGCCTGCCCCGGCCCCACACTGCTCCTGGAAGTGGAAAATATGCCCCTGTGGCCCTTGGGGGGGGAGGGGGAAGGACACATGGCTCTGCATGCTGCTCCTGCCTGAAAGCACCCCCCCCCTTGCAGCTCCCATTAGCTGAAGTTCTCCATTCCTGGCCAATGGGAGCTGTGGGGGCAGTGCTTGCAGGCAGGAGCAGCATGCAAAGACTCTTGTTCCTCCTCCCCCAAGGGTAGGCTGACCATACGTCCCGTTTTGAACGGGACAGTCCCATTTTTTTAATGTTTTTTAACCGTCCCGTCTTTTTGTCCAAAATATCAATTTTGTCCCATTTTGGGGGCAGGACTCATAAAACGTGGACTCATAAAACAGGACCCATAAAACATGGAGTCATAAAACATCCCCCCCCCCGCCCCCGCCGGCGCGCTCGGCCCCCGGCTGCAGCTCCGGACAGCTCTGATCTGCCGCCTCCTCCAGCCCGCCGCCCGCTGCCGCCTCCTCCTCTCTATTCCTCCTTCCCTCCCTTCTCTCCATCCCTCCCTTCTCTCCATCCCCCTTCTCCATCCCTCCCTTCCTCCCTGCTCTCTCCCTCCGTCCACTGCCTCCTCTCACTCCCTCCATCCCTTCTCTCTTCATAAAACCTGGCCGGCAGCCCCCCCGCCGGTGCGCTCGGCCCCCGGCTGCGGCTCCGGACAGCTCCGATCTGCCGCCTCCTCCAGCCCGCCGCCCGCTGCCGCCTCCTCCTCTCTATTTCTCCTTCCCTCCCTTCTCTCCATCCCCCTTCTCCATCCCTCCCTTCCTTCCTGCTCTCTCCCTCCGTCCATTCTTTGTATTCTTTTGATTGTATTCTAGTGCTAGCCACGATTCTACAAAATACAACGTTCTAAATGAAAAGTCACTTAAAAACCAAACAGAAGTGGTTTGACTTTGTCAGAAATTCCCCCCCCCCCCGCCCCGCATCTTCCTCTGAAGTGACATTGACCCACTTTCAGGAAGTGTTTCCATTTTGATGGATCCATACATCCTGAAGTGGTTCCAGAGAGCCAGGTGCTGAGCCCAGTCATCCTGCCTCGTGGCAGCCTGGCAGAACTCCAGTGAAGCTACTCTGGGTTCACACAGTTGCAGGATGCCTCCTCTCGCTCCCTCCATCCCTTCTCTCTATCCCCTTCTCCATCCCTCCATCCCTTCCTTCCTCCCTTCTCTCTATCCCTCCATCCCTCTCTTCCTTCTCTCCATCCCCCTTCTCCATCCCTCCCTTCCTCCCTCTCCCTCCGTCCACTGCCTCCTCTTCCATTTCCCTTCTCTCCATCCCTCCTTCTCGCTGTCCCTTGCCTCCTCCATCCCCCCTGCTCCCTACCCCATCTCTTCTCTTATCCATCCATCCTCTCCCTTCTCACCTTCGTGCCTTCTCTCCCTCTGTCCCCTCCATCCTCTTCATCCCTCATCCCCCCTTCTCTCTCTCCCTCCATCCTCTTCATCCCCCATCCCTGTTCTGCTTATTCCTCCATCCATCCCCCCGACCCCCCCCCTTACTCCCCCCGCCCAGCACTGGGGGGCCCAGGTGGGGCCATGCCCCCCCCGTCCCGTTTTTGCCATCCCAATGTCCCATTTTTGTCTAAAGGAAATATGGTCAGCCTACCCAAGGGCCACAGGGGCATGCTGGCTGCTGTCGGGAGTGGTGTGGGGCTGGGGCAGGCAAAGAGCTTGCTTAGTCCAACTGCACTACTGGACTTTTACTGGCCAGAGATTGCGATCAACTGGCAGAGGCTCCAGGCTCAGTTGATCACAATCTACAGGTTCGTGATCACTGCTCTAGGGTATTTTGGATTTTGTTTTTAAGCCAACAGAGATCAATAGTAAGCACAACGTTGGACTAAATTGATAACTGGTATATTTCGGATATGAAAGAAAATGATTCCACAGCAGGCCCCAGAATTTGGCCTATTAGAAAGAAATGTTTGTTTTGATTTAAATTGTCATTTTACAAGATCAGTGTTAATTGTAGAAGCACATCCAGAGACAAAGAGATTGTTACAACTTTGTTTTCCTAAATTCCAGAATAAGATTTGTGAATCCCCCACTCTTGCATGCTTGTTTCCTTTTATATATAAAAAATGGGATGACTAGACTTATTTAAGTCTACCATGTCCTACTGATTTTAGAATGGTTATATTAAAGGATGTGTAGGTAATTAAAATGCACGTGACAGGATATGCGTTGGAGTGTAATTGTATGTATGATTGAATGAGGAATAAAAGACTACTGTGAGATTGTTTGGGAGAAAGGATAAAAAAAAGATAAGGTGTGAAGGTCATTGTTATAGCCAGGTGGTCAAGGAAGAAGTGGAGACTTAGTGACACCAGAACCATCAACGCACATCCATAATGAAGGAAGGGCTAATTGACAACTCTACAGTGTAGGCTGGCACTCCTAAATACAAGTGATTAACTCAATTCAGGACAAGATGACCCTCTCAGAGGTGTTTTGGTATGTTAACATACACCAATTAAGGAGTAACCTGTCAAACTTACACAGCAAAATCCATAGACTGCAACGATGAAAAGAAAAAAAAAGAAAAGAAAAAAAACCACTATAAAAATAAGGGGCTTTGCCATGGGACTTTGGGTTCATCTAGCCACAAAACCAGGAGCATCGGAGTGCGACCAAGAGAGCCTGGCTCCTCTCTGCGATCAATCCGGCTGGCCACTAGATTGATCCAGCCTCTAAACCGGTACCTATAAACATCAACTGGCAGAACTGTATGCATGATATGTAGGGTGTGTGGGTGTGTGTAGCGCAGATGCTAACTCTTGTATTTTCAATAAATGCGGCGCATTTGCCTTCTCCCCTAAAAAAGATCCCATGAGCTTTGTATGAGCACAACAAAACCTCAAATTCTAGAAATAGGATTGTAGGGAAGCAGGTACACACTGCCTGAATTCCGTCTCGCAGCCATGGGAGGTCAGAAGGAATTGACTGGCCATTGGGCCTGCTCTGCACTTTATGTCCTTGGGTAAGGGCCACAAGGATGCCAAAGGGATGTTTATCTTTGAAAACTCATGGTGATTGGGGGGAGGTCCCGGATGTCTAGAAAAAGGCTAAAATGTAGTGCCCATCTTTAAAAAAGGGAAAGAGGAGGATCTGGGGAACTCAGGTGAGGATCCAGTCAGCCTCACCTCAGTCCCTGGAAAAATCATGGAGCAGGTCCTCAAGGAATCAATTCTGAAGCACTTTGAGGAGAGGAAAGTGATCAGGAACAGTCAGCATGGATTCACCAAGGGAAAGTCATGCCTCACTAACTCAATTGCCTTCTATGATGAGATAGCTGGCTCTGTAGATGAGGGGAAAGCAGGGGACGTGTTATTCCTTGACTTTAACAAAGCTTTTGATACAGTTTCCCACAGTATTCTTGCCTGCAAGTTAAAGAAGTATGGGGTGGATGAATGGACTATATGGTGGATAGAAAGCTCGCTGGAATATTGGGCTCACAGGTTGTGATCAATGGTTCCATGTCTAGTTGGCAGCCAGTATCAAGTGGAGTGCCCCAAGGGTGGGGCTTGGGGCCAGTTTTCTTCAATAACTTCATTAATGATCTGAAGGATAGCTTGGATTGCACCTTCAACAAGTTTGCAGATGACACGAAACTGGGAGGAGTGGTAGATACGCTGGAGGGTAAGGATAGGATACAGAGGGACCTAGACAAATTAGAGGTTTGGGCCAAAAGAAATCTGATGAACTTCAACAAGGACAAGTGAAGAATCTTGCACTTAGGAAGAATCCCATGCACTGCTACAGACCGAGTGACTAGGCAGCAGTTCTGAAGAAAAGGACCTAGAGGTTACAGTGGATGAGAAGCTAGATATAAGTCAACAGTAAGCCCTTGTCACCAAGGCGGCTAACAGCATATTGGGCTGTATAAATAAGAGAATTGGCAGCAGACTGAGAGATGTGATCAATTCCCTTTATTCAGCATTGGTGAGGCCACATCTGCAGTACTGTGTCCAGGCCCCACACTACAAGTATGAGGAAAAATTAGAAAAAGAGTCCAGCAGAGGGCAACAAAAATGATTAGGGGGCTGGAGCACATGATTTATGAGAGGCTGAAGGAACTGGGATTATTTAGTCTGCAGAAGAGAAGAATGGGGTAGGGGGGGATTTGATAGCTGCTTTCAACTACTTGAAAGTGAGTTCCAAAGAGGACGGATCTAGGCTGTTCTCAGTGGCAGGAGATGACAGACCAAGGAGTAATGGTCTCAAGTTGCAGTAGGGGAGGTTTAGGTTGGATATTAGAAAAAACTTTTTCACTAGAAGGGTAGTGAAGCACTGGAATGGGTTACCTAGGGAGATGGTTACCTAGGTTTTTAAGGTCAGGCTTGACAAAGCCCGGGCTGGGATGATTTAGTTGGAGATTGGTCCTGCTTTAAGCAGGGCATTGGATTACATGCTCTCCTGAGGTCCCTTCCAACCCTGATATTCTATGATATGCAGTGCATAGGTGCAGCCCCATTGGACACTGCTGACCTGAAGAATCAAATTTCATGCACATGGGGTGCATGTGCACTAGAAGTGGGATCCATGTGGACAATAACTCAAAGAAGAATTAAAGTTGTGGGTGCTTAATGCTGCCCTATGCAGCCTGTCATAAGTATGAAGTGCCTTAGAATTACTGTTTTGCCTGTAAGGGGTTAACCTGAAGCCGAAGAGGCAATGACGTCTTGGGGATGCAAATTCCTATAGACAAAGGAGAGTTTTAGTTTCATTTTTTTCCCTGGGCACTTCGCCTGTCTGCAACTCTTCTCTCCCGGCTCTGGGGGAATTGAATCACCTTCCTACTTATCTTTGAATAAGTTTCTAAGTCAGCTTGGCAAGAAGTGAAATTGTTAATTGTATAAGCTTGTAATAGATCTATGGCGTACTTAACCTCATCAGGGAGAGAAATCCTAGGGAGGGGTTAAGGAGGAGTTAAGACTAGAACTGAATATCTGTGAAGTCTGTGTAAGTTGTATGCTTGTCTCTTTTCTTTATTAAACCTTTTTTTTTTTTTTTTGGTTATAAGACTTGTCTGGTAATTCTATTGAGAGCGATCCCAGCTGGGATCGGAGGCTGAGTTCTCAATCTCTCCCAGGTAGCAAGGGGGAGGGGGTGGAGCGGAGTCTGTGTTCTTTATCTCTCCCAGGTGGCAAGGGGAAGGGGGTGTTACTATAGGAGGTTTTAATGTGCCCCACTCCATAGTTTTGGAGAAATCACGTTAATGGTGGCAGCGGATTGCAAGCCCCAACTGGAGAAGTTTGGGTTTTGGGGGAAAAGATTTAACTTAGGCTGGGAATGTAGCTTGAAGTTAATTGGTCTTGCATATAAGAGACCCCATCTTTACCCTAGAGTTTAGAGTGGGGGAAGGAAGATCTCTTACACAATCTGTTAGTGAAATTAGGGTGACCAGATGTCCCAATTTTATAGGGACAGTCCCGATATTTGGGGCTTTTTCTTCCATAGACACCAGTTACTCCCCACCCCTTGTCCTGATTTTTCACACTTGCTATCCGATCACCCTAAGTGAAATGAATAAAAAAAGAAGTAACCCTCATGCCTGGAATCTACATTTCCAATCGCAAAGCTCTTTGTTGGCAAAATAAGCCACTTTGCATGAGCAAAAACTACCTTGAGTATATTTTTAATGTTCCCTTTCCATGGTTAAGAGGTGTATTATTGACAACTGCAGTTCACAAGCCACCTTCAAATTTTTAACTTGAATTCTTGCTTTTGCTCCCTTTTCCTAAGGACACTCCTAATTCCAATAGAATATGCGTTATCTGATCCTTTACAGTATCACAAAACTGGATTTTGGTCAAAGTAAGCAAATAAATACAATAGAAATATGGGGGAGTTAAAAGAGAGACAGATCACCGCACAGTTTTATACCATTGGCCACAGAATGCTTTATTCCAAGCCTCATCACACTTTCAGTTACAAAACATGTGGCAAAAAACAGGAATTAACACACAAGATCCGCCATATTTCTACTTACCTCTTTTTTTTTTTTACTGGATTTTTCATATTAAGGGATGTAGAACATTTCTCTCATTTATTTTCTTTCATTACTGATATACCTAATGACAGCAATTTACATGTCTGCATCTACAGTGTAGTACCTTTCGCTTCCTTTTACAAACCCTCATTTTATTCTCTCCACACTCCCACTGTTAGTGCAACAATACAGCATATGGCCAGTTGCTGAGGTATATGTAGTTACAAACTAATTTCCATCTTCAACCCAAACTGTTACTTTTTTTGTTTGTTTTTTGCTGGGTTTTTTTTGTTTTGTTTTGTTTTTTTACTGAAAGCAGTATATTTAACACAAGTCTCTCAAAAATATTTCCATTCTGGAATAAATTAGTTTTTATAGTGAAAGGCTGTGAAAACCAACAGCCTCATCTTTTACCCCTACACAATTCTTGCTGTACTCCCCCCTCCCTCCTTTAAAATATATTCTGTGCAAAATTAAGTTTTGTGTAGGCCTGTACCATATTTTGGAGGGAAAAAACTGTTTATAAAATATACTTAATTCCTAAATACAATCCCAACATCAGATAACATAGAGGAAGAAGAAACAGATCAGATGCAGCCATATTTATCACATGAGAAACTAAGAATAACATGTTCTTAAAGCTCCAGTAATACATTCCTTCAAAAACCAGAATGCACTTTGGTCATTATTAAACATTAGTACATAGGCAAATAAAATACAAAATGCTTGTTTACGTTGCTTTGTATATATTTTTTTTTATACCACACAAGTTTAAGATACATTATCTCAACTATTTAATGTGAGGATTAGCAATATGTCATGTATGATGGATTTTTTTAGTGTGTGTGTGTGTGTGTGTGTGTGTGTGTGTGTAATATATATATATAAAAATCACAAAGCCTATTACATTTTCTACTCTTTTCCAATCTAAAGCAGATGATTTTTTGAATTTTAATTATAAATATATTCTCCTAAAAGTAAAATGTTTAAGGATACTCAAACATGATATTGGCCCTCCTAATACAGTTTTGTAAGTGGGACGTTATGTTTAAGCACAAACTAACTAATAAAACTCCAAAGGGATGAATTTCTAGTTTTCCCATATTCAAAAAACTATCTGATACTCTAAGGAAATAATGAGTCCCAATTGAGCTAATCTAAAATCTAAACCGCAAAACAAATCTGTAATCAAAATAAGGCTCCTCAAGCAGTATCAGCGTTTAGACTGGAGACTTGGCAACCTAAATAAAAACACTGAGGAGGAGCTTGGTGATGCTAACATTAGCAGCATTTTTTAAAAATTGCCTTAACTACAACACTGCATACTAGCTGTAGTTGATAGATTTTGCAAACTACATTTTTTATAATTGCAGGAGATGTGGGCATGCAAACATTACATAGAAATGTATATTTTTTTTCTTTTTTTAACTACTGTACTTAAAGTTAAGTGTGGTATAAACAGCATATACTATAGTGTACTATGGGAGAGTATTTGTCCTATTCTTGAGTGTATATAAATTACCATCTTCCATTAACAACTTTTTCCACTCATAAGTGAAGTCCAAATACTCAGGTTGCAAAAAAAATATATTGCGCCACAGTCCACCATAATATATTCCCTTTACTATATATAAAGGTCCTAATTAAAAGTAACAATAAAAAGTGCACATACTGAGCATGCACAGTCAGATCTTTGCAAATAGCCCAGTGTTTCAAATAAATACAATAGTTAATTTTATCAAAATATTTTACAGTATGTTAACCATTTACAATTATTGCTCTAATAAAAGTGTTATTAAAGAGCACTTGTTGACCTGTTATATAATACCTTATTAATATCCAAAGGTGTTTAAACTGCAGCTTAATCGGCTTAGATCCTGGACTCACCAAAAAAAAGTAAGAAACCAGTTTGCTTCTAGTGTTAACATAAAATATTTCCACTACCTGTCATACTGTATTGTCAGTACTTTAAGTTATTTGTAAATATTTCTCATTTCTATTGTAACAATCAATCTACAAATATTAGGTTTTTATCTATAAGTTGTGAAGTATAAAAGCTTAGCATTGGTATTTAGCTTTCACAATAGATACAGTAAGTTAGTATGACCAGTTACCAGGATCTCAACTACCTGGATTTCAGTTTTCTAACCCTTTCAATAACTAAGCATAACAATATTTGAAAATAAAATACAAATGTCAGCTAAAACATAAAAAACAGTGAGATGATAAAATAAATATAAAGATTGCACAAGACAATCAGATGTAAACACTTGTTTTTCAAACTACATCCTTGAAGAGGCCATAGCTTCCGAAGCAACAGATTCAATGACTGCTCTGAGGCAGTTTAGTCAATCAATGCATCTTGCCAGAATACTGTTCTACAGCTTGTGTATTATCATGATTTGATCTTCCAAAGCTGAAAAAGTGAAAGCATCAATGAACATTAAGTTTTGCATGAATTTTCAGTTCAATATTAGAGTTACAGTACATCCCTGTGTTTACATTTAAAAACATACCACTGCGTCTAAAGTGTACATTCCTTTACTTGTGAAAGAACACAGATACTTTTGTAATCTATTTAGAAAAATGAATGGTAAAGCATAAGGACTAGAGGCCTGATACTACTGTAAGCTTTTGTAACTGATATTTCCCTATCTCTGGTCATAATTTCCAGACTCAGCTTGCACAGTTCAGATTTCAGAGTGTGTTAAATGATCAGTTAATTTCTCTAGTCATCATGGGGTGACATGATCTGTAGTATGACAAGGTGATTTTGCATCATGTTGTGACATCATGCATATTGTAGGGCAAGACGTGATGTGTATTTTCTGTAGTACTCCAAGAACTGCAAACAAGCTAGCGGTAAGAAATAATGGCAAGAGACAGAGATAATTTCCTAAATTAGATGTAGGTCTTGTAAGATTAGTTAAATAAACTAACTCAGCCTGTACAGAAGTGTATATGCTAAATGAAGACTCAAGGTTGGAAGAAATAAATGTGAAAAGCTTCCTGGTGGTTGATGTGCTCTAAGAATAGAATTAAGATCCCCTGTTTATGTACATTAAATCTGATTAATTCAAATATTCATAACTTTACTATGTATTTTTACTGAGGCCACTATGCATATACAATTGTGACATTTTGTGTGTTCTGGATCAATACATGGTACTGGAAGTGGTCACCTTTAGATTAAATCCAAGCAAGTCACTGATAACACCAGAAACAGCAGACAGGATGACAACTTGGGTGATGTTATAAAGCAGTGGGTTCATTGTAAGCCCATATAACCTGAAGGGGCTGTCCAATTCCTACCAATAGAAATATATTTACATAATTAAAACACAAATTATACAAAAGCAATTTTAATGTCAGGAAATATGGAACTAATACCTCTATGATCACATTAACAAGATTTGTGATATGTAATTTTCAATGCTTTTGAGACTGTAAAAGGGTCACAGTATTGACAAATAAGACAAAATATTTTGAGGAAAAAACCTGCTTACAACTCCAATTACTGCACCGGGACAGCCAAGCAGCTGATTTAAGTGCCCATTTTGTTCTTGGTACAGTGAATGTGCTTGAGAACCATCTTGAATTTCCAACTCTGGATCCAATAAATACTGGGAAAAATAGACTTCCAAAAGAAAGAGGGTGCTATTCAGTCAAAAGGGCAAGAATTCAATGGCAGAGGTGAATACTAGGGAAAGTTGAAGAGCTCAGTCATTTCAGACTGGCTGCAATACTGTAAAATGGTATCAAAGAGGGTTTTAAAAAAAGTATGCTCTGCTGCAAAAACAAAAAGAAACCTACAACTTTTCATATCAAGAGTTGAAATATACCGATGTTAATCAATAATACACAACACATTAGCTCTTAACAAAAGGAGTGCTATCTATTGTGCCAAAGGGTTATTGACAGTTCTCATCTTTTTCTTAGTAGTTAGTATAGAACAGAAATTACTACTAATAAAGACATTAATTTAGTTTGTTATGCAAAGGGCATATCTCCAGGTGAAAACACTTATTTTTTTAGTATGAAAGGAAACCAAATTTAATCTGTCTTCATCAGTGCCCATGTTTCGCTGCCATACAGCATTGCTGGCAGTACTGTTGAATTGAAGAGGCTGGCATGTGTTGCCTTGTTGATTTATCCATATTTTTTATTTCTTGGGTGATCTCCTGACCAAAACTTACTTTGTTCTAACCTGCCTAGATTTACCACCATGAATTGTCTTCATTCTCCAAACTCACAGATCCATCATCATCTGGATAATTTAGTTAGGGATTAGGTCCTGCTTTGAGCCGGAGGTTGGACTAGATGACCTCCTGAGGTCCCTTTCAACCCTGATATTCTATGAATCTTTGATTCTAAGAGAACCAAATTATGACAAAAATCCCATCCTTCTCAGATCACAAGACACCTGTGTTCTCATCTGCCACTAGGATATGATATGAACAATTACCCCAGTGCACACCAGGATGCAAACGGTGTTCTAGTTTTGCCAGATGCACAGACCAAGTCAAAATTATATGGTAGGATGTGATGTTGATGAAAACCTGGCCTAATGATCTACAAGACTCATTTGCCATTGGTCAACCAATGGCTAAGATTCTGAAACACCTCACTCTCTCTAGGCAGTCAAGGTTGGCCTATTGTAACCTGATGACATTCTTCTGGCTCTTTCACTGGAGATATTGAACTAGTCCTTAGCTCTAGTGGAGTGAAAGGGATATCGATAAACTCTTTCCAAGTTATACCTAGGAGAGTGAAAGCAGGAGAGTTTTGGGGGTTTTTTCCTTCTCCAGAGTGAGTGATCTTAAAAACTTTCTTTGGGCTTGAATGATTGCATTGGTATAACAGAGATTAGTCATCTTAAAACAGGAAATACAGGTAAAATCAGTTCTCTCTCTCAAACAGGTAGAAACTTCTTAATAACACTCTCTGTAGTATGTTTAGTTCAGTGGTTCTTCACAGTAGTGACCAGTACCTCAGTTTCTTGCCACTGAATAGTGTATGGCTCTAGATAAGATATCTGCATTCCAATACAGCCAGGCTGTGCTGTCTAGTTACCGCTGTAGAGGTTCAAATCACTGGTGAGTTGTCAAAACCAGTCAAACACCAGGATTTTTATGCTCTCATCAGAATAGAAAAAAATTGCAAAGCAAGTGGGAAGAGTTACTCCAGTAGTTGTCTCCATATTCTCAGAGAACAAATCCATGAGAATACAAGGGGATCTAGAGAAGTTTCTGGTGAATGCCCTCCTAAACCACAATCAGACATGTGAACACTTCCACACATTCAATAATAATCTACTGATCAGTTGACAAAAGGAAGTATAATATTTCCGAAACACTCCCCATGATTTAGTGATATCTATTCTATACCTTATACTTTACACCTGTAAAAATGTGAGTAACGTTGTACACAGGTTTAGTCTCATTTACAACTAGATCATTTAAAATTTAGACTGGATGAAATACTCTGCAACCGGCATAGACATGAACATGACTACAAAACTTTATTTTTTAAACATTTAAGAACATAAGAATGGCCGTACTGGGTCTGACCAAAGGTCCATCCACCCCAGTATCCTGACCACCACCAACAGCCAATGGCCAGTGCCCCAGAGAACCTAACAGGCAATGATCAAATGATCTCTCTCCTTCCATCCATCACTCCCCTCAGACAAACAGAGGCTAGGGACACCGCTCCTTACCCATTCTGGCTAATAGTCAATGATGGACTTAATCTCCATGAATTTATCCAGTTCTCTTTTAAACACTGTTATATTCCTAGCCTTCAAAACCTCCTCTGGCAAGGAGTACCATAGGTTTGCTGTGCGCTGTGTGAAGAAGAACTTACTTTTATTTGTTTTAAACCTGCTGCCCATTAATTTCATTTGGTGGCACCTAGTTCTGATATTATGGGAACAAGCAAATAACTTTTCCTTATACACTTTCTCCAGACCCCTCATAATTTTATATACCTCTTTCATATCTGCCCTTATTCTCCTCTTTTCCAACCTGAAAACTTCTCACTTCTATGACAGATTCTTAAATATTTTTAAAATTTTATTTTACATAAGTTGATTTTAATTTTAAACAGTAACTAACCAACAACTGTTGCAGCATTTAGGAGGATTAACTTTACAGAAGAGTATTAATGTTATTGTAATTGACTACTTAGCAAAGATCAAAAACAAATCTTTTCTGTTGGGGGGGGGGAGAGGAGGGATAGATCAGTGGTTTGCGCATTGGCCTACTAAACCTAGGGTTGTGAGTTCAATCCTGGAGGGGGCCATTTAGGGATCTGGGACTGGGCAAAAAATCTGTCAAGGGACAATACTTGGTCCTGCTAGTGTAGGCAGGGGACGGGACTCTATGACCTTTCAAGGTTATACCTATCTCATAGAACTGGAAGATCTCCATATTAAATTAAAAAGTAAGTTTATAGACTCCTTCTTTGGTTCAGTGCATTGCCTCTCCCAAAGGCTTCCCTCACTATACTCTCCATGTACTGTTGGTTACAAAATGAAACTTAATGATTTTAATAAATTTCTATTTGCAATTCACAGTGAAGACAGAACACAACAGACTGAAGCATATGAGAGAAAGTTCTCTGGTGACAACACAGACTATTAGGAAAAGTGGGTTTAAAGGGGAAGGGTATCTAGTGCATACTACAGAAATGATAGGAAGGTGACTTATTAAGCAAGATGTTCTCTTTCTTGCTCATGTATAATATTGTACTACTCCATTTTCATTCTTACCTTCAGGAGTTTAGTAGCAAGTTTTAAAACATTGTTTACTAGCGTCAGCTCCTCCTTCTTATTAGGCTTCTTCTCCATTTTCAAATATAGATTTATCTATTCAAATAAAATATTGATTTAACATCTCAAATGAGTCACTAAGAATCTATTTAAAAACAACTGTTAATGGGGTAAGTGATTAGTCAGTAATAATATGGTAAATTCATAACTCTATTGTGGAAATCCAAAGTTTTTTTTTTAAAGAGCAAATGTTTGTATAAATACTATAAGAAAACACATTTTATGATGTAACAAAATTATTGTGACTCTCATTAAGACAAGAATTGAATCTGTAATTTGACACATCCACAAATCTGACTGTAAAGAAAGAAAGAGCAATAAAAGCTGCTGAGGACACAAGATTCTTTGTTCTCTCTGGAGTCTTAATACTCTGATAAAATTCTCCAGGTGATTATCAAATATGACAATGAATGAAATTCCTTATGGAAGCAGAAAAACACAACACTGACAAGTTCAATTATCTTTTTTTGATGACATCATTTTCCTGAAAGCTAAAAATTATAATATAACTCCTTGTTACAGGCCTTCTAGAAACTCTAGAACATAAGCAACTTTTGTTTGTCTTCAACACCCAAAATGTGGCAAAGATCACTCGGTAATTAATAAAAACAAATGTATATTTTTAACTTGATAACTTTTTATACTTAAAAAAAAAAAAAGTTCCCATGTAGAATAACGAGCAATTTAAAGACTCCAGACAGACAAACTCATAGATACCAAGTAGCAGAGAGAAAAATAAAGAACCAAAAGATTCTAAACTGGCATTAACGTAAATTGAGGGTCAAACATGAGGAATTACCCAATAATGGCTACTAGCATCCATACAGGGAAAAATGCATTCCTACTGAATGCCACCGATTTTACTTCTCAAAAGAAGGAATTGCCATTTTCTCACCGTATGAAAATAAAACTTCTAATTTACAGTCAGATCACTTAAAACATGCTTTCTGGTTTTAGACCCAAGATTGATTCAAGTGATATTCCCAATACTTCAGCCGTTCTCAAACTAGTTGAGACCGCAACCCCTTTTTGTGATCCAGCGGCACGGCGCGACCCCCCTCCGCCGAAAAGCCGCCAAATTACAAAAAACCAAAAAAACCCAACCCCCCCCCCAAAAGCACGTGCACCCCGGTCCCCCGTCCCCGCCACGGGCGGGCTGCGATCCCCCGTCCCCGCCGCGGGCGGGCGGGCTGCTGGGAGCGCCCCGGTCCCCCGTCTCCACTGCGGGGGGGCTGCTGGCTGCGCGCCGGCCCCAGTTGCCGCGAGTTGCGGCGGCAGGAGCTCGCGACCCCCCGGGGAGTGCTCGGCGACGCCCCGGGGGGTCGCGACCCCCAGTTTGAGAAACCCTGCTATACTTAAAGTGGAAATAGCACTGAAACCAAAACCATTTCTAAAACAGGAATGAAATGAGCTAACTGTATTAAGCATACTAGATTGTACTGAGAAAGTAATAACTAAAAAGACACTGCGGCAGTACAAAGATCCTTTGGCAATAACCAATCTCATGGCTAGTTTACAAAAAAAAGAAGGGCTGATTCCCAAGCTTTTCAATGGCAATCTGTGGAATTCTCAGGGACACAGAGTCTCCGTATTTGCATAAGCATGTTAAAGAATGCCCTGAGCATAAAGAGGGCTGTGATCAAAAGAAAGCACAGATTTTACATATCAAGGCACTAGACAGAGGCACTTTACTTACAAAAGCAATTGAAGGAGGTTTCAGAAAGACTTGACAGGTTACAAGTTGCTAACACTAATGTCAAAGTGTCAATGGAAATCTGACTTTATCTAACTAAAAAAGAAACTATGGAATCCTCTGTTCAGTCAGTTCAGTATCAACCAGGTTTGTTTTTAGAACATATGAATTGGTTTAATCAAAGCTACATAATAAACAAAATGCTAATAAATTGGTTAATTGTGTACAATGGTTATTTACCTTACAGTAACTGGTGTTCTTTGAGATGTGCTGTCTAAACGTATTTCACTCTTGGTGCACGTGAGCCCTCAGTAGTGAGATCAGAACGTTTTAGCCAGCAGTGCCTGTTGGCCCGGGCATGTGCTCTAGCTACCCTCACACCCCAGAAGGCATAAAAGGGTACAGCAGGGACAACTGCATCTCAGTTCCTTTGTTAACCAGAATCTACATGACTATAGAATCTCATAGTGAGGAAGGTGGGCATGGATTACAACTAGGTAACACATATCAAAGAACATCAGTTACTGTAAAGTAAGTAGCTGCTTTTCTTCCAGTGATTGTTTATGAGTATTACACTCCTGATGATTCCCAAACAATGACCTCCTGCTAGAAGGTGTATCAACAGTTTTAACCAAATGGGTATTTTAAAAACTGCCTTCCAAAAGCAAGCTCCAGTTCAAGAAGACTCCCCAGTAGCATAGCGTTTCAAGAGTGTAAGAATTAAACTCCAGGAGGCAGCTTTACAAGTTCTGGAGATGGGGACATTTTTAAAGGAAGCCACAGACGCTACGTAAGCTCTAGCAGAGTGAGCTTTTATCTAAGTAAGGAGATCAAGCTTTGTTATTTAATAACATAGTCTAATACATTCAGAAACCCATCTGGATAACCTCTAAGAAGAAACTGCTTTCCCTTTTACTCTTTCAATACAGGCTGAAAATAATACAGAAGAGACTAAATGGTTTGGTTATATGTTAATAAAAAGGCAATGTGCTCAAAATGACAAAAGCGTGTAATTTTCCTTCAGAACTGCTAGCATCAGATTTGGGAATGAAAACCAGAAAATGAATGGTCTGATTAATATGAAAGTCAGAAACTACTATACGAATGAATCTCTGATTAGGCCTAAAAGAAACCTAATTTCTATGAAAAATAATGTACGATGACCATGCCATTAAAACTTTAATTTTGCCAACCAGATAGGCCAGGCACAATGGCCACTACTAATACTACATTAAAGTCCCATGTTGAGGGGGTTTCCCTAACTGGGGTGAGAGGGAGGGTCGGATTACATACACTAAGATCTTTAAAATCCTAAAAACCCTAAGGTGTGAAAATATTATTTGATTTTGAATTTGTGAATTATAAAAAGATACAGCTGCTAGATTCGGTTAGTTCTATAGAAGTGAAAGTCCAGATGATTTAGTGAAAGTAGGTAGTTCAAAATGAATGGAAGGTCTGTTAGAAAAGCTGAAACATTGTTGTGCCCAAACAGTGATTCTTTTCATTTATCATTATAACTAGATCCCTTAGGGTCCTGTGACACGGCACCCCATATTATTCACGGTGGTATTATGATATGATTATAGCATAATTATAATTTATTTTCTGCAAGATGGTTCATTTAAGGTGTCATTGGAAAAGTTATGATTTGCTGAAAACGATTATCCTATTTGTATGCATGCATCATTTTTGTATTTTAATTTATAAATATTGATTATGTATTTGTACCTCAAATGTAGTTACACCTGGGTAACGCCTACTACACAAGGTGCTTTCAGTCCAGATGATTGGTTGGGAAAGGCCTATGCAGGACGAGTCATTAGGGAAAACAAGAGGCCTTAGGAGAAGTGTATCATCCATCTGGTGAACTTTCCTATAAGTAATGGCTGCTATGACTTTACAACAGGGGTGGGCAAACTAGGGCCCATGGGCCACATCCGGCCCACAGGACTGTCCTGCCCAGCCCCTGAGCTCCTGGCAGGGAGGCTGCTCCCAGCCCCTCTTCTATTGTCCCCCCTCCCACGCAGCCATGCTGCTGTGCACTGGGGGTGGGGGGGAGGCTGCGCGGTCTTCTGGGAGAGCTCTGGCTGGGCCACCAGACATGCTGCTCTGAGCAGCGTGGTAAAGGGGCTGGGGTGTTGGATAAGGGCCATCAGTTCCCAGGAGGCAGTCAGGGAACAGGGAGCGAGGGTGGGGGTTGGATAAGGGGCAGGTCATCCTGGGGGGACAATCAGGGGGAGGGGGTGTGGATAGGGGTCCGGTCAGTCAGGGGACAGGGAGCAGGGGGGAAGGTCCTAGAGGGGTAGTTAGGGTGGGGGGTCTCGGGAGGGGCAGTCATGGGACAAGGAGCAAGGGGACTTAGATAATGTGAGAGGTTTGGCGGGTGGCTATGGGTGGGAGGTCTCGGGATGGGGAGGTCAGGGGACAAGGAGCAGGGGGGTTGGATGAGTTGATGGTTCTGAGGGGGGCAGTCAGGAGGCTGAAAGTGGGAGGTGGTCGGATGGGGGCGGGGGACACAGCCTTCTCTATCTTTCCCTCCATACAATTTTGCAACCCTGATGTGGCCCTCAGGCCAAAAAGTTTGCCCACCCCTGCTTTATGAGGATATGTGGCCAGGCCACATGATTCTGGACTCCACCTTGGGATGTCAGTATTTTTCCACAAACTGCTCCCCACCATATGATATAGCTATATAAGGCACGGAGTGACATCATCTGTTCTTCAGCCCCCACACAAAAAGATTCCTGAAAACACCTCAGGAACCAAGTCTGAACTGGGGGAAGTGGTGGATTTAGGCTAAAGGGATTTCTAGCCTGTGTATGAAAGACCTGGGGATTCTAAACTGCAAAGCAAGTGTAGTTTGTGCCTTAAGAATCTGCAACCTGCTTGTATCATCCATCAGGCTGAGAGATTCTTAATTCAAATCCTATCTTTCTAGTACATTAAGCTTAGACAAAGTTTTTCTTTATGTACTAAGTCATCTGCTTTGATCTATTTGCTATCACTTATAATCACTTAACATCTATCGTTTGTAGTTAATTTATTTTATGTTTTAATCTAAACCGGTGAGTTTGGTGCGATGTGCTTGGGAATCTTAGCTCAGAAATGCTGTTGCATATTCCTCTTCACATTGAAGGGGAGGCAAACTGGATAATAAACTCATACTGGTTGGGGTTTGAACCAGGGCAGGATGGTACCGCTCTGGGGTCCTACACTGGAAAGCTGAGGATTATTTTGGCTATAGCCTCTCTACTGTTGGTTCATAAGCAGTGGCTGGTCAGAGAGCCTGCACATAACTGCAGCTGGCTGTGTCCCTACCTGTGTGTATGCTGGTGGAAGTGTATGGCCAGGAGTGTGTCTGGAGCTTGTCACAGCCGCACAGAGGGAGACGTAGCCCAGGCTGATGGTCCAGAGGACTCAGTTCCACGCAGCAGCCCGGGCAGGAGCCATGAAATTGACAAACAAGCCCCCGCTATCTGGAGAACTAGGCGGCTTTGGACCCTGCTCTATCTAGAGCCTGCACAGCTTAGGACACCACTCCTTGCGGGGAGCCGGGCAGCCCTGTCAATTTCACAGCTGGGAAATTGAAAAGGCTGCCCAGCCCTCAGCAGAGAGCAGGTGGGAGGGTGTGAAGCTGGGGCAGCTGGAGCCTGTTCCCCAGTGGCAAGAATCCCTAAGAAGTCTTGCCCCAGGTCCTAGTGGGGAACGGGGAGGGGAGAAGCGCCGGGCAGCTTACCCCAGTTCTGGGCAGGGATTGACGGGGACAAGGCCAGACAGCTTCCCCCAGCTCCTGGTGGGGAACAGGAAGTGGAGGAGGGAGAGCAGCCTGCCGGGAGCTTGTGGGGCATCCAGGATACTGTCAGGAAGCTGCCACTGAAGCAGGGAGACTGGGCTCTCAGCTTCCCACACTGCCACTCTGAGGTCAGTGGAAGTTCTCCTGGTGAGGATCTGCACCCCCTGCCCAAGCTCGTGGACCGGATAAAAATGGCCAGGGGTGCCCACAGTTTGCCCACCCCTATCTTAACCTCAATAATCCAGTCCCTAGACCCACAAAATTCCACAATGCATATTTCCAACCATCCCGCGCACAAGAAATATTTCTATTTCATAGTTGGCTACACAACATTTCCAACACAGAATTCTTCTGTTTGGCCTGTCAGCAGCCCAGGGGCATTTACAAGATTTCTGGCAGCAGTGGCAGCATTTCCCAGGGTATGTCTACAGTACAAACCTATGTCAGCCTATATTATGTTGACTTACAGCCACCGCAGTAATTACTACAGTGGTGCATGTTCACACTACCCTCGGGTCACTGGTGCAGATCCTCACCAGGAGAACTTCCACTGACCTCAGAGTGGCAGTGTGGGAAGCTGAGAGCCCGGTCTCCCTGCTTCAGTGGCAGCTTCCTGACAGTATCCTGGCTGCCCCACAAGCACCTGGCAGGCTGCTCTCCCTCCTCCACTCCCTGTTCCCCACCAGGAGCTGGGGGAAGCTGTCTGGCCTTGTCCCCGCCAATCCCTGCCCAGAATCCCAGGTGCCGGGCCGAGCATGGAAAGCCACAGGGTCCCACGCCTGGCTGAGCAGTCAGGGGGTGGGAAGTGGGTGGGGATCAGATAGGGGGTGGGGCCAGGCTGTTTGGGGAGGCACAGCCTTCCCTACCTGGCCCTCCGCACAATTTTGAACCCCAGTGTAGCCCACCCCTGGGTTAAGGTCATGGTTCGGAATCTGAATCAAAATGTATTTATTGAGTCTGCCTAGATCCAGAATGATTTTTCAGTCTCCTCTGTTGGGCAGCAGGAAAAAAGGAGAACAAGAGACCTTTCCCCTGAATTGAAGAGGAACCTCTACTAGGGCTGTGAGGGACTGTACAGATTGAACTTCTTGTAGAATCTTCCAGAGGAATTCCTGAAAGGGATGGGAAAGGTGGATGGGGTGTAGGGGTAGACTGGAACTGAAGAGTATAACCAGTCTGGTTAATCTGGAGGATCCATTAGGCTCTTGTAATATTGTTCCAGGCTTCACAGTTATAACTGAGACTCTCCAAAAAGGGGTAGAATGAAGGGGGGAGAGGGCGAGAGAGAGAGAGAAAAAGATTGGTTTAGAACAGCTCTCAACAGAACTGTTAAACTTGCTGTCTCTTCATTGATAACAGATGTGAAAAGGTTGTCAGAGTGATGAAGCAGATGGATCCCTCTTATGGAAGCCTTGCTTTTTTCTTAGAGGTTCGGCAAGTCTAGAATATGCATAAAAGGTTGAGACTGCTGCTTTGATTGAGTTTGGTTGTATTGCTTTTAGCAGAAGAGTGTAAACGCCCAGTGATGGAAATGTTACTCAACTGTGCAGTAACCGTAATTCTTTGAGATGTGTTCCCCTATGGGTGCTCCACTTCAAATGTGCATGCACCTCCTGAGCCCTTGATCGAAGATTTCTAGTTAGCAGCATCTGTTTGGCCCATATATGTACCAAGGCCATAGAGGAGTGTGAGGATGAATCACCCTCAGGTCCTTCTCTATTCATTCATCCTCTAGGGAACAACCGAAGCAGAGGGGAAGGAGAATGAGTAGTGGAGTACCCATAGGTGGACACATCTAGAAAAACCACAGTTACATCACAGGATAACATTTCTTTCTTCTTCTAGTAGTGTTTCTATCGATGCTCCACTTCAGGTGACTTCTGGGCAGTACCTCTAGAAGGAGGGGAGAATTCAGAACAGGATCCAGAACTGAAGATAGTACTGCAGAACCAAGTGACATCAGATACGACAGCATGGAGTAGGGTGCAATGCTTCAAAAACGTACAAATTGAAAACTAGGTAGCAGTTCTATATATCTCAAATACAGAGACATTCTAAAAAAAAAATGCAGCAAATGTCACCTGCCATCTGGTTGAATTCAGTCTCAGCCCTCAGTCTGATCACCTGCAGACTCATAACAGTAGCAGAACAACCCAATATCCATTTTGAAAGTCTTTCAGCAGAAATGCAAGCCCCCTTAGACTTATCTAGTAAGGATATGACAAGCCTAGGAGAGCAAACTGCTTTGTCCTACCAGGTAAACGGCTAAGGCCCTTCTAATGTCCAGGGAATCCACAGAAATAGGATTGCTACTAAGAACTGTGAGGTTTTGGAAAAAAACACTGAAAGATGGATAGATTGATTGAGATGGAAATCCAGTGCATTTTTGGGTAGGCACCTAGGATGTGGATGTAAAGAGACTATCATGAAAGAACATGGTAAAGAGGGGGATCTGCCAGCAAGGCGCCAATCTTCCAGGTCCTACAGGCTGACATGGCCCTACAGGATGCCTTCATAGATACATGAAATAGGGAGCAGGTCAAGACTGGTTCAAATGGATTCTTGGAAGGTGGTTGAAAATCAGGTTGAAGTCTCAAAGATGGGGCAGAGGGTCTAACACGGGGAAAGATTACCCAGACCAATGAATCTTGATGATATCAAGTGAGCAAAAATTGAGAATTCCGCAACGGGGGAAAAAAAGCAACGAGATGTATTTTGACTGAACTGATGGATAACCCAGAGAAGTTCAGATCTAGCAAGTAATCTAGAATGAGGGAAAGGGGAACTGATTCCAGCCAGAGGTAGTGACAACCACACCAATGGATGAATTGCTTCCATTTCTGCAGATAAGTAGCACAGATTAATGTTTTTCTACTATTTAATAACACCTACTGCACCTCCCTAGGGCAGGAAACCTCTATTCCAGAGAACCATCCAGGAGCCAGACCGAGCCACAGAACTGCCAATTTGGGGTGAAGTGTGTGACTCACAGCCTAAGGCAGGAGATGAGGAATGATCAGGAGCTCGATCAGCATTTGGACACAGAGCTGAAGTAGGTAAGAGGACCTCACTTCTCTTGGCCAAGTTCGAACTATGAGGATAAACTCTGGTCTTCTACTACCTGATCTTGTTCAGCACCCTTAAAATCAAAGGCATAGAACAGGGCCCTTTTCCATGGTAGAAGGAAGGCATCCTCAGGGAGTGGTGACCCATAGAGAGAAGAGAGGACACTTCCTGTTATCAAAGGTGGTGAAAAGATTGATCTCTGGCTGTCACCAACTCTGAAATATGCATGGGAGGACCTGAGTGTCCAGTTCCCATTTGTAGTTGTGGAAGAAGTGTCTGCTGAGGGCATCAGCAGTGGTGTTCCAGATGTCTGGAATGTGGACTGCTGAGAGCTGGATAAGGTTGGTTATGCACCAATTCTAGAGCATTATAACTTCAGGGCACGAGGGGAATCTTGTGCCCTCCTGACTGTTGATGTAAAACATACTGGACATGTCTGTCATGACCCTGATCATTTTGTCGTGATGAAGGGTAGGAAATGGAGGCAAGCATTCCTGATCACCCTGAGTTCCAATAAGTTGGAGACTGATTTTGTGGGTTGTCCATCTGCTCTGAAACATGAGGGTGCTGAGTTGGGCTTTGGCTGTTAGAGTCACTGATCGGATCGGACAGCAGAAAGGGAAGCTTGCACAGACATGAGGTTGCTCCTTCCACCAGTTTAGTGAGTTCTTTATGTGCAAGCGACCCATCTGTCCAGAACAAGGTTAACTTCTCCAGTTGGTTCTGCCAGATTTCACACAGAACAGCAGTCTCGTGTTTCGCCTTTGCAACATCAACTCCACACTTGTGAAGAATAACTTCATCACACTGATCTTAGTTCTGCCTCGAGTGCAGCGGACTGGATTAGAAGATCTCTGGAGGTTCCTTCCCGTCCTACAATCCTATGATTCTATAAGCGAGACACCAACTAGAGATCCTCTGTAAGGTGGGCCTTCCCTGAGAGACGTTGCATGTAAGCTGTGCTTCTTTAGACACCTTATGTAAATATAACATATGTTTTAAAAACAGAATTCCTATTGCTTTAAGCTATAATGTCCCATTAGCTTAAGGAGCACCAACTTTTTAATTTTTTTTAAAACAGTAAGAGAAAAACAGTTACATAAAACTTCTCCTCAGTACCCCTACACCTCCTCCTGGGCCACCTTGAAGAAGAATTTCTGAACAAATGCACTTGAGATGCATTAATATTTCATCCTCTGGACAGATGACCTAAACTCCCTCATAGATTTTCACTACAACTTCCAATCTCTATAGAGAACACTACCATCAACTTCCTGGATACATGATCAAGGTTCAGGAGTCAACAATGGACCTATACAGTTAACTACATACAAGAAACCCACAGATCATCCTCCCTACCTTCACCACCCCAAATACATCAAGCCACCCCAAACACACCAAGAAATGTATCATCTACTCCTAGGCAGGCATTCACCTACCACAGAATATACTCTCAGAAGAAATTCCAGGATATACACTTTAACCCACATAAAACCACCTTCACCAAACAAGGACACTCCACCAGAGAAGTAGATTGCATCAGGGAACAGACTTTCCAGATATCTTGAGATAACCTGCTTCAATACAGAAATAAAACCCGCTTTGACCTCACACCTCTAGTTGTCACCTAGCATAGCACACTGGAACCCATATAGGGAATCAAACAATTACAACCATACTTGATGGGGACCACATCCTGAAAGAAATCTTTCCTGAACTCTCTCTTGTGGCCTTCATATAATCCCCCAACCTCTCCAAGCTCATCATCAGAAGCAAGCTCCCCAGAAATCAGGACAAACCAACTCAAAATTGCACCAGATCCTGTCAGAACAACAGATGCAAACCTGTATACCTATTTCAACTACTGTGATGATTAACATGCCCCACAACACACCTTTCAAGATCCATTGGTCCTACACATGCCTATCACAATATGTGGGGGACTTCATCCAGTGAACTAAATGCTCCAATAAAAACTGTGTGCATGAAAGCAGACAAATCACTAAGCTCTCAAAGGAACTCACAGAGAAAAATGATAAAAGACAAAAACATCCTATCAACTATGGGTGAACACTTTCCACAAAGCAATCCCTCCATAGCTGACCTCTCACTCAAATCCGATCTATAACTCACTTAAATCCCATACCCAGCAATTTTTCCCCTTTCCTGACCTATGACTTCACCTTGAATGGTTCCTTGAAATGCATGTTGACTATATATGCTAAACAATCTGTTTCACCTTGTATTTAGCTAGACCACTGAGTACATTTCCCAGACCTGAAGAGCAGTGTATTCGATCAAAAACTTGCTTCTCTCAACAACAGACATTGGTCCAATAAAATATATTACCTAACGCATCTTGTCTCTAATTAAAAAAACAACCTTTTTTCTTACAGGAAGCCCACTCTACTAGGGCAACAGCAACTTCTGCAGCTCACCTGGCAAAAGACTACTGTAAGATTTGTGAAGTGGCTATGTGAACCTTAAAGCACTTTTCACTGAGCATTACTCTAGACTTGAGGAACATGTTGTATATGTCTTTACTACCATGATTTCATTGAATTTGGAGATGTTTGAAATCCATGGCCAATGGGCTCCCAGACTAAAGACATGTGAAGAGAAATATGCAGGTCTATGTAGTCTTACCTGCTCAGTAAGTAATATTGAGGTATTGCTGTATTTTTTACTTGTTTCAGATCCAAGTGTAACAAATCTTAGGAGAAAGAGAGTTAATGATATGCACCAAATCACTAGTTCCCAATTGTAGTGACAATCAAGGAAGATCTCATGCACGTGAAGCAACTGAAAGTAGAGAAAAAGCAAAATTAAGAGAGTTTTTGAACTTCAAAATAAAGGTTAATGCTATAGTAAGATACAATAACTTTAACTCCTAATACTTCTTTTTTCTTGTAAAAAGTATGGATCCGGTTTTTATTTTGTAATAGACCTTTTAAATTAATTTACATTTCAAAACCAACATTCTATTAACAAAGAAAGGCTTTCATATGGGCTGAGTAGGCCTAAGAGCAATTTACTAAATTTTGGTCTCTAGCCTGTAAGTAAAGCAAATATTTATTTTATATATATATATAGATATATATATTAATACAAAATGAAGAGATTTGAACTCCTGAAGTTATTGCATTTGCTTGAAAACAGCAACATACCTATCACTTGAATTAAAAAGAAAACTGAATCCATATAAAGTTGCTAAACTTTAAATTATGTTCATATTAAATATGTACGGTTAACACTATGATTTTGGTATGGAGGTCATGTTCACAATAATCATGCATCTGAACAAACACCGGGATGAACCCATCCAATGGGACTGAACCCAGCTCCACAGGTGCCAGAGACAAGGGAGGTGGATAGTCAAAGAGCCACTCTCCTCTCCCGCACTTTCTTTTAAAAACTATACTGCAAGGGAAAGTGCTGTGGCCTAATCCAGGTGTCAGGCCCCACTATATGTTGTTCCATGTGCTGATAACTGGGCTTCCACCTGCCAGTTGCCGAAACCATGGCAGTATCTCTCTCTAGGTTCTGAGGACCATCTGAATCCAGGGAGAGAGACAGATGTATCACCCAAGGGCCTCAGGCTTGCCAGCAGGGACAGTAAGGTAAGGAGCGGGCAAAGTGGAGCAGGGCCTCTAGGAGGGTCAGGCTAGTGGAGCGGGGCTCCGTCAAATGACCTTTCCATCATTTATGTTTTTTGCCCCTTTACCTCTGCCATGAAATTTAGGATAAGTTTTGATGTCAAAATCATAGCCTTATTTACATTATTTACCAGAAAAAGGCAGCAAAATTATTTTCGGCTAAAAAGGAAATGGAAAAACGATGGCTAGTCAATTCAAATGACAGGGCCCCTGGTGGTTAGCTGCAGACATCCAAGCAAGTGTTTTCAGTAAATATTAGACTATATAAACATAAGTTTGCTTATTCCACTAGAGGGCAGGCTAATACTAGCACACTAAACAATGCAATCTTTCCTGGAGAGTTCTGTGTAAGCTCTCTCACCAACACAAGCTGGACCAACAAAAGATATTACACATCTGGTCTCTAATAGCCTGGGACCAATATGGCTACAATACCACTGCATTTCCTATTTCTCACAGAAGCCAGGATGGCAATTTATAGCAACAGAACGAAAGGAATAGGAGGCAGTATACAAACACCGGGAATGCAAATAATTTTTAAATGCCCAATTAACCACTCCAGATTAATCTTATTACACAAAGTGCCTGCAAAGGCAGGTTTTTGCTAGGTAGTGCTCTAAAATCACTAAGATCCAAAATTCAAGGGGGACAGGAAAAAACAGAATGAAAAAAAATTAGAACAGATGAAAACAATGTCAGTTTATTTACTTTTAATTTATACTCTTGGTAGAATACATTTAGCCATACACTGGTGATTAAAGAGTTAAACTTCTAAAATGGATAAAATGAGTAATATATAGTAGAAATTAATCTTCTGAAAAGGCCCTAACCATATGATAGTTATTTTCACTGTATATCTTCCAGCCTGGAAGGCTTGCTTATAAAGTGAAACATTTTTAAAGAAGCATTCTTAAGTCTTGGCTGCCTTTACATAAATAAGGTATCCTCACCTGAGCACAGCAGGTAAATACAACTGAAATAGTCAATAAGAAGGCAGACGAAACTATTACATCAACTGACCGCTGAGGACCTCGCCGCTGAAAATAAGGGAAACATATTGAGTGAAAGTCTCTGTAGTAATTGACCAAGAAACTTTGTAGATCTAGTCAGGTTCACACTCCCAGCATAGGCTGATTATAGATCACAGTGGTGTAACCTAGAACTTGAAATATAAAATGTTGTATTTTAATTTTACAGTGTAGCTACACATTAATATTTCCTGAGACAATGCATCACCAAAGAAGAAAGGGGAAGTGGGTGGTTCAAGGAAACTATGATAGACTATGAAACCACTAGTACACTTGTTTGCTCAGTTCCTCCGTGATCAAAAGTTGCTTCTAGCTTAATAGTTTTCCCTAACTGCTCTATAAATGGAAAATATATTCTGCCTCAGGCCATAGCAAAGAACTATACTTGGGTTGACAGCAAGTTGGGATAAAGACCATCTATATGCATCAGTGGAACAATCTCTTTCAGTATAAGGATGCTGCACTGGGATACCAAAAGATTATCCCACATAGCCATACAATGGGTTCTACATGTGAAAATTATCATGAGAGAGGAATGGAAAATAAAGAAAGGTCTGGGACAGGCTAATATTACTGGAAAGGCATGTTTTTATTGTTTTCAATAATCTTATTCCCAGTTACATATACACCAAGATGATCCTGTAATACTGGTTGGTTTTTTTCCTTTTAAGAATTGAGTGCCCTCTGCTGGATTGAAAAAATATGTATGTTAGGAACATATGTTCATTTTTACTTCCCATCTTTCTTTTCCCTTTTGAAAATTTTACTTCTCTATTGCATGAAGATGAGAAATGTAGGAGTTTTTGATTGTGAGGCATTATATTTACTTATTTGGGACAAACTTAGAACCTGAACAAACAACACATATACATTTCTCCTGAATCCAGTGATCACTTTTTTTTCTGGATAATGATGAAAGTGAATAATGAGAATGGCTTGTCCTAGCACAAAGCAGAGTATGCATGACAATTGTGGAAAAAACAAAAAAGGGGAAACGAAAATACCACATGTGAATATAATTCCAAAATCTCAATGTCTTGAATCACAACGGAACATACAAGCTGCATCAAGGCAGTGTCTCTCTTTGCGTCATAACGCCCCACATTATATAACCCACTGTTTGCACAAGTTGGCACAATTGGTTCAAAACAGGCTCTGGAACTTTTTATTGTACAAATAAAAAATGAAGTGCTTTGGCAAAACTATCTAGGAAATCTTTACAACAGAATGGGTCTGCATTCTGCATGGCTTTAGGAAGTGTTTTCATAAAGTAATAAATTCATCCACAAAAATGTATGGGAGGAGAATTGACAAATTGTTTTTGGACTACAAGATAGTCTACAGTTTATTAGTCCATTTAATATGTTACACAGGCCAAATGAACTGCTTATACAGTAAAACAAAATTTTGGCTCTTGATAGGTTGAACACAGTTATATAAACAGTCTAAAGCTCTACTAAAAATAGTTGTGTTTTCTTTAAAATAATTTCTTTGGATGACGGTAATGCACTCTACTTGTGACCATTTGAAGCTAAAGTTTGTCTAGAGTGTCTGATAACACCAGTTGTTCTGGGCTTCCAGGTAGAATTCAAGATTTTTATTTTGACCCTTAAAGCACTCCTATACGGTTTTGGTCTAATGTTATTTTGGAGATTGCCTCTTTCATTATTCCATACTATCACAGTTGTGATCAGTAAAGTTGTTCAAAATGGAGCTCCCTTGACAGAGATGAGAAGGAGCTGCCAGAAAGGCACTCTCTGTGAGGGTCACTCAGCTATGGAATGCTTCCTTCTTTGGTCTTCTGGAGTCCAAACTGGTTAATCTTCCAGACGTGTTGCAAGGCTCTCCTATTTTCAGGGGTATGTGGAAAGGGAACAGGATGAGGTGAGGAGAATTTGTGAATTATGCTATAATCGTTACATGGTGGGAACAAAATATAATTAATTATAGACGATGGCAGTGAATTTTCACCAATTTACCAAACCATTGATTGTTACATATAATGAAAGAAGAGCCTGAAGTAATGGGCAGATGGTCCTAGTAAGTATGGCTTGCTTTTTTTAATTGCAGAGTTGAAACACAAATACTGCAGTACTAAGTAAGCAACTACATAAAGTGAAACTGATTTCCATTGTCAGAGAGGAGAGAAATAAAGAGCTTAAGTAGTAACAAGTGAGCTGTATTTCAAAACTTTCACTTAAATATTATTTTAATAATATTACCAATATGGGTAAACAAACTTGTTTGCAACATTTTTAAGTTGACAATTTCCTTTAAGAAAGTGGTGTTGAAAGGGTTCAAAATGAAGCAATGCCCTGACCTCTCTCAAATGGAAGTTTGGTGGAAGCAAATGGGAACAGACCATTTCAGGATCACAAATGGAAAGCAGAAGACCTCCTGGCCTCCCAGGGGGGAAAAAATGCATTTTTAACAATTGTATACTCTGGATAAAGTTAGCATTCAAAGATCTAACTAAGTTGAGAAGTCTAGACATTGTAGCTTTTTTATATTTAATCTTAGAAAAGGAATCTTATTTCATTAAAAAGGCCAAATAGAAAATTTATTACTTGACATTTTGGGGGGGAAGAGGAGGACTAATCTCTTCCCCAGACAATCAGACTCCTCCTTATTTCCTCCAAAGGCTGGAGGCAGTTTAGTCTTTTCCACAAGGCTTTAGAGCTAGCCAACCCTTGGAGAATCTGTGCTGGAAACTGAAGCTGCAGATAAAGACAGATGGAAGACACCTGATTCTACGATACCCTGGAAATCACTATCTGCATCTTATCAAATCTTATAAATATGAAGGAGGCACCATTGCAATAAATTCTGCTACTCCTGATGTAGCCATCTGGCTCAATCAATTTCAGGTGAAATTGTAGTTGCTGCTTTCCACTAGTCATACGAAAGAGGAAGATCTCTTGTCTACAGAGGAAAGAAGTTCCAGTGATCAGGGCACTACCCTGGGGCTCTGAAATATTGGATTTGATTCCATGCTGTGCCACAGACTTCCTGTGCAACTCTGGTCAAGTCACATAGTCTCTGTGTCAGCTTGCCACCTATAAATGGGGATAATAGTATCTGAGAAGTTTTCTAGGCATAAGTACATTAAAGATTGCAAAACACTCAGATGCAGTAGTAATGGATACCATATAAGTACCCACAATGGATAAGATTAGATAGGAAAACTAGTTCTCCTATGTCCACTTCAACTACTAGGTGGATTATTCTTGAAAGAGGATCAGGGACACTCTTTCAAGTTTATGATGAACCTGCATATTTGGTGTGTACAGAGGGGGTCATCTTGGGACACTTCCTGCAAGATCCTCGAAAATAGTGTTCTGGTAAATATGTCATCTAAGAGCAGGTTTAAATGTAGAATCCTTAGCTGAACTATTAGCAGAACCAACGTCTTTATAAACATGCTGTGAATAAGTTGTTAGAGAACACTCCTGAGTGTTCCATTTGGAAAGAAAACTGAAAGAATTATTTGCTAAGCAGCTCATTTACTTAATTTAAGAACCTGGGATGATGCCTTAATTTTTTCTTTTGGAGGTGGACTGGACTTTGGATTGCCCATACAATCATCCCACTCCCGCCCCAGAGCCTAGGGCTCCACAGGGAGAAACAGCCTAATGTTTGGTCCCAGGCATGCACAGTGTTTCCTGCGTGCCATCTTCTCCCTTCTCTCAGGGCATGCTGGGAACTGCAGCTGTCAGGAACTCTTAAGTTCCCTCTCCCTCCTCCAGCAGTCTTCTATGTGCAAGCTGGGGCTCTACTGAGTCCAATGGCCCCTAGTGGCAGCTAGCAGAATTGCAGCCCATTTCTGTGGGGGAAAGGAAATTCTGCCTGCCCAACATTAATTTCTGCAAAATTTTGAATTGTGCAGGGGCACAGAATTCCCCCAGAATATGATTTATTCTGTCATGAGGTAGTCTATGATAAGGCAGGAGGCTAAAACCACCACCACTGGAGTCAAAGAAGAGCATAATGGGCTTAGTCAAGACCAGGAGCCTGTTAGAAAAGTCTGAGCTGCGGCCCAAATGTCTTGGACTAGGAGACAAGGGAAGATATTGAAAGCAAATTAGCAATTCAATGTAACAATATCATCAGTTTCCAAGAGTGGGACATAGATTTGTATTAACACTAAGAGTGATAGGAAAAAATATGGTCATTTTACCTTCAAATAGGACCGGAGAGAGAGCCACATTTTTATATTTTGCACTTTCTTCAGCCGGAAATGAGGAATCTCTGATTTTCTTGCCCTTCTAGCAGATGTTAAATGACCAAAGAGTTTGGCAAAAAGAAGCCTCTACGAGAGACAAACAAAGCTTTACAGTTAAGTGAATATATATTCATTAAAAATGCAGTGAAATTTAGTTTCATATATTAAAGATGCTACTTTTAAGAGTAGAAATACAGGTAGTGCTATAGTAAAAAGAAAACATCAATAAATTATATGAATCCATTTATGCTACAGAATAGGAAAATTTAACTGTGCTTGCCAGAAAATTTGCATTTTACACAGATCCATTACAAGTAGAGCTCGGCAAAAGTTTATTTGCAGAAAAATGCAGTTTTGGGTCAACCAAAAGTATTTACGAATTCATGTCACATTTACCGAATAGTTTCAACCACACACACACACAAAACAAATAAAACCAAGACCACATGCTTAGTGAGATTTCAAAGCAGCAGGGGCGTCTTCCCTTGTACAGAGTACAGTGCACCTCTCATTGATTTTTCCACCAGGAAGAATTTTAAACACAGCTCTCGGGCTTTTGGGATGCATTCTGAAAAAGTCTCATAAAATCACAAACTTTCTGGGCTTATGGCACTTTCCCAGGGGAAAAAAAGAGACACTTGTGTCCATCATTTATTGGAATGATGCACAACAGACAGGTTTCAAAACCTGAAAATTCTGAGTCAGCCATAGGACTGATAGACCTGGTACTGGGGCAGCTAAATAAAAACAACCTATGTCTCTCTCACATATACACGAACACAAAGATATATATACACATATATTTATTTTTATCCATGGGCTAACTACAATAAGCAGGGTCGGGCCTGGTTAGTACTTGGATGGGAGACCTCCTGGGAATACTGGGTGCTGTAGGCTTAGACATGAAAAATAAAGAAAAACTAAGCATAGTAACTAAACTAGCTATATAGCTACATAGAGACTACAGTAGTTAAGAAGGCACAGAGGTTAATCTCACTGTCACAAGATGTAAGAAAAAACTGAGTGATGGTTCGGGGGCAGCTCCACCCTTTATGCCACAGGGGGTGTTTGGTGGGGGTGGCGGGCAGAAAGGCATGCAGAGTCCATTTGCAGCTCTAACAGACACTGCTAGTTAAAAGATTTCCATTCCTGTGTATAGGGCACATACTGTACTAGGAACCACATGAACAGATACTCAAAGAAGAATCTGCTCTTTTAGCATAGCAACCCAGAGTGATAGCTAAGCAAAACAGCCTGGTAAGGAGTAGGTGACCTATAGCTAGTTTCTTACACATGGTAGGAAATCTCCATCCCTGTATCTTCCTAGGGAAGATAGGAATGAATAATTAGTTATAGCTTGTGTACAGCAGCCACAGACCTCCTAATTATAGTTTCACAGAACTCAGTATTCTGCCTGAAAGATTATCTTTTTTAAAATATATAATTCTATTATTTAATCCCTTAACCTGGATATGGACAACTGGCCTTCCTTCCTTCCTTAAGGAAAATCCCCCCGCACCCCTGCCTTCCACCTCCCACCACCAGGTCTTTGGTTTGGTCTTTTCTATCTTTATCTGCCAACCCATGCTCTATGAAGGTGAACAGGGGAACCAGAGCTGATTTTAATTATTTACATCCCCTTTGCGAATTTGTCCCTATGATCTCACTTCAGAGAGAGGAACACAATTAAGCTAAGACACTCTTCCAAAAAGATTTCCAAGTGACTAGCAAGCTCTCTGCTCTCAAGCAGGCAGGGCTCATTTTCTTATCTCCCCAGTACAGATCCCTTCTGGATCTCTCAGGTAAGGTACTGGGGGATTCAAGAATGGACTCCCCAGAGACTCTAATCCTATCTACTGTATGGAATCTATAAAAAAAAAAATCAACCACAGATGGTTCTACATTTCCCTTGATGGCTCCAGTCTGGGATATCAGTAGGGATCCCCTGGGAGGCCTGTAGTTGAGATGGCAGCATGGAGAGGAGGCAGGGCCTGACTATCCAGTGTTGATAGTGTCCATGCTATAGCCAATGCCCTCCATACACTGCCAGAGGAGAAGATATCTGAGTTCCCCACTCAGGAGTGTGATTGCTGACATGGGCTCATTTAGACATGACTTTCCATCTGAAGCACAGCCCATCTGGCATCACTCCTGTTGTGAAAATAAGGGAGGGAGGAGCTGCTTGCCCCTATTCCAATTGTGTCTGACTCCTTTGCTGTATAGGATTAAGGAGGACTGAGGGAAATTCAGCTCTGGGACACATCTGAGAATTAGTTGGACAATTATTGAGTGAAAGTGTTAATCAGAAATTTGAAATAAAAGGTGAAAGTTTTCCTCCTAAATAACTATGTAGCAGGGATATCTCACTGAACCACTGGTTGTAAAGGAGGCTGATAAAACTAGAGGGAACTTCAATGGGCAAGGTGTCCCCTTCTGACCGTGACTGACAGGTTTGGTTTTGCCCTCAAGACAAGCAGTCTGAAGTGTCCATTGTAATGGATCTACGGACCAGATCTAAGCACCTAGAAAAAACAGTTTAAATTATTTATGCTCAACAAAACTCATCAAGTATAATCCTTCATTTTCTTTTTCTTCCATAAAGGAATGTAACACAGAGAGGCTTGATAGTATACTGACCTGTTTGTATGTTCTCTCTGCTACACATAGCAGAAAAAAGAAAATCCATACAAGGGAGACACGGACTACAAAACTTATTATAACCATAGAAAGAACCAGTATGTCTCCATTTGACCCAAATGCAATAATACAAAGTTCAGTAGCAGAATGTGTAGCTAGCTGTTCCAAATCCTTAGCTTGGGAAAGTCGAAATATAAATGGAGTTAATCCCAGGATTAAAGATATTATGTTTCCAAAAATTTGGTATCCTATTCCTGGCATGTGGCTGTTCACCTAAAAATACGAGAAAGTTATCTGTTTGTTATCAGAATTAATCTCATGACTTTTAGTGTCAACTACTTAGTTATTACTTCAGTTTAGCAATAGCAGTTCAAAAAAACACATACAAGATTTAAAATATTTATTAAACACCTTCAAGATGTATTGTTATGGAAAGAGTATACTTTGAATATACAAAATGACAATGAAACTGAGGTTGAGGATGGCGAGGTAGCTATGAAAATAGTTAATGCACACTGAAAATAAAATAAGTAAATTAATTTAACCTATAACCATTTTTTTAAATAAGAAACTAAAACAGATGATAGGCTGGGGCAGCTGAGTAATTTTATTAAAAATAAAGACAACAGTGAAATAACATGTGCACCAATCAACCTAGTTGTTTTGCTTCCATGTTGTATCTTTGATCTCCTTCCCTGCATTTTTGTCTTTTTAGACTGTAAGTTCTTTGCAGGGTCAACGTCTTCCTAAATGTTTGTACGGCACCTAGCACCACAAAACCCCAATTATGCCCTGGATCTTTTGGTGTTATCACTATATAAATAAATAATAGAGGGCTACATTGTCTCTATGGATAAGGCACATATGGTTCATCTAAGCATGTAATGTATTGCCTTCTAATGGCTTGTCCACAGAGGAAAACACTCTCAACACTGCTAAAATAAATGAAGGTTCTCTTTAGCTAAAGTTGGATTTGGTATTGAAGTCTATTCTCTCTCTGCTGGTGTCCATATTGGTTGTATTGGCAGAGCATATGAAGGGGTGATAAATAGGCAGACTGCAGGCCAAATCCAGAGCACCAGATACTTTTGAATGGACCCCAAAAATCTTTTTATCTACTTATTATCATTATAATTATTTTTTAAAAAAATTCTGGAGTCTAGACCTTGACAAAAAATATAATTGAGTACCCCGGTAAATGGGTCATATTGGTCTTCTCTTAAGAAGAAATTTTTATTTGGGAACATTTTGGTGCAATCAGACATAGCATCCATTTTCTTAAAGATTTATGTAATAAAGTAAGCAATATTTTTCCAACTTTAACTCTACTTTTCAGATATTTATATCTATAACTGAATCTCTAATATATTTCTCATTTTTGATATTCACATAAAACCCAAAAGTGAAGCTGGTTGTTCTTAAGAGTTGGTGGACCAACATTCACAGAATGTTCAAGTGCCTGAAAACAAATCACATAAAGACTAACAATTAAGCTTATTGTATGGATATATCGTAATTCAAATCTAAAATACATGGTTTTAAGATCAGAGATTCAATAACTCTTGTAACCACCGATGGTGGCCAAATGAAATCAGAATGAGGTCTCATGAAGCAAGACTTCTAAAGATATTTCCTGGAGATTATCAGAGAAAATCTGCCCAAAATTCTGAGTGCTAATTATAGTTTGCATGGAGTAAAACGAAAAGAATACTCACTCTGTTCATTATCATGCCGCTGATTTCAAGCACTGACATATCAGCTTTCTTGCAGTCATTACCCTCCCATACAATAGCGCTTACTTTTTCTAGTCCTGGATTGGAACTATGAAGCCAGGGCAAATGACTCTATAAAAAGCAAGGATATTCATTTGTATATAATAAGCATTGCATAGGTCACCAACAAAATTTACTTTAATGTACTTTGTCAGTACTTTTGCTGACAAAAGAAATTACATCAGATTAGGTCTTAAATATAGTTGTAAAGAGCTTCCATGTGTACCAGATCCTCATAGAATCATAAAAATGCAAGATCGTCAGGGACCTTGAGAAGTATCTAGTCCATCCCCCTGCACTGAGGCAGGACTATGTACATCTAGTCTATCCCTGACAGATGTTTGTCTAACCTGTTCTTAAAGTCCCTCAATGATGGGAATTCTACAACTTCACTTGGAAAACTAGCCCAGGACTTGGAAAGCTTTTCCTAATACCTAATTCTCTCTTGCTGCAGATTAAGCCCATTATTTCTTGTTTTATCTTCAGTGCACATGGAGAACAATTGTTCATCAGGACCCCCTCCTCCCCAATCAGTCTTTTCTTAAGACTAAACATGCCCTGGTTTTTTTCTTTGTTTTTAACCTTTTCTCATAGGGTGCTAATCAATTTTCAGAATCCACTTTCCCACTCCTTCCTCAATCGCCTGGCATCCCTTCCGGTCAGCATGGTCACGAGTAACCTCAGACTGTTGGGCGTTCAGTATAATATATCTGGGCTACACCTTGCAGTTCCTTGAGCACATCCTTAAAAGGAGTGCTTCTGGTCCCCCTGGGGTGTCGCCAGGCCAGGCTGAGCGGGCAAATGGGAGGTGGAGAAACAGGGTTCAGCAACAATGACTGAACCCTGTCTCTCCTCCTCAAGAAACCCTGCTGGGGAACTGCTTTCTTGCCATTTGTGGCGTAGGTAGACCCAGTGAGCAGAGGGTGGCTCAAGAATCATTGAGTCCATGCAGTCTCTATCTGCTCTGAAAAGAGCCCATTTCCTTCGCTGTGAAGGTTATGGATGGAGGACTGCGTTTCCTGGGACAACTTGAGGACTGAGCCAGGAACTGCGCCTCATCACTATGACCAAGGTGATGACCCTGGCCATCGAATCGGCTGTGTCCGTGGCCCTTGAGAGAGCCCTTCTCCAGGATGGGAGCAAATTCCTGGCCCAAATCCTGAGGCAGGGAGTCTCTGAACTTCTTGAGGCAGTCCCACAAGAGCAGGAGCAGCACATGGAACTCCCATCACCATTCCTCTACTTAGGAGCATTGACTGCAGCCAGTGGGAGCTGCGGAGAGTGGCGCCTGAAGGAAGAGGCAGCCCGCAGAACCACCTGGCTGTGCCTCCACCTAGGAGAAGCAGGGACATGTCACGGTTTGCAGGAAGCTGCCTGAGATGAGTGCTGCCCAGATCCAGCACCCAAAAACCTTTCCTGCACCCCAATCCCTTACCCCAAAACTGCTCCCATACCCAAACTCCCTCCTAGAGTCCATGCCCCATGTCCCCTTCCAAAATGCCTGTTTATAGAGCTTTCCAATTAGTAAAGTGCCAGGTAACACAGCTTTTACTGTATATTGGTGAGGCATGATTTCCCTTTACAAAAGCAGTGTTAACTCTTCCCCAGCATATTGTGTTTATGTCTAATAAATCTATTCTGTACTATAGTTTTTACCAAGTTTGCCCAGTACAGAAGTTCAGTTCACCCAAGATCTCTGCTGAAGCCTTTTTTTTTTTTTAAAAAAAAAATCAGTGTAACATTAGCTACCTTCTAGTCACCTGGTGCAGAGGCAGATTTCAGTGATAGGTTACAGACTACAGTCAGTAGTTCTGCAATTTCATATCTGAGTTCCTTTGGAACTACTGGGTGGATACCATCTGGTCCTTGGGACTTCAGATTATTCACCCAAAAAGAATAGCTCCAATGGGGATATCTCCCCCACATCCTCTGCAGTGAAGAGCAATGCAAAAAAAATTTCTCTGCATCACACCCTAAGATGACATTTACTCAGGCAATCTGAAGATAGAAAATGAAATCATAATGGGTGATTTCAGCTGGTTTTGTATGTTTGAAGGTTGAGATGTATCATTAAAATATTTATGCTATCTGGAGCTTTATTAGATGTCTAGGGCTATGTCTATGTTATATCTACGCTTGAAGAGCTTTACTGGTATAGGAATACAGTACTGGCAAATGCTCCTATTGAGAATGCAGCTATACTCGCAAAGCAGTCTATATTTGGAGCTTCTGCTGGCACATCTATGGTTTGTCTCTGAAAATGCCTTACCCCAAAATACAACTTGGGAAGGCTACAGAATAATAAAATGTCTGGAAAGGCTGGTGATCCTGGAGAACTTGGTTCTTTCAGAACAACACCCTCAAAGACACTGACATTGGTGTACTCGAAGGCCCTATGTATATTGGCAGTAGTATGTAGGGTGTGTGTAGGTTCATTCTGTAGTAAAAAAGCAGGCCGTATCCACACTGCAGCACGTAGCTATATGCAGCAACAAAAAGCTACACACCATCATAAATGTAGACACAGCCTAAACCAAGGATCTCAAACTCAAATTACTATGAGGGCCCCATGAGGACTACTACATTGTCCCAAGGGCCACATCTCTGAAATCTTTGCATATAACGATACAAAAGTATAATCAAAAATGAAAAAAATGAAGAGTAATCTACTATGCTATTAAAAGTCAATGCATTAACTTTTTAAAAACTGTAATGCGAAGAGGGGTTTTAATAAAACAGAAATACTTGTAACTGTTCCTTATGTGGTCAGTAACACTGATGATCTATGCTCACAGTCTGTCAGCATAGCTGTAATAGCAGGAACCTTTTAAAGTAACTATTCATACAAAATATGTTTCCACTTTTAACAAACATTCTTCACAACTATTCACAGAAAAGGATCATACATGATGAACTTCACATCTCAGACTACTCGTCTAGTCCATGAGGCCTCGCTCCTGGCCCGCCTCTTCCCATCCCTTCTTTGCTCCCATTCTAACTCCTCAAATTCCCCGCCCCAACTCCTTCCCCAAATCCTCGCTCTGCCTCTTCTCTGCCTCCTCCCCTGAACACACCGTCTCCCCACTCCTCCCCCCTCCCTCCTGGAAAGTCCTAAGTGCCGCCAAACAGCTGTTTACAGCCCCATATGTAAACTAAGAATGTCTCTAAAAGGTCCTGTTTGATCTGTGTCTAATTCAAAGATTAGTTTCCTAAGTCTGCATTGCAGTAATGAAGTATAATAGCTCTGGTCATCATGTGATTCATGAATTGTATGACTCTCTTACACTTAATAGATACTGCCCTTATAACAAAACACAACACCACCACCACCACCACCACCTAAAAATTAAATGTTAAAGTTATGCTGAGTTAGAAGCAAGTTAAAAGCTGTGGTGCCTTATGAAAGTTTTAGTTTTGGTGCTTCATGACTCCCATATTCCCTCTATGGGCTGGACTCCCTAGCTGGACTACATCTCCCATGATAAAATATTCCTTGTTTTAAAGAATTTAAATCAGAACTTGGTTACTAATTCAGCATTTAATTTCTGCTATTTTCATTTAATGTAAGTTTCTTCCCCCAGTTCTAACTCCTGAACACTTCAAAAAGTTGTTAGGCCTACAAGTAGCAAATATTCCATTAAATAATAAAAAAAAAATACAGGACACCAACCTGATGAAATGGGTCATCCCTATATTCTTTTTTCACACAAGGATTAACTTGAGGGTTTTCTACATCTGACTCACTGGTACAGGAAGACCGGCACTCTGCACAGTGCAACAGATCTTCCCACAGCACATCTTCTGTTTCAGATTCAGGCCTTGTGCTCTCAGAATCCTGTCTGGAACTTGAACATCGTGAACTGCAGCTAGTACCTGATTTAGGGGTGTCCTGCAATTAAAATATACACTGGCATTAATTCAGTTTACATATTTCACCATTTAAAATGCCAATTACTAAATTCAACTATAATAAATCCACTCTTATTTTAAATTTTCCAGTTTCACTGGAAATATAACAAACAGTACAAGTTTTATTAAGAACTAAAGTGAATCTGTTCCAATTTCATTGTTGCCTTTGTAGGCTACAAATAATTATTACACACTACTGTTTAAATAGTCCAGTCTACCTCTTCCACATAAGTATTCTAAATGTGAAAGAGAAATTGAGGCTTGAGTCATGTACATAGATGTAACATAGAAATATGACTGAGAATCAAGAAACCTTCATTTATAAACACAATATTTTAAAAGAAAAAAAAATAGATGAACTTTTTTGTCAGCATTTGCCGATTAATCAAAATAAAAATATTTAGGGTACCCTGTTAATTTTTATGAAATTTCCCCTGAAACCAGGGGATGTAGAAGAACCACCCCTTTTAAGAACATAAGAACAGCCGTACTGGGTCACGCCAAAGATCCATCTAGTCCAGCATCCTGTCTTCCAACAGTGGCCAATGCCAGGTGCCTCAGAGGGAATGAACAGAACAGGTAATCAATCAATCAAGTGATTCATTCCCTGTCGCTCATTCTCAGCTTCTGGTAAACAGAGGCTATGGACACCATCCCTGCCCATCCTGGCTAATAGCCATTGATGGACCTATCTGCCATGAACTTATCTAGTTCTTTTTTGAACCCAGTTAGTCTTGGCCTTCACAACATCCTCTGGAAAGGAGTTACACAGGTTGACTGTGTGTTGTGTGAAGAAATATTTCCTTTTATTTATTTTAAACCTGCTGCCTATTAATTTCATTTGGTGACCCATAGTTCTTGTTATCAGTCAACAATCATCCAGAGATGGGAAAATGTAAATTTCCTTCTTCCTAATATCTGTTGCAACAATGACCATGCATTGGTAAAAATTAGGGGGACAAAGGAGAGTTGAATGGAAACACTGTACTGAAAGAGGCATTCTGCCAAGGTGAATTGAAGGAGCTTTCTAAATCATTGTATGAAAGTAGGTGTCCTGAAGGTTCAGAGCAGCAATCCAGCTGTTCTGAGACACATAGGGAGAAAAGTCCATAGAGTCACCATTTGGACCTTAAGTACCTGATATATTTGTTGAGGTTGCAAAGGTAGAGGATGGGTCTTACTCCTTCCTTGGATTTGGGTGTTAGGAAATACCAGGAATAGAAGCTGTGATCCTGGTGTTTTGGTGGAACCTCCTCCTCCACTCCCAAAGCCATCAGAGCGCAGATCTGCTTGAGGAGCAGTATCTCATGCGTGGGATTTTTGAAGACAGGCAGGGAGGGAGGGTATGGAGAGGAACTATATGGCATAACTGGTCTGATGGTGCTTAGTACCTAGCTGTCGTGGTAATGGAGACCCAAGCATTGTGAAAGCAGGCCAGCCTGTCCCCAAAGCGGGGAGATGAGGAGAGAGGAGTGACAAGTGGAACAATGGTCTAGTCAAAGAAGTCTGCTGCTGCTGTTGAATGCCATAGTGATGCCTCTCCACCACTGGTGTATACACCCCTAAAGACTGCAGGGTAGCCCTCCAGCATCTCATCTGGTTTGTCTAAAAAGAGCATTTGGCCGCCAAAGGGAAAATTCATAATGGCTTGCAGGACATTGCAGTATTCAGGCATTGCTCCGGTCAGGAAGTTCTCCTCATGACGACTTCGGAGGCCATCACCATTGCATAGTGGCTACAACATTTAGCACAGATTTCAAGGAAGTCTTAGTCAACAAGCAGCCTTCAGTGACAAATACCCAAAATTTCTCTCACAAGGTTTGGGCAGCTGGTCTGAAAATTTTGATATAGCAGTCCAGTCAACAAAATTGTACATGGATAGCAAGGCTTGCCAGTTCGCAATTTGCATCTGTACTGAAGAGGAGGTGTCCTGCCCAGGAGGTCCACTCCTTAAGAATACCTATCTTTGGGGGTGGACCTAAACCTGCCCTGCTGAGGTCTATCACCACAAGTTAGAACTAGGGAATTTGGGGCTAGATTAGAGTGAACCCCTCAAATCCTGGCATGGAAATGAAATAGCTCTTTTTCATACACTTAGCTGCAGGCGGCACTGAAGCCAATGTGATCCACAGGGCCTTAGCCGGTTTAAGGAGTGTATAACTGATAAGGAGAGTGTCTATCCCAGGTCAGATGGCTGCAAGACATCCTCTAATTTGTGGGTGTTCTCTTGGAAGAACTCCACTTGGATACTGAGGGAAGCAGCTATAAACTGCAAAAGTCTTGGCACACCTTAAAATCCTTCAGTACCGAAGAGCAGCACAGAGTCATCCAAAGATGAAGGAGAGGCCCTTAACTGAGACAAAGCAGGATCCTGTTCCAGGGCTGACGACTCTGGAGGCTTCATAAGGGGGACTGCCCAGTGCCTGGGCATGCAGCAGATCAATGGTCACCACTGCGGATCGGGCCAGTGATCTTGCCTTCAAGTGAGATGAAGAGCAGGATCTCTGTGACCAAGGAGCATCTCAGGGATTCCATGGAGATGACTGGCATAGATAAGGCATTGATGGCCAGTAGGCATGGGGCCAGCGGCCTCAATCCTGACCACGAGATGAGTGCCAATCCTGCTACCGATAACGGTCCATCAACAACTCACAAGACTGGTCAGGTGATGGAGATGATGACCCTGACTCAGGTGCCAGTGAGCTTTGGGATTCTGGGGATAAGAGTGGACTGAGACCAGAGGAGGTGAGTAACCAGTCTGACTCAGAAAAAGGCAGGCAGCAATACTGCAGATGGAAGTAGTACCATCAGTACTGTCCATGTCAGTGTTGGAAGTGATGTCAGTTGTGAAGTCAGCAGTAGTACCAGAGTGTTTGAGGGTACCAATGTCAAGGGCGGTGAAAGCTGCCATGAAAGCATTTGCAGTGCCAACTGTAGTGCTGCTGAGGAGACTCCCAATACCAAGGTCCCCTGTACTGATCATAGTACCGCCCCTATTTCCACAACATGTGGAATGGGAACTTTAGGACACTGTTCCAACAGATCAGAAGGTTCAGCAGCTTGCTCAGTTAATATGGCTATAGATGATGGAGCCCTGGCAAAATTCTGGAACAAAGAAGAGGTCTAGACTGAAAAGCAAAGGTGATCTGAAGCTGCCTGGTATTCTGCCACCATGAAAACAGATGGTACCAGCATCTCCCGCATTGGTACTGGACTCAATGGATGCTCAGGGGCCAGAAGCGGAGTCAGTGATAAAGGGTTTCTAACCTGTCTACCTGGAACTGCAAAAGGATAAGAGATACTCATGCCATCCCACATGCTACACCAACTCAGTGCCAGTCCATATGTTCCATGGGGGAGATGGAAGAGTCACCCTGAGATCTGGAGTGCCCTCAACTGGTCTTATGTGACTTTTTCCATTTCTTCAGAGAAGCACCTTATCTGGAACATGAAGCAGCAGCACTCAGAAGCAGAGGGTGATCTTCGACCAGATGCCTGCTTCAGTATGGAGGCCCTCCACATGGCCTATTCAAGCTTGTGTTCAGGTGAAGGTCCCAAGCCACTTGAATCCATTTTTTGAACAATCTGCAGATTGAACAATGCTCTTTAACAAGGACCTTTTCAAGACAGAGCGGTGGGAATCATTGTTAGAGATAGCTGTCCCATATGAAAGATAATGTTCAAACCTGGTGAGGGAATCACCAAGGAAAACAAACTAAAATGACGAATACTCATCTAACACTAGGGCCAGGTTTACACTATAAACTTACATTCGTATAACTATGTGCGAAAAATCCACATCCCTGAGCGATGCAGTTATACCAACTTAACCTCCGGTGTAGACAGCACCATCATTGGGAAGACTTCTCCCATTGACATAGCTACCACTTCTTGCAGAGGTGGATTAACTACGCTGACAGGAAACACTCCCCCAATGGCATAGTAGTGTCTTCACTGAAGCGGTATAGCAGCACAGCTGCACCAGTGCCATTGCACCTCTGCAGCGTTTTAATGGTAGACCTGTCCTCCAGGTACTACTAAATATCAACAACAAGAGAAAAATTAAACAAATTGAGAGGTTAAGAACACACTGAGCTCTAACTCCAGCCACAGGTAGTAAGAAGGAACGGAGGGGTGTCCAGGCAGTGCTGCCTCACATAGCACGGAGAAGGGCTATGGCCATGAGCATCACCCATTTGCGGCTACAGTTAGACAAATGTCTCCAGATCCAGTAAGTGGAATACATGACTACTTGAAGAACCACTGCTCTCTCCCCAGGTTCCTGCCGCCTGCCCCAGTCAGCTCCCGCTGCCAGCCTAGGTGTAGGAAACCCAGGCTGGCAGCGGGCTGAGACCCCGGCTGGCAGGAGCCTGGGGGGAATCCCAAAGCGGCGGCAGGTTAAGTGCTCAGCCCACCGCCTCTTTGGGCTCTCTCCCCAGGCTCCTGCCACCTGCCCCAGTCAGCTCCCGCTGCCAGCCTGGGTGTAGGGAACCCAGGCTGGCAGCGGGAGCTGAGACCCCGGCGGGAAAAACCCCAAAGCGGTGGCAGGTTGAGCGCTCAGCACACTTCTTTTGCTGTCATGCAACAGCTGTGGCTTTGATAGCTTTTCAATTACTCAGAATATTCTGTATGCTAACTTTTTCACATATATATATATATATATATATATATATATATATATATATATATATATATATATATATATATATATATATATATATATATATATATATATAAAATAAAAGTCAAATGGTGTGTGCTTGTGTGTATATTCTCTTACTCCTTCCACACGGTCTGAGCTAGAGACTTGAAATTTGGTACAGCTATAGGCTTTAGGGTCCTAAGCAGGGTAAGAATCGAAAATTTTTCAAATCTCACCTCTTACACCCCCTAGGGGTGAAATTCTTTAAAGCCTATTAACATCAGCTGGGCAGCAGGTTAACACCTGCTGTTCTCTGTGACATAGTTATGATGTAATAATACCCCCCTCTCTGTGACATAGTTATGATGTAATAATACCCCCCTCCAACGGCCCCCGCACTCGCTCAGCTCTCTCCCCCCTCCAATGGCCCCCGCACTCGCTCAGCTCTCCCCCCTCCAATGGACCCGAGCAACGCCGGGTATTTCTGCTAGTTATTAATATTGTCAAGATCATCACTAAATTCCAATGATCCAGAATGCATTCAAAAGAAATAAGCTCAATGGAGATGTTGACAAACTAGTTACAAAAAGGACTTTTGGGAAAAGAACATACCTCCACAGGGTAGTGTTTCTTATAATGGTGAGATTTCCTGTTTCGAAGAGCACAGTCACTAGAAGCACGTTCTACATTACGGCGTAAGGGATATCCAGATTCAGGTCCCTCCTCACTTGAAACTTCATCAGATACATTTGTTATTGTCCTGTGTGTATCCTAGACCAATTAACAATTTACTATTAGTAAATCACACTATTTTTTCATAATGGTCTTTTAAATCATCTCAGGTATTGCAATCAATTGTCTCAAATTCTTTTAATTAAAAATATTTAATAATCCCCTTTTGCTGAGTAGGGCATAGAAAAGTTTCCCTCTTTTAGGTTGTTGACTGCATGAAAAGGTGTACAAGAAGTGATAAACCATAGAAGATTAATCATCCAGTATGTTATAATCATTGCACAGCAGTCTTGCATCAGGCTAATTCATACTATACTACAGAATGGATTCAAGATATTTATGTTCCAAGTGATGTTTTAGATCAAATCACTGGAACCCCAAAAGGTGTATGACTGTGACCTCAAAAGAAAAAAAAGCGGACTCTATTCTTGGTTTTGTCCTCTCAACCACAGTGATTTACATTATTGACAGCTTTTTCAATCTTAAAAATTTAATTTATTTCTACCACTCCTCCCCCCCCACAGTGAAAGAAGTGTAAACCCGTAATCAATTACGGAATGCTTGGATTGTGAGCATATATCATCCCCTGGTTTCATGCTAATATAGAAGCAGCCCGGACAAAAGGAAAATAGAAGGAGGGACCACCAAGAAACTTGCAGTTTTCATTCGAAAGGGTTTCATTTTTAGAAAAATATATTAGTTTAATAAAGGATAACAATGAAAGTCTCTTCGCTTCTGCCCTCCAATTTCTAAATTTCCAAGGGTGATTTTTACTTCAGTGCACTGCCAGGGAAAGAAGCATTCAACAGTTGATTGTTGTTTTGTCAAGACCATTATCACAAAAATATCCATTACAGTATGTCATTACACCTTTTCTTTTCTGTTTTTTCTTTAAACGAGTGGCTCCAACAGGTATGGAAATGAAGGAAAACATCATCCCAGAGGAGATTCTGGCTGGCTCAGCTGCTCTAAATCAACCAGAATAGTGTATTGATTTTTTATGCTTTTGATGGACAGTGGCCTCTTGAAAACTAAGAATCAGTATACTATTCAGAAGTTACTATGTTCACAATTTTTTCCTCAACTGTATTAGTATGGTAATTAGCAATGATGACAGTAATAGACAACACTGGTATGCAGTCTTCAGGATCATTCCCCCCCCCCCCCCATTTTACATTACTCTTTCAATACAAAGTTCTATATTTTTACTCCTCAAAGCTCCCTCTTGTTGGAAGGGGGGACCCTGACACAGCATGAGGTGAGTGTTGTTTGTCACCTTAATAAACTGCCAATACTGGTTGTCTTTTTAGCTACTGTGTTTGGTGTTCCAAATTACAATAATGTTGCAGTATTCAGGCAAAAGGCTAATGCTTCTGTGCATCCTCACTGAACTCTGCCATTCTCAAAGTTATTTAGAGGAATAAAAGCTAATTTAACTTAAAATCAGATATTAACCCGATAATTCATCCATTAAAATTATAGTAATGGCTATTATGTGCTCTTAAAATTGTTTGTTCATAATCCTGCTTTCTGAAGTTTATTAGTTGCAAGAGTTCTGCTTTGAAACAAAACATCAAGACTCCTTAGTCAACAAAAGCTTTTAAAATAGTCAGACTTCAAAATGACGAATTACCAAGATTTAGCAATAATCAAGAATATTTTCTGATTTTTCATAAATAATAAAAAACACTTCCTTTTTGCTGATGTTAACAGTATAATGGGAAATGCCACAAGTTTAATTTCTATGGAAATGTAGTTTACCCCTACAAGACTTTTTTCATAGTGTGGCAAAGCTTTGGCCTTGTTCCTGTGGGTACTGCACTTCCAGGCGGTTTGTGCTAGCCTCAGAGGCTCACTGTGATTAGTTAGGGGAGGTAGAAAGGGGAAGGAGCCTGGGCCCACCCTCTACTCCGGGCTCCAGCCCAGGGACCCTAATACGGTAGTATCAGCTAAGATGGCTGACCTTTTAGGCACCAAACAATACAATTCCCTGGGCTACTTCCCCACAGCAGTCCCCCGCTTCTTCAAACTTCTCTTCACCTTTACCTCAAGTCTCCTTCAGTGCGTATATGTTGTCTACCACTCAGTCTCAACAACAGCACAACCTCCTCTCACAGCTCCTGACGTCCACACCCACCTGACTAATTAGGAGGGTTTTTAACTGGTTTCAGCCAGTCCCTGATTGGCTTTAGGTGTCCCAATCAGGCTAGCTATTTCTACTGCCTTCTAGAATCTTCTTAATTGGCCCCAGGTGTCTTAATTGGCCTGGAGTAGCCTTTGTTTGGCTATCCAGGAAACAGAGACCTGCACATCCTGAGACTGATATACCTGCCTTCCAGCACTCTCCTATACCCTTCTGGTCTGACTCCGTCACAATAGTTTATTTTAAATGTAGAGAGGTCTTTTGTTTTTCCAAATAAATAGTTTATATACATCCTTGGGATGGCCTAGCTTGTACAATATGGTATGCAATTTTCCTACACATTATACCAGGGAAGGTTGACTCCAAGCATCACTACAAAAAGGTTTCAAGTCTTTTATGCAAAATTCAGTTGCTTGCAGTGCATTTTGTCTACAACTGCAGATTTTTTTTCTTTTCTTTCTTTTTATTAAACTATTGCCTTGAGATTTCGGTGGAGATTTCTTCTTGAAGGAATCAAATATTGATGGGACAGTGAAGAGAAAACATAAGGAGAAATGTAAGAGCAAGAAATCCAGAACTAGACCTTGCACTTAGGCCCTTAGTATCCTAACATGAGTCTTTTTTTTTTTTAAACTTTGAAAAACACAGAGCCAAGATATAAATGGGAACCTATCCAAACTGCTGTGGGAATACAGTGTGCATGTAATTGGACACACAACTGTTAGTTATAAAACAATGAACCATGCTTACTTTGTGAGGACTATGATTGTTGTATGCGTTTCTCACATGTCCTGTGCTCCAACCTCCCTCTTCTGGCCTAATCACTTCACAGTGAGGCTCACGGGTCTGTACTCCATCTTCACTGCTTTTACCTGTCTTTTTCCCATCAAGGGAGACATAGCCATTATCAGTCTCTGTTGATTTATCTATTGAATTCTTTGCTTTCTTTGATCTAGATTTAAAACAAAACAAAAACAAACATGCACATAAAATTACTATACGACTGTTATGGTCTATGTCCTCTTACCCTTCTCCCTCAACTATTTTTGACTTCATTGTTGACACGGATGAAAACTAGTAATTTAAATCAAGCAGCTGATTCAGTAGTTTCTGTGCTACTTTTCACCATTTAAATCTTATCTGTTACAACTGTAGGAATATAGAACACCAAATGAAACATCCAGCACATGAAAGAATATTATATATTACAGTACTGAAAGAAGACAAAGACCAAGAAAACCTGTATGTTACCACATAAAGCTTTGTAACAGCAATTTGACAAAGCCACTGCAAGTTCTGAATGGAATTTATTTCCTTGCTCACAATTTTGTATCAAACGCAAATGTATAGGTCTGACCAAATAGCTGTTTATTCTCAGGAATTTTTAACTTGTACTTATTGAAACTTAAATTTCATATTCCTTGTGCATCCATGCATGAAGCATGAATTACTCATATATTGAATTAAATGAAAACCAATATTGAAAAGTTTAACTTTTTGGTCTAACTTCCCTTTGCTTCATCAGCAATCTAAAAATTTATGCCAATTAGGAGATTTTTCAGATTAGTAATTCAGGTTGTTGCAGTCTCCCATATTACCTGGCAACAGTATGACTATTAGTGTTAAAATTCCTGGCCTAAGTCTTCCTCTTCCAAAGCACAAAAGAGTAGTCTAAGTATATACAGCAGGGATCCCCAACCTTGGCACCCAGAACCGCAGGGTGAGCACCCTTAGCAGGCCCCGCCGGTTTGTTTTCTTGCCATTTCGCCGACTGCGGCTCCCACTGGCCATGGTTCTCCGTCCCGGTCCAATGTTGACTCATATCCAGCTTCTTATCCACTGTAACCCCTAGGTCCTTTTCTGCAGAACTGTGCCTAGCCATTTGGTCCCTAGTCTGTAGCAGTGCATGGAATTCTTCCATCCTAAATGCATGACTCTGCACTTGTCCTTCCTGAACCTCAGATTTCTTTTGGCCCAATCCTCTAATTTGTCTAGGTCCCTCTATATCGGGATGGGCAAACCTTTTGGCACAAGGGCCACATCGGGGTTCAAAATTGTGTGGAGTGCCTCCCCAAACAGCCTTGCCCCACCACCTATCAGACCACCACCCACTTCCCGCCCCCTGACTGCTCCCCCTTAAAATGCCCAACCCGCTCCCTGTCCCGATAGCCCCCTGTGGAGACCCCCCACTCTAACTGCCCCCAGAACCCCATCCTTTATCTAAACCCCCCTGCTCCGTCCCAACTACTCCCTCCTGAGACCCCCCCAACCACCATTACCCTGAGACCTGCCACACTATCTAAGCCCCCCTGCTCCTTGTCCCAACTACTCCCTCTAGAGACCCCCCTGCCCCTAACCACCGTCCCAAGACTCCACCCCCTATCCAACTTCCCTGCTCCCTCTCTCCCCGGATCCTTATCCACCCCCCTGATACACCCCCTGGGACTCCCACGTGCCATCCAACCTCCCCCCCCCTACCCTGTTCTCTGTCCCCTGACTACCCCCGGAGACCCTCTGCCCCCTTAGCCAATGCCCCCAGCCCGGTCCTCTTACCTTGCTGCTGCTCAGAATAGTGTGTCTGGCCCAGAGCTAGACACGCGGCTGAGCTGATCCTCTGGAGCGCGCAGCGTTGTCTGGCCGCGCCCCCCGCCTCAAGCACTGCTCATGCAGCCCTGAGGCCGCGCGGCCGAGGGTCAGCAGGGGAGGGGCCGGAGCAGCTTCCCCAGCGCAGCCCACTGAGGCTGTGTGGGAGGGGGACAGGGCAGGAGGGGCTGGAGCAGCCTCTCCAGCCAGACCTCGGGGGCCAGTTAGGAGGAGCCCACGGGCCCGTAGTTTGCCCTCCCCTGCTCTATATCCTATCCTTACGCTCCAGTGTATCTACCACTCTTCCCAGTCTGGTGTCATCCACAAACTTGCTGAGGGTGTAATCCCGGCTATCCTCCAGATCATTCATGAAGATATTGAACAAAACTGGTCCCAGAACCGACCCTTGGGGCACTCCGCTTGATACCGGCTGCCAACTAGACATGGAGCCAATGATCACTAGCCATTGAGCCTGACTATGCAGCCAGCTTTCTATCCACCTTATAGTCCATTCATCCAGCCCATATTTCTTTAACTTGCTGGCAAGAATACTGTGGGAGACCATATCAAAAGCTTTGCTAAAGTCAAGGAATAACAACGTCCACTGCTTTCCCCTCATCCACAGAGCCAGTTATCTCGTCATCAAAGGCAATTAGGTTAGTCAGGCATGACTTGCCCTTGGTGAATCTATGCTGACTGTTCCTGATCACTCTCGTCTCCTTTAAGTGCATCAGAATTGATTCCTTGAGGACCTGCTCCATGATTTTTCCAGGAACTGAGGTGAGGCTGACTGGTCTGTAGTTCCCCAGATCCTCCTTCTTCCCTAACTATTCCCTTCCAAATGAGCTAAGTCTGAATGTATGCATACATTTGATAAAAACTGTTTTCTCTCCATCATGTATTTCAATTTACGATATACTCCAAGAACAATACATCCACTTCTGTAAATATGATCCACTGCTTCAATCAGGAATTAATAATAATATCCAAGTACATAATGAACTAAAAATGTGGGGAGAGTGCAGGGTGGAGATTTACAACACAAATTCTGTTGTTATTGTAAATGTCAGCCTTTCTTGGAAAAATCATTGGGGCTCATTTCCTCCACCTTCATCTCTCAAAGATTCTGCATTATGCATTTCCTGCCTGAGAATGCTGGACTTCTAGAGCCTTTAAATACTGACCTGCGTATTTGGCAGAGAAGAGACACATTGCTAAAAATCTATGAGAGGCACTCCATCCCTCTAAGAGCTCTGTATTCAGTCTCTTCAATGCTCTCAGCCCTAGTATACATACACTTCACAGACTGGTAGCCAGCCCCACTTCTTAACCAAACTGTATACATTTAATAATGTTTCTGATACTTTGTACTACAAAAAGTATAGCTGTCACCTTTGGAAGTTAAGCTCTGATGGAAGACAAGACTGTTGGGCAATATATGTTAAAACTGCTTAATTTTATTTCTTTCAAAATACTAATAGAAGAAAATGAAGGCTTTAAAATAATAATAAAAAAAAGCACTGAAAAATCCCTGTTCCTGTGCCATTGTAAGGCTGACAGACCCTGGTTGTTGGCAGGTGGGATTGAACCTGGGACCTCTGGAGCTTAGTGCATGAGCCAAAAGCCACATGGCTGTTAACTAAGACTGCAGAGCACACTCAATCTCTCTCTCTCTCTCTCTCTCTCTAAATGGTCTCAGTGCCACTAGAGGGGACAGAACACCACACCCAGTAAGTGTGTGGGTTACACTATCACACACACACACAATACTCATTATTGTATTCAATATTTTAGGTGTTTGAGGAAAAACACACATGCAAATCATTCCCTCTATAGAGAAAAAAATGCAGGGGGATTGACTGAACAGCTCATACACAATGAATCATCCAGGTGAGTATCTGGGCAACAATGTTAACAATTCCTTTGGTATAGAAAATGGTCACAAATCAAATTCAGTTCAATTTGTTCCATACCAACGGCTCTGCTAGAAGCAGTATTTTCTGCACTGTTAGCTCTGTAACAGCAATAGGGCAATAGCATAAAACTTCACCACATCCAGCTTCCATGATTTTCTGTGTTGACTACACTTAGACCCTTCTAACTAAAGAAAATGGAAGTAATCATATACATTTAAATGTAAAACATGCCTTCAACTACAGTACTAGTGCCTGTCTACATGGGAACATCCACAAAAGTGAATCTGAATAAACTAGTGGTGTGAATGTGAAGTGGCTTTGTTACACTGCATTAAATCCCTGTGTGGATACTGTTATTCAGAATTCAAGTGGCCTTAAGATGGTTTAGTTTAGTTCACTTAGGCCTGGTTTACACTAAAGGGGTGAAATCAATCTAAGAGACACAACATCAGCTATGAGAATAACGTAGCTGAAGTTGAGATACTTGGGTACACTTACCGCAGCGTCTTCACTGCGGTGAGTTGACTGCTGCTGCTCCCGTCAACTCCGCCTGTGTCTCTCACAGCGGTGGAGTACAGGAGTCGACAGGAGAGAGCGTTCTGGAAATCGATTTATCATGTCTAAACTAGATGAGATAAATGGATCCCCCATGGATCAACCGCTACCCACCGATCCGGCAAGTAGGGTAGACATACCCTTAGTGAATTAAGCTTAGTGAAACCAGTGAGTATACACTCAGTACAGCTCAGCCCTGCCTTCGTACTGCTACATATACAAGGGCAGCTATTTACATTCATTCTAGGTTGATTAAATCAAATGCTAATGTGTACACAAGCAAGGGAATCGCACATCCCTAGCTCATAGTGTAGACAGACAACTTGGGCCTTTAAATGACCTAGAACTAGTACTATGTAATGTGCCGTAAGAGACACTGCAAACTCAAATCTAACCGGTTTCCTGAGATGGGTTGTCAAAGAAACGCTAGCCTTTCAGGGTAGGCTGTAGCAAATTTTTCTCATTGCTTATACCCGAGATTTGATTAAATGATGTAAATAAGTTCTAAAGTGAGACACAGAAAGCCCTGCTTAACTGAAGATATTATGTATGTGATGTTGACCCTTGAGAAAGTGAGGGAAAATTTTGGGGTGTCACACGCCTGATCCCGTGTGGTGCTAAGTGCAGCTGACTTCTATGAAAGTAGAAGACATTCAGCACTTTACACAATCTGTTCCAAATGCACTGGAACAGACTCCACGAAGAACAATTTATTTAGATGTGGGCTTACTCAAAAAGATCACCAGTTTGATATTACTTGTACTTTTCAAAGCCAATTTAGTTTGTATAATGAAAACCTGTAAATAAAATGTATATAAAATTAAAATGGGATAGAATTACCAGCGCTTTAAAATATCCAAAAGCCTGCAACTCAATATGATGCTCCTGGTAATAAATTTTAGAACACTGAATAAACTTTATCAGAGTTAAAGAGCACATATGAAAGATGTCTCTCTCGCTCTTTACCCATCACCCCCAGCCGGGGTATGGGCCACCAACTGGTGTTGGTGTTTCAGTAACAATTGGGTCCCTTATGGGGTGGAGTTGCTAGCCCCACACCCATGTTAAGCCTACAGCACCTAGTATTCCCAGGAGGTCTCCCATCCAAGTACTAGCCAGGCCCGACCCTGCTTAGCTTCTGAGATCAGACGGGATCGGGCGTGTTCAGGGTGGTTTAGCTGTATGAAAGATTTAGTGTAGTAATATTAAGACAAGACTTGCACAATAACACATACATGTAGGAAACCGCAGTATCCCTTTTCTCAATTTTAGACCACCTTACATTACCCTACAGTACAGTAACTCCTCACTTAAAATCGTCCCACTTAACATTGTTTCATTGCTGATCAATTAGGGAACATGCTCGTTTAAAGTTGCACAATGCTCCCTTATAATGTTGTTTGGCAGCCACCTGCTTTGTCTACTGCTTGCAGAAAGAGCATCCCGTTGCAACTAGCTGGTGGGGAGTTGGAACCAGGGTGGACTGGCAGCCTCTCTATCAGCTCCCTGCTCCCCTAAGTTCCCTGTGCACAGTCGCCCAGCAGGCTATTAATTGCCAGCAGTTCAGCTGTACCTCCTCTCACTGCTATGTGCTGCTCCTGCTTGCTCCATTTGAGTTGTCTTGTAGGGTGAGGATTGTGACAGGATTTAAAAATAGAAAAACTGAAGTGTCTGATCTTTGATAGTCCTTATATACTACTTCTCCCTCAAGCATCAAACACATTTGTAAAGGTAAGCCATTAATTTTGTATTTCACATGGATTATTTCACTGGAATTTTCCAAAATAAAGACTAATGTCCACACAAGCTCAAATAATTCAGAGTATGTTAGAAAAACAGAAAAATATTCTGTTCAATAGAAAAACATTTGATAGAAATATAGATCAAATTTTACTTTTTCAGAAAAGGATAGCACACATCTAACATACATAGCCTTAAATAAATACAAACCCTGATAAAAAGAAAGCAGCACGCCAGATATCCCTGAAGACGGTGCCAATACCGTAAGAGGTGCTTGTACCGTAGCTCTGCACTGTTCCCTCCTGTGTGTTATCTGTGGTACTAGAGCCATCTCCTTCCCTGTGTACTTCCAAATGTGCTGCCTTCCTTAATTTCCTTCATCAGAAGAGATTAAAATTGGAAGGCATCTTTATAAATGTAATCCGTTAGCTCAATAATGTGTTCAGCAATTTTTGTAAGCATGCAAAATAAGAGACTTTTAAAAATATATTTTAATCTAGTTTTTTAACATTTTGTTTTAATAAATATTTTAAAACATTTAGCACACTAGAACGGTAGATTTTTATTATAGAATTTCTTCTAGACAAAAATGTAATTTCACTAAACCCTAAGGGTTCAAACCTGCAAAATTTACTGTTGTGAGTAGTCCCACCAATTTCGACAGGATTACTCATAGTAGCAAACCCAATTCACTTAAGTGTTGACAGGATGGGGCCCACGTTTGTGGTTGCACTGTTAGTCTTTTAATTTGTGCCTCCAACAGGAAGTTTATTGCTCAGTATTGAATACTGAATAACATAAGTTTACATTTATATTAACAGGACAGTCTCTTCCAGTATTTGGTGAGATACAATTTGAAACAAAAAGGTACGGTTCAATACAGAGCCAAATAAAGGTGAAATTACAAGACTAAGGTTTTTAACAGCCACTTTTAAAGTTTAGTAAACATATAAACAGTACTCAAATTTCTTACAAGACAATGCATATCATGCTCTATTGTAGACAAAACCTTGCAAAATGGTTCAGAGAGTGTATATTCCAAAGTTATTTCATATATTCGTGATCCTAAATGACAGAAAACATTTTAGTAAAGACTTTACCTTCTTCTTTTACCCCCTGTGCTAGGTGGTGGTTTAGGAGTTCGTGTTGAAACAATCTGGCAATGAACAGTTCCAAGAAGCAACATTAGCCATATTGGCCCGATTACTTCAGTCAAAGGTATATTATGTGGGCTTGCTGCTATATAGAATAATACTATTGCGGCAACTGCAAAAAGGGAAAAAAAATATTCAATTCAATGTCTGAATTGTCTTGAAACACTCTATTGGTCAACTAACATGGATATTTCACAAAAATTAAAACTGTTCACAGCTCTAGAGATCTTTTCCCACATCCTAACTTGCTCTTCACCTAAATCACTCAAGCCACATATATCCTCTGATACAATTTGCATTGCTAAATGACAGGTTGCAGATTCTATTCTAATCTTAGAAGTAGAACCACGCCCACTCTGATATCTTAATTATATGCTGAAAATACAGATGTCATTTCTGATCTAGACACATGGAAACAATTTCAGGTCTGGTGATCTCACAGGATAATTGGAAGAAATCTTTAAATAAGATTACTATAAGATTAAAAAAATAAAACTATATGACAGTATCACTTATTCATACTGTCACATGTATTACAAATTTATCTTCATCTGTATATAGACCATAGAATGGCTTGTTTACATATGATTTGGAATTGTAATAAAATGGATCAACGTATTTGATTTTATGAGACATTTTTGATTGTATCTCAAACACCACATGAGTTCTCTCACCTAGAATGTCAGCTTGTTTCATGGAAAATGTCCTAGTGCAACTATTTCTTACAGTTGGTCAGAAGAAATCTATATAAACTGAAGATTCATGCATCAAGAAATGTGTCACCTGTGGAAACATTTAAACTAGGAAGTGTTCATGCTTCTAAGAAAATTCTTGAGGTGCATGAGCTCATGGAATTCAACAGACAGAACAAAGCTCATATATAATTTATTAAAACTGGCTTCTGTGCTGAAAGTTATGAACAAACTCATTTCTTTAGAAACAGCAAATATCAACTGAATAGGAAATGACACAGGATCAACCCTGATCATACAGCCACAATGAAGAGGTTACTCACCTGTGCAATAACTGATGTTCTTCGAGATGAGTGTCCCCTGTGGGTGCTCCCCTACACTGTTCTTTGGAGATTTTTTAGAGCAGTATCCATATTGGCCATGCATGCGCAGAGCCTGCCTCACATACCAGTCTTGTTTTAATAGTGTGCATGCATGGTCAAACTCCTCAGTTTCTTCTCTACAACAGAGGCCACCCCAGCTCCGAAGTAGAGGGGAGAAAGGTGTGGAGTGGAACACCCACAGGGACACTCATCTCAAAGTAGTATCTGTTACTGCACAGGTGAGTAACCTCCTCTTCTCTGAGAGATGGCCCTGTGGGTGCTCCACTGTAGGTGACCGAAAAGCAGTATCTCTCAAGGAGACAGGGACTTCAGATCTGCAAGGAATGCAGTAGATAAAGCACACACACACACACACATTGGTAATGGGTCCCTGTGTAAGAGCATAATGTTTTGCCTAAAGGCAGGAAATGTCTTTAAGGGGGATGTTATGTAGAAAGGCCACTGAGGCTGCTATGGATCTGGTGGAGAGAGTCCTGATACAAGTAGGAGTCACCACATTCTGTAGTTGATAGAGACAAATGCAACTCGAGATCCAGTTGGAAAGTCCATGGTTAGAGATAAATCAGCCCGTAAAGTATTCTGCAATGGGGATAAATAGCTTGTTGGAATGCCTAAAAGTTTTAGTCCTGTCGAAGTAGAAGGACAAAGCTCTGCATAGTCCAAGGTGTGCATCGTAGATTCAAAGGAATTCGCATGTGGTTTTGGAAAAGGTAGGGAGATGGATAGGCTCATTGATGTGGAAAGATGAGTGCACTTTCAGTAGAATTTCAGGGAGTAAGCATAGGGTGACTTTGTCCTTAAAAAATATAGTGTATGGCAGATGTGCCATGAGTGCAGCAATTTCTCCTACAGTCCTCAGTTAAAACCGCTGCAATGCATCATCAGTGACCTACAACTCATCCTGGACAATAAACCCTCACTTTCACAGGCCTTGGGAGGAAGGCCAGTCCTGGCACACAGATAACCTGCCAACCTTAAGCAGATTCTCACCAGCAACAGCACACTGCACCACAATAACTCCAACTCAGGAACCAATCCATGCAACAAACCTCGATGCCAACTCTGCCCACATATCTACACCAGCAACACCATCACAGGACCTAACCAGATCAGCCACACCATCACTGGTTCATTCACCTGCACATCTACCAATGTCATACATGCCACCAATGTCCCTCTGCTATGTACATCGGCCAAACTGGACAGTCCCTACGAAAAAGGATAAATGCACACAAATCAGATATTAGGAATGGCAATATACAAAAACCTGTAGGAGAACACTTCAACCTGCCCGGACACACAGTTACAGATTTAAAAGTCACCATACTGCAGCAAAAAAACTTCAAGTCCAGACTGCAAAGGGAAACTGCAGAGCTGCAATTCATTTGCAAATTTAACACAATCAATCTGGGACTCAACAAAGACCTTGAGTGGCTTGCCAATTACAAAAATAGCTTCTCCTCCCTCCGAGTTCACACCTTCAATTCAGCTGCTAGAAGAATACCTCACCTCCCTGATTTGAGACAAGCTGGTTCAGCATGATTGGACTAACCTTGTTACCTCCTTCCTGATTCTTGACTATTTATCTATACCTGCCCTTGAACACTTCCACTGCTTGCATCCGATGAAGTGGGTATTAGCCCATGAAAGCTTATGCTCCAATACTTTAGTCTTTAAGGTGTCACAGGACTCTGTTACCTCTGCAATTTCTCCTGTACGTCTTGTAGAGGCAATTGCTACCAGATATGGACTTTTCATAGTGAGATGTAGGAGAAAACATGTGGCTAATGGTTCAAACGGCTTTTGGCTTAGGCATGTTAAGACTAAGGGAAGAGCTCAAGGTGGATTAGGTGGTTTGATGTCTGGGTATAGTCCTTTCATCGATGGCATCATTGAACATTGTAACTGCGGCCAAGTGGAGTCTGATGGATTCAGGGAGAGTTCATAGAGTTTAATCTCTATCAGATGGCTGAGGATTAGTGGGAGAGGCATTGAAAAAGGGGCAGTTTCTGTGATAGCCCACCAGTGTGTAAATCTTGTCCCGTTACAAAGGCAGGTGGTGTATGTAGAATTTGTTGTGCTATGAAGGAGTACATTTCGAACCTGCTCTAAGCAAGTTCGCTCAGCATAAGAGATCCATGAAGGAGCCAAACCTTGAGGTGTAACATGGTTAAATTGGAGTGGAGTAGCAGACAGTGTTGTTGGGACAAGAGATTTGGGAAGGGGGGATAGTGGGATGGGTGCGGAAAGAGACACCTTGGTAAAGAAAGGGTACATGCCCATCCGGGCCATGTTGGGCTATCATTATGGCCCTGGTTTGGTCTGTTCGTATTTTTAACTAATAATTCGTGTTTGGGTGGTATCAGGGAAATGCATACATTAGGTCACTGTTCAATGGGAACATGAATGCATCTCCCGAGGAGTGTTTGCCTAGCCCCCCTCTGGAACAAAATCTTGAGTATTTCCTGTTTGATGCAGTAGCAAAAAGGTCTGTGGTTGAGTATCCCCATGTGTGGAATATGTCTAGTACTATGTTTAGTTCCCATTCGTGGTCTATGGGAAATCTTCTGCTGAGGTAGTCAAGGTGGTATTGTGCAGCTGATATTCAGACATTGTGTCCGACACACTAGTTCCATTGTTTCATCGCTTTTGTACAAAGGGAGTGGGAACGTTTTCTCCCCTCCCCACCTCTGCCTGTTTACATAGAACATGCAGGCAATGTTGTGGTCATTATCCTGACATGCTGGTTTTGTATGAAGAGGAGAAATTGGATGCAGGCTCAGAGTTCTGGATGTTGATGTGAAGGGACATCTCAGCAGGAGACAAAAGCCTCTGGGGCAGTGTATTGGGGTATATGTACTCCCTATCCGGTAAGGGACGCATCTGTAGTTATGACAACCAATGGAATGTCCTGTAGCCCAGAGCAAAGGTTTTGAGGCAATGTTCACCAGTGGAGGGAGTCCTTGACTCTGAGAGATATGTATAAAGGTTTGTCCAGACCACGGACACTCTGTCTGTAGAGAATCAGAGAGGTAGCCGTGTTAGTCTGGAATAGCAGAGGTAACAAAGTCCTGTGGCACCTTAAAGACTAACTATAAAATTTTGAAGCATAAGCAAGCATCCGACAAAGTGGGTATTAGCCCACGAAAGCTTATGCTTCAAAACTTTATAGTTAGTCTTTAAGGTGCCACAGGACTTTGTTACCTCTGTCTGTAGAGTGGACATCCAGCTCTGGAAACACCTCATGAAAAGGCAAGTGTTCCTGACTGCTAAAGAGCAAGAGGCCACGTGGCCTTGGAGCTGTAGGCAAGCTCGTGCATCCACTTGTGAACGAAAAGGTTGGTGGTGTTAAAAAGGTGGAGTGGGAGATGTGCTATTCTTTGGCATGAGTTGAAATGTGCTCCTATAAACTCTAGCTGTTGAGTGGGAGTGAGTGTAGATTTTCTTTGCTCATTTGCAGGCCAAGAGCATGGAAACATTGGACTGTCCATTGTGTGGATGAATGGCTTCTTGGAGGAGCCTGGCTTTGAAAAGGCAGTTGTCGAGGTAAAGTAAAAATTATGATTCCCTGCTTTCTGAGATGAGCAAACGAGTGCAAGAGTTTGGAAAAAGGACACGAGGCGCAGTCGAGAGGCCGAAAAGTAGGACCCTGTACTGGTAGTGTTGTGAGCCCAGAACGAAGCAAATAAAACATCTTTGGGCAGGATGTATTGTCACAGGAACATAAGCATCCTGCAAGTCAAGGGCTGAAAACCAATCTCCCTGCTTCACTGTTGGAATTATGGTTGCAAGAGTCACCATTTTGTATTTTTTTTAAATTTTATTTAACAAATGTATTGAGGCATCTGAGGTCAAGAATCTCCCAGTTTTCTTTTGTGTTAAAAAGTAATGGGAGTAGAACCCTTTTCCTCTGTTGGTTAGGCACTGGTTCTACTTCTCCTAATTGGGAGGCAGGGATGCACCTCTTGGTGGAGCAGTTGTTCGTTAGAGGGGTCCCTGCAAAGGGATAGGGTGGGGGACTGATGGGGGCAAAGATAGGAAATGAATGGGCACTGAAGTGGGGATGATGTTTTCTATACCCTCTCTTTATATTTGCTTATTAGTGGGAGGGGGTTGACATTGAGCCAATGAATTGGTAAGGCAACATTGATATCTTGGTCACGGACGTTGCTCTTCATCTGGTCTATGACTTGGTTGTCTATACGTCAGTAGCGTGGATGTTGATACGGTTGGTATCTATATTGTCTCCTCCTATTTGAGGAGGTTTGGCTACCAAGAGACCAGAATGTTGCTCTCAAGTCCTTCATGAAGTGAACCACATAGTTAGTGTTACTGGCAAATAGTTTTTCACCATCAAAAGGGATATCTTCAATGATATTCTGAACCTCACAAGGAAAAGACGACAATGAAAACCATGAAGCTCGACGCATCATGACTATTGTAGCAGTGGACCTCCCAGCTGTATTAGCAACATCAAGTGCAGCTTGTAGTGCAGTACAGGAGAGGATTTGTCCCTCTGAGACTATGGCTTTAAACTGAGGATTTCGACTCCCCAACCTTCCTCCGGAATGTCATCAATAAAGTCCATGAGTGTCTCAATTTTTGTGGTCATATTTTGCCAGAATGGCTGCATAATTAGATATCAGGAATTGTAATGTGGACAAAGCCTACACGTTACAACCAAGCAGGTCCAGCCTTTTACTGTTTTTATCAGTTGGTGTAGACCTGGGAAACTGGTGTTTCTACTTTCGATTACCTTCCTCTACCACCAATGAGTTTGGCACTGGGTGAGTAAAAAGGAACTAAGACACTTTGGAAGAAATAAAATATTTCTGGTCAGCTGACTTAGAGGTAGGTGTGCTAGTAGACTGTCTGCCATATGGTTTTGGCATGATCCATAATGGCTGAATTTACAGGTAAAGCAATCTTGGATGTGCAGGATGTCAATCACTCAAGTTGGTTTTCAGAAATTTCCTCCAGATTAATCCTCAACTCGTTGGTGACTCTTTTGAAGAGGTCTTGAAAGTTTAAGAAATCATTCAACAGTGTTGTGGAGGAGGCAGAATAGCCTCATCCTGTGTGGATACAGGCTCCAGAATGGTTGGGGAAGCATGTGTAGCGTGTTCATCAACATGTGGAGTAACAGTTTGTTGTTCTGTCTCATTTGTAGCTATAGGCACTAGTAGTGGCGAGGTGGCATTGCTCCTATTTTTGGCATCTTGTTGATCACAGTGGAATATGGTGCCCATGGACCCTAAGTATTGCCACTGGCTAGGGAAGGGCATAGGTGGTGACATCCATGCGTTTGTATATCAGGCAAGGAGGTCTTTGATGAATGAAAACCTAGAGAGGTCTGTGACTGGGAGAAATGGCATGGTGAAAGTCTCCCTGCACTATGGCTTCCTCATCACTAGAAAAGAGAAAGAGCCAGAGACAGGTGTCTGGACCTCATGTTAATATCCGGAGAAAAATAGGTGTCAAGTAGAGGCGACTGTAGGTTAGAGGGCACCTGTAGGTCAAGGGAATGAATGAACTCTGGTGCTGGAGAGCCTGTGTGAGATAAATCCTCCGTTAGGAGCGCCTGTGGCGCTGGAGGGTTGTTCGGTACTGATGCTCTCTGCACAGTAGTGCTCAATTCATGTGCAGAGGTCAGAGGTGCCAGGAAGTAAGCGCAGCCTGCTTCCGTTCCGGCAAAGTGATCTGTGCTGGCAGCGTGTCCATTGTGGTGCTGAATGGTGCCATGAGAGAGGCAGGCAACTGAAAGCCTGAAGCCTCAGCACCGGGAGCTTGCATTGTTGCCACAGCCACAGGCAGGATTAGTGAGATGCCAGGGGAACCGGCACAGAGGTGCAGAGCTGGGGAAAGGTTTGCATAGAAAAAAATAGACCTGCTCGGTGACCTTTTTGCTTGCAATGTTTCCCTTCTGGGTAAGGGAGTCGGGTGTTTTGGTTTTGGGGTTTTTTGAAGGAAGGAGGGCTGCGATTCACTGAGGAACCCGTACCTGGGTCAGAAGCAGGTCCGAGTGACTTCAGCATAAGAATCATTTTCAGTCTGAGTTCTCTATCTTTACGTGCCCTGGATTTAAATTTGGAACAATGGGCACATTTTATATACTGGGAGTGACCATCCGAGATAGGGATGGCATCCCTGCATTTAGTGCACAGCTTAAATCCTGGGGAGCCAGGCATATTAGTGTCAGCTGGAGGCTAAGAGGAACAAGCGGGAACAAATTTTTTTTAAAGGGATGAACGTATCCAGTAACTAAAGTGCTAAACTAAGTGGGGGGGGGGGGGGGAATATGTAAAATGGGTTAGAGAAAAAGTTTTAACAAGTCTGCTGTAGGTCCGACTCCGGCCGAAGACGGCAGAGAAGGAACTGAGGAGTTTGACCACACATGAGCACTATTAAGACGAGAGAGGTATGCGCAACCGACACAGGTACTGCTGTAAAAAACTCTGAACAGCAGCGCAGGGGCACACCGACACCTACAGCACCCACAGGGACCTCTCTCAAAGAAGAATATTTTTTTCCATTTTAAATCACATTTCCTAGTTTCTTGTATTCTAGAATTAGGTAAAACATATCGTCTAGTATCAAAGGGGTAGCCGTGTTAGTCTGGATCTGCAAAAGCGACAAAGTCTTGTAGCACCTTATAGACCAGGGGTCTCAAACTCAAACAACCAGGAGGCCGCATGAGGACTAGTGCATTGGCCCGAGGGCTGCATCATTGACACACACCCTTGCTGCCCCTGGCCCCTCCCCCACTCCACCCCTTCCATGAGGTCCCGCTCTTGCCCCGCCTCTGTGCAAACCTAGCACCTCCCTCCCAGAAACTGCTAAGCCACCAGAGAACTGCTTGGGGGTAGGAAGAGCTAGGGTTACCATATTTCGCCAATCAAAAAAAGAGGATGGGGGGTGCCCTAGCCCCACCCACTCCCTGCCCCCCTCAGAATCCCAAACTCCCCCCCCCCCCAATTCCTTGTCCCCTGATTGCCCCCTTCTGGGACCCCTACCCCCCCAGAACTAGGGTTACTATATTTTTGCCAATTAAAAGAGAGGACGGGGTGGGTGGGTGCCCTAGCCCCGCCCACTCCCTCCCACTTCCAGCCCCCCTCAGAATCCCAAACTCCCCCCCTCCCCCCCCCCCCCGAGTCCTTGTCCCGACTGCCCCCTCCTGGGACCCTACCCCCCAGAACCCCACCCCTTACCTAAGCCTTCTGCTCATCACCTGACTGTCCCCTCCTGAGACCCCCCCCACCCTAACTGCCCCCCAGAACTCCACCCCCTACCTAAGCCTCCCTGCTCTTTGCCCCGACTGCCCCCCAAAGCCCCCAATCCATCTAACTCCCCCCCACTACCTGTCCCTTGACTGCTCCCTCCAGAAACTCTCTGCCCCTTCTCTAACCCCCCCCCTCTCCCCCTTACCATGCAGCTCAAAACAGTGTGGGGCTGCCCATTCAACGCAACATGCGGCCATGCTCCCAGTTCAAGGCACAGCCTGGTCCCGCCCCTTCCCCGCCCAGCTGCGGAGCCTCGTGCTGGGGAGAGCCGGCCAGCAGCTCTGAGAATGCAGGGGAGGGAGGAGGAGAAGGCGGGGGGAGAGGACGTGCTGCCTGAAGCTGTGGGAGACGGGGAGAAAGGCCGTCTGCCCGAGCCCAACACCACGCTCTGCACTGGGGGAAATCCCGGACATTTTTAGACATTTTCAATTTCCTCCCGGACGCTATTTTTATCCCAAAAAGCCAGACATGTCCGGGAGAATCCGGACAAATGGTAACCCTAAAGAGCAGCGGGAAGCAGCGCGCCGGGAGCGGGGGAGGGGTAGGGTTATCATATTTCAGCAATAAAAAAAAGGGGGGACGGGAGAGGCGGTGGAAAGCTTAGCAGCCCCAGAAAACAACTGGGGAGGGCAGGGGGCTGCAGGGAGCTTCGCAGGCCACAGGGAAGGGCTTGGCAGGGCACATGTTTGAGACCCCTGTTATAGACTAACAGATCTTAAGGATCATGAGCTTTTGTGGGATAAGACCCACTTCATCAGATGAATGTTGTGGAAATCTCCAGAGGCAGGTATAAATATGCAGGCAAGAAAGCAAGGTAAATTCAATCGGGGGGATGTTTACCTTGCTTTCTTGCCTGCATATTTATACCTGCCTCTGGAGATTTCCACAACATTCATCTGATGAAGTGGGTCTTAACCTACGAAAGCTCATGATCCCTAAGATCTGTTAGTCCATAATGTGCTATAAGGCTATTTGTCGGTAAAATGTATGGTACATCTACAGAGAAAGATTTCTCTAATTCTGTCAGAGTCCTATCGCCCACATTGTCAAATGCAACAAAAGCAGATTTGGATAGTACAATTTCCCTTGCTGCTATGACAGAAGATATAGTAACACAAGTAAATGTTTGTAATTCCCTTTGGAAAGAAGGCACAAGTCCATGTAGGCTGTGCTTAGGCATTCTCATCCTGGCCTATCATTTTCAAAATATTCCACATTAGAGGACATGGTGGGAAAGCATACATCATACCTGTACCCCAAGTTAGGAGGATTGTATCTATTTGAGAGTGAGCATCTGCTCCTGCTCTTGAACAAAAAGAAGGGGACTTAGTGTTAAATCTTCTAGTAAACAGATCTTTATCTGAAGTACCAAAGTATCCCAAAGCAGCTATGAAGCCACAAAGTACCATTTGTGCATCTGAGAAAAGTCTCTGTGTAGTTGGTCCACTGACTCATTGAGAGTCCCTGCCACCTGCAGTGCTACTGTTATATTGTCTGTAGCCACTTGAACCACTGATCTTTGATTTAGAGTACTGAATGACCTGACCAGAGAGATGAATGATCTGAGCATCAACAAATTGCTCTTAACCCCAGAACACTGATATGAAGGCAATACTCCTGGTGATTCCAGAGACCAGTTGAAAAAAATCTCCAAGTAGAGGCATAGGGGCACAGATACACCTACAGTGGAGCACCCATAGGACACTACTCAAAGAAGAACTTTGCAAAGTGGATGCATCTGTTCAACCGTGGATCCAGAATGGATGAAGACCTCCATCTTTCTTTGGAATTAGGAAACAGTGGGAACAGACTAGGAACCCCAGTTTTTGAGATTTTCCTGAACCTCCTCTATTAATAGAATGTAGGATTTCCATTCTTAACACCAACTTGTGAGAGGGATCCATGAAAAGAGAGGGAGGGGAAGTTGATCTGGAGGGAAGATTTCAAACTGTCCTTTTAGAAAATCCAAAACCCATCTCTCTATAATCAGAGAGGTAGCCGTGTTAGTCTGGAATTGCAGAAGTGACAGAGTTCTGTGACACCTTAAAGACTAACTAAAGTATTGAAGCATAAGCTTTCGTGGGCTAATCCTCTGACGAAGTGGCTATTAGCCCACGAAAGCTTATGCTTCAATTCTTTAGTTAGTCTTTAAGGTGCCATATCTCTATAGTGTCTTTTGCCACTTGCCATAAACATGACATAAAGCATCTCCAATTGTTTGGGGAATTGAATTCAAGGTTGTTTTGTTGCTCTTGAACTTCATTTCACACCTGCACTCTAACTTACAGGTACGGAAGTAATGGAGGACAAATTCCTTTGTCGCATCATGGATTTAAAGGGACATCTTTTATATTGCTACTGAGAAGCAGTGCCTGCCACTGTTGCCGCCGATAGTGTTGTCTGCCTTTGTTGAAATACAAAGACGAAGAATAAGGTGGACAATGTTGCCTTTTCTATTTGAAGGCAGGTATAGGAATTTCCCTCTCAAAAGGTTGCAAGAAATCCTGATGTATAACTGTTGATCCTGTCTGTTTCATTTTCTCCAAGACTCCACTTGTTTTAAAATTAAAAAAAAAAAAAAAAAATCCATCCCCTTCAAGTGCAAGGTCTTCAATCTTTGACCTTGTTTCAAAGGTTAATTTTAATGCAACATGCATGATACTGTAGTAAATTCTTCTAAATGAAGTGTACGGTATATACATTTATTCAACAGCTTAAAAAAGGAAGGTCCATTTGTTGGGATACATATTTTCATGGTTTTATAGCATGTTAACACATACTTTTAATCTGATTTTAAGTTGGTGAATATGTTACATGAAAAAATACATCCAACTATCCTCAGACTGTATCTACCCAGAGTAAAATCTCTCCAATGACTGAAAATATACCCAGAATACATGGCTAATTATAGATCCTAAATGGAACACGAGTTATGGATTTTAAATACAGTTAGAAACAGGGTATATATAAAGGCAAGCAAAAGGAAATAGTACTGGGAAGTGGAGCTAGAAATTTGGGCAGAAACGAAAAATGGTGGAGAAAAATAGTTGATTACAAGAGCTACTGGAAGGGTGCTGAGGAGGTTATTTTCTTCAGGGCTTAGAGTTCTGCCATTCCCTGGATGTTCAGAAAACTCAATACAGTAAACCCTCGATTTAACGGACCTCGATTTAACGGACTTCGGATGCAACGGACAAAATATCTGAGCAAATCTGATGCATTCCTGATCCATTTCTGGCGGGCTGGCTGCCAGCTCCCGGCTGCCGCCCGGGTCCAGGCAGTGGGCAGGCTGGCTGCCGGCTCCCGGCTGCCGCCCGGGTCTCGGCAGTGGGCGGACTGCGGAGCTGTGGCGGGCGGGCTGCTGCTCCGACAGCTCATTTTTTATTATTATTAAATAACGGACTTTTTGATTTAACGGACACCCCCTCGCCCGAATTAGTCCGTTAAATGGAGGTTTTACTGTAATCATATTCATCACAGAGAGGATGGAAGCACAATACAGATTTCACTGTTCATGCGGAAGGGGATCTAAAGTAGCTTTAAGCCACCATTATGCCCTCCCAACCTTGGGTTGTTTGATGCCCCCGGTGTAATTTAGAAAGCCCTAAAGCCTCTCCCCAATGCCTCTTGGCCACAATGCTGTGTGCTGCCATCTATGTTCTCTTCCCTAGCTTTTGCCAGGACTTACAAGGGAATCCTTGGAAAGCAGCCTTTAGCTGTGTAAGTCAAAAAGTACATTAGGCCGCTCAGCATTTTGAAATACTGGATCGTGTCAGTACTGAGTGAACTTGACAAGATACAGTATTTTCAAGACTAAAAACAAACACTTGTTTTTAACATATTATCTTATTATCCAATTATACCTTGTAGAAGGTAAAGAACAAGCAGCCAGAAAAAGATGACATTTGAGGTCACTTGTAACCACCATCTGTAGAAGAATGGAAAGAAAACTACTCGAACAATTCCTTTTCGGGTCAGAGAGGTCCAAGGACTTTCAGGTTTTGCTTTAGCAAAGGCAGATCCTAAAATTAAAGACAACAAATGTTATTCTTAAATATATTTATCTACTAAAGTTCTAGTTACCATTTTAGTGCAATATAA